>CM036879.1:62570846-63848580 GCA_020796165.1 Pantala flavescens | reverse complement strand
CTTTCATGATTAATTCTGTATCCAAGCCTACTATGTTTAATGTCGAAGTAGCGTAGCGTGTTCTGTATTGGATTTTATTTCGTTGTTTAAATATGTTATTTTACGGAAGATATATTATATACATCCTCTTTGTAAACTTATTGGATAGTCAAATGTTTCAATTTGAATTCAATTTATGGAAATAAATACGTCACTTCTAACCTTATTTGTTAGGCCTTCGTCCTTTTATTCAATGAATCGGTGGAATATGGGGGCCCCAAATGGAATTAGTGTAAATATTTCACAAGTTGCATCTTCGAAATGATATTTAGTTGACTGAAATGGATAATGAATAATCTCCTATGTGTTTCAGAATAAATTCGATCTTTCAAGTGTTTACAAAAATATTCTGTAAGTTAAATTCTAATCAATAATAAAACTCTCATGCAGTGTAATACTCCGTCAATAAAATTTCTTCGACTCAATTTATACAAAATATTCATACTTCAACTTATTCCTATTATTATATTACAATTTTATACTTGGATAAAAGGTTTATCTTCATGGTCGCAAATTGTCACAGAACTAGCATTTTTATAGGCGCCTATCTAGAAGATTTAGTTCATCATTTTACAATGATTTCCATCGCTTCGTTGACATCCCGACTATTTCCTACGCCCACCTGCTTCCTCCTTTCCTTCCTATCTAGGTCGCACGGAATGCTTATCGCATAAAAAGTTCCCTTTAAAGGCACACTCCCTTAAGCAGGTTACCCTTCCGACCAATGCTAGCTGTCGACCGAATATACGCTTTAAACAACCTAAGGATTCGTAAATCACGCGCGACATACTCTAGCCTAATTTCTATTGCTTCAATCGAAATGTACCTTTTTCAACCGTTATTTTGGTACTTTGATGTTTCGGGCGTTGAAGTCTCCATTGTAATCGTACCGCTCTATTAACCATAGAAGTTGCTAACAATGATCTACTTTTTGCGTTTTTTCACAACTATCTTGGAGGGAATCACAGCTTCACTACTTCCGAAGTAGAAATAATTATGTATTTTCTACATTTTGCCTTAGCTCTGATACCAGTTATTCTCTAATTGAATTCTACTTTCGTGAGTCATGTGCAATATTTTTCAATCGCAAAACAACGAGTTTAATTAAGAGTAAAGAGCGGAAGTACAATTATCGTGTAATTTATAATCAAATGAATTTATTTTTAGAGCATACGAACAGATTTGTTCCTTAGCAACATTAAATTAAAACTAAAAAATGTACTTAATGGTCGTATATCACTATTAGTTACAAGATGTGTTCATTTTTATAAACCTGTTCGAGAAAAGCAATAATAGAACCAATAATCGATCAGGAGCGAAATGAAGTGGTGGAATTTATCGATACAATTTTATCAATAACATTAGATTCTGCACTTACAAAATAAAATTCATTAGTAATTTTTATCTTAGTAACGTAACAGTAGATTTTCACCAAATATGCTTAAATAAGGAATTAAAATGAATTTTTTCTGTAATGAATATCATAATTCATTCGTAAAAATTATGTCTTTCGAATAATTTGAAAGTGACAACACTAACGCGAGCTTTACATACTACGATAACCAATTTCTATCGAGATCATCGTTCATGCCTAACCTAAAAATGTGATCACAACGCACATTTTATAATTCCGGGAAACCGGATCCTCGTCTTAGGGAAGCATGATCGTGAACCGGTAGTGCAATTAGGTTTAAAATAAAAATTGCGGTAGGACATGCAATTAAACGGCCTTATTATTTTCCAGGCAGTCTAATTGGTCTTTGAACGAAATTTTACCGCTTTGCTTTGCTAAAACGAGTCCCGTTAGAGGCGAGCACGCCTCGAAAACACGGTTCTTATGGCCTATATAATTCTTTTTTTTCCCTCTCATCATCATTCGAGCGTTGATATCTCCGCAGATAAGGACTTCTTAAGAACATCTCGGGAACCCTAGCGGGTTGATATTTATATTATTACACTTGGACGCTCGAAGGTTCTTAACGTTCGTAAACGTTTACAACGTAAAAGCCGCCAAATAATTCCCCGATTCCGCAAACTTCTTATAACCAAAGGCTTAAGAGGCCTTAGTGACTTAAAAGTTCCAAAAACTAAGTTAAGGTTGAAATATTGTTATCGATTGTTAAAGAAAATATTAACGAGGGCTATTTCAGTCGGCACCGCAAGGAACCAGTTTCAGTTCTTCCTGGTTCGTCCCTCCGCAGTCAGCTGTTTCTCGGGAGGGGGTGTGGTTCTTTTCGGAGACTTACCGTGGATAACGTTTCGGAATCGCCGACTCCGGTCACCTGCTTCTGCACCTTCGCTCCTCCGTTGCCACACACGCGTTCCGCACTTTCAACCAAAGAACACGAACGCCGCTCACGTAAACGTCTACACTGTTAGTTAGCGGTGCCCAAGAAGTGGTTGGGAAAGAGCAGACGACTGCCGTCTTCGACCCACTGACGGCCACTGCCCCGCCGGCACTCGTATCCACGCCGCTTCCCTCTTCCCCCACCACACTTCCCCCACTGACCCCCTTTCGGACCACTCCTCCCTTACCTCTCCCTCTTGTTCGTCTCACTGAAGTAATGGAGCCTCGGCCTAAAATACTTTATCGGGCGTAAGATACTCTCCAACTATCTGGACGATTTTTACTAACTTTTCTTATGCTACGCGAAATGGTGTAATAAAAGTACCTTTCATTATGCAATATTGTAGACCACGTTGGAAAGAATTGCAGAAGTTTAAGATCATCCGTGATTCACGAAAATACTCATGACTTAAAACAGCTTTTTAATTCGTTTTTCACAGTAATAGAAAAAACATTTTTGGTCATCCAAATATATATCGTATTATTCATGTATAAGCACCCCCTTTGTATAAGCCACCCCCCCATTTTCAGACTGTGAAATTTTGGAAAAAATATTTTACTAGAGAAACAGGTTACAAAAAAACAACGGTTAAAAAGAGGTATGCTTGTTGTTGTTTTTGATTTTAATGTCGCCGGAAATCATCGTCTTGTAATATTCAGGTGTGGGGTCAAGAATATCGTCTCGTAATAATACTATCACTTACAATTGTTAACACAAAAGAACAACATATGGCTGAAAAAGCATTTTTCACGCATAAAATTTTTACCTGCATTGTATATGCCACCCCCTACTTTTTGGGCTTGCAAATTTTGGAAAAAAGGGGTTGCTCACACATGGGGAAATACGGTGTTTGGATGTAAAGGATTTCTCTAGCGATAAAATTGGAAGCTCCTAATTCATTGCATTTATTTCGGAGAAATTCATGTGCACCAGAAAGAAAACAGTTTCTCTTACTCTTTGTAGGACTTCAACTCCCAAGAGTATTAGCAGTAATGCCTCGGAGAGTATTATTCACCAAAGAAACTCAATAATAATAATATGTGTAATATACATCTTCTATAACAGTCGACTCCATAATCATTTTTTGTGACAATTGACTGATAATGAAAAAATTTATAAGGTTCTTACAACTAAGATTTAAGTCGACTTAAAAATGTTGTCAACCAAATAGTTTTGGATAAGCGAAAAATATATAATATTTTTGAATATTGGATTTATAATATATATAGAATATTGGAAACTTCGTCTAAATTTTTTAAATCTTCGTTCGACCTTTGAAAATAAGAATACAATGCATCCAATTATAAATAGTATTGGAAACATTCTTTTCCGTAAGTTCCTATTACTTTTGCTTATTCAACAAGCCAATAACGGTATAATTCAATCATCCTTATTTTTATTCATTAAAATGAAATAAATTCAGTTACCAAAGTTATTATTATTTTTTATCAAGGATTTGTTAAATTTAACAGAAGCTCATTTAAAATTTGATGCTCATTTATCTGTAGGATTCAACGAACTCGTCTCCAAAATTATCCATTGCCTGACAAAAAAATTTGTATTAGAAAGTACTCGAACCCGGTTCTTTGCCTCTGGAATTACAGCCATCGCTGAGATACTAAGGTACGTTAGGTTTTTCATAGTGAATAGTTTAGAAAAATTAAAATAGCGAGTACGCTTCGTTTCATGGTAATAATATATTTTTTACAGCATGCATACTTTACGTTAACTTGTTTCATATTATAAGAATGTAGATATTTTCACATGGTCAAATTCCTAAGAAGGAGGCCAGATGACTAGCGTTAAAATCTCCGCTGAGAATTTCTCTCGTGAAGCGATAATTTCACGCATCTAGAGCATTCTCAATTTGCGCACATTTAAGCAATTAATTTTGGCGCCATTTGTCCTAGTTCTCACCAAGAAATATAATTTTTAATATTTCTTTGCGAAGACCGTTCTAATGAGGCTCCTCCATGAATGATGCACTTTCGCAGTATTTTTAAGGAGGATAATTGTTGGACGGACTTGAATTTTATGAATAAAATACGAAGGACATTGATGACCCTTACCATTAGATGAAAGATCTGTATTATACAAGCCTTTCCTTAAACCTTTCTTACTTTGGATATCTATATTAAACTTAATTAGTGTAAAAGCAGAGAGTACATCAATAACCTGGAGCAAATGGAAACGTGAGAACATTTTCCTCTTTCATTGAGAACCTAAACTGTAAGGCATAAATTATCAGAAAAGTGTATAACACACACCAAACATTATTTAAACGTAAAAATAAAAAAGAATCGAAAAAACATAGTAAATGCCAGGTGTAGAATTATACATAGAATCAATTTCGAGGAGGTTTAAAGTTAAACATTATTGTAAGTGACGATTAAAAAAGTACCTTGCAGCCAAGTAAAGAAAAATGCAAAAAAATAGATTCCATCACCGTAAAGCTTAAAATGGTAAACTTAAATAAATAAAATATTTTATTTTTTAAAGAATTAAAACACCGATTAAAGTTTTGGTGAAAAATAATCATGCTGTGATATGATTATTAATTGCATTCGAATGATATTAAAATCAAATATGAATGAAAAAGAAGAAGTTTTTTGTATGTTTTATATACTCTTTAGCTGAAAAACGAAGAGCCGTCCCGAGTAAACAGTCGCCTATCAGAGCCATCGCTTATCATTCGATGCCCTAAATGGAATTAATGATCATAGTGTTCTTCCTTCGGTACAAACACTTTTAGATCAATATATTTGGCACCTATTTTCATAGTCTTTTATATTATATTCTTATGTACGATAAATTCTTTCTCCAAATAATTCCCCGGCTTTCAAAGAGGTGCGAAGTTTTTTCGTCTTTCGAGAAAAAAAGCCGAGCGGTGACACTGTTCCAGTGGAAATGAGGCGAATTAGCGGAATGAAGGTGTGGGAAGCGAAATTCGTGTTTCGACCTTTTTTTCTCCAAAATAATGGATGTCACTGATTTCCTCGGATTATTTATTTAGAACAAGAGGTGAAAAAGTAGTTTTCTGAATGAGATGTATATTTTCTGTTCCACAGTCGCTACTCATCCATCTCATGTTAAACATGACGCAGGAAAAATTTGGGTATTTTTTGGATGCTTTATATCTGAAAAAGGTTGAATTCAAAGGGAAAGGTTGAGATAGAGTTCCCTTGTTTTCATTAAAAAAATGATAAAAATTTTAGAAAAATGACATTTCAAAATAAAATAAAAATTACATGATTAACTGATGATGGCAGTGTGATAATATGTTTTACTTTATCAAATTTAATGGAATGTGTCTGTATTTTATCGCTCAACTCACTCTCATATGAAACTATTAAAACAATGTAAGATTTGATACAATATAGATTTGCACCATTTAGAAGACCATTCTATCTGATTCAAGGGTTTCTATATTTTGAATTTGTCTTAAATGAAGAAAACTTAGAGTCTTTGAATTATAAATGAATTAAAATTTTATTTATAATATAAAAACTTGAAGTTTCCGATGGAAAATACTTTTTTGATATTCGGCATTTTTTATGTAGCAGAGATGGAAAAATTGTTACTATCAAAGCAAATATTCGACTTGTATAGATCAAGGAAATAGAAAGATTCTCAAATTGATAATCTTCGATCAGATTTTCAATTCAAATTGCTAGGAAAATCAACATTCATCAAGAGAAAATTTCTTGACGAATATAGTCCCAATGCCTTGATAATCTTGTAGAATAAACTGTTTACAAATGCATGTCAGTAATTTCTTCTGCCTCAATTTATTGGTTTGCATGCGATACAGAATGTGAGAGACTTAAGGGAAACAACGTGATATTTTACTCTTTTTCGAAACTAATTTATCTTGAAGAAATTCAATGCTGCTTTGAAGCAACGAAAATCAGGCGTTCCCGACCTAAGGAAATTCTAGGAAAACATACACAAACCCCCTAAAAGGGTGGTAGTTTTATCTTATTGTGGCCAAATGGCTCTCTACTACGCATTCTAAGTGTTATCCATCGGCGATAAACGAATCTAGAATAAGCGACTATCGCAATGCTGCCAAATCGATTGGCATTGTTTAGCGGAAACTTATCCTGCAGAATTTCCTTCCTAGAGCAGAAAATTTAGAAAACATAAATTCTCTCGTTTCATCCATAATATCTTTTTATTAAGAAGTATGTGGAGATTTTCTTCTGAGCAGCTAATAATAATCTAGCAATAAAGATACTGACCTTGAAACAAAATGAGTGTTTCCAGAAGAATGGTTAAATGGCTGTATATAAATTCCGATAAAAGTTTTTTCTGAATCTTCATTTCAATATAAATCTGACTTTCTTTTATAATTTTAAATTATCAGAAGTGTAAATTCTCAAAAATTTGAATTCCCGCACTTAAGGTGCAATTATTATTAGGGAACGAGGGAAAGTAGGGGTGCATTTGATTTTTCTTCAGGGAACGAGGCTGGAATTTAAGTAGAACGATTCAATTAAGAACTCAACTTTAGGTTTAAAAAGAATGGGTTTTGTAAGAATGAAGAAAGAGAGAAATAAAGAGGACCTAGATTTTTGAGAAAAATATTTCCCACGGTCTGATGACAATCGTATAGATGGTTATTCAGTCTTCTAATTTTAACGATTAACATTCAGCAAACAAGAGTTACTTTGAACTATTGAGCTCATGTAATTCATGATGATAGCTAACACAGGGATGTTTGAGGATGACTTACGTCGACGAAACACAAATTAGCGACGTTTTTTGTCTTTACTTGTGAAGAATATTTTCCATTGAGAACGTTTAAATGGCAGCGAATCCTAGAAACCACATATTTGATTACCCGATAACATTTCACACATGTCTAGTATCTAAACCTCCGTTTCTTTAGACCTATTTGTATTTTAAAATGAACATGTCGTAAAACATGGCAAATACCCTGAAAAATTAGATTAGTTGATATAAATGCACGATTCTATAAGAAAAAATGCTTGATGACTGGGCAGCAACTTAATGTCTTCTGGATATTACTTTTACAAATATCAATTCCATTGATACCGTTAACTTTATAATATGAAAACTATATTTGTAGAAATCGAAACCATATTAACAGTTCAATTTCACTTAAACTCACGAAATATCTGTTTTATTTAATCAATTTATCATATTCGTTGATTTGTCAGAGGAATGAATGCAAAATATTCGTACACTTATTGTTAGATGAGATCCTTATTTATAAAACTATTGTCATTAAGGATCAATTGTTCAATCTACGGGGAACTGATTTTAATAAAGCACATGTTTGTATCCTAAAATACGGGAAAATTGCCGACTAAAACTTAAGAAAATGATAAATATTTTACCGATGAGAACACTTCACAGAACAATACTCATTTATGTTTTATAAAAGTCAACCGGATACAAAAATGTTTGTCTTACGAAACTAGGTTAAACTCTTACGATACTTTCACATTAAAATATATTTTTTGTTAACAGGTTATCTTAAGAGTGTAAAACCATTGGAATTTGTAAAAAGAATTAAATGAGGTTTGACAGATGGTAAAAGAGAATGGACCGTGACATAGTCCTCTTTACACTAAGCATTCCCAATTCGATTACTAGTTCGTGGAAATTTTGCAGCAGATGGCGAATTTTCTCCAATGAGAAGGGTAAGTTCGATTTTTAAACGAATTGATGCAATGAATTTCTCTTCATTTAAAAAAAATTTAAGTCAAGGCTTCAATTATGAGTTTAAATAAGTAGGTAAAATGTAATTTACTATTATATATATTCTGATTTGATGATTGTTAGCTACATTGAACTACTTCGCTCTTTGTTTTCCAATTAAGTGCTGCATGGCAAAGGATTCACATTCCACCTAAAATATAGACGATGCCATGAGTAAAAATATTGAAATTCCTATGACTATTTCTACATTTAAATAAATTATACCTAAACTAAATATCAAATGTTTAGATAAATTAAAAGTTCGAATTAAGTTCCGATATTAAGAAAATTGATTTGGAATCCCTCATCCGTTCTTATTGACTAATTTCCATCGAAAGAAAAGGGAATATGGAAGTTAAAAAACCAACATTGAGGTATTATGAAAGCTGAAGTTTTCCTTAATTTCGGTTATCATTGTATTGTCTTAATTTTACGGTTTTTAATTGAAACTGTTTTTTACTTTCTAACCATTTTCCCATAGTCATCATAATAATCCTTTTACTGGATACTTGCATTGGGGTACTCAAATATTACACGAACTCGTAACAGGAATATTACCATCAGCCCCTACTCCGTCCTGTAAAATAATTATGCCAATTACTTCATCACTGATGTAAAATGCATTGGGAGATTCGCAAAACATAAAACAAATTGTTGTTAATTGAGACATTTGATGGCTCGCGGATTGAAAAGGCCGCTCCTGGTTTTTTCATTCCCATTTTGCACTTCCGAAGAAAACGAGGACGCGTAACTAAGAGCAGACGATCAATAAAAGTGCAAAATTGGAACAAGAGCATTGATGTGAGCATTTCATGCGATCTATTTATTCCAGTGGTGCGATACCCGCATTTTTTGCTTGGACTAGTCAAAAGATGAAAAGCAGAAATTCCACCGAAAGAATACGGCAAAATGTATTTTAGAGAATCGATTAAATAGTTTTTAATTAAGGTCAGATCAATTCATGAATTTAGCTTTATTGGCGCACATATTAGGAAATAAAATGTCATTGCTTCGAAAGTATTTATTAAAAGAACTACAATCCCTCACTTATCGCGAGAAATAACCCCATGAGGCCGACAGCGATAACTGGATTTCCCCGAAGTGGAAACAACCATATTCATTTAATTATTTAACGTGTATTTGGAACTTTTTAAACTCTCCCTGTTTAAAACCTTGTTTACAATTGCACACACAAATTACCGTATTTCCCGGCCGATAAGACGCACTTTTTTTTCTCCAAAATATGCTGTAAAATTAGCCTGCGTCTTATGCGCCGATGGTATACGGATATCACGGTTATAACTTCGTCCTATGATAAGCAACCGTTTTGACAGGATAAATAAATACCATTAAGTATTTTTTAGTGTATCAGGTGTTGAAAATAGTTCAATTCATTAAAAGTTTTGATAATAACACTGTTTTGAGCAGGTTGTTAGAAATAAAGATTTAATATATCGATGTCTATCTTCCTTCTAAAAAATTCCCGGATAAATCAGAAATGCATACAATGTAGCATGTTTAGTTTTTTAATCTTGCAATGGATGCTGCTCTATCATAAAATCTTTCAAAAAGTGTGGAATGCGCTGGATGGAAGTGAAGATGACATTTTGAATGAGGCGGGTGACGACTCCCGAGAAAATATCTACGAGCATGATTTTAGCAGCAGTGATGAGGAATTTCTGGGGTTTTATGATTAATAAACTCTGATATATTTGCTGATTAATTTTTTAATATTAAAGTTCCGTTTTTATGTAAAATGACATCATTAAAATTCTCTTCTACATTATCCAAGTATTTTGGTTTTTTTCGTAAATTCTAACCGGAAAAATCCAGGTGCGTCTTATAGGCCGGGAAATACGGTAAATACACACAGCACACTGTAAAGTAAAGCGCTGGTTGAAATGGTTTTCATGGTCTTGGTCTTTATTATCGATTGATCGCTAACTTTGTGTTTTGCTTAAAATTTTTGGGGAGCAATTTTCTCGAGTACTTATTATATAAATATAATGTAAAATAAACTCGAAAAGAATCGATTCAAGGTATGAAAAGTTATTGGTTACGTACGTAAATATGTGCTTGGTTATCTGTTTTGTATGATCTTCTATGCTTTCCGGAAGGCACCGCATGGAGATATTATTTTTGATAATTTCATCATTAAACGCCTAAACCACGTTTATGTCATTTGACTTTCTTTCATCGATCTTGTTTATTTTCTTTTTATGAACATTAAGTTCAATTTGCTAATGATGATTCTTCTCTATGAGCACCTACTTTAAGTGTTATAGAATCGAATATTTAATATCGAATATCTCGAACCTGGTGGATCGATCTATAAATACCTGAAAATATGTCGCCTTGAATTTTCTAAGTATCCATTATTTATTGTCATTGGGATATTCAAAATTTACTTAAATCGTCGATCATTGATTATGTGTAGCATTAATCTCTTAAACTTAAGCAAATAAATTACAGAATACGGAACAAACGTTTTCTTAAGCGGCTTAAATCATAATTATCGAATTCCAACGTTTAAATGCATTTTGCAATCGAGAAATGTCCGTCGAGAGAATAAACAGAACGTGAGTGAAAGAGCTAATGAACAACCGCTTTGCGGAGACGTACTTTCCTCCAAATATCACCACGCTCTTCCTCTGCATCTCGTCCGCACTCCACCGTGACTTACCACCATTTGCCCTCAATACTCGGAGCTCCTTCGCGCGCTCATTTCGTAGGGATGAGCGTTCGATTGTCTTCGACGGTGCACTGTGATGCGTTGGAACTTTCCTGGATCATGGACTAGATGGAGATTCGGATGTGCTTACTCGACCGTATGAAACATTCACGAGAACGTGTCAGACGAGTCGCTTTCGAATTTTCCGAATTAATTTTCCATTGACTCTTTGGCTCGAATTTTGAAAGTGTACGTGACAATGGTTCCCCACTTACAGTCAGACCATTGCTGTTCCAAATAAGGAACTTTTCTCTCTTTGTTTAATATCTTTTAAATTTTATTAATGTAAATATATATGGGAATATGGTTCACTTTCATTTACTATACACTTGATATAATTTTCGGCTGATCCTGTTGCGTAAATATATATAGGAGCGATTTTCCAAACATTTTTTTTTTCAGCCTCATATGAATCCATGATTATTTTTTTACTCCCTTGAGACAAAAATAATTCTGGAATTTTATGAATCTGTAAAGTTAACTATAATATTAATGAAATAATATAAGTAATTTTAACTTATTTTCTACTGAGGGCACTGTATAAGCGACAGAAAATTCGCCCTCGAAGTATCGGACGAGTCTTTTAATCCGAATCTTTCACGACTAATGTGAGGTATCATCTGAAAAGGAGTAAAGTCTGCCAGTTTATATTACATATATTTAATAATATAAATAATATAAGTGGATAATTTAAACAAAAATGGAAATTACCATTGAATATTCAGGTTCCCTTGTTTTAGACACCTTTATCAGGATCATCTATTATTTTTGTAATGCAAATTATGAAATAAATTAAATTTTTCAAAACTTATCTGTTGGAAAATAATTAACTTTGTTATTGAAGATATTATTGGCTTGAAGTATTTAATGTTATCCTGAAAATAAGAGTGAATATCAGGTCAGAAATAATCTTAAAAAGAATACTCGAACAATTCATCTTGGAATTTTAGTGCCCATTATAGCTTTAAATATAAAGATAAATAGTTAAAAAATAGCTGTTCCTGTTTCCAATATTAAACAAACTCTAGTTGCGTGTTTGAGTGATGAAGGACTCCTATTTTAGTCTCGTTTATTTATGCATTTCTATTGCATAATTTTAATATTTACCCTGCAAGCCGCATTTCAGCGCGAGATTCATAAACTCTTATAGAATATCTTCACTGCCCCTACGAGATAAGGATTCTATGACTTTATCAATTGGAATAAAAGTTGTAAAAAAAATATATATACTTCTTTTGTTAGAAAAAGATTACATATATATTAGTTATTCAGACGAAATATTATCAGAAAAAATTTTGGTTTGCAGTCTTGAATTCTTCTCAGTGTACAAATTTAAATGATTGGTGGCTCAAAATGTTTTTTGAAGCATTATTAAATACGAAGCGTATTAAAAAGCGAAAGAGAATAAAGAGGACAATTTGGAATACATCCGATAATGCTGATTTTGTTAAAACAGAAAAAAATTCTGCAGTTAATTTTTAAATAACTAAAAATAAAGTTTATTAAGTGTGCATTTAAATGAGATAACTTGTAATTATTGGCTCATTATTATTCCAATTCTTTTTTTTAGAGAGATAACTTACGTTTATTTATGTAAATAGTGAGTTGAAAAAGTAAATAATTCATCCAAAGTTATCTACTTATATAATGTACTTTTAAGATGATTTTGTTTTTATAAAATAATGTAAGTCCGAGCTTTGGTCTTATTTCGGGCTGGAAATAGATTTCAGAATAATGCATATTCGCCATATTTACTCTTAATTTCGAAGAAGTAAGCCTCCATAACAGATATATGTATTTTATGATGATGATTCAACCTCAACATTTTTAAGTATTCCATTGTTCCAATGTTTTTACTCTTCTTTCGATACCTATTTTCTTCCCGTGAATATTACAACCGTAAACAGATCTGATTAATCTATAAATATCTGTTTCGAATTCCTTTGAATCGGTTTTCAGTAAAATAAAATTTTAGGACATCAAATTGCTCTTTCCCATTTACTTTACATGTTACTTCGAAATACTTTCAAAGTATATATATTCGGAATTGTGAAGAAATGATGCACAAGTAGAAAGCGTCCTTAACCTTGATAGTCGAAGCGTGAAACCGGTGCCTATTTGCCGTGCAATGGTGACACTTCATTTGTCCGCATTCTTCGTGCGTAAGCGGAATAGCGATATTCGCATAGAAAAGCTCACTTCACGAAGCATGAGCTTCGACCACCTTTTCGGATGTGCAATTCATAAAGGAAGATTATGCGGGAATTCTTAGCAGATCTTCAGCGGATATTTTCAAAGATTTTTAGGGACAGTTTTTTCTCGCATTATCTCAGAAATAATCTACTTCCCGCTTCTTGCATAGGTTTGCGAGAAAATTCGAATGCTAATATAATATCTTCACAAAGTTTATTTTGCGTGTTGAATATTTCTGCGAATGAATGGTGATTTTATTTCAACAACATTTCTACATTATAGCAGAAATATATATATATATATATATATATATATATATATATATATATATATATATATATATATATATATAATTTGAAGATGAATTTGAATCGGTTGCGAATTGCATGTCCCTGAACGGAGCACCATATCGCATCAACGGTCGCTCCCTTCTCATACATATTTAAGGGAAGATTTAGATAAGAAAACAGGAGTGCATCTTCTTGGCACACTTGATTTTGGAGCGTGTGAAACATTTCACTCACTCTTGATGTATGAGTGCGTAATGAAAGCATTAGACGAGTTAGCGCAACGAGTTTCGTATGCAACCACCATGAGGTTATGAAAAAGCATCCAAAAAAAATGCTCATTTAAGCCGATGACTCATTCAAATAAACGTAGCTAAAATGACCGTAATCAGGAGCGTGAAGATATTAACAGGTGAAGCAGATTATAGTCAAAGAGTATGTAAACCATGATTTGAATACAACCCGTTGAGATGTGAAAAGAATTGTGGGAGCGTTCGAATTGAGATCAGTCAATATCATCAACAGAAGACAAAATACCAGGAAATTCGAAGATAAAACTTATTCTTATCTCTCAGTGCTTTATTAGGATGAAATTTAGGTTTTCTATCCTTGCTTCAGAGACATTATGAATGACAAAAAATAAGCAAAATCAATAAATTATACATGTTTGTAAATATGATCGAGATATTTTTGTTTCTCTAATAGGATTCATTTACACATATCATTTAGATATCTCCGGTTTTTTGTTAAAGATTGCCTTATCGTTGCGAGTTCGGCTCATATAAATTTATTCATAATGAAGAGGACTTCATGACTTTGAACTCATAAGGTGTCATCGCCATTTTGTTTTCGGACTATTTTCATTTTTCATAGTAAAATATCTGATGCCAAAAAAATTTACTTTTGTAATTTCTGAATCTTTGAAATCGAATTTTCAGTATAAACATGCTGTAAATCTGTTATAACTACTGAAAGTACAGTGTAAACCTTTTTCTGTCATAGAACAAAATCATACATTCTATGGAATTAAATAAATAAATTTATTTCGGTCGACAGATCCTAGGAGTCAATCGAAAATTTATAATTTAAATATCCAGGAGATACGAATTAGTATTTTTGTTCTAACTTTATTCATTTTTTTAAAATACTACATCGAGGATTAAGATGAATGCATTAAATGTGGAATAATGTAAACGAATTTAATTAATAAAAGATTTTTGTTGAATGAGAAAAATTTTTAGAAGCTATTTATAAAGATGGATGCTGAAGTTTATTTTTATTTACTTTTATTAAGAAATATTATTAAACACTTTGCGAGAGATATTCTTATTTACCTGACCACTGTAAACAAGAAAAATAGGATGTAAAACTCTATAATCACACAATTAATGTCAAGAATTAGTTAAATCCTTGAAATGGTAAACTTCATGAATAATCAAAAACCTTTGGCTTCATAATTCATCTTAATTTTCATCAAATAATCAGAAATTAGAATAAAAGATACAGCTGAACGAAATGTATAAAAATTTTAATATATATTTATTTTCACAAAAAGTATTTACAGATAATTTTCCATATATTTACTGGATATTCTTATGAATATTTATTCATATAATTTTCAATTTTTCGATTTTGGAGCTGAAAGCTATACAAGAATATAGGTCAAAGAATGGAGGATAAATAATAAATATTCTGAAAATAAATTATTTGTATTCTCTTGAGACGTTTGTTCTCGCTCGAGTGGTAGTAGCGTTAAAAAAATTTACCTATTCATTTCTGAAACAAAGCTTCCTCCGAAAAAATCACTGCATTAAAATATGATGTTTTCCACTTTTCCATCGCAATCTTCACACGAACAAAGACTTAGAGCCCTCGAACACACCATTTTCCATAAGCGTCACTGCACTCTCTTCCAGTCTTTTGAAGAGAGACCACTATCTATAGTGTTCACTTTTCTGGCATCACTTAGTGCACAAATATAAATGCATAAATAATGTATCTCAAACATCATTCATTGACTAAAATATATCGTTCGTCTCTTAAACCTTTAACGTTCACGGAGAAGAGACGAACGGTTCGATCACTGAAAAAATATTCATCCTGCCGTCATTTTCAATGGGAATGTAAATCTCTTGTTCTGAGAATCGACATCACCAAATTATGATATGGAAGTTTCGATAAAAGTTTCGGTAGCATTATTATTAGCTTTTTAAGCGATGCTTTTTTTAATGATTCAATCTCTTTTGTAGTGCAAGACTCACTGTTCAATCATGTCAAATTTCTATGCATTGAAATGAAGATATGATAATCATTCGAAATGTGTAATGTGTAGAATGATCTATCTTTCTTAAAATTTACTGATAAAACCATTTAATGCAAATAAGAAGATGAAAAAGATTAAATAAATAAGAAATTACCATAGAACTAATCTCAGAGATAATTTTGCGGGATCCTTGTTGTCAACGTTGTTCGCTATGGCTTTCATCTTTAAATGCTAATAATTTCTGATTTACGGACAAGTTCAAGGTAAAGTGAATCTCAACGAAATGTCATAGAACAATGAGTTTGCATGTTTTGACGGATAGTGTCCTTTAAGTCGTTCCTTTTCGATCCTCAGGAGGACAATTCCCAAGCGTTTGAATGAGCACTTATTGTTTCTCAATCTTAGAATTGAAGTATTTGGTTGATCCATCCTCTGAACTCGGATATTCGGGTGTAGACACCTGGTTGATTCGGCTCTGCGCACCCAATCCCCCATGATATAATTCCAGCGAGCACCCATCGGTTATCTTCAGGTCTTTGAATCACCATCGGTCCCCCTGAATCTCCCTATGGATAACAAGATATTCAAATCATTAAGGTATTTGAAATCAGTAATAATGCAACATTTCTAGAGATAGTTTCTCATTTTATCATTGATTTTAGAAATTGGCTGAAAATTAATGAAAATGTTATTTGTCCTTGAATGGATGTAAAGATATGGTGTTTATCTCACTATAGATATAATTTTATGGAAATTCTTATACTTTCTTCTTAGGAAAACGTAGATTTATATCAAACGATTACAATTTTAACATCTTTACACATTAAACACTATGATTTTATGTAAAAGGTATTCAATGAGTATTTAATTGTGTTAATTATCTTTCAATAAACCACCGGTGGAATAGATTTTTCTCATCTAATTTTGATTTATGGTTCGAATTTATTGTTATTGAAATAATCTGCAGGGCTAATAATTTTCATTTATTATTTTTCCATTATTTAAGATTTCCCTATCATTCCCAATAAAACAATTGTATAGGAGAGGACATAGCACGACTATTGAGATTTAGATGTACATTCTTTATCCAATTTTTTCAAATATTTTTTATATTGGGGAATTACCAATAATTCTTGAATCAATCATTCCTAAGCATTATATTTTTTCAAAAATGTAAATAAGCCTTATTTTTATGTATTTGAAATCGGATCTCCTAAATTTAGATGCATATATTCGAGCTTTTTAAATAACAGAGAATCATAGAGAAATAGCATTATATAGATCTAGTACCTAACAGCAGAAATTTCGAGCGATGTTGTATTGATGTATGACATCTTGAACAGACTATACACATGCATTTAATAAGTTTATCTTAGCTCCTGATGTAAGCAAAGGTATGGCAGATTATTGCAAGCATTCCGATATGCTTATGAACTCCAAAATAATTGATTTTCGGACTAAAATATTTCCTATAAATATAAAGTACGATTACATGAGCTTTTCTTTCACATTTATGTCATCGATGATCCAAGTATCATGATACTGCTCTATTTAATTGCTTAGACAATGATGTAGAGCACCATTTTCAACTATTCTTCTATAAAAGTTAATGAAGTATCATCAGATAAGATTTTGCAAAAGGTATATAAAAATGCAAATGATTTACAAAAAAAGCCATCTTGAAGTCTTCGGATGATTTAATTATTTCAGTTGAAATGATAGGGCACATGATCAGATAATTTCTTCTGCTTTCTAAGGACCTCAAGAGATTAATCAGACGTATTGAAAGGTATGGGAACTTTTAAAATGTTGGATCGCGTATCTAAAGAGTATATTTCTTGTCCATTCTTGGGTGAAAGAGATTTCTATTTAAAAATATTCTCTTATAAGTATTCTTGGAGTAGTGTATTTATAAATTTAAATTAGGCTAGAAACTGGTAATGAAATTTTAATGATAAGTACTATATTATACTATAAAAACTAAAATCGTTAAGACAATTTTTTATTTACAACCCTTGTAATTAAAGATTATAATATAGGTAGATTATACCTAAAGAACTAATAGTTTGAGAAATAAGGTACAGTTGAATACATAATTTTCAGCCATTTATTAGTATTATTCGTAGATAGATCTCTTAGTAGATTATTTCCTTGAATGGTACATTATTGGACATATTTCTCAACCATTTCCCATGAATAAAATTGGATAATTAATGTTGAAAAAGAAAGTTTTATTAGTCAAAATTATTTAATGTTTACGTGTTGACTTCACAAAATGATGGTATGATTAAGTTTTCTTTTCTTCACGGTGCAAATTTCTTGGAAAAATAGAGAAGAATTAAGAAGGATAGAGAAGAATTTGCAGATTGCGTTACGAAAGAGAAAGGTACTAATGAATCATAAAAGGATGAAAACATTCATAAGTTGGGAAATATCAGATAAACCAACCAAAAGACCACGATGATTAGGGAATGATTTCTTCTCTTTGGAATAATGGGATGTATATAACAAAATTCATGTTATACCGATAACCGTGTGTCACATTACCTCGCAAGAATCGAACCCTCCCTTCCTCCAACCGGCACATATGAAAATGGACGGAATATGCTCCACGTATCCAGCTGCTCTGTACATAGATTCGCAAGCTGAGTTATTTATCACTGGAACGTTTACCTCTTGCAGCACGCTTGGAAGTGGTCCATCTGGTGAATTCACAAAATATTAGAAGTGATCTTATAAAATACTAATAAAAATAATTGTGGCTTTTAATAGAATATTAGCAAAAAGTTTATTCCAATAAGAAGCAAAATTCATTTTCTTTGATCAAGTTTTAAGTATGAAGCATATATTCCCTCCATAGATTGACTGGTAAAAAACGAGTATAATGATACAACCGCTACTACATATCTACTATGTAAGGATATAATATTATTGTATTTAAATATTCACCCGTACTTATTAAATTAAATGAAATGGGAAACCGATATTGTGTCAATATATCATATTAGTTTCTAAATTTCCATATATATGTATACGATCTTATATACCTTATGGAATCAAATTTACTAGTGAATATGAGAAAATTCATAACTCAATTACGTTATATTAATTTAATATTTTGCTATCCAAATACATGCATGTGTTCTTTTATAGTACGATTTCATTTCTTCCATTGAATATACTCTTCATTTATTTTAAAATTTTAGCTAAATGGCGCCAGAAAAATCATATAGGATATTTAAATGGAACCGTAGTAGTACTCTCGACTCGAGAATATTCTCAATCACTTTTGGACATTTATATTTATCGCAAAATTTCGTCAACAACACTAGAGAATCATGCCGTTTACATATAAATCTACTTCCCACAGGACTGGAAAGAGTTTAAAATCATGGATGATTTTAATATATAAAAGTTGAAAGTGAAGTGTTTTGATCCCGCTTTATCAAGCATTTATTTTTTACCATCATTTTACTCGAGATGATCCTTTTTAACATGAAATATGTGAGATGGAAACAAACTGCACTCGTTCGTAAAATTATATATCATGCCATTATTTTTTGAGGAGCCTCAACATTACCTTCGTAAAGTCTTCCCCAACCGGTGACGTAAGCTGTACTTCCGATGAACGACCTGTCATCGTTTGGAACACAAATGGGAAGTACGTTCGCTGAGAAGGGTGCCACCGGCTCATAGAACCTGAGGAGGGCCAGGTCGTATTCGAATGTCCTCGGGTCGAATTGAGGGTGAGATGCAACTATCTGCACCCGCCTCTCCAGGTGGCCGAGTGGCTCCGAATCGGTGGAAAGGTCGTGCTCTCCGAGTCTCAAAAGAAGATCACTTGGAGGGACGCTGCAAGGAAATGGAAGGATATTCTCACCATTGAACAACCATTGAAAAACGGGTGAGTTCCTCATTTCATTTTGAACGTAATTGATCATTGTGTCTCCCTTAATCGTTTAAAAAATACATGACCCGAAAGTTTTCTTTCATTTTCTATGACACTTCCACAATATCTGTATCCACAGACTGAATAGTGAAACTCTTTTATTCTCGTAACTCATTCCACCAAAAATCTATAAACTAATGGGCACCGTAAGTTAATAAAATATAACCGATGAAAATCTTAAGTAAATTTTTCTTTACTTAATCTTGATTTCAAGTTGAACATGTTTATTTAAAATTTCACGTTTAATTATTCATTATAATTTAATAATAATGTATTATATCTATGAGTGATAAATAAATATATATCATCTCATTTATATATCTATACTTATTCATAAATTATTTATTTAAATTAAATTTCAATTTTATTCTAGAATTAAATTATAGAATTTTATCCCATAGCTTTCGTTCTAGTAAATGTGAAGAAAATTGAAATGTTTGAAAAAAATACTTTTTTATTAAATGTTGTATTCTTTAATGCCCATAATCTTATCTTTTTAACGTAGAAATTTGTTTACTGGATGTCATTGTCATTCGCTCATAGAACCCAAATGTATTAATAAAGCGCAAAAGTACAAATAGAACAGAATAAAAATTCTTGCGGTAAGATAAACAAGACATTGCAGTTTGATAAAAAAACGTAGCTGATATTGTGTGTAAACACAATAGTGAGAAATTTAGGTGAACTTTCACTATTAATTGAATTCAATAAGCGAATTCCATCATTTGGTAAAAGAGAAGATGTAATAACTTGAACTCACTTTTCAACACAATGAGCAGCAGTTATAGCCCAATTCTCATTGAGCAAAGCAGCGCCGCATTTATGTAAATAAGTGGAAGTACGCCATTGCCTTAGAGATATCTGCCATGGCCATTTCCCGAAAGTAGATTTACTTCCTCCAACAATTCGAGAACTTGGAACCATTCGCCGACCACAAACTGAGGGAATAGGGAAACAATTAAATGTAACAGAATAATAACGGATAAATAGTTGGTTTTCTCTCATATAAAATTAAAATAAATAAACAAGTCAAATTTACATAAAGGATGAACAATAAAGGAATTTTTAAGTTACTAGTATTCTAATGGGTTACACTGTTATCGGATAGATATTAACAAAAATAATCATATTTTTGAGCATATAAAATAAGTCATTTTCTAGGTTTAGGTAAAATCAATTTCTTGGTACAAAGTCATGAAATATATCCATCTCTTATCGCATATAAAGCATTCATTCTAAGAGAAAGGAATGATATGGCCAATAGAAATACTTGGATAAGGAGAAAGGAACACAAAAATCTCAATTATGATTCAACTTTAGGAATTCTACATGAATTTGGCCAAATATATAATCCTTAAGTATCAAATCTAAATTGAATGAGGTCATAGACACTTCTACGAGCTTAATTCGTCGAAAATAAAGGAATAAAATAGTACTTTTTCCTTTTCCGTTTGGTAATAATATACATTTAAGAATGGATTGAAAAGGAAGTGAAGAATAATCAAGTATGAAGAATTAGATAATATTATTTTGACCACGTTCATTGGAGAGTAAATACCTTCTTTGATTCTAAAAATGCATAAAGTAAAAATATTGAAGGATTGAGTTCTTATATCATTCGCAAAGGAGAATTTCTCATTCCATTCAAAAATGAAATCTCTTTCAATCAATGCACAAACTTATTGGATTTTGCTTTTCGAGATTATAGATATCAGTTTGATCCAATAAAAAATCAACGGTTTGCTTGAGGTATTTAAAACTAGTGGATAGTGTGATTCTGTTTTCCTACAGATCACTTATCTCTTGATGTATATGAGACTCGTATGCGTTGCCAGTGAAGGAGCATAATGGTTACCTCTCGTAGAGAAACGATTGACATGCAATTATGATATATTTTCCACGGTCGAGAACAATTTTCTTTGTGGAATCACGGATGAAATTCTTGCTCGAGCAAAAACTAAGATAAATCTAAATGTGTTTAACCTCTTTTACGGTAGTTTGATCTATTCTAACGGACTCTCACCGCTTCGGTAATCAGACATGTTAAGCGGCTGTTCTCCAGATACCGGCTGGGCGACTGTTGGGGTGGTTTGAGTGGTTGTGGACTCCATTTGCTCTTCTGTGGCCACCGTGGTCAACTGCTCCGATGTTGTGCCTAAGAAAAGTACCGGTTTAACTTCTCGTTTCATAAAATGTCAGGGCTGATTCATAAAGGTCTCTTTTTGGGAATTATGCTAGTTTTTGGCATCAGTAACAAAGAAATTTTAATAAAATTTTATAATTTCATAAAATTATATTTTTTCATAATAAGCTAAATAAATTTAACCAAATGAAGTCTAAATCACTCCGATTCTGTATTATTTTTATTATATCTGTATTCTGTATTATTTTATTATATATTTATTATTTTTATATTATTATTATTATTATTTTTCAATTGATATTATATATCAATTGAAAAATTACATAAAAAACGAACTGAAAATTTAAGTCTGATGTTGAATTTTTCTTTGACGATTAAATCTTATTTGAAACTTATACATTTATTTGAATACATTTGGCTTAATTTTTTAAGTATAAGCTTTCTCTCTTTTTTAAATCTGTAAAAGATAATTTTTATTGTAGGCTCCTATCAATTGATTATTAAATGTAATATTTAATTTATAGAATCTTTATTAGAAGATAATAATTTCAACAAAAATTATGGTTAGATATCACACAGTCATCTTCGCACATTATATAAAAACCGGTTTTTTACTTGATATAAACGTAAAGTTCAAGTTTTTGATTGGTATCAAGTTTATGAACTTCTTACTTTAATTTTTGTACAAAATAATACCTTGCAAAAAAGCGATCAATTTTTTACAGTACTAATGAAATGTGCAAAATTCATAATGAATTTATTGTGAATCAATTACTTTGAAAAATTTTTCATTCTTTCATTCTAATGTGAAAATGCCCGGCAATATAATTTGTGAGGACTCATTACAGAATAAAATGATATATCTTCATGAAAAGTATTTCGTTTTTGCAATATATTATAATTTAGTATTCTTAAATCATTCTTCAGTAAATTAGCACAGAAAATTTTTAATACCGAATCAAATATATTTTACCTTCGGAGGCAGTGGTCCCTCCCGAGATAACATTTGTCTCCTCTTCCAATACTGGCTTTTGGCCTTCAGCCTCCACCGCCGATATTTCATTGCTTATTTGAGTCTGAGTTTCGGTGGACGTCGATGGTCTGGTTATTGGAGTCGTCGTTGATGTGTCAGGCGTCAAAGCGGAGAGAGTTGACTCGGTGGGCGGTTTCTGGGTTACTGTGTCTTTCGTGGGCTCTGGTTTTGCAGGTGGTTTAGGGGTTGTCGTCGGGATGGTAGGTTTCGGAGTTGGTTTCGAGGAGGTGGTGGGTACAGAAGGTATGGGTTTTGGAGTTGGTTTGGTGGTGGGCTTAGGAGTTGTTGAGGTTGACGGTTTGACTATAGGCTTAGAGGTTGGTTTCGTAGAGGGCTTAAGAGTCGGCTTTGTCGTTGGTGCAGGCGTAGGTCCGGTCGTAGGTTTAGGTGTAGGCTTTGGAGTGGGTTTTGGAGTCGGCTTTGTTGATGGTTTGATTGTTGATATAGGCGGAGGCTTTGTCTTAGGCGGAGGCTTCGTCGTCGGTTTAGAAATTGGTCTGGGCGTGGTAGTTGTAGTCGTTGTAGCAGTGGATGAAGTGCTCACTTGCTCCTCCAGAACAACTGGTTCGGTAGCCGGCTTAGGCGTTGTTTTTGATGGTGGCTTAGTCGTTGGTTTAGTAGGTTTGGTTGTAGGTCTAGTAGTTGGTCTGGTCGTTGGTCTGGTAGTTGGTCTTGTTGTTGGTCTGGTGGTTGGTCTGGTAGTTGGTCTTGTTGTTGGTCTGGTAGTTTGTCCGGTAGTTGGTCTGGTAGTTGGTCTGGTAGTTGGTCTTGTGCTAGGAGAGTACGGAGGTTTAAACGTTGTTATCGTCGAAGGTTTTGGAGTTGGTTTAATTGTTGGTCTTGTTGTAGGTCTGGTTGAAGGCTTGTATGTGCTTGTCGGCTTTGCAGTGGGTTTGGAGGAGTCTACGGGGCTCTGAGTTTCGGCGATGACTGCACTGGTCACTGGTCTGGGCGTTGTCTTTTGAGGCGTTGTCGGAATAGTAGTCGGCTTGATTGGCTTCGTCTGTGATGCTGCAGACGTTCCCGGTGAAGGAGTGGTCTTCTGGGGCTGTGGTTTCAGAGATGGACGATACACTTCCTCCACGACTTCATTCTCTGAAGGTTTCGGTGGCTTCATCGCAGACTCTGGCAGTTGACAGCAGGAACCGAAGTAGAATCTATCGACGCAAGTTCCGAGATGTGTACCGTTCGCTTTGACACAGGAGAAGGCAAACATGCATATCCCCGTTTCTCCAGTTCTTTTACTCACGCACGGCAGGTTTCGTATGTTCCGAGGTTCAATTGCACCTGTTAAAAGGGAGGAATTGAGTACGTTCGTAAAAATATTTATAACATATTTCCAGTATTATATATATATATATATATATATATATATATATATATATATATATATATATATATATATATATATATATATTCTAAATATTTAATTCCATGTTGCATAATAACATATTTTCTTCATTATTTTAGACAGTTTTATTCATCATTTATAGTAAAATTGAGATGAAAGTAGCTATTTTAAATTTATTATCGTTCAATGAACGTGAATTATTTTTTCTAAGTATAACTAAATTTAATTCTTCCAATTTCTTAACGTAATTTATTTAACAAAGCCCGATTGCAATCAGTTCGCGTGATAAAGTGACAACAGTTATCGCACATTTAAATTACATAAAGTGGCTTTTTTTAAAAAACGTGATTAATTGAATATTAAGATATATTTAAATATAAAGACAAACATTTCAAAATTGAAATTCAATTAAATGTTTGGATGATAATCGAGAATCGTTATAGTAAGAATAATTGCAAGAAAAGAATATTTGCAAAGATTTGATGTTACTCAGCTCTTTAGGTTTTTCTTCTCTTTTATCATTCTTGGTTGATTTATTTTTAAAACTTTAATATTTCTTTTATCTCAGAATCGCTGCAAATCTTTTAATTGTAACTATAATTTCAATTTGTGCGATTATTAATATTAACATTAACATTCTTCTTTGTCCGTAAAAAGATAATTACTTCATGAAAATATTGTTGATTCAATTTGAGTATTAATTAATGCACCCTAAAAGCTATGGTTAGGGCATTCGTTGCCATGGATTATTTTACCGTTATCATTAGGAATTTATTTTTAAATCTTCTTTGTGAATGGAATTGACAAAGTAAACAAGGGCGGAGAATCCGTTTAGGACACGAATGCCCAAGTAACTCTTCGTAGGCGTTCTATGCTCACCTGGATGCCAAAGAGGAGACGAAGAAACATGGAGAGGAAACGTACTAAGGAGGGTTAAAACACTAGGAAGGAGAATGGATAAAAAGGAAATGCGTCTGATGGAGAGGCTAGTAGCGCCACTCCTTTGGTTGTGAGTTTGAGCAGAATTAGGTGATTGTGAATCGCAGTTCGCGTATCGGACGATGCAAGAGTGTGGCGCTGAGCAAGGAGGCGGTTTGTCCAACTCCATTGTTAATACTGTTCTTTCTCCAAACTATGCATTCAAGACCTGTAGAGTAAAGGGAAACAGTTAGAGATGATGAAATTTAATTTACAAATCATTGTACGTATATATTGCTACGTTCATCAGAAAAAATATTTTGTCTCCTATAATTGAGTTTATAGCAATTAATTAGGAAAACTTTCTACTTAAAACATGTAGAAGATGAATCCATGATTAAGAATAAAAATAAATAATACTAAAAAATAATTAAAATTTTAAAAAAGGGAATACATTACATTTAAACCAAAAATGCTAATGGTAATCGTTAAGACATAAATGTCTCTGGGTTGATGAACTAACGCCTGTAATCAACTCTATTTAGTATTAAATAAAAAAATAATATTGAATTATAAACCACAAAGGAAATTAAATTTTAGTGCTATCTTAGTTCCGTTTCTTTTTTGAGAATGACTTTAGAGCTGGTGTAGAATTATCGTGAGCTACGAGCGATTATAAAAAATTACCACTTAAACAACAATTGCATTCGATAAAGCATTTTTTTCCATTTAAATAAACGCATCTCATAAGAGACGGTAGAATCTGATCAAATATCCTTCGAAAGAACGACCATAAAATGTGATTCATCATTTGTGCATCGAATAAATTATCACTTTCGGTAAACATTTAGCATTCAGGTGATAAAAGTAATTGTTCAAGAACTAATGTCCCCTTTTCAAAAGCACCTCTCATGTTCCGTTAGAAAATATAGGGCAACGAAGTCTCAGGATAACTCTAAACGAAAGCAGTTCTAGATTAAGGTCTTCGACACACTATTAATATCCGAGAGACGAAAGTTCGCAAGAGTTAGCAGAAAGATGTGATCGAGAATTTTCGCGGAAACATAATGAACGATGGGTTACTCTAATTCCTTGTTGACTGTTTGAAACTGGAAAGCACTTGCCACTATTTCTTTGTTCATAATTTTCACTATATAGAAGACCTATATAATATAATGTAGACTCAGCCTTTTTTAATAAAATAAGTGTTTTTTAAATTTTTCGTTATTTTTCGTTCTTCATCATATTATTGATCATTTTTTCGAATTTTAACGTCCCTATATCAGTTAAATACAATATCGCAGAGCATATGAAGGAGAAAAGGTAAGGGGAAATATGAAAGTATTCGAGATAATTTCTAAAAATATTACTCACTAGAACCAGAATCGTGAAAAACATATCGATGTTTTCTAATCTTTTTCATACTCCATAATTTTATATATTGCGAAATATTTATCTTTCTCTTAGTCTTGAAGATCTTTAAAATCTGATACTTTCTTTCTTAAAATAACTACAAATTTAATCTGGGAAGAATAATATACACTTGAAATGTTATTTTTCGAATTTTCAATTTAATCATAAATATTGTTTGGTTTCGTGAAGTTATCTCAAAAAGGGATTCTCATTTCGGAAAACCTTAGATGTGAACTTGTAGTCGAGTACGTAGAAACGAACTCACGAGAGAAGCA
The DNA here is from genome assembly GCA_020796165.1 of Pantala flavescens. NCBI lineage: Eukaryota > Metazoa > Arthropoda > Insecta > Odonata > Libellulidae > Pantala > Pantala flavescens. The sequence continues at coordinate 63,821,910 of CM036879.1, read as the reverse complement.
TCCAGCGGCAATCAACTGTTTTGCAGATGTAATGATGCTTTTCAAAGTCATACATCTCCCTATAGTTACGTACATTAACTTACGTTAATATGTAACGTTACGTTACATTAATAATAAATGTACAAGCCCAAGAATTCCCATCAAAAAGAGGACAAAAGAGTATGGGATCGTCTGTGACTAATCTTTTATGGGTAGTGCCTAAGCATCGGGAGATTTCAACTCCTGGTGAACGTGTCTCCCTTTTCCGCATGACTCACTCCCTGAAGAACGAGGATATGTCGCCCACGCCCCAGGGCCACTGGGTCACGGGGGCAGCGTGGGAGTGGTCTACACCATCTGATGACGAAAGGTTTCATCCAATGAAAACACTTGAAATATTTAACGCAGCATGGATGCGGAAGATGCTTTCGTATTCGCTTTGATGTTTGAATGGCTGTATCATTTATTGACTGAGAGATGAGCGTGAAGCAATTCGCCATTTTCTATCGATTTATGTCAAAAATTCAGAATTTTTTCTGCGTTCCGTTTAAGTAAACTTTGAGGGAATCTAGGTCTCTTAGGCTCCGAGTAAAGAAAGGTAAAAACTACATGATAAATATGCACCACAAATATTAACAACATCGCGAAATAAACAAGAACAGAGATCGCAACGTGGTATTTCATATTGCTCACGGATAAAAGTATTCCAGATAGAGTTCGATATATAAGGATATTAGAAAGGACATTAAAGACATAATGAACGCCAAAGTTTATTTTATATTCGACAACTATAAGAAATATTTAGGCCACCACTGCCCTGTGTTTACGGTATTACATAAACGTGTGTTTACTCATATTGACGGCAGAAATTCACCTATCCTCAGCCAAGATAACAGCTGACCGTGATTCCATATTCCAATTGTTCATTTCCGCAATGACTTCTAGCTTCTGATTCCATCGTTGATATTTTTTATAAATTTGAACATTTCTGAGAAAAATTAGGATTCATCTGACTCTTACACACAAAGGAATTCATATTATTCCTGTCCATCTAAATAGTTCGTGGTAAAATATTTGGAAATACGTATATTTTCCACTTTTAATTCCATAGATTTTCAAACTTTCAATTTGTATTACTCTGTTACATTCTCATTTCCAATAAAATATAATTTTTCATTGTCATTTTCTCTTTAGCAGAAAATAATATTACAACTTTATACGAGTATGGTTGCCTATGGTAATAGTGGATTCTGGAAAACGTCTTATTAGTTTCATTAGCTAAAAAAAGCAATAAAAATAGTAATTGTACTCCTCGAAAATATTTCAGAGGTCACTTTGTCGAAACGGTTTCTAAGAGATGTCCCTGATAATCTCGTATCCAAGGGATGAAAACGGATTCGCAAACATTTGCATGAGGAAACGTCAGTGGCGCATTTGACTGCAGATTGAAAGAGGTCAAATGTCTTCTTTGATATAACTAGTTCGTCGCTTCCGCTCGGAAGTTGGCAATGGGAACGAATTACGATGGGATTTTGAAGGAAAAACGAAGAAAAATTGATCATTAATTGAATTGAAAATTAAAAGGAAAAAACAACGCACTTAAGTCATTACTTGTTTGTCTTCACTCGTCATCGTTTTCTTAGCATCGCTTTTCGATGCACTGTTTCTATTCGTAACCTGGAATCTTTCTTCAGACCGTATCACGAGAGGTTTTGCTCTATCCCATCGTTTGGATGATTGATATATCCTCTTCTTCACTCTTCAAGTTTATTTCTTCTCTTAATCAGATCCATCTCTATGATTTTAGGATTATCTTATTTATTAAACCAAATTTTTTGGTAATGTTTTGATTACCTGTAATTTTGGGTATCTCTTTATTTCCGTATATATTCCGTATACTCTTTTCACGTTTCACTGCTTTTTTCCTAACATAACTCATCCTTTATCCGAGACTTCATTTGCTGTTGATATTAAGGGCTATGCAAATGTATTCCTTACCTTTTTTAAATTTATTTAACCCCTTTTTACCGAATTTGTTTAAGTGAAAAAGAAACTCACGATGGAAATTTTTGAGTGAAAATGGATCGCAAAAGAGCAATTTAGTATTACAAAAAATAATCGGAGTAGAGCGTGAATAATAGCATAAGTCAATGGTGATAAAAATAAGACATTTTCTCTAATAATAATATATCAGTTCCTTAATTCAAGAGACGTTGTCCATCCTCCAAAAATTTTCTGATTCGGAACCAAACTTGCAAACAAGGAAGTTCAAATGAAAATTTCATCACTTTCCTAATAATTTTTAGATTTTAAGATAACGAAGAAATATAGAACCTAATCTCGTTTTCAACTAACTTCCCTAAAATTGAAAATCTCGTAGTTATCAACCGAGTCCAAGAAAAAAAGAAAAATTCGCATTTCAGCAATTTGGAGGACGAATAACTGTTGCGAAAAATATATTTCCATCTCCTTCCATTTGAAAAGTTTTGTTTATTTCCAATTTTGTAAAATTATAATTTTAAACTATTAATTTTACATAACAGTATAATTATTATTTTATAAATTAATTAAAATTTTTCCGATCGCTTTTCCTTTTTATGAGAAATGAGTGAAAGAAGTCGTTTACACCCTCTTCTAATCTAGAATCTAAAAATATTTATGCAATTGATCATTACTATTATTTTAGAATGCAATATATATATCGTATGTGTAGTTTGTTGATATTTATAACTTATTTATTTGTTATAGATTAATATATGACAAGTTCATTATAATGTTTAATTATTTTAAATGGAAGCAGAAGATAATCTGTAAAGGACACAAAAAAGTATAAAAAGGCGAAGTACTCATGACCTCTTTACGATCACCCAAATGATTTGAATGAGGTGAAAATCTGGAGCACAGCTGTCTCATGAAAAATACATTAGAAAGGCGGTGTTTAGATATTTTTCGATTCCTCGTGGCGAAACATCAAATATTTAGAGTCAGGATTGAAATCGATCGTAAAAACCTCCCACGGGGATTTATTCTAAACAATGTACATTAGGATTTAACGCCCAAAAGTTTAAGTAAAAACCCTTCGTCTACAGTTACTTCTTTCCGACTAAAATACCTTTACTCGATTAATAAACAGATGATCTATAACAAACTCCAAGTTCACGCCACACGCTTTCGACCACATATTCTCTCCTCTCGTATTTCTTTCGAAGTTAAAGGATGAGTTGCCTGGAACTTAAGGGGAAAGTATATCCCCGAATGAGACATCTCCAAAAGGGTCCACTTTCTCATTCTTTTGAATCCGGATGTACATAAGGATCTGTCCCTCCTCGATCGAGTAAATATTAGAAAGTATTTGAACAGCTGACGATACCATAGTGATGACTCGATGTCTCTTATGTCAGAACTTTCTCTGGGAAAATAACTCCTCTCATAGGAAAATTCCGGTGGTTCGATCTGCCCTTTAATTGCTTTCTCACCCGAACTCGGTCCTTGCTTAACAATATTTTCCTTCTAGATTAATAACTTGCCTTTCAGCTTGAGAGTAAAAGTATATCTCATAGAAGATGATCATGCGATTATCCAAAGGCCATTTTTTCCGTCGATCGTACAGCTCTCAAAAGAGGAATTACAAAGACCAAATCGAAGTAAAGATGTGAATGGGGCCGCGAGTAAATGAGGAATTCCGGAATTGTGAAGCCCTGTGGGTTTTTCCGATCGAGGTAACTGTCCTCCTGAAATGAGGGCGACTCGAATAGCCCCTGAGTCACCCAATCAAAGGCCGACCTTGCTGCCCAATGAATGCCAAACGACGAAATTTATTCCTTTCCGTGTATGTTGTAGCCGTTCCGCTTGACTCCGATACATGATTACTTTGTTTCTTTTTATGCTGAAAATGTCTGAGGTTTAGGAAGAGAATTCCTGATATTTCTATAAAAGTTCCGCGTGCTTCCGTATATACCTAATAAATCTAAACCGTTATCTCTCCTTCTTGGTCTTCACGGAAATATATCGATTCAATAATTATGTAAAAGTCAGCTAACATCGGATCATTTATATATTTAAATTCTAAAAAGTTTTCGATATTAAAAAGGCAAGAATTGTAAAATTTTTAATTCTGATATTTATTGATTTTATATGTTTTATTGTGCCCAGAACTACAGCTCATACTTGTGAAGTTTTCATTTTTTAATGTTAAAATTATAATATGATATTCTTAACTCTCCAAACGTTTATTTTTTGAGAACTCTAGATATATATTCAAGATATATCTATCTGCGACAAACTCACCGAATGCACGAGATCACAATGCTTTCCTCACATTGTTGCATTTGCCCGGTGTTACTTCGCACCTATGGTTTTAGACGCCTTCGGAAACCATCACACAACTCATGCCCTCGCAATCTCCGCAAGAAAAAGAAGATTGCTGCAATGAGTCAGACTCGTTGGAATTCAAAGGGTGATGCGAAGAAAAAATTCAGTCGAGACACAAAGGAACGAAATTCGTAAACCCGAAACGTGTTGATGAAATGATGGAGATAACACTCATCGAGTCTCTAATAATTGGTTCGAAAGAAGCCAAAGATGTATCTGATGATGATTTTGACGTCGTGAGGTTGGTTCACCGCTGAGAACAGAGTATATCTACTATGTAATTTTCCATAAAAGTGGAGAAAGTGGTTTATACTCCGAAAACGAGCGAATTATGCTTCCTGATGGTGCCTATGCGAGAAACCTCTTCCTATGATATTTCCCTCTTCGGCTGTATGAGAAGGCTGTTTATGGAACTAATGATTGTTTATCAGAAGTTAAAAAACGCAGAACGAATCGATAATTGACAAACCTAAGATGAGATGACTTTATATTGTATTTACTATCATCGAGCGGATGACTTTCCAAATCTTTTAGTACTTCCTACTTAACTGGAGAGGACATCGTTTTAATCAATTAAAAAATTAAAAAGAGCATATATATTTACTTCTGCCCAGGTGAAAAATAAAATTTAACGTTCAACTTCTGGTAAAAGGAAGGTTTTCATAAAACGGTACAATTATTGTTGTTGTGATAATCTTTCAACTTGACACAGAACTATAATGAAGATATAATTGAAAATGTTTTATTTGTTAATACAATGAGAAATATTTGTGCTTAATGTCGAATGTAATAATTAATATCTCTTTTTCATACACTTCCTTATTTTATTTATTTATTTTGATCATTTATAAATTCATTGAAATTAGAAATTTAAACTTAAGCGTAAATTCAAATAAAAAATAGTAGATTCATAATTTTTTTCCCTTGTAAGCCGTTTAAAGAACTTTTCACGATGAAACCACATTCTCTATTTAAAACCTTCATTCTTTGATGATAGTTATAATATAGTTAAGTTACTGAAATATAAATTCATAGAAAATAAATTATATTTAACTATTTACAGATGTACCGCAGGATTAATATCTGCATGCAAAGAACATATCTGTTTTTAACGCAGTTTTACTTAATGGGCACGGCATCGTCCAAGGATAAATTGATTTTTAAATCACTAAACTGAGTTTGCTATTATAACTCCTTGAATTCTATGAGAGACGTCGAAAAATGCTTTCGAGAGAAATTCTCTAATAACTTCCTGATGAAATCAAATAAATTCATTCAAATCAAAGCTAATTAAAAGGCGTACATATTACCTACTCTAAGAAATAATTACCGAATAAAATGCGAAAGATTTCGTTCTTTTTTACACGAGCGATAGAATAGTATAAATTAGCAAGTTGAGAAACGATATAGAACGTCTTACCTTAGTATTGATCTCTTTTTGAAGACGAACTATTTTATAAATTGATATATAGCTTTTAATAGTATTATTAGTATTTTTCTCATGTTATTTGATAATATTCCACCGATAAATGGTTAAATCGTACAATGAAAAATGTAATTTCTACCACTGTTTTAGGAACGAAATTTTCCTCTTGTATTTTGACATATGGCAATATTCATTCTCGGTTGTACATAGTCCGTTTATAACCACCGTATTATCAAGATTAAAATGAACATATTAGTTTCTACACTTTCGATCATTGACCTTTCGCATGGCAATTCAACGGCCTATCAGAATGCATCATTATAATCCATCATCCTTTCAGTTGCATTAATCATCTGTTCATGAATATTCTTCCCACTTATCAGTTGCGACTGGATTGCCATTTTCTTATATCGATCTACGGACTATATGTCTATATTTAGATATTTTATTCTTCTGCGTCTAAAGTAATCTTAGCTTGCAAGTTTCTTAATAGAATTCTTCAGTATTGAATTACTAAATGCTCTATGAAATCGACACTAATATTATGTACATGTAGTTCTTCAATACCTAAATGTCTGAGATTCTTACAAGAAGTTTAAGTATTCTTTTTATCTTGTGTCAGATTTCAAACAGCATGAATAAGTAAAAAAAACCCTGGTGAATCCATTAAGCTGAAATTTTCGGTTGTGTTGAAACTAGTAGAAATTTCTATATTTTAGGAATTTTTATTTAAAAATAAACACTTATATTATCATTTTTTTAAGGTTTACTATTTATTTTCTTACATAAAATTAATATTGTTTTTAATAGAATTTCTTGTCCCAAACAGAATATCTATCTCTGAAAATATACGAAGAGATGGTCTCCTTGAATCATCAAAAAAGAATAATATAATCAATTGTGTTTAAAATAGAATATCACTAGTATTTATAATCTACTGCAGTTCAAAGGAAAAACGAATTTTTGAATCTGTTCGTTTTTGCATCAATTTCCCTAATTTTACTGATTGTATCTTATTTAGCGCATAATGTGTTATAAGTTTTCCTCGAACGTTCCATCTCTGAATCTATTTAGTTTATCTACGCTTTGATCTTCTCTATTCGAACGATTTCCGTCACGCATTCATTTTAGTTACGCTTATTGTTTTATTATATTAATTCTTCACGAAACGCATCGCTTGGACCTTTTCACATATGCTACTTCTAACGCCAGGATAGCATACACTGCGTGCATATTTAAGGTGAGCGCAAAGTAAGATCACTCACGAACTTTTTCTTCGCTCAGAACGATTGCCCCCTTAACGAGTTTCTTTAAAGCTTTTCCACGTGTATTACGGATGTGGGCATTCTATGATAAGTTATTCGTAAAGGTTATTCCAAGTAATCCAAATTCTACTAATTATATTTATTCCCCAGCGGAGGATAAAGACGATTCATAATTTATTTCTTTCCGTTCAAAGAAGTTGACTTCGTTTATATTTAGATCTAATTTCCAACCATTTCATAATTCTAGATCATTACGGAGTACCAGTTACCGCTAACTATTTTCCTATAGTTTACTGTATCGTCCGCGAATATCCAAACCTTTTTATCATCTACTTCGTTGAGATCGTTGGTATATAAATAGTTGAAAATAATATATAAGGCGTTAATACGCTGCCCTATGTATCGCCCGAGCCTACCTTCACTGAGTTTGTGCAAATTCAAGAGCTTTCTGCTTGAGTACTCAAGCTGGTCCGTCGAATGAGCTGTATCGACCTGTCGTTATACTTTAATGATTTCTTCATCTCTGTTGTTGAACATTTGAACAATGGTCTTAATTCGTAATATGTAATAATATGAATTCTAAAATAACTTAGGATATATTGGCCGCTTAAATTTCTCATTGGATTCGAAAAAGAATTATCTCGTGGCACTTATTAGACGCTGAATTGGAACGGTTGGATTTCACTTCTTTGTCTCACGTCCCAACTTCTGAGAAAACCTCTGCTTTTCTTTGGACACCGAAAAGCACCTTAAATTTCATTTCCTGACTCAGATAAGAAGAGCACACTTCCGAATGAACGTTGTTATAATGCATCCAATGCCCTCTCAACCGGAAGGGTTCCACTCGGCGCAACGACCTCGGCCATTGTTTTTGGCTCATTCACAGGTCATCATCAGCGAGGTCCTTGCTCTGCATACATTCCTTATGCGAAATTTATTGCGAATCGGCGCCCGGTTGCACTAATTGCTAATAAAGCAATGGGTTTTGAAGAAACTTCGAAGGCCATTAGATATTCATTAAAGCGGTTTGATGAACTCCCGCTAAGAGATGTTGTCTGTGTACCGGGAAATCGTTAAGGGAAGAATACGCATTTTATTGCTGCTTCGAAGAGACGCCATTTGAATCGTCTAGAGAGTAATCCTCGACATTTTGCAGTTCCAATGAAGATTCTCTTTTACACAAAAAAATCGTCATTCTTGTGACTCTTTTAGCGTTCATTCGATTTAATGTTTTATATCACTATTCTAGTATCAGTTGCCGCATTTTATACGAATTTTTAAATTTTGATGATTTATGCGAATTGAAGTCGCTTTTTAGAGTTAAGTTTGATACTACGAGTAAGTTGAATCTCTTCTTTTGGTTATGAGAATTTGTGATTAGAATAGTATTGAGATCGGTGGGTATGACAGAAATATAACATCCTCTTGATCATAATGAGGCGTTTTTCTTCTAAAAATTTCGGCGTTTTAAATTGAGGATAAATCTATAAATACATTAACTGAAAGCATATCAAGGATTTCCTTCTACTCCTTGTCAATCAGCACTGTAACGAAAATTTGTGTATAATAGCGATTTGGGTTTTAAATATTTTTTCCGGTCACAAGTTGACAGTTGATAGTATTAAGTATAAATACATCACCATTTTTACTAATTACAAGCAATTACTTAAATAAATAAAATATTTTCGCATTAACATATTAATATCGATCGGTATCAGTAAGTGATCAATAAACTGAATTTTTAATAATTTAATAGTACAATTAATAATAAGATTATTAAATTATCCTCAAAAGTTAAAGCTATAACTGCGATTTCGTGTCAATGCAAACTAACTGTGAATGGATTGTAAATACAGTAACAGCGCCTTTCTGGTTGATAAGCAAACCTTTCGAGAGTATATTCTATTACGCGCAGAGATGTGGAGTGCGTTGAACCAAAATGAAAGAGCAGAAAGGAGGAATAGCTAGACTTCAACCAGATTTACTAATCTCGGAGATAAGTTAGCTTCAACTCACTTTAATTTACCTTTAGATTTTTACGGACACTGAGATATCGTCCTTTCATCTAGTTTCGTCCGTACGAACGGAACCTCTTCGTGTGAATATACGCATTTAAGAGAGCAAATGAAAAACAGTCGGAGCAATTTAGTATCAGAAATGCTAATCTTATAAAGTTGTAAAACCATAGATGGAAAACTTGAACGCTCTTGAAGGGATAGAATCTTGCATCTAAACACGTGTGCTTTAAATCGGAGGTAATAAAATATATCTCGAGTTTAAACATCTATCACACGCACAATTTTAGTACACAGTTAAGAATTGCGAGATTAAATACGGCAAATACTAAATCGTTTTTATCATGATCAGTTTTCTGGCATTCATAACATTAATTCCGAATCATTAATTCTCAATAAGCGGGAAAGTTATTATTGAAAGGTCATGTATCGCTAACATCCGGAGACATTCGTTTCTTTTCCCTGTTCTCATTATTTCTTCTCTCCATTTTACGGGATTCCATACATACTGTGAAGCGATTTAAAACTAAATCAACTATTGTCTGCAATAAGAAAAGACGATGAATGGTTTTAAAAATGTATTGTTAATGAAAAGAGCTCAAAATATCAATTAATTGGAACTAATGGGTAGTAATTGTGGAAGTTTTTTCCTTAGCGAATACATCATATGATAATTCATTTCCATTGTAGAATGTTGTTGAAAGGTGTCTTTAGAAGACTCATTATTCAACATGAAATTTGTATTAAGTATTGATCTTTTTCCATTCCTTGAAATATCCTTACGCAAGAGATTCTATTTTCCGATTCCAAATCCTTTCATTTGTTTCGTTTGCCAAACACGCTTAGTTGCGACGACGCAATCCCAGGCAGTGTTCTCTTCTCGACTTTTTTCTTCTAAACCGCGATTTGTAATACAATCCGACCATTTTTATCGGCGTAGCTCTTTAATAGAGATGAATTTCGAAGAAGAATCCCTAGAAATCAAACTAAACAGCAAATGGTTTGAAGTAATCTGTTGAGTTCAAATAGATCGATTTATACATTTATTACCGATAAAACTTCTCATTTCAGATTTTCATCAATGTGATTCTCACAAACTCAATTAATTTCGGGGAAACATTCCACGAAGATATAAAAGAAGATTGAAATTCTTCGATTGACGAAGGACCTTTAGAGCTTTTCCGATGGACGTTAAATACCAAGTATAATCTATATGAACTGACCGTACTTTGAGAAATCCAATTTCGCTAATGGAAGGACTCCGTGGGAATTTCTTTATATAATCTTAGGGAATTTTAAAAATTAAAAAAGTGTGAAAGATGCTGTTGATAATTATGAAAAGCTTTACGCAATTAGTTTAATCCATTTATAATAGAATATTGTATAGTCTTTTTAAGATAAACTATAAAAATATATCAACCATCGAGTAATTCGTGATATTCATGTATGTGCCAGTAACGAAAAATCATCGATAATTTTACAATTAATAACAATTAAAGATACTAAATAATTTTGTATGTGCGTAAATCAAACAAGGTTCCAACCTTCTCTGAACTAAAAAATCCCTATGCTCGAGTCTAGTGGAATTTTTACTTGTTTTCGAATTTGATCACTGGAAAATATCACTAATTAAAAATATTTCAATTAATGTGAGCGTAGCTGAATCTCGGCCATGGACGAACCACAAATTATAAATTGTTTTTATTTTAAGTTTATGAATATTAAAGACATTCTTACGCAAAAAGTTTCCTTACTTGAAACGCGTCTCTCAATTTAAGGAAAACAGGGCAACAAAATGTAGTATAAGATGCAATACATTTAATTCCACATTGAAGAAGTAGAGCAGAATATCAAACGCACATCACAGAAGCAGGTGTCCGATTTTTTAAAGCGTATATTTACATAACTTACAAAGCGCCTGTCATTTGCCAAACGCAAGCCATCGTGAATATACCCAACTTAAGTTCCGTTAATGCAATTTGGGTGAGTTTCATCTTTCTATCCACATATGCTTGGCACAGAAAAGGTTCGGGAGTAAGGAAGACAATGACACCGATGCATTATGTAGGATTTATTTCGTAACATTTTTGCTTTTTATTTCTAATTTTATTAAAACTCATTGCTATAAATGCGTTTTCTACTGTATTATGTAATTTATTTTGAAATATTCTTCATCTTCAGATTCCTTTATCTAGAGATGGAATCCTGTCGTCAAACATCTTCACTCTTGTAACCATGAGAGAGTTTGAAAATTCACAGTCTCTACGATGTATATCATATTACAGGGATTCATAAAATGTAAAGTCGATACATTCCGAAACATATTCCTTCATAAAATTTCACCACGTATTTTCCTCGCCTTTCTTTATTATAGCTCCCAAAGATAAGAATGTCTTAGTTTTATATTGTGAATGCTCTTTCCTAACATGTCGTTGTCAAATGCTTATCTATGTCAGTCGTTCATCGTAAAATTTTTAAGGCTCTCGTAAACAAGGAATTCCATCTCTATGGCGTACACAGATCGTTACCTTATCTTTCCCCATATTCCCATTGCAACACTATTTTTCATGCTTAAATATGGAAAGAAGTTGAGAGATAGAGAGAGGGAACTACGATTTTTACCATAGCATATAATATATATATATATATACACACACACTATTATCTTACTGATATATGTTATAATTAGTATCGTTACCTAAATGATTTTGGATGACCATTATATTGATATTCTAATTATAATGTGTTATTAAACTTCGAAATTGTTCTCCTTAATTGAACTGTCATATATTAGACATATTAGTATAAGCTAATGACTGAACCTGAGGCATATACTTTGAACTGCATGAATATTTTTCGTTAATACAATTCGATGAGAAAAAATTTCTACGTATTTTTGATTTAGTTTTTAGGTAAATGCCATGGAGAGCATAATTTCGTATCATTTTTATATTTTAATGAACCGTTTGAATACGAGTTTGATTCGTAAAGTTTTTATGGGTAATGGGCATTAAATATATTTTGTCTTTAATGAAAGAGATAATGGAAAAATATGCTGTGCATATTTCATTATAGCTCAATTATCTTTTTTTACTTTCCATTATCGCTAATGCCATTAATTTTAAATAAGATTATTGCACATTTATTAGTTTTACCGCCAATGGAACGCCTTCTCGACATCGATAAAAAATGAACTCCATGTCTATTTGCTGAGTACTGAATGCTTTGCAACGGTTAGCCGTTGAATGCTTATCCACATTTAGGTCAACCGTTTTATGAGTACGGTTATTCTGTTTTTCTCTCCATTGCGATTTGCATCCCTTGTCGTGGCCATGGAAACCTTCCAATTCATTGTAAATGGTACTCTTTTGCTATACGTACAAGTATATATACTTAATACAAGAAAAATGACAATCTGTGATGCTGTACATTCTAACATCTATTCTTAAAATCGTAATTGAATTCAATTCAGTTGCGTTTCAAGTGAGATGGTCACTAAATTTTGGGCTTGCGGATGCGGACATTTTTCTATCTCATGACATATACGATAACAGTGCGTTTGATATCAGCGATGAGACTCTGTCGATGTAATATAGAACGGTTCGTCCTAACGGAATCCATGCACTAATTGGCATCGTATTGGAAAAACACGGAATTAAATTACTCGATTCGATAGGAAAGGCTAATTGCAATTCAGCTAATCATTCTAACATGATATTATTTTAAAATCATGATCTAATAAAATGTCTTTCGCATATATAAAGCTATTCGGAAGATTATGTGTTGTAGGTCAAGGTGACCGGGGTTCGATCCCAAGACTTCCTATGCTTCTCATATTTATGAAATATCAACTTGGTAATGAAACGTATGAAATATCTGCAAAATGATTATTCTCAGTTCGAGTCCCTGTCAACTTATTTCTTTCCTATTTATAAAAGGGATACCAGTTATGAGTAGTGGCTGTACTGAAGGATAAAGAGACTAAAGCAAATTCAATTCTTTGATAGAAAATTGTTGTCAGTGGACGAAATGGAAACAACATACTGCCCCAAATATTCGAAAAACGCAGATGAGTTTAGCAAAATTTCGCTTATTGAATTACTTAACTCTTTTCTTATGTTTGCCAAAACTTATATAAAATTATGCGTAAATGTAATTTATTATTAAACGGAGTGAATTAGAATTCAAATTTAGCGGCTTTTTTTATTTTGATTTATTGGAAAAATGTTCACAAAGAAATATTCCGAATGTGATTCTGATTATGGTGGCGATAATATCTAAATATTAATTGTATAATTCAACTGTAAGAGGGGAAATATTTGGTACTATGTCAAAAATCACGAATTATTTTTGGAAAAATAATTCCTTTCCAAGTCTCTTGAATTTTTGCACGAAAGTTTGATAGAAGTAAATTAATAAGAAATGTTATGCTACACTTTATCATCAAGAAGGTTTCAATATCATCACCTGTCATATTCATCCAGCTAACGAAGAGCTAAAAAGTTAAAGACGTATCTGCCATTGATGTCTGCGAAGCTCCATCAAATGCCAAGATATCGAATACTGATTTCTAACATCGATTGGTTCACAGAGAGATATGCCAAATCGAATTTCATGGTTGAGACAGTGGAATCCACTCGAATCCCGTTACTGAGCCATCTCTCGAGCATTTCGAAGAAGGAAATCTTGAAGATTTCCATTCTGTCCTACGTTTCTGCGAATATCCGTTATTTGCAACTTTGTTGAATGCATTTAAGTCTTTGAGAGGAGTTGATAAAAGAACATTTCACAGCCTTATATTTCTAAGAAAAGTTGCCAACAAATTGATGTTTATAAGTGTTCGCATTCTATTTAAAAGTGATTTTCAAAGGATCAACTATAAATAGAATTTTTAAACAGAGCAGAATTTCATAGGGATCGTTTGGAATAAATATCTAATATGATCCAGGAACTAATAATTGTAAATCAGTATATTTACAACTGATGTATTATAAATCTATTCTTGCAGATATATACATATTATTAGTTAAGATTTTTACTACTATAATAATATAACTCAATATATTTACTACTATAAAATACAATGCTCAAATAATAAGTATAATATGTTATTATACGAACATTACATTTATTTCCATATACAAGTTACAAGCTGTAAAATTTTCTAATGAGCTTATCAAATATAGCAACGATATACGCCTCGTAAATTCATTCCACGTAAACAGCACAGAATTATTAAGCAATTATTTATTGCTTATAATGAATTCCAATGATTTCTCAATTCGCCCATTTAAGGTCTTAACTAAATTCCGAATGGAATTTTTATTCTTAAAATTATTCTTTATTGTAACCACTTAAGTTGTATACCTCAGATTTTTCTGGGAATTACGTTGATAATGTTAATTTTTATCAGCTACATTACATTTAGCAGCATATTTGGCTGATGGCTGTTGAAATTTTGAAAAGTTACCCGGGAACTATATTTGGTTTCTGGCCTTTTTTATTTACTATTGGTTCGATGTTTTATCTTTTTAATATTTAGATAATTTAACATGGATCAGATAATGCAATCCATCAGCCGGTTTTACTTTTATGAGAACGTTCTGAATGTTACTGTTTGTATCCAAACTGAAAAATTAGAATGATCCGCTACTCTAAATCGGCATAATATTAGAATCCTACGGTTCAAAACAACAACAAAGTCATAATTTAAAATTTAAAAGATTCTTTTAAACACATCTGGATTAAATACATATTAAATTGTTATCTCTAATAAGATATCTGTCATTTCATATTAATTGTATTTTATAAGAAAATTCCATTGAAAATCGTCTCATCGCCCAAAGCGGATGATACAAGAAGAAAATCTTCGAATTGACCTCTTATTCTCTCCCAAAAGACTTTTCCTTCTATTTGCGTGTATCTGCCAAATGTCTTTCCTCGGTTTACTTTCAAAAACTCATTTCAGCAGCAATCTTACGGTACACTTAACGGAGCCACAATTTCTTTCCACCTGGCGCCACACTCAATTGCTCCACGTTATAAATGTTCCACCAAAAATCTTGTATTTAAAAGCGTACATAAATTTATCACTGAAATAATCACTCTTTTTGGTACGGAAAAAATTTTTAGAATATGAAATGCATAAATTACATTTAATTAGAAGCATATCCATTTCTAAATTTACGATTTAAATCCATTTAAAGTTATGATTAAAGATTATTAAGGCAATATTAGAACATTTGAAGGTAGACAGAGATTCGGAGAAATACGCGGTTGAAAGCTCTAGTTGATTATTTGACAGGCGTTAAGAACGCGATTTAGATAATAGACGTATTCGACTATATTACAATATTCGCTATTAGTGCTCGACGGGTCTACTCCTCATTACCGACGATTACTCGGTTCCCCGACGCTCGACTGACCGACGGACCGCTCGCCCGACAGCTCACTTTACCGACGGATCGCCTGAACGACAGTTACATTGACCGACGTTTAACTGACCGACAACTCGCTCGCAAAAAATTATTTATGAACTGAATGAATAGGCGTCGTTGCAAAAAATATTTAACATCGTTAGATTAAAGAATCAGTTGGAAGACTCCCCGTGAAATTATAAATCGGTAGTTGACATTAACTTTTGGCGATTAACAAATACTAATTAAAGTTATTTATTCACGAAATTCTGAGTTTCATGAATTATCTGTACAAACAATTGTGGTTTCTTAATTGTAAAAAATCTATATTTTGTATAATCACATAAAAATTTATATTTTTAAAATACAAAAAATTAAATATTGAAACTTCTTGTACTAACTTCTTAAGGCTTGAATTCAACTTAAATTAATATTTAAGTATTTATTTTCTTATTATATTCAATTTATATACAACTATAATAATTTTCATGTATGTAATAACTCGACATAGAAATGTGAAATTTATTCATTATCTCAATCAATGCAAGTTTGATGCTTTAATATAAAAATTTAAACTAGAAGAGAAAATAAAATTACCTTTTTTAATAATTATAAATTATTTCCAAATAGAAAATAATCTGCGTGAAAAGTGCAGTAAATATCTTTACATACACCTCTAATGAATTTTGTTAATTTAATAATTCGATAAAGTAAATAAAAGATGTTTTAATACTTAATTTTTTGTTCTTCGAAACTTACATCATTGCTATTTCTCAAAATATAAAGGCAGATATAAAATCCACTCATTTGGCACATATATAATATTATTCCAGCGAGTTGTCGGTCAGTTTTTTGTCGGTAAAGTGAGCTTTCGGTAGAGTGTGCTGTCGGTAAAAAGAGCTGTCGGGCGAGCGGTCCGTCGGTCAGTTGAGCGTCGGGGAACAGAGCGTCGTGGAAATGATCGTCGGTCATATGGACAGGTCCCGTGCTGGGTCTACTCGCTCGACTTATCTCAAGCGATCATGGTACATTTTATACTCTCCATTTCAATGAATCACTCGAACACTGACTATGATGTCTGTGCGTAAAGACTATTGTTGCAGATCATATCTGCTAATAAGTGACCTGGATTCGATTCCCTGTTTTTTGCCTCAGTTTGACTTTAATGATATACTTTTTAATACGAATATCTAAGGAGGTAGAAGCATAAAAGACTTAAGGATTAGAGTTGGACTGGAATTGAAAAGCTTATCACCGACAAGCAGAGAAGTGAGGTTTTTCTCTACATATGACTCTATATTCCTCTATATATGACTCTTCTATGACATTAAATTACTCATTACTATATAATTTAGCCGACAGATCGCAGACGCAAACCAAAGAAGTGACGAAAGGCGTCAAGAGAAGGCACCCTTCCGTTCCCTCGCTTAATACCACTCATTCGAGAAGTCCATTCAAGAGAATGTATTGCACAAGATTAAAAGAGAACGAATTGCACTTTAAAAGGGAACGTCATTATCTTATCCGGGAGAAGTTTCAAAGCAAGCGCCTATATTTCCAATTGAGGGCCTCCACATACAAAAATGATAAAAAAAGTGACTAAAGAGGGCTTTCGCGACGTGAAATGCATCGGAGTGGTTTTTTGATGACAACTAATTTCTTTACTCCTCGAGTCATTAGTTCTGTTCTGGAGAACAAGATGTATACTTATCAATGTTTTTTATGACTACGATCTACAAGATCATCTTCAGATTCTGTTCTCTACCTGGAAAATGAGTAAACGAAGAGGATCCTTTAAGGGAATACAGTTCTTCATCTCTAAAATTTACTCTGTTAATTACTCCGTTTAGAAATAAAAATGAACGTGAGTTGAAGTTTCCCATTTAAGACTTATGGATGATATTTTCTCACCCTTCATTTCAGAAGTAAACTTGAGTGTATATCATAAATTATCACAAGTCTTTCTAATTTAAAAGTGCGAGTTGGAAATAAATGAAAGGTTTTCGTTCGGAATCTATCTTAAGAAAGATACTTAAAAACAGTGCATTTAAATCCGAAATAGGAGAAACGATCACTACAAGAACGAATTGCTCGTCATCGTATGCGATGTAATATCACAGAGAACGCCTCAAACATTCCATTTTGCGAATCGAAAGATAGAATTGTTATGAGCAAAGCATTCGAAGGAGCCCAATGGAAAAAATAGACCCGGGGGGGTTCTTCGGAGAGGGATTCCTTGTCCACAAATAACGGCATCGCACTAACTCAATATCCGGATGTGGTGAGAATGGCGTTAGTCTAAATTACGAAAGCCAATGGTTGCAATAATCTTTCCAAACCAGTTCTTCGCAGAATCCTCTTCTTCGTGTTGTGATAGTCCTTGTCATCTGCTCCGAGTGATGTGTTTGTTTAGGCCTTTACATCGACTTACACGAGTGACCGATGTGTTTTCCTTATTTTGTCGATTCCTTAAATGGAAATTTAAAACAGTGAATGATTCCGAGAAATTGTTTTCAGTAACATAGATTAATGTTAATTCTGAAAGATTGTAAAGATGTTTTCAAAGAGATGGATAATATCAACGTACATATATTTATTTACATTTTGAAATAGTATCATAACTCCGAGTATCATAATAAATTATTTGTATTCAATTGTTTAATTCGCTTCCCCGGATTAATAAGGTCCAGAGCATTTTTAAATTTAAAATTTCCCATTATGTTTTACTGATACCATTTAGACGATTGCGAATTATAAATTAATTTTTACAATTATAAACAAACATAAATTGCACTAGTTTAGGATACGGGGAAACATGAAAGCCGTGTCCTAATTATGAAATTATGTAAGTTTTTAAAATCCTAAAATGGCTACCTTCTGACGATTATTTTAAAGAGAGAATTATGAAATTAAATATATATATATATATATATATATATATATATATATATATATATATATATATATATATATATTCGATGCAAATTATCTCAACTATATATTTGTCTTTTTATTCTTCACATGCGTTTTATTAAATATAATATATAATAAAATATAAACTAACTATAAATGGGCAAAACATTGCTTCGTCTTTGATCAGGATTCACCGTTTCAGTGTCATTTATAGTTAACTTGTAAAATAACGCACCGATTAAAAAACAAGTTTTTCGACGTAGAAATCATTGTTCACGGAAGGAAATCTTCCCGTCGTTCGTATGGACACAACCGTGGGGACATCAATGAGATAATTTAAAAACCGCAGCTTTCTCGGAGAGCTTTCAGGAAGTGTCTCCGTTCCTAAGAAAAATATCTTTCTTTTTATTCTCCTCCGAAAGATGTACTCTTTCCCGGCATCTTCTTCATTTTCTGCAAAAGTGGATCCGAACCAAAGTGAGGAATAAAAGTATTGGAATACTATGTGTATTTTAGAGGAATGACCGAATAAGATAGGCATTCTAATATTATTTGCAAACGAGTGACAATAAAAGAGGGAAATTTTGCTTGATAAGCGAAGGAGGTGTGAATGAGTAATGAATATTCAGTGAATATTTAAAATGATATTGAAATAAATGGTACTGGTTCACAAGTCACTTACTTAACCAGCTAGTATAATCAATAAGTTTTATTTTAATTTTGAAATTTTGTTTGTGTCCCAGTAAATTGGATATTAATTAATATATATTACTTCTAAATTAGTTTATTATATCCGCGTGCTTTTTTCAGTCCTTTTGCATGAAATAATGAATTTCATTTATTGTTTAATCAGTAATTCGCTGAAAATAATTACATGTTTTTGCGAGAAAGATAAAAAGTGAATATTGCTTGTCTTTGCGGCCAATTTGCCGAAGAATCTCCGAAATGCCTGAATAGGCTTTGCTCGGTGATTATAAGTTTTATCGAAGATGTAAGATTTTATCTCATTGTATAACAGTCGACATGTATCTTCACATCATTATTTACTCTAAAATCATCAAAAATGGGTTCCGAACGATAAATTGAAGAAAGCGAAAAACTTTTCGTCACCTATTATTCGAAAGATTAACTCTCATTTACCAGTGAATAAGTTAGATTGCATATGTGAATGAATAGTGTACCATCATTGAGTAATAGCATTACCATCAAAAAATTGTTATGCAGCGTCATCTTCATTGGCAATGAGCGAACTCTTAAATATTCGGCTTAGACGAAACTTTTGGATTTATATTGTTCATAATTAATACCTTATCGTTCAACTAGACAACTTACATTATTATAATTTTATAATAACCCCTCTTCTTTCTTAACTCTTCTCTCGAGAATATTAACTATTCCGATTTTCACTCGAACCACGAAAGCATTTGAAATCCTGCGATATTCTATTCCACTCGAACTGCTTCCCGACATCTAATCAATCTCAAATTCATCGCTCATAATTCAGTTCAGGAAGAAAAATATTCTCTTAACAGTCGATTCACTTCCTTCGTTCAAGCGTTTAAAAAAATTCTGAATCCTCCCATGTTCCGAGAATCTTCCAAGCAGGTTCTCACTATTTTGGACTTCATAACTCCTCGATTTTTAGCGGCTTCTGAAAGGGTTCATCATTGTTTTCGAATCGTTCAACACTTCACGCTCGACGTATCGCGTTATGCTAGACTAAGCATCGGCCGACGGAAATCGTAAGAAACCTTCGTTCGTGTTCGAGAATAACCTCTCTGTCGGCGTGAATAATATTCGCCGTCCCATCTCGGGAAAGAATGCCACTGCAAATGGCGCCAAATGCCCCGGGGCACTCGTTGGTGGTGCTCGGTCTGCAGAGCCCTCCGGCATGCAGCTGGGTGGGGGTCTCCGTGGAGGGTTGGGGAGGCAGAAAGAATAACACTTCTCTTGTTTTGTTTTCACCTTCAGCAGGTCTGTGGGGTCAAACGACGATGGACGGGGCTGAAGCAGAACCGGTCCGTCCGCGTTTTTCCTCACACCATGTCCAATTGTTATGTTATTAAAAGGATGTTTAATTATTCGATCTGCGCTTTAAATTAGACTCGCCCGTGGAAGAGTTCGAATTGGTTGGCTTCTTGCGATATCCGAGGATGACGTAAGATCACGTTCTTAAACTGTATTTGTCCAGCGACAATTTCGGGAAAAAGTAATTTTATCTAGCCTGGCTGGTGCAAAGGTGGGCTATTTAAAGTGTGGAAACTTGCCGAGAAATGATGTGGTGGTAATATTTTCCCGTTTTATGCCATCCCTTCCTCGGTACTCTAATTTTTCTCATCACTTTTTAATAGAATATTTGATAAAAAACTCTTCCGAGTTTTGGAAGACAATGAATGGTTTGTTCTGATTATCTCACGCATCGATAACCATGAATGTGCTATAACAAGAGGAATTAGAAATTCGGTTTACAAGAGCATTGGAGACAGTTCACTCAATGCATTCAATTTATGAACCGATGGCTACTATTAGAATATATAATTAATTATGTTGAAGAGTCTTCGAGAAAATATTCAAAATTTAAAAAATCGTCCGCTGCTTATCGAACTTGACCTTATGATTACAGATTAAGAATACAGTGTCAGTGGATGGAGGTTCGTAATAAGAGTTAAAAAGTGACCAAACCAGAAGTGTCTACCTTTTAATGCGAACATATTAAGAGTTTAGCAGCTCTCGGGTATTTAATGCGTTTTTTATGGCACTCGGGAATGCAGGGAAAATTTCGTAAGCCTCTAGAAATAGAACAAACCGAGGAATGATATCCAGATATATTCTCTGAAAAACTTGGATGCAAATTACAGACGATCATGTAAAAGAAAATTGTTGAAGAGTCCAACTGAAGTTCTGTGAATTTATGAAACTTATCCTAACATTTTACTGTCTTCAGTTACTAATAGAGGAGATTGGAAGAGGAGTTAAATTAAGGAGAGTAAAATGAAAGAACCAATGTTTGGCAAAAAAACCCGCAACCATAAGCCGATCCATCGAGAGTCTCGTATTTAGAGATACATCATAAGTGAGAGATTGAAGCTTAATTTATACCTGCATGCAGATTACGAGATAAAGAAAAGTCGGAAAATACAAGAATGTTGCATCACTGTAATTACTGAAGGTAATCAAGAAGCGAAGATACTACAAGGAAGTGTCAAACTAATGAGCAGATTTAGTGATAAAAGAGTGGCTGTCGGTAGTAAATAGTTCGAATGCAAAGTTTGTTTAATGGTGACGGAAATCCAATCGAGAAAGCAATCATTATTTATCACGAAAGATGACGTTTCTTGGAAGAAAGAGAAGGTGCCCTTTGGTTGCAAAGGATTGATTTCCGGAGAGCTCTTTCCAGAGAGGATTTCGTCAAGTTCGAGGAATGGAAGCGTCCGTGGAATGGCAATGCGTAACCTTGGGGTAGATTCTCCGCGTGCACTTTTCCCGCGACACGTATGGAAGACGCCTTTCTACCTGTGTGTGGTGCGGTCGACGACCTCCGATTTCTGGGTTGAAGCGAAATTCGTTCCATCGCAGTGCGGACGGCAATTCTGCAGATGCTGTTGATGGAAGGCGAAACAGACCGCGGATCCCTCCTTCCCAATAGGAATTTTTCTCTTACAGGATTGTACCTTGTTCTATTCTCCCTTTTCAGTTCATCTATAGTAGCATATTTGTGGCTTCGTTCTAAGAAAATAAAATTGAAGACGTGCAGGTTTACTCGAACCTCTCAAACTGAAAGAGTTCTTTTAAGACGCATATCCTGCGCACTCATACAAACAATTTCCCGTATACCTGACAGCGCTGAAAGCTTCGATGTAGCAACTAAAATCGTTACGAAGGAGAATACGAGCGATGATCAAAAGTTTGTTTCGGAGACTCGTGGATGTTGATGACGCACGGTGAACCCGACGTAACGAGTTTTTCTTCCGGAGGTTGCATTCCTCAAAGAAGTCTTTTATTTCCAATCCGGAGAAATAGCTTTTGACTTCCACTTCCTTTTCATGAAATTATGATCCCGAATTGAATATATCTCTAATTTCTATCTCAGCCAGTGTTGCAATATTATAATTGTCGTGAAATGCATGGAATGCATATGAATTAAATGTATCTGTATTCACAATTCTCGATTAAAACAGACGATTTCGAATCAGTTCAGTTACTCGTATTTATTGGTTAATTTAACGCAACTTATGTTCAGATTGAATAACAAAATTTCTGTTATTTTAAATCGCTAAAAATTGTATATTAAACGCTTACAATCTGCATTTCCAATCACTTTAATAGCTCTCACTTGTATTTTAGATATTAACACTTAACAAGCACAATGATATCTTATGAAAGATTCATTATTAAAAATATAAGGCAATTTCTTTATTGTTTCTGAAAATCTACAATATATTTCGTCGAATTTCTCTTTTTTATATTTAATGGAAACTATATTTATAATTTTCGTGAATAAATTACAAGTTATAAATGCGGTTGAATTTTTCATTCTTCGTAAATTTGTGCAATAAATTCTTCTTCTTTAACTGTGAAGATATCATTGAATCAAATAATGATAAAACGTTAAGAAGAGACTTCTAATCAAGATGAAGAATCCACGGAGGTGCACCTTGGCATCGAACACTTGAGCATCCGCAGCAGAAGTCTTTGAATCGGCCTTCAATAACGCATTAGTCATCGACCGCGTGAGTTGACCTCTTAAACGAATTGGATTCCTGTTTTGTTTATGTGACGGCGAGAGATCAGGAGTTTTCCATGTTAATCAAGTTTAAGTCATTGACCCCTAAATCCCGCGGTTTTTACACCCCCATTGAGTTCGTCGCCCTTATTGATACACATTCCCAAGAGATTCGGTCAATGGTTTTACTCAAGGTTTTGCCGCCGATTGTCCAGCCTTGGGCTTCCCAAATTGTCCCGAATAGCGCAAAAAGTACTCTCCTTGGTTGGGTTTCGGTGTTCAGCTCTGCGGAGTCTTTAGAAGAGACTAGTGTGATCGATTTCAACAGTGACTACTCGGCTATTAACGATCCAAAGCCATGGGGATAAGGTATTATTTAGGAGTGAGTTGGTATTCTATAAGTTTGCCAAAATCTCATGAGAACAAAGATGTCGATAAAATATATTCGCGACCTAAGCTATCAAATCATTTGGAGGACGATTTAAAATATCACATCTATTCCATTCATTTTCTTCGGATAAAATATTTTTCACGATTATATTTCATAGCAATACGGTATTCGTGTTGGCATTGGATTACCAGTAGAACATCCTGATACTCTAACAGGCTACAAAGCATGCATTTCAGCCCAATATTAATTGGCGAGAGAGTTCAATTGAAAAGTTAATTAAAACCATCAATCGATCGAATTTGAATGTGTACAACGAGTCATCAAGATTGATTTCCTTTAGATACAAATGCCGAAAATAATTAACAACGATTTAACATTTTCTTATGATATTTAAGCAACATTTATAATGAATTAAATATCGAATCTGATACTAATACGAGTTTATTTCGTAAAAAGATATCCCCTCTGTAATAGTCGAATAAAACTTATGTTCATTTGAGTGTACCAAATAGCAGTTACTGATTGATGCAACCAATGAGTGACTCTTTTAAACACCAAAATGGTGCCATTTGGATAAAGTGGGAATGTTTGGTGTTTGTGAGAGATAATAGAGCAGTGATAAAACATCGCCAAGTTCTCGGCCACTTTCGTCCCCCTCTTTCAATCCCTTAAATTAGTGTTCATTTCCAGAAAAGATATAATTGGTGATTGTACAGCTAAACTCAAAAGTGTGCACATTTTGTAGGAGTGAAATATGATTCCATGTGTCCAAATAAGGTAAATTGTAAATACAAATATGTAAAATATAAATACTTTTTCAGCAATTAAAAAATTTCATAATGACCGACCGTGTTGAATGTTGCCGAATGATGGTGGTGCAAAATTTTAAGTAAATAATTAATGATTTTTTAAACATGAGTACCATCTTTCCTTTACAACTATATGGCATTTTTCTGTTGACTACCACCTACGCCTTAAAACAGACCTTCCCAGAGGATAACCTTCACCGACCCCTTTCCCTCAAACCCGCCTCTGCTGGATTGGCGCACCTCCATCATGTCCTACCGCTCTTTGTGGCATCTTATTGGGAGCATCCTCCAGACATTTCGAAGGTTTCTCCTCTATCTATGGCTAGTTTGCTTGTTCTGCACTGATAGGCCACGTTCAAAATAGGTCTTGATAATGAATCAAAATGTGAAGCAATAAAAATCGCACAATTGTCGCTCAAAGTTGGAATTCAATGTTAAGCGATGGGAAAAGGATGTGCTTAGCAGTGCTTTTAGAAGGATTTCGGTAGAACTTCTTTGCGACTTTAAAATGTGGAAAATTTGTACATATTTTAGATGAGATTTATATTTATGGTATATTGGTCTGAACTTATATGCTACATTTATTAAAAACTATAAATTATAGATAGAATCGAGACTAACCAAATTTTCATTGCAATTTTAAATCGTAAGTGAGAGCTAGAGATTAAAAAATTAAAATGTTAAAATAAAAAAAACGAAAATTAGACCGATTCCACGAGTCTGCTAACGATAAGACCGAGCCTTATGGAAGATTATCAATGGTTTCATTCTATGAGTGAGGTAGGTTAATACCATCCTACCTTCTCCGTTGCTAAGGTGGTGTGTACATTTGCGTTATTTTTATATTAATGTAGTAATGAGCATACTTTTGGTACCGAATGAACAACATTAAGTGTGCTGGAAAATGCATTTTAGGGCCACTTGTATCAGTCAACACGTTGTACTTTTAAATATATCATATATAAATCTAAAACTAACATGAATGTTAAGGATGATTTTCATCTTTTTAGGAAAAAAATGACTCGGAAATTGACTAATCCCATTCTCTACATGTCAAAATCCACTCGTAGGTGAACGATCCAGTATTGACTTTGGCTGACCGAACCGAGTTCACGTCAACCCTCTATCTTCCTCGTTGCCTCCATTAATACTCAGTTCAACGATCTCAGATACGATTATTCGCGCGTAATATTAGACGTTTACAGAGACAGTCATTTGTCATTTTTTTAAAGCGCAACCTCAGTAAAGAATAAAATGAAACTTAAAATGACTACAATTTATTTTTTAACCGATGATTGCTGAGTAAAGACATTTATTATGAGAATTTTCGACTGTTCTATCATATTTGTCGATGCACAAAAGATTTAATTGTTTTTCCTGCACGACAGAAGAAACCTTCCGCATTCATATCTTTTGTCCCTAACTACTTAACATCAAAGATGAAAGTGACTAAGATACGATTTAAATTAGTGTAGATTTTTGTTGACTTATAAACCTATTTGGACAATACAATAGTTCTTTTCAATGTTAATTATGATTCAGTGAGATATACTTTCGTTGGTTAAAGCAAGCTGGTTCAGCGAGGAAAGAAAGATAAAAACATCTTTCTTTTCTTCTCGTCTTGATAAATTCATTTTTTACCTTAGATTACGGATATTATGCAGATAATGTGAAAGATAAATCTCTTTCTGTATAATTTTCTGTTTCCTTTTTCATTAAATGTCAATTTATGCGCCTCCCTCTTTGGGGTATAGGACCGATATTTATCCTATGTGCGACACATTTAAACAAACGAAACAAAGCGACAAGAACAAATGCATAAATACGACATATACCGAAAGAGCTCAACCTTTCTGCAAGAGAAAATTATTACCACTTTCTTTTACCGTGCAATGCGTATATGACCCGATATGAAGGAATAGCGAAGACCCGGATATTCCATGAGTAGCGGAAGCCGCCATTCCATCCGATTGCGTCGAACGAGGGCAAGATCCCGGTTCGGGGCGAAGCATCGCCAAGTACTTCGCGGAATCTACGGCGTCACCCAGAGCGTCGAATGGGCCACTCTTGTGGAGGGGACATACGGAGTGCTGCTTATAATGAGTGGATTTTAGTTTCGAGCTCGTTATTGGTTCAGAAACGGAAGAATATTTTTATTGGTTTCTGTATCACTGTTTGTCATCATAATAATAAAGAAAATAAACTCTGAGTTGAAATATATTTAACTTAATAAAATTTAAAAAATTAATTTGATAATGATATTTAAGAAAGTATTATATTAAAATTTCCGTTCGAAAATATTTATTTTTAATGTATCGCTTACTCCAAAATCGCTTTTATGTAATAAATAATTAAAGACAAGATGGAATTCCCTCATTGAGTGCTTTCGTACTTTATATTTTTCCACATTTTACTGTCGGAAGAGTTCGTGATTTTTGCAGAATACATCAAATGTTACGTATATTATATGATCTTCAAAAAGATTAAAGAAATAGGAGCTTAGAGAGAGGAAGTTAGGCTATTTAAATTTTTAAATCACGTTTCAGAAAGGACAACTCATTTATGAACATAATGCGATAAAGAATATTTCGCAGTTTATAGACACAATCCAGAAAACTAATGATAAGTAAGTTAAATATTTACGAGAATTTAAGATTAACGCTATGAGATTATCATTATGAAAAAGTTATTTATTTAAAAAAATATTTATAAAGGAAACTCACGGCTTGTATGCTAACATTAAGTACAAATGAAATGAAAAGTATGACTACAATTAGTCGGAACTAGTCAACTTTATAAAAAAGTCTGGAACACTAAAAGCTACTTCTTTTGTTCCTAAAAAAGGAGTCTTACATTTTCTTATTGCAGACCCTAATGAGATTACATTAAGTTTATGAATTTGAATGCAAGAGAGAGTGGATTTTTTATGTCTCTTTAAGAATAGAGGTGTTTTTGGAGCAAACTTAATTATTAATGTAGCGTTGGATGTGAGGAATTGTAATGGATGAGGGAATTTCTAACTCATCCAAAGAAAAGACTCGAAGATTGCATTAATTAATTAATTAATTAATTCAAGAAGTCATTGGAAGCATATTTCACTCCCTTTTCGACTATTCCTATTTTCACTCTTATTACCCCGAGTCTAAAGAAATCACGAATTAGAAAGAGTGAATTAAATTCGTACAAAAGTAAGAAATTTAGATTACAGAGGATCGACTCTCTTTTCTAATTTGCAATTATTAATTGCCAAATTAAGGATCTCCGTTCTTCTAAACTGTAATTGTTTCTTAACTAAATCCATAACCAGTGTTTAAGATCTATATGAAGATTTATTATTTATTAGTTATGCAGATTTCCCACCATTTGTTTATCTCATTTGCATCTTTAAAATAAATAACTTCTGCGAAGTTAGACTTAGTTAAATTTTGTATTTTTTCCATAATATATATTTAAAATTCATTATATATTACATTATTATTATTACATTTGTTTGTGATCTGAATGATATTATTATTAAATGTGAGAGCTAAATTATGAAAATATATCACTGCATGGTACGTATATGTAGCGATTGGATATTGAACAGCAATTGGCATCTTGAGGATTAGACATCGTGTGAAACCCCTTTGGATGAGTTCTGAGGTGATTTCAACGCCTGCTCTTCGACTAGGCCATTTGCCTCCCCGAACGGGTGCGACCAACGCTTTCGTAGCTCACGAGGGTTTTCGGCAGTGGAAAAGGAGCGGCGGGAAATTTTGGGTGTGGGAAAAATGCCGACATCGGAGAGAGTATAAGAGGATGGAATCAGAGAGCACGTGGTGTGTTAACGGTGAGTATTGCCCAGGGCGGCTACCACGCCTCGATAGTCGATTCTTCACGTCTCCTCATCTTCTCGATTCCCATTCGAGTTGGGTGATGAATGGCCACTTCCCATTACTCTCTCTTCTTTACAGTCAACCATATTCCCTCGTTTATTCTATGAATTATCTTTCTGGGATAGTCTTTATTAATCCCGCATCTGAAACGCCGATGGATAAAATTTCACCACTTTTCCCTACCTCTTGGGTAAGACTTGGATAAGAACAACCGCTTTTTCACAGAAAAAACAGGTAGTAGTCAAGTTTTTAATATTTACGACAAATCTTATTCAGCAAAACAAAGCAATTCGCGAAGTCTAACTCTTTATCGCAGAAATTTTGTATATATTCTACTGAATTATAAGTCGTCTCGTTTAAAATGTCGACAGGTTACAGACCAAAATTTGAATATTTCCTGTGCCCAGATGACCCTTGTGGTGTAAAAGTGAAAATTACCTCTCAAAGGTTCTCGCGAGTCAACACTTGAATTTTCAAAAGGAATCTGTGTTTAAAGAAACTCAGCGCCCGACTACCGTTATTCTGTTAGAAAGCGAGCGAACTAGGAAGAAAACAGGATAGAATGTGAATGAATAATGATCTTTCTTGTATTCGGTATTTCACTTAATTCGCATCTCTTTTCCTTCATTTTCCTGCTGATATCGCTGATGATGAGAACACATTCGTAACTCCGATTTTCGTTGCGATCATTCGACTGATAATTATAGATCTTTGTTAGTTAAGTCGATGCACGAATTCACAACATTTTATTTATGCATTTTAACTTATGAAATAAACTTCTTTAAACCATTTGTAGTACAAAAATAATTTTTAAAACATAATAGCTCTCATATATATGCATATAACATTTTCGAGTTGGTAAAATTCCCGATGATCATAAAAAAATTATATAATTACAAGCTGTGCCTGCGCATAACAGGCGCACGTAATCTAATTAAAGACGACAAACAACATATATATATATATATATATAATCCGTTTGGTGTGTGTCCGGTGTTTACGGTGTTCTCATAAGAAATATATGTAAACTTAGATTTAATCGCTTGCATGCTTCCTTTCTTTTGCAAAATTAAATTAGAAATAACCCACTTATGGATTTGAAAGTAGCACCAAAAGAAGCGAAATTGAATAGTTTCTTATTTTGGTCAAGAAATATAGTTTACGGTATAGATATTTCATGATTCAAACTATCATGCTTATTTCGCGAGAAATAAAATTAATTGAAAAAAGTATCGTAAAGAGTAAAGATGATCTTCTAATATAACACTGAAATGATAAAAAAATTCTTTGAGGCTGTTTCTTAGCATGGTTCCTTGAGCCTGACTTTGGAGCCGATTCGTCCAATCATACCCATTTCAGTTGACGTTCGTGGCAATATAGGGCTAAGAGTTGATTTACAAGGAATTCTTTCCGATTGAACCAAGAACTTCTTAGAGTTCTTACTCGCCTTATTTACAAACTCGATCTTTCAGCTACAAATAACCGAAAACTTTAAACATGCGCCTCAGAAACTTCGGATTTGGGTGCGACACTTTGGCCCAAGCAGCAATAAGTTGCCCTTCCGCCTACCGTATGGAAACGAGGAAGGTGACCCACAATGCACAAGGGAAACCCATTGTCAAGTCCACGATCACCTCGAAGGACGAAAGAGTTACGCAACGACACGGCTGCGCAACGGTTTCGGTGGCTCTTCAAACATTCTCCTCTTTTTCATCATCCCCTCTTTTCTCCGTTATCGGCATTCGAGACCGGTGGCACCCCTTTCGAACCCCGAGAGGTCATTGGCTTTAACAGCAGTTGGAAAACTCGAAGGTGGTTTGATTTCGGCTGATGGAAATATTTCTTCTGTTGGGCGGTTGCGGAAGAGGGTTTGCGGGAAAAGAAACCGCATTTCTACGGAATTGAGTTTTCGAAGTTTAATAAAAAACGAGCGGGGTTTTCTGAACAGTTAGGT
The DNA here is from genome assembly GCA_020796165.1 of Pantala flavescens. Taxonomy (NCBI): domain Eukaryota; kingdom Metazoa; phylum Arthropoda; class Insecta; order Odonata; family Libellulidae; genus Pantala; species Pantala flavescens. The sequence goes on along the minus strand of CM036879.1, from coordinate 63,791,773 downwards.
TGTGCGATGAAAGCATCCACGGAGGATCTTTCATAAAATGAATGATAGGTCTTTGATATCGTCTTTTTTCACGTATTTCTTTGAGCTGTATTGGAAGTTCTTTAGCTTCCACGTTAACTTATCGCATCGGCTTAAATTAATAAGTTTACTTTAGAATATTATACGACCATTTCACTGAACATTTAATTAATTAGACTAATTAGATTAATGTTAAGTAATTATTTTTCGATGCTATTTTCTAGGGTATCATCGACTTTCTTCTCATCCAACAGTAATATCGACAATGGGTCACCTCAGTTGAATGAGTATATCAGTGCAAAAGTATAGCAGAAATATCTTTCCAAGTACTGGAAGTATCAAGTGTTGAACCTTCAAATTCCTCTTTCGAACATTTTTCGGTCGTTTTGGACTCTCACCACCAAACATCCGATTCAATCAAGTGAGCAAGGAATGAGGACACTATGGCAGAGAAGGTTTTTAATTTGCCATTTAATTCTTTGGTGTCCTTAACAACTCCGGTATTCGGCATCGCTTAGAGAACGATTGGAGATCTACCAAAAGGAAAATTAACGGTCGAAGAGCCCATAACGCCGTCCCATCTGTTCCATATTTCCTATTTGCTATGGAAACGTCTTGTCAACACGCCAGTAACTGTTCTTTTGGGCCACGTCTTCTCGCCCACGGTTCCCCCGCAAAAGGGTTCCTTATTCTTCAGAGACAAGAATGTTCGCTCTAATTGACTGCATAATTGGGTTAAGAAAATTTATAATTAAAGAATTGATAGTAACTGTAAATATGTTGACGTTATAGCGAAGAGATTTGTTTGCAATTCAATGACCTCATTTATGCTCTTATTATTATCGGTAACTAAAGGACACATCTCTCAGATTATTTTACGCTTACAAAAAAATTCTAAACTCAGAATAATCGAAAGGAATTAAATTTCCGATATTAAATTCATCCTCACCGATTCCAGACCTTCGAGAAAGTGAAATCTTCATTTGACAAAATAAACAGTCTCACTTGGAAACAACCTGCTACACATCCCGGATTCATAAGGTGAGGGGAAGTGGCAGTGTCCCGGAAGGGAAGCGGCGGCGGGGGCGGGCGTAGAATGGGGTCACGTCGCTGTATCAGACAAGGGCAAACGCCAAGGACTGCGTTGGAGATATCGCTGTCTTTGCCAACGCATGGGACTCTAATTAACCTATCTAAGAATGAAAGATGTCTCGGTCTATTGAAATATGATCCTTAGCGTTTTTGGAGATGCTTTCTTGGATTTATAGAAAGTGTAACTATGAAATCATTTCTTAAAATGAAAAAAGGGAGGTAGGAAATGTTGTCACGATTGAACAAAATCATCTACCATCTACTTCTTAGATGTTTTTAAGTTTATTTATCTATCGCTAATTCAGATTTACATCCGATACATCTTTGTGATTCAGTTATCCTAATATATGGTTTACTCATCATTGCTTATTCAGAAGTTTATAAAATAAAACAGAAATTTAGATACTCCTCTCACGGAATAAGCCATGAGCAACAGAGTGTTAAGTTTTTCGGACTCTCCTCGGAAGATAAACACGCACGCTGCCGACTTCCGCATACCACTAATGATGATTAAAGAGTGCATGACAGCAATTTCTAACGGAGATCATGATTTGGATCCAGTTCCGTCATTTATGAACAATGTGCGTTTATATAATTGTCAATAATATTCGAGCAACCTTTCGAATGAGTCTGATTTCTATATTGATTATAAAAAACATCGCTTTAATATCATTAAATCGGGATCCACTAACCACGAATATAAGTAAGATCGCACTAAATTGGTTTATTTGAGATTTTTACTGCAGAAGTTAATGAAAAAATTCTTGAATATCGCTATCCACTGAATATTGGAATGGAAAGTGTTAACCAGAAGCTATCGCATTCGATCATTTCGAACGGTTTTATACGACATGCTTTGGCAACGTCGTGTCCCATTATTAAATTTTTTCGAAGCACCTCGGCGTTGTCTTCTCCAAGTAGGCCGGCCATGTAACGGTTCATTCGCGGAAAACCATTGCGAGCTGGCACACAGGAACGTTATCAAATTTAAAGATTTGCGCTAGTAAAACATTCGTCTTCAATTTATTCCATCCGAAATATGAGATCACCAGAGAATGCGATTTAATCGAATAAATTTTTTCGAAATTGTTGAAGATTCCGGTCGAATGTATTTTACATCTGTATACTCACACAAAAATTGAGTTTGCCATTGAAATAATATTGAATTTTATAAATTACTAATTGTTCTACTCGATAGGTATCGAAGACTTTAGCCCGTAATTTGTTTCATCTTCATTAACGTCTCATCATTAACAAAAGCGGAGCGAACCGCATTGCAATTGGAACCATTCGTCCGGAAACATACGACTTCTCCTTCACGGTACACCAGCTTCTAATCTCATATCCTTTTCACTATTTCTCCAAATGGACCAATATCCACCGTGACTAATCCGGAGCGTTGACGTCTCCCACATGCGTCAAAGTCTCCGTCACACAACTCCCCCCGCATCCCTATGTGGGTAATGATGACACCTACCTTGACCGAAGGATCTCGGAGTGCCGGCGGTGATTTTACGTTTTCTATCCTACGGTTTCACTAGAACGTCCTGTCACTCGCGTATTGAGGGGGAGTCCTTCCGGATGAGATCAAAAGATTCTCTTTTCCTCAAGGGCCGGATGTTGTCCTGGGCCTCTGGTCACCTTTGCTCTGCAGACATCGCTCTGCGCCGCCGGAGATCTTGCGTGGATCGATTCCCACAGGTTCTTATTGGCAGAAGAGTCTTCGAAGGCGAAGACTCCTGAGAGGCAAGTCGGTCTCTCAGCGGCCGTCGAAGTCCCTAACCACCGTTTCTTGGAGTGCTATCCCGGACTCGCTCCGTCACATTCGCTCTATCCTTCCGGCGATCGCACCTTCTCCACTACCAGTCGCACAGCTGACTGCGAAGTGAATGACCTGCCTTCGCCTTACCGACTCCTCAGCTCCCCGCGGGATGCTCTTCTCTCGGCCATAAGAGACGGACACCGCGTCGGAGGTGCTTCTTCAGCGCCGCCCATGGAGGATGCGGCGGAACCAGGAACACACTTTCACCGCCCCTTCGGTAAACCCTCCCGTTCCCGTATTTTCTCTGAAACATGTCCCCGAAATAGAGATATTTGTTTCGGTGGGCGCCTGCGGTGTTAATCCCTTTTGAGCAACGTCCGAGGTTATCGTATAAGACGGTAATAGAGAATCCTTCTCTTGTTGAGGGAATTGGTTCAGCCGTTTATCTTCTGGACTTTGATGAACAGAGACAATTATCAAGGTGTCCACTTGTTAGGATTCGGCATATTGTCAATACTAATCGTTTCTTTTAAAAGGCATTTCATTTTCTCTCTTATATTTGAATGAATATTTATTTTTCTAAAAGGATTTTATGTATTTATAGACTTCTTTAGCATTGAAACTGTGAGAGTGCTTGTTTTATTTCAGACTTCGTTCGTTTCAGTTTCAACCTCTACAAGTTTCTTGAACACGCTTGCCATAAAGGTCGTTTTTTATTCGAATACAATATTTGCATATTGTAAATAATATAAACTTATATTCAAGTAAATAGCGATAATCATTTTATATTTCCAACCTTTCTCTTTTTGGATTATAGCTGTCATTCTTAATGTTGCGCATCAAAAATGACTTTTAATTTCGATGGAAATTTTTATATTATGTGTTATGTTTGTGAGATAGTTCAAGTTTTTGGAGTTTTGCTTTACGCGGACGTTCCAAATTCTCTTTTATTGAAATACTGAAATTCGGAGATGTAATCATGACATATTTAGCTCAAAAACGGATTATAACGGTGTTCGTGAAATAGCCATTAGAATTTGTGCGACTCATTTACAAATACTGACAACGTTCTTGAGGAGTAAAGATGATACGTTATAAATTAAAATCTGATTATTGCTCGGACAAAATTCGGCCTAGGCCAGGAGCACAAAAGCAATGTAATAGAGGACACAGTCTTTTGTTAACTCCAAGCAGTCTGAAAATTTTTGTTTCGTATCACATAAACTATCGATATAAATCGATTTGTATCGAATTAAATAAATTAGTGTTTCAGTCAAATTCGTGGACGAGTCAGTTCTTTCATTCATTAATTACCGATCTAGAGCGGTATTAATTTAGAAATTTCGATTAAAGTGATAATTTTCTTATTTCTAATTCAATATCAAAGTAAATAAGTTGGTAGAAATATTTTGCATTTACAAAACGAATTTTCCTCTGATAACTGAACTATTTCATAATCTAACTATAACTAATCATCGTATTTTCACAAAGTCTCTATGTACAATTAATTTAACTTCATTAGAATCCTTATCAGTCTAAACTAATCAGTAAATAAAGGAAGTTATGAGGCAATATTATGCACTCGATTTAATAAGTTAATTCTACAAATAACCTTAAAAACCCTAATGATTACCGTATTATAAAAGACATTTTCTATTAATAATCTATAATTCTTCTTCACTAATTACTTTGGTATCATTTATTGAATATTATATTTTTTCGTTAAATAGTAAAAATGTTTTATTTCTATTTTTCTCTGTACCTACACAGTGATGCTATTATACATTGCGATACACTTAAGATACAAAATACAATTTGTACTTTAAGTAAAAAGAATCAACTATTGATTTAATACGTTATAATAAGGTGGACAGTAATTTCGTAGCTTCGTCAAGACAGATAATGTAAACGTAAAAAACATTTGTGGGGTATATTATACTAAGGTAAGTAGAAAACCGTGGTTGACAGGACTCTTAATCCCCCGAAATGTAATCTACTGTTACAAAAATAATCCATTAACTTCAACATATAAATATATATATTCGTATTAAAATATAATATAAATCGTTTAAAACATGAGTCGATCTTAGGTTCGTTCGTTGGTGTAAAAGACGATAGTTGTTCACTTTTATTTTAAGCTGCTGTAACTTTTTCCACGGCATTCTCTCTTGTTTTGATTGCTAATGAACAAATGATAGCAATTCTTGAAACATATGAGCCTTGGAATTAAACCAGAGGAAAGCGAATTTAACACGCCGAGTACGGGATGAGGAAAGATTTAAGGAAGAAGGTAGTTGCTCAGGAAACGAGGCTTAATAATAAATGGCGGTGTTGATGACGTAGGGAATGAGGAGATATTTTCAAGGAAACAGTTGGTAAAATTAAACAACCTCAGAGAAATACGCAGAAATTATCAGAGATTCGGTATGCAGTTTTAAACCAAATAAAGTATCCTAAGTTTTTATATTCTTTTAAATGCTCTGAACTTGCTTTTACCTCTTGGTAAATCTTTCACGCATTCTCTCCTACATTTTCTTTGTATAGGCATTATGGATAATTTTAATCTATAAGAATTCCTTTCTTTTGTAGAGAATCAAATCATTTTTATCATTTTGCAACATATAGTTATATTTCGTGCCGGAAGAGGAAGTTGGAGAGAAATTACTTCACTACGGTCATGTATATATTACATGGATGTATATATACAAATCAACGAGCCTTTTCTAAAATAAGGGTATAAAACTACACGTTCGCGATCAAGTATTTTTGAATAATTTATAATAATCGGTCAAGTAAATGAAAAATGAGTCCTATTTCATTTACATCACTGAGCGGTAAATTATCGGAGCATATTATTAATAGCTCCTTAATGGGCTATCCATGAGCGTATAATTTCTCTGCTAGGAATGAACATGGTTTTAGAAAAATACGACCTTGCGATTCGCTTCTCGCCTTATTAATGCACGATATTCTGATATCTGCGGAAAATAAAAGACAGGTCGACGCCATATTACTAGACTTCTGTAAAGATTTCGATAATGTACCTCACCATAAATTATTGTATAAATTACAAATCGCGGGAATCAGTGTTGAATTATGAGAGTGGATAAAACACTTCCTAAACGATAGAAAACAATGAGTAGTACTTGACGATATTTGCTCTAACGTAATAGAGGTAACCTCGGGCATTCCACAGGGTAGCGTAATCGGGCCACTCCTATTTTTAATACATATCAACGACTTCAGCAAAGAAATTGGTAGTAAGGTTATTCGGATTAGGATATTTGCGGACGATACAGTTATCTACAGGGAAATAGCTAGCAGTGAGGATAGATCAGTACTTAGTAATGATTTAGATAAAATAATGACCTGGTGCGAAGATTGAGAATCAGATGTAAATATTAAAAAGTGTTCCGTTGTCAACTCTTTCGACCGGAAAATTATGAATAATGATTTCACTTACAGCCTCTGCGGGAAAAAATTTCAATAGAGAATCTGTTAAGTATCTCAGAATAACTCTGGCGAATAACCTATCATGGAATAAACCCACATCCGTAGCGATGTTACTTTCCGCAAGTCAGACCACGCCTTGAATATGTGTGTATTGTATGGGACCCTGCCGATAAAAGTAATATAAGTGAATTAGAAAAGGTCCAAATTAGAGCGATGCGTTTCGTGAAAATTGTTAAGATAAATCGATAAGCGTAACTAAAATGCTCAAGGATGCGGGATGGGAATCATTAGAAAAGAGAAGATCAAACCGTAGATTAGATTTGCTAAATCGATTCAAAGAAGATACGTTCAAGGAAGACCTAGATCATGCGCCCTCCCTGCATTATGGACCGATAGTGGATAAAATTAGGGAAATAGATGCAAAAATAAACAAATCCAAAAATTCGTTTTTACCTCGAACAATACGCAAGGATAATCGTCTAGGGAAGTAAACTCACGGTCACCCCCTGCCACACACTGAAAGGTGGCAGGGTATCTACATAGACCTGTTATGTGTTCAACTAGAGATGGTGCGGAAGGTATTTAGATAAGCGCCTTTGACAGGAGAAAGCGAGAAGAGAATAAATGGAAAAGATAATAAGAAAACGAGAAAAACGGAACTCTGCAGCGGATTAATTGAAATGATCTCAAGAGTTCCTTCTTCGTCTATGTTTGCAAAAAAATTTGCATTCAACCGCAAACTCTTGTATGCTCGGTTATTCAAAAATTTAGAATGATCTATATCAGAATACTTGTATTAATTGCAAGTAAAAATTATGTGTGGTGATTTCAATGCAGTATACGCACTTCTCCGTCGATAGCAAACAAAGCTATTTTTTATATTTCAACTTGGGATTGTCTAGACTATTCTTATCATTCTGTCCCATTGATCGTAAATAAAAATAAATTCCTTCATAAATAGAAGAGCATAGTAGATTTCATAAATTGCTAGTTAACGTAAGAGATGCACTTTTAGGGATAGAAATGGACAAAAATTATTTTTTGATAAAGAAAGAGAAAATTTGGAAATAAGATATTTCCTCCGAGAAATTATCATTTAAAAAACTTTCATACGATGAAAATTTACGTAGATTTGATTGAAATGGATTCAACATCTAAAATGTGGATCGACCAACTCAGAGCTTGAAATGCATTAAACTACATTATGTAGAGAGGATGCCAAACTAATTTTATCTGCTAGACTTTAAATCTGTTGAGTGGAGTTATAATTAGCCTTACAAACATGTGAATATCATGTGGCTTCAAACCAATTGAGAAGATTTGCCAAAAGTCGACATTAGAAGCACACAATTTTAAGAGAAATGCCATCTATTGGCCAGTGAAAGAGATCGTTTATTTCTTGAGGACGTTTTCTTTTTTCCAATTCCGATCCGCGTACCAATCGGTTATTTAAGATTTTTCACGGTTTTCGTAGTTCACAGCGAATGAAGAGAATGATTCACACGAGCCTTTCTTTGAGAAGCTACGTGCGAACTTTGTATCGGTTTCACTTATTCCAAATGACGTCAATGTGGTTTGCAAATTTTATAAGGAATGTATGATTCATATCGAGGGAGTGACATGCGGGAAAGTTACCCTGAATGATGAAGACTAAAATCTTCTCCTGCCATCACTTTACGTAACAAATAATGAGTGGTTAGAGAGAAATTCTAGGAAAACAATCATACTATTTCGCAGTCAAATCGAAATGAAGAATTGTTCGATTTAAAGATTTGATTATCATTCTTCCACGTTGTATTGCAATTTGGACAAATATATACATATATATACGAGTATAATATAATATAATTATATAATACGAGTATATATAAATATATATACTCCTATATATAATTTTTAATAAATAATAATATAATATATAATTTTCTTCCAGTTTGATAGATCCCATATCATTAGGAAAAGGAATTTAACTCACATTTAAATTATTCATATTATAAATCATGTTATACACACACACACACATATATATATATATATATATATATATATATATATATATATATATATATATATATATATATATATATATATATAATCCGATCGCTGTCTCGATGCAATGACGAATTGTCTTTCGAATGAACGAAACGTATGATATGACGAAATGGGACCTTTTATTTAGGGACTTCTAAATGAGAACTGCAAAATTTTGAAGAACTTCTCATAGGTTAACGACCTAAATTTTTCCCACAGAAAGTGTATTGGGAAAATCCTTTGGACAAAAAAATTCTTATTTTCCGCAATATCATACTTACAATGAAGAATGGATTCTTGTGACTAAGAATTCATTCTGAGAAAATTTACTTTCAGGAAGATATGAAAAGGTCCAAATGTGTTTCCCATTCCACCCAATCTGCCCCTTCGCTAAAGAGGACACATGCAGAATCGGAAGTTTTTGTGTAAGCATTGGAGATCCTTAGTTGAAATTTCTTCGGGAATTAGTTTGTGCGGTAATCATCACCATAATCTACACTCATTTTTTCAATGCTCAGAAGTTTTTCAAGAAGTAGATGCTTCTTTAATTGTCTTTTCAGGTTCTTTAGTTCTACTCGATATTTTTTGCTTTTATTAAATTTGCACCAATCGGTTTTCGTTCAATATTTTGCGTATGATTTACTTAATCGTGAGCTAGAACAAAACATTTCCAGTCATAGTGTTAGATAAAGGGAGTTAAAATGAATAATTTATTATCAGTAATATTATGTATATATATTATACATTGTTGACATATAAGTACATATCATTTCAAAACATCAAAATCTGGCTGTTTGATAGTCAAAACCCTACTTCCAAAGACTGCTAAAAGGATATTTTTCATCTATACACCTCTTGAAGTCCCTCTTCTAATGAGCTGAAGAATTTTTACTGCTGCCCTTGTGCTGAGCCGTCGCTACTCAGGTCATTTCACGCTTCATACGATACAAAAGGTTTAGTGGTAAAGTAAATTGGTAGTCAACCCATATTGAACATCTAGATCATAGAGCTTCTCTTTGAAAAGAATCTATGCAGAAGAAGAGCATCTTCCAGTTCACAATTTACAAATCGAAGTACAAGATGCTTTATATTGTTAACAATATTTTATTTTAATCTAAAAAATCGTAATCATCCATCATAAGATTTATTCGCTCTCAAAACTTTTATTCTCTTTTCAATCCGTAAAAAATTGTCTTTAATCATATCATATTTTATGTGTGAAATGCCAATTCATAAGCCCTAAAATCACGGTAACAATACCAGCAAAATTGTACCAATTAGAATGAGGTTGAATAGATAATATGGGTATAACTAGAAATATCTAACGTTGGAAGCTAATTACTGTTCACCCAATTTAACGGAACCATAAAGTATAAGTGAAAGTTAAAACGAGTTAGTTAATTCCTAAAATTAATATTCTTTAATAGATCATTCAATTATTTTTCTTTATTCTTCATTTATTATTTAAAGCATTTTCATAAAATTCCGATATAAATTCTCATTAAATTAAAATATTAGGGAATATGATTTTATTCTTATAGAACCATACATGTAAAAAAACCTTTTCTGATAAATTTTCGTTCTAATTATGTTTTCAATCAATACTAATAATATCATAGTTTATATTAGAGTAGAAATTTGATACTTTTAATCATTATAATTCTAGCTACAACTATACGGTTTTCTTCTTTGAAAATATACAGTTCAATCATCACTTTTTAAATCTCAATATATTACACAATTTACTTTACGTTTAGTCTTGAATTAATTTTTATAGACTTCATCTTAAAGTAATACCTCTTTGTTACATTAACAATATCAACATGAAGCACTCATTACATCGTATCAATCATTAGGAAAGAACTGCAAGAGAGCAAATAGAATGGAAAAAATACGTTAAGTGCATTATTACTTTTCTTGACCGCTTCAGTAAATCTGAATTGGACCCGTAGATTCCGGATCGGAGGATATGAGGAACACAAATGAGGTTGAATGAGATTAAATAACCACTTTATATGAGATACGTGTGTTTCATAGCGGATTGATATTATCAATCTCAATTTCAACTAAGAGAAATTTTATATTGAAATGACAAAAATATTAAACCTAAACTTTGGACATTGAATCTCATTTTCACTCAATGGATGTAAAGCGTCATTGCAAACTTTGGATAATTAGACGATTTTCCTAAAACTTAAAATGAAAACATACTTTAGCCTTTCGGAAGTCTTCCCTCAATTAATTCGAACAGTGTTCATCCGTAATCCATTTATAAATATATAATTAATCGTACGCAAAAATATTCTGTAAAACTACTATCAAAAGTTATTAAAAAGAGATCAGTAAGTACAATCTAGATAAACGACGTAACTTAATACTCATGTAAGTGATAATAAATGGAAAGTGAATCACTTTTGAATCAACATCCACAACTTTCACCTTACACTTTTGAATGTGAGCACATTGATAAATAGCTGAAAATGATTATGAACTAGTTACTGAGGAATTTAACCAGGGCTTTTAGTATCATTTGAAAGAGCAATTAATAAAAGTACACCAAATATTTGTGCGTATATCACAGAGGTTTCTACTACTAATCGCGTAAAGATCTCGGCCTTTCCCAGGAAGTCGCCGTGAAGACAAAAAGAGATCGATCATTGCATTTGAACCCTCAATGATGGTGCGTGATTTCCTTATTGAAAACCACAGCCGGAATTATGGGACCATTGAACGCTTTTTTCAGAACTCCTCAAAGGATTCTTGAGGTTAAAAACCCCTGACCTAGATTTTTCCAAGGCTACGAGATGGGCCCATAAAGGCCCGTACAAACAGAGGGGTATACACATGCACGCGTGATAGGGAATAGAAGTGAGAGGTCAGGGAGGCCTGTGGTTCGCGCGGATGACCTGTGGACGGCATGAGGTGGGGTTGAGGGGCGGTTGAGGGTGTCTTCAGAATCCGCTATGGGAACCGTTAGACGGAGGGACGCATTTCCTCCCCCTCTCCATCTAATTCCCTCCCTCCACATTCCTTCTTCTTTTAATCCTTGGGCAACAGTTTTGAGGGGGTTTGCCAACTGAAGAAGGTTCGCTTTGGTGAACAATTGGATCATTGGTGGGGAAAAATTCAGGAATCGTGAAAAGAGGATTCTGGTGATCGAATTTAATTCGATTCATTAGATGAGAGCACTGCTCATATGTGAACACGCAAATCACCTATTCTTACTTCCGATAGTTGCATTTCCAACGCTCGAACCAAACCCGAGATCGCATTTACGAATCAAAAGCATTTCAGAGAATTTTATTTTGAAAAATTCCTTAATTTAGCAAAACGTTCATCTTATTGATCGTAAGTCTCATCGAACGTCTATGTCTTAATGCACTTTCTGCATCACATTTTATAGGTATTTATTTCATCGCTTCGTCCAAAAAAATCTTTAACATCCGAAATTCAGTATAATTTTTATATGAAAATATTTATTCTTTATTTTAGAAGAAAACACACATCTCAGATCATTTTTAGTTTCAGATCAGTTGTAAAATGTAAGATATGGAGATAAAAATGATGACTCTCACAACATGATAATAAATTTATACAAAAATAGTTCTATGTAGAATTCAATGAATTTAATTAAAGCAGGCTAAAGAAGCAAATGATATAATTTAACATCTCTGACGATACCCGATGGAACTTATCTGTGTCTATTCATTTACGGACATATCGCTTAATACCTGATTGGAAATGATAGGAACTTAATTGTCGTTATGATTCATCCTATTCCTAGATTTTTATATACCGGCTTTTCTATTAAAGGCAATTAAATCATAGTTCTCCAATAAGAACTAGTAAGAAAGAAAAAATGCATCTGATGTCGAGTTGAATCACTTATTCAAACTGAACTTAAAATTAAATCTTGAGCTCTTTGCGTATTTTTCGACAACATAAATTTCACGTTTGTGATTTCTCTCATAAAAGAATCTAAACCAATTTAAATACCTCGAATATAAACTATTGAAAATCATTAATTTAACGTGTTACAAACTTATTTGTTTTTAATTTAAAATATGTAACAAGATAATGACGATTAATTGATGAAACCATTTTTGTGTTTATTATAAACATTTGTGAAAAATGCTTCTTCTCCTTCCTTCATTTCGCAATATTTCCACAAATTATACCTTAAATCTGCGAATTTCATATTTTTATGTATTTAAAAATATTGCTTGGTGTGAAAATGTGTGAAGCTGCAATTCGAAAAACTGTCATTAGGTAACTTTCTTTGTATGCTAAGCGATTTGAATTAAAAATAAAATGAAATAAAAATAAATAAACTATAAATATGAATTTATAGACTTAATTTCTCTCATTGCTATCGGAAGTATTATCCATTTATTTTTTAATGTAATCATTTCCTCGAGAAGGGTATGCGTTCGGTGTTGTTTCAATCGATGTGAATAATTTGTAAAATATTAGGGGAAAACTGCATAACACTGTTAATTATTTTCCCAATATTAAAAAAGCCTGAATCATAAATTTCTCTTTTACAAAACAGTTTATTAATTAAATGATACTAATGATTTACCGGTTTATTTTACATTGGATTCTTTGTTAGGAAATTGAGAAAAGTATCGCGTTTAGTTCGTTGCGTTATTATCATTAATTATGAAATTCTCCTTAAAATAAAGAGAATTTCACTTGAAATGCCACCGATTGTCGTCGTTTGACCACTTTGATGCGCTTTTTGTACCCTTCTACCACGTCAACCGTCTTTCTCCAATTTTTGCTTCAGTCCCTTTAGCGTCCAATCTCTTTTTATTCAGTTTTATCTACTTATCTTCTCTCCTTTTTCTCTCTCATCTCTATAATGCCTTTTACGAGGATATTTTTAATACATCGAACCTGTACTCAAGTTCAAAATGTCTTTAATTGAAAACATTAATTTTATTATTCTCTCCTTATTAAAATATTATAGCGTCGTAGAATCGTATTTTCAAAAATTCTCACTTCAATGTAACAACCTTCATAAAAATTCCTATTTGGAAGGAATAACATTCACTGACTACGTAAGAGCAAGAGTACAATCAGATCGTTGAAGAGTTGAAAGAGTAAACAAGACACCTTAAGAGGACTACAGTATATTAATGGAGCTGAGAGCATGTGAGAAGAGTCGAGAGTATATAACCGAGTTGTAATTATATACGTCGAAAGTTTAAGGTGAGGAGAGTATTAAAGGAGGAATAAAGGCGAATCGAGAGCATGCATGATCGGCAAAGAGTATGTTAGACGAGAGTATACAATGGAAGGCGAGCGCAGAGAACAAAATATGAGTTGATTACGCATAAGCGTTGCATTAGACCCATTTACTTTCATCTTTATTCTTATTTAGAGGTTTATATGAGGTTTGAATTACTTAAAACATTCTTCTGTATCCGTGCGATCTTCATCATATCTGATTAATGCAAAATATAATTTTATCGCTCAATCCATAAGCACCTGGTTGCTTTGTCAGTAACAATACCATATTTCCATACGAATTTCAGCCCCCCTATTTTTATTTTATCTTATTGAATTTTCTTCCTCTAAACATAATTATAACTTATATTTTTCAACTTATTTTTTATTTCATAGTGAATTAGTCTAAATATCACCTGTTCAGCCAGATTCATGATTCTCAACAATTTGCAGCTATCAAATCTTTACTCTGGTTTCTGTGAAAGTTGTTTGAGATATGTTTTTAGTAATATGATTGATATAAAAATAATTTGTTAACTTGGGCTATGATTTAATTTATGTCATTACTATTGGGATGTATTTTCTTTATGGAGCTGAAATTGTAGAATAAATTTCCTACAGTATTGCAAAGGGTCTTATATGGCTATAATATTGAAATTTCACATTGTATCCTAAGATATTATCTCTGATAAATACTTCAAATTACTTATCTCTGCTAATTTAAGTAAGGATAAGTAATTTCCTTACTTATCCTTACCTATTTTAATCTCTACTATAGAAATCTGTCAAAAATAATTGGTTCAATTACCCAACTCTCATTTAACCATCTGAAAATATCTTGTAATCATTGAATATATTCCTTTTAATGGTTTAAATTTTCATTTGATGTCATTATATACAAAAATGAATTTAAGGGGAACATATTTATTTCATTTCACATTTTATAATAATTTTAAAAGTTTAGTTCTTTGATATTAAGAAGTTGATTTAGACAAAATCACATATCCTTAACATTTTTTTCAATCATATAGTTTCAGCAACAAGAGATAAAATTTTATATGTTCAACAATCGATTTATAGAATGGTTATCTTATTATCTTGAATGAAATATTTACATAAATTTTCTTGCAACCAGTTTCATGAAAGAAGATTAATGACTAAAAATACTGGTTACATTAATGTAGAACAAAAAGTTCCCAAAAGGTCATCCTGAGCAGTTAACAAAATCTAACAAAATCTAAAAATTATGTATTAATATATATGAATTGTGGAAGTTATCAAGTATTTCATTCAAGAGCTAGTTCAATATAGTAGTTATAAATTTTATAATCTATGATTTTTTAACAAGGTATTCCAATTTATTATTTAATTTTCAAATGATGTGTTTATGTAGTAAATGAATGATGATTATCAATAACATAAATTATTCTATATTTTAAAAATATTATCTGATAAATTTAAGCTATGATTCATAATAAGGAACATTTTTTTAATTGTAGAATTTGTGTAATTTCTTATCATATCAGTAGGAAAAGTTTTATAATAGATGGTACAACTGTTTTGGTCTCAACATTATGCTTATCAGGAAACAATTTTTTATGGAATGCTTACATAAACTAAAAAAACAACATGAATTTGATAGTGTTACTTTTACTTAAGATAATATTAGGTGTAATTTTCATTTGTTAATCCACTTCAACTATCCATATCTGATATATATATATAAAATTCTCATGTGGATACTCAGCGCATTATTGTGAAACATATATTAATTTGCTCTGTATTTGAATAGTGACATTAGCTTCTTATTCAAAGTATCATATAGATTTATTTTACAAGAATTCATTTCAAGTAGATCAAGTTATACCTATAAGTATGAGATTATTCTGAATCAAAATTTATCAGCTTCCCACAGTATAAGCTATTTTTCAAATCCTTATCATTCATTAAAAAGCGATATTTTTAGGGTGCAACAAAACATACCTTTGTTATCAATAATCCTTTTCTTTGACTTATATGCAATTATTTATTTAAATATCAAAAGGAATACAAGATCATTTATGTAATGAAGTACTAGAATACATTTTTATTCACTTTATTTTTCATTTAATCAATATTTTAAGAAAAGAAATGTTTGGTGAAATACTATTCTGCATTATATAACAATTTATTAGGAATAATTTCTTGCCTTGGGTAGTCATATCTCTTTGATATTTATTTCAGTAGGATATGTATATGTAAATTTCATATTTAAAAGTTAAATCTCAACTCACACACAAAAAACTTGGAATAATATACTTTTTCAAAAGACTAACACAGTGATACTATCTCTTGTTAGCATAATCTTCATAATCTATTCCAAAAGAAGGGATGCATACGAAAATCATCAACGTACTTATGAGTTAAGATCATTGAAAAATTTTGAGCAAATGCATTATCAAATTATAATTTGTCTAGTAGGAAGTAATTGATTGATTAATAATTTACTGTTTATTAACTTGAGTATAATGAAACATTTTGTAAAGCAAATTTTAGATAAGCAAATTGTAAAACAAATTCAATACCTATTTGAAAGCCTTATTCAAATCCAACAGTTTTCATCCAACTTGCCAGCATCTAAAATTTTATGGATTGGATGTAAGAGGGGACTTAAACATACCAATCTCTCCTATAATTAAATTTGAAATGAAATAGTTGCTTATTTGTCTATATATTTTTTCAATCTGAAATACTCCTCAAAATGCGATATGCTGTTAGTAAAATGTTTAAAATATTTTAGCACCTTAAGAGTTTACATAAAATTTTATTGTTACACTACAGATAAAGTTACTTGAAGTAATAATTTCATTTCTTTTATTAACAATTATGTTTCTATTGTATTTTAACATTTTGAATGAAGGAATTAAGAAACACTTATAAGTATGAAATTAATATTATACAACATCATAGTCTAGGGCAGGGATGCGCAACCTTTCCGCTATTGTCGGCCGCACTACAGACTTTTTACTTCAGGAACGGCCGCCAGTAAGTCCAAGTAAACTTAAAAATGCTTTATGATTTATGTAAAAATATACAAATTTCACATAAAAATGGAGTATGATATGTGATATATTCAATTTACTGGTCTACATGTGTAAAAAAAATGTCTGCGTTACTTAATATGGTATAAAATAAAAGTTTTACACCAATTGGCCACACATACACGGCCGCCAAAGTACTTGCACACGGCCGCATAGGACTGTATGGCGGCAGGTTGCGCACCCCTGGTCTAGGGTATATTGATTTCTATGGCAAAATTATGAAACTTTTTACATTCTCAAACATAAATGAAAATGAATAGAAATCTTATATATATATATATATATATATATATATATATATATATATATATATATATATATTGGATTGATTTCTAATGTAAGCTTCATGTATATACTAAATTATTCTTTTAAAAGATTATTAATGTCCAGACCATTCTTACTTTCTCATTATTAAATTTTTATTGATTTAATAAAAAGTTCTCATACTTCTTCCTTATTTATACAACTGAAATTAATTGTAGATAGCATTATAATGAAATCATCTGGGATTTGGAATCTTAGACTACAGGTTTGCTGAAATCTATACTTATCGCATCAAAACTGATAGTTGAGTTCGATAACAAAATAAGTATATAAATTTTTTAATTTTTATATTTTTGTTAGAAAAATATTATAATAAAGCAATTATGCAATATTATGAGTTGTTCTGGATGTCATAAAATGTAATAGTGTTTACATTATTATAAGTCACTTTACAAATATAAACCAAGTTATAGATTTTTAATCTGATGTAGGAATGCAACAAAGAGATTTAAAATAATAAAAATTTTATATCAATATTAAAATTATATTTCAATTATGCAACATACATAAAATACAAATCAATTATATTTTAACTATAATATGGCATTAATTGATTTAGAAAAATTTTAGCATATGTATCAAAGTCATTACAGGTAAAAGAACAATGTGGTTGCTGTACATCAACAAATCATAGGTTAGGATATTCTATATAGAAAAAATATATATGTAATTATATAAAATTCTCATTAAAAAGTTTAAATTGTAGTAAGTTTAACATTCTACTTATATGA
Source organism: Pantala flavescens (assembly GCA_020796165.1). Lineage (NCBI taxonomy): Eukaryota > Metazoa > Arthropoda > Insecta > Odonata > Libellulidae > Pantala > Pantala flavescens. The sequence goes on along the minus strand of CM036879.1, from coordinate 63,774,050 downwards.
GTGATCATTCTTTGAAGTACTTCCATCTACTTCTTAGGTTTGTGCTCAAAATTTAAAAAATTCGAGATTTGATTTTTTTATGAAAATCAGAGTAATATTATTCTAATTATGATCACCAATTTACATCTTAGGCTATGATTCTTACTCTGAGTATATTTACAAAACTCGTTTGAGCTACATTATAATCTTTTTATCATTGTTTATGTTATAATCTTATGTTATAATGTTTTCAACAAAAAATAGAAAAATGTTTTCACCTCCAATTGTGAGAAATTTTTAATGAATTTAAAGGGTCTATATTTAAGTAAGCATAGATTTATCAGATACTGATTATTAATAAAATATTTTACATACATTGTATTTCTGTAGTAGCAAAGACAATACAAAGCAAACTTTTTTGTATTATATAACAAGAAAAGGTAAACCAATATTATTTTCTCATGTCTCAATGAATTTTTAGTTAAATCCAAATCCAGAAAAAATAGATTACTATACTACTAAGTCAATGCATTACCATCAACATATATATATATATACTTAAACTTTGATCCTAGTTATTATGTTTTCAATTTTAAAATTGCCTTGATTCTATCTCACTGAAAATAATAGTTACATAAATATACACAATTCTATATAATACTATAACTCTTGAGAATGAAGGCGCCATTTTTTCAATATGTTGAAGCTATTGATTTAAAAATTGTTATGTGATAACAATATATTTCACTTCATATTATATTCAACCTTTTGCTACTTTTTAGTACTTTGTAGCAATAAGAATATTAGAAGTTCATGATGATGCTATTATTTAAATATTAACATTGTTGAATTATGAAAATAATAATATGAATAAAATAAATGAACCATGTATTTATGAAAGTATCTTTAAGTAGAAGTGAATATTTACAAACAAGATCCTTAATGGAACTGAATATATGGGAACTTACCCTGAAAGTGCACTCACCACCTAGTGGACTATTATCCCTCAAATAAATTATTTTGTAGATGAAGAACTCATTCATTACAATTACATCATATAATATTTGCATAATTTAAATGCCATATCTTCTTCAGTGATTGATTCAATGTAATTTTATTAATTGATGCATACATTTATATATTTAATTATAATAGTAACATTTGATTTAGAGAATTCATATAATTTAATAATTGTAATTCAATAATAATACATATTCAATTGGCACAATCTTCTTAAAAAGTCCTCTCTCCTATTAAATAATCAATCATTCAATCAATCAATCAATCTTTCACAAGAGGTCTGAAAATTCTCATGAAGGCTTTAGCTATCATTGGCAACAGCATGCATGCATGCATGGAATAATATTTGTTACAAACGACTATTATGAATAGTCAATATGAACTCAATATGATTACTTGAAATAATCCCAACCTGACTTATAGTGTATTTTTATAACTATATTTATATATTTATATAATGTTAAATTTTAATTAAAGTGATTAAAATTCTAAGTAGTTAAAAAATTCTTTTCCTTTTATTAGAAAGCCAATAGAGAAGCACATCATTTGATCAATGTCAGATGATATTACGTTCTTAGAACAGTAGGGTAATTCATATTCCATTCAGGATAATGCAATAGTCTATGAAAGTAGAATTATTTATCTCAAATAAATCATGTGTGTGTAAAAGAGAGGACTGTTCATGACCATTCCACTTTAGATATCTTTTCTCCACATATTGGATAGAAATGAAGTGGAAGAATGTGATGTGAGAAAGAGTTATATAAATAAAAATTAGCATAGAGGTGATGGGAAAGAGAATGATACTCATAAATTTGACTCAGAATATGATATATTAATTGAAGTTTACAATAGAGAAACAAGGAGCGAAATAATAAGTAATTTCTATTCACAGATATTGTAGAGCGAAAATAATTTTGGGATAATTTTTAACACCAGCAAAATTTACTCATTCTCACAGTCCACTTTTATCTCGACTTGAAAGATACTCTAATCTATTCTTATGGGAACAGTTAGCTTTGATTAAAAAATACCCGAATGAGCTAGAAAAGTTTGTTAGTTACTTAATATGTTTTTTATCTGCTGATTACCTTCATCACAAACCAGCTACAATTTTCTACGAACATTTTTAATTTCAAACCATTTACAGTCTAATCCATCCGGTATGTGAATCCATCCTCCTGTAGAGATATGAGGCAAGTCTTCCTCTACTTTCTTTGCTTTACACTTTTTAAGATAAATTAAGAGATATATTTGAGATATTTGCCAAATCACAAAATCTTGTTCTGCATGGAATGTTGCGAAAAAGAATGTTAATGCATATCGCAAATATTATTGATTATTCATGATTATAGATAAAACAGTCTGTTTTTTGCATCCAATCATACGCAAACGGATTTAAATGTATCGCTGTGTGCATTTAAACTCTGTGCGGGTATCTATGCCCAATCCACGGAATCCAAAATCACCGATTAGTTGGAGTCTATGTTGTGCCTATTGTGAGCTTATTCCAATCGAAGACCGAAACATGCAAAACGCGCTCACGAATAAGACTTTGAGGGCCCATTGAATATTGTCATTTATGAATTTAAAAAAACCTGCCCTGAGAAATAATCAAATGAGCTATCAAAATAAAGAATTTTTGTCTAATGTCGAATCTCTCAATTTATCATACGAGGAGATGGCTCAAAAATTTAGCTTCGGGAGGATGAGAAAATATGGCCGATGCGAATAAGGGGAAAATGAAAAAAGTGGGAGGAGATGAAGATATGACATCCTCGGATGCTGTTGAACGCACGATCTGTTAGTCATGCTCTCGAATACGACCTCGAAAACGTCTCTTGTGATGAAATCGATGAGGCTTTTGGAACAGTTTTACATCCGAATCCTTCATCTCCTTCATCCCTTAAGACGAAATGTTTCCAATGGTTTATCTGGAACTTTATGCATTTCTGTTTATTTTTAAAAGTTTGTTTGTTTTTAGAATATTAAAAGTATATTAAACTATTTGAAAGAGAATTAGAAAGTTTTATGCACATGGCGGTACAAGATGAATTCTGATAAAATTCTGTACAAATTTGCAAATATCTTTGATTTCATATGCTGACATCGCTGAAGGGTACAAAATTAGACGCATTGCAAATTCTCTTCGCATTATTTCAACAGATAAACTGCTTTTTGAGTAATAAAAGAAAAAACGTCACAATTCTAACAAAGGGTATTTAGCACTGGTGTTTCTTTGGAGGCTTTTAAATTCCCACTAACCGCGTTTGTTCTCCTGCTGTGGTATTTTACGAATCTAAGGTCAGTCTGTGAAATGAACATTACCACTTTGTAGAACTTCTAAAGATCGATGCTATGAATCGCAAAAATGAGTAGCTCAGCAACAGATGGAAAAGTAAGACCTAAACTTAGATGACCTAGATGATGAGTTTAAAGCATAAGGCAGACAAAGACGTGGTATTGGAGATATAAAAATAATACTTCTGAAATTTATCTATTATTTATGCTGATGAAGATGGAAAAAAATAGCATCTACTGAAAACGTGTGTTATATAATGAAACCGATCGATGAAGAAGTTCTTTTTTTTCGTGAAAATATTCAATATTTTTTAACCTTTTCCCTTCTGAGGTGACGCTTTACCACACTCATGCCTCATTCATTAGTTTACTGAAGACAAGAAATATTTACGCTGTTGGTCGCACTTAAAGAGAAAACGCGATTCTTTCAGTAATGCAAATAGTTGATTTTAGCATGAGATGATTTAGCGATGTATTTTTTCGAGATTAAATGGCTCGCAGTTAACGAACCCGGTATTATATTCATGTAAACATTAACGTTCACAGATGCGCAATTTGCCATTACTTGAATGCGCTGTATGCAGATATACAATGAGTTATATCTCATAATTTCTTCCCGAGAGATGAGTTTGTGGTGTATGCGGAAATATTTCTATTTAAATTTAGATTAGCTATGGATTTTGGTAGACACTAATCCGAGGAACGCTGCATTTGAGGGGTTGTTTTGAGGAAGGAATGAGGATTTGACATATTCATTGTATAAATAACGACAATCACTTGAAGAGGATGATAATATTGTCTTGAGCAGCCGAAGAAAAATGAATTACAGTAATTTTAACAGTCGATAGTCACTAAAGCTGTGTTGACTGAATTCGAGTTAATTCATTTCTCTAAATAGAAATCCTTAAAATAATTTAAGTTCTTTCCTCTACTCATTACCTCATCCTACGTATTCTCTACGACGGATGACTCTTAATCATTATTATGGTCATTGGTTTTCTATCTTCTGATAAGTTTATGATTCGAAACGGAGCTCTTTTGAGACCCTTTTTCTTTGTTTATCTGAAGGTCATCCATTAGTTGATACCTTTTCTAACCACTACCTCTCCTACCTTTCCATCGGTAACCTCTTTGATTATGCATTCTCTTCTTAGACTATCCAATTTCATCAGTGAAAATAAATCGAGAAAAGATTGTCCAAATAGGCCGCGGTTTCCGAGATAATGGACATAAAAATATTGCTCTTGTTATCTTTAATGCGCATCTTTCTCCGCATTACATACAAATTTCAGCCGAAAATGGTTGGAACTCCTACTATGCTGGGAGTTTTGCAACCACACGAAATGTTTCCAAGTAGTATTGAAGAAGAACTGTTGACTCAGTATTACCTTCTCAAACGATCTGAACACTTCAAAACAACTCCGTAGGAAAGGTGTCGATTAGATATTCTCATTAATTACTCTATTGCCGATGAAATGTTATCCGGCATTTGAGATGCTCAATGCATATCGCTCGACGGTGTGAACGTAATGCTCCAGAGTGACGGCATTACTCCGAAACCTTAGTGTGAAGGTTATAAATATACCTGATTATTTTTAATCGAAATATATTAGTTTAATATTCTCGAATAGGATAATCCTGAATCGGAAATTTCGATATATCAACATTTGCGATGTAAATTTTTATCTGAATGACTTCTAAATCTAAATGACCGAATGATTGGAAGGTTCCATAGCATATCACGAAAGCAAACTATTTCATTTGTTTTCGTTGAATACATCATGAAATCGGCAATATTTTTTTGGAAGAATTAAGTGATTCTAAGGGGAAATCAATTTTTTTCAATTCATCATCCTTTATCCTGAAAATAATCTCGAACACTTGGAAAATGACAGCGATTTTTCGCAAATAAAATTTATTTTTATGATAGTGTACCTTCGAGTGATGAATCTTTTACCCTTCAGTACAAAAGTTTTGGAAAAAATTAATTAGAAAAAGTAAATCTCTTCTAACGAGACAATAGATGAAACCAGCTGCGGAATATCGCTATGTTTTATACTTCATTTAAACTGTTTTCAATCCAATTTAAGACTTCGTATGCGACAAAAAATGTTTTTATAAAGAGGAGTGCGATTTCATATGGAAAACATAAGGAGCGCAGAAAATACCAAAGACAAGGGAATTCCTTGGATGTAAACTTACTCGGATATTTATTTAAGGACATTCCTACACCTTGTCTTGTTCCAAATTTTGGAAAATTAGTTCTCTTCGTCAAACGCCGATCCTTTGATTTAATTAAATTTAATTTAAGCAACTAATAACAATTGATTTCATTAATAACCATTTTTACTATATCGTTAGGTATCTATTCTACAATGCCTATCTCTTTCCTAGAATTAGTTTTGAACAATGGATATCAACTTTATAAGTGAACTATATTTACAAACACGGTATTTCGTTCTCAAGAATCACTTTTTATTAACGCTAATGTAGAGATTTATCCTCGTAATTTTTCATGAGGTCTATCAAATAATATATTCTCACTACTGATTTTCTCTCGTTCATTTGAGGTATATTTTTTTAGGTTCATTTTTATCCTATCCCAATTTTGCTTTCATCTCAACCTCTCAGTTTTCATAGATTATTACACGTTATCCGTTTAAAAGATACCGAATGCTAAGTTTTCTGTTAAATTTCTTTCGTGTGAACGGAAATATTCTCAAGATGACTCACATATTTGCATATTTTCTACTTTTGGTGAATTTTGAAATCTCATTAAAGAGACAAATATCTTCATAAACGTCTCATGGAAAGAGCCTTGAAGATACCTTAGGATGTTCTTCTGAATTCTCTGCTATTAATTGAACCGTAACAATTTTTGGAAAATTTTACCCATTAATAAATTAAATCTGAACAAAGAAGTGAATAGGACAAAATCCTCTTACTTATCATTTGAACTTTTATTTGTGTTTATATAATTTTGTAGTCACGTGAAAGATGCAGTTTTCATTTGAGGATTTCAGTAATAAATTAAAAAGTTCATCTATTTGCTTGAATTAGTATTAACCTGAAATATATAAGAATAATTATTCATATTTCTATATAAATTTTTCAAAATTTTTAATTTAATGATTCCATAACTTCTTTTTGGCCTTCGCTGTATTTCTGTGTAATAATTTACACAGATATATGAGAGGATTTGTTTCTGTAAAACATCCCATTTTTCTTAATCGAAATAAAAAATAAATTCCTAGAGTAAAATGAATCTTAGCACCAAGAAACTATCTAATCCTATAATGTAGTCGTTTATCTTAATCATATTTCAATATAAATAACTGTCTACGTTTTTTCGTGGCCTCTGAAAGCCTTCTTCCTAAGAGATTTTTTCCTATTCTTTCTTTTATTTACTACGTCTGTGTGTGTGAAATTCTTATGTATACTAAACACGTAAATTAAATGTATAGCTTCAGAGATTAGGTGTGAGAGAGGAGGCATAACGTCGCCGATTAAAGAGTCAAATAAAAAACTATAAATAATATGTTATACAAACTATTGTCGCACTTGAATTAGTTGATGATATTTAAATTTCAATTGTACGAAGTCGTGTTCTTCTGTTGTTCATGAGTACGAAGAAGTAAATTTATTTTTAATTGTTACATAAAACTGATTTATTCCGTTTAAAGGAATTTAAAAATTTTTATCTATCATTAAGAATGTTTGTACTATGCTCTTATCTGAATTGAATCTCAGCCATCGAAGTCTTCCGTATTTTTAGGTTTTCTTATGCATACTTCATGCCTACAATCATTCATTCATGAGACGCCCTATCCTAAGTAAGCAAAATTTTATTTTTAAACGGAATTTGGAAATATTCGGTCAATCAATTACCGATAGTCCAGCCAAGATATTACCAGCCATTAATTTAAATTGGAGTTACCTTTAACCCGTTAGTTATTTAATAGATTATCAAACTCATATCTTTATACATTTAATGAATTTCTTTTTTATTCTTTTCAATGTTTTTTGCTTCTTAACGTATCAAATTATGAGATGATTTTTTTGAGAAATTGGAAATAAATAATTGATCCTTACGTTCCCAACTGATGTAAAAATTAAAAAGTGACTAATGTTTTCGATGCCATTCCACTCCGCGGGGACAAGCGCAACAGTCATTGCGTCTGTTGAAAGGAAAACCTGCCGTCAATCCTCTAAATAAATAGTTGGCAAGTGGCGTAATGTCAAATACATCGTTGCCAGCGAAACATCGAGTTCTTTCCATCATGTTACATCACAGCTTTTAAACGCTATGAACCATCTCTAGTCGCGTTTGCGACTCTGAATGTTTTGGAAACCACTCTTCCCTAAATTCCTTCCGTTTTGCACTGTGAATGCATCGCTCGGCTTATCGCACACATACGTCTCAGTAATTAGGCCATATCCGGAACAGTTGATATGGAATGAAAAATGGCCATTGAGATGAATGATGTTGTTTGATCCCTCGCTTAACAATCGTCGACTGCTGTTTAAGTCCTGATTTTATCCTTTGACATTTCGTTTGGATTAATTGAGTTGCTTATTTCGGGCACTTCAATATCTTATATAAGATCACTTCATTAATTAAAGTGCAATTAATAACTAATGTAATTAGTTAATTAGAAGTTCGCAATAACATGAAATTTTTAGACGCTTTATAAATGCACTTGCATTTACGGAAAAACGGGGGTGGAACCGCGAATATTATTTATCGAGAATATTTTGAACCCATCACATTAATTGACAGATATTACATGAAATTCGAAATTAAATTGATTTGGAATTATTTTAACTCCCGGAAACATATCTCGCGCCTGGATTGTACTAATATTGTTGAATAATATATAATATGAAGTTATTTCGTAATAAATTTAACGTATCAACTTTTATCAGACAATTAATCTACGTATAATTCTTAACGATAAAATGTGAAAACTTTTTACTTATATTTAATTAATCCTAATATTGCGGTTGAAACTTTCACCGAAAGAAATTGATGATCATGACCTTAAAGGGAAAAATTTAGTTGCTGTTAATAGCAAATTATAATAATTAATCATAATTAATGAAAAACGGAATATAGAAACATTTGGCTGATCAGTATAATGACGAAAAAAAGACAATGCCCATTTCAGAGGACCTCTTCTATTCACAACTTCTCAAAATAACGCATATACTTTCCCGCATTTTCTCGTGTTTTATTATGTCACTTCCTTTTCTTTATAACTTTCACCTCGAAAGATCAGCCTCTCGCTACCATTCAAGCTAAATAAAGAGGGTGATATGACTTAATAATCAACACTATATTATTCTTGATCCTCATTTTACATAGGTGTTTTATTATTCCCTTGAAATCGTAGCCAAGTGCTTCATTTACAGCAAAACTTTATTGAAACCTCTCATGCTGTACTTTTTGTGGACATTTTTAATTTACAAGAAATTCCTGTCTTTGGAATTATGGATTACGGAAATTAACATCACAAAGAGCATTGAAAAATACTGAAACGTGGATAAGAATTATCTGCTTTTAGAGATAAAGAGAAGAGCGCTCCTTAAACTCTTTGAAATGGATTATAAACATGGATTTTGATTGAAATGCGTTATGAAGATTAATGAGGGTCTCAAAACTAAGAAATAATGGTCGTAAAATTTTTCAGTGATTCGTATGTGCAGCGGTTGCTACGGTCAACGAGTCGTTAAAGCACGTATCCGTGCGTAACAGCGCTCGGGAGAGTTTATGAGCTACGGAAACACTCGTGGCTTCGAACCCCCGACGTCAGGAGATGGTAGTCGCGAGGAAATCGGGGTCGAAGGTCAATCGCGAAGACAAGTGCGTATCGACCGAGCGCGGGGAGAGCGGAACGCTGCAATGCGCCATTGACCCACACCCCTCTCTTGGAGAAACTTGCCAATCAAGCACCCGAGGATCGGTGTTGTCCCCACGAGAGATGCACGTTGAGAGGTGTCAGTGACTGTGCAGAGGAAACGGGATTACCTCTATGGGCTTCCACGAGGTCCATGGAATTCAATCACAACCGTTTGATTCGGAAGCCGGCCCTCAAATTCTAGATCAAGTGATGAAATCCCGCGGAGAGATGTCGCGTTCCGGGGGAGTGCGATCTGCAATGCGCTGGACGTCGGTCGATAATCTTTTGTGGTGATCGCATTAAGGAAATGTTTTGAGGTGTCAACGAAAGTAAAACTTTTGGTTTTGCCGAAGTTTTATTTTTAGCCCCTGTACTCGCGTTTGTTACGGAGAATATGTCAACTCCCCAAAACGATTTATGCAGAATTCGAAGGCGTTCGTTACAAGAGAATGATGACTTTCCCATTCCTCGAGTAGTTGGATTTCTCACGGGGTTTTAGGTTTCTTGTCTTTATCTGAATTATTTAGGAGATTGTTAAACATGGATGATGGTTCTTCTCTCTGCTCCATCAGCTAACTTCTCTACCAATCTATGCGATCTTGATGGTCTGCAAAAGATTTTTTTAACCTAATCATATCTTTGTAATTTTACACATGAAATGAAGAATTTAATGTGTCATCTAATTTTATTTGTTTTCACAATCGGATAAATATTCTGATTTTTCTAATGACTCACGTCTTAATTAAATTGCTCGTTATTTTCTTGGATAAGCAAACCAACTGTTAGCATATATACAGCATAGCAAATTAATATAGTGAGCAAATATTGAAATCGGTGTTTGAGACTCATCATTTGCTTTAGCGAAAAGTTTCCAGTTCCCTACGAGATTATCCATTTTATTTTCTTCAAGATGATAATTAATGATGAATATTTGCTTCCTTTGCAGATATAGTTATTTTTTTGCAAACTAAAAACATTCAAAAATTGCAATGAAGTTTTCCTCTACTGACACCTGAATCAGAAAAATAGTTCGAATTTTTATGAGTGCATTTCTATTTCGATTGGAAACGAAGCTGATGGATTCTCAGAAGAGTGTGATATTAAGAATTGGATGTAAACATCCGCATTAAGGGAAAGTGAGCAAAATGAGTACTTTCTTGACCGCATAACGAGGCCACAGAAGTGCATTATTGGTAATAAGGAAAAGGTCGAATTACGTAACAGATCGCACCGATGCACTCTGCATAATCAGTTTAGGTTAAAAAAAAGTTGAGAACGTTCCAAAAGATCAAAGCGAAAACATTTTCTAATCATCCATGTTGGACGCAGTACTTTAGGTTAACAGTAAACTAAATGCATTACCTTAGTTAGACTCAGTTTCAAATCTTTATTCTACTCTAATAATGCACTTAAAATTTTTAAATTAAATATTTAGATAATACTAAAATTTATAAGATAGATATTAACGAAGAAATTTTTCAAAATTAGTCAATTTATGGAAATATTATTTAAATTTATTTTAAATATCCATTAAAAAAAATAGATCTCCATGAAACTCTCACATCTTTAATCATATTTGTTCGTAAATTCATTCAAATAATGAAGTATCTATGGGATTATAGCGTAAATCGATGTATTTTTCTTCTATTTTCATTCCCACATTGGATAGGCCTTCCCATGTTCTCTCCAATTTTCTTTATTCTGAGCCTGAACTTAGCTAATTTACTCCGCAGTAATTGGTTATGTTTTTATTTCGTCCATCGTTTGGCCTCTTTGTTTTTTCGAAAAACATTTCGATAGTTTCAATGTTTTTCGATTTGGCAACATTGCAGATCGATCACTTCTATACGCCCCATTGCATATTCTCCGACATTCAGCGTTTCTATGGTTTCATCGCAGAAGTTAAACATATATGCACGCATTTAATTAAGCTGCGTAATTTTTGATCCCTATATTTGAACCGGAAATGACGTAAGAGCGTTTCAACTGGCGTAATTGGGCCTGCTGCAGTCCTCGCAGCAGAGCTCATAACGAATATACATCATTTTTTTGCCTACATCGTCACTTCGTCTGCTCGTAACCAAATCAACTTCAATTCGATTTTTTTAGGTTTAGAGAATTAACGGACAGTCATGTGCAGTAAAATCGAATTTTTTATTTTCATCTCAAGGAAACCCCTTCCGTCCTATCATACATATATTAATTTATTCACACATATGTAGAAGTTTTTAGCATTAATTTCTAATCCTAATAATATCCTGATTTATAGTAACTATGTGCATATTTATTTATTACAATTACTTTTTCATCTTATTTATTTGTATTCATCAATTGAATTTCTTCTTTGAGTATATTCTTAATTGCAAACATTTAATTATGACAATTACTTTTAAATTTTTTAAGTTAAAAATGAACATTTATTTTAGAATTTTTTGTGACATTGTTTACTTATTCCATATTAATTTAGATAGAGTTATTATTGTTGATCTCTCGCAATATCTGAGATTCACCATAAATATCATTCATGGAATTTTCTGTTTAATTGCATAATTTCCTTAAATGTGGCACATTTTTCCATAATACAGGAAATTACCGGTCGAACCTTTTCCACGAAAAGAAAGTTTTATTTAATTTTAATGAAAACCTTAAAAGATGACATCATTAACAAATTAAAAATTCTTTGTTTCATTATAAATCAATTCATATACATTTAATCTAACACAATGACGAAAAATTATGAATATAATCAATATTATACGTTTGAATCATTTAATTTAATTCGTTATTAGGGAAAGTTATCGATGTAAAATTCTTTCTAGGATAATTAACCATTTATTTTATTTACGTTAAGCAATTCTACTTCTTTTTCTTAAGTTTCTCTCTCATTTGTTTTTTGTTCTTCTGTCGCGTTATCTATATCGTTAAAAATCTTACGTCTTTACCTTCTTTTATCTCTAGTTTTTCTCTTCTGCTACTTTTATTGTTCATAAAGGTCGAAATGTAATTGACTCGTATGGGAAATTTCTATTTCACAGTTTAACACGATCGTTTATTCGAAGATGTGTATATTGTTCGCAGTTTTTTGTATGAATTAATTTCAATGGGATGAACCATTTGAGTTTTTTCATTTAACTGCTCCAATTATTATTTAAATATAAACCATAAGACGCTTTGTTTCGCTAAACGAATATCGTGAATTGTAATTAGCTATTATTTGTGAATGTAGTAGAGCAGTTCTCTTAATCGATTCTTTGGGAATTCATTGAGTAAAGAATCAACCGACACGGTTTAACCTGCAAAATGTTTTGTATCATTTTTCGAAATTGACAGATTTTAAAATTTTTTAAATATATTTTTTGGAAAATCAATATTCTTTAACTAACTGTTGGGAAAAATTTCTCGAAATAAAAATTCGATCCTTTATTTCTTTTTTATCCATTGGCCTTTGTACTCGTAACTTCCAGAAGTGCCTATAGCATTTGATAGGTATCCTTTTCACACTCCAAATAATCCGTGATTGGAAATCGAGGAATGAGTAGTTCTGGTGAATACATTTCTTTGGTGGGAGTCATTTCAATTCCTCCTAAAAGATCACCAACACGGTAACAATATACTTTTCATGTGCGGAATATTTCGGCAATAATCTTTATTTATAATTTTGATTGTTGTATGATAATCTTTAAGAAATGATTATCGATAAATGATTACCATAAAATTCCCTTTTCTGTCACTGATTTCAAAATAAAATAATGTTTAACCACGAATTGATTACTCCTTTTTCTAAGATCAATATTTAAAATAATCTTTCTCAGTCCGATGACCTCACATCGTCCGATCACTTTCCTGAATGAATATTCGAAACTCTACAATGAGTTCCTCTCAATTTTTTGAGTGTTGCATTCAAAAAATTCAATCATAATCATTCGTGATCTTAACGGTACGTTTGATCTTTTCAATCAAAATTCTTTACCAAAAAGCATTAAATACGTAATCGAGAAGTATAATATATTCTGAACTTTTCTCATCATATTGCAGGATATGTAAAAAAGATAATTAATTGAAATAAAACGGAACAATAGAAGTTGATGGGAACCGAGGGAGAAAGTAAAAAGAATTAAATATGAAATATTTCATCAGATATTCTAGATATCTCATTAAGAAACGTTAGCCTGTCAATGCAAAAGTGAGAAAATATTATAGAATAAGAGGGGTATCGTAAATGGTAATGATCTAAAACTATGTTATTATTTCTATCTATTAGAAAATCTGTTTTTGAGATGGAAATATTGTTCTAGAATTTTTAATTAAATAGTTTAGGTATATTTAGGTGCGAAACCCGTTGACGGTAATTAACACACTTATATGGTCTAATAAAGTGCTATTTTGTAATTAATACTCTTTTTTTCACCAAAAACTTCCAGTCATTAGCAGCTATCCTTTTAAACTTGGACAACTTTCCTTTGGTTGAATAAAAAGCGATCTAATGATAATAACAAAATCAATTTAAGGAATTCAGGTTTGTTGAATATTATTTGAACACATTCTGCACAAAAGATGAACAATGAATTTCGGATATAATTTGCTGATATTTTAAATTGAGAATTAATATAGTTCCTCCTCCATAAATTATGAAATATATGGATAACTTTGATCAGAAGTGTAAAAAATTGTTTATCATTCGATGTTCGTAAAGTGTTACTTAGCGAACCAATGCATTCCGCATTCATTACATTCAACAACCCTTGGAACCAACGACTTATCGTAGTAAGGGGCGACCTTTCGCATAAAGAGTCAGAATTTTCAATTAAATAATTGGATAGATTAAGGAGACTAAAATCCATGTCACGATCGAAATGAGAAGTTGACTGTCCCTCTTTCTACTTAATCTGCTCCGAATTAATTTTGCTGTCCAAAAGTCGGATTTGACGGTTAAGAAATGCTAATGTCACTACTTTTAAACCTCTCTTAGTTCAAATGAAATATATATATATACCGAATACAAGAATAGAATGGACACAAACTAGAATCGATTTCAAATTCGTTCCTTGTTTAAATAAAAATTGCTGAAAGAAAAAAGTTCGGCTTTGCGACTTTGAATATCAGGGCAAAAGTTGATTACAAACAATGTGGAGTCCTGTTACAAGCAAAACTTAAAATATCTTATGTTAAATTAAAGTGAAATGTACAGCTTTAAGTTATATGAATATTTTCGGAGGAAAAGGTTTATATAAACCATAGATCGCACATTCGCACACTAAAGAATGAAGGGTGTAGGAATATACAAGCAACCGTTTTATTTAAGGATTAGCTTTGTCTTTATGATTTAGTGTGATATACCCACATTTATCCCCGCTTAAGGGACAAAAATATTTACTTCAAACCTTAGTCCCAATTTTCATCGATGACATTAATATTATACTTTTTCTACAAGAGACTTTGAACTTTACAATGCCAGTTAAGCTAATGCGTTGTCGTAAAATACTATAACGTCTAACTCGGTAGTTTGATGGGTCATTTGTAGCAGTTTAAGAAAACCCCCAAAGACTTATATGTATGGGAAATGATCAGAATCCCAATTAAAATTATGTGGAACCCGTCATATCTACTCTGAATTTAGATCTCACTTACTCTGTCCCCTGTCATGGATTTACCGAGAAATTTTCGCACGTAATTACGCATGTTTTGTCCCACAAATACTATGCGAAGCATTTTGTTCGAATTTCACTTGAAGAATACCGCGAAGGTTGAATTTCTAGACTTATCTTGAATTAATTTTTGATTCCAAGTATTTAAAAATCTGTTCCAAGGATACGTTTAACTTTCACGTCCAAGTACTTTACTTTCAACCGACACAGTCGCTGTTTAATTGATCGATAAATATCTTTTAAAGGTGTTTACAGAATAAGGAATGATGGCTCGTTTCGTGCTAATACTGTGATATATTCAATAACCACAAGTAACTTATCCTTATTATTTAGTCAATGTAGGAACAAAAGAGTTCGTGTACTTTTATAATTTTGTTTTTTAAACGAAGCATTAAGAAGCTAAGTCGATTATTTCAAAAATTTGAAATTTAAAAATATTTATTCAGGCGTATTCGGTCGTATTGTACTAGTACTTGGTTTTATAGTTCTTGTTGCATGATATACGCATTTATAAATCTGATACGCCATAAGTACTTCATTCTCATTGTTCACCGTTAGCTATAGATTCATATTCTCTGTGATGATGCACGAATATTTTTTGATTAATAGCTTGAAAAGTCATGTTTTACGTCAAAGATACATTCTCGAATAATCTTCCTCGTCACTTTCTAGATCTCCTTTAATTTGAAATATGCTAATGTAAGGCTTCTTCAGCGAGAATGATTTAATTAAGGACTTATGCACTTGTAAACATATTCAAGAGGCAAATAATGCGGTCGTTCATCGTGAAGAAGGTCAACCGGGTCTCTGCTTGGCGCCATCATGGCATCTGCAGTGGCGACTCTTCCTACTTCTTCTTATTAAAATTTCATAAACATTTAATATTGTAGGATTCCTCTAATTTGTTTCATTCCTGTAATTTCCTTAAAGATACATTGCTTAGAAAATATTCACTTCCTAAAACTCCTTCCCTTTTATTTTCATGGTTCGACTAATAAGAGGATGCTAATAATACGTAAGCTTCATATAGCAGTAAATATATCTATATATATATAATCTGTTTGGTGTTTGTCCGGTTTTTTCATGTAAACTTAGCTTTTATCACTTGCATGCTTCCTTTCTTTTGCAAAATTAAATTAGAAATAACCCACGTTTGGATTTAAAAGTAGCACCAAAAGAAGGGAAATTGGATAAAGTTTCTTATTTTGGTCATGAAATATAGTTTACGATCAGAAATTACGAGACTTTGGCTAAATTAGATGATAATTTTGATGAATTTTGAGGCTGTAAACTAACTATTTCTTAGTTACCACGAATGTGATTGTTGAATTTTCTCTTAAGAACGCATTGAGAAATCAGTATTTAAATGATGTTTGTTTATAGCAACGTAAATATTTACGTATACTTTCGTAGAGTAAACGGTTTTTGATATTAAATGAAAATAATATCGGGATAAATTCAAGAGATTGAATGTACTGCACAACTTGGTGAGTTAATGACGTTACCTAATTTGGTAACAAATTTCATAATTGTATTCTTGATTAGTGTGTGTGTCTGTCTGTCTGTTTGTTTGTCTGTACACTAAAGACTCAAAAACCATACATCCAATCGTCCTGAGAATTTAAGAAATTTTTAAGTAAATCTCCGGAAAGGTTTTTGAAAAAAAAAATTTCGAAATTTGGAGAACTCAGTTCGACTCCAGAAGGAAATTACTGTTCCCATAAGATATACATGTAAACTTCGATTTCTCACTTGCATGCTTCCTTTCTTTTGAAAAATTAAATTGGAATCAACCCACGTATGGATTTGAAAGTAGCACCAAAAGAAGGGACATTGAATAAAGTTTCTTATTGTGCTCATGAAATATAGTTTACGATTGCAATGCGTGTCTGTCTGCCGCATTAAATCCTTTATGTGTGTATATATATATGTTGTTTGTCGTCTTTAATTAGATTACGTACGCCTGTTAGGCGCAGTCACAGCTTGTATGTATATAATAGTATACACAAATACAAACGTAAATTATAATTCATTATTTTCTCTAAGAATAACTTCTATTCTTAAAGTATGGTTAGTAGATTCGTGCTATATCGCAGATTGTTTTGTATGCAGATTTCCTTTTAATTATCCGATATAATTTTAATAAGATGATCACAACAATTACAACTTAACAGCATAAAACAACAAAATAAACAATTATTTCACGAAGTTAAACAGAAGTGAAAAATCGCACGCTTTAACGTGCAAAGAAGTATACTTAAATCCTTTCCTTATTAAACAATTATTTTCTGAAATATAGCTTATTTAAATATGTAACAATGCGTTCGAGGTATTCCTACATAAGATATTAATAAAAAAGATATTGAGTAAATAATGTGCTAAAAATGTAGAATAAATTATATATTTTTTATTATTGTTTTTTTAATTTTTAATATAATTTTATTTTCTTATTGTTTTATTTCAATTTCATATCATACTTATTAACTAATCAAATTCCTTAGGATTTATATGATGATAATTAATGTATAACCGTAGTTACCCGAATCGGTTAAGTAAAGAAGCTTTAATGTTTTTACCATTAGAGTGAAAATACCATTACTTGCAGAGAATATGTAAGTATGGATTATTGTGGATTTTAGTACATTATGAGCTCGGAGTTACTTTTGCTATATCATTCAACATTTAATTGCGATTTAGAATAAATCGGAAGAGCATGCGGAGTCATGGACACAGACTAATCTTAATTTCTATTTATCTGAACTCTTAAACAATATCCGCAGTATTTCCGGAAAACGCCTTCTCTCTCTTCGTTATAAAAATAGCCTCTTACCGCAAATATTAGAGTTTTCTAAAGATTGTTTCCAGTGTCTTCCACGGATTCTGCCTCCGAAGTCCACACAAACCGATTTCCCAAAATCCCTCCGATAATTGTGTTAATCGGTCGGCACCCCTCTTTCTGAAGTGCGCATTATATCGATCAAGTAAAGCTGCGAAGCCCGTGAACGAACCTCCAAGGAATCTAAGCCTTGACCTCACTTCCATATTCATGCCCTACTCTCGAGCATTACACAAAGCGAGGGCAACGAAAGAGGGCGTGATATTCCATTAAACAGCCGACTTTCGAGGTCTTCCGCAGCTAATCGCCTCCGACTGCCCACATTGAGTTCCGCTTGAACAACGCCTAAGAAATGGGATTAAGATAATCCTTCATCTCTGCCAATTGTTCTCAAAACTGTAAATAAATGAGAAATGGAATGAGTCAGTATCGACCCATCGTTCTGGTGTGAAAGCGCTATGATTCATCGTAAACGAAAAGTAGTTCTCGCGAAGACGTTTTAACGGAATCGATATGAATGCTCTCTCGAAAGAGTTCAAGGGAAAGGGTTTGAAAGGCATAGGATGGACTTGGTAGCTTCGGCTGGTGGCTTTCTGGATGGAGGTCTGTATAAAGAAAGATCTTGGTTCAAGTGATCATCCTTAGTATTTAATAATAAATCGTCTATAATAAATATAAAAGAACGATGATTTAGGATGAAATCGAGAAATCGGCCCTGAAAAATAATTATTTATGTCGTTCATTTACCTTAGGAGGTCGTAATATACTTTACAAAGAGTAATTTTTACATGATTTCCCTACTAGTTAATAGAATGATTTTTGAAGAAAATAAAACACGCATAGCGCGACATTCGTGAGCATGTTAGCGCTACCTATAATACTGTAGATACCTACCAAATTTATGATTTGTATTTGCGTGTGTTGTTATTTACTATTATATTTCTAACCCCGAGGTCCTGGGTTCAAATACTGGCTGAGGAGAAAATTTTCCCCTCATGTTTGGTGAACGTCATCTGTTGAGTTATGTGCTACACTGTAATTGATCAGAAAGAGGATTCTTGCTGTCTTCGTTAAAAAAATAACTAACAATATATATATATATATATATATAAATCAAATATTAAAAATAAATCTTACGAAACGTTATATTCGATCTTATAATATTTCGAAGTGATAATTAATTTTTATTGGTACAGTGGACAATATTTCTGAATGGTAATTAATTTAAGATAAATCGTTCACGTTATATAAGTTAAAACTTTAATCAAGTGCGTCCTTTTGTCATGAAGCATTTGAATCGAAGCCATAATGGGATATTCCGCTCGTTATTCATGAAAGCTTCTTCGGTTCCAGAGTAAGAGATGCTAACGCAGCGTTCTGATATTTCTTTATGAACCATTCCCTTGACACAACGCAGTTTTACAGCGGCTGCAATTTTTCGCTCGATTCTATAAGACTACAGATAAAAGAGAATTATATTCTCACGTCTAAAAGAAATTCACGCTGAAAAAACAAGCTCACGAACCATCATTATTTGCATGCGAAACCTCGTTAAATCGAGAGTCTCCATCCAATACGAAGTCACTTTCTTTTACAAGACTAGAAATCCGTACTCTGAGAAGATTATCATTTATTTTAATGATGTCTTCACTTGATTCTAAGATCTGACTACAAATGGAGAATTCTATGAATTCTATTGATCTTCTATTTTTTCTTATTATCATTCCTTCCTTTCAATGTTTCAACAATAAAGAGAAATGAATTTCGTTGTTTAGTTTATCCATCAGGATGATTTTAATCCATGATGATCCACACCTTTCATATTCATCAACTTCGTAGGAAAAAGTATTTGGAAGTAAATTTTTCTTGTCTAAAGCGATAGATTTTACCAGATCAATATTTTGCAGTGGAATATTGAGACAAACTCTCGAAAGCATCGATTGTTTTTAAAAGCGATTTATCAAGAATATTTATTCTCAGTTAATAGTGTTTTAAAGCTAAATGAATTTCGTAAAACGCTCAAATATTGGAGGTTATAAAATGATTTTAAAAAAGCGAGAGTGTTAAATTTACAACTGAAATTCGCCAACGGGAGACCATTCTATACCATAAACTCAAGTTGTTCAATCGATATTTCGCCACATAGAAGGATTAAAAAGTCTTCAGTAAATTTTAAGAAAGTAGACGTATGTTGATATAGTAAGTGATCGTCCATACTCATGAACATCTCTTCAATTCTCATAAAAGATATACGCAAAATACTAATTTTTTCACGTTTTCCTATTTACAGTAATGTGAATGTATTCATAACCATAGATAATTCAATCATTTATTATGAATAAGTGTATAGAGATATAATTTTGTGAATTTTACTTATGCAAATAACGGCTTTTATTGATCGGTATTTGTAAATTAGAAGCTTGGGGTGTATCATTTTATCACTATGTTATTTTAAAATGTCATTGAACTCTCATACGAACCACTCTAGCCATCTTCTAAAGAAGTGAATTAGAAACCTTTTGAAAGTTAATTTTTTCCATCCACGATATCTTGGAGTATTATTCGCATCAAAATTTTTGCTTACACCCGTTGAATCTATTGACCACTTTATGAGTGTTCACTTGCGGTAACGATTGGAATTTTACCAAATAAGGGTTCAGAAGTGTATAAATGCGGTGTTTCGCTTGCAAATACTGTTATATTCCAGTTTTAAACAACACTAAAGTATAATTTAGTACACGAGTAAAGTGCATTTCAGTACGAGGATTAGAAAGTTTTAAAATTACCTGTTTCCCACTTTGTATTTTGTCACTGTCGAGTACAGTGTTGTCGCCAAAAGTTGCTATTTTAAATGTTTCATTTCTTACCAGGTTTTCTATCCTATATTAAGTATTCTGCATAATATCGACGCATAACTTCTTCACTTAAATTTTATCTCTATCTTATGCGTTAAATTACCTTCATGTCTATCCAACGATTTGCTTCGTTCGTGCGATTCTGAAGTATTGCTTTCCAAAACTCAACCATTTATATATTCCAAAACTTAACCAATCTATCACCTACGTTAATTATGTATTACATTTTTATGCTCAATTTAAATAAGAAAATAAAGGACTTTTAGCAAAAATCTTCACTTTTTTGAATTACTACAGATTTTTGTAGAATTGTACTGTTTATTATTATAATATATAATTTGTATATTATACTAATACGTGTATATATATCCTGTGCGACCAAGCAATGGCCGCCCAAGATTTAAAAAAATTTGAAGCACACGTAAAACTTTAACTTCGAATGGTAAAGATTTATTAAATTTGAGTTTTGGATTAGGTAAATCGCCTTAATCAGATGGATACGTTGGCGTTGATAAAATTAATTGAAATATAACCTTTTGAAGTTACACAGTCTTGCTTCAATATTTCTTTCAATAGATTCAATTCAATAAATTTTGCGAAACAGTTTACTGCTAAATTGCTTTATATTAAGAATATCTTGTTAAAATTTAACACTAGGTGTTGAAAAGTACTTAATTTGCATAATTCTTATTTTTAAAACCTTCAAAAGTATGAAACTGAGCTATCATTCTGGTTATAAACTGATAAATAAATAACAGATACTTAAAACTATTTATATTTACCAACTATGTTTAACGTCAACTATTGAATTTTTAACTATAATATATATTATAATAATTAAATCGTTGGAACTCGATATTATTAGCGTCGAAAGAAGCTGTTTCAAATTCTCATTTTGCACATTAATTGCTTTCCCGAAATCAAAAGGTCGTTAAGAGGCTCAAGGAATTCGATTGTGGACACTTCGCTCGGCAATTGCACCATAAAACAAACATTTATTCAAATGCTCAATATCTATTTCGACTCCCAGAACGCCGGTCCTCGAGTATGAGCACCGGATTATAATTGCCCCTCGAAAATAATTGGATGGTTTCTATTAATTTTTCCTCTACCGGTTACTGTTTGATTCCCCAATAATGACTCGCTACTCGTTCGTAGAATAATTCAAGAACACTTCCCTTTGTGCTGTCAATACCGTTCACTCCCGTAAATAAAAGACCGCTCAGGGAAGCAGAGGGGTTTCGAACCCCGCGCCTCGCATCTGCGTGAGAGACCCTGCGTGAGGGGGAGTGGATCAATAAGCCGGCGGAGAGGGGGCTGCAGAGGGAGTCCGGGTGCGGGCGCAGTCGCCTTGCTCCCACGGGCGAGAGAGGCGGCATTCAGGCTGGAGGAGTCGACCCTCTTCTCCGAACTGTCTTCTCCGTCCTCGGCGGCCGCAGTGGAGGCCAATCGGACCCCCCGGCGACCCCGAATCGCACCTGGATGGTTTGATGCTGGCCCAGGGCTTTAGAGGGCTCGACGCGATCTACTTGGTCGGAAGGACACTCCTCGTCGGTGAGTGAGCCAAGGTGGTGGTGGGGGTCCCTCGTCTCTCGCTGTTTCTACCGGAGGGGGCGTGCACCCGAAGGGGCGTCTTCCGCATGCGGCGGCCTACGGTAGGACGCCCTCTCCCGATCGATCTCACCATTTTTGCCGCTCGATAGCTCGATTTTTTCGAAATTCGCGCCCACGAGATCGAATTGTGCTCGGAATGGAGAGATACGAGCGGACGGTTCGCGGATTCGTCTTTAAAGATACATAAATCAAGAGACTTTCACTGTACGACGTCATCTTTGTCGTCCAAAAAGAAGACGAATGTAAACTCTGACGGAAGCGTCACATCACTTGATGTCTAATAATCTTTCCATGTTCGTTTACGTGTATTTTCAATTTCATTGTGTTTCTTTGAAGTCTATGTGCCTGTCTCCCAGTCAGATGAATAGAGAGTCGTAACTAACATTTTCTCTTCCCGACTAATCCTTGAAGATTTACGTAACACGAATCCTTACATCTGATGGACCCGTGTTTCACTTGTGCGCGATCCGCTATTAAACATGCGAAACAAATCGTGCACGCGTTCTATTGCTCAGACGCGAATTATAAATAATCATCCTTTGTTACGATGAAAGCTCCTTTCGTCTAAATCTGAGTGCCAAAGCGTTGCGCACCAATTAAAATTAAACTGCCTCCGTGAGATTATGACATCGATCAAATACTTATCACCTTCCATGCTCTTCCGAATATGTATTTATTAGATTGTTATTACTGGAAATTTAGTGGTTAGAATTGTTATTTTCCCACGCTTTATACTCGTGGTTACTCAGTATTATTATGTTCTACAAAGAGAATGGTAAAAATAAGCCATAATATTTTAGCAATTTTGTGATTGTACTTTGTATTACGAATAATTTAGCTGGTAAATTTTTATTTCATCATTTATAAATTTTTTCTTGTATTTGATTCCTATTAGTTGCTTAAATTCGCAGTATTTTAAGCCAACGAACGTTATTTTTCTTCAAAATGTCGATTTCGCCATATTCCAGCGAAAATTTCCTCCCGCTGAAGAGAGAATCGAACTCCCGAAGTCTTCCTTATTTCATTCTAAGATTGAGTTGACCAGAAAAAACCTTAGAAAAACTCATCGAATCAAGGATGCAGATTTACCTCTATGTACGCCGTGGTAAACTCAACATCGTACGAATTCACGCTATTTTACTCCTTCGGTTTAATGTTTCTTCTCAACCGCGATTTCCGCGTTTCTATAAGAAGCAATCTTTTGAGGATTTTAAAGACTTTTGGGGGTTTGAGATGCTGTCGAAGGAGAGGCTGGTATTTCATTAGATTTGGAAGGAGTCTTTCGAGAGATAATGAAAAGGAAGTGATTAGGGTTCGAGCTTCAAAAGATATCCTAGGCCCACATAATAACACGCAGATTTGGCAAAGAAGTTTAAAAATTATTTTTAAAAATATGCGAATAAATATGCTCTCACTTTAAAATTCTAGGAAAGCTTTACCACTCGAACGTTTTTGTATCGCCCTCTTTCCGAAATCAATCTTTTAAGTATTAAATTCAAATCATTTTCGTAGAGTAAATTCATTTAACATGATCTAAGCACTAATTAAATAACTTAAATTGCGGATTCTTAATTCAAAACATTTTCTTTGTTTAAATATTGACTAAAATTTGGCCTCGATATTATCTCACTCCGAGAGAAAAACCTTTTTTATAAATATTTAGATATACTTCCAATATTACAGAAAGTATTTTATCCACATAGAGTACTCTAAGTTTCTGTTTGGAGCTTAAACACAAGAATCGACACAGAGTGATCTTGTTTTGATCGACTCACAAATGAAGATCAATTTTGCAACTCCTAATGAGTTTTATGTAAATTCAAAGTGCCGTATGAATTGTTTTCTCGAATCTTGTGCAACTCGATTGCTTTCTTAGGCCTTTTTAAGGATTTCAAGCGATTTAATATCAATTTGAAGAAGAATCCTTGTTTACTCCTAAAGGCAGTCCCTATCTAAGAACCTGCGCTTTCTGCTTCACTGTCATCATGCTTCGAGGACTGAGTGCTGTAATTAACAGCTGTGGATTATAGGCGGTAGCATCTACTTACAGCTTAACCTTTGCCCACTTTCTTGAGCTGTGTTTCTACTGTCATCATGGATGTTAACATTTTTTTACAGCTCTGGGACTCAAAGGTTCTTTCTAAGGCTTTAAAATATGTTTTTTTTAAGAGAAAAGCCTCACGCTTAGCGTAACCTATCATACAAGTTCCTTCAGAAACTCGAATAACTTTAAATTGCTGTCTCTTCTGTACTATATACATGTGACTTATTATTTTCGGCTCGCTTTCATTTTTGCCTCTATGAATGAATGTTTTATCATTCAGTTGTGTGAAATTTTAGAATCTTGCTATGGGTGTGTCACTGTTTGCCCACTATGGTGCATTTTATTCCTATGCTCGCGAATAGCTGGAGCTCTCTCAATTCAAAAGCGTAATTTCTAACATATTACGCTTTTTTAATTTTTAAATTGATTAATAAGTGAAAGAATCAGAGGAGATAAATCTATGAAATTTGTTTCTTGATGTCGAATATTAACTTTACTTTATCGCTCATGCACTGATAATTTTATTGAGATTCATCTTTCCAATTCAATGCGATTATATATATATGGGACACAAACATCTATTCCAGGAAAATACACATACAATTTACGCAAGGGTTTTTATGTGTAATTATCTCGATATCTATTAATTCTCAATAGAAATTGAACGAGTCCGTTTGAAATACATTGTTAAATATCAGTGTAACTTCAGCGTATTATATTGCATTTTTTGTGTTTTTAGAGTAAGCAACTTTTTTCTCATAGTGAAACAGAAGTGAAAATAGCGATGGAATTCGAACCCAGATCCCCACTTTCTGCGAAGGTAATCTGACCACTTTTGATGCCCTTTTTCTGTTGGCAAAAACTGTTCTCCGCAACTTTCACCTTATCCAACTAAGAGAAAAAATTTACTATTCCTTTCGGTTTTAAGCGAATTTATTGTAAATACCCTAGTGAATGCAGATTATAATATAACACAAATTAGAATTATTTATTACGATCCAAAAAGATTGTTTATTTTCAAAATTTTCACCACATTAAGAAATATATCATGAGGTTCAAATACTTAACCGTTTAAATTCAGTCAGAAAGTGAATCAAACATTTATGTTCAGTGTACTGAACCAACAAAAATTCATTTTATCGTTAGAGAGCTCGTAAAAGCACATGTCGGTAGAAAAATATTGGCTTTATACTACCAATCGAAGTATAATGAATTACTTTAGTCCGTTAATCAGGCTTTTCAGTGCTCTTTTTATAGCATTACGATCAATTCATCGCAAGAGATACAAGGAAGGTTGACTTTAGATTCGAAAGATACGGTCCATTCTCAGAGTTTCTCTTACAAAAACAAACCGGAGCAAACGGAAAAAGATATGTAACTCCAGTAGACGAATCGCATTCCTTCCGAGTAAACATTGTGATATCGGAGGAGAGCCATCCATTCCAATGATATTTAAACAAACATCGATTTGAGCTGAAGAATTTGCCTCTCACATTCGAGGTCTAAATCTGTATTTCACAGAAAGTCTCTTGCTATAGAACGAGAAAGTCGTCGAAAAAGCAGAGGAGATGAAAATCTTTCTAGAATTTCCGTGACTCTAAATACGGTAGCAATGTTTCGATCATTTGGCACACAAGGGATAATGAGAGAGTTCCAGCATTTCCTCCCCCTGCATTCGAAATGTCTCACACTGCATCCTTCACTTGCAACGCCCTGCATATTCAGCTCTTCTGTGTGTGTCATCTGCGATCGCTTCATGCTGCCTTCCCTGAACATTCCAACTTCCTCTTCATCTCAAAATATTCATTTCATTTAAAGCAAACCTAATCACAAAACACGAACGAACCCAAAATAAATTAGAATATAAATAAATATAAATCTTTATAATTTATCCCTTCCCTAATTGACCCAGAAAAGGGTAGCAGCTCTCACTATATAGAATACCTGCAATTCATATCGAGAAACATTTTTGTCTCTTCGAATGATAAACTATTTCTTTGCACGCAAAAAAACTCACGCAGCAAAGTAAGAAATAGCTTTTTCATTATATTATATATCTCTAATGCAAAATATTTGTTTCGGAAACCTTGAAAAATCTTAACATCTTCAAATGTTCTCAAGAAATACTTTAATGGAATACGATAATTTATGCAATCATTGACTATATTTAAATTAAATATTATAAATGTTGATCTATTGGCCGTCATAATTGAATTCAGTTCCTATTGCTTACGAGAACAATGAGATTCTCATCTCCCTATGCCCTAATTAGACTTTTGTTACTGCAATTACAAGATGTCATTATTTAAAGGAGTCTTTACTTATTTGGCTGTGGCACTTAGGTATTCTAGAGAAAATATATCAGGAATCCATTCACAGCTGTAAGTGCTCTATCTGATGTGCACTATAATAAGAATCAATAGTGGAGAACCGCTTAACGCAAAAAATTACCAAACAGTGATGATCAATATAAAGGATTTGAACCACGAGAACAGACCCAACCTCAACAACACTTCCAGGATACATCAAACCATATTCATCAAACTCAAGAAATATTGAGAAGGCTATCTCAAGATTCAAGACTAAATACTCAAAGTATCCCACTCGACCACCTCAACAATTCCAAACCAACAATTCAAAGTCCCTCTTTGAACAACAGCCGACCAGCGTTTCCCCAATCACCTCTTTTCTGTCTCACACACGCACACTTTTCATCCCCATTCCATGTCTGCAATAAAAACCATTAGCCGAAGTGAGCTGCAACGAAGAAGGAGGTGTTGACGGAAGTGAGGAGTTTGCAGGAGGAAAGATTGGGGTCCACAGTGGGTTTTGGGGACAGTGGGCGTCCCAAAAGAGGTGACGGGAGAAAAACTGTGGTGGGGGTGTCGGGTGGGACCCATCCGTAAAGCTGACAAATATGCGTTGGATATTCTCTGTTCCAGGTGAGTGTAATAGGACGAAACTCTGGGGGTGGGCAGAGGGAAAGATCTGGAGGGAGTTACTCGGAGTCGAAGGGTTCCCAGATATGTTTGTGTGCTCCGTCGAAACTGGGTTTGTCCTACGAATCCAAAGATGCTGCTACCATCGTTAGTTCATTCGCCCAGAAGTAGAGGCTCTATAAAACACGGAGGACGTGCCTCCAGGTAAAAAGATTGCCGTAGAAGCTGAATGAACTGAGGATAGAGATAATTTTCATGAGGAGGTGAAAACTTATCCTCCGTAAAAATATACCATGTTATACACACTTTTTGATTCACATTTCTCGCAAATGCTGTTTGCTAAAATGTGTGCAAATTTGATCGAACCAAATTCATGTAAATATTGCAGAAACTTCGCTGTATGGATATAAAATCCATGAGATGGAACCAATGAGCGTGTAATTCAGTACCATGCTTCGGTGTATAGGCATTGATTCTTTTGAGTTGCGTCCATTTTTGTCGTCATGCATATTTTGCTCGAAGGAATCTCGATTTTTTAAGATTCCCTCAATTGACGGGAAGTGACGAGGGTTCGGATCCCAATGAGATTCGGGATTTATGAGAATATCTGGGCAACCCTAAGTTGGAAGGGTTTTTCCTTTCCTCCTTTCGAAGAGATAACTGCCCACCCTCTTTCCCTCTCACAAAATGTTTGCTTCGCTTTTCTGCTCTTCGCACCTTTTCTCTTCCCAGCACCGCTTGCATTTGTTGTAGATGGCACTTCAAACATTTCTCTCTTGTTCGGTTTGTGGACTCTTTTAAAATGCACGATTCTATCGAGTGTGTGTTTCATTGAATGTTTTACGTTAGATCGAGTGGTCGGGAAAGCTTTGAAGAAAGTAATAGTTGAATAAAGTTTCATTTTAATCATTCGATAATGTTTCCGAGTTTCAAAAGTCGAAGATAGATCAAAAGTAATGTATCTGTCTTTGATTCCAGCCTCAGTTGCATCTAGAGCTTGGCCCACTTCTTGAATGATGACCGAAGTTTTACTTTCCCTAGAAGTATTTTCTCCATTTTTCATAGTTTATTCTCTCCTTCGGCTCTTTCTTGAATGCATTCCTCATCTTCTTATATCTTCTTTACTCTCATATTCTGTTTCTCTCGTTGTTGCGAGAAGTTGAAATTATTTGCATGAAGATGTATGGAATTTATTTCTGAGTGATAGTACGTACCTGTGATATTTGCACATACTTTTTTATCAGTAATATGCGTTCACTGTCTGAGCGAGTTTGTTGTTATGGTCACTCTCTTCACGTGAAAGTTTCACTTTGGATATGTAAGGAGGAATCAAGTGGTGAACTGAAATGCACTGCAGAAAAATAGACGTTTTTGATATTTTATTATTTTTTTGTCGCCTAAGATAGTTTTCTTAAATCTTTCCTCATACTAGCGGTAGACACGTTTAAACAAATATTTCTTTACATTAGAGCACGTTATGCATAGAGAACCAGTATCTTTTCAATAAAGATAGACAAGTTACACAGTAATTATATCGTTGGTCACCTGTAGTTCATCATTGATAGACTGTATCTGATAGAAGTCCTGTCAGTAGTCTTCAATGGGCAATTTAGGTGCTCATATAGTTTATATTATATTGAGTTATAACAGCTGATGATCCGACAAAAATGAAGTATATTTACTTCTCAAATATCTACAAATACGTATTTGCGTCTTCTACGAAACTGTAAAAAGGGGATTCCAAACAGTGGGAAGTGTGTCATTAGCTTTTGTATGTAATTTGTTTCCCTATTTTACATTAATGGAATATTTAAGGATTCTATATCTGATACACGATTTAAACTTATTCATAGGATTTATCTGCAGTAATTTACGGTATGAATCGTAGTTTATGATACGAATAATCAGCTACAAATTTTAATCACGTGAAGTTATGAGCTACACAATCATCATATTATTAGTCAATACTAACATTCTTATGATAGGAAATATATTATGATAGTTTTACGAATAAAAGATATCATAATTTTTAAATTACTCATATATATTTACACACATTTTACAATTTTACATTTTAAAAATTTCCAAAAACATCAAGCATAACCTACATATTCAAACATTTCATTGATACATAGTTTATCCAAATACATTATACATCAAAACTTATTATCACCAAACGCGCCATTTAAATTATCTGGATTCCTGTTAAACATTAATTTTACAGTTTTATTTCTAAAACCTCCCCTAATTTTAGGCAAGGATTTGGAGACCTATTAGGGTAACAAATTTCAACCCTTAATTCCTCTATTATGTATTTTGAACAGCTTATCATACTTATAGACTGCAATATTTACACTTATTCTCCAAAATATGTATATTTGTTTCAACTTTGGACATAGCTAGCGGATTGATCATGTGTGACTGAAGATGATATTTATATATTCAAGTTATTTCATTTTATTCTAAAAATATTTCCCATTAATATGAGCATAAAATATTCTTGCATTTTAACTCCCATTTTATTCTATGAATAAATATGTTTTATGTAATTGAACTCGATTTGCACATGAATCGTAATCCTTAAGAGACACAAATTAAAATTCACTTTTACTGCATTATTCTGAGATTGTTAGCATCGGAAGCAGAGTCACTTCATCTTTAAAAATCAACTTTTAGCTACATATCTTAATAAGAGACTAATGTCTCCAAACTTAAGAAATATTACGTTAATCCTTTTCCTATAAAGGACAGGGAAAACCAACTGAAATCTAAACTTTGATTCTTAGAATGTTAGCGCTAACTTACTTTTAAACAGTTTTCAGCAAAAATTGTCTCATTTCTTTCTTCTGAATTCTTTCTTCGAAATTTTAATCGATCCCTGGAAATCAACATTAAAATTTCTATTGGACAAACTAATATCCTATTTCTTGCTAATTTTTCTCCTTCTACCATCCAATACTCTTTACTTTTTCCCATTCGTAATATCAAACCCTATAAGAAATCGATCGTAGAATTATACCAAGCAAATTTTTCCTTTTGCTCCTCAAACAATAGTGAAAGTTCAATAGTGTTGCACATAATAAGTAAAAAATGGAACAAAAGTTCTGAATTTCCAACACCGAAGAATACAAGAAACTTGCACACCAGGAAGAAGATTACGCTATCCAATTTGTTTGCGAACTTCTCAAAACTAATTCCATTAGGAGAATTTAGCGTTAAGCGAATTTCTTCGAGACCCTTGTCTCCATGTTTAGAAGCGGAAAATTTGAAATCTGCACAAATGTTTGTCCTTTTTGAGATAAAGAATATAGAGAGAAACTTACTTAGACAAGAGTTGCTACCTTAGTTAACCAGGTGAAGTTTGGAAGCATTGGCTTGAAAATTGTATCTATTATTAGACTTTTATTTATCCAGGCGATCTTATTGAAATTATTTTTTTTAATGATGTCAGTTTCATCCGAAGCGCTTTCCAATCCATAATATTTATGGATTGGAAAACTAGGTAATTCGTCTATGCATGAAGCGTTCCCTCCTAAGTGTCCCACTCCTATCTCAAATGTAATGTTGTTGCATACCACCGAAATAGACCACTGTCGTGGTGGTTTTCCTTTGACTTTAGTAAATGCCAATCTGATCTCGGATTCCCAACTTCCAAATAGTCAAATGATCCTTGAATGAAATGAAAATGATTTTTTAGAAAGTTATGTTCCATGATTTTGGAATTTTATTAAAATGGGGACATATATAATAATTTTTTTAACTATGCATTTTGCGACAAAAGCTGACCTCTGGAATGATATAATCGTCTCCTTTATATATAATGTCGTTTTTAGCTTAAATATATTATGTTAGAGGTTATATTTTTAGAGAAAGTATTTCAGAAGAAATATTTCAGTAGCGTATCATGTTTCATATGAATGAAGAAACATGTGATCTATTTAGAAATATTCACGCCATCCTCCGATAAAAATAGAATAATTTTTAGCTTTATATTTCCAAAAAAATCATTGAAGAGTAATTATTTTTGGAAAAAATATGAACGTAATTATTCAAGTTTTCTGGGCTAATTTCATTTTACTTATTATCTCGCTTTTAAGGCTTGTTTTTAATTAATATATACTTGTTGATTATATTTTTATGGATAATGGTGCATAAAATATATTTTAGTCTAGTGTCCCTCAATTTTTTGAAGATACTAAACAATATCATTTTACGTAAACACTTATAATTGCATTTCATTGTATAATTTTACGGATGTGATGATATCTGTAGGAAACGAAAGTAATCAGCTTTTATAGAATGAATTGGTCCTATGGCTACTTACAGATATATGCATACATCGACTCTCAACTGGCGGGTCTTTGAGTGTCTCTTAACAGTATTAACACAGAGCGGGAATGATATCTTTACAAGTGAAGGTTAAAAAGGAAAACTCTAAGAAGAATACTATAAAACAGCAAAACATTTTTTACCGCATCTTTTTTGAGTGACCCTCGTTTATTTCCAGTTAATAATCAGCGCCAATGTGTTGCCACTCCAACTTTCAGCTGCTCGTCCAGAAGCGATAAAAAAGTCGTATTAATTCTTTATCTTTTAACCGACTGTGTTCACTTTGCCGATTTTCTTAAGTACTCATATATTTGGATAGATTGGATCATGAGAAATCTATCGAAAAATCGAAACGAAGTTGATTTTACGTATTCTGCGTTCTATACACATGTATATAAACGTATAATTAGTATAATAAATTACTTTTACATCAATGTCGTCATCAGCCGTTTTCCATCCGATATTGGTTGTAAGACTCTTCAAGCATTTTCCGATTCTGTCTATTCTGAACTTCTCATGAACACGTTTATGTATAACGTTTGAGGTGTCTTACAACCAATGTAAAATGTAACCAATGAATGTAAAAGTATATATAATATATACACACAAATAATACAATTCCACCAATGATTATATTAACCCAGTCGAGTTTTTAAAGTTAAGTTTCTCAAGTCCTAAAGTACTATTCAATTTACTCAAAGATAACGTTTAATTTTGCTCTATATAAAATTATTTCGAATCGGGTCATGTGCATGCAGAGCACCCATCCTCAAAATCCGAATTTTCATAGGAATTGGCAACCGTGGCGCCTCCAGACGGCAGAAGGGCGCAGGGCTTTATCGAGCGGCAACCACGACCTTGGGCCGAGTGAATGACCCAGTGACAATAAAAGATTGATCCTTCACTTTCTTATTGGTCACTAATTTTCTCTCCGATGTAAGAGTCGTGAATGGAAACAGTTGAGATTTACACTGGATGCCTTTTACTATCTCGAGGGATGGGTCTTAAGGAAGGAGACGTTATACAGATTTGTTGACTGATTCATTCGAGTATTTTCGAAGTCTTTTCCTAATTACGTACGTGAATTAATATGATTTGTGATGCTTGAGTCAGTTGCATTATATTATTGTGCAATTATTATATTAAATAATAATTTATCTACATTAATACTTATTAAATCGATCTGTTAAAGAGTTATCTAGAATATTGTAATTTTACATTTAAAAACCTCGAAATGTCTTTACCTAAACTTTGAGGTCACCAGAAAATCTGTTTTTGTTACGCTTGCTTTAAATCTATCAAATCATATCAAACCAAATCAAGTGATGCGATGATTTAATTGAAAAGCGTTATAAATGACGTTTTCAACAGTTCATCCGCAATTCTAACTATCGCAGTCAGTCTTTTTACTGTAGTCTGGGAACTCAGTATTATGGAATAGAATCTATTTAATGTTTCTCGTCATTAAACCGTAATTAGGAGAAGATAAAATTTCTATCTTCATCTACTTCCGTATGATATAACCAGCAATGATGAATTTCTTTACCTTAAAAATTAGTAGAGAAGATTTTAAAAATGATATTTGGATCACTATGAATATAAATTCGAGGGATGACCGAATAAGATGCTTCTCGAAAGGAGGTAAGGTTCTAAGAATACATTCATACATAGATTCATTTATAGATGATTACTTCCCTAAGACCTTTTAATTCAGTTCTATAGTTTTTAATAAATAGGAATTTACCCTATCCATAGAAATGGTTGAATTAGAGATATATCTATATCCTTTTGATGATGACAACTTTAAATTTTAAAATAACGACTTCTTGTAGAAATATCCACAGTGCAGAAGCTGTTATTGTCAGTTTGTATCCTCACGCATTGGACGTTGACTTTATTTGAGGTTCACCGTTTGCAAATACAGATAGAGCCTTAACTGGAGTGATAGCAAACAGAGCAGATGGCCTGAAGACTTGTTTGCATTTCTCTACTAGATATCTCGAATTGTTGGAAGCAAATTCGAATACTAGTGAGTGAATAGAAGGATCCATCAGAAAAAACTCCATTTTGCCTACAGAATCACATAACTTTATAGAACTTAATCTTAGGATTACAAAATATTTTCTCTTGGAATTTAATTAAGTAAACTCGAAACTTTTTCTGGAATTTAAATAATACAATGCAACACAAAGATAGTATTTAAGCGTGAGGGAATATATGTATAAAATCTTTGCTGTTTAAACACCATTGCGTACCATTTAACTGTATACGCCATAAGCAAAGGTTAGAAAAATAGCTTACCTTAAGGTTGAAACCTCATCTTAAAACCAAGGAAGTAGGTGAAAGAGTGTCAGTAGTAGCGACATGACTGGGACTCAAACTCAGGTCTTCCACTTGCCAGACAGGTATACCGACTACTATACGAACATGCTGCGTCAATTCCACTTCCGATTCTAATGTGATGCACCATCGCCAGAGGTCCTGCTTGAAGGCAGATATTCAGGAGTTCCTCCTTTTATTATTAAAGCCTCCTCCATTTAACGTTATGTTTCACTCGATGATATGCTTTCTCACAAGTTAAAAAATAACCTATTCTTCCCTTAAATGAAGTAGTTTCATCAACTAGATATCCAATCATCACGAACTGAGCCCGCTACTCTAGCAGAATAGACTCGTTTTCCGTTTATGAATTTGGGAATGTATATTTTTTATTGGTAATTAGCATCAAAGACATGCAGACTAATGGTGGGATAAAATGAAAGAAGAGGGCTTTTTATGAGTAAATTGGTTTTCAAAGAGCGAGTCTTTCAAGAGCTGTCTTTGAGTCTCACATCATCATTCCGTTTCACATCTTCTGAGGATTATTTTATACTTCGGTTTGGCAAATTGATATTGTGAGTATAATCAAATAATCGACTTTTTTTGGAAAACATTAATCTACTTAACATTGCTATCGAAACTCACTTTGGGACCGATTTATTTACGTCTTAAAACATTAAGCATCGGTTACTTAACAAAATCCTTGAGCTGATTACTTTAAAACATCTCCATAAGATAGATCCATCTTCACGAAACGAGTCTCCTTATCGATTCTGAACTATTGAGTGCCGAGTAACGAACTCTTTATAATTTTATTAGTTAAGAGTTAACGAGTGCTTCTGAGCGATTCGGTTGCTATTTTAACCGATTATTCTCTCTCCAGTAAACAGCGCCGTGTAAAAATCGACCGAGCGATGACGTCATGAGTCAACGGGAGTTCGAAGGAGGGAACCCAACGACAGTGGCAGGTCGGGCGATGGCCGGGAATTTCTTAAGGAAAATGGAACGAGATCGATACATCGAATAGTATTAGTAAGAGTACTATCGAACTCAAATTACTATTTTTCTTCATATTTTATCTATGATCCGTAAGAAAAGGTTTTCACCCGGCATAGTTAATGTTAAACTCATATTTTCACACCGATGATTCATATTTAACTACACGCAAAGAGATCTAAAGAAAAGAAGAAATGATTGCGTTTTTTTAAACATAAAAGAATCCAATTTCATTAGATGCAGGAGCTTTTTTAATGGAAAAATAGAAAACGACCAACGTAGCAGTATGAGAAATAATTTAAAATCCCCGCCTTAAATTAGAAGTAAAATAGTTAGGATATTCTTTTATTTTAGATTTATTATACTTAGCATTAAGATTATTGAAGTATTGATATTTTATCCGATGGTTACGCAAAAATCTACAATGAGATGTCACATTTATTCGCATAGCTACATTGTCATACTTACTCAAATTTATTATAAAATATCTTGAGTAACTAAATTAAAATTTTTCACAAAAGGATCGTCCAAAATATCAATTAAATTATACCATAATTTGGCTCCAGTGCTTCGTGCAGTTGGAACGCGAATATGCATAATGGACGCTAATCAGGAGTGATATCCTGTCAGAAGAAGCCGATGGCTAAGAACATATAGTTCAATAACACGATGCTTCGAATGTGGGATTCGAGGATAGGTAATATATATTAGTATTGATATATATGTATAGGTATATATAAAGATAGATAAAATCAGAAACCAGATGAATAAATGACAAATATGATCACTTAAAGCGTTTCTACAATTTTATTTTTCCACGATATTGTTTACATCTTATGCGGAAGATGAACTTTTAGATCGAAACCAAAATCTTTGATAAATGAAATTGTGGAAAAGGTAT
This sequence comes from Pantala flavescens, assembly GCA_020796165.1. Classification (NCBI taxonomy): domain Eukaryota; kingdom Metazoa; phylum Arthropoda; class Insecta; order Odonata; family Libellulidae; genus Pantala; species Pantala flavescens. Next base: position 63,738,372 of record CM036879.1, on the reverse strand, counting down.
TCTTGTGTCATATTTCCAACATACAGAAGTAACGAAACTTCAAAGGAATCAGCAAATTTGATCTTAAGAATTAAGAGATAACAACAATACACATTCCAGAACCTCTATTACATATGTGCTTGTAAAATAGGTAGATAATGTTTACTGGCGTAATTTTAATGTATTTTAAACTGATTTTTGAATTATATCAATTAATTCCATGATATGTAGTAAATTGAATCAGTGAAGATAAATGGAATGGGTTTTTGGAAGATAATTTTACGCTATCAAACTTCGGAGTTATAGAATGATTTGTGGATCGAATGTTCGTGGGAAGTCTTCGATAAAAGCTTTTATCCTAAAAGTTGAGCTCGTTATGAAATATGACTCCTTCCACTATTATCCGTATTCATTAATAAAATAAAAAACATGAGCACTTTATTTATTTGCTTTATAGCGTACAGGATCAACGATATCATATTACAAATATAACGATTATCTCCTATGTAACAATTCGTAATGGTCACCTCGATTATAGACTTGGAAACTCAACTCTTTCAATGCTTAGTCTGAATGGGAAGAGATCATTCACCTTACAATTTATTGTTAGCTATTGCACACATCATGATCGATCCTATGTGGAATTTATCATGCAATTTATTTTTAAAATATTTTGCACACCCTTCTGTCACAATAAAATTCTTTAGAGTAATATCCTCTCAGAAGTGTATTATTAGTTAATTAAGTGATAAAATTCCAAGTATCTTTACCTTCAATTCACTTCCAAACTTCAATCAACTTCGTAATGTTCTCGGAATATGAAAATCAGAGGATATAACTACCACTAATAGTTCCGTGTCCCTATATATTTATTTTTACTCATAAATTGCGAAGAAATATCTGTTAAGTTTGAATGGTTAAAGTTGGACTTGCACAAAGAAATAAGGTCAGATGTATCCTGATACTTATGTGACCTAAAGTGCCGTTATGAATGGCGTGTAACATACATATGCAGGGGTTACTATTAACATTTTTACGTCCTTGACGTATTGTGCATTATCAGTTTTATAGAGAAGGAATGTAATAAATATTGGCACAAAATGTATGATAATTGTGAAATTAATTCTCAAGAGCGATACAATATATATAATGATACGAAGAGAGAGGAGAATGGAAGAAGATAAATGCTTTTTTTAACATTTCAGATATTTAAAGATGAACATACGGTCTTACTTATCACCTTATCATTGAATGCGCTTACTATTGGAAAAAAGGCTTCATCATGATTTGTCATAAATATTTCAATTCTTCTTCATTCTCTTCTTTCAATGAGCTGAAATGATTGTATCTATGTAAGAAATCGATTTTCGAAAAATTTTTTGTCGTAATAAAAGATATGAATCGGTTATGAGTGTTTTCATTTATTTTCTCATTCTTAAATTCAATTTTAAGATGGATTTTGGGTTGAATGCAGTCTTGTCTAATTTATAGTATTTCTTTGTATATAATATCATAAATATCTATTATTCACTATTATATATAAATAATAATAATTTCGTCGTTAATCCCATCATTGCACTTCACCTTAAGACACAATATTGTATATTTTACGCTATCATTTTACTTAATAAATTATTCGTTTATAATTCACATCTATTTGAATTCTATTTCCTTTCAATTTTTCAACGAATTATTAAATTTCTCTTTATCGTTCAGTGTATCCCATCATACCTTCAAAAAATATGAAATTTTAGCTTATCGCGGCCATTAGATGTATAAAATTGAATGAGGCCTCATCAAAAGTGTTTCTGCAAAAGATTTAACCTTCGAGAGCTTTAAAATCCACCATTTTCATATAAATAATCGTTTATCGTCTTTGGAGCTCACTATAAGCTCGGATACTAAGTTTTCTCTATTTCGGTATAGCTGAATTTATATGTTACATATATAATTTATGATCCATTATAATTATGATTTAATGCAATTACTCTATCAGATTTTGTTATTATCTTTTTAGTTATATCTATATATATATTTAGAGTGTTTTATATCAATATTTTTTTCGAAAGATATTAATTTTCTATTTCGTTTATGGATGCAGTATTATGAAATAGCTCGCGGAAAGAATTTTGAAAAATTTGAACATACATATACAGAAAAATGACAAGTCCATACTGATAGAGCGTTAGTGTAACCGTAATTAATTCTATAAATTCTAAAAATATTCCAAACACCTTACAGAAAAAGGTACCAATTCTTATTGATTAGATTGATTGGTATCCAATTTTACCTAGGAAAAATCCAATGCTTCCTACTCTGTTTCGGTATTCGGTATTTTACTCTCTAAAAAGTCGTATGCTTTCTCGTAAAAACTGTTCTTCCGTTATATTAAAGCTTACTACTCTTATTGTTATATTTATATTTACTAATCTACTCATGTTTATAGAATTTTGACTAATTAGTAATTGCATTTCTCTTATTTCGTTGTCATTCCTTGCTTATTCTCTTACAAATTACTTTAAAAACAGTATAAATAATTATTCAACATAATACGTACTCAGATGTACAAACTCGAATTATTTATGTTTAAAATTTATTTACAGTAACCATAAATTTATGAAAGTTGTGTATGAACGAACTCTAAATAGTTTATGAATCAATATCTATAAAGGAATCCTATCTTTAATCTATTTATTTCGAAAGATTCTCTTTTAGTTAGACCATCATAGGTGAAAACACATATCGAGCACAGAATTTACATTCGTAATTAAATTGTTTAATTTTTTAATAGAATCGATTAATCAGTAGGTACAAGTTAAAGGGCGAAGGAAACTTTCCCTTTAGATATTAAATGGAAAGATGCGTTTAATGACCAACTAAATCCATAGAAACATATAAAAAGTTTTAATCCACGAAGTATCCAATTATTTGATGAAAGTCATTGCTATCCTTAAGTGCTCCATCATTGTATTTTAACGAGGTCTTACCTCGCCGTCGCCGCTTCGCGTGTTCAGCCGCAGTACGCGGTACTCGGGTTAAGGTCGATATAACACGGTGCTCCAACCTGTTGGCGTTCTACATCGATCCGAGAGCATAATTCCTAATGGCGCTCCATTGGCCGCACCCTTAATGCTGCAGTCAACGCACTTGCGTTATTTTAATCCAGAAAAAATAGTAAGTCCAGTGAGTGAGGGTGTACTTCAGGGGCTAGTGTTAGGACCTCAGAACTTTCGGCGTCATATTATAAGACGATAAGCTTTCTATATCTCCGTGATGTTATTTCACCGACTTTTTTTGCTAATTCTTTAGCGTCATACTATTCCGGGAATAGATTATATTTTCATCAATGTATTTGACATTTAAACGGGGTGATTTTAAGAGAGAATCAGGTTATCCCCATTTCCAATGTTCATGAGTGGCTATAGTGAGGATAATTATGAATAAAAGAAGTGACGTTCTAGATGAAGGTCTATAAAAGAGTTTTTATAATATTTAAATTGTTGAAAGATTACTTCTGGTACCTTTTCAAATTGTACAAATAAAGATTAACATTTCAAAAAAATCTGAGTTTAAATCACCAGCACTCTATTGTTTCGAGCAAATAGTAAAATTTATGTCTGTAAAGATATAAACTTAATTTAACTCTTTTAATATTAGATATCAAAATCTGTCTGATTCATTACTTTAACGACTCGTAAGTTATTGCGTTAAATTAAGTAAATTGGAATACATCATGAAAAATATTTCTTTCTGTTCTGCTTTCGCACACCAGGTTGTTGCATCATAAATCGTCACAAAAAGCCTAGACCTCGATCTTGCAGCCCATCATTTTTCTTCGCTGATAATAATTGTGCATTTTCTAGTATTTTTTCATGTTCAATAAAACTGTAGAAGAATTCTTCTCCCACTGAAGCTCAGAGTAGAAAGAATTGGAAAATGTTTGGGAATATGCTATGTCGGATTAAAATGGCTGATGATGATGTATCTATATATACTCAACTGGTAACGCTCTTTCTTCTTATAAAATTACCAATACTCGAAATGAGAACAAGTTGAATTAAGGGTTTTCTTTCTCTTGATATGGAGCCTAACTTTTCTTATCTCCAGCATACGTGAGGATATCGACAGCCTCCACCGGTCTTGAAACCTTTCGCAGAAGACAAACATTCGGCGGGAGATCTTAGTAAATTCTGTTCTTACGAATTGGGTTATAATTCAAAGGCGGTAATAACTGGAGTGCTGTTAAAGAGCAGTGGGGACAAAATATTCTGTAGGCATGACGCTACTTCTGAAAAGTTACACGCGATATTTCTCAAGATGGCGCATTGCGGATCTGCGACACGGGTGACACCTATAACTTTCAGAAACGTCTCACTACGATGCGATTCCAAATTCCCATACGTATGCTCCTGATTTCTAAAGACTTTTTTTAGCGTCGAACCTGTCTATAAATTAGTTTCGGGCGTACCCAAATAAGAGAATTTGAGCCAATTGAGGCAACCGGGTCCAAAATTTATGCGATTTACCATTATCAGGAAAAAGGTTTAATAACAGAATCATTATGCTATCTTACGTATGATTTAGTAATGAATGAAAAGAAATTTCTAAGGAAGTAGCACTAGAATTGCGAAGTAGTTTCCCGCTTTTTAATATTTTTGATACTGATTCAAAATCTAAGTCGTTGAAAATGGTTCCCAAGATAACTGTATACATGTATTTCGAAATACAATATGTTTCGAATACGCATATTTGGATATTCCTTTTTTCACTCATCTCTTATTATTCCAAGGTTCATCTCGTTCAAGTTGAAAATTTTATTAAAATTCATCCCCAGCATGCGGTTTAAAGTTTGTATCAAACGCTTTCTGCTGCTAAGAGAAATGCCCGGAAAGGATATAAGTTTGAGTTTTGCTGTTTGCAAAAGAAGATATTATCAACACACGCAATTTGTAATGATGTATTATAAATGTATCTTAATTTTGACTGCGATTTTGGGTTTAATTTTTTTGCACAATTTTATGATCTTTTAGAATCATATTTCCTTTTGAATGCGCTATTTCGAAAAAAATTGTAACTGCGCAATTTGATAGACGTTTAAATAGTAAAGTATAATTCTCTGCCTAATTAAATTTATTCATACAATTTTCAAAGCATTGTTTTTGTATTGTTTATCAAATTTTTATTATGATTTAAAAACGTGAATAACGTTGAAATTGTTGTTCTTACGAAGGAGAATGTATATTGAAAAAAATGCCATTAATAATCATATTTTATATAAATTTTCTGCGATAAATTTTGATAAAAATTATATTCTATTCGTGAGTGTGCTACAATTTAGTGTTTCAATAACTTGCATTCGTAGGGAAGAAGAGGTAAATGATAGTGCAGGACATGAAATCTCAGATTTTATTTAAATTGGCAAACTTTCGAGACATCAAAGAAAACATTGGAAAATATTTGTCGTTGTTGATGAGCTTATCAAGGCCGCATTAACGTAATAAATAAGCATGTTTTCTATAGCGAGAATTTATAGTGATGAACGGACAAAGCAAGCGTACTAATAATTTATTATGCTTAAAGTCGTATCTTTCTGGAAAATATTCCGTTGATTAAATTTCAAACGCACACATTGGTAGACACACGCGGAAGGAGATTTCGTTCGAGCGTAACAAGTTTATGAAAACTTTTTTTTTAATCCTTTTGAGGGAGCTTCACTATAATTAAAGTAATGGCGAGAAAAAATATTCTGAATAAAAACGATAAAAAATTTATACGGATGGAGATATACAGTGTGTTGGAAAAGTGAAGAAATAAAAGTGCACTCTTTCATAGATGTGAAATTAAACGAGAAAGCGTTAATTCCATTCGAATATCCGTGAGATGGAGCTCAAGAACAAAAAAGGGAAATATGTTGAAGCATGGAGAGAATTATGTAACATGGTTGCTCTACTTTACGTACAAGAGACAAAACGTTCCCTAGTTAAACAGCTGTCTTCAATTCAGATAAATTTACGCAAGAAAAAGGAACGGAGGATTTCCAGCTATTCTGTAAATTATTCATGTAAAAGATAATACTCGCCTCTTCGAATTTGGATCAATTAAAACTTTATACGAATAGTAGAAAGCAACAATTGCCTATTCATGTTCATTGACTCAGAGATAAACCTTTTCTATTTGTATAAAAGAAACTATGGACGTAATTTGAGGATGGATTTAAGAAGTTACTTGCAGGTAATTAATAAAATAGTTTATCTATTCAGTTTATTACGATGACACAATTCAAAGTTATTGATTAGGAAAACGGAAAAATAGAGATTATGATTATTTTCATGTAAATAGCTGCAGTTAATACACCAGATCTATCGAAAGTAAAGACTTAAATGAATAACATATAACGATAAAATGATTATAGATTGAATCACCTATCTTTATCAGTATACATGTGCATATTGACTTCAATGAGACGCTAAATTAGACTAGCAATCGGCTGTATCTAAATGAAATCCGAAAAAAATAGTGAACATCCTGAGGTGTAAAATAATTCATAACTAATATTTCACATATTAGTTTTCCCAAGGAAAATTGTTAGGGGAATGTTTTTTCGAAGGTACATTAATGGCTTAAATTCCATTTTTACTCACTTTTGAATATTCTTTTTAAATTTGAGTTACCTGATTCATTTTAAACTTCAGCGAAACCTCTTAAGTGATGATATCTTTATCTTTAAATAAACTTTATTGCGTTAAAAAAACACGAATTTAAATACTCCTTTTGGAGATCACGAAATTTGGAAATAAACGATGTTAGTTACTACCTTATTTAGAATATTATTACATTATCATTATTAATAATTATAGTTTAGTTAGCTTTGCATTTGGATTCAGTGCGAATATTTGTATGCTCTACAAAAATTGGTACATTTGAGTCTGATTTGTTTGAATTTGAATGTCTTGCTTCATTTCCAAGGAAATAAATGTATCTTCATATTTGAACAATTAATTTAGAATACAAAATATCTTTGGAAGAAAAGGCGTCACTAATTCTTTGTCCCGAGAAATGACAGAATAATTGCAGGCAGTTGTCGCTTTGAGTTGGCAATAAAAACGTTAGAATTCACTCCTGAAGTTCTTCGTATCAAAAACAAATAGCTCTCGTGAACCCGGATCTTTACTTTAATCTTTGCTTCACTTTGGATAACATCTTCCGATCAACGCAAAGAAAATTAATAGCGAATCAATCAGATTTTCGAATTGGTTTTGAGAATGGAATTTCGTCATTTTCTATTGTTTTTCAGCATCGCCTTTACGGTGTTACTCACATTTTGGATGCCAGCCAGAGTGGTCGCCAAGTGTTGTCTCTCTTCCGTTCTATAAATACGGCACTCTTCACTCCACCCACTACCTCCATATCCCAATCTTTATCCCCCACACTCCTTCCAGTTCTTCTAACACTTACTTCATTACACTTTCTTCTTTTCGCGCTCTTCTTTCCTTCTTCTCAACATAAACGAATTGTAGCATCCCACCGAATAGTAGTTATTTATCTTTAACGAAAACATTACCAAATTTATTTACTTTGAAATGTAAACGTAACCTAAAATTATTTTGTAAATCATATCATCAATAATACAATATCTAAAGACTTAAAATATTAATGTCACCAAGTTTAGATATAGCTAAAAGGAATGGCAAAAAGAAAATCCAGAGAGACCTACTATGTGTGTCAATGTCACATCTCAAGAATAGAACAACAATGCAAATAAAACGGTAGACACATTTCCCTTCGCAATGTGTGGAAATAGGTCAGGGATAATATTTCAGTTGATAAATTGGCAATAAACCTGAATCAAAAGCAATTGAGAAAGGAATAAAGTATAATATACAAATAAAGGAGTTAAAATGAATGAAAAACGAACGTTAAAAATAAGTGGCTTTTTTAACAAAAGAAAAATTTTAAACGATATGTTCTAAAACTCGATATTAGAAAATTCTTAAATAGTGTTTAAATTTAAATTTATTGTTAATAATTTAATTTTATGTTAATATCGGTATTTAGAATATATTTTCGTAAACTATTTTTGCGTTATCAATAAATCATATAACGATTTTCTATTTTAATAATCTGTCATCAAGCTAAAGGCGTTTAATGAAATATCGATTTTCAATTGAAAAATGTACAGATACGATTAGCGAGTCATAAAGTATAAAAACGGCAAATCTGTTGATTAAAATGTATCTTCATTATAAGATATCATCTTCATCGATTCAAATTAATAGAAGTATCTCTAAGCCTTGTTATTAATAATTTATCACGTATCACGCGAAAAAGAGGTTAATCTATACTAGAAATACCTTACATGGTGTCAAGACATTCACAACATTATTTATAATAAAGGTATGAAATAATCGGGATTCGAACCCATAATGAAATCTACACGAAGGTCCTCGAAAGTGAATGTCTGAATGTTATAAATGATAATAAATACCAATTCAAAACGGAAAATCAGTTCAGTAATGTAATACTTCATTAATAAAAACTAAACTCCTCTAATGTTCAACCACTTAGAATCGCTTTATCTCATACTCGTCAAACTTCTTGAATGGATCCAGCCTCTTATTCGCGCGAAACCAATCTTGGCCAAGGTTTCATCATCTCAGTTTCTATCGCAACGTTACATCGACAGCCGAAAGGAAATTCTTAAAACTCAAGTATTTCCCATCGATTCTCAGAATATCCCCATTTTTACGTCAGACGCCGTTCCAATAACTACTCATCTCCACTTGAGCGCCACTTTATCCTCTTTGGATCAATCAAAGACTCAACGTTTTGAAAATGCGATTCCCGTTCGCAGATACGGGTGATGTCGCTCGTTTTCATCGATTACCTGAATTGATTCAACTAATTAGCAATATTTATTATTATGACATGTATATTTTCCTCGGCTATATGTGAATTTAACCTGATAGCCTTCAGTAGAGCTATCAAAGTTCAAAACGTAAATTTATCACAACGTAAATACCAACAATCAAACCGTTTAGCGCTTCTGATGTTTACCAAAATGCAAGAGCTAATAAAGTTATTGAAATGCAAATGAACTGAATCAGAATTCAATTTCAATGAATTATACGAATAAGATTGTTATCGGATATGCTATTATTCTTACTTGTTATGTTACAGTATGTATAAAATGAAATAAGTAATAAGATTCATTACGCTCATTCAACCAAGTTGTACTCACATATTATTCGCGATTTTTCGCTTACGTATTTTCGATTCTAAACATTGTAAATCCATGAGACCGAGATGTTGGTACGATATCTTCAAATTAGTAAGGCTATTTATACAATACTTTATCTTTAAATAAACTAGCTCTTAACTTGTAAACGTTAAAGTTTTATATCCGCTCGAATAATAAAATTGTTCGATAAAACAACTTCGAAGGCTTTCAAGGAGGGCTGTTTCAAGTTTTACAAGGATGGAGAAGAATAATCGACTCGCTTTTACGAAAGTAGTTAGAGTAGAAAGAGTAGTTCATTTTCTCAGAATAGTTATTCCAAATTTAATTTAAAGAGATACATCAGTCTTTTATCTGAAATTATTTTAATTGTCGCTCTGCGTTAATTTTAACCATGATAAGAAACAAAAATTCATTTTGCAGTGAAACAGTGTCCAAAGAACTCTTTAAAGATATTTGCCAAGAAAATAATAAAAAAGGGAAATTTGTAGAGAGCGAAGAAAGCTTGACTTAGGTTTATTTTCTCCATATATTTCAAGTTCTATTTTTTACAAAGAACCCGAGAAATAGCAATTTTATCTGTTTCGCGCCACTGTAATTTGAAAAAGTCCTTTTAAAGAGAATCGGTATTTTAAGGAATTCAGGAATTATTATAATTGAAATTCATTCCATTTTACTTGCAGTACGAACATATTTATTTAATTGCAACAAGAGGCTGATTTGGAAAGAAAATTGAGTAATTCTGGGCTTTTATCTATCTGTTACTTTTCATCAGGGTGATAAGGATATATAAGCAAAATAAAAATGCGAGGACTGGAATACCATTCAAATCTTTAAATAAAATATAATAATTGAATAAAACATATTTCAACTGTATGAACATCAATAAATAACAAGTATTGAGTCCGAAGGTTGCGCAATTCAAAAACAATCGTTGCCATAAATAAGTTAAAGCGCATTCACGGACCACCATTGGCAAAGAACGAGGGCACCAGGAAATTGAGTTGCATGGGAGACCACAATTGGCGATGATCTCAAGCGGTACTTTATTTGCGTACATTTAACACATAAAAAGTTGTTTTGAGATACCGGAGAAGGGATTCTGACTTCGTAACATAAATTTCACGAGAAATTACTGCTCTTGGTTTGTTTTTAGATCCTCTTTGAATTTAGTTTACATTTTAAACCCTCAGAATCAGGGGAAAAAGTGTGACAGTGAATTTTTCCTCTCTCTTTGTATAGAATATCTGATATTTACGAAAGATTTAAGATATATATGAAAAGATATATATATATATATATATAAAAGGTCTATGTTGTGCCGGAAAATTTCTTGATGAGATGCGTTTTTGAATGTGCTAATTTTTAAATTTGAGATTTTTCTTAATTAAATTTTTAAATGAATTTCCAATGTACTCTCAAATTAATGATGAACACAAATGATATTAAATATAATTTCCGTTTTTCAATAGTTTAAGAAACAATCATTCAATTCGTCTTCAAATTATTCTTAAATTTAAGACTAAACTGCTTTGTTTTACAATGGGTAAATCGAACTTCGCAACATTCGATCGTGAATCGTTCTTCTTTACGCGGCTTTAGTAAGATGGCTTTAACAAGAAAGTAACTTTGAAATGTGAAGATAGGGACTTTATAAAACTATACATGCGTATTAATCAGAATAAATAAATAAATATATATATATATATATATATAATGTAAGATAAGCAATAATTGAGACCTCTTGTCTATGTTATGAATCGCGTTTGGTGATAGACCAAATAGGATAGGACCAAATATTCGTCCATCTCCAAATTCGATAAGTCATTATTGAGGAAAGGGGTCAATACTACTTTTAGATAGTTTTGAGATAAGGACCTGCTTAAAATCTTAGAGTGCATATTCGTGGAGGAACGAAAAGCAATGTAGAGTTACGCATCGCCAGAAATAATATTCGATGCGAAAAGCACATGTTCAAGAGAATTCGTAGTTGAAAAGAATGTGTGTAGAGGTTAGAAACGTATCTTATTCACGAGACACATAAAAAGTTGATCTTCAACGGAGTCTTTCCCATTCACGAAGTCTCTAAATAATGAACGAGGCCCAGAGGACGGGAAAGAAATGAGAATCATTATGTGCATTTCGTTCATTCAAATGATCGATACGTATCGCTCAATTAATTCGTAAGAAACGCCAAAGGAAATACAACCATTGCCTTTGCCGTTTATTGTATTTAAAATGTTACGGTTCAAAATGAGTATTCATTCAAAATTGCTTTTAACATCCATCGAACGCGTGAAATTCCATGTACAGACAATAGCTCTTGACATAGAGAGCGGCTTTACTTTTATTTAAGGAACGTAAAATTCCTCAGTATGAACAAAAAGAAAGGTGCTATCAATTCATAATATATTTTTTTATATTTGTCTGTTTTAACTGACTCTGATTTAGATTGAGTCAATTTGTTTTACCCATTCTGAGCATTTACTTTCCAAAATATCACGGTTATAATCTTTAATCCTTATTGTTGATTTCCAGATCGTGATTAATATATTATTATTAAAATGAATTTTGATGGAAAAAAGGATCACGCGGCACCTTTCCCTTGGAAATGATGAAGTTCTTTATCATAATATGGAGTCCCTTATAAATGATTGTCATTTAGTGAGCACTGTTTTTAAAGGCGTCTTGCTACGAATGATGCGGAATTCGTATAACAGATAGTGCATCCGGTATATGGATCTTGGTGAGCGCCGAGTGAAAAGGAGAAAGTTTATATAAAAGAATCATAAAGGGGAGCAAAGGAAGCATCAGAAGAAGGCGAGCGTAGGAAGGATAATTAGGCGAAGAAACAAGACCTTTATTTATGGGAAAGAGAGTAATGAAGGATTTAAAATGTGGAATGACGATTTAAATGTCTGGAAGGCCTGTTTAAAGTAAAGTCAAAGTAAAATAAATTAAGAAAGGCCAAATAGAGTTTTAGTGAAGAGAATAGATTCGACGAAAAACTATAAATAGTGAGTGCATTTAAGATGAATGGACAAATCTTAGAACGATTGAATTGAATGTCGTTAACAGAACCACCTCTTACTTTCGTTAACAATTTTTATAAAAATATTTCATTGTAAAGGTAAAAAGATGGAACCCGTCAAATTGGTAATTTCTGGCGCTTGTGGAAGTATATTGAAAGTTATTAGATTTGCATTTCTTCTGAAATAATTTTCTATGAATATAATGATAAATTTTAATCTCAGAAAATGATATTTTTCTCGTCGATTTTTAGACTCAGAACGTGGTTGAATGTCGATGAAATTACCTACTCTCATTGGTGAATTATTTTAAGTAATTAAAATTTATTCGCTTGTCAATCTGTAAATAAGCAACGAAAGTGTGTCAGCTGATTATCATCGGATTCTGGTGATAGAAAATACTTCAGAGTGAGCCATATAATTCATCGTTAAAATATCCATGACATCCGTAGAAAATTTATGGAGTTAAAGTACTGTAACTGTAAAAGTCTTATGTAAATGAAATGTAACTGTAAAAAGTCATTCATCTTGCGCTAAGAGCTTCTCTCATGGGAGCAGAGTTTTCAGCATTTGGCATACACAGTGTAAAATGTGGATGCCACGTTCGTAAACACGAACTTTGCGAGGTGGGAAATTTTCGATTAGCGTACTGTTTTTCAGCACATTCGTCGCTTAAAATGATTTCTTTGAACTTGGCCTATTCGCCTCTATTTGAGCGGCGAAGAGTCTAATTATAGTTTCAAGATACTTAAGATTTCTTTCTAATGATAATTTCGATTCAATAGAACTTTGGAAATTCTTTCGGATTTAACATTTCGCTGTCAATGCGAAAAAGGTGAGCCATTCTTTTCTTTTTTAAGCAACTCCTCGAGGTTTTGGAGATTTGAATGTAATTTTTTATAAGTTATTTTTGCTGTAGATTGTGTTGGAGAATAAACGGTTTTTTCCCTTCACGTACATGGTTCAATCTGTATTATTTAATGGCTTTCTACTGTCAATTCGGAAATCACCAAATTCAAATTTTCCGAACAACAGCACCAGTTCGCAAATATTCCCTTCGTCTCTTAAATATGTCAGTTTTCAAAACAGGAGTGTGCACATTCTTGTCTTGCATCTCTTTGGGACCATATCGTTCCCTTATGCACTCCTTTATACCTAAAGATGGATTTTTGCCGCCTAAGGCTGATTACATCACCCACGCTTTCATTCTCCCTGAATCTCGGCCTTCACAATTCATCTTTAAAAACATCGATTTCACGTCTTTTTAAAGACCTTGTTTCATCGCACAATTCTGAATTCCTATTTATGAGGAGTTCCGATGATAGATTGTATTTGCGATGCTTCTTTTCAAAAAGTCCCACAATTAGTTGTTTAATTGAGATGCTAATACGAGATGCCATTTCATCAGAGACGAATGATAATTCAAAACGGGATATGCGTGTTTGTTTTACGTCAACCGAAAAGTAATGCATTTGTATAATTTAAAGGACCCAGAAAAACTATTGGTATAAATCTTACGAAAAAATGTAGAATACTTGTATATCTCTAGGATCAATTGTTATATAGGATTACAGGTTGTAGGGTCACGGAAAAGTAGTTTAAGTTTCTGTTTATTATAAGTTAATTTGTACGACAAGTTTGTGAGCTTGGAATGGTTCAGTGGAAAAAAGCGAATTGAAAGGGAACTCCATCCTGAAACGCGGGAGATCTGGGTTCGAGTTCCAGGCATTGCATGGTTATACGTAACCAATCTACCCATAGAAAACTAGAAGAATTAATTTTATTTCCAACTCCAAGAACAGCAAATGTGGTCGCTTTAAAAATCACCAGATATTCCGGATATGAAGTCATAAAAATATATCAAATGAACGGTGCGTGACGATCCCTGGAATCGCGTAACAGGGGAATCCAGTGACCTCATGCGTGTAAATCACGAAAAGGTGCACCTGCGTCACGCCGCAAACAAATTGCGCATCTCACGGCGCTCTGAAAAAATCGGGAGAATGTTAATCGCCGTTTCGCCTCTGAATTTTTCTCCCTCGATGTCGAATCCCCTCTTATTGCCATTTCTTCTCTTTGCTCCTTTCTTTTCTTCCTTTTCCGGCTTTCTCCTCCCTCCGTCTTCCCTCTCCCCGATCTTCTCGCCTCAGCTGTTGGCCAAGACTTCAGTCCTTCGGGAGATATCTCGCCGCACGGATTCACGTCTTCGCGAGGCTCTCCAGTTTCCTTTTTTTACCCTTCCTCGCCAGCCGCGCGTGTTGCCCTTTACACTTGCGCGCGGACGCCATCTTAGCCTATTTGACGGATCCAGAAGCACGTGTTACCTCCCCGCTTTCATTGCCGTGTTTCATTTCGGATATTCTAACTTTATCGGCTCTGTTTTTCAGTTGTTTTCTTTTTTCCGCAGTTCATCACATTTTCTACGACTGTTTCGGCTGCAAGTTCGTTCACTGTCGTTAACCCGTAAAAAGGTCTTTTTCTGACCCATTTACAATTTAGTCGCCCATCACCATCGCCCGGGATACTCCCCGGATGACAATTTTGTTACGCTCTTTCATTTTGCCTCCACTCATCGATTATCGGTCGATAGTACTCCACCATCTTCACCTCCTCTTCGTTGACTCTCCCATCAAAAAATCATGTCACGTCGTCTCTTTCAACCCTTTTTGTCGTCCAGCGGATCGACCGCCGTCTCGTGAACCCCTTTGCACCATTTATCTTTCACCGGTCGAAATTTCTCTTGTGAACTCGTTCTAAAGGCCTCCTTGGCCTTCTGGATGCCGGCGTCTGCGGTTTAGTGGGGGACAGTGTTTGGTGCGCTATTGAAGAACGTGTTCTCCGTTTCCCGGCCAACAGCTTCTGCCTCCGCGTGCAGTGGGTGTGTGTCCTTCGCGACCTTAGCGAGCGGCGAAATCCTATCCCAATGCACTTCTGGACCACGATCGGTGAGTAAGGGGACCGCTTCCGAAGCGAAGGTGTCGCCTCCATGCGTCAAATGCCAGAAGTTTCTATTGTCGAGGACATTTTGGTACTCTTTTTTTCCTCTAATGACAATTGATCATATTGAGTAATCTTTATACACAATTGGAATTTCAAATTTATTCTTAACGCAGCTTTGATTTCTCCTGAAGGAAATAGTTCCATAGAAATATTTAGGTGTAGGAAACGTTTCTTTTGAGTGTCAATGCCAATGTTTTCAGCTGTTCATCAGTTTAAAGTTAATTCACCATTAAAAACAATCCTCAGCATTTTTATACGATAAATCAAATAGAGATCGGAAAATATTTTATTGAAAAAGTCCTATAACGCAAATAAGATAAGAATTAATGAGTTAGAGAACACAATGTCTTTTATCTTTCTTCTGATGGTTCTGGATATATGAATAATAGATTTTAACTTCGAAAATGTGATATTAAATCATTTTTTTTCCTATCTTAGGAGGCTCGGCCATTTATTTCGATATAGCCTCGAATATTCATTATAACAACGAAGTACAAAGACAGCAGTCTTCTTAAAATCTGAAGTACAAATTATTATTGTAATGTTTTTCTTATCTTATTTAAATAAAAATGTTTGTTTCACCTCATGTGTTAGCCACTAAGCGTTTTTCTTTTAAACGAATTATAAAATCTGACTCAATAACTTCTAGTAATCGACAATGATAAGCTCATTAAAAGTATATCCTATGGGTATCTATACGGGTATATGGGTATCTGGTGAAAAGTATGTTCTGATTCCATTGAACTTTTCGATCCTTGAGAAAATGAATTTCGTTCTATCTGAAAGCAACTCAAGATATCTTCTTCTTTTTATTTGAAATGCTTCAGTTACGTGAGTTCTAATCAATCAACGAAAGAGAAAAACGATCTCGATATTCTTAATTGATAATTTAATAAAGGACTAGAAAAAATGGACAAATAATGAAATCACAGGTCCTTAGATGAACTTCTTTCCACTCAAAGCAGGAGTTTGTTTCAAATGTTTCCTTCCCGACTACAGTAACAGCTGTTTCCTTTGAGAAATCTTCGCCTCTGTTCTTCTGCCTCTTATATAAGTTATTTGTTTACTAAGAGTTTTCCCGGAGGATATTTACAGTTTTGTTATTTGGACTTCAGAAGCTCTTTTGTTCGATATATACGATTCACTATATCATTCGACGAAGGAGTTTTTCCGAAAGAAATCAATATCTTTCTTATCATGAATCAAATATCAGTAGGTTATATCTAAAATCTCAATCAGTGGTACTTTTAAATGTATCCTTTACGAGAATTAATTCCTCTTACATACAATTGATTTCTTTATATCAAAAGGAGAGAATTGATCAGAAGTGGATTGACACACGTACATTTATTGGAATTTCTGAAAATTTATAAGTACAGGATTATTCGCCCAGTTGAAAGAAGTGGTAGTTTTAGTTTATTACACTCTGAATACATAAAGGGCTCATAATGAAAGAGACCATTCATAGCATAGCATTTGCTAATATAAGTTGGCAACGGAAATGAGAGGAAAATGAGATAATTGGTCTTACAAAAATTGGTCCGTGTCAGTCAATCTACCGCTCATTTTATTTAGTTAATATATTACGTTTACTAATTCATCTCGTTATTTTTGTAAGTTATTTATATATTTCTCATGAATATTATTGGGTATTTGCGCTAAACAGTGTTGTTTTATATCGAATTGTGGAACATTAATGTTTCAGAGAACCATTAAGTATTGATTCAAGAAGAATATAATTAATCGGAAGCTATAAATTTATTTTTTGGATCATTCATCTTCACCCATCGTAACTGTGTTGAGCCAAAAAAGCAGATCAAAGCAACCACTTAGAACCGAGAGAACCTAAAAGAGTTGGCATATCGGCTGCTAGATGGAGGCAGCAGTCCGACGAGCCGAAGGTATCTATTATTAGAAGCGAATGATTCCTTGGGATGAATATTAAATGCCGACGAAGAAAAAGCCTGGCAAATACTAGCATTTATTTTAGGATTATATCAGATTCTCGATAAGATGCGAAACTAAACTGATTTAGATAAATAAAAATGTTGATTTCAACCCATAATTATTACCTGCATTTTTATGTTGTTTTTAAAACTATGAGCTTATTTAAGAAAATTAGCGAGTAGATGCAATAATGATCGTCATGACAATTATTTGTGTATATAAAGAGTTTTCCACGTAGACAATTAATAGATTTTAAAAGTAAATTTATTAAATGAGATTGTTAAAACAAACACGGGCTTCAAGAATTGTTATGTTAGGAATAAAAACGATAAATTGTGTTCATATTAAATATTTCTATTAGCAAAAATACAATTTGATCGATGGAACTTCTTTTGAAAGCGTGTTACTTATTGCATTGGAATTGTGTAAGAATGTTTGTGGGTTAAAATGACAGTCGATTCAAATTACCAGTTTTCGCTCTTCGGTCTGTTATAAAACTTCTACTGAGGTGACAGCCGTTTCACATAAATCATATTCCATTGCTCAAAAGTAATTTAAATTTAAAACATTTAATAAAAACGTCTATTTATCATTTTTCCCGGTTTTTAAGTGTTGTTTGTGAGTGTAAAGAGTTGATCAAGTATCATACTAACCCAACGAATTTCTTTTGCATTTATGTTGAATTTAAATGTTACTTATTGAGATGTGCGCTATACTTGCAGGAATTTCACTTTCCGATTTTTTTTCTACAAATAGAATTTATTATCTTAGTATTTCACCATTTCAAAATGATAAGAACTCCTAATCTTATGCGTTATATTATCTTATGGGTGTAAATAATCCTTAGTTTATTGTAGAGAGCAAAAGACATCCGTTTCATTTAGCTTCAATTTTCTAATATTTTGTTGATCTTAAGAAAACTTAGTATTCATACTTCATTATATCATGTTTTACAATTAATTTTGCAGAGATTTGATTTAACTGCACTAAGTATGATGGAATTATAAGATTTGAGGATTTATTTTCAGTTTAAACTCTTCCACTTGAACCTTCCTAAATATTACATATGTCGCATGACAAGTTTGTCTTTAAACGATTAAGTCGTTCGAGTGTTTCAATTGTAAGACTGAAATTTTAACTCCTTGTACTTGAAAACCTGTTTCATGAATGAAAAGTATATTTCCTTAAGGTTGTGACAGTGTTTAATTTGAGAGTAACGCGAAGCAAGATGTATCCGCCAACTTTAAAAAAAAATAGCGGGAAATAAGAATAATCAGCTTGTTTACAACTCCAAACTTGTGTCTTCAATACTATGACTTACTTTTCCTGAAGTTAAATAAGCTTAAAGAATGGTTAAAGTAGAAATCAAAGCATTATCATTTTTAAAGGCTTGACTAAGAGACGAAGTTGATTCGCAGTAAATATCGCCAGCAGTACAAAAATTATTTGAAAATATGGAAGGGCTTCATTATCACCATGAGTTTATCATCATTATTTTTAACTATATCATGACTTAAAATTATAATTAAATCGATTGAATAATGTTTGAAAGGGTGCTTCTCTAAAAGAATCCTGAGACTTTCAGAGTATAAGCATATATCAATGTGAGTAGGTGTATTTTTAATTGAAGCGTAGCATTTTCGGTAACATACAAATACATGCTGTATAAATAAGTCTATCATGTTTCGAATCATTGTAGACTGATATCACCACTTATTTGTAATATTTCTCCAATATTTTTCTGAGTAATTAGTCCATGTCCTGGCTAGATGCCTGAAGTTAGTTTTACCGTCGACTGAATTTCCTATTTTAATTATATCAGATAAATCCACTCGAAGGATCACGATATGTATACTGTAGCCTATATACAAAACTGTGCGGATCCTAATTATTGAACCTATGCACAGCATCGGTTGATACTTTTCTTTATAATACTGAATGCAATTTATTGGAGAGAAACAGTAAATTCACGAGAAGGAAAGTGAACGGCGTCTCAAAAGCGGCCTCTTTCCCCAAATAGTCGCCATCCAAAGAAGACGGATTTAAAAAGACGAACGCTCGTTAACCCCGAACGGTGACCGTATAAATATCTCATTCGGGGTCTCCCTCTTTCCCTCTCCACCGCTAGGGACCGCAGCAGTCGCACTCTATTTCCGTCGCCGTCCACTTCCCTCAGCGGAATCGACACGCCGCCATTGTTTACCTGTCGTTAAACGCGGTCCGTTAATCTGAAAGGAAGGATACTTGGAACTATAGAGGTGAAGGTCGCCCCACAAAATAACTTCAGCATTTTTCTAATAAAGCGCTCGCATGAAATGGCTTTTTCTTGTTACTGTACCATCACAGTTTTTTTTGGTTTCTTTTTTGAAGGCGAGTCGATCTTCCTCTGGAGAATCAGGGCAGGCATATGCAGGAAAGGACCCCAGTGCAGTTTTATAATGAATCGAGTTGTCATGATTTACTTCTAAATTCGATGAGCTCGTCGTCCTGGTGAGTGTAGTACCTCTCACCAATGGCAGCTCCGCTTGAGTATACGTCACTTGAGTGCGAATGAAATATACGTCATTTGGGCCTCGTAATATTTCCGTTTTAAGATCCGTCCCATGCAATTGCATTTTAGCTTATATCGGATGAAATCGTTTTGAACTTTGAGAAATAATCAAGTTGGTGTTAGCGCAGACGGAAGGATATAGGAATAATGATGAAGTCAAGGCGAAATACCTTCAAACTGTATTTCTTATTTCCCTTCTAAATAATATTTCTTTACTAAGGGAAAATTGAGACTTAAAAGTCTCCTCTTCTACTATATTTGATCCTGAATACTCGGCTAAACTACTGATAGCTTAGTGATGAATTTAGATTTAGGAAACTTTGATTTGAGTCTTCATTTACGAAAACTTCGACTTATGATCAACACTAAAATTCACGATTTGATTCGTTGTTATTTTTAGATGAATTACTTCTACACTTAAACCGATTTTTCCGTATTATTAAACCGTATCTTGTGACTCATTCTATGAGACCAAATCTTAAATCAGATGAAAAATTAGCAGCAATATCGATTTTAATATTTAATTGAAGTATAAAAATTAATATATCCAAGATTTCTGGCAAAAACCAGCCTAAATTCTTACTTTTTAAACAAGCGATTGAGGACAGTTGTCATCCTGTCATCGTTACGGATCTGTTTACATTAAATAATAAGCCAATTACATCTGCCAAAACCCTTTGAACCCATTCAAACGCATGAGTAATGTTACTATCATTCACTTTAGAACTCCTAGATCAACAGTCGATCATGTCATTGGAATCCGCAAAATGGCTGCGGACGCTACGGCCCAATTCCTACGATGTTTTCTCCCAACAGAATGATAGCGAGTGGTTTACATTTATCATTAATGAATAAAAAAAGACTCTTGTTAGGAATATACGTTCGAATGTGGAGTATCAAGATGTTTTATTGAAGAACGATTATAACTAACTTAAGTCAACCGACAGTTTTTTTGGAATTCGACATTTCACCTCTTTCGTTTATGGTAGACATTAGTCAAGTTAAGTGAACCATAAAAACACTCACATTTTAATTACAATAGGCTATTGTTTCGAATTCGCTCCCATTGTTTTATATGAAAGTGTCCTTCACCTTCCCCATTCATGTGAAGGTACTTCTTTTATAGAGCATGAATTTCCGCTGGAAGATGATTTTTCCATCGTTCAATGACTCTTGGATTACTTCAAGGAAAGTTCTTAGAAAGCACTTGAGATTCATAAAAATGTTTCATTTCATTTGATATCAATCAACGGAATCTTTTGTTTTTTGAGTTAAAAGAATGTTCAACCTTAATGTCTGTTCTCATTTCAAATCGCCTTTTCCAAATGAAAAGTAAAAAATGGTGCTAGGAAAAGAAGAAGATTGAATATGTTATATTACTTCAATCGCTTGTTCAAGTCCATATAAGTGAAGAAAATCACTCTTTGAGTAATGTATTTCATAGGAAGAGAAATCTTTTTCGGTATCATTTGGAGTATTTGAGAATAACTTCTATGTAACTTAAAAATCATCTTACTCATTCACAAGATTTAGTCAATAATTGATTATGCTTTTATCCACCCATAGGTAATAGAAATCGATATGATTAAGGGATAAAATTTGATTAATTCCTATCAAACGATAAACTTGGAATTTTCGCTACATTTCAAATTTCTTAATTCCTTTAAAGTACACCATGGAAAAATCTGAATATTTGTCATGAATGTGTTACTCTGAATAATATTTTTTAGAGAGAAGCTTTCAACTTTTAGAGTATTCTAGACTTATGGTAATCATTGATTATTTTAATATTACCATCCTTTCTTCTCATATCGTACAAATTTTAAGAAGTAAGGAATATATGTTCCAGCTTTACAACTTTTGAATAATAAAAACCCTTTCAGATGAATATCATAACTACTGGATTAGTGAGGAATAATGAAAAAGCTCTCTTTCCGCAATCCAATATCCAGCCATTCTGCAATTGTTTGTTCTTAAATTACGTTCTTGCCAAAAGATTTGCTGCTTCTTCTCATCTTCATAGTGCTTTGGTTGGCTAAGTCACCTCTCGTTAAGTGCTTCGGAATGATCCAGCTTAAGTATAATGAAGAGCGTAAAATATCAGAGGAAGAAAGAACAGCTCGAACAGAACAGCCATATTTTTCATCATTTTTATGATATTTATTTACATTACCTTTAATCATTCTTTAATTGAATAAAAATTCCTGTAATGGTTTCTGCGCATACTTAAGGATATATTTTCGTGTCTCTTTTAATTGCTTCCTAAATTTTCTTGAATTATCTTCTTAAATGTTCTTTTATGATCCACTGACTACTAATTACCCACTTGGCATACACGGAATATTTTTAAAGTTTTGAGCTCATCTTATACTAAATTATAGATTCTCTATTCCAGCAGCTGAAAAGAAAAATTTCCTTGAGACTCGTTGTAATAATTGTTTTATGTACATTTACTCTGATTTAGTTTTGATAGCTTTTCGTTAAAATTTTCAAAACAGCTTCTAAAAATTTGCTTTCAAAAGAAAAATATTTCAAAAGCTTTATATTTAGCTGTAGCTCTGGTCGTGGATTAAAAATATCTCGCTTTTAATTGGCCTTTGTGAGCACTGGGTCGCGGCTCTTGAGTCTTTTTAACCATTTAAAATGCTGAACAGTAACACGCAGTTCTCTATCACATCCCAAATACTTTATTTGAGGAATTCAGTTATCTTACACTATAATAATCATATTATTTGTGCGTATCATGTAATAAGTTGAAACAATTCGTTCACCTCAATGAGAAGAGGATTTTTTAGAAACTTCTCGAATATTATTTCCTAATTTATATAATTAAAAAATATTAAATAACCTTCAGCAATATTTTAATCGATCATCTTAATCAGACGCACTTTTGCTCAAATGTAGAACTTACGTAAACAGTCTGTGAATTTCCTCGACAGCTTCCAATTCTTCTTATTTGCAAACCCTTTTTGGAAATTGTAGCTGAATTGTATTTGAGAGAAAAATGAATCGGAGGAGTATCAGAAAAGCTCCTTTTCATAAAAGTCTTTTATCTCTCTTAAGTAGACGGCGTCTTCAAATTGAAATGAATAGAGAATTTGTATATAACCCCCAAGGAATCAACATTTTGTAGCCGAGTAGAGACTCGGCGATAGAGGAAGAACTTCCTCACTTAGCGGAGCCTATATTTGCTCTGATTGTTTGACATCCGGGAGGGAATCTCGCTGGACCAAGCGACCGGTCTCTCCAAATAAAAGAAAGGGTTGTTTGGAACGTTTGCGTGTTCGAGATCGTTATTTCGATGAATGGCTTCCTTCGATTTCTGAAATGCGCGTCTGTGGAATGAGTTCGTTGGCATTTATTCCGCAAATCAACAACCATCCATTTTTTGCACAGGCGGAGAATATTTTTCCATGAAATATGCGAGTGTAAGTATTCCGGGTGATGTAGAGCACAATATAGAATTTAATGATATCATGATCCCATATTGATTGTTGTCATTATCTTTTCATTCCGTTTATAAGCTTCTTTTAAATTAAAATGTATTTACGTCAATTGAATTCTCCTAAACTCTATATGAATGTGGTTCCAGGCTTTTTCTTCCTTTTTAAAACGACAACTTTCAGACGTCGTTTTGATATTTCTTCAGTTAACATAATGAACTCAACCAGAGATTGTATCTTAAACTTATTACAAATGAACTCGTATTCTTTACATTTCACTCACAATTGACTTTATCCATGCATAATCGGTTAATTTTGGAAATTACGAAATGGGGAAACGAAGCGTTGATCAAAATCCTCAGTACAATACACCACCTACATTTATTTCACGCGCCCACCAAGGAATCTGGAATTCCAAATTGAATGAAGATTGCCGCATAACTGTATAACCCATTAATGCAACTCGAATTACCAAATATCATTGAAATTCAGGAAAACCTATTTGTAAGGCTCTGTCGTACGAAATCGAAGAACGCACAAACTAAATGCATTCATTTGTGTTTTCCCAATCATATTTTTATTGCACTTATATGATCAAATAACAGTTCATTTTAATTTCAATGAGAGCTCTATACTATTACGAAACGCATCTGCAATTTTGTAATTGACATAAATATCAATGAGTAAATGTATGATAATGGATTTATCACATGAATGCGAACATAAGCTCTCTTTAAAACCCTAAAGCAATCATAGAAACTTTTTCATCCATAATTAAAGGAGGTATAAATTCTCATTTATAATTCAACCAAACGTAAATTTTTTGCTTAATTCATTGTTACTGAGTAGACATTAATTAATTTGCTTAGATTTGGCTTCTGTACTTATCACTTTCCTGCAGACGTTAATTCGCTAAAAGATATTACTTTTAAAGTCTTATGTCATCTCATAATATTTCTAATTTAGTGCGTTATTTATGAACGCGTTAAATTTCACCTCTTAAAATGTAAAATACTCGAATCACGATTGAATTTAGATACGAGTTATATCACATGTATAGATAAATCGAATGGTCTAAATTTTTAGCCTCCTCATTTGATTTCGACGGATACGATGTGTGCTTTTAACATCAATTTACGTAATATAATCTATAAACATCACATAAAATTATAATGATTTACTCATGATTTCAAAATATATTTTATAAACTTATTAGAGATTATGTAAATGATGTTGTGATCACATACTTTCTATTTAGTCGGTGGAGCTCTCAAGTCCGTGAGTAATTAAAATCAAATAGCAAATAGTGACTTTTTCATAGATTGCATATTGCATCTAACTTTCAAATTTGCATGGACATAATGTATGAGATTATTTAAAATTTCTAGGACAAGGATTAAGATGTCTTGTTTTAAATATTATTGAAGCATATTTACTTTATTTTAAACACCTTTGAAGTGAAGGTAGCCTAGATTTAGAAAAAGATGTAGCATAAGTACACATTGATTAGAATTTTAAGTATAAATTCATGTACTTTGGTCTTCCTCACAATTTTCATCTTAGTTCCTCTGATGAGGAGTATTATTAGTTATAAGTACTTATATTATTCTCTAAAATATTTAATGTGTTATAGAAGGGAGTAATTTGTATGTAGAATACATAAATCGCAATTTGTATGCACTTTATAGCTTTTGTGAACGTTTTCTCTGAATAGGCTCTAGTGTATTGATAGTTATAAGTTGAATTAAGTGAAATGTCAAGAATGGCGCTCAATTATCGTGAAAGAGAATTACTTTTAATATTTTCCTTTATTCTTTAGATATAAAATCAATTTTTGTGTTGTCACATGTGTCGTATTCCAATACTCCATGAAATGAGATTTTACTATTCTGTAACTTTTAAATACTCTTAAACAGTAAATTTTAAAGAAAGAATTGCTGAAATTAATTCGCACAAAATAGACTTGTTCCTTGTTAAATTAAAATTAATGAAAATAACGTATAAAACAAGTAACCTAAGCTTATTATCAATAATTCACTATATTAATTATAAGTTATTTATTCTTAAAAGACACGTTTAAATACTCAAATGAGTAACATTTCCTCGATGATCAGAATAATTTATTTGCCGCACTTATTTAGAGGTGATTTGATCGAGAGAAGTCAACATAGTATAACTCATCAGTGGTAATTCACGGAAAGCAAAAAGTAGAACAAGCGAAAATTTATGATATCACTCACAGCGATGACTTTTGCTAACTTTGGGATTATAATTCAAAGAATTGGCAATAATTTGCGAGAGAAACAATACAACATTCAACAGTCTTTTTACATGAAAAGCTGAATTTATTCACTCCTGAGACTGTTCCCTTGACATTTCACTAAAATAAACGATGAGAGTGTGTGGGAAGGGGGCGGATCCTTCGGTGATGGAGAAGAGGTGTGAGCTGCAGCTGGCGACAGTTTACAGCGACAGTTTTCAATACTTGATAAATATTGCTATTCTTTCTAACATAGAGAAACAATTGGGAAATTCTGGTCTGCAGGGTTCTATGCATTCAATTTCCCAAACAATAAATACGCGGTGTATAGACTAAAAATTCTGGAAAATGTCTGAAATTACGACATATTTTTATTCATCATCAAGCCATCATTCAGTAATATATAGTCGATAAGGCTTTTCGATCAGTTTCAGTTTTTGTGAATCTAGTCATAAAATTACGACGAAACTCAGTGAATACAAAAGGGATTCCTTTTGGAACTTCATCGTCTCCTTTCCTCTTCACTTGTTGTTCCCGATTCCGTTCTAAAATTGAGAATTCTCAAAATTGGTTTGTAACGAAGGTTTTAAATAGAGTCAAATATAATAATCGATAAAAGGAATAATCAATGGCAATCGAAATAAACTTTCGATTTGGTCGCAATCATCGATAGCTCTAAGTTCATCTTGTGTAGTCAATTGCTCTTGTATAAGAAAGCAGTTAGAACTTTCGATACGTATAATACTATATATGCACGATAAGCAAACTA
The DNA here is from genome assembly GCA_020796165.1 of Pantala flavescens. Taxonomy (NCBI): domain Eukaryota; kingdom Metazoa; phylum Arthropoda; class Insecta; order Odonata; family Libellulidae; genus Pantala; species Pantala flavescens. The sequence continues at coordinate 63,712,159 of CM036879.1, read as the reverse complement.
CCCTACTGATAATATTTTGCAACTTCAGAATATATATAAAATATAATTAATCATGCTTGAATGTTAAAATGTCATTTTTTCATTCAACGGCTGATTTGAAATGGATCGAACGAATCTTTGCGAAAAACAACGGACGATCGAAATGACGAAAATTGTTTACTTTCGCTTTCTATGGAATGCGAACTCGTTCGTATGACACTAAATCCCCTTGAGAAGGCCACGACCACCGGACACCGTCGCCCTGAACTGTCGCCATGCGAACCGATATCACCCAAATACTCCAGCACCTTCACGGGAACCCCCTTAGAGTAGCGAAAAGTGTGAAATCTCCGCCATTTGTTGTAAAAAGAGAAGTCCGTTTGGTCGTCTGCGGTTGCTCCCTCTTCTTTTCTTTGTTTTTCTCTCATTCCAGTCGTCCTTTGCGCGACGGTCACGCTCTCGGCGGAGGAATGTAACCCCAGTAAGTAATTCGCCCCCTTCCCTTGCTCTCGACAGAAAATAAGCTTTTGTTGGTGTCGCTGCCCTCTTCACCCCGCAGGAATGTATCCCTCTGTTTATTTCTATCTTTCTGTACTCTCTATCTGTCTTTGTGTGGGCTTTTTGTAACCCTTAAAAAAATGTTTTACCCTTTGTACTAACGACCTACGATGCTGTTCCCCCCTCGTGGTACCCCATACCCTCGCTCTCTCCACTCCCTCTTTTCTTCTATCTTTGCAGTGATTCTTCTAGCAGCCGTGTCCTTATCGCAGGAGGAGTGCCAAAGTGAGTAAACGGAGTTCTTTTGGAGGTGGATGTCTCGGGGGGGTTTAGATCAGGTAATTGGATAGTGAGGTCGACGAAGGTCCAAATACTCATATATTGGCTTATTTTACTCGAAAGCGATAAAAAAAGAGACGTTGGATTTTACAGATTTTATGCATAAATTACACGTCGGCAACACGGAATCATTAATGAAGATTATTTTATTGGAAGCGAGAGCTCTGTTTAAGAGGCAACATAATCACGCTCTATCGACTTTCGAAACGTTTCTTGCCACGTTCTAAATTTAAGATCGGAATCTCACAAACAAACTCTCTTTTAGTATTATTCGCATAAAACAGCGCATTTAAAAAGAAAAGAGAATAAGTTCTGAATCGCATTTCTCCTTTTATCCTCTCCTTCAGCCTCTTTAAAACTAAAAGCATATAAACTAACATGTGTATAATGATTATGTCAATACAAGAGCTAAACATTTTTCCATTGAGCCCTCGATTGATAGAACGCGTGAGGATATTTCAGTTTGCTCCATTAGTATCTTACTTAACTAATGTTTCGTTCCTTTCGCCTCCAAAACACTCATTTTGTTCCGCGAGGTAAGTTCAGTGTGAATTGATGGGATTCTCTTCGATAGAGTTCACCTAAAGTCTCCCCTACCTAAATATAGTAAAAGAATAATTTTGGATAGCTTCACTTTAATATAATTTACAGTACACGTAATTCACAAAAATAAAAAACTCTCTTATATATTCAATAACAAGCAGTTACTTCACTTTTAAAATATATAATCGTACAAAACTATGATGAATTACTACTATGAATTTAACGGATGACATTATAAATGTATTGAAGAATATTTTTCTGAAATTGAAATATTAAATTACTGTAAATAATAAATTATGAAAAACAGATGTGCCTTAGAGTGGAATCAAATCAACTACAATAACCGTGACCGATTTGAGGCAATTCCAGATTATAAATTATGGTGGTAAGATTTGGACTATTTAAACAGAAAGAACGATTCTATCGTAAAGCATCTCGTTAAGCAATTATCTACTTTCATTCCTCCTTTACTTCTCTGAATGAATGAGGAGAATGTTTTGCTTTTCTTTTAACTCTTTCTCCGCTTTTTGTATACATCCATCTTCGATTCGATGAAATCTACAAAATATAAACACGTGCATGGTAAACAATCAATCTGCTCTTTTTCCCTTTGGTAAGTCTTTCTGATTTCTTTAAAAAAATTTCACTAAATCCCTAAAAATGAGTGAAATTGAAGAAGCCAAGTCCAAAAAGGTTCTGCTTATGATAAAATTAGTAAATCTCTATGATAGCATTAAAAGTTATAACTTGAAATATTTTCATTCGTATGTTTTTTATGAATCTCGCAGATTTCCGCTCCTTCATATTCGTAAAAGGATACATTAAATTTACATTATTATTAAATATTATTCTAATCTAATAATCTAAAAGTTAAAATGTGCGAAATTCCATTGTGCTTTCTTATCGAAAATCCAATTCCAAATTCATTTCTATCTGAAAGAATGTAGATTACACAAACGGCAATTGAAAACCATACCTAAGTGAAATCCAATGCAAAATTCAATCGAAGGAAAATGATAGCCTACACCGAGCACAAGGTAATCCAGTCACGAAAATATCATTGCATTTCGTTCAAGTTTACATTAAATTTTTGTGAAATGTAGATGCTGCAACATTTTATGCAACCATGCAACCATGTCGTCTCCGATCCGTCATATATTAGTTTAAACTTTCAATTAAATCAAATAAATTGTTTTGTATCAAATTCTTCTTCATTTTGCTAATTCACTCCTCAACAGTAGCATTTCGTTGAAGTTTTCATCAAATGATAGTAATAATTTATTTAACGCAAATAGGATAATACACTTTCATGCTTAACAGTTCCCTCATTCACATCTTCACTTACTCATAATTAACGATTACTTTAACGTCTGCCCGAGGATATTTCATGGCTTTTCCCTTTTTTATTTCAAAATAATTCTTTCCCATTCTTGTTTTCATCGATTGATCCATCATTTGCATTCGAAGCAGATGGATTCATTTTGAACCTATGCAACGGTCGTGAATATCACCTTCTGCGGTATTTAGGCCTCTATGTAGGTCATAAAGATGGATAACGATTGCAGATGTCGGAGGTGTAGGACCGATAAAAATCGTGCAATAAAATCTGCATCTCTGCATTCAACTCCTTCGTCCATCTAGCACGTAAGGGCAGAAGGTTTTCATTTTTTTCGCAAATATACGCGAGACGGCATGCACGGTGAATATGTAAAATGACTTCGAATAATCGGAATCCTCTCCCTCGATTAAATTAAAAGAATACGTCAAATAATATCTTTTGGATTGGGTCGATCTAAAAACCGGAAGGAAACGTTCCTTCTTGATGAAATTTCGATTTACGAAACCTAGAATTTTCTATCATTTTCTGATCTCTTTAGAACGTGGACTTCATCATCGTCTCCGTTAGCAACCATGTTTCATTTCACGTGAATATCAATGTGATCACATTTCCATGTAAAGCGGACGTCAATTGCTACTGAAGCAGCCGTCTTAACTAATAATCTACTTTTAGAATCCCTATTTATCACCGGATCTCCAGTTGGCACATTTTGAGAGCCGCTCCTCGAAAGCAATTTGCATTAAGGGCCAAGAATACGTTTTTTATAATTAAAAGTGGCTAATGTTAAGGCTACGATATCTAATGTTAACCATCGAATACTACAATATCGAGTTCGTTCAGTATGAGTTACATTTATTTTTGGACTTTTTAATAGAAATTCGCGTTCTTATTTTCCAGTTGACAATTTAAGTTACTGCCCCTTGAAATTCGTGATGTGAAAAGTTCATTCTAGTTTCACAGTAATTTTCATTTTCCTTTGAAGAAAATGACGCGGTCTAAATGTCGCCTCATTTCAAATAAAATTGGATCATTATTAAAATATCGCCTAAACTATTATTCCGGAGCAAAATCAGAATAGTTCAGTTTGATAAATTATGCCCTTCGTTCTTACGGCTTTTTTCAATTCAACCGTACGGTGGCCTTCCAAACCTATCGTTCCAATCCAATTCCCGAAAATAAACTCATTGAAGTGGTGTTCGAAAATAGAGGGCGGAATTTCCGTTCAAACGCAGAATGGAAATGCATCTCAACACCTGAATTTCCGCGAATAAACGATACATTATTGCATTTACGAGGGCAAAAGCTATTCGTGTAAAATGCATTCCATATCATTAAAGATCAGAATTGAAATCTCTCTTATCGTTAATTTTTATTAACAAATTCATTATTTGTGACTTGAATCCATATGGCTATCAGAAATGTAATATTGATTCCTTTTACCATTCCTTTTTGAGATGGCTTCACACATCATTTCTTTCGCCGAATAATACCAGATTTAAACGTTGCCTTACTAATTCTGCAGCATATGTTTTGTGGCAAGAAAATTCAATTTGCTGTACGAGCATTCTTTTCTATTAGTATTGACCACCGACAGATAGTCCTTCGTCTTATGGATTAATATCGACCACTCTAAGGCAAATGGTATTTTCACTTTCATTCATCGTGAAATTAGTAGATGAGTTTATTAAAAGATATATAATAGGATTTTATTATTTATTTCGATTTAACTTTCGGAATGAATAATTCATGCATATTGGCCGCAGAAATTGAAATGACCGAGAGTACTGCTGATATCTACTATCGCACTAAAGAATTAATTCTTAAAAATATTTTTCATGTATTTATTTATTGTAAAGCCCCTTATCGCGTAGAAAGGATATACCAAATGCAACACCCTTCGAGCAATCTTTCACGAATTCCCAACCTTCGCCTGAGAACATTTCGGTAACTTTTTTATCGTAGAAATTCTGAATAAATCGTTTCGCTTTCCTTCCTCACGAATGGATAACTACTTCAAACTATACAAGTCTATTAGGGGAATTTCAGAGAAGAGTTTATCCGACATCACTGGGGCACTAGGATTTTGCTGGGAGGAGGGTGTACCCTGCAAGAGCTGCCTGCGAACTTCAGCGACCCTTCAACACCCTCCCTGCTCTACTTCAATCCCTAGAACGCTTTTCTTTCCCAAATTCGCTCCTAATTTTCGAGTATCTGATCACTTTCAACCCTAAATAATTGCACCTTTCAATGTTTCATTCTCTGTTTTTTTCTATTGGAAGTGTCTCTTTTTCGGCCTAATTATTTGCATGAAAGTGTTTTTTGGGGTAATTTTTTGTGAAAATTTAAATTTGTCGATATTTCAAAATGAATGAGTTGATTGCACACGGAAGGAATTCAATTTTAAATGTTAAAATACAGTTACAGTGCGATTAAGTTTAAGGGAATTTTTAAAATTTCGCTTCTGAATTCATTTTTCAAAATCATTAAGGGGAATATAAAGCCTAATGTCGAGGAAGAAGAGGGGAGAACCTTAAAATGGCATCGAAGGGGCGAAACATGAAATACCGATCTCAATTGCATCTATTGCGCATTCATTGACATTTTAGGGGCATTTCTTTGGCACGATTTGCGACCGAAAAACCAGAGATCGGTGAAGTGAATTTTTTTTTATTTCCTGAGATTTTGTTTGTTTGGGAAACATGAAATGCGTTTATGTTATTTCCTTCTTATCCCCGCCCGTTTCCTTCCTTGGCAATTCCTCCTTCTAGGAGGTGCATGATCTCTGCGTGGTACGTATTCCCTGTGCTTTTTGAATCATCTGCAATGTGTCGAAAGTACCCGCGGCGAGTGCGAACGACAGACCGTTGCTCGTAGATTAAATCGCTCAAAGAATGTTTCAGTCGCAACTCTCTTCATCGAAAGAAAGTTTACCTTGGCATCAATGGTTCAAATTTTATGTAAAAGCTGTGTAAAATTGCTTTCGAGTCATTGTAAAAAAGTAAAAAGCCCGTGTCGTTTCTCTATTAAAGAAGGCGATAAACTGAATGCGTCTTCAGGTAAAGTCGAATAAATTTTCTTTAAAAATAAATTGGCAACGGGCGCTAAATTGGAGATTGCTTAGGAAATTAAATGAAATCTCATCTTCCGACAGCTTTTCCTCGAGGAATTTCATTAGATTCAGTTCCGAGATTTTGCATTTTTTAAGAAATATTAGAAATTCTTGAAACGCGGGAAAGTCGGGAGATTTTAGGAATTCATTTCCTGGTTCATCTCCATGAAAGCATTGAGATGCTGTTTTCAAAGTTATATTTCGATTAGTGATTAGGCCGCTCAAAGACTTTTTAGCTACGATAATTCCGAAAATTCTTAACGAAACGCACTCGCCTCGGGGACAATAAGGTGCGGTTGCATGTTTGATGGCCGTACGCATTGCTTTTATGTGTTTCCATTGGTATCCAAGCCGAATGGTCTGTGCGGAATGCCAGCAAAATGTTGTTTAAATAATTCCTATCAAACCTCTCTTTTAAGGATGAGATTTTCGGCAGATTCGTTCACATTTTGGTTTCTTCTGAATCTCTTCAAATTTAATTTCGTGTTAACTGTCTCGTGAGCTAGAATCTTGAAAGATCCTAAATAAATTATTCGAGACCAAGTAATAGGCTTTTTGCGTTAAAATTTTATTTGCTTCCGCTTAAGTGTGCATTAAATATGTAAATATAAATAATTAACATGCATAATATATGGTCCATATGAATTTTTAAATAAATGTAATTTTATGTGTTTATATATAAATGGACGATATTTACGCGTCAGGCATAAGAAATCGGTTCTCGTGACGTACATTACAAGGAGATGCAAAATAAAATAATTATTTCAAAATTTGCTGATCCAAAACCACGCTCCTCTGTTTAAAAAAATCTTCGTACGAGATTCGGAAATGCTCGATATTCGAAAAAACTTATAAATTATATTAAATAAAATATAAAGGAACTAGTTCTCATCCAACTTTTTCCTCCTATGTAAATAAAACCTCTTTCTTCCTCGTGTTTCTCCTGCCTCCTTTCCATGCTGTGTTTGTGTGCACTGAACGCTCGCCCGTCACTTCAGATCGCGACATCTACTGTTATGAGTGCGACAGCTGGGCTGACCAGAGATGCAAGGACCCCTTCAACTACACGGCTCTGCCCAGAGATCAACCGCCGCTGCTCAAGTGCCATGGCTGCTGCGTCAAGATGGTTCGCAACGTAAAGACCCGTGAGTCTCCCTCTATTACCCCGGTTCCAAAACTACTCAAGAACCAGTCGCGTTAATCCTTTTATCGATTGGATTACTATTCTATATTTCGAGGAAGGAATTATCTGATGAGATAAACTTGTTAATAAAAAATGTTTTGTAATTACGGTCGGTTACAAGCAAAAATCCATGGATGATTTATGGTCGAAATCAATCCTTGCAACAGAGAAATATTTAGGACTAGAACCGATCACCGTGAAAGATGAAGAACTTCATTCCTTTGGACCGTTTAAGGGCGAATGGAAACAGAGGCTCAAAAGTCTACACTAGCAAGGATGCTAATCTTTCCCTAATACGAAAAGCTGACAAATAAACGGAATATTGACGTGATTTGGGTGATCGGTGAGGTGAGCCAAGGTAGACGTTTTTGGACCCTCCTCCATTTTCCCCTTCTCGATGTCCATCCCAACGAAAACATCTCCATCGCCCTCACCACTGCAATTGGAGGCCCTCGAACGCCTGAAGGAGGTGGCGAACGCCTTCTTCACGAGCTCAAAATTACGTATTGATATTTTTTGGAATTCATATCTCACTACAGTTTAACATTCGCAGCAATTTATAAGAGGGCTACCAGTTTCGGCGACATCTCCATTTTCAGGATGTTCACAAAATAAGAAATTCACCGAAAAAATGTATCGAAAGGATCGATTCGAAAGGACTCATTAAATGGCGGTCGATCGGAAATCCGTCTTAGAAAGAAATTCCTTTTCTTCATACCTTGTGCTGAAATTGATCTCGGAATTGATGTATCGGTTTCTTCCTACGGTTATTCTCCCTGAACTCGGTACATATAACATTTTTTTCCAGTTTTACATTGAAACTGTACATTTTAACAGTGTGAAACAACGGCTTCTAGATGACATTTAAATAACATAGCATTTGATTGGTCTACCAAGCATGACTGACTACCTCAAATAACTTTCGTATTTTGTATGTTTACTCCTCTAAGCAATATTAACATGGAAATAGCTCTAACTGAAGTGCCTCATTGATGAAAATTATTTAGCGAAACACATTAATTCGCTTCGCTTAAACATTCGTCACTGGATTCTTTTCAAAATGCGTCTTTCCCATTGCATATCAGAAATTGGATACTTCGTATGTGTTAATATACTTATTCCAGGTTCGATTTTATTTCGTATGCCCTATGTTCGTCTGCCCCAACGCCTCTGAGTGATTTCTTCCGGAAATCCGGTCACGCGAATTGAGTGCCCGGAAATGAGTACCGGTATAAGATGAACCTAATTGGCAGGTCTCTGAGAAATAACGTTAACTCTCAGATTCTTTCCGAATGTAGGTATCAAAGAGAGCTACGCTTTAATTAATGAACGCGTCTGAAAGATAATTTGTACAGTTTCTACAAAGAATGAATTCTAAAATATATTTTCTCTTTTCAACATTGTATCTCCATTTGAAGTTTCTTTCACGCAGCGTCTATTGATAGCATTCTCTTGTCACTTCTTAAACGCGATACATCAGCTAGTCAATCCCTCCAAAATCGTACAATTGCTCTTCCATACGTACTCATAGAGAGCATAGACACAACATAAGTGCTACTCCGCGTAATAGAAAGGGATTCTAAAGGGATTTTTGATTCGCTCATCCTTTGAAAGAGACCACTCAGTGACGTTAGAAAGATAACCATGAAGCTATCGATATCCATTTGTGATTCAAATAGTTTAACGAATTAACAGAAAAATTATTTAATTAGGACAAAGCAATCGATAAATTGGAATTGCCCCGCACAAGTCTGCCTGAGTGGCTGATAATTTAGCATAAGCATTCCTTATTCATTGATATTACCTTCCAAATCGTAACGAATATACACATTCAAGGAAAGTACTTTGGGGAAAAGACGCATATAATACAATTGAATTTGTACATTTTATACGTATTTTATCTTCCTATGTTTCTATTTATTAGTATACTACGATCAAACTCAAGTAATCTACTCTAGGTGCTACAATTCGTGAATTTTGCATCATAAGTAAAGTAAGTAAAGTCCTGGGACACGCCGCTGAACAATGAATTCACCCCAGATTTCTGTGAATGTTCAATCCAATCGATTGCTAGGAGAAGCAGACATTTGAACTTTCCATGAGCAGGCTTATCTTGGTTCTTATCCTTAATCTTTAAATTTACTTAAAACATTTGAAAACTTCATAAATCAATGCATATACGCTCTCTTGAAGGTCTTTAAACGAGTGGCTTCGAAGAAAGCACTATAAAAGAAGCAAAATATGCAGCTAAGTATTGGAAGGTTATTTTTAACCTCCACTGCGGTTTTGCCTTTTACTTTTTTAATTTTTCAATTTAATGGCACAGTTTATAACAGTATAGGTAGGAAAATGGAATTTGTTTCGGGTATAATGAATCACTTACTTCAAAGTTCAATGATTATTCAAGAGACAATTCCAGTTTTTCGTTTTTCTAGAGTTGCACATAAACAAGAAAATAATTAACGAATGTAATCATTAGGGTATTCAAATAAATAAGAAAATATCCGTTATACTGACTTTAATGTGAACCTTTTAGTTATCCCGTTCATTGAAGTGCGAAAGATCCGTAAGTTCATTGGACCTTAGATTTAAAAAGACACATTAAAAAGGTATAGTAACAAAAAAAGTCGGTCCCTAAAAAAAACGCTATAGTTTTCCTCTAAAAGATTGTGTAAGAATTGTGGAAACCCTTAATAGAACTAAGAAGAAAGATAAGAAAAGGAAGGATGTAGTTCGCGAAATAGGTCGTGGCTCAAAAAGATCATATCCCCGTCAATCAACCTGACACGGCCCATGAAAGTCTCTACATATGAAAAATCTTCTTTAATTGCAGCCTTCATTGGTTTTTGAAATACGTATCCAGGATAACTAATGTATTTCAATAGTATGATTTGAATCCAAATGGGATAAATTAGCAGTTTACGTAAGGATAGGTGTATGACTGTGGACGGTTTTCAAATAGAATATCTTTAGGTTATTGATTACAATCCATACGAAAAAATAATCATCATTTCTAATTATAATCAATTGCAATGGACAGTCTAACAGCAATTTATTCATGAAAGGTTCTTATGGCTACGAAACCAGTGCCTACATCTCCTATCGTTCAAGGTGCTTTTCCATCGAAACAAATATAAAATATATAATTTTCGATAAAATTTGAAGATTTCTCTTAAATCCGCGGAAAACCTCCGGACTGTGGGATGCTTCACTTTTCTATTAGAACGTCACTCCCGAGAGCCGCTTCGATAATCAGCTGAAATAGCTTCCGTTTTCGTGTAATTTGTGGGTATCCAAGAAGTTCCGGAAAATCCCGCTCTTTATTATCGATGACTATTAACGCCAAAGCAATAAATACAAAAAAGCAGCTCTCATGTATTTTCTTTTTTGAGGTGGTCGCTTCTTCGTAAAGTATCCTTGGACTCATTGCGGCGATGATATGGATGACAACAGAAAACCCGCGAATTATTTTACGTAGGGTTCCTCCTTATTCTTCTTCCAATCTCCTTGCAAGAAAAAATAACCTTCCTTCGTTAATTTCTTTGACCTTGAGAGAATAATCCCTATTATATATTTTTATTTAGCTTACTAAGAACGTAAAATATTATATGATGTTTCCTCCTTATTATTTAATGGAGCAATAAATACATCGTAAGTTGTAGAGTTTTACGTATAAATAAAAATTGTGCAGAAGTATACTATTCTCAATCATATTCATAAGTCGGTGATACGATTATTTTTCTTTTAATGCTAAAAACTAAAAGTTTATGTTCACTTTCAAAATTTAGATTACTTCCAAAATCGTTCTAGATACAAACAATCATTCTTACAAAATAAGGTTTATAGTCTAAGTATTCAATTTAAACGCAGAATAGAGAAAAAACTTTTCAAGATAAAATTCTTCTTTGGAATACAAAATTTTTAATTACAATAGCCCACTCACTTTATTTACATCAAAACAATAATTTTTTGAAATTATAGAAGATTCAATAGTATTGAATAATACTATTGAAAATAAATAGTATTGAATAATACTATTGAATCTTCTATAAGTAAGGACAGTCTAACAGCAATTAATAAGTCACTTACAATTATATTATTATTATTATATTAGTTATTACAATTTAATTACAACCCTGTCAAAACGGGGGTTTCGATGCACAAACAGTCTATATTGATATTTCATTTTTTTGTCTTTCGTGCTAAATTATCATTCAGAATTAAATTTAAAATATGTTTTCTTCCTAAACTGTTTTTAACTATTTCTTGAAAGAACTTATTGAAGATGTGTGTATTAGTAAATTAATGAGCATGCTATGTTGATAAAATATTCTTTAATATAGATTTTAAAGTAATTACTCTCAATTACTAACCAGCATGTCTAGTATAATCATTTAATGTTCTAATTATGGAATCCTCTCCTACCCCCTTCTGTTTTCCACCTGCAAATGAATCAATTCAATTTCCTTTCCCAAATACAAACATTCCACATATCTATATCATTAAAACTAACATTTTGCATGAATTCTCTAATGAACTTTAAAAATTTAATTTCTCACAAAACTAAACGCCCAATTGTTCGTAATAATATCACTCAAACGAACCATCGCATGAATGAACTCATTTAAACGTGCGGGACTATTTTACAACTTAAATTTTCACTCTCTTCATTCCGTTCGCAATTTTTAACTTCGCAAATCCGTTTGCAAAACCCCTGTTACAATGGGACTCTTGTCTTTTTTCGAACGCATTCACAAATCACAAATATGCACACGGTTTAACGCATATTTTAAATTGTCCAAACGTTTTTGTAACTGTCGCGAACTAAATTTTGATAATCGTTACGGATTTTCAAACATCGATTTTAATATTATATTCGATTTTAAATCGCGGACAACCGACTTGCTCCACCTCCGCCGCACCCATCCCCCCTTCCACATCCTACTTCTCTATTTACAGAGTATGAGAGTGTGCGACGCACTTGCACCTCCAAACTCCAGATCAACCTCTTCATGGTGGATCACGTCTGCATGATGGAAAGTAGCGGCACCGGTCACATGTGTTTCTGCGAGGAGGACATGTGCAATTCGGCTCTCCCCAACCACCCCGCCCCCCTTGCAGCAGCCACCGCCTTAACGCTCGTCGCCGTAGCAGCCGCAGCAGCCCCGCGCCTTGCGCTACGCTCGTAGACCCCTCGCGTTTCCTAATGACGTCGTGCGGGAAACACCTCCGGCCGACGGTCTGGAACGTTCATGACGAAAAACGGGGGTTCAAAATCACCGACTAATCACGTCCAAAAGTATCAGTTGCGGAGAGGGTTTTCCCGCGTTCCGCTCGATTGGAGAGCAGGGTGCCCCAGATGCCTTTTTTCATTCCTCCACTTTTCTCTAACCGCTCGTTTAACCGCGTTTTCTCCCATCGAGGAAGCCAAGATGATCTTTCGCGCCTCCTTCGTCAGGAGCGCTTTCTCATGCATCCTTTCGCGGACACATTTCGCTTCTTCGCTCTTTTTCCCTTCTTTCCGTCTAACGAATGGACCATCCGTTTCGTCGCCGGCGACGTTCAGTGGGTCCGTCGCGATGCGCCCGACGTCCGACGTCGTCCGATATTGGAATGCCTCGTTGGCAGTGCCGTACCTGACGCCCGCTTGTTACTCTATCGCGAACCCGCTTTCGATCGTAAACATACTCATGTTCAACCTTGCTTGCTCTCGAAAGCGGGGTCTTCGTTCGGAAGACGATCGCCATAGTAATCTCGTATAAGTGGGAGTCAGGAGACAAAAAGGCAGCCAATCGTGGGATCTAAAGAAAGAGGACGTAGTCGTGCATCGGGGGTAACGCGGTGGTTATCCACAACTTCAGGAGTAGGCATAGAGGGCTCCGGAGACGCGAGGTAGCCCCTCGGAGGGACTGTAGCGGGTTAGGGGGGAGGACGACATCTCCAACTGGTGGTAGCTGCGGGGAGAGCTGAGGCGCTATTGGTGTCCAGACGTGTCTAGTAGCCGCACTTTCCGCTGTGTATTCGTTTTCCCTACCCTCCATCAAAATAAGAACGTCGCAAGTGAAACTGCTCATCTACCAAGCCCCTGGGAAACACGTAGAAGAAATATTAATGGAATCCCGGTAGACGCCACGAGCATCCACAACCTTTTTTCACATCCTGAGCTAAAATCGAACCCTTCCTGAATCCTTACCCATGCTGCCCATCTTCACCCTCCCTGCATCTTTCCCGAAAGCAGCTATATAGTGAACTTCAAAGCGATATATCATAAACGTCTCCACGAAATCTCCGCTGTCGCCAATGAATAGTTTACGCTTGTGCTCACGAAATCCTTTGGTGGCTGCTTCACTTTCTCTATTACTATCTTTGTTCCACGCCGTTGTTATGAAGCAAGAAACACCCTTAGAAAAGAGTTTGCAGTTTAATCGTGTGGAATCTGTTCTTCAACGTAGAATATGGTTGTAAATTATTTGTTAATTATGATTTGTTACCATTGTGAAAGTGACTGAAATGAATGCAAAACTGCTATAGTAATAAGCCATTTATCTTCGTTTTGCTGTTACCATGAAGCAATAGAAACATCTAAGAAAACACGTTTTCATGGAATTGTATTGGTATTTTTGAAGGATGCTTTAGCCAATACATTTTCTTAACTGTTTTTTCGATGTTTCATTAAAGAAAAAAACAAATATATATATATACATATATTCATAATTTATATATATACACATGATAATTCGTGTAAACATGGAAGTAGCTAAGATTTTTTACCCTCCCTCTTTAATAATGGTTCATTTTACCTGCCTTTTGAAGTTTTATTTGAGGTTGTGGGTAGTTTTATTATTTCACTTGATTACGCAGTCCAAATTATATGATTGAATTTTTAATATTTTGGCAAGCTTACAATTGACAGCATCAACTTTTAAAGTAAATAAGTAAACTCTCCAACCTTCGCATGAAATTTTCGTTCTACTTCCAATGTTCATTTGATATTAGCTTAAAATATGATTTGTTTTCCACTTAAATGAAACTCTTTCCATATTGTTAAGGACGATAAATGTCCATTGAGAATTGGGTGAATTTAACATAATTCTATATGAAAATCGAATTATGAAGTTTTTGCAATTTGTTAAACTATATATGTAATAAAAATTTATGGCGAATTTTTCAATGTTTAGGGAAATGATAAGAAACAATTTCCCATTCATGTCAATTTCGATTGTTAAAATGTGTAAAAATATTGCTTTAATTGAAGATAACATAAAAGTTTGCCTAACTCACTGATTTTATTATCAAGTGAAGATGTTCAAAAACAGTTTTGAAATTTTTATGTAAAATTGGCGAATTAAAAATTGTATTCATACTCCTAAGCATGTCATATTTCAATTGTAATATGTTTTCTACTTAATGTTTTACTAATAAATTTAGTGCAATATTTTACTATTATCAAATAATGAAATTATTCTTACATAGAAGACATCTTCGGTGACAAAAGAAAGCATTTTAGACAAAGGGTTGGCTACACAGTGGTTATACATAGCCCTGAGCTTTGGCTGTGAATGTTGCGTTGGCCATTGAGCCTCATATTGGTTGTATGATATTTTAAGTTCCAAGAGCACTGTCTTCTTTAATAATTGTAGATTGTATATGTTCACTTGTGCATTTCATTAAAACATTTGCATGAATTGCCATCGTACTGAGGCTTTCCATCTTTTAAGATTAATTTGCGAAATTGAAACTCATTTATTCAAAACTGACCAGAACCCGAAATTTGATTATGTCTAACATATCTTGTGTGTACAAGTACTACTTCATTATTCAAAGAAACTGATTGTGCTACAATTTTCAATAAACTTTTACACCGCAAAATATATTTATGAACTTTATTTGCATTCCTTCAAAACAGCGAAACTGCAGATAAGATCTAGTGATTTCTCGGCGAATAATATTAATGAAGATTTCTCCGGTTGCCATCCCTGTTGTTTCGTCTCTCGTCGTTACGGTTCCTTTCTCTGGAACCATCTTCAGGAGTGAAGTGACTCATTTTAACAATCATTTTCTTCACAGTTTTTGACTTTTCTCCTGAAGATGGTTCCAGAGAAAGGAACCGTAACGACGAGAGACATAAACGAGATGGCAACCGGAGAAATCTTCATTCAGCGAAACTGCAGTTCGCAGCTTTCAAATGTGAAGACTTCTTACACATTAGAAACAATTAAGAACAAAATTAAATGCATTTGCAATTATTTATGAAAATCTATTACCATTAATGATTACTTAAAATCAGTTTTTAAGGTCCCATGAAATTTTTTTATTAAAAATAAATTGAGAAATCGAGACGTTTATTCTGCTATATAACTTTAATGGGTCCCGGACTTATGACAGCAGTCCAATTCTTCTAAGATTACAACTCATAAAAATATTATCATATCATTCGTACATTAATGAATATATTTTGGATCAGAGATAATGGAAACATGGACGAATTATCGCAGCAAATATTCAAACCATCGTCAGATTATCATCCAAAAAATTAGATTGCGCCTGAAGTATTATCAATCCAAATATCCGTCCAAAATACATAGCATTCGAGAGATAACGTTCATTTCCATCATATTCTGGAGTACCCTCCAATAAAATGAGATCTATAGATTTAGATATTTTGAAATTTGTTGTCTTTCTCGAATCAAGTTTATTATTTTAAAAAAATCCAACAAGTTTAATGAGCATTAAATACTATAAGAAATTCTTCAAAGCTGTCACCAAAGAAAAGCTGTTGTTTTTCCTTTATATATTATTAAATAGCCCTTGGCCATAGTTGATGTTCGAGCAAACAAAAGCTAATACATAATATAAACATAAAATAAAAGAAAGGGATGATTATACATATAAATAGCACGAAAAATGACACCACCCTGCTGCGTCAATTCCGCTTCTGCTTTAAAACAGAAGTGGAGTGGTGGTCGGCTAAAGTAGGGAATCTGGATTCGAGTCCCAGCCCCCATCTTTCACTTCC
This sequence comes from Pantala flavescens, assembly GCA_020796165.1. Classification (NCBI taxonomy): domain Eukaryota; kingdom Metazoa; phylum Arthropoda; class Insecta; order Odonata; family Libellulidae; genus Pantala; species Pantala flavescens. Next base: position 63,696,153 of record CM036879.1, on the reverse strand, counting down.
GTTTACCTTTGTATAAGATTCTATATTTCATGGCCTCCAAGTTTATTACGACGGCATCTATGGCTTTTTGGTTTTGAATAAAACGAACGAACATTATTTTCTCATACTTTTCCTTTGAGAATCCATTTAAAGACTTAAAGACTAAAAAGAGGAATAGCAAACACTCAATTTAAGGTAAGATGAATATTTAATTCTTAATTATAAATTTTTAAGAATTATTAATACTGATGAATTCTTCATTCAGAATAGATTTAAATGAAAGCCACTGGGTTATTTATTTGTTTCCCCTAGAACATCTTTGAACCTCTCGAAAGAGGGTTATCGAGTTTAGATTTTAATTTACGCATATATCATCAGCCATTTGCTATTCTAAAGTACTAATTTCTTATTTGATTTCCCTCAATTCGTTCATTCTCTTATAAGAATCACAAAATAGCAAGAGCAGCAAGATTCGTAATATGACTAACAACTCCGCCATCAAGACCCGCAAAGTATACACAGAATTATCAAAAAAATTACTATAGCCAAGTTTCATGGCGGATAAGACAACAGGAAAAAATTAAATTAATGAAATAAAGAACAAATATAGGTTCATTCACCTTTTTAAGTCGAATCGAATTCAACGTTGGTGCGAAAAATGGCAATAGGACCTTAACGTTAGTAGAGTTATAGTAAATGTTCCGTAGTAAATTTCTTCGAAAGAAAGCAGTTGCGTATGAATATAACGTCCCATAATAACGAATTAGATGCTAATGTAGTAGACTCGGTTAAATATCTCAGAATTATTCTCAGTAATAACTTGAATTGGAGCACACACATACGAAATATATGCGGTAAAGCAAATAGAAAACTCGGCTTCATTAGGCATATTGTAGGTAGAAGCGACGGAAGAGTGAGAGAACGTTGTTACTTCGCGTTAGTTAGACCACAACTAGAATACGCATCTAGTATATGGGAATCCGCGGACGATATTAGCACCCACGAACTCGAAAAGGTTCAACGTAAAGCAATACAATTTGTAAAAAATTGCTACGATAAGAAGGCGAGAGTAACCAAAATACTATCAGACGCACGTTGGGAAGCATTAGCAGATAGAAGATTTGCTGCTAGATTGCGTTTATAAGATAAGTTTAGGGAAAGTACGTTTTCGGAAGATATGACTGATATAATTTGACCACCCTGCTACCTAGGTCGATCTGAAAATGCGAGTAAAATATGCGAAATAGATGCTAGGACGAATCGATTTAAGAATTTCTTCTTCCTGCGCACGATATGCGATAGTAATTCTTGCAGTCTTGGAGCTTTAAAAATCATAAGGGATCCACCAAAGTATCCGAAAAATTATTCAGTAGTGAGCTTGCTGTAAGCAAGTGCAGGTGGAGTAGAGGATAGCATGGTGACAAACGGTAGGGTGTTATCCGCGTGACCGCTACGGTAGCCGTGAAGGCCCAATGGAAACCCTTGTAAAACACTTGTAGTAAGAGGGAAAGGATGTTCCATATTTTTCTGGCTAAAAAATGCACATTATATTCCTATATTTGCTAAATTATCGGCTATGCGCCTTATATTCTGGAGCGCCTTATGAATGAATCCTTGTTAAGCTGAGGTTTAGTGACGTTGAATCATTTTCTATATTCAAACTGTACTGAAAAATATGTCAAAATGTTTTATCGCGGCTTCGGAAACCGACGAAGCAACTCCTCTTTATTGTCGAAGTATAAGCGCTGGTCTGGTGTTTTATATGTCTTGCAAGTAAACAATATTGACAGTTAATAAGTTGAATAACGTCTGACGTACATATATAATCTAAAAAATAAAAGATAAATTTAAAAAACGAAAGAAATAATGCTGATAATTACGTTAATTAATGTCTATAATTTATAAATCACAGTTTTACTTACCTAACAAGTAATTTTACTCACGCCATAGTATATTCCTTATCATCCACTCTATGATTTTAAAACTTGCCGATGACCATAGAATTATGTTGATGAAGTAGGTAGGTGTATATGGAAAATATGAACAATTTTTGATAAAATTTCAAGTTAAAATGAATGAAAATCAGTTGCACACTGTTGATAGTCATATCCTAATGAGTTTTGGAGATCCCGCGCCAGTAACATTCCATTGTTCTTCAGTCGAGGAGGTTGTGGATATAGCCGCTGTAATGCTGTGGCAGCACATCTAGATCTTCCCTTGTTTTTTCTTTCGCCATATTTTGTTTTTATTGGGTGTATGGCGGTAGTCTTACGTCTACGGGAGGTGGATGTATCACGTGTCAATGAACAATTTCATAAGTGTTCCTCGAGTTTAACGATAGACTTTCTAGTCTTTCGTATAGTAATGCTCCTTTCATAACTGTTTGCATCCATTCGTCCGCAGATATTTTGTATATATTCGTGAATTTCCGGCAGACAGTTTAAAGATAGTGATGGATGTATCAAACACTTTATGGAAGGATTAATTTTTTAAGGTCTCTGAAGAAATATAAGAAATAATCACAATGGGCTTAATTTTTTCGCGAAAGGTTTGTGTGCCGATTATCCCATTAATCAGTGTAATCAGGAATTTTGTGCTGGTTTATTAATCTGAACGGTTTTCTTGCAGAAGAAAAAGTCAACCAAGGAAACTCTTGAAGATCTTGAAAAGGTAACTCGCATTTCCTATTTCCTGCGAATACTTAATTCTTTATACTTCACATTTTAGTTATTCCGTAGGAGATACGAAAAATTGAAGAGTTCAGGCAACATACCGAACAGAAACAGAAACGGACTATAGGAAAGTTATTACTGTATGGAATACCACTGTATGGAGTATTTGTTGCCGGAATATATTTTCGTGAGCTTCCCACATCCTTTTATGGAAAAGCCTGCATTGTCAGTCTGCTGTTATGCCTACCGGTCCTGTGAGTGTTTCTAATGTTAATATTTTTTATTATTACTTAAATTCTATGAGTAAGGCTTTTTAACTATAATTGCTGTACAATATCGCGAGCTTTGGAAAATTTCTGCGACCAGTAATTTCAACGTGACGTGTCGTACACAGCATGTATGTAGCATATGCTATGTATGAGCACCGTTATGGACATCTTGGTTTATTCCTTTGCCTACAAATATGGTCACATATTATACGTTCTACCATAAAGAAATTCAGATAATTTTCTTATAGTAGTAATTCATTCCTAAATCGATCAATGGTTAGTTAGTAATATTAAGATTCTTTCCCTTAGATTCTTCTTCATACGTCGTGGTTTGACATGGTACTTTCGCCGGCAAATCAGGAAAAATGAAGACAAATTAAGTGAGTTGCTCGCTAAGAAAAAGAAGATCCTGGAAGATGTCATGGAAACAGAGACATATAAAGTTGCTAAGGAGATCTTGGAAAAGTTTGCTCCAGACCAATTGAGAAACAAAAGTTCGTCCAATGGAAATCAGGAAAATTCATTAGCCCAGAATTATTCCAGGTCGCAAGTAACTCCTCAGTCTGGGTCAGAATTGAGGAAAAGGGTTGTTCCTTCTCAAGGAGCAGCTCCAGGACGCTCTCCGCCACAATCACTCCCAAGACCTCAAGTTATGCAGCGCTCACCTCCTTATGGACAAGGAGTAGGCAGAGGCGTGCCACCTGCTCAAATGCACACACCTTATCCTCCTAATGCACAACCAGGGTTTGGTCGTAAGTATTGCTTCTACTCTTTACTCACATTCACCCATAGATTGGATATGAAAGACAATTGTCATCAGTACATCATCAGTCTTAGTATTAATCTCTATTTTATGATGGAATTTTAGGTATAATTTTCTTTGGTAATGTAAATTTTTAGCATAAAAATTAAAGGGATTTCATTTTAATTAATGCAGTTTTTCTTTTAATTCAATGTGTTGTTGTGTATTAAAGAAATCACTAACAATAAAATACTAGTTGAATGATTCAGCAGCAATGGATGACATTCATTTATAAAAATCTTGAAACGCTTGCTATTAGTATGTTAAATCTTTAGAATGGACTTGGAAAAAGTTTGACAGGACTGGGAATCAAACCCAGGTGCTCTGTCCGTTGAGCTATCCCAGCAGAACATTTCTCTAATTTATTCAGGGAACTTTGTGTGGCAAGGACGATGCGATTTTGTCCACACTGTGGCATCGTATTTGCTGTCATGGCTTCTTAGAAGCACCAGCCACACAAATTGTTGGTATATATGGTTATACCTTGTTCCTTATGTTAAATCTTTAGTTACCAAATTTTGTTAAAATTTTCTCAAACTGTTGATTATTATTAATCATGCTGAGAAATATTTATTAATTAATTGAGAGTTTTGGAGTTACTGAGTTTTAATCAATTTCAAAGTTTTAAAGAGCCACAAAAATGTTTCTTGCCAACAATAAATAGCACTCGCATACATATTTTTTGGGGAGAGGTGGAGTGAAAAGCGAGTACAATGGGCTGAGAGAGAGAAATGGTGCCTAATCCTTGTTAGTCGATTCAAAATCGTTTTTAAATGTTTTTTTTTAATAAGTAATATTTGCGTATGGAACTAAAGAGCTGCATGTGGCTCGCGAGCTGCAGGTTGCTGACCCCTGCCCTAATGGAATAATATTTTTTACTTCTAATTGGTCACTGCAAATAATATTGATTTTCCAACTTTTTAATTGTTCTATTGGAACTTGATGCATAGAGTTTGTACTTAATTGTAATCTTGATGAAATCAAGAAACTGTGCTAAGTAGCTATTCTTTTCAGTAATCATTATATTTATCTTGACATATATTTTGTTAGGATGCTAACTTTTTTGCTGTTCTCTTTCTTTTGGACAAGGTATTGCATATGGGTTAGTTTCAAATCAGATGCCTCTGTGCCATATCCATAATTAATTTATGCAGAAGGTGACGTAGAATAGCATTAAATTCTATGAGCAATCCTTTTCTTCAGGTGGTGGCTTAATGCTTCCTCCACCAGGACCACCAATGCCTCGTCCCATACCTCCTTATGAAAGGAGCTTTGTTGATCGAATGATTGAGTATTTGATTGGTGATGGACCGAACAAGCGATATGCTTTAATTTGTCGACAGTGTGAATCACATAATGGAATGGCTCTCCAAGAAGAGTTTGAATATCTTGGTAAGTTTTGTAGTAAGAAGGTATCAACCCTATTAAAGTTTGTCTCGCTATCATTCTACTTGGTTTGGTTTAACTATTTGCTTTAAGAATACTTTGTATTTAATTAGGGCAGAAACATAGCAAAAATTTCTCATGGATTATTTTTTGCAACATTTTAAACAGTAGCCCACTCCAAAATTCTAGACAGTATTGTCTTATAGGGGAATCGTATAGCCTCATAGTCAGTATCATTTTTCCACAAATCCGCAGCAGTTCTGCCTTTAACAGATAAAATTAAGATTTTAAGGTCAAATTACACTAATTATTGAATAAACATATCTTAGTGGAAAATAATTTAAGTGGAACATAGACAAAATACTTGTCGAAAGATAATTTGAGATAAATGTTATTTTAATTTAACAGCATGTTTTGAGTTGATATCTTTAATAGAACTAGTTTTTTACTTTTACACCCGAGAGTGTAATTGACATAGTGCTCCAATTGTTATTCATTATTATTGTTTTGCTTGAGACTCAAAGACCCAAGAGCCTAATTCAGATTGATCTGAACCCTCTCTTTGGTATAAGATTCAAAAACTAAAGCTGTACTAAAGATGAAATCAATATGAGGTGTGACTTCTTGGAATACCATAGTAATAAAAAAACTAAATTTCCTCAGAAAATATGATATATTTGCTACCGGTTTTGTAATATAAAATTACATCTTCAGGCTGAAATTGTGGAAATTTAATAAGGTATTTTATTTCTATTAAAGATATATCGACTCAGATTAACATATAAATAAATGTAACAACATTTATCTCAAACCCTCTTATGACAAGGTTTTTCTTAATGTAAGAAGCAGAAAAGTTTTACAATACAAATAATACAACAATCTGCTTATCTTACAAAGGTATCTATAATAGCTATTGTTATGCAAAGTTACAGCTGTCCAACTCTTCATTAAGTACCTTAAGAATAATTATTTGAATAACCCTCCCATGTATTTTAACTGGAATTTCAAATAAGCCTGGTATCAAACCAATGTCCATCAGCATAAAATGGTTGGCAGGAGTACATAGAATATATCTACTGATCTATAAAAATGTGAATTTTTTAGGTTAAAGGAAAGTATTTTTTAAAATTCTTTGAAAGTCGACCCCAAACATTCTTATGGGAAAAGTCTGCTTTTGGGTTCATCATTAAAGTTTGATTTCCCATGCACTTGTTAACTATTATCTTTTCTAGTAACATAGCAAAAATTTTGCAAAAGTTATTGATTGTTATTAGTTTAGAACTAGATAGTTAACTTCAGATAATTTAGGTAAGAAGTAGGAAAATAAATGTATGAGTAAAATTGTTTGCTTAAAGCAAGAATGCAATTATTCTTTTTAATGATACATTACATATAGTTTACAAAAGTTTTATAATACGCAGGTACATTCGAAATTCAATTTAAATCTTAAAAAATTTTCATACTAAACAAACGTATACAAATAATATAATTTCAACAGATTATTCATTTACTGGCTGAAATCAACTAACTTTGGAAATATAACACTGTAATTTGGTTTATTGTGATACTTCGTAAAACAATATCAAAGATGCATCCTAGGTTTGTCAGGACATGTAGCAGAGTAATAGGATATTTCCTGCCTGTCTTCTGGCATTTAACAGTCAGAACAATCCTTGCAGTTTCTTTTTGGCCCTTTTGGTATTATGTGAAACATTGCATTTAATGGGATGTAATCAAAATGAAACATAGATGCAAATGGTGAGATTAAATTGAGCTAAAATTTCAGCTGAGTGTACGAAAGTACTTCTGAGAAAAATCCTTTATCACGCATCGTTAATTAGGAGATCAAGTTAGAAAAGACCATAACAGTATCAGTAGAGTAGCATATATATAAGACTTTCAATATAAGACTTCATATCACTCAGGTACCCCATCAGCAGCACTTGAGTGCGAAGGGTTAGAATAGAAAGTTTGAAGCATAACAAAGGTAGTTCAAAAGTTCATTGTTTATAATTCAGCTTTGTTTCCTGTAACTTTAAGGTTTGTGTTATATGCTTATAAGTACTATATCTATTTTATATAGACGCTTTGGGGATATATATATATATGGAAAAAATGGAGAAAAATCCGACTTTGGGGCCTCCCTGAATCAAACCCATGATAGGTAGAGTGGGTTTTATATTTTTTCGTGGGTTAGGTTTAGATGGCCATTACGCAGAAAAATCAGCGAGCTGGTGGCCCCTGCGGTTTGGGCCAGACGTATCCTCAAATTTTTTATATCCCCTAGTTATCTATGTATAATAGATAGATATCAAGGGAGAAATCATAAACAATATGATTTGCTATGAAATCCATCCATGGGCACTCACTATTGAGAAGATTTAGTGAGGCAATACTTTGCATGACAACCAACTTGCGGTATAGTTTGGCTTGACAGCTCTGACCATGTTCTTAATATTTGAAATGATTGAATTTATATTTGATATTTATTAAAATATTGTTACATTTTATGAATTCCTTACAGAACTTGATGAGCCCAAATAACAACATCCTTGTCTTACTTGTTGAATTTTGAATGACTTAGTTCTATCCTGGCAAATGGAATAAAAGAAATTTTAAGGGGCAATCAGCCAGATCTTTGGGTCAATTTCCAGTTCCAGTTGCTTCCTGTGCAGCTCTTCAGGATAAGAACTTTCAAAATGTTGGTAGAAATTGATCCAACGACCCAGCTGATCACCTGAGAAAATCTCTTTTTTTCTTAATGAATGTTTATTGTTAAAACTTTTTCACTTTAAAAAAAATTCACCAAAATTCCATATTCCATTAAAAATAATAAAAATATATTGTTTGAAGAATGTCCTATTGAAAAATTAAGATTTTTAGTTTGATAGTGTGGTATGATTTGAAGTCGATTAAAATTCAATAACTCATCAAGATTAAAAATATAATAGTAATAAAAATGTAAAAATTCTCTTGTATCTCTTAAATCTGTGTATTGACTTTATATTGCAACTTGTTTTGCCAGATATCAAGCATCTTTGAGAATGAAATATATTGAACTGGTAAATTCTGTTAAAATATAGATAAGGTTATTTAATTTCCCTTCATGACAGTATAAGCAAACAAGTTTTCAAGTAATACTCCTATTGTTTGAATTAAGGTTTGAATATGAAGTATTTCTATATTGCCACTTTTTGATTTTAGCTTTCCGTTGTTGCTATTGCTACTACTGGAATCCAGCAAGAAAGCAAAGACCACAAGCACCAAGGCTGCCTTTACCAACACCCACCCCCTCTATAGGAGGACAAGAGAAGGAAAGAGGGGATGAAAGTGTATCGGACGAAGATGGGTCTGAAGAAACATCATCCGATGGGCCCTCTGGCGATCCCAGGGATCCACCTGATGGAAATGCCAGAGGTGAGCTCTTCAGTAAACACAACTTTCATTCCATCACATACAGCCATATTATCTTTTCATTAAAAAAAGTATGCATTTTATAAATAAATTAAGATCAATGTTATTTGCCATTTTAGAATTCCTTACTGAATGTAATGTTATTACAGATGGTGGTTTTGGAGGGAAAATGTCATTGAGAGTCAAACTCAAAATGACTTCAAAATTCAGACATAGTTGTTGCTCTCAGCTTATTATTATTGTTCGTTGCGATCGATTAAATCAAACCCTAATCAAACTGATACTCGTTCGAAACGTCGATCGGTCGTCAAATATTTCTGGAATAATCTGTTATGCATAATTAGGACGGAAAATCTTATATTTGAGTTCAGTTTTTTGGGAACTTGTGACTTCTTACATCTTTTCAGACATGAGTGCATCTGTAAATTTTCCTTAGATATCCAACTGAGAATTTGGTTTCCCTTATAGTAAATTAATTTATTAATTAATACGACCAATTAATTTAAACAGATAAGTATACATATAATTACATGCAATTTAATATACAAACAAACACCTACATCTGTTCCCTAAAATCAATTAATCACATTACCCTATATTCAAATCATAGGGTTGGAAAGTTAAAATGCTAACCATTCTGCTTTGCTAGTTAGTGTACCAATTAATTTCAACATGCACTGAGTGAGGCTTTATGTTTTATCCTATCTTAAAATATTATTCTACTTTTGAATACGTAAAGAAATTGTGTTGGATAACACTCGAAAATTTTTACTTAAGTCTTTATTCATGGTTGTTTTTCAGTTAGTAAATATTATATTTTAATTGTGACATAATATTCCCATGACTTCTAGGTTATGTTCACTTGTTGCTATTTTGATATATTTCATTTATTAGTATCAGTAGGTTTGTGCAATTTTTCATAAACCGTATTGAAGGTATTCCTGCTATGGATATTCTTAAGCTTCACTTGTCCAATGCCTCAACTTAATTCTTTCCAATTTTCTTTAATTTTAATTACTTTTTATCATTAAACAATATTTTTGGATTAGCATTGGCAGTTTCCTGGGTAAAATGGAAGAGCATTTAGTCTCAATGTTGCCTTCAATGAAGACAAGATAATTATTTTCTAACCTATCTTACTTCCACCTGCCTGATTTTAGGATTTTTCATACAGCATCATTGATATTTCAATAAGTATATATTCAATGGTGCCCCTTTATCTTGTGAATTTATCATGTAATTTTTTAATTATTCCTTTAATGATTTTATTTGTATATATTTGAATAAGTGATTTCATTCCATTTTATAATTATTTTTATTCTTCCTACCACATACAGAATTTAGAAAACTCGTTTATTATATTTAATTTTTTTAATGCATTTAAATCAATTCAGTCAAAAAAAAAGCCTTCTCTATAAACACTTCTCTGATGCCGACGAGTATACTTGTCCAGAAAGGTGGCATTGGACGGGTCGTGGTGTCGTGTTGGACAGATATACGAGTCAAACACAAAACTTTCATCTTCGTTTGCATTCAAGCCAAATACACTCGTCTGATCAATGTAGTTATTATTCCAGTGCTAGATGCTGTTTGTAGACAGAATTCCCAGGGTATCTAGCGGATATTTTTGAAATTATCTTATTTTTACTCGTATATGGTGCAGGCAACCTGCAATGCAAATTTCATAACGATTAGTAGCAAGAAGTAATAACATACATATTTTCTTGAATTAAAGAGGAAATTAATCTCAAATTGATAACTTAATATATCATATGACATATTAAATGTAATATTTTCAGTCCTTTTGTAAAAAGTAATGAGTGATATTGAGAAACTTACAAGAAATAGTCAACGACAAAGCTAAGAATAAACAATTATAAGCTTCAGAAGAAAGGAACCTAGTACGTTTATTCCAAAGGACATTTTCTGAGCAAAATTTGAAAAAAAAATCGTCAGGGAAGTGGTTAAGGAACTCTATCCTTTTCCAACAATGGCTAACCTTTCTTTGACTCCTTGGTTTTGATTTCACCTCACTTGCTATTTACATTTGCTTACATATTGGGACTTGATGATGAATGTCTAGTTTGCAATTAATTAACTAATCTAAATGAAATTTTTGCTTAGTCATTACCCTCCTATAACAGTTCTCTTTCTTGAAAGCCTCTTTAAGAGAAAACGTTATAGTGAAAATGATTAACATAAACTTCTGGTTTTAGCTTAATTTATGAAATGTACATGGTTTGATAAGAAAAGGGAAATTATGAATTTAGCATGTTTAGAGTGTCCGATATTCCAAACAGTTCTCTAAACATGTTGGGATATATGTCCCTAGTTTATGGTAAAATTTTCAATTTTGTTTGCAGTTTACTTTTATTGTAGCAGCCACTAAGGTAAGATATTTTCGTATGATCTCCACATTTGTTCACTCTGTGAAATCATCTTCTCACATTTTTAAGCACTGTTCATTTATTATTCTAATTATTTGTTTTTAAAGAATAGATTAAAGTGATTTTTTATTTTAAACTTTTTATATAAATTTCCCTTTTTTTGATCAAACCAGAGTTATAGGAATTAAGTTGAGATTCTATGAATCATGAGCAAACTTCATATTCACAAATTTTGACTAGAGTTCATATTAATCATCAGTGTTTAATTTACCATTTTCAATGCTCCATTGTAGATTCAGATGAAGATGCATGCTCAGAATCTGAAGATCCTGCAAGTAAAGAAGAAAGTAGTCATAGGGGTAAGTTTGAAATTTCTTGAAATTAAAAGAATAATTCAAAATTTTTGATATACATGTATATCATTAACCTTTCTTCAGTGAAAAGTAGAATTTAATTGTGAGGTATATCGATTTTCATTGTTATTATTGTGTTTATTATGTCTTGAGACTTTCCTGGTGGATGGTTTGCTTGAAAAGCTCTTGGGTTATCAGCTGTGTTTATTCTGATGACAGAGCCAGCCGTCAAAACATTGGTAATTTTGCCTCCATAATAAAATGATAAAACTTTGTAATTTCCTTAGAAAATTTGCTTTAATTGTGACCAGTCTCATTATGTTAAATTACATCCTCAAGTAACATTACATCTTACATTACAAAACCAGTCGCAAGTAAGGCAAACTTTCTGTGGAATTTTTTTTGGAAAAAAAATTTTCATTATACTATGGCTTTCCACAAATTCACAACTCATATTGATTTCATTGCCGCTAGAATTTACCTTTGACCGTTGATAACCTGAGAACTTATCAAGAATATTTGTTGTATTATAATCTTTTGAGGTGTTAATGGTAGATTGAGGCTTACATTTTTCATAGTGTAAAAAATTCTCTCTCCATAAAATGTTTTTGTCCATTTAGAGTGAGTAGGAAGCCAATTAAGTATTAGTAAAGAATTAGAACACTATAACTATATAGTATTGCTTCCATATTGGCAGCTAATGTTGTCTCATATATATATATATATATATATATATCTTACATATACACGCTTCGGGGAGATATCTATACATATAGACGCTTCGGGGGGATATATATATATATATATATAGGATATTAATGTCAGGCCTGAACCGCTTTGGCCACGGAGTCGCCGATTTTTTTCCGTAATGGCCAACTAAATCTCACTTAGGAAAAATTGGGAAACCGACCCTACCTATCATGGGTTCGATTCTAGGAGGCCCCAAAAATCGACTTTCCCCATTTAGAATGCATTGGGCCGTTTTTCAAATGATTTTAAAAATACTTTCCATTAACCTAGAAAGATAAGATTTCATGTAGCTATTGCTATTATATATATCTACGGAAAAATGCTATCGCTTACGTAAAACTGGTCATGGGTTCGATGCCAGGAGGTGAAATATTTTCGAATTTTAAAAAATCCTAGCTTCCTTAATATGACACTTAGATCATTCAAACTTTTTACACGTATAGAGACGTATTAAATGTACTTTGCAAAAAATCAACAGTTGCCTATGTGTCACGGGTTCGATTCCAGAGCGTCCCGTAATCTCTATTTTCCCCATTAAGAATACATTGGGCCGTTTTTCAATTAAATTTAAAAATACTTCCCATTAAGCTAAAAGAATAAAATTTCATGTAGCTATTGCTAATATATATGTCTACAGAAAAATGTAGTATTCTACTTACAATCGGTCCCGGGTTCGATGCCAGGAGGTGAAATATTTTCGAATTTTAAAAATCGTAGCTCTTATAATATCGTTCATGGACCATTCAACCCTTCTACAATTATAGATACATACAAAATTTAATTAGAAAAAAATCAGCATTAGCCTATGAGTCACGTGTTCGATTCCAGAGCGTCCCATGAACTCGATTTTTCCCGTTTAAAATACATTGACCATATTTCCGAAAACATTTTATGACACTTCCCAACCGCGCAGAGGTTCAGAATTTCACACAGCCATTAAAGGGACCGTTCTTACATTAAAGCAACCGTAATTATGTCCTTAAAGATCGTTGGTTCGATGCTAGGGGGCGTTAACTATATCTCCATTTGAAATACATAGGGAATTTAGGATACATTTTGAGGTACTTCCTGAATGAATTTCCTTTTGATATTCGGAATATTTATAAAGTCAATCATACTCAAGCCAATAATGACAGTAAAATTCGTTGGATGGCCTTGGTTCGACGCCAGGGCGGTAATAATGCTGCAGTAAGATATGCATGGGAAATCGAAATCAATGCAATTCTCGCTGCGAAAATGTCAATTACGTTATGTTTATAATGGCCTTTCAGAATATATTTCGAAATACCTTCATTTTATTAAAAAATATACTATTACATTGCTTGCTGTAAGCAAGCGCACCTTTACTCGTATATATATATATATATATATATATATATATATATATATATATATATATATATATATATATATATATATATATATATATATATCATATATGAGTAAAGGTGCGCTTGTTAACAGCAAGCGATCGGAAAAAATATCTTTTATTAAAACGTAAGATTTTTTGAAAGATTATTCAGATTAGTCATGTACACCAACTACCAAAATACAACATTTTTATGGATGATTTTATGTGAGAATGGTCCCTTTTATGGCTGTGTGAAATTTTGAACCTCTGCATGGTTGTAAAGTGCCCTAAAAAGTTTTCGGAAATATGGTCAATGTATTTCTTATGGGGAAAATCGAGATTACGGGTCGCTCAGGAATCGAACCGTGACAGATAGGCAAATTTTGATTTTTTATATGTACAATATATACGTATCTATACGTGTTGAAAGGTTGAATGATCTATGCGTCATATTAAGAGAGACAAGATTGTTCGAAATTTGAAAATATTTCACCTCCTGGCATCGAACCCATGGCCAGTTGTAGCTAAATTATACCATTTTTCCATAGATATATAGAATTGCTATATATATCTATTATATATAGACGCTTCGGGGGGATATATATATATAACATATATATATAGGATATTAATGTCAGGCCCAAACCGCTTTGGCCACGGAGCCGCCGATTTTTTTCCGTAATGGCCAACTAAATCTCACTTAGGAAAAATTGGGAAACCGACCCTACCTATCATGGGTTCGATTCTAGGAGGCCCCAAAAATCGACTTTCCTCATTTAGAATGCATTGGGCCGTTTTTCAAATGATTTTAAAAATACTTCCCATTAACCTAGAAGGATAAAATTTCATGTAGCTATTGCTACTATACATATCTACGGAAAAATGCTATCGCTTACGTATAACTGGTCATGGGTTCGATGCCAGGAGGTGAAATATTTTCTAATTTCGAAAAATCCTAGCATCCTTAATATGATACTTAGATCATTCAAACTTTTTAAACAAATAGATACGTATGAAGTGTACTTTGAAAAAAATCAACAGTTGCCTATGTGTCACGGGTTCGATTCCAGAGCGTCCCGTAATCTCGATTTTCCCCGTTAAGAATGCATGGGGCCGTTTTTCAAATAATTTTAAAAATACTTCCCATTAAGTTAAAAGAATAAGATTTTGTGTAGCTATTGCTAATATATATGTCTACGGAAAAATGTTGTATTTTACGTACAATCGGTCCTGGGTTCGATGCCAGCAGGTGAAGTATTTTCGAATTTTAAAAAATCGTAGCGCCCTTAATGTCGTACGTAGAAAATTCAAACTTACAACACGTATAGATACTTACAAAATGCAATTGGAAAAAAATCAGCATTAGCCTATGTGTCACGGGTTCGATTCCAGAGCGTCCCATAAACTCGATTTTTCCCGTTTAAATACATTGACCATATTTCCGAAAACATTTTATGACACTTCCCAACCGCGCAGAGGTTCAGAATTTCACACAGCCATAAAAGGGACCGTTCTCACTTAAAAGCGACCGTATTTATGTCGCAAATGGTCGTTGGTTCGATTCTAGGGGGCGTTAACAATAACTTCGTAAGAAATGCATAGGGAATTAAGGACTCATTTAATGGTACTTCCTGAATGATTTTCCATTTGAAATTCGGGGTGTTTATTTACTTAAGAAAAACATAACAGTGATTTTTGCAGGATGACCTTGGTTCGACGCCGGGGCGGGAATAATGCGGCCGAAAGAAATGCATGGGAAATCGAATTCGGTGCATTTTCAGCTGCGTTAAGGTCCTTTACTTTATGTTTAAAATTTTTTTTTACTAAAGATAAATTATTACATTGCTTGCTGTAAGCAAGCGCACCTTTACTCGTATATATATAAAGAGTAGCCAAAGATTTTTCATAGTTCTGTTTTTGTAGAACATCCTATTCACTCTATCACATTCTTTCATTAGAATCCCTGCCAGCAGCAGAGGACAACAGTGATGCCAACATCCAGGAACTCACTGGCAGCGAAGCAACACCAGCCTCCTCCTCTTCAGTTTCACCATCAACAGAAGCAAGTGGTGGGCCTCCACTCATTGACATACAGAATGCTACAAGTGGAGAAAGTGGAGGTAGCAATGGAAGCCCAGTTATAGAGGAGCAGGTCATGGAAGAACTATTGCCAACAAAGCAAGACTGAATGTGCCTTATTATATAGCTAAAACTGAAAACAGAAACTGGTTCAAACCACTTCAAAAAAATTATTTTATTTGAAGCTATATGCTGCCTCTTATTTCAGGTGTATGCAATTTATATAAAATTAATGTCTGATTTGTAAACCTGAACTTACAAAATCTGAAAAATTTTAAATATTTTATGTGGTTGATAATTGGAATCTATAAAAGAAAGGCAGATGTTGTCTAATGAGTAGCAGAATATTTAAGAAATTCCATTTGAGTGACTCACTAAAAATTAAGTTCTAAAATCTAACTGTTCATATATTTTATCTGCAAAAATGTTTTAATTATATAAGATGATGATGAGGCGAGAGGAATTGAATGCACAATGTTTTCCTGGAATTAAATAATTGTGCCAAATACTCTTTAAAAATTCAACTCCCATCTGTTGCTTGTAAGCAATGATTCTTCTTGCCCATTAAATTTGTCATTAGCTCTCTGCTTTTACCTTTTGCTTGATTTTATATTGTTAAATGAAGGTGTAAGGCAGTCTAGTTCAAATTTTTAATGCAAGATGCCTGCTTAGATCAATGTATTGACATTCTTCTTGTATATTTTCCTTCTGGCATTTCATTATTTTTTTCTAACTACTATGTCTACTCTTTAAATGCTGTGTTTTCATGAATGATTAAAAGTACTCTTTGTCTATTTTTCTTTTGAGTAAGATCTCATGAGATCGTTTCTTTGTTGTTTTGCATGAGTTTTGTGTGTAAACATTAATATTAATTTTTATGTAATTTTTAAAATTTTCTTCATTACTGCCTTTTAAAAGCTACCTGCTATCATCTGTAATTATTTGTTAGCATTTCTTTTGGAAATTAGATGTACAACTGCAAAAGGGAATATTTAGATATTGCTTAGTTTTAAGTCTATTGCCTTTGGGAGCACCTTATATTGTTGAGTGCCCATGAATTTATGGGTGTTTTGCTATAACCATCATTATGAAGATTAGAAACTTCATGTTATTTGGGCTGAAGCTTTGGCTGTGATTGTATTATATTAAAGTAATAAATTTTGTAATGTTGATGGTTATTATTCTAAAGGGAATTTCAAAAGTTGTTATTTACCGTCTATTATCAGGGTCAGTTTGCACAAATCAAAATAACTTATTGATGGATGAAGAATCACTTCCTTTCATATCAGCATTTATAGGAAATTTGTAGCCGTCAGAAAATGTATTAAAATCCTAACCATATGTTATATAAAGTATATGTTAATCAAGGTAAAACATGCATAAAGCAAACATTTGTTGGTGATGTCTTTCATATATTCATGTTGTGGTAAAGCATTATTTATTGAACTAATGACTGTCTAAGATACAGTGCATCATAAGATTTTTATGCAAATCCATCCTAATTTTTCCTTCAAGTATTATTTTAGATGTTTACATGGCTGTAATTAAATTGTTTGATTAATTATGCACGATTTTACTCTAATCATGTTAAAATTTGATGGAAATTGAATTTCAGCTTAATCAGTCTTAATTTATGCTCCCTGCTGTTTGATATTTCTTCAGGGTCTTTTCCTAAAATCAATAGTACCCTTGGCCTTACACTATTCATTCTCTGTACTTCAGTATTAGGTCCATACCTCTCCCACTTTCATATACAATCATACAGCGTCACAGTATTTAGAATCTGTTTTTCATCAATTGAAGATAATAAATGTTACCATAATTTCCCTGATTTTGTGAGCGTGTTATTTCCTTTGAATTAGATTGTTTTACATGTATTCAAATGAGATGCATTATCTTTCTCTGCAAAACAACAAAAATCCCTTGTAAGGCAAAAATATCCCTATCCTGGTTCAGTTCTGTTAGATCTATTTCTTATGGATTTTGGATATTGTGAATTGGTTCCGTTCTAAGAAAATTGAATGACCATTCTGCTCCATTGAATGCTCATTTCCTTCGCCGTGTTTGGATAGTTTTATCTTGACAGAGTTATATAATAAAGACAATAAGTATTAATGTGAGAAGGGGTGGAAAAAAAACCGATTACTTCAAGTGACATAACTAAGATTTCTAATTTTTTAATGGAATTTCAGAAGTTCTGCACCTTCTCCATTCAATTGAGATATTTCCAAAACATCTCCAAATCACTAGTAACAATGAATGTTGATTTCTCATTGAAAACTGTAAAACGCATCTATTTGAAAGATATCCGTATATTGAATTGGTAAAGTATTGAAAACTGTAAAACGTGCCATTTGGATCTATTTCAAAGAAATCCGTCTATTGAATTGGTAACGTATTGTTTGAACGTTTTACTTACACAGAAATCATGGTGACGAGAAAATCACATGATTGCAATGATGGAATAGTTTCATTAGAGATTTATGCTCAAAATTACGGGAAACCGTTTCTTTTCCATTCTTCTGGGTATTATGAAGTAGGAGTAACGAGTGAAAGAAAAGTTTCATCTTTAGTCTTTTAATACATTCTCATGAACATTACATGGATGTTTTTCTACTTTGTAATTCAAAACAGACATTTGAATCACTTCTTGTCACCTTTGTTCTCCGGATGGTTTTTGTTTAGTTGATTAGCTCTGTTGTCTTTCGCAGTCTGGTTTCTCCAATTGTTCGGGTTGTTCATGTTAGCTTTGTTGTCGTTATTAGCTGAGAGGAAAAAATACATTAATAACATTAATATTGGCGGCAAATGAAATCCCATCACATCATTATAAATAGTTTTCACCTTGCAAGCGGTGTCGGAATACCAGGACGTATGTACAAAGGCAGTCTGAAAAGTTTCTGACCTCAAAGTTAAAATCTCATCACTTTTAAAATAAAAGTTGGTGCATTTCGTTACTTATCTTTTGAAAGTTACTCACCAAAGTTTCAGCTATTTTGGACGAGTTTTTTTATTCAGCAGTCGTTTGAGTGAGTTGATGCGAGTGTTTTTGTTGAAATGTACAAAATCGAGTATCGAGGTGCCATCAAATATTTGTGTTTTGAAGGGCAATACACCTTCGGAAATAAGATTGGTTAGATTCTATGTACTGGGACTCTGTACCATAATTTATTACAATTAAATTTTGGGCAGTTGAATTTAATCGTTGACGTAAGAACTTGTGAAACGATAAACGTTCACAACGTCCAAGAACTGCAACTACCGAAGAAAACATCGCCAAAGTTAAAAAAAGTTACTAGACGATCACCGAATTGTAGTGAGAGAGAGGTTATGAACATCTCAAAAAACTTGTTTGCCACATTTAAATCAACATTTAGGCATGAGAAAGCTGTACGCGCGTTGGCTGCCGCGTTTGCTCACGTTAGACCGAACGCGTCTTCGAACGAGCATCTCCAACGCTTCCGTAGGCGGAGTTATTTTTGGGCCAATAACTACTATAGATGAATCTTAGATACATCAATATACACCATAAACAAAAATGCAGTCGGAAACTTTTCAGACCACCCATTATTCCTTTTCGAAGCGCCGAAAACATTTTTGGAAACTCCCGCCAGAGAAATTGAGATAAATGTTGTTATTTTCATTCACAGGTAATTCTGAGTCGATATCTTGAATAGAACTTTAGTTTTTGAATTTTATAACCGAGAGAGTAATTGATTTAGCGCTCCAATTACTAATCATTGTTACTTCTTTGCTCGAGACTCATAGACCCGTAAGCGTAATTCGGATTGATCGGGACCCGCTCTCAGGTATAAAATTCAAAAACTTAAGTTCTATTCAAGATATCAACTCAGAATAACCTGTAAATGAAAATAAAATTTATCTCAACTTCTCTCGCGACAAGTTTTTCGTAACGTAAGAAACAAAAAGTTTTCAGGCGATGTATAAATTTGACTGCACAATCCAATTTTTCGGAGGTTGCGTTCCACTCAAATTATTTTTTACTAAAATATAATCACGCAAAAATTAATATAATTTGACTTTTTTGTATTCATAAGGTATAAAGAGTAATCTAAGAAAAAACTAGCGCTTAACGTTAGATAGGATGAGAGAAATGGCAGTTTTAGTATTGTTCACGGCTGGTGAGGTGACCATTTTTTTTCATTCCGCTATAAAATTTATTTCTTTTGTTTAAATGTTGAAAGAATTTCGTCAATATATAGAACCATCCTTCCTTACCCAAATTTCACCAAAAAATTGGAAAAAAATCCACCAAACTTAGTTGAAAATATCAATTTTATCCGTAGAAGTAACTCAGAAATAATTAACTGACGGCTGTGTTGAGGCTAGGTTGCTCCCTTATGGGAATTTACGTGCATTTATTTCCCCATAAGCCTCCCGTACTGCCAGCTTTTGTTGAACTGACTATAGAAAAGTGGAACAGACTATAGCATCTATTTCGCGTATTTTACGCGCATTATTTCGATCGGCCTAGATAGCAGGGTGGTCGCATAATTTCAATTAAGTCTTCCGAAAACGTACTTTCTCTAAACTTATCTAACAAACAAAATCTAGCTGCAAATCTTCTATCTGCTAACGTTTCCCAACCTACATCTGATAATAGTTTCGTTACGCTTGCCTTCTTATCGTAGCAATTCTTTACAAATCGTATTACTTTACGTTGAACCTTTTCGAGTTCGCGGGTACTAATTTCGTCCGCGGGATCCCAAATACTAGATGCGTATTCTAGTTGTGGTCTAACTAACACGAAGTAACAACGTTCTCTCACTCTTCCGTCGCTTCTACCTACAATACGCCTCATGAAGCCGAGTTTTCTATTTGCTTTACCGCATATATTCCGTATGTGTGCGCTCCAATTTTAGTTATTTTTTAGTGTAATTTCGAGATATTTAACCGAGTCTACTACATTAACATCTAATTCGTTATTATGGGACGCTATATTCATACGCAACTGCTTTCTTTCGAAGAAATTTACTACGGAGCATTTACTAACGTTAAGATCAAGTTGCCATTTTTCGCACCAGCGTTGAATACGAATTAAATCTCATTAAATCACCATATCATCCGCAAATATTCGCACTTTACTTTCGATATCGAAGCTCAAGTCGTTTACATATATTAAGAATAGAAGCGGCCCAATTACGCTGCCCTGTGGAACGTCTGAGGTAACTTTGACTTTGCTTGAAGTCACGCCATCAAGTAAAACTTGTCGTTCCCTATCGCGGAATTTTTTGTTCCGGACTGTGTCGAAAGCGTTCTTAAAATCGAGGAAGATAGCATCTACTTGCTTCAAATTCTCGGCTGATTTCAGGAAATATCAGGAAAGGAAAAAAAATTAATTCGGAGGATTATTGCTTTTTTATAGCACGTCAATGTCTCAGTACACCCTTTTCTTTGGTTCAATAATTATTGCTTTTTTAAAAATATATAATGACCACAAATAGGCCAGTGGCAGTGATTTAGTGGGGAATCGAATTAAAATAAATTACCCTGCCTGGTATTCTCAGGGGCGGGAGGAAAACCCCCAAAGCGTCCCGGAATCACACTAATTCATTATATAATCTAAACAAACGTTAGCTAACAATTACAAAAGAAATATTCAAATTTTATTATCCGTCTTAGAATAAAATAATGATAGTAATTGTTTTAATATAATTACGAACAATTTGAGCCGCATCTCTAACGCGGAACATAACCCCCCCCAACTACTTTCAAAAAGACCAAAGATTCACTTACCTTTTTGACTTTCCATTTTATCTCCGGGTTCCCTGAAAAAAAATGAAGGATATCATATTAGTGGATGGCATATTCTAAGGCGGGGAATATGACAGATAAGGCTTAACAGTTTGTAATTACCAAGAATAAAATCGACGGTACGTGGATCTCGCTCGCTGATGATGATACAGCGAAGTAAGGGATGGTTAATCCCTTTTATAGTACTTTTTCTCTTTTATCAATACGCGCTTTCAACCAATCAGAGAAATGGGGAGTGACGAACATCTTTTCGTGACCAATAGTATGTAACGGAAGAGTAGAGGGACAAGGGTTAAACCCTAACATTCGCCATCGTTTATTATTCGATGGATGACGCATCCGCCAAACGTAAAGAAAACCGAAATGAAAAAGAATGTCGTTATTGTGTACACATCGAAGCAGATGCTTCGATTCCAAATTGCTTGCAGAAGTATAACTTTTTCTTCATTTATCGGGTCGAACACAGTGTTTTGTTCTGTATGGTGAATTGCTAGTCAGGAAAGCAATAATAGTTATGGTAATATGCTTATTCCCCGTAATTGCCTTTTTATAATGCAGTCAAAAGGATTCGAAGCGAAGACAGAATTTTTAAATTTCCGATTTAGAACAGTTCACGGTGATTTATAAAAAAAATTCACAAATTTCATTTTATAAAAATATATTAATCTAAAAAACGAAAGAATAATCTTAGTAAGAATTTTGGGGTCTGATTCCCAGGTTGTGTTCAGACTACATAAGAAGATGCTCCCTAACCAAGGCCTTCTCGCAATCTCTGATTACAGTTCAAGTTTTGAAATCTGTAAAACATTCAGACGGCGTAAGTTTCGAATAATCTGCCAATTTTGACCGTTTTATAATATAACTGCGTTTATCGAGACTGATGAGAAGATTTTATTTCCTTACATTTCATTCGAATAAATTAGCATCGATTCATACGTTTATTCGAAAACGAACGTATAAACTGAGACTGCCATAGAATTAGTCCACACACTCACAGGCTACGGTTGATCTTTTTTGTATGTGAAAGCAAAGTATCCAAACTTTCCGAACATTCCATTCAGTAAGGAATTCTAAAATAGCAAATAACATTGATTTTAATTTATTTATAAACTGTTTCGAGTGAAATATATTATTAACGTTTGAATGTCCTGTGAAACTTATTCACGATGCCGTTTCTCACCAACGGTCGAGGAATGCCGCTAATGAGAAGGGTGTTTTATTTTGCATGGGCAGCTATACTCTGCAGGGCCTCCTTACGAAAGATCTCGCATCGTTAGTGCTTAATCGTGTCATGAGAACGTGATGCTTATACTACGAGATATCTGTGCGAGAAACGCTTTCGTATCATCACAAAGACGATGAGAAAGGGCTGAATTTCTTATTTGGGCATCTGGACCTTCTGAAAATTTTTGGCAAGATAGAATGGCACTCATCATAGTTCCATTAATAAATCCGTAAGACGTAGATGGCACATTGCTTGCCATTCCATCCGCGTAGACTCAGATGAGATATATAATACGGACGATAAGCATAATTCAATGTGAGAAGGCGTGGAAAGCCATAGGACAATGAAAAATCTTTCCGCTGAAAATTTGCTTTACTAGCGACCGGTTTCGTAATGTACATACGTAAACTTACATCTTCAAGTAACATTACACCTTATATTACAGGACAGAGAAGCGGGACTAAAAAATTCTATTGCCAGTGCTTCCAAAATTTTTCTCTCGAAAAAATTTCCAACCGACCCTTACATTTTCGCACCTTCTTGAATTGGAATGCAGCTGGAGGAATGGCATCTCATCCTCTTTCATCCAGTGAGAATTTCAAGCTGCCGCAACAAGGTCCAGATGCCCAAATAAGAAATTCAGCCCTTTCGCATCGTCTTTGTGATGATACGAAAGCGTTTCTCGCACAGATATCTCGTAGTATAAGCATCACGTTCTCATGACACGATTAAGCACTAACGATCCGAGATCTTTCGTACGGAGGCCCTGCGGAGTATAGCTGCCCATGCAAAATAAAACACCCTTCTCATTAGCGGCATTCTTCGACCGTTGGTGAGAAACGGCATCGTGAATAAGTTTCACAGGACATTCAAACGTTAATAATATATTTCACTCGAAACAGTTTATAAATAAATTAAAATCAATGTTATTTGTCATTTTAGAATTCCTTACTGAATGGAATGTTCGGAAAATTTGGATACTTTGTTTTCACATACAAAAAAGATCAACCGTAGCCTGTGAGTGTGTGGACTAATTCTATGGCAGTCTCAGTTTATACGTTCGTTTTCGAATAAACGTATGAATCGATGCTAATTTATTCGAATGAAATGTAAGGAAATAAAATCTTCTGGTCAGTCTCGATAAACGCAGTTAAATTATAAAACGGTCAAAATTGGCAGATTATTCGAAACTTACGTCGTCTGAATGTTTTACAGATTTCAAAACTTGAACTGTAATCAGAGATTGCGAGAAGGCCTTGGTTAGGGAGCATCTTCTTATGTAGTCTGAACACAACCTGGGAATCAGACCCCAAAATTCTTACTAAGATTATTCTTTCGTTTTTTAGATTAATATATTTTTATAAAATGAAATTTGTGAATTTTTTTATAAATCACCGTGAACTGTTCTAAATCGGAAATTTCAAAATTCTGTCTTCGCTCCGAATCCTTTTGACTGCATTATAAAAAGGCAATTACGGGGAATAAGCGTATTACCATAACTATTATTGCTTTCCTGACTAGTATTATCTGTAAATTTTATATTTGAGTTCAGTTTTTTGGGAACTTGTGACTTCCTTCTTACATCTTTTAAGACATGAGTGCATCTGTAAATTTTCCTTAGATATCCAACTGAGAATTTGGTTTCCCTTATAGTAAATTAATTTATTAATTAATACGACCAATTAATTTAAACAGATAAGTATACATATAATTACATGCAATTTAATATACAAATAAACACCTACATCTGTTCCCTAAAATCAATTAATCACATTACCCTATATTCAAATCATAGGGTTGGAAAGTTAAAATGCTAACCATTCTGCTGCAAAGATCAGAGATAGTGGTGTTAAATTGTAGAAGATTAATGTATTATAGTAAATCACGGAAATTTTTGCTTTATTAGCGACCGGTTTTGTAATGTAGGATGTAATGTTACTTGAAGATGTAAGTTAACATCACGAAACCGGTCGCTAGCAAAGAAAATTTTCGCGGACAGTACAAAGTTTTTTCAAAATAGGATAAATTCAGTGGAAGTGCCTCATTAGTTATTTTGAGCCTCCTAGAATCGAACCCATGATAGGTAGCGTCGGTTTCCGATTTTTTCCCAGGTATGATTTAGTGAGCTCTTTGACATTCATTCAAACACAACAACAGCAATAATTATATTTATGAGCCAATAAATAAAGCAGCATAATGAATTGGAAGCGGCAGATGGAGAATGTACTATTCTTCGGACGATTAATGTAATTTAGGCAGAGGGTTAGACAAAATTTATTTCATTAAATGTTTTTTTTTGCATTTTATAGAATATTATCCGTAATAAATGCGAAGTATACATCATTTAGGACGAAAATTACTCATCCTAGCGACAAAATTTGTGTGTTAAGATATAAGAAAGAACGAGATATTTATCAACAGGAGATTTGATAATTCATACCTAATAAAATGTTTCTAACTATTTAATATAGTTTTAATAATGTAAAATTTACATTTTTAATCCTCTAAAGTGGCATTGAAACCGTTTTGCTTCGTAATTAATCTAGTAAATGAGATCGCTACGGAAGACGGAGCTCTACCGCGCGAATTTCGCTGTTGCATTGCTGTATAAAAGTCGATTTATTTTACAAAGACGCAAAAAGGCACAGGATTTTATTTCAGCTCCTCCTTCAAAAAGCTTCCACGAGTAATTTCTAGTACATCGATGTTCACATCTGTTTCCCTCGCTTTATGCCAAAATCGCCTCTAAAATAAGAGTCTGCCATTTTTTCTGTAAAATAGTCAAATTTTCAAGTATGATCATTTAAATTTAGTGCTATGAAGCATAAAGAATAGGTTTATAAAATAAAATAGTTTTTTCTCCGATCCTTTTGGATCAGCGTTGGTTTGATATTGATGAATTCTGCGAGAAATTGAAAACGGCCGTTTTTCTCAAAATTTGGTCAACTTTGACCCCTTGAAAAATTTAAATTCGCGGGAACTAAGTCAAATGACTTTAACAGTCGATGCACACTTTATTTGAGATTGACTTTGCAAAATTTCAAAGTCCGCACTAAAACAATTATCAGGACACCATTTACCTTATGAGTGAGAGCTCCTTAAAGTTTTAAGGAAGAAATACATGGCTCAAACAACTAATATGAACTTTATTGCAACTGAAGTATTCACAGTGGTTTGGTACATCACAATGCATACTTTCATTCAACCAGTCACTTCCAGCCTTTGCACATATCTACATGCTAGAATATTAAAATTACCTGACTAGATATTATGTGTTTAGGGTAAAGGAAAAGTATTTACATCCATATTAACCTGAATTTCAGAATCACTTACTAGAAATTCAGTGGACTCTAATGTTAGCTATATTCAAATTCTAAAAATCAGGAACATTTTTTTGACAGCCATACTTCCATTTATTGCTTTCAATTTAAATGTCTTACTGAAAATGTTACATTTAAATAAATCAACCTATATTAATTTATTATTATTCTTAGCCTTGTTTAAATCACTTTCATTGTAAATTGTAGAAATATTAAGCTTGCAAGAATTTCAAATGAATATTCAAGTAACCCAGCCTAGATCATCAAAAATTATACATTTAATAAAATAAGTTATAAATAAAAAATTCCGGGAAAGATAACATACATAGGTTAATAAATTTCATTTAAATGTCTTCCTTGTATAGGAGGTATCAGCATAAATATTTCCATTTACAGATTCCCCTACAAAATAGACTTTTAATTATTTATAATTATTCTGAGTTAAAATTTAATGAGGAGTAAAGCATATTACATCAAGAACTACAAATGCTAAACTGGTAACTTCAGATGTCAAGCTTGTCGATGTTAAAGAAGTACATTTGTATAACCTTAGGATAAAAATTGCTTGATAAGCTAAAGGTATACCATATGATTGGAAAAGAAAGAGAATAAAAACGATAAGATAATTCTCATTGGAGAATCCGAAATACATCTAAGAATGAACATAAACAAAAAATTAAGTATTAACAATATCAACTCCTTTTAGCTAAAATAAAAAATAATTTACAAATGAAATAATGATACTCTTAACAATCTCCTAAATTTTGGATAGTCAATACAATCTGACACTAACAAAAAATAATAATGAAAGACCAACTTTTTCAAATGCTATAATGTTATTGACACCTAAATTATTCTCAAATTCATTTAAAAATAAAGCTGCTGAAAAAATTCCTATTGCAGAAAGCAGTCTACTGTTTTGTATAAGCAATTGATTACAATATCCTACAGTAAATATATAAGTGATAAAAATAACAATTTTCAAATAGAATAATGAATTGAACAACAGCCCCTCTTAGATTATGACTATTTAAGAGGAGTGTTTTCTTTGAGGTTTACTTATTACTTATAGCACCAAGACTCCAAGAGATAAGGAAAATATGAAATAAATAATTATCAAGAGGTAGACAAATTGATATATTGCATTCTTAATGTTTCATTTCCTCTTGATCTCCTTCAGTTCTAAGATAAAATATGAAATATCATAATATTTTAAACAAAAATATCTTTAAAAATCAAAGCATACTAAAATAATCTTCATAAGAAACTCTCTGATAACTGCTCCCACAAGAAAGCAGATAAAAAGCATATAGATATGACTCTGAACTGAGATATCTCAGCACAATCCTCCTTTGTACTTGAACGCCTACATGACTGCAATATAACTTAATCTTCTCATTTTATGACTTCCATCCACTCTTACACAACTCTTCACAACTCAAATTATAGGCTGGAATCATTTGGCAGCAGAATTTGAAAGGAGTTTTCCCTCCACTAGAGGTACGTGGAATGGTGAACTGGAAGAGGACTGCCGACCATTTTCCAATGAAAAGGGACTTTCTCCCCTCATATCATCTGGATAGAGCATCAGTGATGATATTTGTTCATCTGTAAGCATCTCCACACTGTAAAGAAAACTTTATTTTACATCTGTTCTTATGAATTGCTGCATTTAATTCATTCTCACAAGGGGATCTTTACGACTGAGGCGGAAAGGTCCCCTTGTCAGTTTTTATGCATTGCCACCACCAATCACCCAATGATAAGTTATGATAAACCTGTACAGTATCGCTACAAAACTGTCACTTAGTAAACATTTATCATTATGAATATAATAGCTCATTATAATGATGACCAAGTTTCAATACCATTTAGATCCTACATAATGAATCCCTTTCTCTTAAGTCATGTTTTGAAGATGTAGCAATAACATTTAAAACCTAATGACTTTTAAACTTTCACTTGTTGAGCAATTTACAAACCTTGCAAGACTATCGCTGTCTGAAGCAGTGGTAGCAGAGTCATCATCACCACCTCCAGCTGAAAGATAGGCAAAAGTTCTCTCTAATGGAGAAGGCACCTTACGAACAGTTCCTGTGTGAGAAGGACCTGCTTTACTGCAAGAATTACCAGAGGTTATCCTTGAGGAAGAATTGGTAGTTCCAGATCTACCACACAATGGGTCAGAGGCTCTTCTTAAGGCAGAACCAACAGGCTCAAGAGTTCCAAATACAGATGGCCCTCTTCGGAGGGTAGCTCTTGGTAATGGTGTTGGGCGTAATGATGGTTTTGATTCCTGCCCATCAACATGTGATGGACTCTGCGGTGGTGTAGACTGGGAGATGTTAAGCATCATCATCCCCTGGGATAGCAACTCACGTACCCGCTCTGTAGGATTAGATCTGGTGAGGGCCTCCAGTGCAACTGATAATGTGGCAGCTCCAACACTACCCCTAGTTTTCTTACCACCATCAGGTATCTCTTCCCCATTCCCTTCAAAATCTTTCGATCCATTAACTTTTTCTCCACCCTTCCCTTCTCTTGCTACCTCTCCTTCTTCTTGCTCCTGTCCCAAGTCCACCTCCACCATTTCTCCCTCTTCCTCCTCCCCATCATTATCCATATCATCTTCATCCTCTCCTCTCAACTGGAGGCCATTTGTATTACTTCTACCATCAGGTACATTGCCATGCAATTCAGCTTCCTGTAGCAATTTATTCAAAGAGAAAATCACAGAATACCATTCAAGAAAGAATCGTTAGTCATCACATGTACTTTTGTAATAAAAACATATCAAGTCCTACTTCTAACTCCATCTCGAGCAATTGAAAGAGAGAATGAAGTTTGCAAAGAAAGATGAAGTGTGATAAATTTTATGTACACTATATTATATGTACTATTTTATGTCAATCCCATTATGAGGGCTAAATTCTAAATTGAATAGGCAATTAGTATAGCTTATTTCACTGAACGTTTATCCTTTAACTAGTATTGTGCAACAGTTTCAGCTGAATAGGAATATTCCATTATTGTTTCACATGACAAGCAGCTGCTTTTCATATTATTAGCATCAGTAAGATTTGAAAAAGTTATATTTGTCCATATGATTCTAGTTCTAGCAGAAGCTATGTAGTAGGTAACACAGCATCAATATTATATGACATCAACACATACAAAAATTTCATTTAACTGGAAATTCATTAAATCAACAATAATCAGATATTCTAAATCATATAAAAATTCATCTGATACTCAAGTTACCTTATTCTTAATGTTAAACAGAAGGGAAAAATAGAGACATGATGATGACATGAATATACTATCATGACACATCAATTCCACTCATTCTTAAGCCTAGTGAGCAAAGCAGCAGTGATTCACACCATAGCACTTATCATTTTCATAGGTCCTCCTATGAAGCAGCTGCTCACAAGACATTTTGAAGGAATATCCCCCCTTAAGGATAACTTAGGTCAAAGTCTATTTTTCACTTCTGTTTAATAGAATAAAAAAGTATTAAACCTAATCTTCCTTTTCCTACTTTATCCATGATTGAATTTATAATCACAATATAATTACCATAAGTTTATTCTTCCAACTAAATCTATGAGTTAGATTATCTTTAAAGAAATATAAACAAAAAATATGCTAGATTTTTTTATTAGAATTATGCAAGCATGTTCTTATTAGCAATACCTTAGGAATTACAGGAGATGCGGACGGACCAAGTCTTTCAGGCAACTTTAAGTACTCTTCATCTCCATCATCAAGACCAATCTCTCTACCAGAATAGTTATTACTGGGAATAAAACCAGATGAAGATCCTGACCAACCATCTAAGAAAAATAAAATAGGCATTTCTTTATAATCCTCCACATAAATAATGAGAAATAATACATGACCTATGATATTTTTAAGTATTAATATTATGAAAATTCATGAAAATTATTGAGATAAAATATCTTCAAAAACCAAAAATAAATTATAATAATTTTATAATGCAATAATAAGATTGCAAACAAAGTTCCAAGGATAGCCTGATGTGCAACTTTGTTATTCCAAGTTTTGTCTCCCAATTATGTGGTTATGACAATTGATGACTTTTATTTAAAAATAAAACAAAGTAAAAATGCATAACCCAACTTACAAGCATAAAAAATTACTTAAGATGAAGACAAAATGAGAGAGTAAATATAATTGGCTGAACCATCCGTAATCTTCTACATTTGAATTATTAAAACAATAAAACCAACAATAGATAGAAATCGGGAATAAGATATGATGGCTTTATTACCCGCATCTGATTCTCATCTTTGATTTCCCTTCTTACCTTAAAAACCTATCCCCCTCTTCCCCAGTAATTCTTCCAACTTCCTTGTGTCTTTATATGTTCCAATCTCCACTTTCTATATATTGCATGTAAACCTTTTTTGATTCTCTTGTGCTATCCATGGTATTTCATACCTACATGGATCGAATATCTTGTGTCTATATATTAAACTACTCAAAGAATATTTTGGAGAAGGTCTACTAATGAATGTAACATTTAAACATTCTTCTTCTGCTACTTGAGGTGAAGTTGGACATCAGCTCCCTGGTGCAGCCCTTCAGTTTTGGCCAAGAATTTTTCACATGTTTCATCCTCTAATGCTAGTATATTTTCCCAGTCACATTTTGTTTCTCATACATCAAGTATATCTCAGACTTTATTACTAAGTTGAAGTACCAGGTTTGATGCACCTATAAATGCATTTCTTGTTAAAGATATCAGGTGTCTTTCCAGATCCCCTCTTCATTTTCTATAGTTGTGAATTATTTGCAATCTTCCCTCCTGTACATCAGAAAATCTTGCCTAGGTAATATAATATTTTGAGCTTAAGAATTATTTCCTTAGGAAGGAGATTAGAAGGCAAACTTTATCTGCACATTCTTTGAAGACTTCTATATATTTAGATACAGTTGAATTATTGATTTTGAGTATAGCTAGGTAGTATGCAAAGGTTAAGCATAATATTTTATGCTGTCTTTAAATCGTGCAAGTGACATTGGTTTCCTATGGGTTTTCAGTTCTTATTTCTACGACTCAATAACTTTGTATAGAACATAGCTGAAAAGGAGTAGAGTTCCCTATGAATTACTTAGATTATTATTGGTTTGAGTTCAGAAATGTTGCTCATAAATTTCACTATTGATTTTGTACATGACAATGTATGTTTTATCAGGTGAACATTTTTCTGTATAAGATCTTGTCTTCTGAGCAAGTTGAGCAGAGATTCTCAAGTGATAGAGTTATAGTTTTCTTGAATTTAAGATGTTCTGGGTTGATATTGTGGAGCTTTCAACTAATTTATTTTTCAATGACGATAGGTTTAAACCAAACTTAACCCTAACATTTCAGCTCCTTTCCAGCAAGGTTCCTGCACCTCAAGCCGAACAGAAAGAGGTTCTTGGAGATGGTTTCTTTAACCTCTTTCTTTCCTTAAAATCTCCCTTGACCCCTCCTTCCCCATCAAAATTACAGTGCCTCATTTAAATTTTTATTTCTTTCCTGATTACTGTTTCCTGAGGGACTTTCCTGATTACTTTATACTTTATTACTGTTTTCATATTACATTTTGGCTTCATATAATATGAAAGTAATTCCTTCAAATAACAATGACAACCAAATCAACTACCTCTATCATATCCAATCATGTGGTATATAATTAAGTAACCATCTCCCAAATTCACCTAAGGAAAACCTGCAACTACACAGATGATAATGGTTTTTAAAAATGCTATTCATGGTCTATTATCATATACAGTAAGACCCCGCTTAATGCAGGGGATACGTTCCAATAACTTCCAGCACTAAATGAAACAGAGTAATGAGGCAACGTAACATGTACTAAGAATAAGAACATTTATCAGTTCTTACCTTATTTATCACAATAAAATAAAATGTTATGTTTATATCTTTATACACCTGATAAACTTGACGATAACAAATAAATCAATTGTGACGAAGGAAAGCTGCTTTTGTACTGGGATTGTGACTTAGGAGAATACAGTTCGAATCTTTTTTCTGGACAGACTAACAAAAGAGCGTTGAAAAAAACACATAGTATATCTACATATCACCTTCGCTACAAAGTGCTCTGCTTTTGGTTGGTGCATGGCCGTTTCCTTTGCACACATATTCAAGTATCAATACAGTGTGCGCTTTGGGGGAACCCCAAAAACACCGTGTTACAGTGAAACAGCATTCAAGGGGTCTTACAGTACAGGGGTTACATTTTAATTAAAACACCAATATTATTCAATCATTAACCTAATTATCTTAATATCACATAAAAAGCTACATCAATCCTAAAAATTAAGGACATACTGGAGATAAGTTTCTGAACAAGTATTAAGGCAACTTTGAATTTTCTGAATTTATATATAATATGTTTCACTACAATGATGATTCAGAAGCAAAAATTAAGATTTTGTGGAAACCATGTATGAAATATGAATTATGGATGTGAAATCATAATCACAAAGTAATTATTTACTGTTCCAAAGTATATTAGCCATCCTTGTGTATTAAACTATTGCAGTTAATTAACAAGTTCATTTATTAACACTCACGTTTCAAATTAAATAATTTATCTACACTCATCTGAATAATTATAATATTTCACATGCATACCTATATCACCAATAGAGCATGGACTGGGTCCTAGTGATCTATCAACAGACGTTGCTTCACTGACACTTCCACTTCTCCTTGTCTGTAAATATTGAACCACAATTATAGCTATCTTAACTCAAACAGAAAAAAGTCTAAAATAATGTGCACATGTAAACATTCCATGTAATTTTGCACTCACTCTATGAATTTCATCACTGATTCTTTCAAGGCAGCTCAGGGCATGTGCATATGATGATTTGGCATTACTTACTTCCTTCTCTAAACTTCGGACTCTCTTCCTTTCTGCCTCCAAAGTTGTATTTAATTGTGCCTTAAGCTCAAAATATGGCCTGCAAAAATTATAGACTGGTTGATATAAAAATAGATTCATTTCTCCTTTAATGTATGAATTGGAAGAAAAACCACAAATCTACTACACCTTTGCAATCATTTCAGATCATAAAGAAAATGAATGTTCCTCATTAGCTAGAGCATGCACAATACTGTTTTCACTGAAGGTTTCTTTCCATAAAATTAACATATTTTATATGGATAATACCTGAGAATAAATACTTTCTATGATTTATCAAGTTGTAAATGATATCATACATTGACCGAAATTGATACAGAAAATCAAATTATAACATCCATGACTAGATAAATTCAAAAAATACTATTTTTAAAGCTTAATAAAAGGGAAATCCTAAACTGGGATGAATTTACTTCAATTCTTGAGACGAGTGTTCAATTTATTTTTAATGAAGAAACTTCCTTTGCTACACTCAAAACTGATACAGGATTTATGTCATTTAAAAAGAGAGGGATTAGATAATATGACAGCTTGAACTTGCAGAATAAATTAACCACTTCCCTGACGCATTATTTTTAAAATTTTGTTCAGAAAATGTCATATTTCTTTATTTGGCTTTCTTTTTCATTTAGTACTTTTAAAAAGAAGCGCTCAGTCTCTTGTTTTCTTAACCTTATATTTAATTGTTTATCCTTAGCTTTGTTGTTGACTATTTCTTGTAAGTTGCTCAATATTACTTATTATTTTATAAATAAGAACTGAACATATTACATTTACTATATCATATGATGGATAAAGTTATCAATTTAAGATGAAATTCCCCTTTAATTCAAGAAAAACTATTACTTCTTGCTACAAATTGTATGAAATTTGTGTTGCGGGTTGCCTAAACTCATTTGGTTTAACATAACATAATTTCAAAAATATCTACTAGATACCCTGGGTATCCATCCACAATGGGCATCTAGCATTTAAAAAATGACTACTTTGATCCAACGAGTACTTGGCTTGAACACAAATGAAGACGAAAGTTTGGGGTAGGATGGGTATACTCATCTGTAACTGAAAAAAGAACCACCTATAAGGACAAGTATACTTGTTGGTGTCAGGGAAGTGATTAACTATGATCTAATGATAGTTTTTAAATCGATAATATGCAAGAAATAGCAAGATCAATAAAATTACTCAGAATTAAAATAAAACAGTGCTTTGTAATTGCCGGTGTATAAAAATAGTGTTTGAGCCATTTTAATAATTGCAATTGCTGGAGGTGAAAGTGAGGGGAAGGTCTTTCAGTGACTGCCTAACCTGAGGAATAAAATAATTGGGTGTGGATACAGACAACACAAACCTCCTGACTAAATCAGCCACCAGCAATCCTAAACAGAATACTACTCACAGGAGCTGCAGGTCATGGGCAATGGCTAGACTGTTAAGATGCAGCAAACTGCGACGTGCACTCAGACTGCCAGTCATTGGATACAATAACCAAGGATAAAAAGGAAAGAGAAAAAAAATAAAAATATTTACAGGCTACATCAAAAAGATCACTCAAGGAAAAAAAATCAGTCAAACTCTAACAATATCTTCTACATGATTTATAATACATAAAATAATATATTAACTTTATAACTTTAACCTGTTAACTGGGCGGAACGTATATATACGCCCAACGTATATTTCGAACGACAAAGGTATTAGTCATCCAACCATGTCTCGACTTGATTTTAAGACAGGGAGGGAATCAGTATCATATGATATTACGTCCTCCGGGCGTGACGTACCGATAGGTCCTAGCGAAAGTGTTCGCGCCCATTGTATGCTGCGTAATTAAAAAGGGGATTCCCCGGTTAACAGGTTAACTACAATAAAATTTTAGAATGAATTATATTGAATGATTCCAGTGCCATTCCAAACATTATAAGCAAAAAATAAAGTAAGTGATGAAGGAGTGTGAGGAAGTGATAAATTATATGAGATCATGAGCATCTATCATATAAAGCATTTAATATCAGTGATATTGACTTTAACCCAGCTACAAGATGATATTTAAGGTGGAAAAGACTCAAAGCTAAGCAGATATCAAAAAAATTCTGACTGAAATTTTGTTGCTGCTACTCTTACCAATAAAAATATATTTCAAAACAATTTTAAATTTTTTTTTGCATAACTAATGAAAAGGTTGTAAACATAAAATTCAGACTAAAAAGATCACTTTAAAATGATTGATAAAAATGACAAAAGAATATTTCTACATAATATTACCACTTTACTACCTAATACTTTATTTATAAGAGTTTAAATTTACATTTTGTAGTTCCTATTTCAAAGATGGTACTAGGAGAAACAGAATATAAAAACATAATGGGGTTATGACTCAAACATAAAATGGCTCATAAAAGCAGAATATTAGAAGACAAACTTGATATGGAAAGGATGCTTCATTCAACTAATGCATAAACATTTGGGTCACTAAGAACTTTTTAAGTATTTAGAAAACTCATTTTCTAATATCTGTGAGACAATTCTTGATTATGGGATCTATCACACCCATATTTACAACACTAGTTAGATAGAAGCAGATCAATCACAAACTACTCACTTAAATACAAAATCAGATAAATAAAATTTAAGAATATAATGTGTACTAAATAATAAGATTCATGCTGTAAATAAGTAGTTGCTGACCTTGTCATCTACTATGGAAAAGCAGACATTTCAAGCACAGTATTTATAATTGGTAAGTATCTAATTTAATTGAAAATGGGAAAACTAAAAAACATAAAAGTTTAAAGTTATTCATAATGAGTATTTAAAAATATTTTCTTTTTAGATTAATTTGTTTTATGGAAAATTTAGGAGAATTAATCTCAAATTGACAAAGAACACTATAATAGAATCCACTGTTAAAATTCTTAACTTATCACATTCTCCCAAATAGAAATGTAGAAGTTAAAAAAATTAAATTCATCACCAAATAAATGCTAGATTGCTGGAATGTAAAAATTGAATTACTACAATTAACTTAAGCATTTCCAGAGTAATTAAATTGTATGTAAATTACTTACATATCTTTAAAAGTTTTTTAAAAGATTTTAGTGATCCAGGAATCCAAATTCGAGAAAAAAAAACAGATTTTTATTTTTATGAGATATGTTATATAATGTAACTAAACTTGCCAATAGTTATTATACTTGGGTAATTTTTACTGCTCTGCAAAGGTATACTTCCAATAGCAAATTAAAAATTTCAGTGAGAAAACCGAGGACTATCACAGGAGGAAATCAAATCCACCAAATGCTGATAAATGATTATGGGAAGAAAAACACCTGGATTTGGCGATAGCCCTCTTCAGATCCCTTTGCAATTGCTGTACTCTTAATTCAGCTCGATGATATGCTTGTGATGTTTTGCGATGCTCTGCTTCTCCTAGAGTCCTTTCTGTTTCCGATTCATTGACCTAGAGATAATTTACAAGGAATATTATTGGCATTGATTAACGTTGATAATATTATAGGCTAATATTAATTCATTAAACTAACCCGCATCGTAGCATGATTCAACATTTCCTGCCAGGCGTGATCAAACGTGCGGCCTTCAGCTTTAAGCCCTTCCTCAGCCAAGTAAACCATTTCTTTTGCCGCAGCATGAGCAGAACTGGCTCTTTCGAAACGAGCTGCGGCCTTTTGCGTCTCTAAAAGAGCCTATGAGCGAAAGGGCATTAAAAAAAAACGTTTAAATAATGCCTGTGCGAAAAATCTACTAAAGACCGCAGATATATGTTGCTAAGTACCTCTTTCGCCTTCACACGAGCTTCATAGTATGGACGAGCTTTTTCGATACAGCTGCCCAACCGCTTTGCTAAAGCATCAATCCGAACCGTCGATTCGCTTAATAGTTGCCTAAATCTTGCTCGTGCTTCCTGCAACGTATTAAAATTCATCAAAACTATGAACACAGCTTACACAATTTATAATAATAACATCACATGCTGCTTACATCCAAGTCCACTTCTAATTTATTTATGTCATCTGTTGCAGTGTTAAGCCGCTCCAACTCGATCTAGCAAAATAAAATAAAACATCACAATATTGATGGCATTTCGACATATTACGAGACATTAATGTTAGCGTTTAATTATTTACCTGTACTCTCGGATCGACTGCATCCTCTAATTTATCTATTTCGGAGTCTTCAGGAGACGTCTCCGAGTTAGTATTCATGATTGCGTGAAGTGTTATGTTTCATTTTCATTTTCTGAACCACATAACCAATTCCGCTCGAATAAGCAGTTGGAATGTCACCTAAGACTTATCCATGATCGCAAAGATGTTCTAAATCTACATAATGTTTCAAGCTTTATCGATTTAGTCTTTATTTACAAATTACATAAACAAACGGAAAATATGAACCTATATACAATGTTATTTACAAATTTGTCGCATTACAGCAGGCAGCTGAGTACTTTTGATTCCTCTCCGAGATGACGCATCATTCAAGTTAGTTTCGAGTTTCGAAATCGTAGATTACCTTCTCTGAGTTATTCCGACTTCATTTCTTGCTGGGTTTAAGATAATAAAAGTTGTGAGGAATGGAGGTAGTTGAGGAGGAAAATGTAAAACAGAGTCACGTCTTGAATGAATATTATCTTCAACCTATTGTATAAGTTTTAGAACCTTTTTATAGCACAACGGCAACGGCAGTATTTTAAACATTTTTAGAGTATTGGAATCGTTATTAGGTCTACGTTTTTACAAACTCTAAAGTGAATTAAGTACAGAAAGAAATGTTATACTTTGCATAGAAACTTTTCTTAAGCGTCAAATCTATGGAATCTATGTTTTATCCTCTGATATCCGTAGCCATAAGGGGATAAATAGGCGGAAGACAATGGAGACGATGTAAATTCTCTATGTAGTTAAATACAATATTAACTTGTCAGGGATTTGATAACATGCTGATTACATAATCACTAATATTAGTGTTGATAGACAAATCCTACAAAAGAACCAACAAATTCTTTAGTTCATTTAGACAGATTATTATTAGAAATAAATATCCAGCTTACATTTTTGGTTAGCGAATTGCAAACGAATGTGATTTATTCTTTTGAAACTTTTAAAAGCCAAACAATGCTGATCTAACGAAAATTCAGTGTTTTGCCATTATGAATGAATTTAGAATCTTCGATCATTGAATAGGGTTATTTTCTCAAGTGGAGCATGCTTAAAAATTTAATGATAGAAATATAGAAATTATCTCGATCGAATAATCGAAGCTATTACTAATGTATAAAAAATATCTTTATATTTTCCACACGTTTGGAAACAAATGCAGTGCTTTTCTTGTTCATCCTCCATGAAGAACAAATTTGATTAACTAGAATTAAGGATTACATCAATTTACTTATAAGTCTTTCACATTTCTTATTCTTAGCATTAAATTTCTTCAGGAATAAATTTAGTTTTCTCTGATCTTTGTTTTGTCTAAAAATTCCAACTTTATTTTCTATATTAGATTGACTTTATTAGTAAATAATTGCCCCTCATAACTTCCAGATGGTTTTAGATGACTGTTTTTTGCAATAAAACCAGCTTTTAAATGAAATTAACTATATAAAATCTAAGGAGAATATGCATCTGTGATATTCAAATAAATTTCTCATACAACATCATCTTATTCATCAATTCTTAACTTTTTTTGCATATATAACAACTGACAAGAATATTAATATTCTTGTTATTTTCTCTCTCAGAAGTATTCTCTTTGCTATAATTATTAATTAAGATCCATTTAAGGGAAATCAAATCAATAATTACTTTTGCTTACTTTATTTTAATACTTTATATTACCTCTTATTTAGCAAGCAACCTCCCATCAGGAAATATATTACTATCATGACAGATTTTTATAGAATCCTTCTGACTTCCATGAATGAGCTTCTCAAGGTATGGCACCATTTTCTAAAATTCAAAGTCATGAGTTATCTTGATCATTTTTAGTGTTTTTGGAGTCACTTCCAAATCCCTTAAAATTCTAATACCTAATCATTATTGGTTTTTATCTAGTTATGATAGTTTCCAGACAACTTTTTGTACTTGTATCCTTCTAAATATGTAATCTAACCATTGTATAAATTTTGTTTTTCATGACTATCATATTTTTTATCTCACCAAATGGATTACTGATATTTTATATTCAGGAGGTTTTATCATGATTTCCTTTGGTTTTTATTCTTCTGTATTATGATTAGTACTTTATTATATTACACTTAGCTCCCAACTCTTTCTCTGATTTGTTTAAAGTGTAATATACATGTGTATATATACTCTCACATATATATGTAAGCCACGTAATCACATTTAACTGGATGAAATTCACTACTTTGCATTAATTTGCAGGAACAGTAAAATAAAGATTATAAGGCTCTATATAGTTTATATAAAGTGCTCTCTAATGAGGTGAGATCCAGGAATTAGCTGGTTAATCTAGTAGTCCATCATTAAGTTGAAGATAAAATATTGATTAACCAGTTGTCATTTAAATTTTCTTATGGTAGAATAAGCACAGTTGTTCACTATTTTTTATTGTTGAAAGTCCATTAATCTGTGGTATGGTTCAAAATAACCATTATTTTTCTTCAATTCATTACAGTGATCAAATTTATATCTCTAGGGCTTCAAATTATGTTGATTTTAAAAAAAGAAGCCTCTCAATTTTTTACTAATATCAAGGAGATAAATCAAGAAAACGGAAAAATATAAAATGATCTAACAGTTACATAATAGATGATCCCCTATCTAAATCCCAAAGTTATGATTGAAAAATTAACCTGTGAAAAATACAAAACTCTCTAAATTCATTTTAGGTGGCTTTCCACAATATCAAGCCAGAAAATATTGAATTTATAAAAGTGAATGAGCTTTTTACAATCAATTTATGTGCATGAATATCATACCAGCTAAAATAAGTTATACCAGGAATAGATAGAAATAACAGGTTAAAAAAATAAAAAACATGACTGAGACTTAAAGCATATCATATCCCTATTTTTTACTTCTATTTCACCTCATAATTGTTGATCATAGGTAATATGAAAATACATGAAGGGGAAAATTTAGTATTCATTATTATAAATTATTTCCATATTTTATCACCAACTTTGATCTTTCCTTTTTTTACCTTATCTCTTTTTTAATCTACTAATATATATTAACATGTATTATTTAATCAGGGTTTCTATCCATACTTACTACACAATATATTTTTGGTTTCTTTTATAGAATTTTTTAAAGATTTATTTTTAAAAAATTCATTTGTAATTCTCAAATTTTCCTTGTTTCACCCTATTCTTAAGTTGTTTAACTCACCTTAGATTCTCTGCTTTTTATAAATTAATAACTAACTTTTCTTTCATTGTTCTTCTGGTATTATTTTACATTTAATTTTGAACTCTCATATATTTATGTGTAATTGTTAATACTTCATTTATATTCAATTAGCTTATGCTTCTAGTAAGTACACTCTTTCTGGTAAGGTCAATAACTGGCATGGTCCAAATTACTTTAACAATTATACTACTGTGATGTGGAAAGAAATTACCGCATTACTTTCCCTTGTGATGATTTATGTTTGAAATAATGAGTTCTCTGAAGGTAAAACAATCCAAAGGTGAACTTCCCCCAGTAGAATCTTTTGAAAGTAAACAACTTCCTGAAAACATATAATATATTTAGCAATCAGTCACCCATGAATCAGTAAATTACGCATTAAGTACAAAAGTACAAAGTTATTCACTCATTTTGTTACCATTCCACAAAGTAAAACTTGATCTTAATTGACTTCAATTTACAAAGAAATAAAGGAGATCATAGGAGAGTATAGGAAAGAAAAAATTACTAGCATCATAATAAGTAATTTAAAAATATGATTGAAGATAGGAAGAAGATATGGACTGGAAAAAAGGAATCATGCTGTGGATACATTAGCAGGGTTCTGATTGAACAACAACTTGGTCATAACAAACTCTTGGTTTAGGAATCTTAACTATAGATTATACATTTGGAAAAGTTTAAGTGACAAAATTAGATGTCAGATTATATTCTGGCGAAGCACAGATTCAGGAATTCTATGAAGAAATCCAGGCTCAGAAAAATTCAGATCACAACCTACAGATACCTCTAGCAGATATAGCATCTTAAATTCAGAAAATTAGAAAGGCAGGTCAATCAGTAAATAAATGGAATTCAGAGGAAATACAGCATATAAGATGCACATTTTTTTCCTTACCCACATCTTATACATGTATGTGAAGGTATTGGTATTGGCCCTTAAAAATATTTATTTAAAAAATACCTTAGAAATTATGACGAAAGGAAGCAAAAGATTAAGCCACACCATTTGGTATAAACTAGGACTTTTAAGTCACACTAAAGTGCATGGAAACAGAGCAATAGTAAGTCATTATTTTATTGTGGTACTGTGCCATTGCATGGAAAATTAAAACTTTTTTCATTGTTTGTGACTTGCTTCAATACCTCACTATTAAAAAAAGAGGTAAGTGGTTTGATAAAATTAATCAATCAAAAACTAGAATGTAGTAAAGCACCAGGAACAGATGGAATTCTAGCAGATATACTCAAAGTAATAGGAAGTTTAGGAATTAAGTAGTTAACAAAATGAATCAACGGGAAATATGGTTCAGGAGAATAGCTATAGGATTTATTACATGCTTGGATGTTACAAATTGAAAGGTTGCATCAACAGCATGCAAAGATTACAGACAATAACTTTATTATCTCGTGCCTCTAAACGGCGGACCAGGATTCTTCTAAGAGGACAGTTAAATTTGAGTTGAGAAGAGGAAGAGGAGCAAGAGTAGCTCTAGAACTGATAATAATCATAACAGAAAGGAGAATAGTATTCTTTGTATGTTTTGTTGCCTGATAGAAAGCATGGAATTTAGTAAACTGAGTAAAATTGTTAGCCATTCTGGAAAGACAGTAAACTGATAATATATCTATATGTAAATCAGATGATGATTTTGAACAGGATCATATCAGGGGCGTACTGAGTAAAGGGAAAAAGTAAAACTGAGGGAGTAAAGCAGAATTGATGACTATCCCAGTATTGTTCTACATTTACTAAGAAAAATTATTAAGTAAATCGTTAGAGGGAAAAAGTATAGAATAAATAGGATAAACCGTAAAATCGATCAGGTAATATCAGACAACTCAGACTGGGAACTACATTGATAGATAAATAGAATTTCTATGCATGGAAGAGAATTAGGTATGCTAATAAACACATAGAGGACCAAGGTGATGAGGGTATGTAGAACAGAAAAGCAATGGAACGTGAT
The DNA here is from genome assembly GCA_020796165.1 of Pantala flavescens. Classification (NCBI taxonomy): domain Eukaryota; kingdom Metazoa; phylum Arthropoda; class Insecta; order Odonata; family Libellulidae; genus Pantala; species Pantala flavescens. Next base: position 63,654,065 of record CM036879.1, on the reverse strand, counting down.
AATGTAAGGAAAACCTATTGAACAAGTAAACAGTAATCTTCCAAACCTTGGAAGTACACTCACACGAAATCAGAATTAATTAATTCTGATCCAGGATAGCCGAGGCAAAAACGTCCTTAAATTGAAGGAAGATTATCTCACATGGCAATTCCAATTACGCTAATCAAAAACCATCGAGTGAAACTACTCGAATAGGGACTTCTCTTGTCATCTGGGTCGGAAACTAAATTTATTCTTGAGGAGCGAACTGTAGCAAAGTAGTAACTTCCTTACATTTACGAGCCAAAGTTTTAAAAATTTTATAAAGACATTACTTCAGCGACTATGATGTATTACTCTTAAAGAGAAATAAATATGATATACAATAAATTATATAAAGATTGCATCATCAGTTAATTTTACGAGTTTTTTCGATTAATTATGAGCTCGATTGCTACTTCTATGGAAGTTTTTCTATGGCGCTTTAGATCATAGATATCATTATCGTCGTACGATATATACATATATATAGGAACTAACGACTTGGAGCGTATTGGAGGAATGACGAACTTCGTTTATTTCCAAACTATTTAAGTAATTAATTAAAGTATTAATTTGGACAAAGATTTTATAGTTAACTATTGATAATGGAATTTAGCTCATTTATTCTATAACCATCCCGATCCTTCATTATTGACAGAATGATAAAGAAACGAAGATTTTTGAAAATCGAACGAGGTTTTTTTATCATTAAACCTCTCTCAAATCATTAATCTCTCTGTAAGACAAGGCTTTATTTCTATCTGGTGATGATAGTCTACTCATAAACATTTTAACTTTAAAAACGAATATTGTATGTAAAGTTATTGTTCATTGCAGACAATAACAACATTCGATTAATCCATTCAGCGCGTTCAATCACATTTTACTATTAGCTTATACAAACGACGCTTCATGGATATGAGTCTCGGACAACATAAATAAATTTTAAATTTTGATATTTTCCGGTTCATTTTAAAGTCCAATAGATTACATTTGTTAGTGACGAATTACAATTTTCAATTATGCAAAAACTTTTCCAATCTTACTATCGCCCTTCTGATATTCCTTCGAACGGTTTTTAAATTCTCATCGGGGAAGTTTCAAAGTATATTAAGTCTACGCGAGATCGCGCTCTATAGCTCTAGAAGCGCTTCAACGGCTCAACTAAGAACTATCTTCCCCACTACTTGCCACTTCTCTCATTCGTTTCAGATTAAATTTCTCAACACTGGCTTTCACCTAACCTCCCCTTCCGACTCAGTGCCTCGCATCCTTGCGCGTCAGTACGACGGGGTCGGCATACCTACAGTGAGGCCGTTTCTGAGGAGCCTTAACCGTTCTTCGGTGAGGGTAGCTGGTGTGTTAGAAACAGTGCTGTTTCATCTACGAGATTTTCTACTTCTGTTGCTTTGAAGTTTTCCGATTGAGTTAGGAAGACTGCCATTCTTTTCCGGATTCAGGCGAGAAGACTTCGTTTTACATCAAGGGACTACGATCGTCTGCAAGTGGACAGATAGAAAGCTGGGTGGCGGCGCCGCTTTTTTGAAATTTCCCGCATTTACTTCAACCCGCGCCTAGACGCCGCTCCCCGCATTCATCAGGTGAGTGTTGCTCGGAAACGATAGGTTTTTCTTATCACCGATCCAGCATCATGGCATCCTATCCATTGGATCGAGGCTATGTTTAGATATCCTCTGCTTCAAATGATGATGAAGATTTTCCTTTGCTCGTCTCCGACTAGGGACTCGCTCGAGCCGATGGAGGCTATGTTCTCCCACTGGTCTTCCAACCCATCCTTGCACGCTCACCATATAGTAAGGAAAGTTTCTTTTGCCCCCCCAACAGCTCTCGAGAGCCGGGACGTATGATTTCACCTATGCAGTTTCCGATTGTTCTTCTATCGGTGAGAGAGAATCCGTGAGAGGGATCAATTTTATTGCATTACATAAAGTAACCAATGCAGGACAATGATAGAAGAACAAGAAAGTCAGGAGAGTGGGTGTTGGTCGGTCTCCGTTAGACATTTTGGGAAGAGAGGCGAGAGGGAATGGTAGATGTGTGTTAAGGGGACAGGTCAATCGGCGGGGCAAGAACTATGCGACCATCTGCAAGCTTCTGCGCCACCTTGCTGTTCCGCGCGCGTCATTAGGGTGCACTTGAGAAGGATGTCGGACATGCACAGGTTCTTCAAATTATTCCAGAAATATATCTGACGAAGTCCTGCAGACAACAATTTCAAGATTCCTTTGAAAATTTACTCTTTTTCCGATGCTCATACTTTTTTTATGCTCGGAAGTCCGCTAAGAAGAGCCAATTAAACAGTTCGATGGGTGATTCAATTGCCCTCCTTGAAGATTAATCATCCTAAGCCCATCAGCACTTCTCAAAAGACCCCAAAGTGTTGGAAGTGTTCTCAAGGACGGAATTATATGTGGGCACTCAATCTTCCCACGCGATACAGTTTCTCGCATTAACTGATTGTGGGATGTTTAACCTTCCCTAACGGAGTTACAGCATATTCGGTCTGGAGGGTCTTAATTTGCAAGAAGGAAAGGGTCTCTTATCTTCTATACCATGAAAATAAAGAAAGTATTCTTTGAATATATACTGTGGAAAAGATACAAAGTGTTCTTGCTATGTTTGTTATGGCTTAAACTAGGCTCAATGTGAAGGAAATTTCTTTCGTGACAATGAAGTTTTCGATTATTTAGAGTTCCATAACATATAATTAAGTGTATGGAAAACATACGTGAGGAGTTGTAAGGTATATAAGAGGTTCATGTTCGGGAATTAATAGCTAAAGGGGTGCAAACACAAGTATTAGTACAAAAACGAATATAAATATTTTTCTGTGTGATATACGTGTATTGTATGTATCGTATCTTCGTGTAGAATTGGCGGATGTCTCAGTGATATAAAATTATTTTCCTTTATTTGATCGAATAAAAGCGAGGTACGGTATCGTAGAAGTTATTGAATGGATTAAATGTTATTTTAAGGATAATCTTTTGGATTATACTCTGGAGGAACGCACATGAATTAAGTGTGATATAACTGGGACTCGAACTTGGACCTTCGAATCAAATTTGAAGCAACCGATCGGTTGCTAATTTCTAAGTTACTTATAATTATATAAGTACCTATATTTATAATAATAAATTTATGAGTTCGTTTTGATATCCCGTACTCTCGAAGAATGGTATTATTTGATTAACGCGTTGAATGGTTTCCTCATCTAGTATTTTCTTAGCTTTTCTAAGCTGTCTAAAGAAAGATTGTGTTTATAATCAATGGGAAATTAACTTGTATTTTTACTCAAAACCTAGTCATTTATAGGTTGCGCAAATAATTTTTCAGATGGTGGCGTACTAGAAAATAGTAAGTTTAAACCACACTTTTTTTCTAAATTTTCCTAGCCCAAAAGTAGGGGGGTGGCATATATAAAACAGGTACACGTTTTATGAGTGAAAAATGTAAAAATTATGAATTAGGAATAAACTGGTTTTTTTAGCAGTATGTTGTATTTTTTGTTAACAATTGTTATGATATGATTACGAGAGGACTGATTAAAGAGGACGAGGAATGTGAGGTGGTTGTCACTATACCTGATGCACCACATTGTGATGATGAGTGTAAGAGCGATTATTATGAGTCTTGAATTTTATTTCTTTGTAGCTTTTCTTTCTTTGTTACTTGTTTCACTACTAAAATATTTTTTCAAAACTTCAGAGTCAAAAAAATGTGGGTGTATTGTATCAAGGGGAAACATTTTGGGGAAATACGTTATTTACGGAAACCTCGCTCTTCGTAGCAACTTAACGAAGAAGGGTTCCGTCGAGGAGTCCGTGAAGTTCTTCATTATTATTGATGTAATTTTTACGATTGGAGTCCGTTGACAACAGCGTACCTTATATACAAGCAACAAATAAAGCAAACGTAGTATGTAAGAAATTTAATTTTAATGTAAATAACCTTAAATAACATAAGGAAACAAAAATCCGCAAATAGTATTCTTTGCCAAGTTTTGAACCTTCTTACTTATTAATTCCTACAACACACTTTTGTCGATATCACTTTTAATACGTTTTATGAAACTTTTTAGCATATTATTTTCCTTACTTTTTTCCTCTCTTACTACTTTTCCAACTTTGTCTTAAAATTTTGCATACTACCGGAGAATGGATTAAAGATATTTGCAGGCAACGCAATTATTGCTTTATACTGTGATTACAAAACGAATAATGAAATAAGTTTGTCATATGATAAAGGGGTTCGATTTTATATCTTCTCCCATTATAAGTTAGCTTTTTTATCTATCACTGATATCTAGCCATACCAGCTCTCTACAGTACGTCTCTCAGCAGTGCATAGAAATGATCATCCTCTGCTATTTCCCTTTCTTAGTTGGCTGATTTTATGGCATCTCCTTGTTCCCTTTAGCGATATACTTAATAGTTTTTGAATGTGAAACATTATTGGAGCTATTAGCTCTCAGCACACCCCTTTTGCCATTCGAATCATTATCATCTGATTTACATAGAGATTTTTTTATTAGTCTTCTATCGTTCCAGTCAATCCTTATGTTCTTCAGTATTCCTTAAATTTACTAACTTTCAGAATGCCTTCATTAATAATTACCTCGTTTCCTTATCTGTTCTTCTTGAACCTGTTGGTTTTCTTCGGATTTTTCCAAATCGCGATAGTCCTTTATCCTCCTTGAAGGCGTGATGGTGTAGCGGCTGATCGCCTTTCCGCCATTCACTTACCCTTCACTTTTCGACTTCCGACATGAAAGTGCTTTGTTCGCCCCCTCCGATCACAAGGAGCTCGAAATGACTGCATCCGGTTTCTTTCTGCAGTTGCTTCATCCGATGGATTCATTGAATGATATCCAAGTATCTCCATCCTAAATTGTTGGGTTATAATTATTATTGTCTATTTGCGATTCTAGTTGACTATTTTCCACTCTTACAAAAACATACTTGTTTCACCTTTGTTAAGCACCCGACTTAGATTTTAAACATCGATGCCCGATTGGCTGACATAAACGACCTCGAATGGAAATAAGATGGTTAAAGGCTCACGAAGAGTGATGTACTTTTAATAGATACATGTATATAAAATAACTCCTTGGATCCGTGTTAATGGCGAGGACTCGCTACTTTGTAGAAGAGATCACCAAGATTAGTATTCTGTATAGTTTTCAGTTGCGTTTAGGCAGAGAGCGTTTTTACTCAAGTAGACGTTTTACTCAAGGTAGCTCATAATATCAATTTCCTCCTAGAAATTCAGAAGGTATTTGATTTTCGTCCTCTGTAAAGAAGAAATGAAGGAAAATCAAGATTATTGGAACATCGCAACATTGTACGCTCCAAAATGTGAGCGTACGTATGCGAGATCGGACAAATAGTCGCTACAAGTTTGACTTGGATGCCATTGCTCAATAGCTTTTCTCTCGGAAGATACATCGGAAAGAAATTAAAAATAGCGTTCAATAGAATACGTATTCGCTTAAATCGACTTATTTTAGGATTCAAAACTTAGAAATATTTGTCGAATTTGACCGCCGAGACTTTGTTACACTTTGCTTTCATATTGGAATATCTAACTATTCTCGAGAAAAAATAATACGGGATATTAACAGATTAAAACTTGACTTAAAGTGAAAATGGAACGTATAACATATATTGCTTCTCGGAAAATGTTCTCAATAACTGATTATGAACGTCGTGAAAGAAAAAATAATTTGCGCAATGCTATTTATCTTCAACTTTGAGAGCGAATTTTACAAGTCGACGTAACTCCTCCCAGCTCTATTGCTTAGTGTACACTTACTCTCGTAGTTTTACTCGTCGAATTCCAATTTTCTCTTTCGCCCATGTTTAATACATCGACATGTATCTAGCGTCCGTAATTTCGTGTGCTGTTCCTTCAAGACAACCTCGCAAATTCCTAGACATCCGGCCTTTTCGTCCAACGTATGAATGCCATTCTTCGCTTTCACTCTTTTTCCACTTTCTCCGTAGGCCTTTCTTCTGCAAGACTCTTATGAATCCGAATTTGCGATCAGTATTGGTAATTTTTAGATCGCGATAACATCAACAACGTTTTTGAAATGTAAACCACGAATTGAATTTTGAGGAATGATATAAAATCCGCGATATGATGGCTCTGAAAGATCGAAATGGACCAAGTTTCAAAAATTATAGGATGAAAATGTTAGCAGAATACCTCGGGTATATGCGAGTCTGAAATTCGAGGAATTCGTTCCTCTAAGCGGAATTATAATAATCAGAAACTATATATTTGAATCAACGGACATGCTTTTGGAAATCGGAAATGTTAAATAATCTTATCGAATCACTTACTCTTGTATCTTTACGTAGTAATTAAAATTTACGTTGTAGTATCTTGCGATAATTTTGGGGTAGCACCATACGTTATGGGTAATCTTCAAATAAGTTTCGCGTCCGCCTTCTTCTACTTCGTCGCTTCTCTTCCTGTATGTTCTTTTCATCTTAACCTATCTCACATATTTCTTCCATATTTCCTCAGACGCGTTTATAGTCCGCCCGGTATAAAGATACGCTAATCCTTACAATCGACTGTTGAGCTTTAGTACTGTATTGAGCCGTCTCACTTCATTTATACGTTAATTAAATTGAGGTTTTTCATACTTATCTATTTCCTCAAGTGCTCTAAGTTCATTCTGCGGTGCTTCGGAAGTCCATCTATTTAGGATGTGCTGAGAACACGCTTTGAGGAAACTCGTTTAAGACCGGATTCCTTCACATGGTGTACCAAGTCCGCGACCTCCTCTTGCGGATTCTGTTAAGGAAGGCTTTATCCCTTTTGAGGCTACATGTATAAGATACATCGCTGTGATGCCGTTAACTCGATCAATCAGAAAGAGAGGGTTGAATTCTTTTATATGATTTTATACTTCGCGCGATCGAGTTCGGTTGAGTGATATCTTTAGGGAAGTGTTTTATTTGACACTGCTATCGAAACTTTCACTTATAGAGCAATTAGGGTGAGTTACTCAAACATGGTATGAATACCATCATCCAGAAAATTTCCCAATAGCCGGGAACACGAGATCCAAGTGTCGGAATACCGCTGTGCCGCCGAGATCGGTTTAAACGGGCCACTTTTATATACAGCTGCTTCGTGGGGATATGTACTGGGTGGGTTCCGAAAGTAATGCAAAGTGAACTTCCCTTGCCGCTACTATTACTCGGAGTGAGATCGGGCTACTTGGAGTAAGTATGCGGTAATATAAGCTTTGTTCTAACAAGTTGTACTACTAGCTGTAGAAGCAGAAGTTTTATGGGTATATGTGTTTGTATGTATAGCGAATACTAGGGTTGGATCCGGTGTAGGATTGAAAATAGCCGAAGATGGCATATACACGTGTATGAGCAATCACTAGTTTGATGGGCGCTTCATTTAAGTTTCCGAAAAATTATAGTAGTTGAGGCTGCTCGTTGTTGGAACCAATGCAATTGATTCATAGTGTCCCTTCTCCACCTATATTAAAAAATGGCAATTTTAAATTTAAAAATTTTATTCACTAGAGTAAATAATTTCTAGAAAAAACAAATTTCTAGAGTAATAACCGCTGTTAATTATTAGATAACAATCATCGTTTACATCAGTCGTTGTATATTCTTTGCAATTTTATTAAGCTATATAATCATCACTCTCTTTAAATTCTTGTTCCTTAAAATATCCTCATCTTATAAAGAATATTCTAATCAATAAAGTTATACTGAACGCGAAATCATCAGGAATAAGTTTTGTTTTGATTATAGAGAGATATGAGGTAAAGCGATGTACTTTTATGTTTTGCTCGGAAACATAATTTTGAAAGAGAAACTTCACCGAATGTTTTTGAAAGGAAATTAAGTCACTTGTTTTTCATTTGAGTCTTTCGTTTTAATTTACACGATGTATATTAGACAGGAAATAAGAAACGGCACTGAATTACGATTCACTTTTAAAATTGTAGCTCCTTTATGAATGTTTTCAATTTGGTATTTTGTGATTCCAGATCTTGATCTCTGTGGATTGGATTGGGCGTGGATTCTTATGTCATACGACAAACTGTACCTTTCGCTTAAAGCCGATATTAAATACTACATGAATTGTACAATCTCTGTAACAGAATGGTTTTCCTCTGGAACGTTCTTTGCTGCACACATCCTGTCTCGTTGACTCTTCTTACCACTTTCCCGTGTGTTATGGTCCTCAAGGTCAGAAAGGTCATCTTCGGTATAGATTTACATGCGGTTGCCATCGGAGACAGTCGATGGCGGAATCCCAAGATATTTGTTCTCAGAAAAGGGAACAATAAAAATTCGAAAACAGTGTACAATTGTAGTTATTATTATGGAAAATTTCTTCCAAAATTTGTGAAACAAGACGACTCATTGTCAGACGGAATTTATTCGAAGGAATGATGTTTGAGAGTATAAAACGAATCAATGAATACATTTTGTATCTCCGTACAAATAATACTGCATCTCCTGTAGATGGTTATTTATTCTTAATTTGGCACTTCTGAGTAGACAGCTATTTCTTTTTATAAAATAATACATTTGACTGAATTTAACGTAATTTATTTATAAATTATACTTTAATTTGATATAGTTATTAATTGACTATGTATTTAATAGAATATAGTTACTGTGTCATATAATAAATTATTTGCAAATTTACAAATCAGCTTCTAATAAAACATTAGCTCAACTGTAAAGAGTGAATATGCCCTCTGGTGGAAGAAGTTTGATCATTTATTTTTCCATTGCCGTTGGTGCACATTCGAAGGGTAAAACGAACATGAATGGTAAAATGTGTATCTGCCTCAGAGCTGATGCTACCCTAATCTCACATCGGTTTTCCTTAATTCTTGAGAAAGTTGAGATTATGTCGAATGGATTCGTGAACTTTTGCCTCAACCTGTATGGACCAATCAGTTTGAGAAGAAGTTTTTGTTTCTACTCATTTGGCACTTCTTCATTTCGGTTAAATGCGTCTACTTCCTTTAGTCGCTCAATTCATCCGGGATGATGACAATGGCTAATGTAGAGGATTGTTATGTAAGCTGTAGAGCGTTATAAAATTGCGATCCACCAAGAAAGCGAGATGGAAATGCGGCCATCAATATTGAAAGACATGACTTCGTGGAAAGCCGTAGTAGAATAATAAGCTTGTTGAATTCCACGTACAAACTATATTCGTGTAAAGGTGCGCTTGCTAACAGCAAGCAATCGGAAAATATATCTTTTAATAAAACGTAAGATTTTTCGAAAGATTTTCGGATAAGCCATGCTGACTAAAGGACATTTTCGCAGCGTACCATGCATTGACTTCGATTTCGTATGCTTTTCTTATGGCAGCATTATTACCGTCCTGGAATCGAACCAAGGCCATACTGCGAAAAACAGTCATCGTCCGCTTGAGTATGATTGACTTCATAAACTCTCAAAATTTCAAATGGAAATTGCTTAAGGAAGTACCTCAAAATGAGTCCTCCTTTTGGACGTAGAGTAAACACTCCCTGGAATCGAACCAACGATCATTTACGACAATCTTAGGGACGCTTTTATGTGATAATGATCCCTTTTATGGCTGTGTGAAATTTTGAACCTCTCTGCGGTTGTGAAGTGCCCTAAAAAGTTTTCGGAAATATGGTCAATGTATTTCTTATGGGGAAAATCGAGATTACGGGTCGCTCTGGAATCTAACCGTGACAGATAGGAAAATTTTGATTTTTTATATGTACTATATATACATATCTATACGTGTTGAAAGGTTGAATGATCTACGCGTCATATTAAGAGAGACAAGATTGTTCGAAATTTGAAAATATTTCACCTCCTGGCATCGAACCCATGGCCACTTTCAGCAAAACTATACCATTTTACGGTAGAAATATATAGAAAGATGAGATTTTAAGTAGTTATTGCTACTATATATATCTACGGGAAAATGCTATCGTTTACCTGCAACTGGTGAAATTGAAAGGGTGTCGATTTTAAAGGAACTGCGAAATAATATCTCTGCCAAAGCAATTTTGACATCATCGTTAGAGAATAGTGTTTATTGCTGTAGATCCAAGCCTAGGTACTCCAGAATATCATTAAATCCTCTTTCTTCGTATAAGTTCGTGCCTATCTTTAGAAAATCTAAGTTATACGGTTACGATAGTTTATACTAGTCCAACCAAATCCCTCTTGATACCTTTACGATAAAACGAAACAAAAACTCACCAAGTCAGCTTTTGGTTGTAATCCGACCGATGGATTTTTCTCGATGTTTTAAATACAGTGTTCAGCGTCTCCAGTAGCAACCCAGGAGGAATCCGGACGCGGAAAATGACAATAACGAGTCTAATTACCATGTTTTTGAGTTACTTCCGCTCCCAGTCAATTGACAAATCGTTCGACGTCATCTGCTCCCTGCGATTGAACAATTGCGAAAGGGTACGTTCAGGAATTCGAGGTCCTTTGGCCACTGGCATGGCTTCTGGACGGAGTCGCTTGCTGCTTTCCTCGCGCCAAAGAACGTCTTAGAACTTTGATTTTCGCGTGTGTCATCAATTGGCTTTTTAATGGATTATCGTAATCTCCTTGGTGAACGGTTTAAGGTTACCTATGGTAATGGAGGATGTTATTCACCTATCGCCTGCGATAGATCGTTCATAAGCATCGTGGTTATCTGATCGATCGATATTTTCCGAAGCACATTTCATTTCCATCTATCTTCCGTCACGCGTGAATGGAATAAAAATGGAGTATGGGTTAATATGAATCGGAAGCCCGAAAATTTACGAAGCGTTGAATTTCTTCGCGAGATGGTATGCCATATATATGATAGATACCTCGTGGGATGATTCGATGCGGAATATTTCGTTCATGGTTTGATTCTGACCCTTGAATCCTTGGCTTACTATTTTTGTTCTTATTGCCTCCTACTTTTCAAGATAATGGCCGAGCAAACCTTTCGTTTCATTGATCATATAGAGTAAAAAATTACGCTTCTACCTGCAATATAACTCGAAAACGTTGGCCGAGAGCGTACGATATGCGTTCCGCATCCTAATTTTGACAGTTTTTAAGATTAAATGTGCCACTATGGTTTCGCTGTATAAATACATTAGCTTTACCAATCAAGATCATGATTCTACATCATTAATAACCCTGATTCTCCTATAAGTAAACACGGTGTAAATATTCAGTAATCAAAAGAATTCCGGCCTAAATAAAATCGTTTATGCTTTCATCGATGATGAAATTTGTCTCGTATTGATGAACGATGGCTATTCAATCACTCATTGCAGGGATCTCGCGTCACCGGACGGCGTAATATTCTTCGAATGTTTCAAGAAAATTTGGACTCATTTGGGTTTAATTATAAACTTTATTCCCTTTAAAAAATAACTTAATTTACATGTTTATGATTATTTTTATTATACAGAATGTAATTCGGTGATTAAAAGTTATTATTGACATTAAGTAAATAAGTTCTTCAGATACGATATCGATAACCTCCTTGAGTTACGATAACTGACAGCTGAACACGAATCTGCATTTTGACTCAAGTGGTGTAACAAGGAATTCCGAAATTGTCGAAATTTTGATAATTTTCAATCAATTATCATATCTCCGGAAACATCGATTCGAGAAAATAATTTTCTCCTTGAATTTCCGAACCTTTTCAATATTGTCATTAGCGTCATCAGAGTGTATGTCCTCCGGAAACACTTCGGCTGCCTTGTATGGTGCTGGAATTTTGACTTGTTCGAGTGATACATACGGGTCGTAAGTGGTTTTTGAACCCTAACGATACCAGTAGGTCACTTCTAAAATCGAGCGCTTGGCCTTCGGGAGCCATTCTGTAGGCGCAATAACAATAGCTTTTTCCTATGGGGGTCACGATTCCCGCGCCCGTTGTTGGAGGCCGACTTCTTAGTGCAAGACGTTGAGCAACTCTTCCCTGGATAAGATGGCCGCCAAGCGGAATCTCGATGAAGCTCCCTCCTTGATTTCGCAATGTTCAGCGCGGTCAATGACTCGAGCAGTTTCCGGGCGGAAGGTCACGACCCGATCTCGTCTGGGATCTTTCCCACGCGCCTTTGGAAAAGCGGGGTTCGAGTCTCTATGAGGTCGCTTATGCCGAAGGCAATTTTTCTGGAAAGGCGGGTTCTAAAAGAGCTGCGAAACGATGGATGTGCGGTATGGAGGTAGTCGCTATGGTTTCAATCCAACCAATAATGTAATCACTGATTATAAACTCTTTTTCGAATTTTTATTCGGTATTCGATGATTTCCTGCTTCAGAAATTAGCGAAATTTCATATCGTAGCGAAATGCACAAATATAGAAATTAATTTAAGTAGTCTTTTGCATCGTAATTTATTATTTAGAATACGTGGAGATACGCATGTTTAATAGTGATTCACGTTCGACATTGTAGTATGTGCTGACTAAAGAAGCATTGATTGGAAATTTATACCCAAATTATTACGACCAAATATAATAGAGTGGGATTTTCTATAATTTTTCTACCTTTCAGAATGGAGATTCTTTGACCTTGGAAGAAATTGGAAATAAGAGTACGGAATTTTTTAATATGCTTCTTCTCAGAAATCAAAATCAATGAGGAATCTAAGCGTCAATAAGCGATATTTCGTTAACGAAACTTTTCTTCGCTCTGCCGTAAGACAGGTCCGCCTCTCCCTTAGCAAAGGCTGTCCTCGTCTCAAGAGTTTTTTGACCCTAAAATGATTTTTACTCCATAATTTTGTTCGAACCAAAGTCGCTCTCCAAACCGCCTTCCATCTCAATAATCGGTAGTTTTCATTTTTCCATTATTTCATGACCATGATGAAATTTTTTATTTTTCGGAATCGGAAACTCGTTTTCATTTTCATAATGCGCGTAATAACCGTGAAAGGTACCAGTTCTACCGATTCTATGACAATCTTGCTTCATTTCTTGAACGAATTTTCATTCGAAGAGAGCTTTTACTAATGGAGAGCGTGGAATTGTGACGCTTTACATAAATTATTAGTCGGAACAGTTGCATTTTGCTTTGTTACCGAGCTGTTCCTTCTCTAAGAATAATAATGATATGAATGGCATTGGTGACTTCTTTTTTTCGGGATATGTCCAATGCTTAGAATATAGAGGCGATTTCACAACCCTCAGCGTACAATCTCGAAAGACATCTTCCGATGCTCCAAACGAGGGTAAAATGAATCCTCAGGACAGAAGATATATTCTGCATATTATTTGTGTATATGTGTATATATATATATATGTACATGTATATATGTTAAAAAGAAAGAGGCAAATAAACCTTCCTGGCCACAAAGAAACGAAAGAAAGGTGGATCTTTCGATGTGCATTTTGTTGAGCATCCACCATTTCCGGACCTCGAGGAGAATTTACAATTTCTGAGCAATTATCGATGGAAATTATTTCCCCGAATCGCTGCATTTCATTTGCATAAGAAACCATTTGATATCCACTTCATCCACTACATCGAAAACGAAAATGTGTGATATTATAAAAGTTTAACAATTAAAAAGGTAGTGATTGACTCGAACCCAGATCCTCCACTTTCTGGGATCGCTTTTATTCAATTCCCTTATTTCGGTCGCTCTTATCGAAGTTATTTCAACTTTTTTCAATCTTTTATCATAAAATTCGTCTATTCGATTCTGAGTTTTTTAAAATTCATCTTGGCGCGGGTGCCGCTGTTGCTCACCATAAAAATTGTGCAGTGAGCATAAGACTTTTCTTATGACTTTCGGAAACAGATCGTAGCCTTATTAGCATACGCTTACTTTCTATGGAATTGATTTTAATAGTTTTTCGCAATTCCAAATGTTTTAAGTTGAACGATTACGAGCTAATATCGCTAAGTAATAGGTAACTATCACTTCTCAAAATAATTAACTTATGACCCACAATGTATGAATACTTATAAAGGAAAATTTGCGAGCATTTTATCATCTGATGGTGGTTGTCCAACATTTAGGGGTAATATATACTAGAAATATCTTTCCACATTTAATATACACTGCCAGGTTATTGACTCTTGAAATTTCAAGACGACCTCAGATGTGTTATTTCCGTTAAATTACACATTAACAAGCAAAAATGCATTCAATCTTATATTAACTACATTTATTGTAATAAGATTACGTTTGAACTCTTCGTTAGCTTTACAGCCTACGTAAGGTGACCCTTCACTTTTACCGTCCGATGTTTGCGACTCCTCTTACTTTGCTGTTTTTTATTCACAATAACTGTCCGCTTCTAATTCTCAACTGCGCCATGATCTCATTATTTCTTTTGTCCAAAGGAGCAAATACATCCGACCCTATCTCTAGTTCTTTTGATCGATGTTAGGATCACAGCGGAACGAGCCATTATCAATGTGTCCTTTATATTTATTCGAATGGAATCTGCCTCTTATGCAATGACACTTCTCCAAAGATTCATCGAGGCCTTTGTTGCAGTGTTTTGTCCTCGAACCCTCTCTCGATTGCGGATAAGTATTCGCAACATCCGTTGCCGATTTACTCTTACCACCTTCCTATCCAAATGCAGAAGGCAGAGAGTACCATTTTCACCAAAGTGATGCTTTTCCATTTTTATTTCTTAACGACCGATCATGCATTAAGTTTCATTCTATTTCCGAGAAAGTGTTCCAGTGTGTGGTTCGACCACAGCTTCCTCAGCATTTCCCGTCTTTTCCAGACGATCACTCCTTTTTCGGAGTGAAACAGTGAAAATGATCGAAGCTGCCTGTGACTGTATACCTCCGTAACTCTCCTGGAAAGACGACGCATTTGTCGGTCAGCATCTGTGCCCATAAGATGCATTTGTTCAACAACCGTGACCCTATTTTCCTGTCACATCGATATCGCGTATTTTTCTCTGGGAAAAGACTTCTCTTTGTGGCATCTATTCCCTTGGTATTGCGGAAACAATGGATCGCTGATTTACTACATTATTTCTTCAGATTAGTTGTCATACGAAAAACTTTTTTTTTTGGCCTTTTAATAATGTTGTAGGCACACTTATCTCGAATTCGCAGAAAATATTTCTAAAGTCAACCCTCGACGCGATGAGCTCTTATGTAGTCCAAACGTCAATCTTATTAACTAATCCATGTCGATAGATATATTGCTATTTCTAAACTCTTTACCTTAAAACAAATAAATATTCCTTGGATTAAAGAAAACTGAGATGTATTCCGTTGTAACGTGATGTTCTCTCGATACATCGTTTAATGTAGAGAGATTGCGCTTTTAATTCCGTATTACAGATGTACCATCTCTATCACCCTACATCGATATGGTGGAAGAAACAAAATTTTATAATTTCGTCTATCAAAAACAAAACAGATTACGTTTCCCGTCATAGTTGTATTGTGTGTTTTACAGGAAGGCACTTCTACGCGTTGAGTGTGGTATTGATATTTCTCGACATTGAATTTAGGAAGTGGGAGGGAACAATTTTTTTTAAAGCTTTCTAAGCATTATCTTTCCCATTCTTCATCTCCCACTTTCTTGCTGCAATCTGACCCATTTCTTTTTTATTTCACTCTCCATGAGTTCGTCGTCCGAACATTCAACAGTTTTTGAAGATGATATGGGCATGGGAGAAGTTTTTTAGTTCTTCCGGTGCTAATGAGCACCATCCCGTAGAGATGGTCGAGAAAGGAGGCCTCGGTGCCATTCCATTGCTAAGGAAAAACTACGGCGGAGATGTGCTTTCTTGTGAGAGCACGGCTTTCGTTGAAAGCAGCAGTTAATCAAGAACGAACATAATGAGCGTCTTAACATAGAAAACCTTACAGCTAAGTATGAACAGTGATGAAAAATAGCTCCTAGACCGGAACTCGGACATTGTCCCATTTTACGGGCTTTGATCAGAGCGAGAGATCAGGGTTCAAGTCAAGATGTTTATGTTTATAATTGAGCCTCCAGCTCTTTTTTCACATTTTAGAATTAGATACTTCGCATCTAAGTTCTTTCTGGCTCATGAAAGTAATAGTTGCAATACTAATAATAATTAATAGACCAATGCAAGTGTAAATCGTGGATTCTCAACCAATTACAAGTATTTCAAGTTTTGATGTTTATACTCTAGATCCCTAGAAAATTTTGTAACAACGACGTAGAATTTTTGAAATGTTGAAATTTCCGTGTATGCAAAACTCCAAAGTTAAATTGTACAAGCTCTCTGTCTAATATCAAATGAAATCTGACGTTTTTAGTATTTTAATGTACTTCACTCTTAATTCATTTCCTTGTTTTACTCTAGCTAATCATTTAAAGTTTCACCTATAATTATGATCATAGAGAACAGGAAGGGAAGGGCTTTTTACTTTACACCACCTTTGACTACATCAATGCATCTTTACAATATTCTGCATATACAATGAACCTTCTTATGGTTAATTTAGTATTAACGAGTTACTTATAGAGGGCGAGAAAAGAGTTGAAATCACCTCAGAGAGAGAATATTAAATAGATATATTTATTAAGTTAGATACGGATATTTATTTATGATTATAAAACACATTTACTTTGATGTATTCCCTCACTTCCTGAGGTTTATTTGTAATATGATAAGAACGGGTTTAATTTTTCTCTATTGAATATGGATGAAGAATATTGTATACTCAATATGCAAAGAAGTTTCCTACTTCATCAAGTACAATTATATAGGACATGTACCAGTAGCAAGAGCTATTATGAAAAATTATCTATGTGCATTATAAATAGAAGTATTTCTATACTTTAGAAAGCACACAAGTATTAGTTTATACGTATATTATAAGTACAAGCTTGGGCAATATTTATATTTTTACATTTTGGAAAAATTAAAATGTATCGTTTTTAAATTTTACATTAAATTAGTGCAATATAACTACCATTAAAATGCAATTACACAAGCGAGTAGTTAGTCAATGAAGGAAAATTATCAATAGCAGTGAAATATAGGTGTGTAAAGCTGTTTTAACATTCTATAACATGGAATTTAATATATATACTATATGTATAGTATATATTACGTATGTAAAGCATACTAAAATGTATACTTTAAAGAATTTATTGACATCTCAAAAGTTATTTTTATGAATTATTTCTTTAACTTTCTACAAAATGTAAACTTTCCACAATTTTTAATCAACTATTGATATCATCAACCATCGATACTAATCAAACTGTTCCCTATAAGATTGAGGGTTTCCAGTCGTTCCTTCTTTCAATTTTTCAATCTTTTGAATTTTGCTCTAAGTATCCGTCAAATTCATCACTAAGGTTATTAAAACAGTAAGTACTATATAATATATTAATCGGCTAATTATCTAACTATGTTACTAACTAACTGTTGCCATATCGAGGGCACTAAAATGCTTATTGGTCTGCATGAGACAGGAACGCTTTGAAACCTGTTCAATTATATTATGCCTTTATTAACTCTCCCTTTGGCGCCATTGGAGTTTGTTGATTCTTTACATTTGATTTGCTTCTTCACTTGGTTATTAAGCGTTACTTCGGCAGTAGATAAGTAGGAATTCGAATCCTCCTTAGAAATAATCTGGAACAAAATCTCCCTTTTTTATCGCGGTTATTCCAGTTTTTCTTAATTCTCATAAAAGAAAGCTAATCGGACGGTCCTTGTATGCCAATTTTCAATTACAAGTGTATATTTATATGTTTATAAAATACCTCTAACATTTCTAAACCGGTTGAAATTATTAATATCATCTAAGCAAATGCGAAAATAGTTTCATTGGAACTGAGTTCAAATCTACTATTATTAAGAGATCATTATTCAATAGTTACGGTGTTTATAATGTCATCATCCCGTACCAAAATTAGATTATGGCAGACAAAGCGGTTCTCCTTCTTTTATCTTATCAATTTTTGGTGATCCGGAAAAATAAACGTACCGTAGAATGCTGCGTGATTGAATATACCAAGTCCAAAAAGGAGACATATTTTCTCTTTTTTTCTTAGAATTTCCTATGGACATCATGACTGCGCATCCAAAGTGGCATTCACGAAAAAATTATATTTTTGAAAATATTAGAGACATCTTTACAATCCCGTACCTGTGGTGTTTTTGGTTGAATGTCAGTTTATTTTCATCAGAGCTGATCTCTCCCAATATTTCTGGTCAATTTGAACCCATAATAACGAGAGAAAGTCTTTATTAGCGAATAAAATAACATTTTGATTGATCAAAAATTCAGCTAAGATACTCGAACGATCTCGATAGCTCCAGAGAACTTTATTTATCCGAAGAATTCAAAGGATATACCTGTACAATTACCCATCTCCCGAGTTGTTTTTCAATCAAATTCGAAGCCATTTTTTCAGCGACTAAAATCGACCGACCGAATATAGAGAGATATTTGTATTTAGACGACGGGAATACTCCGCTTAGGGTCGCCCTTTTACCAAAATCATCGGACGTTGGCGTTATCTTCGCTCGTTAAAAATGCTTCTTTTTCAGATTGTTGGGGTAATTTCTCTACAGAGAGAATCCATCCGTCGTGATTCATTAATCTGATCGCGAGAAACCTAAGAGATGTTCTGGTTGAGGGGGTAAGTGTGAGAGGTTTATGCAGACCTGCTTTCCCGCGATCACGATTGAGCTTCATACTTTATCAGTGGCGAAATCTTAGTTTTCATCAGAATCCAGTGATGACTGTTGCAAACGGGAAGCCTTCATCATCCTTTCCCTATCCAATATATTGCGCCTCCCTTCATTGAACGCATAATAGAAGCCCTCTTTTGTAGTCCGATTGTTTCTTAGGCCATGAGGGAGACAATTGACGAAGAATTACAAAATTGGTCCACTTTCTTACAGAAACTCGAAACTGATTCTATAGAAGAGAGGTTAAATTTAGTATACCGTTGGATACTACAAGGTAACAGTAAAGTTGCATCGTAGTGTAATTAAAATATTCGAAGAACACCAGTACTGTCACTTTTTGCGTAAACAAATTTACATTCATAGGTTGGTTATTGTATTGAGGCACTGGTGAAACGAATCCTGAACTCACATATGTATTAAAAAACGTTGACTCATCGTCTCTCGGTGTAATTTATTAGTATCTTGCAAATTATTTTTTTATTTTACTTAGGCGAGTGTTGCCCGCGATTCCCCGTTGCATTGCAAATTCCAATTTCCTACCCCAGTGAGTTCACCCGTATGGAGAGCTCGTCTCTGTCTCTAAATGATTTCAGAAGATGAGATTAATCAATGGGTGCCTAACGAAATGCAAATAATATCCTATTGAATAGGATGTGATTAAAGGATAGATTGAATCGAGTTTTTCTGATAATCCAATCGAAATAATGATCCTGCATAAAGTTTAAATTTTGGTGATATCATGCTTTTGGGAAGTAAACTTGAGAAAATTTCAGCAAAAGCCCTACTAATTTAGATTTCTCTTCTTAGTTTCGAAACTTAAATGCATAAGAACGATTTCGATAAACGTGTAGTACATTGAGACAAGATGAGGCTGTTGATGTCACTTCAATCTAAGCCTTAAGGTAGTTTATTTTGTCAATTTACACGTAAATAAATTTCTTGTGTAAGTTTAACATCTATGAATACTTTTCTGTTATTATTTACATATATTTTTATTTTGTTCTACCATCGCGTTGGAAGATTTAATTTTCGTATTTTTTATATTTTTTTATAGCAAATCAAAAAATTTATTTAATCGCCCAATGCTTATGAACGTGATTTCGTAGTCGCAATGATAAGAAGAAAAGATCGGAAACGCCCATTTATGATATACGATTTTTAGATAAAATTATATTCATTATGCTTTACCTTTTGCAGTT
This sequence comes from Pantala flavescens, assembly GCA_020796165.1. NCBI lineage: Eukaryota > Metazoa > Arthropoda > Insecta > Odonata > Libellulidae > Pantala > Pantala flavescens. Next base: position 63,634,151 of record CM036879.1, on the reverse strand, counting down.
AATTTACACGTTGAATTCCTTACTATAATTAATTATATTGTTAAAATGTTTATATATATATTCTGTACTTGTTCCTAAGCTTACAACCTTCTCTATGGATAAAATTGTTCAACATTCATCTTCAATTTATCATTGTGCATTTTTAGAAGCTCTATTATCCTCTCCAACAGCTTTAAAGGAATAGCAAACTTTGAAGATATATAAATCATTTATGGTTCCGCTGTTGTTTTCTTTTAACCGTCTTTCAAGTATCCAAATGAAGTTCGTAGCTCGCCGTTTGTAGTCGAAGCGGTGTCGTGGCACAGTCCTTGGGGTCGTTGATCTACGTTCAGCCACCACTGCAATGTACGCTATAGGATCTTCGTTATAGAAAGAGCCAAATTATCTTCTGAAGAAGCGTATCTTTCCTTAACATAAATAAGTTGAGACTTTTGAGTCTATTTATCGTACTTCGCCACAGTCAAATAAAGTGATGCCAACATTTATAGAGAAAAGAATAACTATGAAATCATTTTTAATAAATATGATGAAAAAATTCTGCTATATGTTTTAAAAATGTCATTTAATTCAATTCAACACAAATCCAAATCAACATTTTACTATAAAGAAATAATACATTTTAAGAATAGTTTATTTACATTAAAGTACCGTGTTTCCAGGGCAAGCTGCCTTCAAGTTTATTCTTTGCGTTATTCGTATAGTGCATTAATAGAAAAGAATTCTTTGGTTTATTGATCAAATATTAAACAGCAAAAGAAAGGATATCACATTATTTTGTAATTTTTTCATTGATTACCGTTTGTCTATAATAATATGATTGCATATATTTATCCTATAATATATCCTTTTTCTTTTGACCACAATATTGTAATAATACATAGTCATTAGTATTACACACATTAAAGGATTAATTATCTATTAATTAAAGTTTGGTATTTTCCTCTCCCGCGGCCAGTTATATCTTTTGGTTTTGTACTCTTACTTATATTTTTTTTCTGCTAAATGAATCAGCGTTAGAACATTCGAAAGACTAGCATTCATCCACTGAAACCCTCTGCATACACTTCTTAACGGTGACATCGTCTTTTGGCTCCGCTCAAATGATCGTAAATGTGAAAAGGGTTCTCGTCGAATCAGAGAATGGCGGACGTCTTTTTACGGGTTTCGTTACTCTGTGATACGTAACGAATCCGTCACGTGAAGGAGATATTGCCTTTGATTGGCGGAGAATCGAATTATCTAAAGAGACATGTTCTTAATCGTTTTAAGGAAATTGAGGGATAGCATACGGCTCCGTAGAAAATAGTTTTTCGTGAAACTATTGAAGGTTCTTTGAATTGTTTATAAGAGTGATCGCCTCCAATCATTATTATTTAACATAATAAATGTAAAGTAATTAGCTTTAACAAGGATAAATTTCAGTACACTTACTATCTCGGAGGTAAAGTTTTATCCAAAGAAAGTAATGTAAATACTTGGGAGTTACCTTCAGTAAAAATTTAAAATGGGATACGCACATTGAGAATATTATGCTAAAGCCAGTAAAACATCAAATTTCGTAATACGCTCTCTCAAAAATCGAACAATAAAATAAAAGAAACTGTTTACAAATCACTGGTTAGACCGATATTTGAATATGGTGAATATATATGGGACCCTAATCATACAGGACTTAAAAAGAAATTAGAGAAGATTCAAAGAAGAGCGGCTATCTTGGTGTTAGGAAGATATGAAGCAGCGTCTCTCAGATGATAACAGAATTAGGTGTGGATAGTTTAGAAGACAGGGGGAGGAATAAAAGATTATCACTACTCTTTATGTCTTTCGTAGGAACTCTTGCGTATAAGGAAATTAGCGATAGAATAGAAGAGGCAGATTACCTAGGTAGGCACGATCACAAAGTAAAATGCGTCAGACAGAAAACCAATGACAGGAAACATTGTTTTTTAAACAGAACAATCGAAGAATGGAACAGTCTACCTGCAGGAATCTTTGAACCTTTCCCGCAAAATGTAAAAGGTTTTATAAGGGGCGTTGGAATGAAATGACTTGCGGGATGACGAGATGTTTTGTTATTGATAGGGTGATGTACGGTGGGGACTTCGTGAGCCCCGTCAACGCTTCGGTAGTCGAGAAGGCCTATCAGAAACCCTGAAAATTCTACTAGAGAAAGTAATAGTGTATTTTATCTACATATATACACGATAATATATGCAGATACAATACATTATACTTACAATACTTATATACACTATAAGTATAGTGTATATAAGAACGGTGTATATAAGCATAGTATATACATGAATAATATGTTTAAGTTGCCACTGGACAATTGTCCACTTGTAACTTAAATTGTATAAATAAATTTTCAAGTTCACAAATAAATGAAAAATTAACGAATTGAATGGATGAAGGTTAGAGTTTAAACTTGAGATATAGTAGATACTATATTAGTTCATAATACATGTATTTGCTAGAAGTTTACTATCAAGGCATTTGTTATGGCAAATGAGCATTTCTCGAGAAGCAGAATTTTACCCACGATTCAATTATTTCAACGTGATTAATTTACTGTTATGTTTATATGATACTATTCTTTTCATTACACTTTTTTATACAACATTAGTTGCGTATCTGTTCAACAACAGTCCCATCTGAAACTATTCTCATTTTCCTTCTCATTACACAAGCTTTTGAAGATGATATCAAATATTTCAGTGTGGAATAGGAAGGAAATAATTCAGGAAACAGGAAATCTTGCTAAAAACTTTGTTGCTTCGTGTTGTAATTGGGTCAGTGGTGGATTCGATTCTAATTCTCCCATGGAATACGAGATCGTTCAGAAAGATGAAAATGTAAATAAAAGAATATATTTTACATTTACTTTCTGACAACATATGCTGTCTTAATCAATTAAATAAGGATTTTCTAAAAAATCTTTATTTTTTATTAGGTTGGAGGATATATTTCCCTCTCCTAATTTATTTCTTTGTATGTAGAAAATGCTGTAATTGAATAATAATTCTTTTTTTTTATGGCCAATTTTATATTATTTTTAGTATGATTTTTTTAATGGCTTACATCAATAAAAGACTAAATATCTCTATACTTCCTTATGTCATTGTAATTGTAAATCGTACTTCTTTAAATTATTATTTGCAAAATCGTATTGAACTCTAATTGTTTTTACTTTCCTACTTTCAGATCTACTATTTGCACCAGTAAAACCAGTTTTATCAGGTAAACATCATCGAATTAATTATCTATATTTATCCTTCATTCGGAGGTTATCTTTTACTTATATGAAATGATGAGAGTTATGTAACTCATGATCCATTTAAAGGTGAATAGCATCTGACTGTGACATGCACAGGATTTTTAAGTCATGAATAATTCTGGTTCATCGTGTTCGAAAGACCCATCCACAAATCAAAATGGAGAACATTCAGCCATAATCGGAGTTATCTCTCTTCACGCTCGTTGTCTTATGTTTTCAATGAATTTTGATGATGGATACTATGCAATTGGCAGCATTAAATAGCAGTGTTCGAAGGACAGGGGATACGATTCCCAGTGACCCTGTGCGAAAAGTGTGCGAAGACCCACTGACCGCCGATAAAAGCAGATACGCTTGTCCTTGGAACCATTTCGTCATCCAACGTTTGGACCGAATTTCATCGTTAAAAAATCACGTTTGAAGGTAGATCTTTTTTCGATCGAGCGATATGTTGAGTCGAATATTCCATCTTCGATATAATTATTAAAAAATCGGAAGAGTGTCAAAGGAAATCATATGTTTAGAATATTAGTTTGGTTAAACAGGAGGAAATTGAATCGGGAACCATTTAGGCTCACCGTTTTACTCCTTTTATTGAAATGAAAAGAAAAATATACGGAATCAGAAAACGATCGTAATTCACGGTCGTCTTTAAAGGGAAAATAAATGTGCCTTTTATCTAAGTGGGTTGTTGCGGTTTTTTCCGGGACGAGGTCTTTCTACCGCTTCATCTCGTTTGTTATACTTCCGTTTTAAATTCCCGTTTTTTCGTCGCCGAGCAAACGGCCGAAATACCGCGTCTTCTTCCTTGGAACGTATTCGCGGGAAATCTGTGAATCGAGTTCGTGTTTTTCCAATATATTTCTTTCTTTGACCTTTCTTTGGCGAATGCCTTTTTGAAATCACGATCCGATGATTGTTGCAAATAGAATTAGCGTTTCGAAAAAGCGTTCTGGAAACGTCGAGACGTCACCGAAGTCTCAGCGTGGACTTTTTTTTCAAGCGTATTTCCTTTGGATTAGGAGAATAATGTTGATCGATCGCGTTTAAAAGGCAATTGACATTCATATTCATTTAAGGTAAAGAAATCAGAACAGGAACGGTAAAGAAAAACACATGCAAAGCAACATCATGAAGGAGACCGCAGTTACATTTATCTACTATGGTTTAGAACCAATTTTATGAAAGTTATTTAGGAAGGAAAAAGTATAAAAAGGGTAAATTGAACGAAGGTAGGAAAGAGAATGATTAAAGAAAGAGAAACTAAGTAGTATAGAAGAGAAATGGTTAAGACTATTATAATCGATGAGAGAAGTTATTTGAGAGCATTGAGAAAACCAAACTAGTAGAATGTAAGGTAATATTATACTCAGTTTCATTCACTGATACGCAGTCCGAAGACATTGTGAGAAGGCAGGAAATTACTATAGGAGGGTTATTGAAAAGATTCTTGTTGGATTGTATAGGAATATAGCAATCATCGCCACTTTTCCGGCGTCTTCCTAAACAAAAAGAGCAACATGTTTTCTGTATAACATTAATACTTACCAATGTTATTAATCCATTCACTTAAAAATTAAAGGAATGCAAAAAGTGCCCCTTAAAATTTAAATTTTGTGGAAGGGATCCTAAAAGGAAGCGAAGCAACAGCATGTACATTTCTCTCGCTTTTAGATTTCCGTGACAGTTGTGAAAAATCGTGACGAGATTGGCACCGTGTATATCTTTCCGGGGCTACGTTCACCATTGGGTGTAAATACGTTCTGAATTGCGAAAGCTTCTTTCGACCGCTAAAGACTTTCAAGTTTCATTGTGGACGACTGTTTTGGAGATCCTCGGAAGTAAATATCGGGACAGTTAATACGAAGGGGTGAGAATGAGTTTACGTTAAAAGGCATGTTGGGATGAACATAAAAGACGAGAAAAAAGTGTTATGAGACCGGTTCTCGAACATGGATGCACTAGTTACGTGTATTATTAAAGACCCTGGGAACAAGAGACGTGGGAAAACCCTATCTTTTCTAGTGAATGGATGAAAGTTTTGACGTCATATTGGATGCGTAGATTCCCCATTCATACGGAAGCTGTGGATCGAAGTGGAATTTCGAGTTTACAAATTCTCTCTTAAGAAACTCGATTTCAGTTGTGAGTCATAGCGGAGGGAACATTCTGGAAAAACTCGGGTCATCGCTCCGCCCTTGACCTCAATTTCTTTCTCAAAATTGTTGTCAATTGTGGGAAAATGGTTCCTTTGATAGTATTCGATTTGAACGATCGCTACTCGATGAAGTACGCTCGAGTGACGCACCCGGATGACGCGAAATTGAGAACTTCCGTTCTACCTAAGCGCCCTTCTATTGACAGCTATATATGAAATTACACTTTCGTTGGATTTTCGTTAACCTCAACAATAATTAAACTTATGAATACTCCGTAAATTGTATTCTATATAGGATATTTTCGAATTTTCACGTCGATAATTTTCCTCTCCTTATGAATCTTTAACGCCTTCGCCAAATGAATTCCTTTCACTTTATTATGTTGGACGAATAAAGTATACTTCTGCACATAGCACATATCCTTGATGAAAGCATTTTTTAACTTAAATTTCAAGGCACTCGAATCGATTTCTACATTCATGACGTACTTATAATCTGTATTAAGAAAATGATCACCTTAAATTCTATACGGGCGATATATATATTAATACATTATTATCAAAATAATTATAAACATATATACTGCGCGAGACTAGAATTAAATTAAAAAGATAAATTTCAGCACAGATTTTAGAAGTATAAAAGAAGATAAAATCTAACATTCCAAAAGAATACAGAACGAAAAGAAATACTTCGCAGATAATAGAATTAAAACATTGTACACATGCAGAGTGAACTAACAAGGCTTTTGTAGATTGTAATCAATTGAATCTTAATATTTTAATGATTCTTATGACGTTAAACTGTCAATGAATGATCTTTAGATAATAGGAAGTATAGATGTAATGAAATTGAGGGAAAAGGGACCAAAGAAGAGGAAAAACCTAAAACGAATGATTTTTTTAGCCTTTGCATCTAGAATTTCGAAAATATTTCGCCGATTGTTACTTACCCGGTTATTCTTTAACCTATAGAGTTAACAGAGCTGCACTTTCTCTCGCTTTCGTTCACGTGCAACCGAATAACCCGCTTCTCTAATCCGTGGATAAACATTAGAAAGCGTGATCTCTGATCGTGCTGAATGCGACACTGTAGTTGGACTCGTTGAGTATGCGAAGCTCGTATCATTTCCTTATTTAAGTTTCGTTGAGCGTTCCAGATTAATATTTTCAAGAGCGCCAATATTCCGTTGTAATCATTCGTGGACAATACCGTGAGTATAAATATTTTTAAGTATAAGGCGTTGATTCAATTCGTCCATCTAACAATGTTTTAAAAACTCTCTTCCGCAATGGTTTTCCTCTTGTTCGCTTTCACTAGCCCTTACACTCTGGCCTTCCGACGGAGAACAAAAGGGAAGTTTTCTTTTTAAAGACCCTCTCATTCTCGTCTAATTTTTAAAATTGGTATCCCTTCCTCCGTGTGATGGTGGAGAGAACCGTTTCGACGCGAAGATGGTTCATTTACTGCATAATTCGAGTCCTTCTCAGCCGCGATTTCCTGGGAAGCGTTGCCAACAGCTCCCTCAATGAGACTTGCGTTTTGGAGAGGAAATATCAACGAGAGGAAGAGTATCAGTTTAAGGGTACCTCATACTTACGAAGCACGTTAGTTGGGAGCTCATAAAAGCTAAAAGTATGACGGACGTTTAAAAATGTAGCTGGAACGGTACTTGAACCCGGAACTCCTTATTACGAACTGTTTAAATTGCCATCGAGTTATGGATGGGGGTTGGGATACATCGAGTAGGGATGATTCTGGATTCAATTTTCTCTCGATACCAGATTTATTCTCTAATGCACCTTTAATATCGTCAATTGGGTCTAAGAGATGAGAAACAGTGGGAAAAGAGTTCTTCGAAACGGACTCGTTCTGTTTAGCGCAATCCTTTTTTTGGAACGAGTCACCGTCATTGACCTTACGAAAGTAGGAATTCCTTTGTTTGGATGCGTCGGCAATATCTCTCATTTATGTGTATTTTTTCCAGTTTCCGTTTCACCTCCCTTCTGACGCTCAGGGAAGCCGTCGCACGTTCGCAGAGAGAGAAGCTCTTAGCGAGAACAATGCTCGATCTACTTTCTAAAGGGTCCTCGGAGAATTGAAAATTTAGATCGCGTATAGCGGAGGAATGGTACCTCGCTGCTCGATGAAATATTCCTCTTGGACTTGTTTTCTATGCGTGATTTTCTTCTTGATATTTCATCTTCATTAGTATATAAAAGTTAGTATACATATAACAGATCTTAAGAAATAGACCACAAGGTTTACCTCGAGTGACCAAATTTTAATAGCGTTGGAAAATGGTGTGGTAGAATATTTATTCCCTGTATTTAACTGAAAGAGATAGGACCGGAACTTGAATCTGAATCTCCAATTACCGATAGGTTGTTCTAGTCATTGTGCTGCGTTCAATTGCCCTTTAAAAGGATAATTTGTTGGCGGGTAAGTTTCGTCCGCTTAGCGAACTCGTCTACAATCATGGCCTTACAGCTGCAAGCGGTGTTAAACCCCCTATCGGTAACTCGAGGTAACGGGGTAAAGGTAGACGTTGCGCCTGAAAAATTCTCAGGGTTTAACGGACGTGAAAAAAACTTAAGACTATTAGCCTGTTTCACTCGTGTTTTTAATCTCATGCTTGCCGATCTATTCATGGGCTATGAAAGATTATAATATAAAAGGTAATTTAAGTGATCAGGCGTACATTGACCCATATAATGACCCATGTATGTATGTATGTATGTACATTGTGATCACATATTGTCTTATCTTGAAAAGTTATTGTGAATGGAATGTTTTCACTTGTTATCCGTCATAAAGCTTTCGTTCAGTAAAATTTTATAGTGAACAAAGGACTTTGACATCTACAGAATAGAAGGAGATTATCTTCTCATAATAATATATGTCAATCAATTAATTTCAATACGTTCAGCTATTAGTCTTCCTTGAATACTTTATGCTGTAAGCTTTTTAAGAATTCAATGATGCATTTATATAAATAAATGTTATTTATTAAATTTATTTAAACTTTAGCTAAATTATCTCAGCTTTTAATATTATCTACTCTGAAAAATCATTCCTAGAAATAGTTCTAATTTTTGAAGCTGGAATTTCCACGCAATGCAAATTTCCACATGAATGCAAAATCTACCGATTAAAAAAAAGCTGTTACGCGGTAGATCAGTAATGGCGACCACTTTATTAAATTAATTGAAATCGGAAATTTGAATGATATCCTCTGGTGAATCATTCGTGCACCATTTTAGCAGTTCTTTTAACTACACCCTCGGATTGTCACCATTGTTTATTTTCTCCCATAACTTCCGGGACACGTCCTGTTTCCTCGAATACTTCACTATTATCACTTTTCCTCATGCATGAACGATAAATCCTGTGAACAGAATCGCAGTTCAAAAAATGTATTCAGTTTTCTCGCGAAGAATGTAAATCTGTGAATGGCGAAGTTTTAATGTTATTTTGATCCAAGAAATTGAGGATAAATGTTTCCCTAAATGTTTACAATCATTGTTGCGTAAACTTGTTCTCAACACTATTCCGAATGATGGTACTTGTGTATAGAGGATTTCGTGAAAAGTACTGGGATTAGAAGTTGAAGATGTAAAGAATATGTCTCAAAGCAAGAGACAAAATTCGTTTCCCTTTCCGATCGAATTGAAGTTCCTCTGATAAATATTGATTAAGTAGGTATGTAGACGGTATGAGTTAATTAATAAGTTTACGATTTAATGAATAATCTATAGATAGTGGAAAGGATAGATATAATGAAATTGAGAGAAAGAGAGATTAAGCAAAAAGAACAGACGTGTCATAGTATATATTTTGTTAATATACGTAATTTACCGAAGGTTATTAATGCTTTTATGTAATAAAAATGTGATATTTTAGTAACTGAACTCCAGGACTATATATTAACATGAATAATTTCTGCTGTTGTCTACCGCTAATTGATACTCTCTATTATATTAAATGTTTCGTAAACAACGCAATTCGTCACCTGACGAAACAATAGCCTTTTATCAGAGCTTTATGAAATGGGCTTCATTCGATATCATGTGTGAAAACGAGAAATCACTTTCTCCATCTTTAGGTGGGGACACCTCGCACCGGTCGTCGGCACGAAAATGGTTCGCCGGAGGATGTTTTCGTCGAAGGTGAATTTTCAACACTGCGCGACCCTCGATTGGTCCGCTGCGGCGGAGGGAAAACAATCGTGTGTTGTCCAGTGGAGGGAATGGTTGAAGCGCAACGGTACTCATCAGCATCCCTCTTATTGGGTTGCGGAATTTCTCGAATCCCCATGATGATATTAAAGGTTCTTTACGAATCGGGTGTCAAGTATCCGAACTTACCGTGATATACTCTTGAGACAAGAGTAATATTTTTTGCGACAGGACAAAAATCGTCTTTCATCCTTTCACTCCTGAAGTATTTTCTTCTCTAGAGGTCTATTTATCAGTCACGTATCATTCATCATAAAGATGGTTACATATTGTAGCTCGTTAAATGTTCTTTTGTTTAATATTTTCTGGAATTTATTCGCTAACTATTGATTCCATTTAGAGATTTCGTTCTTCATGATATTGTTCAGTTTGTCATAGTTTTGTCACCTAAGGCCATTTGACTTTCATTATTTAATGCAAGTTCTAATTAAATATTGATTCAATAGTCTCTAGGCTGAATTCAATTCCTAATTTAATTCGTAACATTCTAAACATTCTTTGGTTTATAACAACCTGATCAGAATGTGAATTTGAAAAGCATCTCAGTGTAGTAGCGCTAAAGGTCTCGCCTCATCGCATTTCTGCGTCAGCAAATGACTCCCATAAAAGCTAGACGACCTAGATGCAGTTGCAATGCGTTGCGAGACGATTTGTTTATGTTTTGGACGTAAATAAGTCGGTTGCTCAACTCACTCAAGATGATTCTAGGCTCGTCGTTGGCTAATCGCTCAGTTGCGAAGCTTGTTGATAAATACTCGAAAAGCGTGTCTATAATGGCGTTGAGAATGCATACCAACTGAAATAGCTTTTTTATATGCATTTCGCGTGAGTCTCATTCGAAGGGAATACACAATAGTCGGGTGTAGGTTTGTCTCTACGCCCTGTTTTCAAGAGAAAGTTGTGGAATATTCAATCGGAACAGATCGTTTTATAATTTTAGAGAGCTTCTAGGTAAACCGAAAGAAATTGCTCATCACGCAATTGTGAATTCTGCTGTTAGGAGCCCAAAATTTCACTCCACATTTATTTATCATTTATTTATAGACCGCACAAATACGGAAAGGATTTTGGGTGTATTACTTAGCACGTTAAAGTGTGCGCTTTTTCACAAAGTTAGACAGAAGTGAAGGCATCACCCAAAACAAAAGTGGAATTGACGCGGCATGGTGGTGTAGTGGTCAGCATACCTGCCCGGCAAGTGGGAGTTGGTTCGAATCCCAGTCAAGACCGCACAAACATCCTCTTTAGGGACAATTACAGTGTGGTCGTCAACTTAACAATGGACGTTGCAAACATTCAGACCCAGAGAGGAAAATTTCCTCCTCAGCCGGGATTTGAGCCCGGTACCTCAGCGTCAGAATAGCTAACCATTCCGCCAAACACGCCGGCAATAAAGAGGGTGCAAGATACTGTACGATACGAGTATAATTATAATAAATTCAACTATACCGACTTTTTTCATCATGATACTGAGAAAGTGCAATTTTAGTCTATGATTTTTGTGATTTATATGTACATGTATTTTCTAGATTGAAGGTTTCATCAGATTATTCTATACAAAATGGGAATTTTTATTGTAAACGGAGTGAAATGATAATTTTCACTCAAAGGTATATTTTAGGTTACTTCTGGAGTAATCTGTTTTGCTTAGTGATCAGTCAGTATCCCACTTTTCTTGCGAAATAATACCTATTATAATAATACCTATATCCAAGGAATCACTTCGATATTTGAGATGCCTTATGAACGATTTTTTTCTGAATTATATTATTTAATTGGTTGCGGATTTGGCTCACAATTATTTCTTTTGATAAATCCGAGAACACAATTATCCCTACTTTTGTTTTAATGTTTTTCTTGAGTACCGTTTCCTTTTCAGCACCATTTTCGTTTGAGTTTTGGAAGGAGACTAAATTTTGGGTTCCACTGTTTTCACGTTTGATACTGTTGTATAGTATACCTTGTTACAAGGGTGAATGAAAAACCTTGAAGTATGTTTCTTTTAAATTTTACGTACTTTTAATGTAATTGTAATACAATAATAATTGTAATAACTCCCCCCAAGTTAATGAAGGATTTATATTTGTAAAATTAGAAGTAGAATTACTTTAGCAATTCTCTCATCATTTTATCTTTTTGATCTCATGTTCTTCTAAGGTTCACTGGTTTCTTTGGCATTGTGTTTTGGGTGGAAAGAGGCCTAAAATATTATTATATTGCTTCCATTCCATCTGTGATGAATTAAATCAGAGATCCATTTCAGTTTCCTAGAGTAGATAGAGTATTTTCCAAGTTTTATCTTTCGACGTCTTCTTTTGCTGAAAAAGGGACATGGAAAATATAAAAGCAAACGTTTCATTTTCACATACCATAGAAGTTTAGAATAAAACGGTTACCTTCAACTCTCTACCGAAATAGCGTTAAATTTACCTCTATATTTTACATTTCGAGATTTTATTGCCCACCGATCGTTTCTTGTGGTCTTGGACACGCCCCCATCTTCTTTTGGAAACTGTCACTATAGACTCTTCTATGGTAGTGGAAACAGTGAAGTCTCCGCCCATTTCGCAACCCGCTGTTTTGTCTACGTCAGATAGCGTGCAGACGATGCCCTCTGGAGGAAACATCGAGTGATTCAAGCGTGTAAACATAAGGGCATCTCGATCGGCTATTCCTTTCTGAAGAATATAAATGACACAGCTCTGATCGACGCGTAAAAACTTTCCGGAACTCGTGGCAGATGTCGCGGACGGTTGACCATCGCGAGACTTTCGTAACGTTTACTACAAAACGAAATAATGCGCAGTAGCCTTATAATTATGATTCACTGCGTCTTCTGATTTGAGAATGACTTCTGGAATGCGTAAGAGATGTTCATGCTCAGAACGGGTGTGGTACAATCATTTGCGAATTCCACTCCTGTCTCTGGATGGACGGAGGAAATTTTTGTGAGAGGATGATGCATTCAAGGACCCGCCGATAGCTTGTGGTTTTGTTTTTGACTCTTCTGGAAGGGGGAGTTGAGGGCGTTGCTGAAGGCATCTGCTTCTTAACAATTATCTCTCAAGGTCGTTTGTGGTGGAAGTAATTGAAAAAATAACAATGTGAAACTAATGAAAATTTCTCGCTTAGAGTGCGGTTGTCCAGTGGACAACTTCCCTCTTTATTTAATGCCCATCGTCTATGCATTTACATCGCCCCTCGGTAGCTAGTAGATTTACAACCAATGGAAAGCGTTTGAGTAAGTTTTTTGTCGCTTTTAATGAAAATTTCGCTCGTTCAAAATTTCCCATTCGCTAAATAGAGAAGCGGTTAATGGTATCAGTAGTTCTAAACGAAACAGGAAATATTTCATAATCTACATCGATATTTTCCGATGTTTACATGAATAATATGATGGATAATTTTCTATTTTTCGAAAAGCGAATAAAACATTATTTGCCAATGGAAATCAAGGATGTATTCGCATCAAGTTTGTACCGGAATTTTTCGAAAATGCACGAGTCAGCCAATCATAATACCTTCTCATTTTCAAGGTTCTTTCAACTTAACGATGTCTCAAAATTCCGTGGAAAGGTGTTGTAAGACTCTGCTCCAATAATAACATTAAAATAGCCTAATAGTATTTTTTTATTTATCTATAAATGATATTTCTCGATGCACCTCATTTCTTTCTATCTTATTATTTCTTTTTAAATATTCCTTTCATATTTTTTCTAGTCTCTTCGTATTTACGTTTTGCCTGAAAATATTCATCCATCATACATTGATGATGAAAAATGGATGATATGACGTCAATTTAGCTCTTCCAATAATCAGCAATAACAACGGGCACTCTTTAAATGGGAAGAGTAAATGCGTCGAAATTTTTCTAATCCGTTGAAAATAGGTGAAGCATCTGTCACGTTCCCAGCGAGCGCTGTGGTTAGATATGATTACGTAATCCGTGCATCCGAGAACAACTGTGGGATGCTGGTGGACCTTGGATGTGTCGGGTGCAGAAAGCACGTCGGTGCCTGGTACGGATAGAATAATCTCTCTCCACCCACTTCCATCGCACACTCTCGGTTGAGTGGCCAAGTGTATTGGGACGGATGGTGCAGTAACGGACTGATGCTAGTGTTGAGAGGTGAACATATCTGGAGGAAGAAATCGGAGACTTTGGAGATACTTAGCAGTCAAGGTGATGATTCCTCCTCTTGCGGGTTGTTCTCGATGTGATTCATGAAATAGTTTATGGCTTTGACTTTTAACGGGAACCTAATAGTAGTTTCAAATATTATTCGTGTCGTTCGATGTTGTTTCACTCGTGTTTTAGGAGTGTATTCTTTTCCTTGGTTTATATTTCAGTTCAAACGTTGTTCGATCAATTTAAAGTTAAAAACTATCCTTTAAGTAGTATGACAAAGGTATCTTAGGAACTCAAGACCATGATGGACATGAGTTATATAAAATATTTAGTTAATTCGTTCACAAAGTATATTTTATTACAACTCTCGTTATAATACAGCGTATGAATTCTGCAGCAGGTATGAAACATTTTGATATCTAAAAGTTTCTTGAGATCAATCGCTTTTATTGTTCGTACAATGCTTAACCATCACATTCTTCGTTCTTCCCCAATTGAATGGAACAGAGGGTTGATATCTCACTGGAAGGTTATTGACTTTGGAGCGAAATTGGTCCTTATACGCCATATTGAAAGCGATCTGACTTCTTTTTCTTTGCCAACTACGACTGCGGCTAATGGTAGATATATTTAGGATCACTTTCTCTCTAAATAAAAAATTTCATTGTTTTCCCTCGCTTTCTCTTCGTAAAATACGTGAGTCTTATTCTTCCATGTCTTTTGTACTTCTAGATAACCAACCATGAAACAATGACTGTAACCATTTTCGCATAAAGTCTATAAATTATTAGATCATGTATTTCGCAAATTTGCCGAAATTTCAGTGTTTATTTTCGCTCGGTGAGAATATTACACCTTTAGAATTTGTTATAGAAAAATTTTTAATTCGTTTATAATAGTGAAATGGATTTACTTGCTTTAATGCGGATTTTTGTTACGATAGTTTTTATTTATGGTTGTATGGCTCAAGAGGAGTTTAGAATATCCCTAACACCCTCTATCAATCGCTTTTTAAAGAACGCCTTACGTCGACTGAACTCGCTGTTGAGGTAACCATGTTCTATACTGCTGATGATATTTTCATTTTTACTGATTTGTTTAAGGTTTATTAATTTTGAAAATGATAAGTTGTATCTCTGCCTCTTTGCTTAATTAAACTCAAAGTAAATTGGTGAAAAGGAACTTGACATCTTGACAGATGAACCCAAGAGACATTTTTGTCCCTAATATTTCGATACTAGATACGTAGAATCATTTTAACGCAAAATCTTTTCTCTTTGTCATTATAGACAATATGCGGATGCTATTAAATTAAAATAACCATAAACCTCTGCATCGGAAGTTCCTTGTAACATATCGGTTTCACTTGGAATGTGAATACATGGCAACCGCCTGTGCAACGCAATCGGGAATATCCCATCTTTAGGAATCGAAGTCCTTGCCGATTGTATTTCCAGCGGTACTCCGCAGTCTCCAACAAGAATTACCGTTAGAATCGCTTATCCTTCGCCGAAGGATGTCAGTTAATACCCGCTTGTGCTCTTGCGGATTGTCACGACTACGCCCTTAGGTCTTTCGTGTGTTGTCGAGCATGAGATAGAAAGATTGTTCTTTATTTGCCTTCTCTTCAAGGCTACCGAATGAGCTTTTGTGTTTCACCCTACGGATCTCTTCAATGAAGCATTTTATAAATTACGCTTTTATAAATTTATAACAAGGATTATTTACTTTGCGTATTTTGTAGGTTCGAATGATTTTTATTCTTCTAATCGATAACAATGATAAAGTTACAGAATAGCATTTAATCTATGTGTTGTTGCGCTTAAACTATTTCCCATAAATATCAACCTATTTATAGTACTTAATTTTTCTTTGATTAGTTTCTTCTGTTAAAGCGGTCTCTGGTTCATATCCCGGAGAAAACTGACGATTGCGGGAAGAGAATTTCTATGTGAGAGCTTTTTATTTTAATTTTTAAAAATATTTTTAGCCATTCAGAAGAATTAACAAGCGACAGAATCAACGTTTGAATCTATCGAATTAAGTAAATGAAATTTACGTGTGTACGTATTTGCTGAGGCAGGATCGATTTTCAATGGATATTTTAGTAACCCATACTTTGCATTTGTATGATTCATAGTATAAGAATTAGTAGACAATTTTACGTTCAATTGAACTATTTCGGAGCTACTCAATAATAGTCTCAGTCCTTGACATTTGGGTATTGGTTCTAAAGATGATGAAATGGCAGAATTCCACGGGATTCCTTCACATTTGGCACGAAATCTGCATCTTTAATTCGTAAAACCATTTCGCTGTCACGTGCATTTCATTCACTGTAATTCACATGAAATATTTGTCTTTAAAGAAATCGGATGATTAACGATTCTCGAGAAATGAAAGTATAGCACATTTGCGTATTAAACTCGTCTTTACCTCAAATTTATCTTTCGCTCATCGCCATGTTCCGGCGGAAGCGTTGATTGCAATCTTCTTTATATTTCCTATCCTTGTTTATGACGTCCTTGGGCAGCGCTCAATCTTCGTTACTAAATCCATGGGTGTTATTTATTAAGGTTTTCTTGGTTTAGCGGCTGAATCTATTTAAGCGATGATTCAATTCGCGAGTCAAATATTTTCCTTTCTGACTAACCGTGTACTACATTTAATTAACAAAGAATGCTATTATCTCTAAAATACATAGTTTGATTGCAATGATATTGGCTGTGTCCTATCTTTAATTTACTTCTTGTCCTCAAATAGCGAATAATATTTCTTGATAATTAAACATCTCAGTTTAAAATGAAAAATGACTTGTCTTCTAATATATCCCTTGCTCACAAGAATTGCTGTAATAATATGAAAAATATCTTAAAAGGGCCACCGTTTCACTGAGAGACAAAATTTAATATGGAGTGTTTAAAATACCTGTTTCCTCTACTTTGTTCATTTAATTGATCGTGATTATATGTTCAATCTTAGCTAATATTTTTATATTCTTCCATAATAATAATTCTTTTCTTATAAAGAGATATCTCGGTCGTATATTTTCCTAACCGAGACAATATTCGGAGGAAGTAAAATTTAACGTTTCAAATATTTAAAGTATCCGGTAGATGCTTTCAGAAAACTGTTGATTCGCCTGCAGATGTTTTTAAATTTTTTTGTTTTCAAATAACTTTTTCGGAAACATGAAAATGGCATTTCACAGAATCAATGAATCTCTAATCGGCTTCGGTGAGTTATTTTGCATTTGGTTCATCTGGAAATGATAGTTAGCGAAAGGAAGAAAATCTTGAAGAGTTGTGAACAATATGGAAAAGAGAGATGCAATATATTTGTAGTTTAGAGATACGGATAAGAATGCATAAAATTAAATGGATCAAAAATATCAGAAATGTTGAAGTATTACATGAGATGATGAGAAAACAGGGAATCAATACGCAAATTAGGAGCTGACATGATGGGAAAAATTAAGAATTCATAATCAATGAGGTAATCAAAGGAGAAATAGAAAAGGGAGGGTTCGGCATCAACTAATTATAGTACTTTAAGAAAAGACTATCGCAGAAAATCATCAAAAATGCACTGCTGAGTCTACCATCGCAGATCATAAAAAACAAATGAAGTTAGGAAATTCTGAGAACAGCAGTGTCATTCGAGTGCAATAAAACATGAGTTGCTTTAGAAGCGGCGCATCCTTAATTGAATTGTATCAGTTGTTGCAAGTGAATGGCGGGCACATATGGATCATACTCATTATCTCTGGAAGCTTATCCTGTACCATCGTAATATTTTTTCCAACCATTTTTATCATTCCTTAAACGAGCATATTAACTCGGTCAGTAGGTTTCCGACTAAATTAATTAAGATATCCTTAAGAAAATGATGACGATCCGAGTTCTAACATCAAAGATTCATCGAAATTCAATATTCGGTGTATCGATGGATCGGTAGTCGATACAAAAGCATTACGTAAATCGTTGGACAAATATTTTCTCTTGTAAATGTATTTATATTAAAACAAACTGTTGCATTGATATTGGATTTTATGGAGGTATTGAAATAAAATGAAATTGTCGAATTCTCGCGAATCGAAAAGATGCTCTTATTTGAGGAGCACATTTATTATGCAAAGGAATTCAAGCAAAAAGAGCGAAAATTTCTTTGAGAGTTGATTCTTGCGCTTTTGTTTATATGAGTGTGCTCTATAACAAGTGGGCGGAATGCATGCAGGTGCGTCGCTGTTCATCGCTAGAATGCGTGGGGGGATAAGGTACCGTATGGTGGCCTTGACAGATGGTGCGAACTGGAGCGGCAGCACAATGGCGTTTAGAAGGAATCAAGCAAATGGTCGTTTGATACATTCGTGGATAAACTTTCTATTGGATCTCTGATAAACTTATTTTATAGCTTCCTCTGTGCACTCCGATTAACGTGTTTCACAGCAAATAGAGGCCAATGACATCTTTTGCTTGCATCGAAGAGCGGCATTTTATCTTCTGTTTTGCAATTGAAGTATATCGCTCCTATCTCAGCGTGGTATCGCCAATTTTCAAAGGAAAATATGAAATTGTCATGCCTAAGTTATTTTCCTATTTTCTTAAGGTAATTAGATGTTCAACGGATATCCATAGTTCCTTGGAAATGAATAGCGAATCTAGAGATTCTTTACAAGATTCGGATTTGTCAAATGTGAACATACGCTTTTTTGCAAAAATTTCTATGAGGTATTTCGAAGATTTAAAAATATTTTGCCAGAAGTATTAACACATATTAAATTATCAGTATTGTCTTCTAAAGAAAGCTTCCTGCGAAGTTTATGAAAGTGTTCTTTTTATTAACAATTTCTGTTATTCTGTTTCTGCAATTCCTTTCTGGTATATTTGCGAGTGAAACTTGAATCCCAGTGAGGGGGATATACTCTCCGCGTTCTCCGCGGGAGATATTCTCCGCGTCATTAGTACGAAACTTCCTCTTTCAATAACACCAATGATTTTCCTGAATGCTTATAGATTGACTGAAATTAATTATGGCCTCGTCATTAATTAATTATTCTTCTTGTCGGTTAGGGTCACTTAAAGGAATAAAAATAGGAATCGACTTTGTTCACAATCTTTATAAGCTCTTTGAATTTTTACGATAAGAAACATTAATACTTTATTCGTTTCGATACTGAACACTTGCATGAACGCCTATCGATCAGTGATCTTTGATTTTGTCTCGATGATAATAATGTTATCCGATTACATTTTCATCTTCATTACGAATTCATTCAATATTTCCAATATTTGGGATTTTTGTATCATTGATGATGGGAATTATGGTACCTAAACCTATTCAGTTCATATTCTTATCCGTTTAATTGTGAGAGTACCTTCTGTTGTGTGAGGTTAACATTAGTATAACATAATGCTACAACTCTAAAAAAATCAAGAAATCGCCGAGAATCATCGAGCATTTAGTTTTTTACCTATGTTACCATAACGAAGATTATTATTTTGTTATCCAGTTCAAGTTCATCAGTTTACTCGGTGTATATTTCTTCCTGTTCTAGAACTAACCCAGCCGATGTCGTAAAACAGACTAGCGAACAATTTAGTCCCTATTCTTAATATCCGCTAAGTTATATTAAGGAAATAAAGTTTCGAAGATACAGAAAATATCGAGTACTGAATAGCAAGTCTAGTAGTTGAGCATTGATCGTGACTCATCATTGTGTTGGAGAGTATTTAAATCTGTATTTTATTCTTATGGTTGAAATAATAACTTTAAAGAGAAAAATGACTGTCTATGGTAAATCATTCTTTACGAAAGTTACAAAGTAAAGTCATTCATTCTACTCTATAAGAATAAAATATGCGTGTTAGCTCCAAAATGAAATATTTATGAAAATCAATCCCGTTTTATTCCGTTTTTTTGATCCCTTTAATTCCTATCCTGATGATAGCAATGATGTTCCCGAGCGATCTGATAATTCTATATCCTCGGTGCAAATTTATCAGTTTTCTATGGGAGAAATGCTTTGAATAACGCATTTCCGCGCTCCTAATTTCACTGTCTGCGTCTTAGCTATTGTTTGGCCCGAGTTGACCTTTTTATTCCTGAGTTCGTAGATATCGCCTTTGATACTTCCGCAATTCCATCGTAGATCATGTTGGACGAGAATAAATAACAGTCAGCAGTGTAAGTTCAACATCTGGTCTTCTTATCTGCACACACCAAATGCTAACTTAAGAAGTACAGTTCACACTTTATTGCAATTCCAAAGTGCATGAATGAATTCTTTACTAGAGTTTAATTCTTCCTGGTGCTCAGTTAATCATTGGGACAATCAATTCATTCAATCCATCCTTCAAAGAATTCCTTATGCTTTTTTGTAACTATCTGCCTCGATCTCGCTCCTTAAAATTAGTGGATAATTATGTGTGTGGAATAATGGCGAAGTCGGTGAAAGCTTAAAATACTTACCGTATTTCCCCATGTATAAGCACCCCTTTGTTTAAGCAACCTCCCCATTTTTTGACTGTGAAATTTTGGAAAAGATATTTTACTAGAGAAACAGGTTACAAAAAACAATGGTTACAAAGAAACAAAATTTAAGACTCATAATAATCGCTCATACACCCACCATCACTGTCTGGTGTATCGCATTCCTCGTCTTCTTCAATATCAATGGCAGCTAACAGCTCTTCCCCCTCTGTATCATCTTCATCACAATCTTCATATATATATATATATATATCTAGTGGTGCATTTCTAACGCCTACTCCCACTTCACTTACGTTATCGGTGTATGGGGTTGGCTTATACATGGGGAAATACGGTAGTATAGTTGACGTCCTTCGTATTTTGTTATTATTTTTTCATCTTTTTCTTCAAATTTTTGTAAATTTAAAAACAAACTATTTAATATTTTCTTTCATTCTGATCATGTTGCGTCTAAGTGAAGAAGCTGAAGTCGTATCTGATGTCACAAGGTTCTCCAACCGACGTTATTAATGTCTTTATTATTAATTTAATTTAAATAAACTCATTCCTAACAGTAAAAACAGATGTATTTTAAACAGTGAAGTTCCATCATGAATATACATGTAAGACGACCACGAAATGTTTTTACTGAAAATCCAAATCCGTTTTCAAATCAGAGGTGTTTAACGTTATTTCATCGTTCCTAAGTTTACTATTCAATTGTAGTAATCGAGGATAAGGAACACAAATATTGAACTTTTCTGAAGAATAACTTACAGATTTAAATGTATAGTAGATGAATAGCATTCTCTGTTCACCCAGTCGCAAGAATTTTTCCATTCCAAGTGGAAGCTTATTACCCGACGTTTTATCATACCGTCTATGTCATTGCTATCTAGTTTTCTAGTTGTAAACCGAGTTGACCGCAGTGCAACGGGAGTGCTGCCGACGCAAAGGAGTGGAGCAATTGCAGAATGACGTCAGAGAAAGGCAGAATAGTTGCGCAACAAGAACTTCCCACTCGGAGATTTTAACGCTCGAGTCTCTCTCCGCGTATTATTTCCGTGCGAACTGGAACTTGGGAAAATTTCACCAAGAGCCGAGAGGCGGTTTTCACCGGGTATCGAGCGTAAGGTTTTTAGCACACTTCCTTTGTTTCTGCTGTTACAAACGCGGTTTTTCACACAATGGCGACAAAGATGGTTTCTTCGGATAAGTTTCACACCGAGTCGTGTCAAAGGAGCGGGGTATAAGATTCATAATTGCTGTTAAGGATAAATATCAGACGGCATATTATTGACCGGCTGACGAAACGCATTTAATTAGCCTTCGTGAATGGATTTTGCCTAATACACGGAAGGATGATTCTGTACGAAAACGGATTTTCGTATCACGCGCGTAAACATCGTCAGAAGGTATATAGCATGGATTTATGTAAATCCAATTTTTGTTGGAATTAAAAAAAATACCTCGAATATAATTTTTTCAAAACCAAAATAAGAACTGACCTGAAATACATTCCAACAGTGGGACGAAACCACTCGAATATATTGCGATAATGGGTCATTCAAGAGTTAAGAAGAGCAATCAATTGCGTTCTTTCAATTCCTGATAGCTATTCGTGGATGCTTTACTTTAAATGTTTCGCAATTTCTAGTCTCTGAAACCTTCTGATACTGACTACGGAGCATTGTATTTTCTCGTCCAAGCCAATGTGTTATTTTCTTCTCAATTCACACGCATCTTCAAAGGAATCTAAATAGGCCACGGCCGACTCCTTTCTCGGAAACGTGGAATATTGTATAAGGCTTCATCTCCGCTTAAATTCTAAATATTCCTTAATCTTAGTAGGACTATATCACATAATTTCTATTTAGAATCGTTTCTACTTATTTTCTCCTTGATTCATATCATGTCATCATATCTATAACGACTTCTTGAATTTAGAAAACTATATCTTCTTTTTGCCATTTGCGTCCCTCCATCTTAATCTACCGTTTTATTGATTTCCAATTCATCTCTTTCAAAGGACAAATCGTATTGTTGCAACATTCTCTCAGTGAATTGGCTTCAATGGGCTGTAAGGCCAAGGACGTCAGCTATTAACTGCCTAAACGAGCAGATTGCGAAAGTAGACGGATAGACGACCTGAATCTTGCGTTTTTCAAGTAGCTCCGTTTTTACTCTCATTTACTGACTTTTTATCCTGAACTTGCATTTCTTCTTAAGGGAAATACGTGTACGGAATGATATTTTGGTCAAAAGGAAGATGACTTCGAATCATCTTTCTTTTACTATAAACTTTACCTATTTTTCCATGTTGCTCTACGCATACTGCGCCTTGAGGAATTTACATTTATTTTTAAACCGATCAAGTCACTTGAGTACATTCTAATAAATTCATGTACCTCTTAATATTTAATTTTTCCGCCTCCATAATGATGAGTTATGGACTTTTTATCATTCAAAATTAATAATCCTTATCGGTATCGTTTGCGGTCGTATTGTGCAGAATTGATTTCAGATCGCACGTTCTTTCCCTATAAAATGCAAATTTTTAGTTTAGAGAATAAAAATTATGCTTTAATTTCGCTATTTACGTACGTTATTATGATCAGTTGGCATCTGAATCCAATTTTGATGCTTTTAAATAACGATGGTTGGTTTTAAGGAATTCCATGACTTCGAGGTAAGCTTATTTTAAATGATCCATCTGATTTTCAAAAAAGAATTTTCACTTAGTTGAAGTTAAACATTTACGTAGTATATCATTTGTATAAATATGTAGCACATGAAGTTTTGAGGGCTTGGTTTTAAACTGCAAACTTTTGTTTGTTAAGACAATCAACCACCGAGCTTTGATCTGTTTATCACTCAACTAAACTCTCAATATTCTTAGCATTCGAAAGCCTTGAAGCACGCTAGTGAACACGTGATACCCCATTGAGAATAACTTTAAGTTTCATTTCCACTACCTCCATGTTTTCTGAGATTCTTTAATATATACTTAAAATTTTAATGATAATAAATTTTCTTTTTCAGCTTTTTGAATATAACATTAATGAGTAAAACGAGTCCAAAGTGAATTTAATTGATATTATCGTGCGAATGTCGTAGTTTTTGTCATTGTAGAAAGAAATTAAAATATTCCTATGATGAGCTCTTGCAGCCGTAGAAATTTCTCTTTGTGTTCGAAATTCTTGAAGTTATTATTATCCTTGCTAATAATATAAATGCACTACCTTTTTATCGAAAGGAAATTTCGTAATGATTCGTAATCGTATCCTTTCCAGTAGTTTTAATTTTATAGTGTATTTATTCATTTCTTTCAATTTTCTCGGTTTTCCAACCAATTGTCTCCTTCAACCACTTAATAGAAGAAGAGGATAGGTTTTTTTTTATATAGGACGAGAAAGCGTGTGACTTCACTAAGTTGAAGAAAAGTGCAAAATAGCAACATGACTGGGACTCGAACCCACGTATTGTCATTTGTCGGGCTGGTATGCTGACCACTGCACCACCAGGTAAGTGAAGCTGGGTTCTAGTCGTGTCGCTATTTTCCACTTCTGTTAAAGTTCGTTTACGCAGGTTGGGAAAAATTAGTAGATATAAGATTTGCACCCAGATTGTGAATACTAGATAAATTTAGGGAAAGAAAGATATTATGCGACCACCTTGCTGGGCCGATCTGATTGAACATGAGAGATGGATTCTAGGACATCGTTTTAAGAATTCTTTCTTCCCGCGCATTATATGCGATAATATTAGGATAAAATACGCGATAGCTTAAATAGCTGTTTAGGGAATAATTAGGCAGCAATAATTTGAATCATTATGTAATTTTTGGTATATCACATTTTACAATTAAAGTGTTTTAATCGGAAGATAATATAGGTGTTATACTTGTATTTCAGTTATAAAAACGTGTCAAAACAGCTCAAAATTGTAATGTAATGGAGAAATGTTAGAAAGAACGTCTGAATTCTAGCGTACATTATTCACTCGGATCGACAAGAGGCTGTTCACCGTAGACGCAACCGGATTCTTATCCAGCGCTTAGAGCCAATCACGCAGACGCCGTGGAGCATCGCTTTGGAATATGTCACGAAAAAGGGAGAAGCAAGAAACCGTTTGAAAGGGAATACTTATTTGGTGTGCATATGAGAATCTTAAAAAGGGTTAAGACGCTTCGAAAGATCACGAGTTGCAGTTCGATTACGAAACACGACCTTCT
Source organism: Pantala flavescens (assembly GCA_020796165.1). NCBI lineage: Eukaryota > Metazoa > Arthropoda > Insecta > Odonata > Libellulidae > Pantala > Pantala flavescens. The sequence continues at coordinate 63,609,643 of CM036879.1, read as the reverse complement.
GCGCCTTTGCATCGCGGGTGCATTTCCTCTATTCCCGTCCAAGCACTCATCGCTTTTTCTTCAAAACCCATTGCGATGTGCTTAAACGTGCGACGTTCAGCAGATTATGAGTAGTATAATACTTGTATTTCTGACATCTGAAGGTGCTATTTCACTCTTTCGGAATCTTGTGTATACAATATACATAGAGAATCGACTTTGTTAGCAGTAATACTATTTAATCTTCTTTCAAAAGGAACAAAGGTAATTTTTTAATATTCTATCACTAGGTAGTACTATATCTTGGGGTAGTCGACATTTAGACGCATTAGTTATTTGAATCGACCTCGACTTAAGCTCTATTTATGTGATTTCTGTGTAAACGTATTCGAATATTCATCATAACTTAGACTGTTAATGCTAATTATTTATCATTAACTCTCTTAATTGAAACGAAAAGTTTAAATTGCGCAGGAAAGAATTTACCTCTTGGTTTAATTTCTTCTGCATTGGAGAGGAAAATATAGAATGTAATATTTGAAAGATACTGAAGTCCTTTTCAAGCTCCAGTTATATTTTCGTTTATTTATTTCGTCTTGAATTTCATGTAAACGAAGACTTGAATCGGTGAGGGAAATTAGCATCAATTCGTAGTTGCTCCTATGATTATCTCCACGAAGAAAAATAAATACGCACTCAAAATTTCCAGCAATGTTGTGGTGTTCTCTCGATATTAGATCGGTAGTTAAATGTAGGGTGCGTGGAATTCACAATGTTACGCATATTGTCAATTGATATGTATCATCAAAGGAATTCGATTGAGCATATCTCCATCCTTGAACGATCGACGAAGTAATATTTAGATTGTTCATAAGATAAATTGGAGGAATAGACAGTTAACATGACGAGCGGGGGAAATAATTTTTCGCATCTTATTTGCAACCTCTTGATAGCACAAGGTGACATTCTAGAGGCAATAATGGAATTCTCTATGAGAATAAATACTCGTCTTAAGCCTTCTCTGTTTATGCGATTTGTTAATCCCTTCGCGGCACGATGAATTTAAACGATGCATTTGCGAAACCGTGAGATTGCCTTTATCTCGAACGATGCTATTTTCTTAGAGTGAAGGCAGCTCACCTTCGCTTTGTCACGTTGCAGTAGTAAAGGGGCAAAGGTGAACTTTGCATGAATAGCTCACGTGGCAGGAATTATACGAAGGAATTCTCGAAGTCGAACCGGTACTCGAACTCGCATCCCCTAATGTACAGTCGGTTGCTCTTGCCATCGAGATAACTTGTCGTTATAGAAGTTACAATATTCAATATTTAAATTTTTGGCATAACTTTCTATAGAGAGCGATTGACAAAATAAATATGTTGATAAAAATAAGATTGTTGTGAAGTAGTTTAGTTTAAATACTGAAAGAATTGTTTTGAGTTGCAAGTCTGAATTTTCTCTTTTACTATTGTTATCGGTGTTGTAAAGTTGTATAATTTAAGAAGGCATTTATAGGAGATTTGGAAATGATTGAAAGATACGTCCGTAGAAATTCATCATTGGATTATGAACATGGACTTTTGTACCTTAAAACTATCATATACCCTCGGGATTTTCAATAATTTTGACAGTTCTTCTCAATTTAATTGCCATACGTTTAAGCCCTGAGAATTTGCGGTGTATAACAAAAGTATCTCTGGTTAGTGAAGAGAATTGTGGGTAGAATAGATGGGAGCGGTGCCAATAAAGACACACCACGAAGTTTATGAGCATTCTCTTGAAGAGAGTCGCAAATAATGAAAGGTTATCCGTTACATAAAAAAATATGCCGAATATACGTGAATACTGACAATTAGGCAAGTATGGAGTGTTATGGCTTTAAGCACTCCCTGCCACTCACCAAAAGGTGGCTTGCAGGGTACTCATTCAGGTGTAGGAAATGGATTTACATTGATAGTCAGATAGGTTTGAGGTTATTTTTTCATAATTTAGAATTTGCATGCTTATTGAAATTATTTATATGTACATATACTTAAAGTTGCCATATTTCGATTCATCTAAAGGTGATTGAATTCGTCCCATCTTCATATCATTGCCTCCGAAAGATTCTCTCCAAAGGAACTTCCCTAAAATTGGCCGTTATTTTCCATCAGCTGTTGTCGGCATCCAATCTTCTTCCACTTTGATTCCTGTTACCACTTTTTCTCGTTCGCAACGCTTTTTGCTTCGTAGCCTCAATACACAGGAAGTCTATCAATTGCAGGTGCTTGCCAATAGAACCCACTCATCCACCACCGGAAACTGGACATTTTCATGACGTCGCTATTGAAATCCAGTTGTTCCTCCATTGCGTCCGACTCCTACTTTGCAAGCATTTCTGATGATATAATAAGTCATACGTTCATGCTCATATCTAATTTGTAGCCAATCATGTAATAATTTACGCGAGAGGATGACCTTTAGTTAATTTAAATTTTTAGTTAGTACAGGTGTACGCCTATAATTATACGGAGTAACTCACAAATGAGATTCGTGTAACCGGTTTTTTTTTTCAATTTTACTTCTAGGTTTGTAAAATAAACATACAATAAACATATAATAGTCTATAATAATACAGATTTATTAATTATGATTCCTACATGCTGTAACTGGTTAATATATTTAGTAAGCTAAAATTTGAAAATCAGTGGATAGGTGGGATTTGAAATGAAAGTATCTTCGCGGTAAATGCAATCCTCTGGGTAATGGTTGATTCGCTCCAGCGCATCTCGAGAGTTTGCAGATCTTAAGAGTATTTTCCTTCCGTATCGACCTACTGCTGCGACCGCAGGTGATGGTGGAATTATGTGGAACTACGAATTTATGCGAAATTCGTTCGGAAGCTTCGATTTGTATCTGATGTTAGAACGAAAGCTGTTTTCTTGAACTGGAAATTAAAGTATCGTGAGCAAGGAATCGTATTAATTCGAGTCAAAGGAGATTGATTAGAAATTATAATGTTAGTATAAGGAAAGGTAGATTTTCACGATAAGCGATCGTTCTGATCACCGTGGATCAAAAGTGAACCGAAGAAGCACACAGAGGCCTTAAAAACCGAGTGGAATTGTCTCGGTATGGTGATGTTTAGTAATCAGCATACCTGCCCGGCTAGTGGGGTCCTGGGTTCGAGTCCCAGTAATGTCGGTATTTTTCACTTCTACTTAACTGTAAGTATAGTCGCACGACTTCTCATATATATTTTTAATTTACTTTAATTTATTATCAATTAATCCAAAAACTGCCATTACGGCCAATTACATAGGATCATAAACAATATAAAAATATATTAATAATAATTACATATTAGGTGTACAACTTTGCTTCCGCCGTTTTTTTCCAAAATTAAAAGCTTTATTGCAAAAAAGTGCTTACAGATGTATTATTCAAAGTATTGTCCGTCGCTATCGACAAATTTCTCTTATCTTTCCGGCAATTTTCGAACAAGGAAAGGCCATTTAGGGGAAGAAGTAAAGGATGGGGCTAGATATTAATTTAATGCAGATAGAAGGGAATTGATGGGAGAGAAAAGTTCAAGGAAGGGATTTGTTGAAGAGAAGGAGTTAAACAATTTAGGGATGCGATGAAATAAAGATCTTTGGGGAACGGAGAGACGAAAGTGAGGTGTATGAAGGAGGTGATGATTACGGGTAGGTCGGGAAGGGACGCGAAGGGAGAAGAAAGAGAGCAAATCGGAGGATCTGCACCAGCCGATGTATACATTGTGAAGAAGTTTTAAGTCCGAGGACTTACGGCTAAAGGGAAAAATATGTATGTAGATATGACGATATGTTTATCCAAAATTTCTGATTTCCTTCTGTTTCATTAGTTGGTAAAGAAAATCTTTCATTTTAATGTTTCATAAAAAGATGATAGTGCAGCTGCTGGTGTATGAACACAGGGAGGTAGGATTCATTTCGTTTAAGATTGAATTTGCCGTTAGATGGAATCACCATGCTGTTCTTAAGCTGTGCCAAGATAGTACTGCGTCATTCCACTGCTTTCCGGTTAATTTTGAGCTAGAGTAGCAACTAAGAGCCCTCTCATCTCACATTGAGACATTCCAATCCAATGGCTATTCATGCTATTCTCTATATTTCGCATAGTTCCAAGCTTCCGCCACAAAAAGCTCTTAAATGCAAATAATTGACGACGAAGTCTAAATCATTATCGCCGAAATACCAAAAGGCATTCTAAAGTTATAAAGGAAACCTTTGGGAAAAGAAGCCCTCGTTCTATCACTTATAAAACTGTTTCTCATTATGCATCTGAATGTTCCCGCTTGAGTTGTGCCTGACCTCCCCCAGGAGGCAGCTCTGTTGCCACGCCCACCGTCTCTCAGCTGATCTCAACCACTTCCGCATATAACGAGACGCTTTTCTCCCTACGAATCATTCTTTTTGTCACGGACGATTGATGGGTAGACTCTGTCCTCGACCTGCACTTGTTTACCAATGTGAAAATTAGACGAGTACTGGATCGGATTATTCCACAAATTGTGTCGATTGAATTTCACTGATAAAGAAAGTCCAATCCGAACTAGATTTTCGTTGTGCCGCTTTTCAAAGTAAACCTATCGATTGCATTCTTACTGTTAAAAAGTCTGAAAGTGCTTTTCCCATCGGAAACCTATGAAAGAAGTAATCATAGAAATTTACGAACAGGAAGAAAATGATTACATACTAACTAACTTTTTTCTTAAAGTATAATTATGATTTTTTATTCCTAACTTTTGAAAATTTAATACAGTGTAACTAACTAATACACTAAATGGTATACTATCGCTAATAAACTAATAATAAAGAGATAATGATAATTATTAATCATTTACATTTACTTAAGAAAGAATTAATGGGCACCAAGTCTATAATTAATGCAGCAGAAAATTTTCCTATTTTCTGTAGAAAAATGTTGACCATCAAAGTGAACGCGCTTTGTATTCAATTATGGACGTCTGAGAAAATGAAATTTTTCTCCACTTACGGATTTATACTAACAACTAAGGTTTATGAAGTAAAGAAGGTGATTTTGAAAGCGTTCAATCAAATCGTTTAGCATTATGAGGAGCATTTACAGTCGAAAAACATTAAATTTAATGCTCATAATATTATTCACTCAATTTCAATTTATCTTACTCCCTTATTTTTGTAGAAGAGCTGCGGAATTAAACCAAAGCATATAGAATCTCCAATCCTATTATTACCTGAGTAAGAAGAATACCCCTATACTAAAGTTAAATCTCAATAAACAATATGCCTGTTGATAATTCATTGGTGTAAACACTACAGTTCTTATTCTTTATTTCTGCGTATGTATTCCCTAGATGTATAACATTCTTCCACAACGTTCCTTTTTTCCACAGCTGTTATCCTTATCGGTAGTATTCGTGCTGGCATCTCAATGACGTTACAAAAGTGTTTTTCATGCTCGTATTTGATTATTTTATAGAGTGCATTAATATACATCTTCTATGTTATCGCAGATTCTTACAGAGATAAATTATTCGTAAATGTATATGGAATACTAATCAAGTCGCCTAAACTCTGCGTATTTATTGTTTTTAAAATCAGCAACTTTCTTAGTATATCTTCCCTCAATCACAAAGTTTATCCTCCAAAGATTCTTTTAAAGAAGTACGTTCTTTCGAATACGATTGTCAATGAGAAAAATTGCGTTTTAACTTTAAAGATAAACACACGTTTACGAAATCTAACCTTGAAAGATCGGAATACTGTTTGTGATTGTACAACATTTTTAAACCGTGAGATTTCAGAGTACATTTTATCACGTTAACCTTGTAACGTATATGTACTTAAAGTCAGTGCTTTCTTGAAAAGTCAAGAATTTTCCTTTCGTGCGTGTTTTAGCAGTTGAAGGTCCGCATTACTCATTCTAATTAAATAAATTTAAAATACAATACATAACACTTATTAATGCGAATAATTCTAGTCATATGAATTGCAGTACTCAATCTAAATTATTATTATGAGAATGGACAGCATCTCTCTATATTTATATCGATTATGACTTTGCTGTTTACTATTACTATCCAGTCATTTTGTCTCTAGAATATCAATAAGAAGTAAACTACAGTTTACTAATGGTAAGTTTTGTGTCGATCGATTTCAGACAATTCGTCGACAAAATGAATTAGAATATTCATTGATTTCGAAGTCAACGAATCCTTCCATTCAATCCACTTATTCTCCTATATTATAGGCTAACGAGAATTGATGTCTCTTTACGTTGTTGTCGGTTCTCACAGTGAACGGTGAATAGCTAACAAAGGTCACGATGCAACCTCTGGAACATTCACTGAATTAAACACTTAAGTTTTATCCACCATAGCTATGTTTCTTCCGAACAATATCTCAAGAAGTTTTCTCGATGGAACAATAAAAATTATTTGAAATTTATGGATGATAAAATAGTTTGATTAAATTCGAACCCCCATTTCCCAATGCAGTCAAATGTGGCAACTCCCGTGCAATCGGGAAGTACGAGTCTGTTATCATTATTAGACTTCGCCATTCCTTCGATATTCCGAGTCGCGTGATGTTTTTCTCCAGTAACCTCTGCATACTTAAACTATTGAGACTTTTCAAATATTAAATTAATGAAAATCCTAATAAGTAAAATTAGAATCCTCTAATTTCTAAGAGAGAAAGGAATGGAAAATTTTAGATTTGCCCGGGACTCGAAGTGACCTACTTTCGTACTTCACAAACATTCCCCGTGTTTCCTGCAGTTTGCGTGATAAGTGAATTGACATTCACTAAGATGTGTGACTTAAGTAAACCTTTGAATCTTTATGTTCATACGAGCTTTAATCTTGTTCAGAATTTCAGTTATGAAGAAGTACGAAAAGATTCAGATAACTTAAAATGTGGGAGGGTTCGCTTGAACTTTGATGAATCAATTGTTAAATGCGGAAATCTGTTAGATATTTAATTTAAGCGCATTGGTTACTCGCAAAATTTTAAACAAATCGACAGATTACGAGTGCATCCATAAATTTCCGATCTTTATGCGATCAAATAAAATTTGGTAAACGACAATAGATCCCAGCCATCGATATTCGGCGCCGATTGAACCCGCGTGCAGACTGCAGCTGACGTAGAGAGCCTCCATGTGTTCGTGCGACGGTGGCAGATGGCAACCGTGGGCCATTTACCGTTGTTCAGACCCAGCAAATGCCTAATCTGTGGACTTTTAATTCTATTTTGCGTAAGTATTGCTATTTTATCCAAACAAAACAAGAACTGTTATTTAGTTTTTAAATGTCCACTCATTAAAAGAGATCACGAATTCCTAAAAATTGGCTCGAGCTGTTCTTAAAATGTAAATAGAGCTGACGAACTTTTTCTTACGGTTTAGTTCTCTATCTCATGAATCCTTTTCATACTTATTTAATCGTGGTTTGGATCGAATGATATCCAGATCGTGCGGATATTCGGAATACCGTTTAACAATTTTACTCATCAGATGTGTATCAGCAATTATAAATACTGAATCAATTTAGATAAAATTGAGGTTTTCTCATTTAGTTTTAATGGATGTTGTTTTATATTTTAAGCTTTGAATTTCTAATGTATGGTGAATTTTGAAATGTAGGGGCAATGATTATCGCTAGTTAAAATACCTCATTTCAGGATCTATAAGAGATGTTTATAAGGTTCTCCTAGTTAGATTTTAAATATGTTAGATGGAACACATTTTGGAAAACGGTCTATTTATGTAGACTTTTTTGTTTACAGCTATCGTCCGCTGTCTGAGTTACCACGCGTTGCACTTCCGTTAGGTGCCCCTTTCGAACGCTATATCTTGCTACGCCGTCTCCATTTTCCTGAATAAAGACTCAATAGGATATTTCAACAGAGCAACCTCCAAAATTATAATAAGGATCAAACTAAAAATGCATTATTCTTCTGAGTGAGCTCCTCTATTAGATCTGTTCCAGCGATTCAATCGCTTTAGAATAGAAAATAAACTGCCGATTTATCTACATTGTAAGTGAATATTCTCTTCTAATGCAAAATTTTAATAGTGCCTTTTCTTTTTTAGATCTGTTTTGGATTAAACGCAGAGAAATTTTCCAATTTGGTTATTATCTCAAGAGTGAATATCGGTTATAATAAATGTAAACTGCTCAATCCTATCGTATAATTTAATATAGACACGTAATAATTATGGTTATGATGAGGACCATTAAGTTGATCTGTTTGGAAAATTTACCCTTTTGAAAAACTTAGTAGTTTTATTAATAAATTATGTGTTAATAAAGGAGAGTGATGCTTTTTCTGTTAAAACCGAACTGGTTCATAAACATTTTGATCGAATAATAATGCGAAGTATCGATTGTTCAACCATTTTCTTTTGAAAGAAATGATTCATCATATTAGAAATTGCTTCAACTATGCTTGATGTTGCACAATTATCGTTTGGTAGTTCATTAAAGAATGCATCATTACCTTGTGAATTGAGCGGTAATTCCATGCAAATTGATTAATTGAAAAGGCAATTTCCGATGGGAAATCACAATCAGATTCTTTCAGTCGTCGAGTACAGTTAGGAAAAACCTGTTTGGTTACTCGTTATTAAATACGGTTAAGCCAGATTAGATCGCGTACAACGAGTTTCGTGAATTGAAATTTCCGGGAAACATATTACAAGTTTCTGCCTATTGTCTTGCCCAAAAATTATTTGGAAATTGGTATTCACTGCATTTTATCTTGAGAAATATTCCATTCTAGATAAACGTTAATTTCCTTAGGTTTTTAAGAAAGTCGAAATTGGTAAAAAAAGAAATCTTTTCTTAAGGTCGCAAATTAAGAGTCGGTGAATTAACCAAACCTTGTTAATGTTGGTAATCATGAGTGATTTCTCATTTCGACATTACTTCGATAACAATTGAATTATAAAAATTGGCTGAAACTTTGTGATTTCCTTCAGAAGAGAAAATAGCTTTTTCTTCTGAAAAAAATAATTTTCTTTGAAATATCAGAGAAAAAAGTTTTCTTCCACTTGTGCCTTACGTGTGGCATCGAATACGGATTAACTCTTTAGATGCAATATCTATCAAACATGGATGAGAGTGAATACGAACTTCATAGGTATTACTGTGCACCATCGCTTGTTAAGGCTATTCCCTTTTCCAATTTTTACCACTCAATAGAAGAAGTTCAAATCAATAATCCTGTGCCGTTTTCTGTCCACGGCATTTCTATATGTTAACGCAAGTACACGAAAATGGAAAATCGAGATACGTTCTTCTGGTTATTGCTATCGTTATAGAATATAATGTACAATAACCATCTCTAACTTTCGCCCAAGTCGAGAGGATCGAAAACTTTCACTCCCCGTTACAAGAAGCTTTCTTTTCGGATAAACATTTAAGTTCCCGTTTAATTTAGATGTAAGGAAATCGTTTCTATCAATGATTCTTCAATGAAACATACGACTAAAGCACACTCTTTTGTGGAGTCCCATTTTCAACTTGTAATTCTTTCCTTTTCAATAATTCAACTGCAAGATTTTCAATTGACCGAAATAGTTACAATCAATAAATAGAATACATATGGACGAAGAATTATGCCTTTAAACGAAAGCCGCTTCTCCGGTTGGGAACTCATAATCTATAAATAGACCTGATCATTGCTGCTAATTGAATTACTTTTTATAATTTAACATCTCTTAAACTGATGGTAAAACAAACCCGCTGTGGACACTGATCTTTGGAGATTATTATTTATTTACTCGATTAATAATTATTTAATATTACAGATTCGTTCCACGACATATAAATGAGATCGAACCCTTAATAATTGCAAGGTTCTATTCAAGAATCATGATAAAATTTTTTTATTGACCGAAAGGAATTTCCTCTATGTTTTGAGTGGTCATCTTTTATAAACTTAACAAGCGATATATTGTGGAAGTAAATCATCGGAATCCTCTCGTGTTTACAAGAAAGCATTGTAAAATCAGTTCTTCTCTACATTTCGCGTCATCTTTTGACTTCTACGCACGTAAGGGTTCATAAACGGTACTCATACTCTTGAGGAAGATTTTATTTTCCAAGTAAAGTTATTAAATTCCTACAGATTCGCATAAAAATGGATATTTCAAGTCACGATTTGAAATTCGCGAAATGACTCATTCTGCCGTTGTATCTGGAATACGATTTCTACGAACACGTAAAGGTTAAAATTGGATATATTGTACATTTGCTGTTTATTTTATGGGATTGAAGAAAACTTATTTCTCAACTGATTTTAATTTTCTCTATTAATAAATATATAGTATTACAGTACAATAAAGTTATTTTAATTTTGCTCGGTAATTTTTCACTTATAGGAAGAATTTTAACTGTAGAGGGACCCAACAGGTGTGTGTACGCACGCATATAAATGCGTGTGTATCTGTTCGTTCGTCCAGATTAGTTCGTCATCCACCTCTATTCTTTTAGCAAGAGGGAAATTTCGTAATTTTTTTCTCTCTTCACGGAGATTAATTGCTCGAAAATTATGAAACTGTATGTATCCGTGGCTCTAAAACGACTTCAAGGCCTCTCTTGAACCATTGCGGCGAAAAGAAAGCGTGTGCTCGAGAAAGATTTCACACTGCCTCTTATAAGCCATCTTACGTAAACAGTTTCGGCGATATTAAAAGTGGGCTAATGATTCATTGGAAGCGCACGTCCCGTTGAGAAAAGGGAGTACAGATGGGCTCAAAGGGACAACAATTAAGAGACACCACAATGGGAAAGGCGAAGAAAGCTGGCGACTAAGGTGTCGTTGGCCTTGCGTGTGTACGCATCTATATATCCCTCTACTTTCTCTCCCAGAGCCCTCTTTCTCCCCACCCACGCCCCCCCCCCTCCCATCGCAGAGCGCCAGTGCTCGCCGTTAGTGAGCGCCTTGTCGTCCTTCTCAGTGGTAGTCCCTCCGAAATGACCGGAATTTGCAATCTGCTGGCGGTCAGTTACTTGGAAGTGCCTTCTTCGGCTACGAGGGAGTGTGGGCGCAAGTCTCTGGCAATGAAGATAAAGGTGAGGTCCTCCAGTGCGCTATGTCGTTTGTTTAGATCAGCCACTGCTTTGGCGGCAGTGTAATCTCACTTCATTTGGACACCTCTCGAATTATCGTAAATCCCCGCACTTATCGTTCCAGTCTTCCGGGTAAGAGCTCGTTTTTCATCCAAATAGCATATGAGCCGTTTCGGGTGGAAGTGTTTTTTGAGGCAGGAAACGGGATATTCATTAATGATATTTTTCGCACGTTCGTCATTCTGTTAAATTCTGTGTAATTCGTTCTTACGGCGATATTAATGGACTCTTTGCCCACCGATCGGAAAGTGAACTGATTAATCGTGTAAATACGCATTGCTCTAAGTGGATGCACCTGTTTTTTCTGTGTTCGTAGAGCTTTTTAGTTTAACTAGTTGTAGTATCGCCAAACGTATTCTAAATCTATTGGATTTCGATCCGAGATTATGAAAGATTATGACCAAATGTACAATTTTATAAAAATGGCGAAGTGATCGACTTTAATCCTCCTCGGAAATGATTTTGATGAACTTTGAATTCTTTCCTATGACTTAACACCTAACAATCAACTCTTGCAGTATTCAAGATTGAACATTACTCGGAACTCAAATACTGTTCTTGAAGAGCGAAAAATAGCGTACTGTCAGTTGGTTTGACGCTTGCTGCCTAAAGAGCGAATTCAAACGTAACTTGAAGTTCATGTATTTCGCTTTTCACAGATGCGAGCATTTTTGGAACATAAAAGGAAACTCACGTAAATGAGAAAATACACTTTCCCATAGTCACCGTTCCAGATAGAAATGTCTCGTGCGTTTGATTCAATTAAATTCATCCTCGTAAAAAAAATGTATTAACTGGAAGCGACCTGTCTGGAAAGAGAATGATCAGAAGTGGTGATTCATAAATAGACTCATTCGTTTTTCAATTATACATTTATGAAAACTAATCAGACGCCAGGGAAAACCTGATATCAATTATTTCAGTTGCCCTTCATAACTTGTTTTTGATCTCTCTCGCTAAAATGTTCCGCTGTTATATACTTAGATGTAGCAACAAGAAATTAGATCCTACAATATTAATTTGGTTTTTACTGTATATTTTACTGTTTTACATTACTCTACGGTAGTCGCTACAAACGCGAATGTAGTCAAAACAAAGGGACGAGCAACAGCAGCGTTACAGAGACTATAGAACATTAAATTGTACAACATCCACACACGGAACACCTGCCAAGTAGCTGACTTTAAGGTTTGTTTTAAGAAAACCGTGAAGAGGATAATATGGAAGGAAACAAAGCTGTTGAAAGGATAGCAGAGAGCGAGAAGAAGGTTGTCCAAAAGAAATAAGGCAAGATTTTTCTTCCATCGAAAGCAGCTGGAAGAGTGCTTCGAGTCGTTTTCGGTAGATTCTGAGATGAAAACATGTTCCTGCCAGGATAAACAGTCAGGCTAACTAAAGGCGTGAAAGAAGGCGAACACAAACTATTCACTTGGAGATTATGGATTGATTTCAACCGATTTCCTATCTTAAGTCATTTCGGAAGAGCGTTGTTTACACCGTCTCGTGCAGGTTGCTACGCGACAGCGGCCGGATGGCGCTCTTAAAAGGGGCTCTCCAACAGACGGCTCTTCAGCCAATGGAAGCGCTTATGAGTTGCGTGTGTGTACTGTGAATGGTAGTGCCCCTTCACCCATCGATAAACTTGGGCACCTGCTCAGAACGCTCTTCTATGTCCCATGACGTCAAACTCGGCTCGCTTCTAAAGTATCTCGTCCTTGGGGTTGTTGATCATTTCGGCCTTCCCAGCGATTTGTGTCCAACTCTTCCGTGTTCTCATCTTCTTCCGAAGATGATGTTGCCAATGGCGCATGAGAGAATATTGGAGATCGGGGATTTATTTTATACTCGTTATCATTCTTCTTAGAAGATGACGGAACTCACTCATCTGGAGTTGATACAGCAGTATATAAACGAGACTAAAATGTGAATATTCCGCGAAAAACTAATTACACTGAAGAAAATTTATAAGAAATACATATAGTGAGAGTGAATCCAAGAGAAGCAAATGAAAAGTATGGGATAGTACCTCGAAATCGGTTGCAATTTTAATTCAAATTGTCTTCATTGAAATGGTCAAACTTTGTCTATCCAATTATCTTATCCAATTCTCTTGTATCTCACCTCTATGTTTTATAGATGTAAGATAAATTTCATCTATAAAAAGCTTTTACACCACACCATGGATCCTTCCTTGTAGAAGAATATTATCATTCTTTTATTTTATTTTTGGCTTTAAACTGGAAAATTCGCTCGTACTCGGAAATTTCCGCGAAAACATTTATAAACTGATGATAGTTGCTTCTGAAGGCGGAAGATCTTGCACTCCAATATGAAAATCACAAAGGATTTCCTCGAGCTGTTATTTGTTAGACATATAATGTAACAGCGTAAAATATATACATATATATATATGTTGCACGAATAAGTTTGTTCCACTTCTAATGTAGAATGGTCAATGTGTCGAGAAATATATTTAAGGCATCGACCATAGTCGATTTTTACAGCTCTTTTTAGCATATTTGACCTGACACGAATTTATCAGCTAAAAATTACCTAGATATCCGTATAAAATTTGAATGATTGTTCTATTTTGGCTCAATTTTCGATTGCTTACTTTTATTTTTCGACCTGCATGCATCTCTCTCCGCATTTCAAAGTTGTTGAATATTGACAATTTTAAGATGAAAGATTGAGTGTAATTTTGTCTCTAATATCTATTTACGTTCAACTTATTGTAGTCCTCGACGGATTTAGAAAATATCACATTGATATTTCAGAACCTTAAATGGCAATCGCTCTTCCCCTACTTCGCTCGAATGTGACGTAGTAAAAAAGTCTATACCTGAGATCGATGAATTCCATGTTATAATTGCATTGCCGAAGTTCAAATACTCCTCTATTTCCGTCTTTCTTTTCATTATACAAACGACTTTTATCGTTTCATTTGCGAGATAATTGCTTCGTATGTTTTCTCAGCTAGCAATTTGAGATTCCCTTCTCTCGACTCTTGAAATGAGTTAAAAATATGAAGAATTAGCTTTGATCACGCTTGTCTCACGGATATCCACACAGAGGTTGTTTTGGATCGATCCAAAGCGGAATATATCGGTGGGCGAAATCGAAATGTGGAAAGTTTGAGCTATATTTGACAATGAAAATAAACCCTATCATTCAAACTCAATAAATTTTATGAATATCGGACTTGAGAATATTTCTCGGTCAATTATATTATCGAAAATCTATCGATTGAGTCTTTTAGTATGGAAATTCGGGATAATGCATTCACGTCGAAGTCTGTACACTCGATGTTAAATTTAAGGAACTGGAAATGTTTTTTCGTAGCTTTAATGGATGGGAATCGAAAGTGCCTACACTACACATTATGCAGTTCTGTTTATTTTAATCGATATGATATTATGATCAATCAACGGTACCCTGAATTAATTGCTAAGTATCTCATACGGTCTCTCCTTTTGTGAAACCCATCATATTTTGGACATATTTATGTGTTGATATTTATTACTGAAAGAAGCTTTTAGACAATATTTTCGTATTCGATGTGAGAAAAGAATATTTTGCGCCTGTTAAAGGAAAATGAGCTGTTGTAAAAAAATTTAGGTTTGGATTTTATCTTCATTATGACTCACGAAAAATAATAATAGACATTCTTGTTTCCGATTAAAAATACCGGAGTTAATTAAATGAGTCGATGAGTTTATCAAGCAGCTAATTCCCTAATGATCGTTATATTTTTTCATAAGACGATTCAGTGTGAGTTGAGCAATTCTGCGTCATTTTTTACGTCTTTACTTTTTTCTTTTCGTTACTCTTATTGCTGTTCGCCAAAATTAAATTTAATTAACTGAAAATTAATTCTTTTTTCGGGTGAATTACAACGTCCTTCGATAATATCTAGTAAACGAAAGACAAACCAAATCGAGCGATTTTATTCGGAAGTGGCTTTCACAACTCCACTTTGGCAATCTTTCGGACACTAGTCATAAACGGTGACGAACTGGACTCTTTCCCTAGAATTCGATAATCAACTGCAACCTGTCTTCAGTTGCGCAGAAAAATGAGCTTGCCGAGTCCTTGGAGGCATCTTACGAATTTCTATTCTGTGGTCCCAAAGTTTTCGAAGGTTTAGCGGTGATGTTCAAGGTGATGGAATCATGGAAATGTGTGCTCAGGAGAGGCGCTCGATGATAAAATTTTGGTATGCCCGTGAAGTTCGTCGCGAATTTACTTGTCACTCTCCTTCAAGAATGTTTCTGTATCGCTTATGTTTCCTAAGAGGTAAGAGCGAGCGAGATATTTGTTGGTCGTGGAAAATTTACAATATGATGATTCATCGTACTCTTTGGAGGGAATGTATTTCTAGTCGTATTACGTGAGGAAGTGCTAACGGTTACCCTGTACGAGTATAATATGTTAGAGCAAACGAACTGAAGGCTTAATTCGTTTTCCGTGAGTTAAATAAATTTTGGTTTTTTTATAAAAATGAAATAAGCGCTCCATTTTACTCAACTTAGTCTTGTTGAAATTGGTAATTATTTTCAATTCTCACGGTTATTAGAGCTAAAGTTAACGAAAGAACTTACGTCTAATTCTTAGTTATGAAGGAATTGTATGTATAAATTCTTTTGCGTTAGGTCTATGAATAGATTTACGTATGTATCCTATGATACAATTATTCGTTCTTCTTGATAATAACTTTCTCACGCTATGAGCTACACTCTAATCGAACTTCCTTTCGAGCCAACTAAGACTTTCTATGTTATTTTCGCCTCTCGGAATCGTTGCATTTCTTGCATAATGAAAGATATATGGGAGAGATCTATATACATTGCTTCCTCGTACGTATATATTTAGCTTTCTCGGATTTCTAGGTTTGTATTCCTTGTCCTTCCACTCTCTCTGAAATTCGACCAGGAAGTCTGAATGCTGCTTCGCTGTGCGTGAAATTTCCCAAAACCTGCGAAATTCCGGAAATTAATGTCCGGAAAAAAGAGTTCATCTCGATATTACTTAGCACGTAATAGCATTCTTTTTCTAAAACATTTCCGGGGAAGGTCAGACTCTGCTTAGAGTGTAATTGTGTTCGAAAAGTTGTTAACATTATGTCCAGTCCATCTTTAAACCTGATTACTTGCTTATGACATCGACAAAAGAAAGGAAGACAACTTTTACATAAAACAGATTTCGAAATTACCGCAATCAAACTGAAAGTTTTATCCAAACATGCTTTGAACTATACGACTTTTTGAGCGTAGCATTGGTCCCAGTATTATGCCTATAAAAGAGTAATACGTAACCGTATATCCTACGCTAAGTATTTAACCCTGAAGGCCCTCCATTTTGGGAGATTCGGCTTATCAGTAGGTAGTTTAACTTCGCCCTGCTCATGAGAGTTGTACTTGTTGTATGTTCTCAGTCGTGAATGAGATTTAAGAAACCGGAGACAAAATACTTTTTTCAGTTCTCTTCCGAAAAATTAACAAGAACTTCCATTAAGAAGCATATTAAAGGATTATGGAGCCATTAAACTAAAAGAGGCTGATAAAATGCGGAAGGAAAGCAGCTTCAACGAACGATGCATTTTTAAGTGATAGGCGTGATTACAAGACGTTCTCTTTTGAAGAATATTCGTGCGAACCTCTAAATTACATGTTATTTCGGTCACAAATCAGCGTATGTATCCAGGATACTTATTATGCATAGATATTCCTCCTTTCCGGAAAAAAATTTCATTCTAATTTGGTCTAAGGCCTTCAAGCCGGTGATGTGTACTTCATTTTGTAAGAATAACCGATTGATGCATTGTACTGTACGATCGCGAATTTTAAGGTGGAGCTGCCAACCCTCTGAAGACGGAAATTTAAATGTTGGCGTGTCGATTTATTCAGACTTCATTTGCACCGTACGGAAAGGAAATATTTAAGATCGACTCTTTCGATATTATGACAAGTAAACCGAAATGATTGATTTCTTGATTCGGCGTTTGATAAATAACGAGGACACGTAAAGAAATTTTAATTATTTTTTCACTGGCGTTAGAAATACTTAATCTAGGGTTAATCATTTTTCTCTCGCCGATCCTTTCAAAGGAAGTTCGAGGAACAAATTTCTCATCTTCAAGCGCCCCACAGAAAAAAAGTGGTTTTGTGTTTCGAGAAAAATATTCTAATCTTTGCTCGATGAGGATTACAATAAGGTTACTCGAAAGAAACAATCGTGTCTTATTTTTAACTATAGATGAAATAATTTAAGCCGAAAACACCAAATTTTATAATTATTCGTTCATAAGCTGTATCTGAATATTTAAAATAATTATCTCTCGCCGTTAATCAAACATAACTCTGAGAAGCAGCTGTTTCCTGTTATTCCACCTTCGTCACCTGCCCTGTGTATACGCTGAAACTCAATTATTCGGAACACACCTAACGTTAGATTTATCCACTTACTAATCTTACAAGTTTCTACAGTTAGAGGTGCCTCATCCGAGAAGAGTTTTTGTGTTTGGAGACATCGTAAACATGATCCGCGTAGCTTATTACTTTCGAATGGGATGTAGTTCGTCCGTCGAAGGTCAGAGGGCGCTGCGAACGACGTGAGTCACATTTTTGCCTTTTCCGAACACCTCATCGCTACCCGAAAAACGACTCGCTCTTCAGATGGAATTTCAACACTCAACCATAAATCATTCTCGTTTTACGATCGCACACTTGCGCTCTCTGCCTTTAAACGCCATTGTTTTTGCTGCTACTTCCTCTTGGTATCCTCAACTCCGTAGTGCCCATTCAGTTATTTCCGAGACCGGTTTCCGCCGACAGCTCCCGTATTCTCCTCGGTCGGTTCTCCAGTTTCTACGCGATTTCATCTGTATTTGGAAACAGTGGAGGAGTTTTATCGGTTCTTAGTTTTCGTGTTTCCCTCCGTCGGTCCTTAAGTACTTCGTTTCCGATACGGTAAATATTTGTCCCACCACTTAATAACAACTTTTTCGGTTTCAAAAGCTTAAAAGATTTAATGTTTAGCATTAAACAATATACTTATTAGCGTTTTTTCCTCTTTTAGGATTTGGATGCTATCATGATGAAGAACTCCGCACTGTTAAAATGGGCCCAGAACAGCAACAGCAAGCAGAATGGAAACAAAGGAGGTGAGTAAACATTTCGTGCGTGTTGAGGGAGCTGTGACAGTCACGTGAGACTTTCCTTGCTTCGAAAATTATGTGCAGGTTGAACAAATTGTCTGCAACTTATTTGAGCTACGCATCTTTGATCCAACTCCAAGAGCATTCAGTCGTTACGTTTCGAAGAAAAAATGAAAGCAGCGAAAAATCTCTAGGCTTTATTCTTCTAGGCATAAAATTTGGAGCTTTCAATTAGAATTGTATCTGTCATCGCTTTAAAAACCTGAAATCTCGCGAAGGCCGGTATATTCTTGAAAGTATATTGCTAAGTTTCATTGGAAGATATCGTGATCTTTTAGATAAATTGATCACTTCTGCATGTTAGATTCTAAATCTTTTATTAGTAATTGTCGAGGGATTCTGAGAATGATAGTTATTAAGTATTCAATGAAGCAATCGACTAAAATAGTTTCGTTCTTTGGATGAAATGCCTTAAATCTTTTGTTGTCCAAATCCTCAATGAACGGGTGTAATATTCGGATTCGATAAATAAGATTAGATTTACCACTTGTATTGTATGCTATCTTTTTCAAGTTTTTAAACGATACCAGTGTCTATACGGACAAATAACTAAAAATTTATCATACCGAAAATTAATTCTTTTTGTGTAATTAAAATTGATGGTATCATTTGCTGATAATGTTTGTTTCTTAAATATAAGTTGTATATGTACTTAAATAACTAAAATCGCTGATAGTTTAGCTGATCAATTTTATCTTAATTTATATAAAAATCATTATTTTTTCAATCCTTCCTCACCAAATTATTCTAGTAACAAATGAGGGATCAAGTTAAATGCTAAAACCCGGATCTCCCAGTTTCCGGTCGGTCACTATAGGTAACGAACTGTTTATTCTTAGTTTCGAAGCGAAGGCGACCCGAAATTCAAATGAAATGGAAGAAATGAATCGCTTTCTCATTCACTATTTGTCGAGATTCTTTCCGATGGAACTTGAATCGCATGAAAATGGCGGGCTTTCGCTGTTCATCGAACTCAGAGAAAAGTGAAAGGAGATCGGCGCGCGAATTAAAAATAGCTGTAGAGAGTGAAAGAGAGATCGAGGGTCCAGAATACGGGTTTGGAATCTCGTTGGATCAAAATGAAGAGCTCAGGAAGTCCTCTGCCTTGGAACGGTATTCTTCTACCGCTTTCTTTTTTTTCTGGGCGGGCCATTGTTTTACTTTCCAAAAAACCTCTTATCTGTCTAACTTCCTTCTTATTAGATACCTAAATCTTTTCTAATTTTCCAAATATGTTCATATTGTTCGCTCGAGTGGCTGTTGAGATAACGAAGGATTGAGAGATTATTAACTCAAGTATCTTTAGTAACTTGGATTCAACTTATGGATGACAGTAGTCGAGTGTTTTCAATTAGATCTAAAATGGCTCATAGTTAGCATGTTTGTTTTATAATTTGTCTAATTATTTATGATTTATAATATTAAGTATTGATAAGTAGTGTTCAATGTTTTTATTCGAATCTATATGTCAAGGTTTTATTTATGAATACGAAGCCATCGAGCTGTCTCTTAGCATGAACTCCCTCAACGTATTTCTATTATTTTTTCAATAATTTGTTTCAGACGATATACGTGAGTACTTGAGTCAGTTTCATTGTCTGTTTAAATTATTGATAAAATATTCATCTGTAAATCGATCCTTACCATTTAAATACAAATATTTGACTTGTAGTCTTCCAATCGGAACCCGAAAGCGTTAAATCAAAGCAGCAATTTTGTCCACCATAAGTTTTCATTCTTCTCGGCGACCGTTTAAAATGGTTACAATTTCCTCATAATGAATAGCCTCGTGTTTCCTTAAGCTTTTCCTCCACTTCCACCTGATCGCCTAGTGCCTCGTCAATTGATCTTTTACGTAGCTTTTCGTTGGTTCTGCTGGATTTGTGTGTGCGCATTTATTACTGGTGCATTGTTTACATGGAGCGAAGTGTTTGCTTCTCAACTTATATTCGAGCACCACAATTATAATTTTAAACGTGCATGAAACTAATTATAGAAAAAAAGAATACATCCTATCTTCCACTAACTTTGCTTTAAATATTGCTGATGAGAATAAAATCAGTTACTAATTATTCCTTTCCAAATTTTATGATACAATCTGTCAATATCGATAAAATTATTATTATCTTTCTTAAAAATTAAGCTCAGAGATGCTGTCAATAGATTCGAATTCAATTTAATGCAAATTTCAACTGAATTATATAAATAAATGTATATTTAGGATATCGTTTAGAAATTACATAAAATTACTTTCTTTCTAATGAGAACTTTTCGTGTTGCAGGAAACCGAAATTGGATTCATCCACCCGACACACTTCAGAGGGGACATATTGCGTATCTAGTCAAGGTGAGTATATCAGAGAAAACATCCAAAGAAACTTTCATTATTGAGGGACATCAATAATATTCCAATGAAAGTGAATTTCAACGCTTCGATCACTCCTTCGTTCACAGATCTGTAGATTCCGCACTAATTTCTCCTTACTACATAACTTACAGTGGTGTACAATACATATACAAATATACAACCGTAGATGAAACACGAATAAAATATAAAGAAAATCTTGGGGATGTATAATGGCAATATTTAATGTTTTCTTTCGTTTCGACACCACCTTCCAATTTCACTTATTGATCCACGTGAACTTTGAGTCAGTAGAAATCTAATACAAACTTGGTGTTAACTATGACACTCTTAATTATTTATCTGAACGCAAGTGACATAATTTATCAGAATTGATGAAAGGCAATTCCATAAGATGCCTTAAACAATGGTTAGCTTACCATTCCGTAATCTCAGATAATCCATTGCCTGTATTTTAGTGTTTCAGCTTGATTGATTACCTCCATGAATTTCGAGAAGAAATGTCACGATATCTTTGCGACAACTCGACTTAAAAATAACTCAAGTGGTCGCCGAGTTAGGAAACAAACTTCCCTTTAAGTCGGAGAAGTAGATCTTCGTAGCTTTTTGATGAAATGTGTGCGAAAGACATGCTCAAAGATCGGCTTATGATTAGAGTGAACTCATTGAACTGTTCTCCTTACGAAGTCCTACGAAATTTCAGGATGGCTTTCCTATAAGCGACGTCTATTTCACGATGCGCCAATTCCACTTCATTCTACCAATGGATCGAAGTGGAAATCTCGAGCGTTAGTTTCCGTTCCTTCGCATTTTTATTTAGATTTCACGAGCAAGAGAAAAGACTTACTCCAATAATCTGTTCAACATTGGCCATTCTTCTTATAGAAAATTTTTTCATTTAATATTTCAACCGTGTAAGTACTTTGTCAGATGAGCTTCGGACCGTTTTTTCGACTCTCTCCCTTAGCCAAAACTTGACATTTACTAAAACTGAGATAAAATTACGAAAACACGTTTATATACATATCCAAACGAATTTGAAAAGAATCGATTCACGGGATCAAAAGTTACTGGCTACGTACCTATGTGTACTTGGTTATTGTTATGTAGGGTCTCAAGTGCCTCCGCCCCCTTAAAAACCACGATAAGTGAACCGCGAAGCAGCTAGGGAATATTACTAATATACTTTTCCACGCAAGACTCGCAGACCGAAGAGCGTGATTCAGATTGGGTGTAAGTTTTAAAAGCTCAAGTTCCATTCAAGATAACGACTCAGAAAAACCTATATATCAAATATAGCTTCTCTTCCAATGAAACAGTATTTTCCTTATTGCAATATTGGAGCTCTATTCGAAAAATGTATTTGAAAGTAATTTTGCAGGATGCATAGCCTATTAATATATTGAATATCAAAAGGCATAAAAATGATGGCCTTGGAATCTTGGAAAAGAATCAGATATGCGGAAAAGGAATTTCAGAAATATATTTGTGAATTTGCGGAACAAATGTTTCACGGCGATCAGTTGTGCCAATTAACTTCTTGAATATATTACCAATGAACGCAATCTTCTCGTTATGGAAGTCTTTTTCATGATTTGATTCGAATACAAAGCATAAAGATGGCCAGTCCTTCATAAAGTTGTGCTTTAATGTTTTATCTTTGAATTCCAATTTACTGAATTTCAAAGTTTTATTCTTTGATGAACATTAAGAAAGTGCTATATCTTCCCCAAAAATTAAAAAATGCCCAGAATCTTCGTGAAAAGTCACGATCTATCTCATTAATATTTAATGGACTTTACGTAGATTCCAAAATTCTTTACACTTTCTCATGCATCAAGAACAAATAGGAGATTTCCGTTAGGAAGTTCTGCCAGAATCGTCCTAATAGCCTATGGATAGTAACTCGTTCATTTTATTAAAGGAATTCTGGACTACGGCTATTATTCAGCAATTTCGTTGCCTGTGAAGTAGCAGTGACATTTTATAATAAACACATGGTTTTTAAGTTGTTCAAAATTTCTGTAAACTGTTCTACTTGCTATTTTTGTCTTGATGGTCCTGATACGATATTTACCGCATCGTACCTACATCAAATATTATTTGCTATTTCACCGTATTGCTACAATATATTATTAAATTTTAGAAAAGTAAACTTTATTGAGATTTTTAAGATTCTAAGTTCCTTCAGTTTCTCTTCGGTTAACTTCGTTTAATGACCAAGTTTTTCATGTTTGCAAGTTCTATTAATAGGTACCTCTGGAGGACAAAGAGTTCCAAACTGCTGATATTAATAAGTAGCAACGTTGAAGATTCGCATAATATCATTAGCGAAACGAAATCCAGGTTTCTCTAAAAATTACGTCAGGTTTTTCCTGATGAGGCCGTCGAAATCTTTGCTATAGACTTGCACAATCCATACGGCCTTCGTATAATATGGATGTAACCATGGGGGAAATATCTCTTATCTCAGATTTAAAGGTTTGATATTTTTCCCGAACGCATGTTAACGTTTTCACCTCCGTAATTTCCGGCTAGCTCATTTTCTCGAAATATTAGAAACTTGATTCTCAAGATTTGAATCTTGCAATTCCTAACTTGTTGCCATGTCTACCCGTTCGCGCAATACCCTCTCCAATCTTACAGCTGGGCTGATTACGATTTATGTACTTTCCTGTACATTTCTATTTCCATCCGAGACTCTTAACACTTAATTCTTTGTCACTTTTCTTGGAATTCAATGGTTTTCTCTTCCTCTTGCCCTTCGTGCTCCTTAAAGCTCCCATTTTCCCCATAGTTACTATACAAAGTGATCTTTTGCCCTCCTCCCAGCTGATCATCTGCTTTCCGGGAAATACGGAGGAAAGTTTGGGATACAGTGGTCAAGGTGATGTCAAGGTCGAGACTTAATTCCATGTTGCTTAGCGCTCCTCAATTAGCGACATAATTATGTTTGAAAAGTGACATCAAGGTTTGATGAAAGGTCAATGGATATTCGTATGAAACAAGTTTTAACAAGAGGAAATTCTCCAGAAGTAATTCCGCAATTGCAATAATATCGAGATCCATGGACTAATGGATGCAGCAGCACTATGTGAAACTATTCGATAAAATTACTTATGCTCATACATTGTAAATATCGCCGTATTTTAAATTCGTTGTTTGGTTAAATTTCCTCTGAAGGCCTAACATGGTTTTTCAAGGTCATAATTTTGGTCGTACGGAGTTGTTCCTTAATTACGTTTGAAAAGACTTGTAGAAAGTTCTCCTTTGTTCTCGAAAAATGCAGTACAACATTTCGTTGGTTAGAAATGGGTGTTAGCAAATCGGTGAAGTTGGTTAAGAGAGAGAGAATGCGCTGCAAGAGGAGTATACTTCAAATTATTTGGATGTCCAACTTTACTAGCTTTCCTCGCATAACTTTAAAATGGTTAGCTCTCAAGAACGTTTGACTATTTCGCATCGAAATTTAGTTTTAGAAAAGAGCAACTTCAATTATAGCACCATACAGTTCCTAATATAAACGAACTGGCAGTAATCTATACAAGACTTTTTACAGGTTATTCTGAGTCGATATCTAGTGTAGAACTTTAGTTTTTGAATTTTATTCTGAATTAGCCTTTCGGGTCCATGAGTCTCGAGCAAAACAGTAATAATGATTAACAATCGGAGCGCTAAGTCAATTCGGGTTTAAAAGTCACACACTAAAATTCTATTCTAGATATCGACTCAGAATAACCTGTAAATGATAATGGCATTTATCTAAATTTCTCTCGTGACAAGTTTTTAGTAACGTAAGAAGCAAAAAAGTTTTTGGCGGGTTATAAATTTTGACTGCACGATCCAATTTTTTGGAGGTTACGTTCCACTTCGCGAACGCGATCAATTTTTTTCAACCCGCTATAAAATTTCTTTTATTATAAAGATAAAAAAAATCTACATCAAATTGCAGAATCATCCATTCGTATATAAATTTCACCAAAAGTCCAAAAAAAATCGACCAAATTTAGCTGAAAATCTTAATTTTATCCTTTTAAGACGGAACTTCTACGGATTTTGCGGAAAAATGCAGATGCCTACTAGGCTACTCGATTCCCCCATAAGACAATACTGCATAGCATTTGGTACGGCCTATAGTTCTTAATAAATATCTGAAATAAAACCAGAACCGTGTAAAGTACATATTCATATAAATACATGAATACTTTGGGCAAAGTATGAAATCTCATTATTTCAATTGCCCCGTTTATTTCTGAATCTTAAGACTGAACTTTTTACATTTGCGAAATTAGTTACTTGACGGAAGTTATTTCTTTGCATCCCCGCTCAAGCATAGCCCAAATAATTTTTAGAAATAAAAAAACTTGATTCTATACTTCAACATTATCACGAAGAGTAAATCGTATGTTATTTAATAAATTCACGTTGTTAAAAGTTGAGAAAGGGAGAATCGTGACAATTATTTTATTAATCACCACGTCTGGTTTTCTCAGTTTAATTTTATAAAATATGAAGTTGTTTCGATTGCAATTAAAAATTCAAGGTGAGATCGCTAATTTTTATATTTAATTATGATACTAACGTGTTCAGTTGAAGATGAGATGAGAACATTGAGAGTAATTAATGAAATCGTTCAATCGTGGAAAATTTCAAGGTATACGTCAAGTGAGAATGTAAGTGAACGTTAAGAAACTCTTTAGCTCTGTAAACTTTCGTTCAGAAGTGTTCGAAAACTTAACTCTTTTTCAATTTTGTGAATGAAGCTTTGGAAATTCTTTAAATTATCTCAATCTCTTGGTGGAAGATGGCTTTTATAAGTTTTGGTCAATGCTGTGAATTATGTGCAGTTTCGGAATCTAAGACTTGATCTTTTTATCCGGGATACTCAATTCATGTCTATGAACGCTATTTGGATTTTAATGAGTTCGAGATTCTGTGAGAACTAAGTGTGAATAAATGCATTCAATGACTTGTGAAAAATCTAACATAAATATGAGTTTCAAATGTCAGCCATAAAGCGGATATATAGGCATTTGGGTGGAGAATGATATTCTAATCCATTTCTTAGAGATTAAGGTAATAATATGGTTGTTCAACAGTGTTCTTTGATTTGCGAGGACGTGTATTTAGAAGCAGCGGTTGTCGAGAGTACATTCACTCTCAAGGAATGCGATAACTCGGAGTCCTTTGGTCAGCTGAGAATGCGAAGGGGAAACACCAGTGAAAGTCTCGCCCACTTATTATAAGAGATAGTATTTGCAATTAGAGATAGACTGTCGCAAAAGAACTTCTCTTTTATATGAGCGGTAATGACGTGGCAAAAACCGACTTATCTCAAACTTTCAAGGTCTTCCATGAACGATAGGAAACCCGGCAAAGAACCGATGTACATCGAGTCTTGTTATTAGTTTTTAAACTGCCACTTTCGTACTCAATCAAATGCACTGGTTGTCTTATTAAATTTGGTTACTAATAAAGGAAGTCAATCGGAGAAAGCCGAAACACTTGGATTTGAAATTATGATTCCTGCTATAAAAGCACCCTGTAACTACCCTTTTTACTGTCTAATGTATGATTGGTAGCATTATGAATCAATTTCTAAATTTTCTAATTGGTATTATGTCATAATTGGTATAACCTTTTAATTTACTACATGACCTTTTGATTGATTCATATTAAAGTCATTTTCCTTGGTGCACTGCTGAATATTTTTATTGGAAATCTCCTCCACATAGTCTGTTTATTTGATTGGTCTCTGTCAGTAATCATTATTTACAGGAGCCCTTACCTAGTCAATGTATGTATTATTCAGAGTATTTTATTCTTACTATGAATCATAAATTTATTAATCATTTAGTTAGAAAGTTTGAGCTCATAATAAAAGGAAAAATGTTAAGCACTTAGCATTTTTAGAGAGTACTAACCTAGATTTGAAGGTCTTAGTTGAAGTACCTACCTACAGTTCCTCTCCTACAAAGAAATAAACAAGTTCAGCAAGTGACCCATGAGCCTTACTTTTTTGGTAAGCAACTCCTTTATTCCATTTCAATTGTGCCATGTATTTTATACCTGGCTGTATATTTAATACAGTATTTGTAATATTTAAATCTCATATAATTATCTAATAATATTCTGATATTTTATTAAAATGCAGCTTGAAATTTTTGATACAAAGTTCAAAATAATTTTATACAATAAATATCTCTCAACTGACAAAAATTAAGTTTTCCATATGCTACAACTATATACTATCAGTTTGTTCTTAAGTGTTTTGCTGATGAATTTTCATCTCTCCAATAAGTGGACAAACAAATGTCACATCATGTTACTATAGAGAAACTTTTGGTATTTAGATTCCTATTGTTATGATAATTTTTGGGTTTTCCTTCAATACATGTCTTTGATTCAATTTTAATAATTCTTCAATTTACTTGAAAGGTAATGAGTTTTAGGATGGGTTTTAGGTAATGTAATCTAATAAAATTAATATTTTAAACTTTATTGAATGCTGATCAAAGGGTCTTACACAAAACATTTTTATTCAAGAGAATTTATTTTAATGGCCAACCTTGTCTCAAGAATCAATGATTTTGATGATAACTCCAAAAGTTGATATGTGTACTTCACTTTTAATTTTTATAGGGCGTGCATTTTTTAAATAACAAACCTCATTTTCAAACCAAAATTTTCTCTAATTAGTTTCTGGGCAGCACAGAGGTGGAAGAAGCAAAGGGTATTGAAGTGGTAAAGGAGGGAGTTCGCAAGTTGAAGTTCAGTCAGCAACTTAGAAAAGCAGAGGCAGGATCTACAGGTGGAAGAACGCCTAAAGTAGAGCTCACAATCAGTGTAGATGGAGTTGCAGTGCAAGACCCAAAAACGAAAGTATGTAAAACTAATCTATATTACTAAAGTTTTAGTAAGGTTTAAATGGAAATCTCTTTTATTCTTTGAATTTCCAACATGATTTCTCAAATCAAGGTTGAATATTATTTAATTTTTTATTATGTATATATTATTACCATATATTTTGTATTTACTAGTATTAATTGGTTATTAAATAAATTGAATTACACTAAATATTATCCATATTGAAAAAAAAATTATTATTATTTAGTATTATTTCTTCCATGGCTAGATTATTTATAAGTTGTATCAATCTTAATGAAATCAAGAAGTATTGTAAATGCTCTTTTGATTAATAATTAATCAAGCAGTTTATTTGGTGACATTTGTTGATTCACATTAAGATTTTTTTCTAGATATTAATTTCCAAATATAGAAGCTCTTTAATTTGTCTATTTTTAAATATTCATGCGTAGAATTTCATCCTATGTTAAAGTTGTAATTTTTCCATCCACTTCATAAAAGTCTTAATTTGAATTGCCGTAATTGTTTGTTTACTTTTAATAATTCATTACAAGGGCAGTTATTTTTTTTAATAATCTGTGTATAGCATAAAAGTTCATTTTTCTTTTTTAAAAAGTTTTTACAATTCAATTAAACTTATTTTTTGTAGAATATCATGTACCAGTTTCCTCTTCATCGGATATCATACTGTGCTGATGACAAAGGTGAGAAGAAATTCTTCAGCTTCATTGCAAAAGATGCAGACACTGATAAACATGTGTGCTTTGTTTTTGTCAGTGATAAATTGGTGAGTCCTCGTACTTTTCCGTGTGAATTTAGATCAAAATTTTCGTTTTAATTGTCATCTGTTAAATTTTTGCTTTGCTAGGCTGAAGAGATAACTCTCACAATAGGGCAAGCATTTGAACTTGCATATCGTAGATTTCTGGAGACATCTGGAAAAGATTTGGAGGCGCAGAGAAGAGCAATGGTGGCACAACAGAGAGTGCGTAGGGTGGAAGCTGAAAATACTGAACTGAAAAGACGTCTTCAGGATTTAGCATGCCTTCTTGGAAAGGTAATCATTATTATGAGGGATGGGGTTACTTTATGTGAAAAGTCATGCAGCCTGAAATTAATTTGATGAATGTTACTTGTAAAATGAGTCAAAGTGGAGTGGAATTAAACCTAGAATTATTAATTATGGTTTGGAAGATCCACAGCTTGAGCAACCAACAGGAAATAGGGAGAGTTAGGCATTCGAGCCTCAGACCTTTTTCACACCTGATGTTCCTTGAAACCATTGAATTAATTTATTCAATCAAATTTCCATTGGAAGGAACAAGATTGAATTCTCGTTTTAAATTATTTATTCCAGTTATTTAACATCAATATTGTAATATTCCTTATTTTTATCAATTATCATTTTCTATTATTTAAATTAAGTGTGCATATTATTGTGGTTGAAAATAAAATGAAAATTATTTTTTTCAGTTTCTCTTTAATTTTATTATGAGTGCAATGTGTACTTACTATTACAGGAATATGACACTCTGGGTGGGGGCAATTAATATATATGTTTGAAAGTTAAACAGAAGTGAAAAACAGCGACATAACTGGGACTCCAATCCAGCTCTCCCACTTGCCAGGCAGGTATGCTGACCACTACACCACCATGTCATGTCAATTCCACTTCTGTTTTTGGGTGGTTCCTTGTGAGCAAGGCAATGGTGCTCCACTCCATGCCACAAACCACCGCCGAAGATCCTCTTAAGAGGCTGCTCACAAGACAGATTTTAAGGATTAGTATCCTCTTTTAGGATAACTTCAGTAAAGAATGGGATGGAATTAAACTTAGCACCTTTACTAAAGTTATCCTGAAGGAGGAAACTAATCCTTAATATCTGCCTTGTGAGCAGGTACCTCATAAGAGGATCTTTGGTGGTGGTTGGTGCCACAGTGTGGAGCACCATTGCCTTGCTCACAAGGCATCACCAAAAAACAAGTGGAATTGATGTGGCATGGTGGTGTAGTGGTCAACATACCTGCCTGGCAAGTGGGAGACCTGGGTTAGAGTCCCAGTCATGTTGCTATTTGTCATTTGTTTAACTTTGTGCAAAAGCGCATGCTTAGTGAAATTCTATCCCATCTTTTACTATATATTTTTGTTTAACAAATAGAGTAATTGCTCAAATATATAATATCAATATTATTTATCATAAAATTAACCTCTAACGTATTCTTTCCAGAATGAAGTGGATGAGTATCTTCTGCGGAATAACATCACAGATTTGTTGACAGTGAATTTGAGTAATGATGCAGAGTCAACAACTAATGCAAGGAATGGTAGCATTGGTGACCAAGAAACCAGCTCATCTAATTCATCCAATTCATCAACATCATCATCATCCTCAACTTCATCGTTCCCATCTTCAAGTGAAAATATTGTAAACAACAATAATAGCAGTAGTGGAAGTAGTGCTGATCACACAGTAACTAATGGAAATCACTTGATTAATGTCTCCACAAATGGTGTTGGTAGCCCTCCACCAGTGCCTCCTAGATCATTTGAAACTGGTTTTGGCCAGAATGATCCCTTCAAGTGAGTAGCTTATTAATTTTATTAAATTAAAATGTTAAATGTTTGGAATGGCTAGAATCAGCATCTGATCATTTAGCAGGCTTTTTTTATAAATCTAATACAAAGGAAGTAAATCAAGGTAGAACCCAAATTAATAATCGTGATAATTAATATCTGTGAAAGAAGACTATTTATGCTAATAAATTGACATAATGAGGAAAATTTTTGCAGAAGTTAGCATTCTTTAAATGCACAATTTAAAATATAGCTGCACACCTTATTGATTTTACATGTTCCTTATTAGTTTTCTTTTCTTTGAATTCATAAGTTCAGTAAGTACCATGCCATTACCTAAGATATTTACTTAAGATAATATATTAGTAATATTAAATACTGGTTAATGGTTAATTCCAAAATATATATATTTATGGTAATCCTAGTAGTAAAGTATGTTAATGATCTAGTAAATTTTTCCTAAAAAAACTTGCTAATGTGTGTCAGTGTTATAATCTCTGGAACTGCTAATTTCCATATTTACCTTCTCTCTATTACAAATCATATGATAAAACAGCGAGCGTAACACAAATGCTAAAGGACGCCGGGTGGGAATTACTAGAAGAGAGAAGGTAGAGGGAAAGAATCAAATTATTAGATAAATTCAGGGAGAGCTCCTTCATAGAAGACGTAGAAAGTATAATGCGTCCACCCCTTATATAGGCCGATCTGATAATGAGCGAAAGATCAGAGAAATAGATGCACCAATGGAGCGTTATAAAAATTCATTTTTGCCACGGACTATTCGCGTAAATAATCGCTTACGGAAATAGTCATGGTGCATGCACCCCCTGCCAAATGCCGAAAGGTGGCTCGCAGGGTAAATATGTAGATGTAGATAATTAAGTCCTTTTTCTATCACCAACAAAAAAATATTTTCCTGTACCTCTAATTCAGCTGTGCGCAACCTGCGGCCGTACGGCCGCATGCGGCCGTGGGCAAGGACTTTGGCGGCCGTGGACGTCTATATTAAAGTGTACGTAGTGGCGGCCGTGCCGGTGTAGGGTCTCTGGACCCCAGCGAGTACGGGGTCTCAACGCTGCGGAATCTTATCTCTATCTATCTTATCTCTTACTCTGGGTGTTTTCAAACTCAGGAGTAGATTAGAAGTCACGTTACTAGCGGCTAGCTCGGCTTTAACGCGAACGAAGACCAAGACTTCCTGAAACAAATGATATAACGTTTTTTTGTCCTATATGACGTTACGTAGATATATTTTACATATGTAGACCAGTAAATAGAATATTGTCATATACATCATACTCGTTTTAGTGTATAATCTATAAATTTTTACATAAATCATAAAAAATTATTAAGTGTACTTATTGGCGGCCGTTATTAAAGTAAAAAGTATGTAGTGCGGCCGTTATTAAAGTAAAAAGTCTGTAGTGCGGCCGTCAATAGCGGAAAGGTTGCGCATCCCTGCTCTAATTGATTAAACTTTTGATTTCAGTACGGATCTGCTAACTTCATTCAGTCCTATAATTACTCCGCAAACACCATATGTTGGTACTCGTTTGCAAGGTCTTCTTCTGGAGGAAGAGTTCAATCCTCGTGCTTTTGAATCCAATTCAACTGCTCCAATAACTCCAGCACCTACGACTAATGGAAATTTCACACAGCCTACTCCACTTTGTAAGTATTATGGTTCATTTTTGGTTAGTCAGGATGACTTTTTTATCTGGTTTTGGTTTGTGTAATGATACAATACTTCTATAATTCAGATATTTATAATATGGATGTATGATGGATATATGATGGAAATTTTAAGGAATTGTCATAAATATGGTTTCAAAGCAACATATATAAACTTCCTAATAAAGAAGCCCTTTGAAGGTGTTGTTGTATGTTCTTGAGATGTGTATTTTTTATAGTTTGATGAAAATCATCCAGAACTGGCAACCAGAAATAAAAAAGGAATAAAAATACTGACAAGGGGACCTTTAGGACTGTGGCACGGGATATTGGATAAAACCGGTATGGATGTGTAACTTAGATATTACTTATAACAACCTGAAAATACTAGGGGCCAACGCTCCCTCGTTTCTTTGTAATTAATGTTTAAAAATCGTTAATTCTAGCTGCTTCCAATATAAGCCCCGCGGCAACTATCAATCAACTAGCAAATGGTGGCATGTTGCTAGCATGAGATTCCTAATTATACTATACCTGGTTCGAACCCTGTTCATACTTTTGGTTTTTTTTCTTCAATCATTTTATTTTTTTGGCAAACATTTAATCAATGTAAATGCTAACTTATTATTTTATTTTTCATGGCTCATATAATTTTAACATATTAAAAATACAGAAAATTTTAAAGGATCATAACTGTTAGATGTAAACGTTTAAATTGTGTTTCATAATAGAAGGTCGTTGGAGATACCTAAAATGTTTGCCAAAAAAATAAAATGATTGAAGAAGATAAAAAGAAATATATAAACTGGGTTTGAACCATGCGTAGTTTTGTTAGGAATCTAACACTCTAGCACCATGCCACCATTTGCTTGATAATGTTGCTGCGGGGGTTATATTGGAAGTGGCTAGAATTGATGATTTTTAAATATTAATTACAAAGAAACGAGGGAGCGTTGACCCTAGTAATTTCAGGTTGTTATAAGTAATATCTAAGCTACACATCCATACCGGTCTTATCCAATATCCCGTGCCGCAGTCCTAAAGGTCCCCTTGTGAGACCTATACCAAAAGTTAACCATTTCTAAAAGAAAAGGTTTGATTTATAAGAATGATGGAAAAACCAAACACTTACAGAAAGTAGGGGTGAAGAGTCAGAGAGGAGGCAATCATTAGTGTAATAGCTGTACTATGGTCATAATGACGTTAATGGTTCCAGTACTACCTTGTGATAAGCAATGGGATATTAATTCATTACTCTCCCTTGTGGCAATTTAGGTTTGTGAGAGTTTTCATAAGGTAACATTTTCCGGAAGTAAACTCGTCTCCCAATTGTATCTTCTGGCAGGGACTACCAATGGAAATCTTATGCCAATAAATTATGTATTACCACATGGAATGTTTGGACATTGGAGAGAATAGAGAAACTTTAAATTAATCTCGCCATCACCAGATTAATTATAGTTCCATTTTAGTGGATAAGAGACTGTAGAGAAATGTATCTAAAACTAATATATAAAAATTTCAGTGGCACCTCCACCCAAGCCAACTCCTCGCCGCACATCATCCAATAGCATATTCCCCAGCACAAATGGTACCGATTTATTTGGTTCAGAGCCATTCAATCCCACAACTACTGTTGGAGTAACTAATGCTTTTAAAGGTCAGTATATACTAATTATCACACAATTCATTTTGTTGATTAAACAGATATTTTTCTACTGTTAGTGGCCTGTACCTCATTTATCAGAAATCGATAAACATATTTAAAGTTTTAAAAATTTAAAAGTGATAACAAACTAATAGGCATTAGCTTTCACTAAATGCCAGAAGGTTCTTCTTAATAATAATAATCAAAAATAGAGCTAAATTGCTATATTTTCTTAAAAAATTTTCATAAAAATGCCTGCTTACTTTAATATTTTTCTTCCAAATATGCTAGCATTATTAAATTCGTGAATTTTTGTTTTCTCAGGTGATAACCAAGTGGTGGATCCATTTGGAATGGGAGATTTCAATGGATTAAACACACATGCCAATGATGCATCTTCACAGGAACTTGAAAATGCTATTGGATTGCTGGACAGGAAGATTTTAGAAATGAAGGTAATGAATTCATATTTTAGTTTGTTTAGGTAGATTCAAAATTCAATTATAATAAATGTATGGTTTTTATATCTTTATACTGCTAACAAGTGCTTTTGAATTTATGTAATTTGTTTACTTTTCATTCTTGTTGTTACTCATAGGAAGACTAACTATTGTAAAAATATAAAATTTATTTTTATAATAATTTTAATTATTTATTAAATTTTCATGTATATAATTTCCATACTTTTTTAAATTCCAAAGATATAAAAAGAATAGAACTTGAAATAATGCTGTCCTTTGTCCTTTATAGCACTCATGGTCCTCTACCTCAGAATTGTAAATTCAGTGACATCAGATTCTCTTTTTATCCTTGGGAAATGATTGGTGATTGACATAATTTATAATTGTAACTTCTCTTACAGCTATCCCAGAGAGAAAGTGTTTGTAACAATATATCGATCAGGGAATGGAAAAAGGCAAAAAAGAACATGAATCATTGGGCATCACATGATCCCTTTAACTTTATTGTCTGGATATTTTGAACATGTTTGAACAAGTTCCTCCTCCAAATTACCACTACTTTTTTTCCCCTTATTACTCTCTTCCCTCTAAATGTTGCATGTTATCTGATAATTGTGCCTGATGATAAAAGATGAGACCTAGGTAATAAATGGATTATTCAGTTTGTTTTAAACCATTCTTCCTTTATTTCATTAAGTATTGTATTATCAGAAATATTTGCATGGTGTAAGATACTCTAAAAATATTAATAATTATTAACATACATAATTATGTTGCATTTAAATTCCCAATTTATATGAGTAATCATTTGCAAAAGGTCTGATACACCAAATGTGAGCATTTTTCATTGATGAATTAGAGTAATACCAAAATCTTTGATATTAATGAAATTTCAATTCATAGTAGATAAGAAATTAATTTAGAAATCTGTTGAATTTTATCTAAAGCTTGTTTTATTCATCTATTCTATGATTTATTTTCAAGACTTACCAAATAACATTTTTTCTTTTCAGGATGGTTTCAGCAGGGGTCTGTCATTTGGAAATGAAGATTTCTCTATTGAAAGTCTTGACCCACTTAGAAATTAATGGGAAATTAAAATAACTTCAATACTATGTATATTCTCTGTATTTTAGCCATTACATTAATCCCATTGGCACTTGTGTGGAATATAAATGGCTGGAAATTGAGAAAATCTGTAATATATGTGTAAATTGATTATCTTTTCTGCTGGAAAGAAGAGACTGATTCATGCAAAAGGAACAGCAGACCAAAACCAGTGATTAAGTGCAATTCTGCTGTTGAAAACTTTTAGAATCTGTCCTTGTGAATATAAGTGTCACTTAATGAATGACAGTATAATTCTTTAACTCTATCTTAAGATCTGGTCACAAATAGGTATTTTAAGAGATAATATATATTCATTTAATCTTAAAATGTGTTTTCCAAATTATTATCGAGTTCACATTTTATTCTGAAAGAAGAAAGGAATTACGTAAATTTTAAGTGTGAAAAATAACTTGCCATCACTTGCCTTTCTTTGATACATGATTTAAAGTTAATTAACAGAAAGGTGCTATCTCCTTATGGAATCAATAATGCAAACCTGAGATATTCAGCATATATAGTATAAAATTTCTAAAAGAGTTGCATATTTTTGTACTATAGTCTTACTGAAGTAGTTTGAGTGATTTATATCCAACTTTGTATGAGAGGTGTAAACGAGAGTGGATGGATGAGTGTGTTGATTTTTCACTTTCATGAACAGCTACTACATAAATAAAAGCTGGTTTCTTGATTTGTAAAAAACTCTAGTTTCTGTGATTTTATTGTGATAATCACATCTGTAATTGTAACCATAAACCTTTTATTATGTTGCTGCACAAGCTATATCATGTATTTCAGATTCAGAATCGGCCACATCAAAGTATATTTCATTATGGCTGATATTCTTTACTTGAACACTCTTCAAAATTTACTGTTGTATTACTATGTATATGTATGAGCATGTATCCTATGGCATATTCTCTTAGGCAATCATGAAACATCAACTTCAAGTAATCATATTATAGCAATAATTTCAGAATTGAAAATTGAAGTCTGTATTTTCTTTAAAATTGTTGGGTGTATGGTGTGATTGTTAAACTGCTTTAAAGATATCTCTATGAAATAAAATTGTTAATATTTAATTTGATTTCTATATCTTTACAGATTTATATAATTGTATGCACCAAATACTTTTATTGCTTTAGTTATATAAAATAAAGTATATTTATGGAATGCAAATGTGATTTGACTTGTATTCCTTTGTGTCTTGGATATTGAATCTTAAATTTAAAGAAGGTATTCTAAATTATATTTATTTTTGATATAGAGTCTGTTCAAATGGCTAAAATATTATGAACTGTAATATGGATTATATTTCCAAGCGAAATAGAAAATATTTAATGGTAAAATCACGTATGAGTTATAAAAATAAAAGTTATTTGATACATCTTGAAATTATTGGTGGCATCAGATCAAAATAATAATTATGCAATTTTATTATGGGAAAAATTTTTATTATAGTTTCTTTATACACCTAACCAGTTGCTGTAAAAATGTAAAAATTCTAACTCAGAGAAGATAATAAAGTTGAATATTGAACATTAAAATACTACTTATGGTATGATGGCATTCATCCTTTATTTTTCTTGGCTTTTTAATGTATTTCATAATGAGAGTTAACCTATGCTGGATTTCTAAATATAAATTAAAGCTGGTATTGGTAGATCATAACTGTTAGTTACACTGGAGAATTGATCTCTCGTATTTTAATTTGTCGGGACCTCATACTACATTGGGAAGATTAAAATATGAAATCATTTTATTATGATATGGATGCCATAGTTATGTCTATTATTTTAGCTTCCATAAAATAATTCTACTTCTTTTATAGTATTATAATTATATGAATTTGAGAGACTTGAAATTCTCTCTAGTATGGCTAAGATTTAAGTTTACATACAAACTGTGTAATGTCATTATATTTAAATTGGCTAAGAGAGGTTTTCAGTTTTCATTAAGTGGGGATTTTTGTTGATTCTGATAGCTTTATTTTGCAATAAAATAATAGCTTCAGATACAAGACCCCATAGTATAAGACCATAGCTTCAGTGTGAGTGAAAAAAACTGCATTATCCATTTTTAATGTTTTCTAGACTAAGTACATTTGTTATTATTATTATAACAAGTAAACTGCATGTAGAACCTGTTGGCAGCTATTTTCTACGTATACAATTAACATACTTTTTTGCTACAGTATTTGTGTGTGTATCCCAATTCAGCTGTTTACTTAGGTGGAAACCTAACAATTTCATATTTCTGTTTTTCTTACACCTCTTTCAATAATAGCATTAGAAGCTATGTTTTTTCTTTATTTAATAATTGATTTGTCTTTGAAATTAATATATAGAGAACCGGACTTATGCTTGATTTTGTACCACAGTAGTCAAGCACTTTTATGTACATGGATGTAAACACAAGACTGAATGAAAGTTATGTCGCCAGCATTTATTTTATTTGGTAGGTCATAAATTAGGATTAGAGAAGGAAGTATTCCCAGCAAAGAGCCCTGATGAACTCCATTTTTACATCTAAAATATTTAATTCCAGGCCAATGATTTCAACAAACTGCTTTTGATTTGTAAGGTAAGATTTTTATGAAGTCCATGATTTTCAGCTGTAATCTTTGAAGGCTCTTAAGTTTCTGTTTCAAGATTTTATTTGATACCCAAGCAAAGTATTTTGATAGATCGTATAGGATAAAAGAATTTTTCTTTTAAAAAATATCCCCTATTTTGTTGATTATTCCCTCCGTTGCAAACTCTTTGGATTTATTCTAGAGGAAATCATTCTGCACTGCTGCAAAAGGCCATTCTTTCAAAAGTCATTTACATGAATTTTCATATATTTTTTTCAAGTTTTTACCTAGAATAGAAACAACAGAAATATGTTTTGCTATCTAAGTCTTTATGTACTATTTTTGAAACGGGAATATTTTTGTGTTTCTTCAGTTGACATTTCCACTCACTCTGACCTGAAGCTAATAACCTTCCACAACTCTTTCTCATAAAGGGAAAATGACTCACCATAGAACCCTTTATCCTTATTTAAGGATTTTTTAAGATACCAAATCAATTTTGAATGTAAACAAAGTGTGCTAGAATAATAATTTTTGCAGAATAACACTGAATTTTCACTTGTTTAATATGTTTTGACAGATCTTCCTCTATTGCTTCACTATGTAACCTACCTACATAAATGTGAGCCTTCCTGCTAGCTAACATAAGGTAATTTGAAGCAGATTTTCTTGAGCGAAAAATAACCTCCTTTTTGTTCTTTTCTTTGCATTCTAGAAAAAATCAAATCTTACTTTCACTACCCCAATTGTTCTGAATGAACTAAACAATTTCAATTCCTGGAATATTCTAATAATGTATGGAATTGTTCTCACTTCTATCAACCTACCATATTAAGGGGTGTGAAATGACTCATCTTGAAATACTACACTTTGAAACACACGAAGTTTTTTCTTAAGAAGGAGGTATTTCTTATTTTTAGAGAGTCATTCTGGTTTACATAATTTTATCTTAATTAATTTCTAATTCTAAATATTTTATAGGCTTGTGATTGATTTTAAGTACAGGGAACTCAATTTTATAATAATATATTTCCAAAATAATACAATTACCTTATCAGATATTCTTAGGTTATAATAATAGCAATAATAATTATTTATTATTGGTTCAAGCTTTTAATATATTTTAAATTCCTTTTCCAACCTGATTTTATTTCTATTTTAATGAATTTGTATATATGCATAATATAATATATTCACTATTTGTAAACAATATAATATATATAATAAATTTTCAAAAATGTTGATTGAAATAATTTTGCTCAATATCCTCAATTATAATATAAATATGGAGCATAATGACTTGGTAAAATTTTTGAAATGATCTTATAATTAGATTGAGATGAATAATGAAAAACTGGAGCACAACCAGTTCTTTTCATTTCATTATATTCCAAGAATTTTATACCTATAATTCTGAGAATTGAACAATTATTTTTAATTCTTATCGCGCTTTAGCATTAATTGGCTCATCTTGGATATTGCTAAGCAAGAATTATTATGGTAAAAGTTATTGACTGTTTAAGCTTCTTAAAGAATGAAATATCTCATAAGAACTAGATACACATGTTAGTAACAGAATTTTATAAATATCATATTTCCATTTATTTTGAAATGAAATATAATGCATGTACCCTCAAATTTAACTTTCACATCCAAAATTTTTAATGAGCCATAAATTTTTAATGTACAGGTGTCTCTAAAGCTTATAACTATGCAAGCTATCCAGAGGAATATCTAACTCTCATCACTAACCTTAATGATCATTTTTAAATAGCTGAAATAGATGCCTTGATCTATTATCATATTAAAAGATTAATTATTCTACTACTTTCTATCTTTCCTTGAATATATATTTTGCATTATAGTATGGAATAAGATAGCACATTAGTTATGAAATGATTCCTGATTAAAAATGTTTTGCAGAATGATTCTTTAAACTACTTTCTTTAACATATCCACCTAATAATTCTTTCCTCTTGTTCTAAACTGTGAAATTTCATGACGCAGCACAATATCTATAATTGTAAATTATCATAGCCCTAATTTGACAAATTCTATGCATTTTGTTAATTGTGCTTTTGAGGAATTCTAGAATCGCATTAATTAATTATTGTGAAGTTTCACTTAAAATGAACTCTTATCATGTGTATTTCTGTGATTAACATATACCAAGTTTGTGAATTCAAAAGAAACAAAATTGAAACTTTGAATTTGATTTATTTCTAAAAATAATTACTATAAAACAATAATAATATACAAATTATTATTAATACAAATGACACATTAGTAGCAAGAATTTTTCGTTATGTACATAAATAGCTCCTAATTTACAGAAACAGTTACTTGGCAGTTCATTAAGATATTTGGTCAAAAATGTTAATAAAGTTCACTGACTCAAGGGATATTAGCTTCAATTATCGGTTATTTCGGGCCTTTTGGAGTGAGGTTCTCCTGACTGCTGTATTGAAATCACTCGCTCTGGGCCAGCAGGTAAAATCTAGAAAGAAATTAAGAATAATAATAAGTAGAAACTTAATACATCACAGAAAATTTTAATTTATGTAGCCGCAATTAAAATGAAGATCACATAGTTATGACAAGAGCATTTAACAATAATATCCAATTTAGTATAAATGAATTGGGTTTAGATATCCATACTAAACTCACCTTCCTAGGAGCTGTGACAGTCAAAACTCCATCCGATGAAATCGTGGACGTTACATCATCAGGAGACGCATCCTTGGGTAGAATATACCGACGAACGAAGTGTCTATAAATGAAACCATACTCGTCTTCTTTCTCCTCATGTTTACCTTCGATCACAATGTTGTTATCCACAACTTTCACCGTAATTTCGCTGGGTTCGAACTGATGCATATGGAGAACAACCTCGAACTTAGACTTATCGACATTAACGCTAGATGTTCCACTTTCTTTAGCAACAAGATGCCGCCAAGGCCTAGTATATGCAGTTATCAAAGATCCTGGCTGGTATAGGTCCCTCAAAGATATTTGGGGTAAGTAAGAGAGCGGCAATTCTCCCTCATCAAAAAGGTTACGCACAACGTAGGGTAGGAGAGACATCTAAAAGGATTTAATATTGAATGGTGAGAAATAACATAATATACTACATACACATCTTAACTTAATATTTCAATTGCGATAATAATGCTTTTAACTTACCTTGTGAGATTTTTTAGTAGTGCTCACGAAATACTCTCTATCACAGTATTCGAACAGGCTTCTCTCCACCGCGTATTTAAATGTATTCCCCCACTCTTTGGCCTATCTTCTTCTCTAACCAATGAGATTTCTGGATAGTTCCCGAGGTTCTCAAGTTAGCTATGGGAAATTTACGGCGAAAAATCATACTTATCGAATATCTCCTATATTTCAATGCCTAATATATCAGGAAATATCACTTGATTTTTAAATTACTTAAGGCACACAAATATTCTATATAAATCTGTAGTATGCGAAGTGATAGAGTATATTTCTAGAGACTTCCATTTATATTTATCAATCCGCCGCATTATTTCTCGAGGAAATGTATGAAAATATCGTCAATATGAGTTATTCTTTTGTTAAACTTGTGATGTAAACAGCTCAAACTCAACTTTGAACAGTGCCAAAGAACATATCGTTTCCAAAAGTAAAGTTAAATTGTGGCTCGTTATTTATTACACTTATTGTTAGTTAGGTGCATAGTCAGTTAAGTAATTTCATCAAAATCATTCAACTCATATCAATTTTGCGGAGGTAAATGAGGAATAATGAATGTGCTGGATGTAATTTCAAAAACTTAGTTTTGGTATGTATCTAAATGAAATGTTTAACATTCATACATTGAACTCCTCTCAACAGCATACAATTCTTTACCGCCTTCTATGAACAATGCGTTCCTTGGGGATAGCTATTTTTACAAAGTGATCTTTAACATTACTTAAATTAGTATATGTCATTAACTCAACATATTTGTAATGGTAATTATCGGTCGTTCTGATATAGAATCTCTAGTATATCTAATTTTATTCAAAGTTTGTAAATATCAATTTAAGCATTACTGAGCGAAATATTTATCCCAAGGGAAATAGTGACTATTATTCATATTCTTTCGGAGGGAGTTTATTTTTCGCTAGTGCAGAAAAAATTGTATCACCGCTTGACAAAGGTGTAGCTTTTTTATCAAATTCTCTTGGGATTAATCTCGAATGTTTCTTGAAGTGATATCTTTTCACTATCATTTCGTTATATCTTAAATTCTTTTGTACTATTCGATAAATTATAATTTCAATAGAGCTTCGGATTCAATTCAATCCTTTTTGGTTGACATCCGTTGTTTTGCCTTTTCTATCAAAGTACAATCGGCGATAATTTATTTGAAATTTCTTATCTTTCATCGATGTAACTGCTATTAGACTTAATAACTTCAAATGTTTTAGTTTTTAAGTAATACTTATTCAATCCAGTTTTTTCTGTGAAAGGTAAGCACGAGAGAAATGTAATCAGAGGTCGAGGTAAATTTTCAAGAAGTAGTGTTCATGATTCAATAAAGAAAATTTAGTTATATTTAAAGTGAACACAAACGGAGAAACCTAACTGAAAATGGAATTGATAATAGCACAGATAACAGTATTTAACCTTCTCTATATTGTTGGGCTTCGATGAGCAATGCCCAAAATTCAACCAAAACCCTTCATTGACTGCCTGCGAAATCTATGTCCTCATTACTGAAATTAGAGCATTAAACGACATTCATAGAAAATAAATTCTATAGAATTAAAATAACTTTATATTTTGCGCGAGATACAACTAATCTTCAATCTGACGCATAAATCCCAAGTATTTCTTAAAAGCTGACGATTTAAAGCGGATTTAATACTAAGAAAGTCACTTTTCAAGCGAAAAGTGGTTAGTTACTTAGAAACATAGGAATACAGCTACTTCCGTATCGAATTTAATCGAAGAATCCAATATTAATTGCCTTCATGACTGATTCATTTTCGTTCGACAGTTCGTGTTTCAGTCACATCGGTTTGTAATTCACCCCGAGTTATTTTTCAAAATGATTGTTGCAGATATTTAGCCTAGAAGTTTTACTTATACGCCTATAAAAGTAAATGAGAATGAAAGTTATAATATTATGGAGTAAGTCTAGTTAATATAAGAATCTTCGCCATTAATTCTACTTCATCTAGAAAATAATTTTCTGAGTAGGTACGGTTTCTCGAAAAATACAGAAAAAAATACTCTCAATATAGTTTTAGAAGAATCTATCTCTTTAATTTTTTCGGAAATCGTATCTTCGTAATCAAAAGGCCAGGAATTATTCATTTTCATTCGACCTTTTAAGGTATAGCGAGATATTTCGCGAAATTTCCATTCGAAGGCTTTCTGTACAGTCAGTTTGCCAGCGGATACTTCTGGAACGTGTGACGTCACGGGAGAGTTGCCTTATATACGAGAGAGAACCACAGAGAGTGAGATCAAAGCATTCAACTGAGGCGTACCTTGCGCATGAAAAGCGGCGGTAATTCAACTCGCGTATTGGGATATATACCAAGTGTTTCCATATTTTAGGAATTATATTCAGTGTTTTTAAATATTATAAGGTAAGTGAACGATGACTTCCAAATCGTTCGATTTGTAACATTAATCTCTTTCTTATACTTACAAGGTAATGTTAATTATAATCGTCTCATTGTAGATGTCTATCCTTCCATTCCTTTTGAGAGATACTTGGGATGATGTGGAGAGGCCTCTCAGACTGTTCGATCAAGATTTTGGCTTAGGAATGAGGCTGAATGATTTGTATCAGCCAGTTCCCAATCTGCTGAAGCTTGGATATTACCGACCATGGCGACATGTTACAGGTCAAAGAAGCGGAGTTTCCAGCGTTCAGTCCAATAAAGAGAATTTTCAGGTGATGCTGGATGTACAACAGTTCAGCCCAGACGAAATTTCTGTTAAGACCGTTGACAATTGCGTCGTGGTGGAAGGCAAGCATGAAGAGAAGCAAGACGAGCATGGCTTTGTTTCAAGGCACTTCATACGTCGGTATGTCCTGCCAGAGGGAATTAGGCCGGAAACTATCACTTCCAGTCTTTCTTCAGACGGTGTCTTAACCATTACAGCTCCCAAGGTAAGATATACGATGTAAAGCGTTAGCAAGGTAGCGCTAAGGGAGTTCGAGATTGACGACGAGAATTCTGTCTCTTTAGATTTTAA
Organism: Pantala flavescens; assembly: GCA_020796165.1. Classification (NCBI taxonomy): domain Eukaryota; kingdom Metazoa; phylum Arthropoda; class Insecta; order Odonata; family Libellulidae; genus Pantala; species Pantala flavescens. The sequence goes on along the minus strand of CM036879.1, from coordinate 63,565,805 downwards.
TATCGCGAATCGTCACTTTTAATATTCCTAATTTTATGTTAAACACGACGAATCAAATTCATCGCTATATTATATACATATAATATACTTCTTTGAAAATTAAAATCATGGCAATTTTAGCAGTTGTCTTTAGATTGTATTATTATACATGCTTACCGTGTTTTCACAATTTTTTTTTTAATGTCAGTTGAAAAGGTCAATTCATAGTTGTAGGTTTACTGGTTCTGTCTCTTAAGTTTACTTTAGATCAAATTGCCTTTATTAAAAAATCACCTGGTTATAAAGTTATTCGGATTTGTAAAATATTAACATTGTCTTTATTTGCGATTTTAGGCGCTTCCAATGCCAGCAGTGAACGAACGCATGGTTCCTATCATGCAGACTGGTGTTCCAGCTGTTAAGCAAGGAGAAGCAAGTTCCCCCAAGCCCAACTCTGAGGAATCCAAAGAATAATTCCAAAGAATGTCTCTCTAATGTTTTGTCAATATTTTTAATCTTATTACATTATATAACTGCCAGAGTTTTTTGTAAATATGTATGTGGTAATAAATTATGAGTTTCCTAGCAATTTGGTGTGTTTAATTTCCATAATCCTTCTTTTTTGCTTATCAGATATTTAAATTTTAGAAAAAAATTAACAATTTGATCATGCTTATGCTGATCCTTTGAACTAGTACCAAGTTCACTTGCTAATATGTTCCAAGACGTTTAAAGGTAAAAGAAGTCCAGGAACCTTTGTTTAAAATTTTTATGAGAGAGAGATTATTGGTCAATCGGTGGTTACTTCAGACTGATCATAAAGTGGCAAAAAGAATGGTTACTTCTCCTATGCTCAAAGTAAAACTGCCTTTGATAAACTGTGTGAACTTCTCTAACATTGTAGAATATTTGAAACTACAGTATAATTAATATCTTTTTACATCTTATCATTAAAAGGTTTGAAACAATCCCTTTTGCATGTCTGAGTATGTTACCTTCAGCATTAAGTTCTCGGTACTGGAGTTATAATTTTGCATGGAGGAAAGGACTTCATGCTAAACATACGCAATTAATAATGGTATTATAATATTTTAGGTGTTGATATATATTGCCTGTTGATGATATTTATAAACTTATTTGTAAGTAACATAGTAAGTAATAGTAGTGTAAAGTAATATATTTTTTTGAAATTTTTAACCTGAGTTATACACAATAGTTTATCAATTCATTTTGTGGAAAAACAAAACCCAACCCTAATAATAAATTCAACTTTTTTATAAAAAATTTATATACTAGTTCATACTCAATTTATACCAGTAAATGAGATAATAAATATTTATGTGAAAGAGTATTATGTAGTAAGAGTATATTAATTTACATGTGAATGCAATACAGATTCCTGATTAGGTTTTGTAAAGAAAGTAATTTTTACAGTCCTTGGTATTTACTTTCACATAACCACTTCGAATATCAAAGAACTATTGACAAGTTGCTGTGTAAATAAAAATACATTGAAATAAGGATAGTTTATTGACCAGGAGAAAGCAGCAGTAAATAATTAATAATATTATACGACACTCTTATAGTTCTCAGTTATCGATTGAAAATTTTGTTGCCATAACGCTCCTTATTTGGGTATTCATCAAGAAAGTAAGAATATCATTGTGCATTACAGCTTTACTTAAATATTTAATCAAATTTAAAAATCTTTTCCTACTGAGAAGCAGCAAGATAGTATTCCTAGCTACTAAGTTGAAGAAAAACTCTTTGGGTTGGGTGTTAGTGCTCATAACGAATTTACAAAATTAATGAACATAAAATGAATCATGTTTTCTTTTTCACTGTAACATTTTCTCATGCTTTCTTAAAAAACTAAAGCACAAAATTCTAATTTGAGCTCTCACGAACAAATTTTTTCACGGTGTAAATAAATACGCACCCTTAGTTGATACTATGTTACTTATGCTTAAATAAAATATCCGAGTCAACAAATTGCCAGCTACAGCCAATTTCTAGACCCTAATAGATACTGCTAACTGAAAAAATAAAAATATACCAAGTAATTACAGAAAACTAAAAGAATCAATGCGTATTCATTTCATGAGAACCGGAAATGATGATACGGGATACAAACCAAGTTATGACTTTTCTGAGGATTGATATTGTTACGAGGGAAATATACAAAATCTCTATAAAAACGATGGAGCTTATTTATTTCTTCTTCAGTTTTTAATAACAAGCATGATACATCAAAATGCGCTCGTTAAGGGTGAGAAATATACACGAATACTCATACTGTTATCTAGAATAATCCATACGTTTCCATTACAATCCATAATGGAGATGAGAATTCTGACATGTTTTGATTTGTCATGCGCCATGCAGACGTAGTGGATCGGTCTCGAACCAGTACGAAATTTCTAGACTACGTGACGTCACTGTATCGAGCCCTTATATCCACGACCTACCGTAGTGTCTGGTAGATCGTTCAGATACGGAGAAGGTGAAGGGGACGTAATCTGGGCGGTAGTAGCTTGCCGGTTCAAACGTCTTTCAAGTTCGAAGAGTTCTTGTCTTATCCTTGCAAGGTAAAGACGATTTTAAGTAATTACTCAGTGCATTGAGTTATCATATTCTGTTCGTCTAATCAGAGTTTACTGTTACAGATGTCTTTCCTTCCGCTTCTTTTGCGTGACTCTTGGGATGATTTAGACCGTCCTCTTCGGCTTTTCGATCAAGATTTCGGATTGGGGTTGAGGATGAATGATTTATACCAACCTGTACCGAATTTGGTTCGGCTCGGCTATTGTAGGCCATGGCGTCATGTATCAGGTCAACAGAGTGGAGTTTCCACCGTTCAGCAAGATAGAAACGATTTCAAAGTTATGCTTGATGTTCAGCAGTTTGCTCCCGATGAAATATCGGTGAAGACTGTCGAGAATTGTATTGTTGTAGAGGGTAAACACGAGGAAAAGCAAGATGAACACGGTTTCGTGTCACGACATTTTGTTCGTCGGTATGTACTTCCGAATGATGTTAGACCGGAGACCATAACGTCAAGCCTTTCATCCGACGGTGTGCTTACGATTTCAGCACCTAAGGTATGTATTATTTTGAAAGAGTGTTATGGATCATTCGGAAAGAGTTAGAGTATACTTCAAATGTTCATCTCGGAGCTCTTTTGACTAAATTTTCACCGAAACATCTGTTATACCAAATTATTATATTTATTTACCTTTAAGCTCATTATTTTAGTAATTTACCCTTGCTTTACGTCGGTGTTATCGCATTCATATTTTAATTAACTCTGTGAGAACGAGCTCTGATCCCTTATATTGCAAGCAGAATTCTGAGATTATTTCGTCTTTAGTCTATTTCTAGCCATATTTTCGGGATCACAAAAGTTCGCATTAACTTATAGGTTCTTCCAATGCCGGCTGTGAACGAGCGTGTGGTGCCCATCACTCAGACAGGTGCTCCTGCCATCAAACAGGGAGAGAAATCTCGTGCGGAGTCGCAGGGAGAAGAATCGCCGAAGGAATAATTCTTTTAAATGTTTACTCATGGCATTTTCTCGATTTTCATCTACCAGTGAATGTATTCTTTTGCAAGCATTTGTATGTGCTGCTTTTTGTAAGACTGATTCATGTATTAATAATAGATATTTTCCATTTTCTGTATTAGTTACCAGGCTTAAACATATGGGAAGGCATTATTTATATATAATGCTAATGTTTCACTGTCCCAGAATAGGAAAAGGATAAATTTAAATAGCATCTTTTCATTGGGATTAATTTTTTGAAGGTAGTTAAAAAATTAGCTTTGAATGAGCTTTTGGCAGTGTTTATTGTATGAGCTTAACTTTGATAATTCTGTTGTAAGAAGATAATTGTAAATTACGTTGTTCCTAAATTATGAAAGATTAAAAACTCATTTGATCTCAACAGATTTATTTTATCTTATCCCAGTTTTGTATTTTATGTTATTGTCACATAACTATGGAAAGACGTGATGGTCTTAATGCCTGGCATATTTATGAGTGTGCTTATTGTGTGACATGAGAATTGTTATGATCTCTTTTCTAACCTCTAATAATTATGAATGTTTTGAGTGACATAATAAATTTTAAAGTTTTCTACTAGATATCATGAGAATTGATATCACCAAAACGTTGGCCAAAGATTGTTTGTCTAATCTTGCAATTGTAACAAATGAGATAATCGTCTTCAGATCAAATTTCCATCACAAATCAAGAAGAAAAATTATGGAAACATTTGGATGCATCATCCAAGTAGACTAATGAAAACTTGATGTCTGGTGTGGAATACAGGTATATTAGAGAGAAAGTTAATGCTTGTGAAGTATTTACTAAAAAGAAATGAAGAGTGAAATATATTGCATTAAAAAAAGTGTTGAAGAAAGGTGACTTAAGAACTGTTTATAATCTGAAACTCAGGTTAAAAGTGAGACAAAAAAGTATCTAAGTAATTTTACCAAGTAAGTAAATTTTTGGTTATGAATTCACCTGTGGCCCTTAAAATTGGTGGAAAGGGTATCAAGATGCATTTTTCATAAGTAGAGTGACTATTAGTGAAAACAGATGCATAGATTAAAGAAATATTTCTACATTCTTTATAATGTAACCATAAGGTAAGTAGTGATTCTGTCTATGAGTCAACAAATAAACTATGAAGTGTTAAAAATATTTTTTAAAGTTTTTCCTGCATGAAACAAATGCTCACATACATATGCGCTGGAGTGTCTGCTGTGATCGGTGCTGATTTAATTGATTTTGAAATTTTTGTGAGTAGTTGCTGCAAAGATATTTATTAATTGAATTGATTTATTAGTATTAATTTGAATTCTGTTTGAATCTGATTTATCAGTATTAAGATACATAATATTACAAGAATATGTGAACTAAACAGAGAAACATCAATTGTTGAAAGGGATTGATTTTTACTTTTAGTGAGTTGTATTATTTATCTCCATTTGTGAAGTTCATAATGAGACCTTAAATTTAATATTCCTAAGTAAAGTAATAGCATAATATACAAAACCTTTCTCCTTTTTGAAGTTAAATAATTTAAAGGCAAAAAGCAATGATAATAGAAATCTAGGTGAAACTGAAAAAAAATTCTTATGAATATTTGCATTTTATTAGTTTTATTAAGTATAACTAAGATTTAGATTTATAATACATTAATGTTTTTTTGAATTTCAAGCTATAAAAAAATATTTCTTGAAAATTCATTAGAGAATAAATCAATATTTTTTGTAGTACACTTGCTCATCATTGATTTTCACGAGTGAAATCCCAAACATGGAATGGTATAATTGCAGTATTAATGTCATTCTTTTGATTTTTGTACATCTACAACATGAGCTTTTTCTGGATTCTCGCCATGTGGCATTGGTTTTACGGCTGGCATCCCTGTCTGGGTAATAGGAACAACTCTTTCCTTTTCATCTGGTGGTGGTAGATTCTGTGGAGCATAAAAGAAAATATAAGTATAATAAATAGAATTCATCTCACACAGCCAAATGGATAGATATTTAAATTGCTTACCTTTTTTGGAGCAGTAATTGTTAGAACACCATCAGATGATAGACTTGATATAACATTCTCTCCTTCAACATCACTGGGTAAACCATACCTCCGAACAAAATGCCTAGAAATGAATCCATGTTCATCTTCCTTTTCCTCATGTTTTCCTTCCACAATCAGGGTATTTCCAACCACCTTGACAGTCAAGTCACTGGGAGAGAACTGCTGTACATCCAGTATCACTTGAAACTGAGAATTGTCCACTTGGATGTTTGATGTGCCACTTGTTTGACGAGTGAGATAATTCCAAGGACGGAAGTATGAGCCTTGACGAAGCAAGGGTAACCGAGAACGCAATGTAGGTACAATGAGATCATCATGACGTAGTCCTAGTCCAAAGTTTTGATCCAACAAGCTTCTTGCTGGAAAAACACTTGAGGGATCATCATACCAGTCCCGGAAAAAATATGGCAGCACAGACATCTCTATTGTTCAGGATAAAGAGTAAAAGTTTTGCTGATTAAATTTTTTCTAATATAACAAATATCAAAGAGCAAATAATTAAAGGGGATTAATAATTATGGGATACAAATTTTCAAATTCGTTTCTTCTCTTGCCATGATTTATAACAGTATATACTTATATACAAAGTGACCCAATGCACTAGGATCTTAATTTAGAATTATTTTAGTAATTATTGAATGTAGCCTCAACTGAAAAAAATTACTATCTGTTTCAGTTCAGTCATGAATATCTGGATTCAGATTTATTTTATCATAAAAAATATCCTCGCATAAATAAAATATCCATGGAGAATAAAATTATATATTATAAATAACTTTTCTATTCCTGCTTAAATAAATGAATGAAATTCGCGCGGGGTTAAAATAATTCGTTTGAAATATAAACCGTTATCAATTACACGTTAGGGTAAATAGAACTTTCCAGGATCTGTGAGTGATAAGTTTTAGTACGCAGAAGGTTTGGAGTTTCTCCAAACAATTCATCTTAATAAATCACTAGAATGTCCTTTCATTGGAAGCGAGTAAAACTTAGCATTTTTCCCCGAGCATAATATTACCTAAAGATCTGCCATTCGATACAAATAACTCACCTGGAGCAGTGATGCTAGTTCCCGCAGAACTGTCAGGTAGAACTTACTATCGCGAATTTCAAGATGCTTCTGCCGAGTTTAGGTGTGCGGTTCTTTTATAAATGCAGCTGGAAGAAAGCCGAAGAGATCCGAATAAGGTTAGCTCTCAAGGATGCTCCGTGGGCTCTCTGAGATCCTAATATTTAGGGTTGATTCATACGCAAAGGGCGTGAGAGTATATCTGAGCCGCAATTCTATTAATATCTCAGGAGTAACTTTTTCTTATCCGAGTTGGTGCCCCACCCGCTTCAACGCAGTTGATCGCTGTGCATCATTCAGTGGTGCGTTCACACAAGTAGGGTAAAAGTTGTAAAAATATCGTATGTCGTATCATAAGGTACGTATCACTAGCAGTTGGATTTTTAATGAATAGATCCATTCACCATATCACAAGTACAATATTCAAGCAGAATATTCCTCAAGAAATTCGCGCCTTTAATTTGTCCTGTATAAGTTCAAATTTAGTTTAAAAGGAATATATTTCTTTTAAATATGAAATATTTCCTTAGTTTGGAGAATAGACGAAATGAATGACAGAAGACGAAGTTTGCTGTCTACACGAGAATTATGTAAATAAAAAAAACAGTCGAGCGGTATGAAAGTTCTTACATCTCCTGTTGCTTCAGTGAACATAAGTTGGCTCAATGTTTTGGTCACATAGCTTCTTTTCTAAGACTATTATAGAAAATAGAGATATTTTCTATTAATCCTATCAAGTAAAGTTTCGTTTTCTGTCACAGATTATATTGGCAATTTCATATATGAAAAATACGTTTCCCTACCTTCCATGTACAAGTGTCCAAATTCTTGTTACAAACACGATTTTTCAGAATATAACGATTAAAATATGGGTGATGAGCTCATAACCACTCTAAATACACCGGTATCTATCAATTAATTTGAGAATGAGTGAAACGTTTGATTTGGCGACCAGTCAGAGGATACAATTTCTGTCCAGCAACACCCTACCTCTGGGTAGGAAGAAAGAATCCTATCTTTTGCTGAGTGAAAAATTCTACTTTTGAAAGCTGGAAATGAGACAAAGTAGGACGATTTAGTTCTCGTGGCCGCCAATAAATGGCACAACAGGACAGTATACCCATAGCAAAGGGATTCCTAATTCTTAAAGCACCAATTGATGATTTAGAGTTCCACTGATCCATATGAACGAATAAAAATCAATATTTTCCCCTCAATTTAATCAATTCTTGATGAGGAATAGGTGACTGGTGCTCTATGCTTAATTGAAGAAATTGAATTATATCGATTTCTTATTCTTACACTAAGCCAAGTACGTCGCTCCCTGCTTTTTATTGAAAACAATGAAAATTTACCATGAAAAGTTTACTTACAATGATAATTAAGTTATCTGTAGAGACTAGTAAAAATCTATCCCTCCGAACTCAACCGGTAGCCAATTGCTTCCCAAGTGAAACGGAATTTAATTTTGTATTCATATAGTAGGATTGGGTCATAATGATGGAAATATTTCATAAATAGAAATACTAACTTTGAGCACGCGTTTCAATAATAATTTAAATCAATGGTATCCTCGCCCTCTTGATAAGCATCGTAATATATTTCTAAATTTTGGCAAACCTTATTATCTTCAATTTTAATCATTGAGCCAAAGTACTTGCATTAATAGTGAAAGTTGCTGAAAAATCTTAAATTACATCAAAATATATTTCGGTTTAGTTTTTTGAGAAAATGAAACTCCATTGGGGATTTAATATTCTCGCTCATTTAATAACTCATTCGTTTTCCGTACAACTGGAGTTTTTTTCAATCCGACATATCACTAATTGAAACAGAAATATTTATTTAGTTGTAATGATATAGTTAATCAATCTTGCGAGCTTTTAGTGAAAAATAAGCTAATGCTAATTTCCCTTGCTTTGAAATTTTCATGTTTGAACCACACTAGCGATCAGAAAGTAACGCTGCATCTCTGTTTCTTGTGTTTTTTTATACTTCTCAAAGATGTCACCTCTGTGCTCTATACAGTGAGTTGTGAAAAAGGGCATGTTAGCAGACAGCTTCGACGAAATTATACTTCATCAAAGAAGAAAATTTAACCGGTTATGTTTGTCAAACATCTGCTAATTTTCATCTAACACAGTAAGTAATGTCCTATTTTAGAATTTTCTTCGAACTTAGTCCTCTAAAGCTTCCTATTATCTATAGCATGTTTGATTGATTTATCAAATACAATTGTTGGCAATATTTTAGATCAAAGATTTTCGTGGTTTCACTATCATTTGGTTAGATTATTAACTCATAATTATTATATATGGCTGGTGAACAACTTTGTTCTCATCTCATCAATATGGCTTTTCATGCATATCTCGGTGATTTTACTAATTTGTGCATTTTGTTTGTCGTTTTTAAGGAATTATTTTTCTAAATTTATTTAGTAAATTCAGTCCTGTTCATTTAAATTATTTATAAAAAAAGTCTTGTTTTCTTATAATTTATAACAATTCAGCTCTATTGCTCAGCCTTTACCGTTATTACCATGTTCAAGTTTCAGTGGTTTCTATGTTATAGCTTCTAATTCCCTCAAGGTCAGTATTACATTAATAAAATTTATTGTTATTTGCTATAATTTTTTAATGATTATTTTGCTTGTTTTTCCATTTTAGTTTTAATTAAATACCAATAACCGTCTCTTCTTGAAAGTTTTTACTAAACTATATTTTTTTAATCCTTCCAAATCCTTTTTTATCAGTCAGCACCTTTTCATGCTTTTATAAAGTTTTTATAGGATTCAGTATTATAAGTGTTGTTGATATTTAGTTTTTCTTATGGAAAATTGATTGATGTGATATGATTGATGTTAAGCTGATATTCCTTCTATTTTCTGAGCCACATGGTTGAAATATATATGATAGAGTATAGAAAGACTTATTATTTTGGTTCCCTTTATCCTATTCATAACCCACGAATTGAATTTTTTTTCGAAGAGAAGATCTTCTATATCTTCGCGGTTAATAAGACAATTCTAGTTGCATCGAAGAATGTGCGTACCATTAACTGCTTATCCTTCACCATTATTAAATATTAATATCATGCATTTAACTAATCTTATAACTACCCAATTGAAATGACGATATTTTAATTTCATAAATTTGTAGTAATTTTACTTTCTTTTTAAGAAATAATTAGATATAAAGGTTTTTTCTTATAATGTCTAATTAATCCCTTTTTTTATTAACATATTTTACTTACTAAGTCACTCCAACAAGTTGTACTTATTTTCATCTTATATATTTACTACCTTTCCATGCATATTTGTAAAATTTTTCACACGTTTATTGAGAATTAAATAATAACAATAAATTGATTCAAACAATTAAGATTTATATCTTTACACAAATTCTCAGATATTTGATTTCAAGAGGTATAAAAATACAATCTTAATTTTAAAGAAGTGTCTATTGCTATATTATGGATTTTATATTCATTTAGGCCTTATTGCTTTATTTTTGCAGGATAAAGATGATAGATTCTGTACACTTACAGATATAATTTGAATTCTCTTTTGTGTGCTACCAAAATATGCCTATAGTTTGTGTACCCTTCTGCCTATAAGCTTCCTTATTTTATGAACCTTTAAATAATAGGATATTTAAATTATGATTGCCTTATCGTATGAAGAGAAGTTGAATGTAATATAGATGTTTTGATCATATTTTCTCGTGCATTAATATACAGAAATAAATGCCATTAGAAAGGTTGCTTTATATTTGTTCTCATTCAAAAACTTGTTAGTAATTTATTTTCATGTGTTTAATATATTCGTTAATACTGTAGTATTTTCCTAATTCTGCTTTATTTTCGATACCATCTGATGTAATATCTTATTGAATTGCGATCATCATTCAGTGATCTGACGATAGTGTAAAGGATTTAAAAGGAATTAGGTTTAACAACGAATCATAAGATCTATTTTATCGTTGGGCTTTAGTACACTGGCTTTAATACTCTCTAATCAAGTACGGATTCTATATTGAATGTCAAGAAAATCACGATTTAAAAATTTGCCGTTGGATAGTATATTTTTCGCTCCTAAAACAAATCTGTCTAGGTTCGTTTTTATCTTCCGTAAATGTCTACGGTCCATTATCAACTTCTATAATCTTTATTTTGTTTTATTCTTTAGTTCTATTTTCCATTATAACTGATTCATATTTAGTTTTCAGATATATTTAGTTTCTAGATACAGTTAATTTCTCGATATATTTAATGATACTTGGTCAATAACTCACCATTGAAGCCATAAAAATATGCAAGTTTAAAAATCGCCAAATTCGGAGTTTTGCTGATTATTTATCTTCCCTTTTAAATTTCCATTTGGCCTAAGTTCTTTTGTTTGTCACCAAAATTAGCTTGATAATTCTAATACATTGAAACTGACATTTTATTTTTATGTGCTTAAATTTGATTGCATCTCACTTTTTTGGAAAATAATCATTTCTTTATCGAAGTCTATTTCAGAGATGCTTTTCAGGTTTTTCAGAATTTTTTGTTGTCAAATACCAAATGTATTCCAATTTGAATATAAACCAAAATATCAGGGTAGTGTTTCGAACTTTGATTCGTCCAAGACTTATGAATTCTTGAATAAATCGGATAAATGGCTGATCTTATAGCTTTGGAAAATATAAACGAAAAATAATTAATGATGAGATTACAGAAATAAGTTTGAATTAATTGAGGAGTGTTGAAGTCGCTGCAATAATAACCGCTGGCTTATCCATTCAGTATCATATTCAACAGCATGTTTAGGAACGTAATTATTTCCGTAAACATCGATTTCTCTTTTTAACACTCACCACACACATTTAATTATGGTCCTCAAGAATTTGAAAACTTTCAAAATATATTTAAATCAAGGATCTTCTCTAAATCTCACAGAATAATTGAGAACAATCAATTGTCCAGTTGGTCTCTCATTTAAGAAGCCAGTTTTAAATCTTACTGAATTAGTATTCTTCATCTCACTTTATCTCCATCGATCAGCATGGTAATTGAGAAATAGTCAGCATTTTTTAGAAAATTTCCTTAGTCCTCGATGTTGCATTAATGGCTTTCTTCAACTATAAGGAAGGATTTGACGAAAATATTTTATAGCTTTTTATGCAAGCGGTAGATAAATTAAATATTTTGCGGTAAATTTTGCATAATGCATGAAATATTCATATAGAGGTTTCATGCAGATTTTTTGCGTCACAGCATCATCTCTCGTGGTTACATCTCCCTAAGCATTCGGTCTTAAAGCGATTGGTCTCATAACAACGAAGGCCCTGAAAAGGATGAGTTATTGGCATTCTTGACCCCCGCGCACGAATCAATGTATATTCCAGTCGGAAGGAGTTCACGGCGCGTGACCATTCGGGTGGTATCTGCCAGTGGCCTAGTTATCTCAAGGGATCACTCTAGAACGGACAAATGTTTAATTTATGACGAGCAATATACGTTGGTGATGTTGACCGTGATGATGTTTTATTGTTTGATGCTTGATTGTTTGATGATGTTTGATTATTTTGATTCATCACGAATTGAAGTTATGGAATGAGTTATAATTGCGTTTAATTTGTTCGACGTAAATATTACTACTCCTTATGGGGGTAAATAGTCTTTTACTTGATGGTATGGTTTCGTGGCTGTTTTATATATCTTATGTGAAATTTTTACTTCCATAGAGTGGGTTTATATTTTGAATAGTAAAAATTACTGACCCCCGATTCAGTATAATTTATTCGCTCGACATTTTCAACATTTAGAACATTACATTCGTGTATCATTCTGTCATCTTTTCTTCATTTTGCCTGACCCGCTTAATTTTCTCTTAAATATCTGAGTAATGTCTTAAATTCCGAATGGCACGAGAGGACGGAGCTCCGGCTATTGTGGGGCTCAGGTTCAATTCCCGGTCCCGTCAGAATTTTTTCAAGTCCGTTTCACCTAGGAATTTCTCCTCGGCGCACAGCGTATCTGTGCAACACCCTTTACTAGTTCATTTCTTGTTTACATATTTTAAGTAAACTATAATATGTTTTTCTAGTGATAATGATCCCGTATTTAGTGGAGTTTTATTTATACTATTTTCATACTTCTAATTGTCTTTATACCCTTGAGTCGATCATCTTAAACAATACGTAAGAATATTTTGCGTAAAAAGTATCACATTTCTTATGCTACGAAAATTCTCCATAAGGTAACCTTAACGAGGAAACTTCCAGTGGTGAATTATTAAACAAATACCAGATTTCTACATCGAGTATCTGTTATTCCATCGATCGCCAATTTTGGCTGTTGATTTTGATCGGAGAAATTCCCTATTTTTTGGTTTTCGAGATAATGAATAACGAATTTCTTCAAAATTCAAATTTGTTTTATCTTCCTTGGATTTTTGTTATTTCTTAAATATTCCAAATAAATCCTTACTCCTAACGAATTTTCAATAATACTATCTTTCCAAAAATTTAAAATACATTTAATCTATATTCGATGTTTCCTTCCATCGACCTCCCATGTAAATCGGCCATTGCTCAAATCATAAAAGATGGATACGTCAGCTCTTTTTCTCTCTTAGTGCTGCACAATTAAAGGGGAATCGTTATATTAATGCCACAATTTATTATTAATAAGTGAAGACTCTATTTTCCATATCTTATTTAAAGGGAATGAAAATAAATTGAATGCGACAAGCCAGTCTTACTTCCCAAAGTTTGATGAGGTTATAGTAGCATAAGATCGTGGAGAACTCATAGTGGAACTATCGGGATTCTATACGATATAATAATATCTACCGACAATAATAATTTGTAAAAATAACGGATGACAACTTGGTCGAAATAAAAATCTAGAAAGTCGATAGTTACAACATATTGGAAGTTAACGCGGCTATACCGGAAGTCCAAGGCGCAAACGCATAGGAAATTTCTAGAACTCGTTTCCGGTGCAGAGGTGTTCTTAGTCGTCATTGATCGTTCACTGTTTTGGAAGATCTACAATCACTGTACGAGGATCATTGGTCCGGCCTCGCTCTCTTTCCACGGATTCAAGAGTGATGCTAATTCTTCGAAAGGACAACCTTGGAAGCAGTTCTGATGCAAAAATTGCTGTTGTCATCACTTCATCCTTTTCGAGCGGCGGAAGAATCCTTTTCTCAGACGAATTATCTTTTTTCGGGGAATAATTAATATTCATCTAAAAGACCTCTCGGTGCGACAAGATGCATTCTTTTTGAAAATAAGGTTGGATTAGTGCTGAAGGATCTTGTTGCAATTGACGTATGAAATTTCATTTCCTATGCATTTCTTATGGCAAAATTCTTCCCGCCCGGGCGTCGAACTAAGGTAATTTACGCAAAACATTTTCATCATTTGTATAAGCATCGCTGTCCTTATAAATTCTCTAATTTCAAAGGAAAATTAAGGAAGTTCTGATTTTCCTATGCATTTCTTATGGAGATTAAGTGGACGTACCCTAGAATCGAACCAACAACCATTGAAAGCAATATTGCGGCGGTTGAAAATTAAAATGCGGCCTATTTATCGATGTGTGAAGTTTCTGCACGATCCTAAAAATTCAATCCATTTATTCTAATGGGGAAAATCGAGACTCTCTGGAATCGAACTCATGACAACGTAGTATACTCATGATACGTAAACAACTGTTGATTATTTTCAATTTCAAAATTTTTTGATACGTATCTATAAGAATATGAAGTTTGATAGATCTATATATCATACTCGGATATTATTTTTTTAAATTTGAAAATATCTCAAAATTCTGCTCGTGTAATGAAATGTAAAGCTTGTGAGACGGAAAATTTTGCTACTTTTGAAAATTTCATTATTTAATTATTCTTGAATGAAGTTTGCGGAATGAGAATATTAGAAAGAATAAGCTACTTCATTTATTTTATTAAGTGATATTTAGGTCTTCATGGCTGACCTATGCTAGCATGAATCACAAGGCGAATATCTCATTGCATATTTACTGATTTATTTCAAACATTCATAGTTTATTAGCGCTCAGTAGTTGCGTTTTTCATTATTTCTATTATCTTACTAATATTATAATATTATTCTTCATCCAAAGTCGGCTGTTTGCTTGATTGGCTTCGTACGTATGTTTTCGTAGAAAATGACTCTCTCCTGCAACAAATCTTGTCATTCTTCAATACACTTATACACGTAGTAAAGTAAAGTAATGTTTTCGGATCTCCATCAATGCGTTATAATTTTATTTCTATGCTTTGTATTCGTGGAAAGGAGCAAATGATAATTAAAATTTAGACTACGATGGGTTCCCAAACATATACACAATGAGAGAAATTTACTCCTTAGCCGGGTCTTAAACCTTAGAAGGTAATAACAATCCGACACTGAGTCACCGAAGGTACTATTAAGTTAAAATCTGTATCTTTTATAATATAAAATGATCATTTATGATTTAATTTACAATTAAATATTTAAAAATCTATTATTGGTTACCATTATATAAATATACGTTAATTTTATAACTTCCTTCCACCTGGTGGACTAAATGTCATGTATATACACGTATGAATGAGGTCTAGTGTGAGCAACGTGATTCGATAATTCCTTTCAAAGATTGGTTTTGTACTGGATGTAGAGAGTTCGCCATTAGTGACTCGATATTGGCGAAATATATTGAAATAATTCTCTTTCCTCTTAATCAGCCAAATATGCTTGAAGAGCTCCTTCTGTTGAATTCAACGGGAAATTGATGCTTTCGGCGTATGTTTATCACCAACTCGAAATGCATGGCGGTTCTTGAATCCCGGAGAATTTTCCATAGATCGTCGTTATCGGAATGTGTCGCTTACGTCCAAAGCGTACGTTAGAAGGCTTTCTTATGCTAATAGAAGTTTAAAAAAATATTTCGATGTATTTAGTTGATTTTTAGATTCAATATTTATGAAGATGGAACAGAATTACTTTTAATCGATTTCTTAGGCTTCACTACCCTCTATTTTTGTGCTATTCAGGTGATTGTTGAATAAAATCGCTAACGTTCTCATAAATTGGTCTCGATAAATTAATCTCGTAAGTAGCAATGATTTAGTTTAGATTTGTTGAGTATGAATATGAATATTTAGAATGAAGAGTAATTTTTCTTGAAAATATGAAACTCCTCACCATGTAAGTGCTTATATAAAGTGATAAAATAAAAATTCCTTTTCTCATTGCTTGAAATATATTTCAAGTATTCCTTCATTGAGGTATACAAGGAGGCTCAGGAGACATGAACTTGAGACTTGGTGCATGCACCCCCTGCCAAACGCCGAAAGGCGGCTCGCAGAGTAAATATGTAGATCTTTTGTAGGCCTCTGATGTATGATATAGCTGCGCCGTCCAGTGCCTGATTTTAAAAGTAGCAAAACTGACTTTTTTCGATCATAGAAAACCTTTAAAAAGCTTTAGAACACAATGATGATATTCATTTTTATTTATTAATAATCCCGGGAATAGATCTATTGTAAACTTTTAAGTCAGTTAACAACAAGATAACCGATATTTGGAAGATTGAAAATGTTTAACACAGGTAACTGGTCAAGAAGCAATTCTGTCTGAAATTGCATAATTATAAAATGTACCATTTTATTGCAATTGACTTCTATGTATCGCTATATTGATGGAACTTGGAAATAGTGCCCCCTTTTAGGGTACCTTAGTTTATATTTCTTCTTGCGGTTAATTAAGTATTCAATCTTCAGTAGCAAAAAAGTCTCCCATAAAGTAGATAAAATTATTCTTTGTTCGATTTAAAAACCATTCTTATAGGATGTGTAATAAGCTTTCTTATAGGTTGTGTAATTAGCTAGCAATAAAATTACAAACACCGGGGCCGCATAATTAATTCTTCTACTTGTTGGAGTATAGTTTTTAAATTTTGGTTCAAAATATTTGTTGAAATCTAATGTATTATTTATTTACAATTTTTATTTATTATTAATTCCTTACTAAAACCAGCAAATAATACGTACATCTCGAACCAATCAAATTTCTTTCGGTCTAGACTTGTTTCCTTCGAAACGTAGTTGAATTTTTTCGAATGATTTTGATATGTCATAGACTGCTTTCCTTCAAATATTCATTCCTCAGGACGTCATTTCTCGTATAATGAGTTGAGTAAATAGTTGTAGTTACGACCAGGAGCGGTATCTTTGTCATGGAAGAAGAGGGTCATTCACATGTGTTAATATTTTCAAGTCCGTTTGAGCATAGTAAATGTAGTTTAAGCCTGAAAGTGGGTAGTGTGCTAATTTCGAAAGTATCAGATAGAGTATTCCAGAGATAAATGTTTTTTGCGAAAGATTTTATATAATTATCTTAATATTTCAGTTGGTTTGAGGATATTTATGTTGTGATATGCGTTGAGAATACCTGAATTTATTCCTCGCAATGCAAATTTGTTGTTTTATATTAGGAGATTGAGAAGAGATGATAAACAGTATTATATAATCAGTTTTAAATTAAGAAAAAGCGAAATCAGTGTGTTTATTTTATATTTAAGACAGATTATCTATTTAGATGCTCTCTAATAGATACCTTATGTGACCCTTTTTGCTATATTTCATTGAATTTGTTGCTCGCCCTCTTCATCAATTATAAAATTCATCTTTATAAACCTCTTCCATTCCAAAGGGCTCACGGTTTTATACCTGTTTCTAGGTTCCAAACCCTGTAATACTCCTGTAGTTTGATATTTCACTCACACAATAGATATAGCATGAAAAAGTTATTCATTCATAAAGATGTGATATGGCTGTAAAATAATAATTATAACTTTGCATTCTCAGTCATTATATCACTCTCTTTCGTGAAATTTTAATTCTTTTTAGTTCATACGAAATAGTCTTTTAAAAATGGATTTCTTCTCAACTAAACATCTCAAAGAGACGGTCAGCCCGAACTTGAATGTGCTATGGAATTAAAAATATATTATCACAACAATGGTATTATAGCAAATACAGTGAGATTGTATTTGCTATAATACGAAAGTACTTTCACGAGGAAAATTTCTTTCAGAGAGTAAGTATCGGATAATATAATTAATTTCTGAATCCTTGTAAGATCTTAAGTATCAGAGATATCTCTACATCCTAGTATTCTTGGAAGATCTAATGGATTCAAAGCTATATTGGCGTTCGAACCCACCGTTTGGAAATGTTTGCACATACATAAGTTAAGTTCTACCTTCCATCTTAATCAAACTGGTTCTCTAAATAGGTAATCCTAATATTATATTTTGGAATATTTTTGACATTGTTCTAATTATTTTTTTACTTGAATCGCTTAGCGAATTCCCCTAGTACTGGAAAGAAAATTATAAATATCAAAGAGATCCACGAAACGGGAAATTTTTTCGTCGATACGAGTTATTTAAGCATTTTAAGAACAATTTAACTATAGACGTACATCTGTTTCCGGTTAATTCTCAGCAATTTCATGTTTTTTGTTTTCCATTATCGAAGGAGACTTATTATTTTCTATTTAAGATAGATCCAACAAAATGAATCTGAGATGTGCATATATCTCAGATCAATGAAACATAGTTAATATCATGAGTAACGTCATTTTTGTTCGTTTCAATCTTTAAAATCTTAGGAGCGAACGAATTATCTAAATCGAACGCGTCTACCTTAGGCAGTCGATATGTCACTCATTTCATACTAGAGTTCCAAGTGAGAGAGTTCTGACCCTATTCTTCAGTTGGGCAACCCTTTCAATTACTGCTGCATCATCCGGCGAAAATAATACGCGGCGTGGAAAGTTATTTTCAAGGCTCTTATTATCCATAGAGTGCCTCTCGATTCTGGTTGCGAAAATCTTTCTGTGCTTTTTGTAGGCGCTTTATGTCCACCGTTAATTTTGTGCGGGATAAGGCATAATTGTAGCAATTTGAAGCGAACGTTTAAATCAACTCTACCGGATATGGTACTTCCGTTAAAAGACAATTTAAACGACGCACAGTGGGCTAGAATCGAAAAAAGCTGGCCAAAAAAACGAAGTGTGTTTTTTTGTATGCCAAGTTCGAAACTTTGCATGGTCAATCTCAAATAAATTGTACCTCGACTGTTAAAGTCATTTAACGTAATTCCCGCGCTTTTAAATTCTACAAGGGGTCAAAGTTGACCAAATTTTGAGAAAAACGGCCGTTTTTGATTTATCGCAGAACTCTTCAATTTCAAACTAACGCTTACCCAAAATGAACTAAAAAATCTGACCAAAAACTGTTTCATGTTATAAACCTGTTGTTTATGCTTCATAGTACTCAATTTGAATGATCATACTTGAAAATTTGACTACTTTCCAAAATAGCGGACCTTTATTTTAGAGGCGATTTTTGTGTAAAGCGAGGAAAATACTTTTGATGTACATCGATGTACTAGGAGTTACTTATACCACAGTACTCATGGAAGCTTCCTGAAGCGGGATCCGAATGTCTGCGCCTTTTTTTGCCTTTGAAAAATAGATCAATTTTTATACAACGATGCAAACGGTTTTTAATGCCTCTGAATTGACGATTGGAGAGGATTGAGAATGTCCATGCGAGTCTGCACTCAAAAAAACGCATTTCATATTTTTGGCTAGCCTTTTTCGGTTCTACCCACTGTGCGTCGGTTTGAATTAAGAGCTATCTGAAAACAGTTTTTTCTTGGTCTATGAAGTAACTGTAAAACGCAATTATTTCCATTTTGCTTACGAAATAAATGTGTACGATTTTATCGTGTCTTTCGTTAACGACCAGCTCTCGTTCTTTCTTTTCTATCACCATTATTAACACCCTTTCATTTATGATATGTATCTGTATAGTTTCTGAAAAGTCTTATGTTATTGTCTCTTAAAAGTCTTTGATTTATTGCAATCATTTTTAATCATTATAATTTCGTTTAGAAACTTTCATTCCGAATATCTTGATGAATATCCGAATCTGTCAATGAATTTGAATTTGATATCGATGTATGGTAGGGTTTCTTGTCTATTTCGAATTTTCTTTATCGAGAAAAGCTATTCGACTTTGGTAAGAAGGAAATGTCATAAAAATATCATTTTTAAGAGACATTATCATCGTACTCAATTCAGCTAGTTAAAGGAGTAACTAATCTGAGTTAGTAGTCGTTTCCGTCATCTGAAGCCAAAAAGTAATCATCTTCCCAACCTGTATAACCTCATTCACCTTTATCATTTACAATATTTATGACTGGAAAACTCCCAGTGAACTTTTAAACATTCCTTATTATATTTTTCGTTGCCATAATTCCCAATGGCCAATCCAAACTTTTGTTCGGGGCCTTTGAATAGCCTTTCCCCAAATCTTTTATTTAAGTTTTTGATTGTATCTTTAGCGCAGTATTTAAATTACATAATTAGTGCTGAGTGTGTATCATCGCTGGATTTTCCTCAGTTAGTGATTAATGGTAAAATTTATCATTATTCTTTAAGTGGACAAGTGTATGGAAGTGTAGAATGACCTGAAGGTGATCATCAAAACATTTTAATATCTATTTTCATCCAAAACATTTTCTTTCAATTACTATCAATCGATGGAATTCGTGAGTTATCTTATAATAAATTAATCTCTTGGAAAAGAAGGAAAAAGCACGAAAATTCATTCGAACGAGGAAGGAAATGAAAAAGTGTTATTGTCATTGCTCTGGAATTTATGAATAGCATGATTAATTCATTCCTCTTTTTAGAAGATGACTTAATTGAATTGTAATCTAAAATTTAACTTCAGAGTATATATCAAGAGATGAGTATTTTAAAAATATATGTCCTTTTCTCCAAATTACATAAAATTATTTTTCGTCCATAATATTATAATTAAGCAATAATAATGATAAACTTGACAAAAAGGAAGGATAACCTTTTTCAAGCTGATAGATGTCAGGAAAAGTAACTATTTTAGTCATCTGTCATTTTAGCATAGGCAAGGTGTGGGGCATGGCAAATAGTATAGTACTAGTTCAGGAATGGGAACACGATTAAAGTTTTTCAGTTTATCGAGAACACGCATTCTTTTAGAAGTCATAAGAATCTATGTCTAAACTGTGAATCAATTTTTAAAATGTAAAACGGACTTTAAAATAATATGTTATTTAAAATAATACATAAATAATATATTATTTAAAATAATATATAAATAATTATTTTAAATAATATAATAATCAAGATTTGATCCCGGGACCTCGGCGTTAGAAATTTAGCATGCTACCACTTCTCAACCGAGGTTTATGTCGATAAATCATGATTTTTTCATAAAAATTGACTTACCTTAAGTGCAGTAACACTTTACACCTTCATTAATTGAAATGATTCTAATGTAACTCTACTAATACGGCTCATCCAGTTTTAAAACTCACATCTGTAACCTGAAGGGCTTAATTAATATAACGCTTCTGGTGTGAGCAATGCAAAGCATACACCTGGAACCGTACTTAACAGCGCTAGAAAATTTATTGCGCTTGCAAATTATTACCCCCGTTGGCGAAAATTCTGAATATTGATGGAAAAATTGAATTACGCGGCATGATTACTATAAACTTCTTGAGGGATTGATTCCTGCTCCTTGATTAATAGAAAGGAATTAGTCCGTCATTGAATTAGCCGGAATTTAACCCTCATTTTGCTTACTTAACTATACTCAAAATTTGACCTGAAAAATCGATGTTATTTCTGAATTACTTCGACTGCAGAATAATACAATGTTAAGAATGGTTGATTAAGTTTTTTTATTCGATTAATCATTCGTGTTTCAATAACGTTCTTATATCTCATTGTTTTCTTAACTTAAAAGTTTATAACCTCTTCTTTCTATCCTAACGTGCATTTACTTTATAATTATTGTACATATTTACTTTTTATTGTTTTTCTTTTAAATTTTAATGTATATTCGTGCCTTCCATAATTATCGTTGACTGATGTCTGTGAAAGATCATTGATGTCTCAGATGCCGAAGAGTAACATACAGACTTTAAAGACTTGCAGTATATGAATGGTAATTTGGGCGATTCTGTGAGACCATCGTAGTTGAAGATGTTTTGCAGAATCTAAATAAAATGGATTAGCGAAGTAGAGAAAATACTTTTGGGGAATCAATGGAACGCACGTTGTGCTGTAAAGTTGTTGTGTCAAGTAAAGGTAAATGTTGTCTGTTTAAGCACAGTTTGTGCGGTATGGTATCGTTTTCAGGTCTTGAGAGTTGCATTAGGGGAAGGCTTCTATTACACTCTATATTTAAGTGGGAATTATATGGCATTTCAGGCAGTTTGATGAACGGGCTGCCACGGATGTTTATGACAGCTAAGGTAGCATACGTCCTACGTTTGAGGAGGATATTAACATTTATTAATCAGCGTGATTATCTTTCTTCTCTTGCTGATTTTTTATTCCTTAGAAATTCCTTATTTCGTGCGACAAATAAATGAAATCTTACGATTAGAATTTAGTATCGAACAGAACGTGATATTTTCATTCCTTTCCTGTGAGATACAGAGGAAGAGATGAGGTTAAATCACTCTCTAGGAACTGTTTCTTGAAAGCCCATTTCTAGTAATTTTAGAAAAAATAAATACACGTTTTGTCTTGTGTTGATGAAGGATTAACTCCCGCCTTATTGATTGAACTAGAATGATTTGGTATTAAATTGTCAAGTAATAGATCGAGGCTTTTTATGATAGTCCATTATCCGCTTTAATTATGTGCTAGAGTCGGTGCTCGTTGGCTTTAATCCAGCTCAGATAACAAGTGTTATTGAGTGTTTTTATAAGTAGACTTCGGGAGCATGTATCTCATCCATTATGAGTGCAGTAGTAAAAATAATGATTCGTGACATAGTAAGAAAGTATAACGAGATTAATTCAAGGGTGAAAAGGTATCGATTGAAGCATTTCATCCATAATTTATTCAGTCTATATCGTTATTTTTTTAATGATTCGACTCATCGTTTACTGATTCGCTAACTTATTGACTAGTAGAGAACAATTATGGGGATCTATTCATTGCTATGGAATCTATCTATGCATAAAAAGCGACTCTATTAGTAAATTCGGATACTAATTCTTCTTTTCACTCTTAATAGTTATTGTTTAGTGCAGCTATTTATAGATGCGTATGGTTTTTATATATTTCAAATTACTGGCTGTCGTGGGAAATTACCGTTTCCAATGCAGACGGGAAGTAGCCTTTGGTTCTAATCGTTTTTAATTTTTTACCACTATCTGAATCAAGAATGTCAGAATCGTTTATCACTTAATTTAACTAATCTATTTTTATCTCCCTATTTTCATGCAATGATTATGGTTTTTTTTTAACAAAATAATGTGAAATATATATAGTGCGTCCGAAAGTAACACAGTTGAACTTCTCCGCTTCTATTAGGAGTGGGATCGGACTGCTTGAAATAGGCGTAACCAAGCTTTGTTTCGAAATCGGTTTCAGTGTTCCTGAGGAACAACCCCCTGTCACGGAGAAAATGGAATCGATGAATTTGGTCCTCCTGAAAGGTCTTAAAAACTTGTGAGCAGAGTCCCTCACAAATCATTTTGTTTCCGCAATAGACTTTTGGAGGTTAAGCTCAAATTTTATCGCGTAACACTGCTATATCGTCAATATTTTGAGTCGCTGTACTTATATATCTTTCATTTATAATATCATTATATTTCAAGCAGTGTAATCGTTCCGGTCAACCATTATATATGATCTTAACGTTCATGAATTTGAAAGCTGATCTACCAGTAAATCTGGAGTCCCTCACTTGATATCTGGTTTTGAAATCGTTTTCTATACAAGGAATTTAGATAACGCATTTGAAACCGTTCTACAAATTTCTCTTGATCGTTGTTGATGTTTCAATAGCATCAGTATTTAGAAGCGCTTTTTTCTGTAGCGACAACGGCGAAGCGTTTCTCCTGTTTATTAGCAACACGCATTGGCAATGACGAACTCTTTCTTTCTTAAATTTGCCCTCAATGACGAAGTGCTATGATTGTTACTCAAGGTACGATTGTATGGTTTCTTTTCATTAAGTGGCGTTATATCACGGGACGGCGTTTGTTTTTTTGGAACATTTGTATTAAAGAAATTTGATTTGCATTCAACAAAATTAAGTAAATTTTGTTAAAACACATTACTCATGGAATGATTATGACATTTTGTGTCTGTTTGAATGAATTCTCTTCCTATACAGATAGTAATTACCACTTCGGAAGAGGACATGATTCTTGATAAATATTGCTGTGAAGAAAAATAAGATTTACTACGTTTCGAAATACCAAATGTATACAATTCTCTTTTAGATTGATATTAGAGATCAGATATTTACAGAATAAATAGATAAATATATTTTAAAAGTATCATTTTGACGATTACCTTATCCAACGCTTATTACAGCACTTAAATCGAGCTATTTTCCCTAATTACCATACTCTTAATAGCGATTCAAAGCATCTTTGCATCTAAGAGAGTAAAGCGGGATGTGATGAGTTTCCTTTTTATATTTAGTTTGATGCGTTTCCAACGAATATCCCATTTCTAAGTAATCCCAACTTGAATAAAAAGGAGTAGTGAAAGGCGAATTACGGATACTCAAATTTTCCTCGGAATGGATTCTTGATTCTTACCATAATGATTAAAACGGACTCATCTTGATGGAATAAAGAAAGAAAACATGAGTATACATTAGTTACTCGCTGGAAAATGAGCTTGCCATTCTAGCGTCGTAATGAAACTCTGATTTTGCACGGTGAGTTTTCCCCCGACCGTTTTCATAATATGCCGCTCATAATGGCCACCGCGAAGCAGAGCTTTCGTATTAATGAACGTTTATAATAACTCAGAAGGCTCTCCGTTCCATGGATTATCTGGCAATAACGGCAAAATTAGAAGCTGTATTTTATCACGCGTATGAATTATTTGCAAAGAGATGTTTGTGGAAAAGAAATTGTTAGAATCCCCTCCTAATATATGATCTCGGTCTCTTGGTAAGCACGATTCAAAATTCGACCGTTTTTTGGGTGTTCTAATGGTAATTTATGTTCTCTCTTCCTATATATATATATATATATATATTCCAAGTCCAATTTTCTTGCATAACAGGGTAAAATTCAATATTTATAGCACGTAATCAGTTATTAATATTACACGACCGGGGAATGTTTTACAGAATCGTATCTGTACGTTAAAATTTTTCTAGTTTAGGCCTTTTATCATTTGTTATCTTTGCAGCTATTATTATAAACTTGATACTCGGTATTCGTCGTTTTTCCTAGCATCGCCTAATAAAAACTAGTTCTTTTGGTATTATTTGTCTCAGTGCTCCATATGCTTTCAGTTTATGTCGAAATTGGTTTTTTCTTACCATTTTCATCTCTTTAACCGATAAATTAGGTAAAGAGAAGAAGATTTTCAGCTATATGAAGACTTAAATAAATAATAATTTTCTTAAATGTTACTGATATAGATGTGAAGAGAGCCTTATGATTTCAAATAGAAATCCGATTCAAGACTAAACACACACAAATAGTTTGGATGGATAGTTTTCGTGTCCATTATAGGAATGATGTAACCACGTCCTGAGTAATCAACCGCAACTCCAGGTTTTAAACTCCTGAATTAGAATACCTAAAGACTTTATTTAAATCTCGCCGTATTCCTTCGGTTCTACCGTAACAAAAATACGCTTGTTTTCTTTATATATTTTTGGGGCCGCAGTCTTGTTTTTATCGCAACGAGGAGGCGTCCTTGTATCTCTCTTGTGTCGCCGTTTTCTGCTTCCAAATGTGTGCAAGGGAATGTGTCCTCAGAGGAAAGACGTTTTTTTTTTTAATTCAGCCGCTCTATATATTGCTCAGTTTCTGATAAAAAACGATCGAATTAAAGTTGTGTATTGGTGTCTAGATTCTAGAGGAGAAAATCGATGATTTCACCGAATTATTTCAATCTTTAAATACCTCGAAATTATTTCCCATTATCATTAGATATCGTAATAAATTACTCCTTTATTCAACTCCACGATCTTTTGAGATCGGTTTTGGACGTCATCTCATTGAATAATTTCAACCATGATTGATTGCTGCACAATAAGCTCTCGAGCGAATAGTTATTTATATAATTTTTCCTCAGAAATTGATTGCCATTATGTGGTTGCTTACAGTTTGTGCAACAATCGTAATTTAGAGAAATCAATTGTGGCATCTGAAGAGAGCCTAAATCAGGCATTCGCTCACGAGTCCATTTCAATTATTAATGATTATCATAATTAGCAAGTGGTTAACTGTGGTAATCATCGATAATTTCTCGCAATGGTGGTTTTCCTTGCAGGAATGATAGCGCAATATGTCCACAGGTTATATTAAAAATATTTACAGATTTGCTCAAAAATTTAATGATTCCCGCTGATTGTTAATTGTTTTCTATAATATTTTATTAAAAAGTCCCATTTGCAAACGACAAGTTTACTCAATATATGGCGAAAAGAGCGTTAAATTACAACAACGAACTTTAGGTAGTCGAGAGAGGTTGTTTTTCTCGTGGATACTCTTCCGCATTTTTCCGTTTCTCATTCAAATAACGTAACGCGTTTAAAATCTTTGAATGAAGAAGTAGTTTGCGTTGAAAATGAATGAGAAGCTGCCTTAGTTGTGAAACTCAAGAATTCATGGTTCTTTACTTGCTGATGTATTGCGTAGATATTTCTCTGCCATTTGAGTCACTAACTACCTGCTCTGTAGAGTTTATCATGATAATAATTAACTAGCTCTATTTTATTTCGAGATAAATAAAGTTGGCAGTAAATTTGATGATTCTTGGCCGTATTTCGTGGAAAGACATTCTGAACCAGTATTGTAAAGAACTTCGTAATATCCACAGGAAATTTACGTTATTGTGAAAAATAAAGAATTTTTTCTTATTATAAAAGATACAGTAATGTTTTAACATTCAATTGTAAAATCTTGTAGTTAGCATACCTTCCCGGCAACTGTGGGGCCTTGGTTCGAATCCCAATCGTTCGCTGTTTTACTCCTCTGTTTAACCTTTAAAATTGAGAAATTTCAATAGTTTTTGTTTATTATGACACCAAAATATTCAAGTTTTATGAACAAGTTTCTGGTATCTTTAATAACGTTTCGAAGCGATGGATTTTAATATATGAACGAGAAAAGAACCAATAGTTCTGTTTTGGAACTTATACACATATGGCATCAGTGACAATGTAGCTCGATGAAATACCTAGTTAAAAATCGTTCTTTGGCCCATAAAATTATTTCGGAGACAAGTTGAAAATGAGTTTGTCGCTTCCCTTATTTCTTATAGCGAAATTAAAATTAACTTCCATCAAATCTTCCCGAAATTATAAAAGTATATTTTATTCGTATCTTAGAGTTCAAGTGATTACAATGATAAAAGTTAAAGACGGTGATCTTTTTCGATTAGCTTCTATGGTACTGTTCTGTGTTAAAAAGTAAAAGCATATATTTTTTCCTCGACTTTTATCTTCTTCGTATTTTGGATACTTTTACATTCTTGATAGATTAAAATTAATTAATTTTTGTCATATAAATTTTAAAAATTAATTTTTAATAGTTTTAAGTTGATATATAACATAGAGTCTAAATTGGATAGCATGATGAGCAAAATGAAGGATAGTTATTCTGCCGGTAAACTCTGTCCCAACCAAAATTTCGGGGGGAAATACTTTTCAACCCTGTTTTCTATCGAAAGAATTAATAAACTCACTCGTGATATATTCCTGTACATTTAAAGCAGCTTTCATTTGAGTTCTATTTCACCTTATAACACTTCTCTTCTGGTGTTTGAATAAGAATAAACATTCGAATTTCAACGCCATGAGAAAAGGCTGCATTTTCCCTGACAAATAAATGGAGGGCAGAATTCAACGTATATCACACAGAAGTCTGTTTACTACTCTCATTCCTTTTCTGTAATTTATTGTTTAGAAAATGGACGACCTCCCCTCTTAAAATACTCCCCTTTTAACGGTCACTTTTTAAATAGCAACTGTTTCCCATCACTTGCCATTTTATTTCCATTTTCATTTCCCGAAAAATGATTATTCGTAATGAAAAAAATCAAATTATCTCTCTCAGCGCATTTTCTAGACAATAGCATAGGATGAAAATGACATGAAACAAATATAAGTTATATTTTATATCTTATCGATCTTTAGCCCTTCTTATACTTAAATTAATGAAAATTTCCTTCTAATAAGTATCTTGAGATATATATTGAAAGATGGAATGATATGTTTACTCATACATTAGGGTATTCATTAAATGATAAAATTTCTTTCAAGAGGAAATCCAAGTGTTCCATTTCTGTTGATGTCAGTCTTCCACAGCCTCTTCGCAAAGCATTTTTGGCTCAGATTCTATATACAACGAAAGGGGAAAGATCCAAATTAATTCATTTCCTCTTTTTCATTCATTCTAGGGTTGCAGAGGATACATCTGATTATTCGTTTTTACACTTTGTCCATGTCTTTATTGCTTGAATCTTATTCGCTTTCTAATAGTATATCGTTTTAATACGTTAATTTTACAAATAATCTTGGACGTAATTTAGTTTTTTATTGTTTATGTTTTTTCTTGGCACCTCTTATGTCTTAATAAATTATGAAGGTGTGAGGAGAGTGTTCACGTAAACGTTTGCTCCCATGTGAGAAACTTTCTCTCGAACCTCAATATTTGCATTTTTCTCAGTCTTTTCTTTTGTCTGACTCTTGTAGATCCATGATCGTTGTCACGTTACATTTAGTCGTGAGGCTTTGTTAATTGTATGTAATGTAATGTACCTGACTGATAACATTCCGTTTATCGTATAAATACCTCAATGTAGTGTGTAAATGACTCAGCTCTTTTACCTTTTTACCGCAATTCGGATTAACTCTGCGAATTACGCTCTATGTATGAGTTTCAAGTGTAAATAACAGTGCTTAATAATCGAAACATGAAGCATATTACTCTCTCTATAAAGTAATAATCGTCTAAAGTAAACATTAAATCTAAATTTTATCTTTTGAAATCTGAATTTTTGCGAAAAATTGTCCCGCGCGCGAGACTTCTCGTTTCCCCCGTAAGAAAATTCTCCCAAGAATTTTGGAACAAGATATAGATTCATTCCAAGCTTTAGTTATCTATGTCTAGGTTTTCTGATATATCTCAAGAGCGTATCATTCCTATTTTCATATTTCGAGATTTTGGCTGATATGGTCGTAAATAAAGACATATTTCTCAAGGATATCCAGATGCACTTCCTTACGTTCACACAGAGACGAGAGAATCTATAAAAAGTGAAAGTGAGGAAAACCCATCCCAGAATCTTAGGGCATTGATCCTTAATATCCCTTTTTTGAAGCATAGGTAGCTTTGACCTCAGAAAAATGAAAATTGGATGAAATTATAAGATACGGTATTAGGCTAGGGAGAATTTTTACGGCCTATTCATAGGGCAGTCTTCGGTAACAATTTAAAAACCTTAGGTTTGGGTCTTTTCTTGTTCGTTAATTATTTTTCCAATTATTTATCAATAATACAGAAAATACCCTTATTACACTCAACATACAAGTAATATTATGGTTGAATAGCAAAGATTTATTTTTAAGTATGGGTACCTACAGTTATTTCACGTTCTACTGTTTGTTCAACGAGAATGGTCAACATTCTAAGATATTGCTTCATTTCCACCTCAGCATCTTTTATGAAATGGGATTAAGGGATTCGTAGATTCAGTTAACTTTTTGATTTCCTTAGAAGTACGTACATGTACAACTTATGAAATCATTGTTACTCTAATAGGGTTCTCCCAGTTGTTGATGGAATGCAGAGGGATTAAGTTTCCTTCACTAAATACTTAGTAAAAGAAAGATAAACTTATAGACGTAAGTTCAAATCCCGGACTCTTCAGTTTTTTCTCGTGTCTGAATCTCATGGGAACCTTTCCAGCTGCACTCTTAAAACATCTAAAAATAACTCAAACCTGTTTCTTATCCTTTCCGGATATGTCTAAGGTTCTCTGAACGCATTAGTTGTGTATGATAATAGAAAACGAGGGGCATAGATGTCACGTAAAGATGAAGAGGGACGCTCTCAATTGAAACTCCTAGTTCACTGTTATTGAAAATTTGACGTCGGACGCAGTAATGTGGGAAAGAATGTTCTCGGAATATTTCCCCCTTTGCGCTTGTGATGTAATTGGAAGTTGAAATTTATGAGTGAACTCTCACTATCGTCATTTCCGTCGTCTGTGAGATCGCCAGAGGGCGTCTTTAAAAAAGGGCATCGGAAAGGGTTATGTCCTTGAGGCTCCCGAAGAGGAACCGTTTTTTCGATGGGTTTTTCTCTCGTTGAAAGTGGTTATTTCTCCTTATCTAGATTGTTCAATATCAAAGCGTGGATTTTAATTCATTTTTATCAGCTTCAGTGACCATTTAGGGTTGAAGTCGAAGAAAATTAAGGGGTGGAATAGTATTTTAAATTGTTTGCGTTTCATTTCAATTCTTCACTTTATAACTTTTTATTTTTTTCAGTATTTCACAGAATTAGAAGTAAAAGTGAAAATACTCTTATTAAATTTGCTGTATCTTATTTAATGCATGGAGATTTTTTCCCCTACCTTGTAGTTTTCCAAATCTTCGTGAATATTTTATATGTTCAATGCATCATTTAGTTTCAAATGATTTATCACTATCGAGTTTGAAGTTTTTTACTACGAAAGAATAAAGCTAGGCTTACATTCGCATAATCACTCTTTTATTAATATCGCTTTTCCAGTCTATTCGTACTAGTTCTTATTAAGTAAGAAAAGAATAATTTTTATAATTTTATTTGTTTTACTTATGCCTTCTATAAATTATCAGCCGCATTTATTTCAATCTTGATTATAATTATTATTTAAATAAATCAACTGGTTTGGATAGTTAACAATTTTTAGCTGTAATCCCGTCTTTTAGTCATCCATCATCAGCCCTTCACCGATGCAATCTTCTGCTGAGAACTTCAAATCTAACTTTCACTTCAATCGAACGCGTTCCCGATGGTAATATTTCGCAGCCCAATTTTTCCTTTGAATGCCTTTTGTAAGACTTTTTCCACGATGATTATTTATGACAGAGAAAAAGCATATGCTTCAGTAAAAAGTTATCTTTTAAAGTGACCCTTGGGCTGTTTCAATATTTAGAACCAGATTCCTTGTGGTTTTCAGTCGTCGCCTTTGCGAATAACAAAATTCTCACATTTTCATCTTACGAAATGGGAACGATTTTCAATTGTTTTATTTAGAGTTTAATTCATAAACGTACATTTTATCTTTCGAAGTTCATTTTTGATTTCTCTTATACCGATTATTATAGGGTATGAAATGACGAGGAAAACTATCGAATCTCCTTCTGCGAATGGGAGCGTGATTCTTGCAGCTAAACAGTTCCGGAAAGATGTTACATATGATTGTGTTCCATTTCGTTTATTTGTAGTTATAGTTCCGATTGTTTATTTTTTACTTAAAAGAGGAAAAACATGATTCAAATATTAATTTATGAAGCTAAAATTAAGTGCATTTTATCGATAATTATTGTAAATATCGAATATATTTGACCAGTTTGTACTTTCGGATATTGGTGAATAAATAAAATACCGAGTAAAGGAACATGGGTTGCTTTTTCTCTGTCGAGTTGCTGTTCATATAGGTGTTGGGGTTTTTCTAATCACGAATTGAACGGAATGTATTTTTATCATCTAATCCTTTTTCAGTAATTAAATAACACACAAGTTGCTTATGATTTATCAAGGCCATCTATTTGGAAAAGTCACTGTTCTACCGAAGGTGTCTTTTTTCCCGCTCATTGGGTGCATTTGCGTAACTCCGTCTCCGTAAAAACTATTATGTCCCATTTATTTGCTGATTTTGAAAATATGTTGCCTTTAAAGTATTTCACATTTTTTGTCAACACGATTGGCGGCGTGTGAAAGTACGGGCTTCAAATTACACCATCGGTTTGGAAATTCTATGGGTGCGGTGAGCTTACGCCATCACGGGAAGCGTTTAAAGATCTTCAAGGTCCTAGGGAAAGTGACCCATCTTAGCCCCATTCATATATTTCACGGACACACTATATTCCTGCCCAACAAACATGCGGTCCTCGCCTGTTATTGTTAGACGTTAGCACGGTTTTTCCGATTGTCCGAGAGAAGGCTATTCTCAAGGAATTCGATGTACACCCATCAAAATTTACATCTAATTTTTGTTTACTCAATATTCGCGGAAGTTAAAGGTACGTTCGGTGGTTACGGACTTTACCTCTCGACTTATCCCCTTCTGATGTTTGTGAATAATTGGTGGATGGGTTATTTAGGATGGAGCAGTGTGTCAACCCATCTTTTACGAGGTCGCCAATTTCTATTGGCTATTAGCGATAGAAATTTTTGTGTGCTTAGTTCTTTCTTCAGAGTGATTTGAAAAACTTGAATCTCTCAAGGTTTCTTTTCTTTCCTTTACAACTTTTAACATTCAAGTTCTGCTCGTGTTCATCATGCTCTTCTCAGGGTTCTTTTTTGTGTATATACTTAATATTTACTTTGTATTCACGTTGAACAGAAAATGAAGCGAGCCACGTAACTCAGAAATTGTTCATTTACCGGATCGAAAATTTAATTTGTACAGAAAATAGATTTTACTGCTTCTTTTAGTTTCCAGAATATTAACCTTTAAATTCCTTATCATCTACGAACAAGTGTAATTAATGATTTAATTATAATTTTAAAAGTTGAATATGTATCGTTTATGTCGAAGTATTTAAATATTTTGATGGAAATTGAAGAAAGCATTTCGTATTACAAACAAATTTTCTATAGTTTTATTATAAAAAATCACGTTTATGTGAAATAGGTGTCCTAAGTAATTGATGCTCTATGGCATCATTGGGGCTGAAAGAGATAATCACAACTATATCCTTTGCATTTTTCAATTTGTTCACTTACCCGGAGTAAATAAGGAATATTCTGGTGACAGCGGTTGAATGGAAAGGGGACATCAAAATTTTGTCAGAAAAATTTCAGTCAGAACGTTTTTGTCGGGTGCATTATTCCACTTGCAAAATGACTTTGACTTTTGTTAAAATGTTACTTCTGTTTCTGTAAGTTATCTCTTCTTTTTCTCTGGTTTCAAGTATGAAGGAAAGATTATAGGGAAGCTAGAAGTACGTATATACGATGTAAACAGCCTCGAGGAAAGTACACGCGGAAATTTATGGAACAAACTTCTTTTCTATGAAGATGTTTGCGGATCACAGTGGCTGTTTTATTTGTATTCATTTTTTGTCTTGTTTACATTGAGTTTTATATTCTCTCAGATTTGTCTGACCTTCGCTGCAACTATAAATGTTGCTTTTTGGGAAATAGACCTACTGATCCTTCTCTAAGCGAAACGGAAGCGGCCATCAATGTTCTTGCCTATGCTTTTTGATTTTATGACTAACCCCACCTTTAGCCAGTTTCGTCATTTTCCCTTCCTATTATTATATTCTATTGATGTATTTAAAAAAATTGTAGGTATATAGAGAAGTTTCATTTTAGGGTAATTTCAGAGAGAAACATTTTATTTTCTTTACAGTCTAAAAAGTGCCGTCTGCAACTCCACTAGTCTCATGAGGTTAATTGATGAAGATTCTTGTAGCACCTCTTGTTAACGAAGATAGTTTCTTTTAAGGACTAATTACATACTTTTAGCTTTGTTTGGTTTCCTCTTTATCGATAAGCGCCTTTGTGTTGTAATACCGCCTTTCTAACATAATCAGCTGTTGTCTAGGAAGTCGCCGCTAAACATCAAGAAATTAAGATGAAATCAAGGATATGAACGCAGCTGAAAGTTATTAAGGAAGAACGAGTAAGGAAAAATTTTGATGTGTTAGGAGCCCTCTCGATTACCGTCTGTCAATTGAGCTAGTTTTCGGACGAGCTGTTTCAGAGGAAAGGGAATTGAAAATTTATAGTAGTATAATCACTTACAATATCCTCTTATTTTCCTTGTCAACTACCATAATTAGTATGGATGCAATGGATATCAAATGAAAGAAACTATGAGACTTTTTCTTTTTAAATTTTTAGAAAACATTTGGAAGGTTCTTTTGGAAGGAAATTACTTCTTACTAAAAATTTAATTTTACGTGGACATTTTATGCCGTAAAAAGCGAAATAAATTTCTTTAAGATATTTAAATAATATTCTTCCTTTTATTCTGCAAAGGTAGACGCGGTTGATGTATAGATGTTGGCTACATGGCCAATTAAATGTTAATAGTTTTTCGCTAGAACATCAAGAAAAAAAGCTTTCTTTTATATACTTCGATTTTTACCTATTCATCTAGTTTTATAAGATACGTGTGTATGGTAAATTTAGCATATGACTTCGTTTTACTTGTGAGTTCTTTTTGTAATTAATGTCATTATGTTATGATTGATTATTTAACGACTGTGTAGTAATAGCAAGAATTTATTCGTCGTGATTAATTTTTTCCTTTGTAACTGATAAATACCCAATTTAAGTGAATTAATAATTATTATAAATTAAGTAAATGACTCTCTGAAGGAAGCCTATCTGAGAATGTGGTTATCCTTCATCTTCACACTTTTCTTGCGCAAATCTTCCGAATTGATCAAACTGCGCTCTATTTAGCGGTGTGTGAGATAAGGAAATGTCGTCCTTTTGCACTCATTGCGG
The DNA here is from genome assembly GCA_020796165.1 of Pantala flavescens. Taxonomy (NCBI): domain Eukaryota; kingdom Metazoa; phylum Arthropoda; class Insecta; order Odonata; family Libellulidae; genus Pantala; species Pantala flavescens. The sequence continues at coordinate 63,531,350 of CM036879.1, read as the reverse complement.
GTTCGTGCTTTATCCTGCATATCTTCTGTTCCTTTTCCCGCTTTCTTAGAAAGTATCGCCTTTTCTGCTTCCTTGGAGATTGTCCAGTAAATTCTCAAAAATGCAATATGATTAATTGCGGAGAGAGGTGGTTTCTCATTGTAAATATCCATGTAAAGTGTGATTGAAATGTAGTTTAAACACATAATTTTATATATAAATTTGGGCCTGAGAATAAAAGTTTGTTTTACTTTGTTTGACATAAGGATTGTAAAAAGCGATTGGTTTTCATCGACCTATAAAAAGCTAAATGATTGAGAAAAGGAAAGTAAACGATAAATGTACTCATAATATATTTATAATGATATTTAACGAGAATAGGTTCAATATTCTCTTATGTGCATAACTAATTCTTAATGTTATAGATCAACATTTACTCTATATACTATCGTAAATTTCTATATTTTATTATTTAAAATCTACTAAATGTATTTTTTTGTAAATAATGTATTTCCTACGAATTTGGGGACGAGTATATAATCATTTTTATGCTAGTATCTTCTCGGAAGGATTTCAGCTCGGAACTTAAAAATGCTGTTTGCTAAATATCTGAGATATTCGTCCATGGCATTTTGCCTCCTCAAACTTCACGGAAAGAATGACGTAACGTAGTTGAGCAATCAGCATCCCTCTTCATCCGATCCCCTCATGCAATGGGATTTTCCGAAATCTCTTACATACAGAGCCGTACATCAGCTCATCCAAAAACGTATCATTGCTCCCTTTTTATGCGATTTAACTCCATCAATGTAGGTGATGCGTGAAGACTCTCACGCGTTCTTTTTGTTCGGTATCATCGCGACTTTCCTTTGCCATATGTTTTAATTCTTATTTTCATTAATTTAGGGAAATTTATGCTTGTTATTTATTTATTTATACAATAGACTACATGTAGGCGTCCTGCCAGGTGGTAGTCATTATCATTCTTTCATGAAGGGAAAAGAGTAGCTAATAAAGTAACAATTATAAATTGCCCTGCCTGGTATTCACCCTATTCGGGAGGGAAACTCCTCTAGAATCTCAAACATTAGTCAATAATAGTGTAATTTCAATTTCTTACCGAAACTAAGGAAACCCCAGCACATGACACTGGAGATAATTTTCTAAGCTTTTCTGTGATTTATAAAATAAATAAATAAATAATAATAATAGTCCCACTAATCATGAAATATATTCAACTCACGAACTCTTAAGAAGCTGTTAATACATCTTCGTGCTAAGGGTTTTCTACTTTGCAGTTCATTCGTAAAATGTATTCTTCAGCTTATGCTTTTGTAAATTAAAGTATTTTCAAATATTTTACAACTTCGCAGAATATGCTATTATTTCCTTTAACTGTATTTCTCATAGTATAAATTATATATAAATGTATTTAAACTTATTTTGGGTAAAGTAATGGCTAGAAAGGAAAGCGTAGTATATTTTAATTTAAAATCTCAGACTGTTATTAAACGGTAGAATGAGACCTGGTAAGAAATATTTATTTCTTACCATATCACTATATATCATTTTACTTCTTTATATCATTATTTATAATTGTAAAAATAACGAACTTGTTTCGTGTATAAATTATTCACGTCTCGTTTGTTCGTTATTAATCCGATTCTGATATCCTTTTATCGCATATTCTGCTCACTTTGTTGAACCGCGTATGACTCTCTCGGAGGAAGACTTCTCTGGAAGTGTAGGTTTATCCTACGGTGAAAATTGATTACGCACTGAAGTGTTTTTCTTGGAGAGCCTCGTCTGCTTATGCGTTAGACGAAGTTCAGAGCTGCGGATATCCTTAAAAATAGAATGACCAAGGATGAAAAAGGTCAGGTGTTTGTTTCCTTTCGTGATAAGGCTCCTCCACCAATCGGTGAAGGAAATTCAGCTCCCATTTATGCTTTACACCCATCTTAAGGTTCGGTCTGTGAAGACATTATGAATAATATAACCATATCGTTGTTGTGAAATTAGGTTTTCTAATCTTCGAATTTTTCTCTCGAAGTAACTCCCGAAATACTTGGAAGATAAGGCCTTTTTTAGCGAAAGGACATTAAATTGAAATTAATTCTTTAATTTCGATTAATATTTGCTTCCAAAAATGATTGCTTTGGGAAGGCCAGAAATTTCACATTAAAAATCAGTTCATACTACTAAAAATTAAGTATTTCATTAAAAACATCGCCATCACAATTATAACCCTTTTGAAAGGACGGAAATTAAAACGAAAATTCTTATGAAATATCTCGTTTTCTTCTTCTTTCCTCTAAGAATTCTTATAATCACATCGAAGCATTTATTCATGAAAAGCTCAAATATTCTCGTTGAACTGGCAATCGATCAATTTGAGCAATCTCTATGGGATATCAGAAATTATTGTGGTTGTTTGAAGGTACTATTCCTGATTTGAATTACATATTAGAATAATCTAATTGTATGATGAAGAATCTAAATGCGTATAGATTTGACATTTCCATTCGAAAAAATATTATAATGTAATTAAACAATATCGTACATGTTTTATCAGTGGTCGGGCGTCTTAATTCCCTGTTGCGTCTTCGAGAAAGACATCTTCAGCCTTGAAATCTTAAGTAAACGAACACGCGGAAGTGAATCGCTTTTTAACTCCCTGATCAAATGACAATACCGGTGACTCTGCAAAGAGCGTTTGATGAAGTTCGGCTTTGGGAATCCATTCGTGGGAAGCACATTCATTGTCATAGCCCATCTCACAAGGTCAGCGTGTGAAAATGTGAAGGGTAAGTATTGTGTTCAATCTCCTACGAGATTCAACGAACAAACAATAAAGGTGCTAAGGACGGTTATATTGCTTTCACTGTGCAAATTAGTAGGGGCTGGTGATCAAAGAAAAAGCTTCCCCATAATATGGCGCCAAGTGTGCGATTCTCTTTCTTATGTTATCGACTTCCGAATGATGTACTAAATAAAAGGACGTCGCGTTATAAATGATTCACATCAGAAAATAATATACAGAAGGTGTAGTATAGAAAGACGCTCGCAAAAACAGTATACTATGAGTGCAACTGGAGCTCTGATGTCCTTAAGTATGTTATTTTTATAAGAAATCTACTATCATGGCATTTACTAAAAGAACCTACCTATAATTTGGATATCCGGGTTCGTCCTCCAGTTCTTTCAGAATTCACATCTCACGCATCGTAATAGGTGTTTCGTTACTCTCCGCGAATTGAAGTTCTTAGCAACGGATTTCTCCCATCGACAGATCGCACATCAGAAACGCAGAAAGAATCCATCGCAATTTCTGTATCTTTCCACATGCTTTGTAATCTAGCCTGTTCCAATTTAATACAAATGGATGTAATGTATGGTTTCATTCGGCAGTTCGTTTGTTCTTTGATTTGATCTGGATTTAACCCTTTTATTTCCAAATTTTCGTCACTGTGACTATGTTATTAAAAATTTGCCAACGAGCTAATTTAATACGTATGCTTTTATGTCTACAATAACCTAGTTTCGTAGATAGTTGAGTATTTGTTTGCTGTCTCAGCTCATCTTAGGAAAAGTATTGGCCATGTATTTTAATGCACAATGGAGTTAATATCTCTGTATATATTAATGTCTCTGTATATATTTTCATTGGCTCACACTCCACTAATATTCATGGTTTGATTTTGAATTTTAACAACCGAATCAAATTTCTAAATCCACCATGATTTATCTATTGAATTAGAACAAAAATAGGACTTTTTCCAATAATGTTTCTATTTTCGTATTTGCTTCAAATGTTTTGATGTTCATCTTGCAAGGTATTTTAAAGATTTTCTTCTGTAGGCCTTCCACATCTCTAAATAAGAGTGTATGTAAATAGGCGTCATAAACAAACCGCCAAAGAAATCTCAAAACAATTCATTCATCTTGCAATAAAATCCTCACGTTTATTTCTAGGTCTCTGGATACCAGTTCTTTCTTTTATTAAATTACAGACTTATAAATATATTGGGATTATTCTAAGTTATTTTAATTTCTTGTATTATGAATTTCGTAAATATAACTTTTATAATATTATGAATCCTTTTTAAGATATCCATGTTAGGCACTAGCTAAGAATTAAGAAAATTCTTTATGAAAAAGATTTATCTCCATGTTATAGGTGCGAAAAATTTAATATATTTCTTGCTTTGGAAATAAATTGTGTTGTACACAGTTTTGATTTCGACTATTATTTGAAAGAATTGAATTTCAAATAATTGTTAAATATATAAGAAGTATTTTTATTAATAGACTTCGTTTTCTTAGAATATGCTTTAAATCTTCTGAAAACCATATATTTATCTTGTTTACAGATGGATAAGAATATTAAATATAGTAATATCACTTCCTGATATGTGTGATGATCTTACAAGATGTGGGCAATATCATCCTTAAAATAAACCACTTAGTCCTTGAAAAAGTGACAGGAAAAAACAAGGATAATCGGGAAATGCGTCGACCGCAATATTAGCTGCGAAACGACCATGGTTTACTCACAATCATTAGTGTGATATTAATTCTGTTCGATGAGTTGCATTGTCTTCAATAACACCTTCATGAAATTTGCCATTAACAAAAAGAAGACGAGGTTAAATAATGTCAATTAGTGATTTAGGTGAATTTTTTTATCAAAGTTCCCAAAAATTCCATTTTCTGGACAACTACTAAGTGTGGTACTACTTAAATCAAATTATATACGCGTACATAAGTGGAAAATTTTCTCATCAGCCGGAATTTGAGTCCGGGTCCGGAAAGCGAACATGCTAACCGCTCCGCCACCGAGGTCAGCGGCCGAAGAAATAATTCGTTGATGTGGAAGAAATATACGAACGGAAATTCAGTAAAAATCTGGAACAAATAATAATGAGAAACTTTTACTACGTTTTATTGAGTTGTCGAATTGGGGTTACATTAACAGAAACGCACTTTTTGTTCTAAGGCTTGGATGCAAAGATTTACTATGTCAATAAAAATTATGTAGGCATTAAATACTATGAATGTATAGTAGATGTATTTGGTAAATTTAAAGTATTTTATGTTATGTTAGTAATAAAATTTTTATTTTTTTGATGTTAATAAAGCAACAATTCTCTTCGAGTATTCACTTTAACCGTACATTATTCAAGGAATTAATATACATTGAAATTTACTCCCGTATGTCTGCTATGAGAACGCATGCCAATGATGTACGGTAACTTTGCATCAAAACTACATCGTTCGGCGTGATTTGTACTGAATTCGAAAAACCTCCTGCGACTGTTCATTAAAGGAATCTTACATGTTTATCTTTTATATAAATCAATTTTCTTTCACTCGTGAAATTCACCCATGTCAGCGATATATTAGCTATGAAGAGAAGGGGAGTCTACTCCGTCTGCGCTTATCGACCAAGACTCAGCGGTTCTTGTTTCATCTTCTATCGGAAATCATTTACGAGTGAAAGATTTATCTTCATATATCTGGTGAGGTGTGCATAATGCACAGGATGACACATTTTATTTTACGCAATAATGGGAATTTAGATGAATATTATCAGGTTTTTACAATGAATTAAGTAAAAAATTCTATGGAAGAGCAATGAAACTTCTTTTATTTTTAGGAAATTATTTTTTCTTTAAGTAACATCAGTTGTGCACGTGAGAGAATGGGTGTTTAACAGATTTGATACTTGACACGAGTAAACTGACTCCCTTAACAATTCTTATTAATGATTTGATATGGGTTTTAATGATAGATTTAGGAAAAATTCGACTCATTTACTTCAAACGATATTCTGTTAAAGAGTGTATATTTTTCTTTTGTCCATTTTCTCAAAACTATTTTAATATCTGTAATTGGCGTTGAAGGATTAATTAAGGTATTTAGGAAAGAATATTTATAAAATTATTAGTTTGAGAGAATTTTCTACTTAACATAAGTGCTTCGAGCCTCGTTCACTCGAATCCTTCTTTATAATTGCATCTATAGAAACGACGGAAGTCAGCTTCTAGAATGATTTGTTTACTCATGGATAATTGAACTGACCTTTTATCTTCCGGATATTTATGTTGGCAAAAGAATATCATTGTAGTAGTAAAATTTCAATAATCACACGATGAATACTTATAATGAATTCTTATTTTTATTAATGTAAAATTAAATCGGTAACAAATTAGCTCTAGCGATTATTTAAGAACATAATTTTCGTAAATTTTGAATAAAAATTAAAAATTAGAATTCTCTTGGTTTAAATTGCAAATCGCAAAAGTGCATATGAATTTCAATCGCGCAGAAATTTCAAAAGATTTTTGAAATGCGTAGGTGTATTTTTCAGTTAAGTCTTGAACAGGGAGTGAGTAATATACGATGAATATGCATTAATAGTTCAGAGAAAGAAAGTAAAAGGCTTCATTCCATTGCATGTGATGAGAACTTAATTAAATAGCCCCTTCTTTAAAGAGAAAAATCATTAAATGACATTTATCTTTTGTAATCTCTCTCCCGAGAGTGAGTTTTTAATTAAAAATCTCGGCCTCCGTAGGAATTGCATTCATTGATGAAGGAAGTTTTCCCAAATGGGGATGCTCTTTTGTAACATGTTTCACGTAAGTTAATTATCGAATGCTGATAAAAAGGATGTTTTTCTCGAGGTTTAGATCGATTCGGTTGCTGAAATAGCGTCTGTCGTCTCTTGAATGCTATGATTAAGATTACTTTTAAAAGTATATATTATATGGCATTCATACTTCTTTGATTGAACACCGTTCCGTTCCGTTCCGTGGTGAATTTTCAAACTCAACTAGTGAATTCATTCGATAGGTATAATAACTCTCGTAATTAAGAGGGAATAGACATTGCGACATGTTGAGGAACGTACTTGCATTAAAATTATTGTTTTGGATTCAGTTACGTCATGAGAAAGTGCGAATAGTTACCATTGCTATTTTTCGTCAATGTCAAATGCTAGATAATGTATCTTTAGATTTAATCTTACTTTCAATGATAGTGCCTCCATTGTGATGTCAGAACGACTTCCGTAGTATTTGAGGAGCGTGTCTAATTGTATCACTGAAGTGACAGTAGTGTTATTTGCACTATTCTGAAAGAACTTAAGGTGTCGGTACTCAATGCTCAACCTTGGGAAAGGCTTTTTAACTAACGGATCGCATATTGAACGTATAAAATAGTAGTGGTGCTGTTGCGCAGGAAACTTCTAGTTTTAAACGCTTATTATTAGTCTTGGCTTTTTACTTGGTAAAAGGCTAGAGCCGATAAGAAAGGAAGGAAAGAGTGATTAGGAGTCGTAGAAGCGAAATTTCCCGATACTCATCCTCTTAACGAAAGCAAGGGATTGAGAAGCGAAAGGACGTCGAAGGGATCCTATGCTCACTTAGCCTTCGTTTATATGAAGACCTGTGGGCGCGAACAAGGAAAAAACGTGTTCAATGATTCTCTTCCAAGGACTCGAAGAAAAATAGGAAGTGTAAAAATCACCCTCCGTTTATTTCAATGCACTCGAACAGCTTGTCTATGTCGTATTTGGATTGTCATTGTCTAAAAAATGAATCATTTTGTTCTTCTGAAATAGTTTGAGTGAGTGACATGGACAAAAGAGCTTCGATAATTGTGAATACAATTTTTAACGGTTAAGAATTAAGATTATTTGGTTAGCGGAATCTTACTCCTTTCTATGTTGTGTAACAATTTAACAATGATCGTAAAACTTAATTGTAACTTTTGATAAATTAAACTAATATTTAGATTATATACAGCATAATTTTACGAGATGTGAATGTCAAAATGAAAAATTAGAAAATGAATCCGATGAAAATGATCCTGTTTCACGTTGTTAAAATATTTTTGTCTTACCCTCTCTCACTTTACCGCTGTTTATTTCAGGAAATTTTTTTGTGCAAATATTTACTTGATTATCTATGTATACTTTTGATATATTGTGTATGATTATGTATATATCCTTTTGATTACACTGAATTCCTGCAATAGAAAAAAATTAGATTCGTTATTTTAAAGTTATCTTTTAATCCATAAATATACTATCGATACGTAATATTTTGGAAAATTCAGAACTCCGGATGAGTCTGAACTATTTGTTGGGAGGTAAAGTACTTTTGAAAATTGCTAATTTTGACGAATTTCCGAATAAATTTTTTTAGAATTGTTTATAATCGATCTTTACTTCCTCTTTCATGACATCTAAAGATCCCTATCCTGCATTGTACCGTAATGTCTCCGGAGGACCGAAAGCCACGTCCGGGCGAATGTATCGATGCCTTCGATCGATTACCTCGACTTTTCGATTATTCATCCAATGATCCGAACCATTCTAAAACATCTTAACTGAGGATTAAAATGTTTGCCTTTTGAATTCCATATCATTAGAATGTAGGTTAAACCAAAGTTTACTCGAAAGGATTTTTGTCCTTTATTTTTACTAAAATAATGTATAAGGGCCGAGAAAATTCTCATATATTTGCTTTTTCTAACCCAAGTGTATTCATTTTACAACATCCGATATTTTTACGGGAAGTTTGGACCTTGTAAAATCTGTGAGCTTTAATTAAATTAAACTCTTAAATGTTTACTATCATTAATGTATTAATTATTTTAGAGAATGATATCGGTACCTACATTTTGTTTCTTTGTAACTAAAAATGATATTAAGAAAAATATATTGTAAATATGTGGACGTAATATAATAAAAGTAAAATGTCTTTGGGCGAAATTATGACTGAAGAGTCTCCTTGTTTAACTCGTTTTCATTCACTATATTTTAAATACTAATCGAAGAAATCGCTTTCTTTTTCTTAATTTGATTTGTATGCGTAGAATACAACGTCGATTTGATGTCTGAAATTTCTAATAAAAATCGAGTAGACTAATTGAATAAATCGAAGAAATCGTTAGCGCGATCCCGTCCTCGGCCAAGTGGCTCACAAATACGGCATTTGTTTGTTTAGGTTTCTCGGCCGCGGTTTTTCCACAATCCAAAAAATGAATCCGGGTCGAGACGTGTTTCATTCTCAGTTGTGATTAGGTTAAGGAAAATTTCATTCCGGAGGAATCTTTATTTTCCAATTCTCTTGGTGCATACATCTCTTTTTCGATTTTTGATGATTTTACGATTGAACGAAAGGAAGCAATCCATTGGTATTCTTCGCTAATAATAAGTTGTATATTCAAGAAGAAATCCCCTGAGGTTTCAGAAAAAAGGATTCGTGAGAATTTCGTAAAAAGGTTCTCCATGATATTAGTGTTTGCCGATGAGGTCAAAATTTGCCATTTTGGAATTTTTTGACCGCTCAATTTCTCCACCGGAGTGTTAAAAAATCCGAATTTTCCTAAACTTTTGAATATCTTGATCAAGTAAATTAAATAGAATAACATTTCATTTCCCAAGTTAGCGCATTACACAAACGTTACTTATTTATTTATTATCAAAGACCACACAAACATTTTTGGATAATTACAGTGTGGTTCGAAACTTAATAACAGAGATTCACAAACATCCAGATCCTGAGAGGAAACTTTCCTCCTCAGCCGGGATTTGAATCCGGAACCTCAGCGTAAGAAATTCATAATACTGTCGAATAAATCCTTATGTTAAACCCGAGGAGAAAGTTTTTCAAGGAGAAAATATTTTATTATTTTATACGAGAATTTTTTTATAATTTGAGTGGAGTAACTGAATCCTGTATTTGTTCTTTCTTTCTTCGAAATATCATTCATTCTTTTTGAAAGAACCGAGCACCATAAATGCTGCCTGCCATTTTGATTATTTTATTACAAGAAATCTGTGAAAAATATTTAAAATAATGTTAGGAAAGTATTATCTTTACTTCAGGAATACGACCGTTTAACTTTTCTCCAAGAATAAGGTTGATTCCCTTAATTTAATTTTTTTGATGAAAAAGATGATAATTACTCGAGCAAAAATTATCAAGACCAAAACAGATCCCTAATTGAACTTATTTTTCGTTTCAAAAGGATTGTTTTCATCGGTCTTTTATTCTGAGAGGCAACAAGGAGACAGTGAAAGTGTATTCTGCTCCATTCGTTACTTGGTTCTGGTGTTTTAAATGAACACCTGATCATTGCTGTGTTAAATCGTATCTGCTACATTTAATACTAGTTTATTCCAAATGAGGTTTATTTTTCGTGGAAGCTTGGAAGTTGCATTTCATATAATGGTTCATCGGACGCAATATTTATCTCAAAACCTACGTTATTTTTTAATTTGATGTTTCGATCTGGATATTTAAATTGGCGTCTTGAAATGTAGATATTTAAATATATGTGTAAGTCTAGGAATTTTTACATCCGAATTCAGCATAATATTGACTCTACTTATTACTTCTGTATCCGAAGTTATCTATTATTATCGATTTCAATAAACTTCCAATCTCATTCACAAATTATCAATTTATTTTATGTCTTTGATTGACACTGTACACATCGTACGATTTAGGTTCATCTTATCGCAAAAGCTATTCCGCCAAGAGATATTCCTTATGTAAATAACCTAACCTGGAATTATCAGGAGGCGAAGTAATCGTCGGGTATGCTGTATATCGATTTTATATGTATTACTGTATTTTTTTCTGATAAATGTACGTCAGTTCTGTCGCAACATAAAATTTCATTTTTTGTTAGTATTTTAAATTTTTATCGAAGGATATCTATTTGTACTCGCTTTACGATAACGGAACGGGCTTCTCGTTTTATAGTTATGAAAATACCATCTGATTCTTTCTCTACAGTTTTCTTCATTCTACATCCTGGAAGAATAGCCTGAATATATTAAATATACTTTGTCTATACTTCTGTCTAGATGTGACCTACTTTATGCGTATATGTATTGATTATCCTTATCCTTTAAATCCTTAAAATGCTACCAGAAGATATAATTTTCTATCCTTTTTACAGAGTGCGTGAATTCTTTATCATTTTATTTATAGATAAAGTTTTTACTTACTCATATTTTGACTGTATATTTAACTAGTTTTCTCCACCATTTTTTCTCCAGTATCTGATGGATTCTTGAAAGGAGGCTTTGAAAATCTTTACCCGTTTGATTTTTTAATCAGAGCAACGATGTTTGACATCTCGTTATGATCATTTTTGTTGATTTATCATTTTGTTAGTCCGACAAACTCTTTCGAAAACCTTTCGGCGTCGACAGATTATATATCGCCCTCTGCTGTTTTGGTGGACGTAAATTGATCAACTGCACTTTTTTTCTTCATTTTTTCTCCAGTTTTTTTGAAACTCTCAAGGTTTTCTATTTCACGATCACGATTTCTCGAGTGCCACGATCCCTTTGTAAAATATCGCGAAACTCCGGCAAAGAAACTTAATTCCAAAACGAGCTTAATCTTCTTGGTTTATCTCGCCTGTGATCTTACATTAATATTGGCTCTGCTCAGAAATTAATGCTGAGAATATTTTAAAGATTTTCCTACTGTCTTAGATTTGCACGGATCTTTGTCATTTCTGCTGAACTTCTTTGTCTTCGAAGGACAGCATCGTCCGAAAAACAGGTGTTTACGTTCCATCTTATTGGAGCCACAATTTACTCGACATTAGTTCCAGTCCAGGCTGTCAACCAAGTCCTTCAAACTTGTGTTTGTTTCACCCAATCACCACTCAAGTGGCGACCGTGGCCCGGATATTGTACGTGTGGGCGAATTGCTCGAAAATTCTTCTCATTTGCCCCAATTGAGTTTTTTCGTGGAAATGCTCACGGAAAGCTAGACTTAATTGGTGTTATATATAGCGAGATGAGCAGACAACATCATCTACGTTTTCATTTAGAGCGTGAAACATTCTTTTAGAATGCGCTTTAGGTTATACGGGTTAAATGGAAGAGGAGACTCTTTAGTTTCAATTTCGCCCGAAATAAAGACATTTATTATTATTATGTTTTGGTCTTAAGTGTCTGGTCTCAGTTGATCATATTCTCCAAACCAAATATTAAATCCTAATTATTTTTTTTATTGTTTTATGTAGTGTATATGATCGCTATTATGCTGTCTCATATAAAAATTACTCAATATTTCTCCTTGTTACTCTCATCTCTTGGTTGAAACGTATGTGCTTTTATATATTTTGTTTGCGTAGTTCAAAATTAATGAGGATCACAAGTTGTTTATTTTGTTAATGCTATGAACTTCTGGAAATAAACGAACATTTATCTGTATCCTTTTTTACTCTCAATTTCTCTTTAACCCTCGGAGGGGACTCAAGTAACTCGAAGATACTCCATTTGAATATCCAGAATAGGGCTCGATGATCTATTGATTGTATTGTAAATTAAAGCATTTATGCATTTAGTTGCGCACGTAATATTTTATGCGTTGTATACAAATATAAGATCTACGATAAAAGAATAGCATATTTTAATTACTGCATTGAAAGAGAGAACTTTGCAATTTTTCCTTGGCCTCGAACTTTCCATTAAGATGCATGACTAGTCTCTAACTCTAAAAAACATTAAAGCCAGTGAATTAATCTCTCTGCTAATTCATCGTAGTTGGGGTCTGTTGTCCGTTGTGAAAGAGTATCATTTTTTAATTTGCGTATCGTGATCCTTGTACTCACAAGCGTTTGACGATCGGTTGCACTCATTGTTATCAGTCGTGTATATTTCACATGTCATCGCAATAGCTCGGTCATTATTTGGTCCAAGTACATAGAGGCACCTTTTATTTTGATATATATTTAACCCTTTTACTGCCAGCCCATTTCGGGTGGGATGTGCGAAGACTGCCAGGGCTATTTTCCGGAATATGAAGGATTTCAGATTCTAAATTATTTCAGCTACTAAACTTTATTTAATTCATCTAGATTTTTTCCCAATGCTAAAGATATATTTATAGTTTAGAACCATAGATGGATTATGGGGGTTTACTTAAATTTTCATAAAGAAAAATAATAACAAAGTAATTATAATATATGTAAAAACCCAAAATTCTCCGTTTTTTTCACTTTGTGATGTATGAAATATTATATACGTGGAATAAAATTATAATAGTTTTTGATATTATTTAGTTTTCTCACCCGTGGTAAAGTTTAATAGTGATAAAACTATTTTTGCCAGAGATATAAAATATTTCATCTGACTCTACACTCACGGTCCCATCAGCTAGCGCACTTATGCTTATGGAAGCATTCACCAAGAAGTCCTTTTTTGCATTTTCCACACACAGTTCTGCATCTTTTTCTTTATTTTATTCCTTTTTTCCTCTTTCACTACACATACAACAGTTCTTTTCTTTTTCATTTGGCAATTTTATAAGTTTTTTTGGGGTATGTCTCTGAAGATCCGGGTTGCATATCTCGGTTTTGCTTATATAAAAATAGTCGGGCCAAAAAAGAATTTTTACTTATCTAGCTGGAAACTGACACTCTAAAACAAATACTTAGAGCCACAAGAAAACAGTTCAGCACGACTTGCGACAAACACGAAAGATAATACTGTGCAGGATGACGCTGGCCCGAAGTAACGAAAATATCCGGACGAATTAACGAGGAAAGATCACTGTAAAATATCAAAATGTATCGCAAGGTAAGTTGAAACCATATAAGTTAGATAAAGTAAGCAGTAGAGATACAGCACATGTATATTGAATGAGACGGCAGCCGTTAAAATGGTCACAATCACGAAATAAATAGTGTCAAATAAGTCGGGCCGATATATCGGCCCGCTGGCAGTTTTCGCACAACCAGCGAGGGCCGATATATCGGCCCGCTGGCAGTAAGAGGGTTAAACATTCACGTATCTACCATTGTGAACCAAACTTTTTTCATGTCCAGGGTTTTCATCCAAAATATTATAAAATTCATTGCAAAGGTATTAATTTTTCGATTTAACCTAAAACTGAAGTGACGTTGTTTCAATATTTGTGGTAACATTTACGTTTTTGATATCGATATGTGTTACGAATTTGATTCTCGGTGAAAGTGTTTACTTCTCACTCGATTGACGATTTTTATGTATCGTTTACTTGCATTTCAGTCTCATCAGTCAAGTGTTTAAAAATATCGATCAAAGTTGCCATAGTTATTGGAGAGTTGAGGTAAATTTTTATCATAGTGTCAGATTTTAATTATATTGTTTTGTGAATAAATTAATTATAACAGAGAGGATTTTATCCAACGTGTTACTCTAAAATTACTCGAGATGAATAATGTAGAGGATAATATAATAGGCTAACTTACGTTATTATAACAAACTTACCAATTTGATATTTTGTGAGATAGTTATTATGATATTTTACTCTGTGAATTTTAATTTATCCTGAGATAAAATTTTACATTTGAATCGCATAATCTTAGATAACTGTCAATAAAATTTAGTTTTGACCCAAAATATCAGATAAATTTAAAATTGGTTCGTAAACTTCGTTTGAAAATTTTAGAAGGGAAATTGGAATTTTTGAAGAAAAAATAATCAGAATTGAAAGATGGGATCCAATAATTGAAGAGGAAGTCCCAAGGCAAAACTTTCACTTCAATCAAATCGAGAACCTTCAAGACTATCAGTTTTCCGTCGATGACCAAATGTCTCAGGAATTGATAAGTAAGAGATCGTCGTCTTCTCTTCCGTGATTCTAAAAAATTGTGCAGTACGTACAATATCCTTATCCATTATTTTAGCCCTTGCAACAGATTCCGGCTAGTTGACTTACATCACGATAAACCCTCAGTTTAGGTACGATTTTAAGAACTACTATTATCTATAGGAATTTATAACAGTCTGGGAAACCACCTAAACATTATGCGTCCTCTTGCGAAGTGCTGGTGGGGACAAGTTGACTTCATCGTAATTTTGTGTAACGGAATTCATCTCTGGCCTTCTGTGATATCCATGCTGTGCCTCCGCTAACAGCTTTTGATCGTTTGAACCCATCTCTTGGTTGTGCTCTTGAATAGTTAGAGAGGCTCATTCTGATTGATTTCTCTGCCGTTCCTACTTTATGGCTATCGAATGTAGGAATAGCAGTATTGTCTTATGCTCGATTAGATTTTTTTCGACACTTTTGAAAATTTTTTATCATGAAAATACAGATATATGTATTTGTATACTTACATTTGTAGTCAAACTCATTCGTTCAGAAAAAATATTAATGAATTTAAAAGTGAACTATATTTAGTTAATGTTCATTATTAATTTCTCTATTTATTTGAATATCCTACTTCGTTTTTCTCATTTTAAAGTAAACTCAATTATCAATAAGTTAAGGCAAAATTTTCAAGTTGATGAAATCGATTCTAAAGACTAGTTCCTTTCATAATTAGGCATTTCTAAGGCAATGATAATTTTCTCTCTGTAGAGACGCTTCCCCTATGGAAGATTTACTGTCTGCAAGTCTTTCGGGTTAATTGAAAATAGCGCTTCAAGAAAATGGATTTTTGTTCTCTGGGAAAAAGAACAACTCTTTATTTAACAATTTATCCTTCATTTTGAAAGGAGATTTTAATATTAATCTTTTTTCATCGCTTCAGTTTGGGATTCCTGAATTTTACATCGTTCCATTTCTTCCTTTTGACCGTAGAAAGATATGGACATTTCGATGCTACAAAACATCGCCTTCTTGGAATATGGACGTTATCAACAGCTTTTTTCCTTTCTACGCTTATTCTATTTCTGGTATATTTTTGTCTTTTAGTGCTCTCCCAATTTCTCTTTCTTCTGTGGGGAAACATATTAATTGACCCTTCGCCTAAGAACGCGCCGCTCTTACCACATTCTTACCACATTAGGTCCCTCAAAAGGCCCCGAGGCCAAACGAGCCCTTTACCCGACATCTTAGAAAAGCGTGGCACAGATTTTCGTGTGACGTCGGAGAACAGCTGTCTTTTCCTCCATTTTAGCGGCTGGAAGTGTCGTGCGAAAACGTTCTGTAGCACCGGAGATTTATACTCTCGTTTCGTAATGGTGCGGACGGGTTTCATTCAGTCTCTCGATCTACGGAATTCATTTACAGTTCACCGCCTTTCCTTTCTCTTAATTTCATCGTGAAATACAGAATGTTGTAGAGTTCCCTTTTTTAGTGCGAATGGGTTGTTTTTTTTTCGTCTGGAAGTCGATTGTGATACCGAATCGATAATATTGCTTGCGAAAAAATATAGCTTTGACTCATACACAAGTAAAACTGTATAGAGCAAAACCAGAATAAATAGCAACTTAAGTGGAAAAAATTCAGATTCAGGAATTCATTGCACATTTTTAATTTATCGAATCTACAAGGGAATCGTTATATATTAAGTTAATTGCTTCTGTATTTAATTCTTAATTATTTTTCCGAAATGTACATAGTGCTCCTTAGTAATTCAAGGAAGTCGAATTTAAACATTGGTAACCACAAGTGATAATAAAGAAATAATGACGATCAGGAAATAATCTGATATGTAATACGTTTAGCAATATCGAAATAATTGAGGAAATTAATGTATTTTTAAGTAATGAATATGAGCTAATATACGTATACTAGAACAAGTATTTATTGAATGAAATTGTAATGATACAATTTTCTTTATATTGAATTTTCCTTTTCTCTGAATGCAGCAACTTCTGTCCATTATATTGCGGTAACCAATGGATCAATAACTAGATTTCTGGTCAAGACGCATGTGCATATATGCAGCTAACGTTTAAAACTAACTTTAGGTATGCAACTTATTCTCATTCTCATGATTATCTCAACTGTTCGTTAATGCTGATATTGCCATCTTTTTCCACCTTTCAATGATGTCAATATTGAATTCGTTTTTTACGTTTTTTATTTATAATGTTTTCGAAGATGTATCCTCGCAATTTTGTTTTCTGCTTCTTCTATCCCCTTTTGATTCGATATCTTTCTTATCGCACTCTAGAATTCTGCCCCTTGAAATGGCAGTTATGCAATGTATTTCATGCATCGGAAAAGAGGCGACGGATGCTTGGGATAAACGTGTCGGTACTTTAGAGAGATTGGAATTTAACGATATAATTGTCTCGGTAAATTCTTAGCCGAAAAACTCGAAAGATCAAACAACTGCTGTGAAGACTTATCCGATTGCTTTATCTAATTATATTATCGCGAAACCGTTCGCAATGTAAAACCTCTGTAATCAGGCTGACCTTGATGATTTTTCGATTAGCTCATGAGCATATTAAAATTCAATTGGTTAATCCGAGATAAGAAAAAGACGATGCCCCTGAGATTTAGACCACCCACAATGCAGTTGGTTCACATATTGTTGGTATTAGGAAATGAACTCACTCAATGTAAGTGAAGTCTTCGAATCTGGTTTATCATGAGTTCATTCATTCTTGGAGTCATGCTATTCATTTATCATTTAGCGTCAATGATAGTTTTGGAAAATAAATTTACGTCCGATATACTGCGTAGCGTCCATTTCTCCTTTTGCGTAAATTTGACCGGAACACCTCGTAAATATGTGGACACGGAGGGAGTGGTCGTGGGAAAGCAGAGAAAACCATTGGATGGCAGTCGCACTCTGGAGAAAGCGGCCGAGAGATGGCTTTTCTCTCGCACACACCCAAACACGTGGACTCCCAGCCGCTTCATTTCAACCTTTGTTTAAATACATTTTTCGGTAGTAGAAGGAAGAAGGCGATGTTTTCACATCGTTTTTCTGAGAGCATCTGCACTCAAATACATTGCAATCGTAATGATATGCAGAGCAAAGTATAACTTAAAGTCATTAATTACCGACGATTAGAAAGGATAGAAAAGTATAGGAACGCTTTTTCACGTTCTATTTTGTTATCTTTATAGCTTATTAAATTATACCTGTTCGATTAACAGCATCAAAGAGTTTTTCTTACAACCAAATCAACGAGTATAATTTACAACGTGCAAGTCATTTATCTTCTAATCTTTATCGATACGTATAATTCAAGATAAAACCCCGAATTCGTCACTCTGGTTTCGCTCTTTGGAATAATAACGTTAACATATCTTCGACTAATTTAATATTTAAAATATGGTCCATATTATATCATATGGTACTTTTCCCTCGTCTTCTGGAATCTCTCACAATCAAGAGCTTGAACACATCGTGGCACTTGCGTCACCAATACGGTATTTGTTTGCAAGTGACCGTCAGAAGACAACATATTCTGAGGGCGTATGTGATCGCGCATTCCCTCATCTCTTTCATGGTTTCCTCACCAAGATTCGACTCAGTGCAGTGTTTTTCTTCATCGTTGCTTCCGCAGTCTTTGTGTGCAGAATGGGGATTAAAATGTTTCTTTCTTCCTACTGTTGCCATGGTCACAGGCATTGGATGAGCATATTGTTTTGCCTCTTTTTCGAATTGCTTTTCATAAAACATAGAGCAACCGTATTAATTGCTATATATCGATGATGATTAACCGTTCATTCTTGTCTCTCTTTTACTGTCATCTCCTTAGCAGTGAAGTACTTCATCTAATAAGGTTTCAGCAATTCTAAGCAGTGAGATTAAGAAGAAGACAGAGTACTATATAATCTTTTCTTGGATATACTCTATATTGTTTGAAAATTAGAATGAAAGCTTCATTGTCGCATGAAAGGTAGATAACTTCCAATTAGAATTTATTATATAAATTCATTGTTTATGTATTTAATACGCTGAGAATTGAACCGAAAATGAGATTACAATAATGAATTTTGCATCACTGAAGAAATGTTTTGTTAAACTTTGATTTAGTTTCCCATTGTTTTCATAATTGTTTATACCGAGCGGTAGTTGGTGTAGTACCGAAATAATTATTGGACCAGTAAAAGAGTTTACTCCGGATTTATGATTAAAACAGTTATTAGTAAAACATTTTTCTCCGGACTTACTTATTATCATATATTCTCACGGTTTATTTAATAATATTCAAGAAGTTGTATGAGGCTGGAAAAAATTTAATCGTCGAATATGTGTTAATAAATTATAGCCCATGAAGTGCGCCTTGATCATCGCAAACGTTTCTTAATATCGCTTTGAACAAATTTTACAACATTTGCTTAGGAAAGAGAAGAGATTAATGAACATCTTTTCACAACGTTTGACAAAACCACACTAATGAGCGGTATCAGTGCTTGTTTTGTAAACGTTTTCTTTGTTAATATACTTCCTACGGTAGATTTAAAATTGTCTAACGGTATCATTAGTATGAACTCGAAGAGCGCCGACTGTATGAATATCGCGTGAACGGTACTAATCACGAGATCGGAACATTTGGAATACTCGCGGAAAATACATGAAAAAATTTGTGTGTTAAAATGCTGATGAGGAGAAAGCGAAACTTCGCTTGTGGTCTTATCCTGTTACCGTCCTACGGTTTCAACGACATGTTTTTCTCCACATATACAAGGCATTCAGAATTTATGGCATTTGCCAATAAATTGCATAATGTCAGATGTAAAGTTATGTTATTTTATCATTTGGTATGAGATAAACCACATCGACTCTTAAATCTAAGTAAAATAAATCTATTTTCTCTAATGCACCACTTCTTACACGCGATTTAATACTCTACTGTCTCTTACGGAAACCAGTTTAATCTGGAAGCGGCTAAGGGCAACTCTTCACGTTCATTGATCCTTCGGAAGCTACTTTTTGTAAGTGAACGATTTATACGAATCGATTGTTTTTATGTGCCCGAGAGTAGATTCTTTTACTTTTATATGAAGTAATACTCTTCATAAAATGTTCGGCCATTTTTAATGGCTTTTGTTGCATCTCTAAAATTTTATTTAAATTATAATTAAAATTATTTTATAAATGCAAATATAGAAAAAGAAATAAAATAAATTTATATTCAAATAAAATCAAATTTCCGTTTTATTTATTGAAGGTTGGTTTAGTGTAGATAAAATTATATTAAGAAAAGTAACCGAATAGCATTCATTAAATTATCCTACACATTTTGTTAATATTTTATGTGAGCGAGACAATACGGGGTATTATAATATTTGTGTTTATTAATTTTAATTAAATTGAAAATTAAAATCAAAATTATAATATAGGTAACCAATATGGTGTAAATACACCATATGGGTTTTTTGAGTGAGGATGTCAGAATAGACTTTACCATTATTTTATTAATGATATTCTTTTTTAATAAATAAATCCTTTTCGCGGATAAAGCCCTTAATGTCCATCTCCTATAATTCTTTAAATTTAAACATTTATTTGCGATTTATTCCACGTACATTTTACGTTTCTGAGTAGAATTGTGTTTTTTACAAACTCTGAATTCTTCTCTTGCGTATGTTCTTTCTAGGTGCATTATAGTTTATCTACGCTTTAAAATTCAGTTTTATATTTCTCGCTCTCACATTAGTGATTATCCATTTGTCGGTGGTTTTTCGAAGTAGCATTCAAAGAAGACCCGCGTATACTCCGTTGCAACTATTTTCCAAGTCTAACCTTGAGTGACTGGCATTCCTGGAAGAGGACTGCTTTCTATTTGTACAATGGAAATCCGAGTGTAGAAATTTGGTTATGCATCCCTTGAATTGATGCCTTAGCGGATTTTCATGAAAGTTGTTAACTGTGTACTTGACAGTGAAATGCATGCTCAAAGGATTTATTGGGTTGTTTATTGATTTGTTATTGTTTTATTGTATTTGATGAAAATTCCGCGCGAGATCTAGTTATTATTCTCTGAACAAAGGACGACTATTTATATTCACTTATAATATGTGTATTTATGTTTTTTTTTTTTAAATGGTTGTTAAATTTATAGATCTATCTATCTTTAACATACTAAACAGGATTAAATGTCTTTAAATGCTCATAAATAGTATTTAATTACTAAAATTGAGGGTTGATATTTGAGTTACACCAGATATCAACGGAAAAAGGGAAAAATCTAGCTAATTTATATGTCCAACATTAGCCCCAAGACGGGAGGAAAATCCCTTCAAAAAAACTCCCATGGGCAGATGAGATCATACAAATTAAACATCAGTATACCCATTGAATTAATAACAACGACGAACGACATTCAGTCAAGGATAATGCATAATATTTTCGAACAATAAAGCAATAAATTTCTCATATAATACATATCTCGTATATTATACATGTCCCATGCATTTATCAGAAATCCTACTTATTATTTATATCTTAAATGTCTTATATATTCTACAAAATTGACTAAATAAAAAAGTAATTTTTTATTTATTTATTTTTAATTTTTTTTATTATCGTGTATTCGTTGTCATCCACATAATGAATAAAGTGGTTTCAATTGTTTTAAAAGAGATTAATGAGAAAGTCATTCATTGAAGTTTAAACCAGAAAAATATAATGAGCGAATCGATTAATTATCTCTGATTGTTTTAACAATTTTACTATGATTACAACTTTAGTTGTTTCCATAAGACGCGATCCGCATAAAATTGCTTAATTGTCAAAGATCGATGGCAGAATGTACTTCAAGGCTCAGTGTCATTGTCATATTTCTATTTATGTCTATTGTAATCCTCACAGCGGATTCATTTATAGCGGAACGATTACTTTGAAAAAATTATTTCTGTGCATTGCAAATAATCTTGTTTATTAAAGATATATACATGAATTTTCTTTCTTTCTAGGAGACTCATCCATTCCCTTCATCCAGTTTATCAGGTAAGTTAAAGCAAATATTATTATTATACTTATTCAGTACATTATCTGTATTTCCTAATTGACCCACGGTTCCCAATTCCCGTTATTTACAATCTCTTGATTGTAATTTCCAGTTGACGTTCTTTCTCCACTGTATCATCTCATGTTTCATGCGGCCATCCCATTGAAAGCGAATTGCCTCTCGTTATCTGCACGAGCTTCGTCAGGCGATTAGATTACTCATCCTTTCATTTTTCTCTGAATGCTAAGGATTGCGTAATTTGAAAGCAAGATTTTCGCGGGAATAACTCGGTTCTATTTAAGTGGCGGATTTTTTAATGGAAAAGTTGTTATTAATTTCCTATCATCTATTGAATCTCCGTCCTCTGATTAGCCCATCTTTATCTACATCGTGATAACTCGTGTTTCATCGAACTAGTATTTATATTTACTTCATAATTAGGTTGAACCAGATTACATGATTTCATTGATAATTTCAATTCGAGCATCTTATACGCTTCGAAAAATTTTCCCGTCATTATTTAACGAAAGAACCTCATTTTCCACCATTATTTCAATCTAAAAGTCTGAGGCCCTTCTCGGCTTCTGCATTGAATATTTCTCATTCGTAGTTATTTATTCGTAAGATAGGTGTAGTCGTGCAAGATGCGTGCCTTCCAACTGTCATTAGAGGAGAAGTCATTGAAAAAAAGATCATTAGAGAATAATTTTTGTTTTAGGATCGTCCAAGTTACATTTTATTCAGCAGTCAATGTTTGAAACATCAGAACGTGTATTAACATAAATGTATCTAATTATTAACTCTGGTCTAGAAAATTTAAAAATCTCTTTCAGAACTTATGTGAATGAGTCTATCATACAGAAAATGTAAAAACAGGACTACTTCTATAACAACGTATACAGAAATGTTGTAATTTTTTAGCAACTTTCCCTTTCAATTCTAGTTGATTTATGTAACTCTATGCTAAAAATAGTCCCAAGTATTATACAATTTTCAGAAAGAGGCTTTTATGTGTTTTCTACATCATTTGGCTTTCATAACTGATCTTTAGAAATGGAGGCGTAAATATTTGTCGTGTCAATCATTCTAAAGTAGCTCCTCCACAAACGATGGTTTATTTGAAATTAGAATAGAAGGAACCTACTTTCGGCCAATCCATCTTTCGTATCACAGATGTAATTTAATTATAGGAATATTAGGAAGATACGCTTTTGATGTTTTCACTCCATCTCTTTATTTAAATATATTCAAACGATACATTCGATCAAAATATAAGCCGTATGAGAGTATTTCGATCGGTGATACATTTTTAAGATTCGTAAGATTTAATTTTCTCTTCCTATATTTCGTGAAATGGCAAGGTACAGGAGAAACCTTATCCGGGTACAATTTAAGTTTTCTTTATTTATCGCTAGGGACATATTTTACTGGAGTATATGAAACGTTACCCGTATATTCATGGCCTAGTTTTTTACCGCTACTTAATATTACGATAGATAACTTTTAAATAAAAAATCGATTGTTTTTCTGTTCTGCTTTCCGTTTTCCCGCCAACTTTTTCGTTAAGAAATATTAGTTTCATTAGAATCTGTTAGCGTATATGATTTTAAGAATATCTCTTAGTTCGTACGGCAACGTAAGTCTTTCGAAAGTCAGCATACGGGTCAATAGAATCGAGAATAAACAGAAGAAATTAATAATTACTTTTTGTGAATTACAATACTTTAAGAAGGCAGAAAATATGAATACATTTTCATGGCCGACTCTCTATATAGCGGATTAAGGATTAAAATCGTTTAGCCCTCTAGCGGAGAAAGTGAAAACCGCGCTTTGCGTAACTCTTCCGTCGGAGAAGCGCTTCTCAAAATAAATCAAATTTAACTTGGAGCGGTTACTAATGATATGCCATTTATACATTTATGTTCTAAGGGAGGTGTTCTTCTGTTACCGGATATCACTATGGATTTCAGTAAACGATGAATGAGCCTCAATCAATGAATCAATTTTTATTTGACTATTGGTTGTGATTAAATCATTCAGTTACTTCACTCCCTCTACGCACTTTTGCTTTCCCATATTCACCCTACTTTCCATAACTTTCTTTGGTAACATCGTTTGATCCATCTCTTGTACCTTTGTTACTTCAGTCCATAAGACATCTCATAAAATAAAAAGGAATAATAAAGGAATATTAATAAATGTTTCTAAGGAATGTTAATAAAGGAATTTATTTTTCTTCTTTTTTCTGCTTAACGTATCACATTCACGCACCGAGACATTTAAAGCCTATTTTTTTAATGCATTCATCGCTCATATACGGAAACTTTCTTTATAATAGATTGAAGGTGTGTGACTTCGCGATTTATTGGTCGTACTTCAGGATATAACTGCTCCTGACCTTGAAAGGAAAACGTTCGGTAGAACTTTCTCTCATGCCCAACAGAAGCCATTAAAAGCAGAATTTCTCTTCTCCTCCAATGAAAACGCCTTATTCTCCTGAATACATTGTGTCCGCATATGATCCACCGAAATAAGTGTCTCGGGTTGTTCATCCCCAATTACACCGAGTAATAGGACGCTATCTCGGAAATGATGAAATATTTTCACTCTCGTGGAATTTCTTTGCACTCCTGAGACCTTCGATCCGTATATCGAGTGTTTTCATCTTTCACGCTTTCTACTTTTGGGAACATTTATTCGGCTTTAACTCGGTTTTTAATTATCCTCCTCCGAGTTTCAGATGCAAAATATAGTAATTACAAGAGCATCTCTAATGTTTTTTGTAATAATCGCGAGATGAGCGCAGTACGATACTTGGCGGCGTCAGATATTCTCTGTTCTTTAAATGCAATTAGAGCTCATGGAACAGTGTGTGAGTACGCTTTCTTACGAATGAAATTGTTCTTAACTTTCTTCGAGTCCTTTCGTTATTTTATGGCTCCGTCTTTGCATACGATCATTATCGATGAACTCAATATATGAATATCGAGACTTTACAAATAATGCTTAGTGCTTATGATAATGTATCGCTATATTTGATTTCATATTGAATTCAGAGTATATAGGGCTAATCTTCGATTAATACAAGATTACATTTATTATAACATTTATTATTATTACTCATGACCCGGTGTAATGGCTGTTTTTAGATCTATTGATAATAAATAAATTATCCGGAGTTGAAGTGCTGTCTGCTGATAGCCTCATGTGTAGTTTCTATTAAGACGCACAAAGAAAAGCTTACAAATTAATACCACTACAGACCTATTATTATAACTGATGTAACTGATCTATATCCCCTGAAATCACTACTTCAATTGAAAGAATAAGTGACGTATCTCGCTTCATACCTCTTTTAATTCCTTTACGTGTGCATAAATGGTGTGTGTAATTTTGTAAATAATTAACTCATTAGTGTAATGTTCTATTGTTCATGGAAATTAACCTATTAATATTAACCTAACTCTTTAGTTTTTGAGAAGAATTGATAGTGCTCCTTTCATTAGATTGCAATGCGAATACCGCATGAATATCTTTTTTGATAATTAGTATGAACCAACATAACCTACTAGCGTCCTTTCAATGTATCTCGAGATTTATATAATTAACGGTCAATTTTATCTGATGTAATGACTCCCATATTTTATTCAGAGCGCTCTTTTCTGTTTATCTCCAGTGTCATCTCGTAAGTTGCGATATGATTGTATAATAAGGAAATACATTTGTTCATTCTTCACGTGTTAGAGGAAGTTGGATCGATGAGCAAAACACCTGATAGACCTTCTTCCGTCTCCAGATCATGACGCACTTCCAGAATAGTGTATACTAAGATTAAAATTCTGCGCGTACTTCTTTTCACTGAATTTTCAATCTAACTTTCCTTGAAAGATAGACCAGGCGCATCGTACTAATGCGACTTTATATACACTTCTCTTTTACAGGAGGAAATAACGTGCTATACAATCTTCTTCGATAAATACTTCATTTAAAGTCTCAGGAGGGTATTGCGTTCGATGCCTCATTCGGTTACTTCCGCTTTGTTTTACTTTCAAGGCGTACATTCTGATTTAATTCGCGATGACCTTTTGCCTCTGCCGATTTCATTCACTGTTTTTTCGTCTCCCTGAAGTGGGAAATTAGCTCGCACTCGATGTCGTCATATGCGACGGCGTAAAAGCCATTGCGTCATTACCGCTTTTTACGTGGGATTGTGGGTATCGTAAAGGTTCCATAACCGTAAATTCCTTTCGTTGCTAAAGGTATTTTAGATTAATGGATTTTACGTCATCTTAAACAATAGATTCATTTCAAACGTGGATTATGTGAGAAAAGGTTAAGGGAGATCTTTCTCAGATTTCAGTTATTTTCACAGTCGAAAAAATTAGTAGAAAAGAATTTCTAACTTGAAAGCAGTTATTTATTGGCTCTTCAAAATATTTGAGTGCATAAAGAAGGGGGAAGTGATTGGAAAACACGGAAGATGAATGCAAGAATTATATGTATTTAATGATCCTCCGGATATAGTTGTCACTTAATTTTGTTGTTTGGATTTCCCCTTTTAAATCTTCGCAATTCTATTCACTGTGCGTATTTTATTTCCTTTCTAAATGATGTTTTCCACTCAATATCATATGTTAAATGACGTCGAACGAAGAGGGCAGGTGACCAAGAAGCCGTATGTATAACCTGTATTATTATAATAAATAAATTATAGCAATTCAACTCTTTCCGATCAATGTTCTTTGCTCTTTGTCTCAGCTCTTCAGTTTCATTCTATCTAAATGATATCTTGTAAATGCATCACAACGATAAGTAAGATATTTACTCATAATCGTAAAAATGTTATTACTCCGTATCGTAATGTTGTATGATCTCCTCATGCTAACGGGCCGTGTAAGTGAAAATGGAAAAGTTCGAAAGCGAATGTTGGATCATTATCTTCATTTTCTACTTTCGAGAAAGTAAATTTTTTGTGAAGAAATTAACAGATATCATATCTTACGTCCTTTGGAACTGGAATCTTTTATTTAGCGGTTGTATAAATGGAGCGATAATATAAATAATATCTTATCCATTGTGTTTAGCTGCTTCGGAGGATTACATATTTATACATGTAGCCCTGAACAACTTGGGCCTCCGATTCTCTATTACCATTACGTAAAATAGGAATATTTCATCATATTGTCCGAAATGTGCAGATCCTTGATTAGGGAAGATAATATAGCGCTATAATTATAGAAAATACATCGTTTTATGATTCCTTAATCCCATCGTTCAAATAATGCATTGAATGACTTGAAAGGTTAATAACTTTCGTACTGCTTACTGGTACAATACTTTAATAGGAAAAAGTTCCTGTTCATATATCCTTGTCACTTTTTATTTTAAACTATTACTCCAATCAGAGGTATTAAATTTGAAATTGTTTCTTACCGCAATGATTAATTGAAGGAGATGAAGGGCCAGTCTCAGGATTTTGTTTTTAAAGCGTTTTATTCGGCATTAAAATAAAAATTGTTAGAAAGAAAGTTTCTTTTCGTTTATACATACTTTTCTGTGAAAAGGCTATCCAAGAATGTGACAATTTCTTGATAACTAATTTTTGGTCGCTATCACTTTGAAAGTACAAACATATAACTTTTGCCCTAGAGTCTCATATATCAGTAATGATAGAAAAGAAAACTCATTTAAATAAAGAAGTGTGATCTGATTCGTAAGTTGCATCACCAAATAACTTTTATATTGAGATTTCTCTCTTTCCTTTTTCATTTTTAGCAGTTTCGAAACCCTATATCAGAATGCTCCTCTTTTCCCATTTAAGAGAATTTTTGATAACTCTTCTAATCTAATTTTTATAATATTTATTTATATTTTTATAATATTTATTTATATTTTTATAATATTTATTTATATTTTTATAATATTTATTTATATTTTCATAATATTTATATAAGAGGGAAGTGCCTTGACCTGTTCTATATCCTCAACCGAAATTCAAACCTATTTTTGGCAACAACGACGAAACGTCTTTATTTAATCTTGATCCGATCTTGATTCAGGAACCTTTTCTTTGAGTACATTCTAAATCGCATTATAATTCTCCATTTATGCCCAATATTCACCAACGATTTTTAAAAATCACATCGAAAAATGGCCTTTGTGATTTAAGATTATATCTAAGAATTCCATTTGGAATCATTTCAATATTACTTTCTCTCTGACAACTGACATTTTTTCCAGCAATTCGATAGCCCTACCTTATAAAATAACATGATCACTCATAAAAACTGTAATTAATTGATAGATTAATTAAGTAAGTTTATTAAAACTTTCAAAATTTTAGGCTTTTTAAGGTTAAAAAGGAAGCGCTGGTGTAGTGGTACGTGTAGTTAGTATTTTCTGGGTCCGTGGTTGCAATCCGCCTATTTTTTATTTTATCCACCTATGTAGGTTTTTCTAATTGCGCTCAGTGACGTCACCATTAGCCTTAGAGACCAAGAGCGACAGTAGTGTAAATAAATAAATTGGACTTTTGAATTTCCATTTACTCGGTGACACTCATCAACTCGGAAGCGATTACACATGTTTAACCATCTTCTATGTATTTTCACGATTTAATCATGATACTGATTTTAATCCCGTTACTCTACCGATGCATCCCAGCATGCTTCAGTCCGAGTAGGGACGACCTCCCTTCGAAGGCCGTCTAGCTTTTAAAAGGAGAATAATCCTCGACCATGAATCCATGGGTATACTCCGAGGACGTATTTTTTCGGTTGCAGTCCTACACGCATCTCTGGAAATAGTATATATCGCACTTGCCTTCCGTGAATGCCAATCTAGGTGTACAGATATTGACGTAAAACAGAATAACAAAATAAAAGATTTTAATGTTATCATAACATATTATGAATTCAATCAATTTAATTCCTATAATCAAGGATTTTCGCATGAATTTTGATCGGTGATAAGTTTTTCTCCAATGCGTACCCATAAGAGTGAGCCAAATGAAAAAGAAATTGACCCAACTTACTTAGGAATCAGCAAGCTAAGAAAAGTCAACTCTAGCTTATTATTTAACTAAATCAAAAACCATTTAAATGTAAAGAATAAAATCTTTTTTATGAAATTTCAGTCATTAAGTGAACTTGAATAGAATCATACTGAGGCATCTTGAATTTCCCCACAAGTGACGTTTCACTCTCTGAAGCATTAGAGCATGTCTATCCTGTAATGCAGAAAGCATGGAAAAGTTTGCGCGTCGAGCGAGAAAAAGAAACACTCGTTTGATCACATCTATAATATATCTATATATCATATATAGTCTGAAATTTCTCCGCTATAAAGCATCGTGAGTCACTTCTCGACTATCATACCGGACGTGGATGGGTGAGGCCTAGTACAAGGGTGAAGAATGTATTAATGTTGGTATTCGATTTATGTACTTTTTATTAGGAATTACAAAGAAACCTTTTTGCTCACTGTCGCTCTTGCAATATTCTCTTTCCTTAATTCAACGAACTTCGTGTTTCATATTTTTTAACCAAAAGTTATATTCTTTATAACTCCTTTTTTATGCTTATAAGCATAACATGACGGCTCCACCTTCAGCAGATATCCACAATGACTAGGTTAGTTTCTTAGTCCGCCAATATCCCCGACTTCGATTGGAAAAGAATTTCGCTCTTATAACACGAAAATGTATTGAAAGGAGAAGAGATGATAAACTTTTTAACTTCGCTGTAACTTCCACTCATATAATGAGTGGAGTCTTAATTGCGTTTGAGATGAAGACAAGCACCTCCTTCTTCTTTGTGAAGAAGATGAATGGTTTTCAAAGAAAGATCATTGAATGACGGCTTTTGAAGTGGTCTTTTGATTTCCGGCATAGATAAATAGGAAGTCTATTTTCCACTGAGTTACACACGCGAAAAAATGTCCAATACATTACACTTTTATTTTTGGAAAAGCGTATTAAACGAGCCAAATGGTGTTTACATCCGACATTTCATTATCAGATATCTAATTATTTTTACAAAATGAATAATTTGTTTCCTAAATTACTTGAAGATTTATAAGTTCAATTTTCCATCATGAAAATTTACCTGCACTTAAGTGTATCAGGCATACATATAAATTCTCCATGCTTTCATTGAGATTTATTGGTCCGTTCTTCTCTAGATTTATTTTGTCTCTATTTAATGAGTTTTCGTACAATAAAGTCGGTGTGTATCAGCTAAAATTTACTACAGGAGACATACTTAACGGAAAAAGAACACTAATGTAAACCTCTACGTGAATGTTAGTTTATTGCGACTTGTTCCATCGATTACTACAAAGTATCAGACAATGCCTGATATTTGTTTTCTTTCTCGATTTTTTAATGTTGTTCATTGCTAGTATAAATTATATAAAGTAGAGGATTTGAGGGACCGAAAATGACTTAAAATTAATGGACATATTTGGTTTTGAAATATTCTGAGTCACTTTTTGATTCCGGTCATGGCTAAGAGAATGGATCTCTATTAGTTTTGAGCAAAGATTGCCTATCATATAAAACGCATAAATGCAGATTCAAAATTGTTTTGAATACCTCAAGGTCCTCAATTTGGACCATATCAATTTAAGCACTTACTTCAAGGGAGCATACTTATGTGATTAGTCATTTCACGTAATAATCGATTTATTTATAATGTTTATTCGTCTTTGTTTTAGCAGTATAATCACCAGCTCTGTTCCTCATACTATACTTCAAATGGCATGACGATAATGCACCGGCGAACCCAAGGATAGTATTAATTCAATGTTTGGTCAAATCTCATGGACCGTGTCGGGATTTTCCAGTAGTCCTTGACCAAACTCTTTCAGACCTCTCAGCTTACTCTTTCACTGTAGTTCTCGCATATCGTAGTATATGCATACGTTTTTTGTTCAAGTCGAAAATAAAAATGTATTTATATAAAATAAGACTCATATGCGTAATATTTCATTACCTTTAGATCCACCCCCGCTGAAATTAAAAATTATCATTTGTGTGCATTATAAAATATGACAGCGTTTATATGCAATAGATTATTATGTTACAAGATTTTCTTATTTCTCTTCAAGTACTTCTGCTGTAACTAGTTGGGGAAAATAATGAATTTCCTTTCTTTATTCCCATAGAGCATATTGGGCCGCACAGCTTCACGGGTAAGGATTAAACAAGGATTAAAGTGTGTAATCATTAGGATAAAGAGAGCGGCTCTGGAAAAACTCTGAGGAAAGGCATTTATTTTCCTCAAAATAGATGATTCATGTGCATCTGTTGGAATATATCAGCGTTTATTTATATCTTTGTTTTGTACCCAATTTTTCTCTGAAACTGATTTAATACATCATTCAACGACCCAAGTGCGGTCTTCACACTATGTCAACGGCATACGTCAATTCGCAGCAATTCCGCGATACGCTCATCTGTTTAGATTCATTAAGTATAACACACGAGCCGTCTGAAATTATCCTCGGAAAGACGTTCTTAACTTTTTTCGCAGCACGCCATTGACGTGTCGTAACGAGCAGTTATGTGTGGAAACTCCGGTCTATTCGTATGTCGGTGCGCACGCGTTCATTGCGTGCGCGTGCAGTCTGCTTCCGTTCAGTAGCCATATGAGCTCCTTTATAATGCACGAATCATTTTCTTGGAAGCTGACAAAGACTGCCCGAAATCTTTTCCTTTTCGGTAAATTCAATTTATTTGATCGTTTCTCTGAATCGGATGCGTCCAATTTTAAGAAATCCCCGATTATATGTGTGTGTGTGTGTATATATATATATATATATATATATATATATATATATATATATATATATATATATATATATATATATATATAAAACATACATATGTATGTTTATGTATATAATTATGTATGCATGTATATATAATAAGTATGCTTGTATACACACACACATAAACATATATCATTGCGGTCTTTGGTGAGTAACCGACTGAGGATGTGCTTTGCTCGTTTTTATTCGCATCAAACCTTAAATCTGTTTTCTATCTGAACTTTTTCTTTGGAATTTCCTTCAATTTATCAATTTCCGTTGGTAGACCACTATTTGCGAATGATAAGCTTTTTTCTAGTCGTGACTCTAATCAGGATGTCTCAGATGGTTGTGAAATGTCATTACTAAGAGGAAAGTAGACGGAGATGGATGTTCATAATGAATTGCTTTATTTGGCTGGTGCGAGATCCCTAGGCTCTTTGTTTATATCAATTTTTAGCGCACCTATTCGTTTCGAAGACTTCTTTTCCTCTTTTTAAGAAAGGGAACGTAATCATGCTTGTTTAATAGTTATTTTATATCATTTGGTCGTTCGGAAAATGTCTGCCGATTTTCATGGGTAAATATACCATTGACCAAATTAGTTTATTATGTTAAATCCATTTTGTTAAATGACAAGTTCCTATTTTTAAGGAGTTTTATTATTCAATATTTATAAAACTTAGGCTTATTGCCGAAAAACTGGCCCAGTTAAATTTTTGCAGTCCCCCAAAATAAATCCTAACCCTTAAGGAAATTTCATTGGAAACGAAACAAATGATATTCCGAGAGGGCAAAGTCCGTGCTATTAGGAGAGCGAGGTAACAATTCATAAAACATCATCTTTGGGATTTCTCTCACACTTCGCCATTCCCTCAGGTGCCTTCGAGAGTAAACAGCGTCGAGACATTGCTTATCGATCTGATTATCCCTAACATCGGTATTTTACGGCCCAAGATCCGCAGTCTGCCTACTAATTATGCGCTCTCGGCTAAGTCATTAAATGTTTATTTATTGGCATTATTTTGTCCTCTTTTTCTGCGCTTTCGCATGTTATATTCGTCCATGCCTTCCTTGGTATCAATCAACAAGGAACATTTATCGACGTTCTGATCAGAAATCCTTATGAATTTTCTATTTGAAATTTGAGTAATTAATGGAAATGTCGTATCCCTCGTGAAAATCTTTTTCGATTCGATGATGTTCAGCTCATTTGATCGTCGTTGATAAAATATTTCTCAGGTTTGACTGCAATGTTTTTAAAAGATTAAAACAGCGACTTAGTGTGTTAAGAGTCGTCCTGGTGTCTTAGTTGTGGTTACTTACGTATTCATTGCGGAATGATGGAAGGTATCTCCTGAACATTAACTATATCAACTGCGGGAAAACTGATTATTCTGTCAGAAGAGAAGATCATTGTAACAGTTAGTACATTTATTTACGATAATGATCCTATACATATCTGACTATAGTCAACCATATTCACGATGTAGGATATCTCATTTAAGAATAAACTTCCGTTATTTTTCCTTCGGTATTCTTGGCTTATCTTAAAATGCAACTATCTTCTTTCATGACAAGGTTTTAGATGGTTTTTCAGATTTTTTTTAGTATTTCTCGACCTGTTGATTCGAAGACGATGTACCGAATTCAGCGCAGGTCGTCTGAAGTAAAATATTCACCAAATATTCCTTTTTTACGAAAAAATTCACTTTTCCTTTTTGCATACGCCCACTTAATTGAGCTTTCTTTTCAACGGAGTCTCTCCTATTTCGAAACTCTGATTCTCTTAATCAGATGCGACTCGCAAATCGTTCGCCCTACTTTCTCCTTCTTTCCGTTTTTCTATCGGACACCTTTCTCCCGAAGGGAATTTCCGGTGTAATGAGACACCGATTCGATTTGAGGGAATGTCAAGCGAGATTTGTCTCTCACATCTCTGTTCATTCATAGTAACTTCTTTTTCTATTTGTATGTTTGCGACAGAAAGTTTTTCCTTCTGCCGATCGAACATGGCGCAATTCATTCAGCGCAAAGAACATTTGCATCCGAATAAATTTCGTCTTAAATTTAGCGAAAATAAGTTTGAATTACCATCCACCATCGGAATTATTATTAAATACAATTACCATCGGAAAAGTTGGCCGATAATTTTAAGTTTCGATGATGAAACTTTCGTCTCACGATGATGAAATACTCACGTGTGTCTACTTAGAGCATCTTCATGAATGGAGTTTTATTTCATTCGTACACAATAGATAAATATGTTCATGTTATTTTTTCACCTCTCGAATCAAAGTGTCTATTTTCTGTGAGTTCATTTTAAAAATCTGAAAAAATGTTGAAGTAGGATGCGTCTAGGGTATACACGTGCGAATATTAAGTAATATTAACTTTGCTTGAAATTTGTTCATGATTACAAAAGATTTTGTAACTTTATTTAAATTACAAAAAATGACATGGTAGATTTTTTTCGTTAAAGGTGGAAGTGATATATCTGAAATAAAAATGAGAGGTATATTATTTCAAAGGACAAAAGTCAGTGCCATTGGCAGCTTTCCTTCTCCTGGTGCTTTCCATCTTATTATTTACCACAATCAGAATTTACAGTAAATAAAATTTTTAAAACGAAGTCGCATATATTTCTGATCAGTTGTAGACCGGAATCAGCAGCAGTATAACGAAGGAAACGGTGTTCTCCAGAAAGATAAAAATTCCCGATATTATATCATCGATATCCCAAATTGATCATTTTGTTGTGCACTTAGCAATATAAAGATGTATTTGCGAGGAGAATCACTCATAATGCGTTGCATTAGAGTTTAAACTGTTTTAAATTTCTCTTTTGCGGGCATTGCGGAATTATCATTTCATTCAAAATTTTGTTCTTTTGGTGGTGTAAAGTGTGCGAAAATGTGCGTAACTAGAAGAATCGGAAATGAGAGGTCTGTATGGTATGAGTGTCTACCCATGGAAACAATAGAATACCAAATGCAACGGACATAGAGTCCAATACAATCGCTGGTGGAATTCACTCTAGTTGCTCAGACATTGCGCAACTTGTTTCGAGAATGATATCATCGAGTATTTGGTTTTCCCCTCGGACGTGACTCCTTATAATTTGCGATGGGGATTCGAGGGAAAATCCCAAATGTAGCATTCTATGATGTAATGCACCAACATAATTCCCCACAGAAACGAAAACGATGTCCCTCTTTGTAACAGATGAATGTGTAATAAGGAAAAAAGAAGGAAATAAGACTAACGGATGAAATCCCGTAGAAGCATTAAAAAGAGCGAGTTTAATCTTCCGACATAATATGTATCTCCGGATGTATTTGATGGAAGTTTCTTATTTGGTCATATCCTTTTTATTATTAATTCATACGAAGATGATTCCTAGAAGCTTATTTATGTGATAACTATTTTTATTCTCCGCATTTTGTGCGCGTGTATCCGTATTAGAGTCATAGACATGCGAGTGTAAGAGTTCACACAAATATTTTGCGTGAATTTCTTCTAACGCTGAGGTCCCGGGTTCAAAGCCCGGCTGAAGAGGAAATTTTCCTCTCAGGGTGCGTACGTCCGTTGTTAAGATTAGAACCATTCATCGTAACGCATGAAATTGGGGTAACCTGTTGCGTTAAATATTAATATTCCCTTTCATACGATTGAATTATTAATGAACACGGTATTTTGAAAACAGAAAGTGAATTATAATGTAAATCATGCGTATTATTCGTAATAAATTTATTTGTTGAATACCCGTTATGCTGTTAGAAGGTGAAACTATTATATAAGCATATCTTTGCAGTCTCAAGTTCGTGGTAAATTATCTATTATTATAAATTCAATGTTAGATAAATAAAGATATGATGGTTTTTTCTTATCTTTATTGCAATTTGGAACAATAATTAATTCAAATCGCGAATAACTTTGCCTAATTTAAGTATTTCTATGAAAAGTAGTATTCAGAAGTTGTTTGCTACTTTGACTCCTCCACAATTGGCTCTACTGAGAAACGCGACGGAATATTCGTCACTTTCGAGAACTAATAATTGCAAATGGCTTTTTTGAGAAGCGTATTGCACAGTTAGTACAGTTGTCAAAAGGGATATTCAAGTCAAATCCGACATTAGTTCCAGGAAATATCTTTTAATTCGCGTTATTGAATAGAAGTTAGCGGAACTCGACCAATAAAACGTGTTGAAATGTAAATCGGACTGTGCTAAGAATGATGCTTTTGAGTGGGAACGTGAGGTCAAGTTGGCAACTCGTCCACAGCATTTCCAGAGGGCGACAACGTGTCTCGCCAATGAGGAAGAAGATAAAAATATATAGAGACCTTCGGAGCGCTCATGGGAGAAGATATACCAACAAATGCATAGGGTTTGCACATTCCAGGAAATCCTTTGTCCATTCATAGTCGTTCGATGAATCCACTTTTCCTGCCATACGATACGCCGAGATTAGCAAACCAATGTTCGTTCTATATCATTATATCATAAACGAATTTAAAAGTAGTTAATGACTCACTGATATTTAAGATAACTTTATTTAAGTTAAGCCTTACAAACTTACTTAAAGTTTCCCATCTTTTTTCCTGAAACAGCTTATCTGCACCCTCCATGTTTTCGTGAAGGTTCTTTATTAAGCGAATATTTACTGTTACACGTATTCAAAAGTATGTAAAGGGATCACTTACTCTACAGATATGGCCTTAGTGGAGACAAGAAACATTGCTCGAGAAACTCCGTAAAATTCCGATTAATTTAATAAGAATGACGTATTTATTAAGTGCGAAATTGAGACTGAAAAGTCTCCTCAACCCTGAAAATTTTTGGTGAGGAAGTTAAGGCCCAAACATTTGTAGGGGTGGAGAAGTTAAAGCGAGGGGTTAGTAAATAGTTTAATTCCATTTCCTTCGTTCTCGTTTTTCTTTGTGTACTGAGATAATAAATGACCCTTATAGTTTCAATGTGGATGGTTTTTATCATTCTGTCTGGATCGAATCATTACAACATACATGTGATTGAATGGCCCTTCTCTGAATCATAGAATGGATGTTATTCGATTTGGTGAAAGGAGGTCATAATTATAAGTAACCTTGTTTTTTTTTACTCTAAATCATTTATCGCAAAATTCAGTTTACAGATTTGATGTTACATTAGTCCTTAAATTGGTAATCCCTTCTTGAGCTCCTTTAATAGGAGTTCATTGTAAAATTCCCTTTAATTTGAAGGGCTCTATTTATTCTAAATTGCTTACAAATTTAGGAACGACTATCTTATTATCGATATTATTTGTGTTTTAGTATAGTTTTTTAACTCAAATGCACTTTGAGAATAGTAAGCACATTGCGGTGTTTTCATTACTATGGAAACACTACTATTTCTTGATCAGAGGCTTCAATTACGAGGGCTGACAAAATTCTGATTCCTTTTCTAATTCTATTCCTCATATTGGAATCGGTTGGCCTACTTTTGCCCTCGTTCATTTCCAATCGAGACGCCCATGCGCTAGACCTTTAAAGTTTTTGTCTCTCTTTAATGTCCCCACTTCGATGGTCTGGAGCCATAATTCGCACCATGACTTTGCGTCTAAAGCTTTCTTTTTACTCTCTCCCGAACGATTATTTCAGTTTGCGTTCTCTCACTGCATATTAGTTGGGAATTTTCGCTCAGACAGGCGTGTTTTTTTCTACTGGACTGCGGTCATTTTCAAGACCTAATACTTAATGCATTTATATTCGGTTTATCATATTAAATTCCTGTCTTAATTGAATTGCTCCATTTAAAATGATTTCTTTTGAAAATTCATTCGTTATCGACGTACCTCTCCTCTAACAACTTTCGATTTCTTTCCGTTTCTTGATTTTCCATTCCTTTAGTAGCTTCCGAGCGATCTTGGCTAAGGAAAATTACGAATGCTTCGTTAAGTAGTTTATGTTAAAAAGCTGAGGTTACTGTAAATGAAATCATTTGAAAAGTCGAAGCCTCTTGGTAGTGTGTAAAGATGACGATTCCTTCGTGGGGCTCATTTGAAATGCATTCTCCGTTTTCCTAGAGATTCGATTTAACACAACAATTCCTCGAATTACAACACGTACAAACATCCAATATTCATTCATTACGAAAACATTCCTAAGAACTCCACCTTTAAATGAAGGATGTTAGGTATAATATGGCTAAATGAATGTCAATGACATGAATTTGTGTAAAATATTTCATCATCCTTTCGAATAAATAGAATTGAAACACGAACAAGGTTCGTATTTTCAGCCAAATCAAAGCTCCTTAAGTCCAAAATTTTGGTATATATCTCAGTCATGTCCATATTTATAAGTTTTTTATAATCAGGATCATCAGCGAATTTATATTGTAATTTTAAATCATTATTCAATACACGATTAATAATACATCCCTTAAAATAACAAATTACAGTTGTCTCGATACAGTATGCATAACAGTTTTAGTAATATCTGTTGGATTGTTTTTATGATTCCGATAATAATATTCGCTGGTCTTTTATAAATTGTAATATTTTGATTCATTTTCATTGCTCCCAATCTATGATCGACTATCTTTATAAATCTCAGTCGTAGATGTCGATTCTATTGATATTATCTTACTCTTTATTCATGAACTTTATTCGTTGGAGAATTTTGTGTATTTTTTAAGCTCTATTCCCGCGTTTTATTATTTTAAACGGCGTAGCTTCCGGTATGCTAGTCTCGACTGCGTTCTTTTATTTACTTTTTTACGTCCATCGTATATGATTTATAAGTTCGTTTGGTCTTCAAGGGAAAAAAGAAAAGTTTGAAACTGGTTTGGTGGGGTTTAGCTGTTTTACTGTCAGACGAAAAGCAACGCCTGAATAACGCTGTCATATCAACATAAGGAACTTTAAAGAAACAATCCGTACCTCGTATCTTTTTGGTGGACCAATAATCTGGAAGTCACATTCAATTTAAAATTGGGATTTGAGGAATTCGATTTTGCATAAACGTTGCAAACCGTACTGGGAATGTAGTTTCAATTTTTATTGAACTTTTAAGTACTGTAGGTAATATTCGTATAAATTGGTGATAGGTTAGTGAGGAGCTCAGTTTATTATTTCTAAAAACATGAAAATTATGGAGTTGATTTTTTTATCTCAAAAATATAATTCCAGTCAACATTCCTTCTGTTCCTTTCGGTATACTTATTCTATACACTCAAGGATCCCACTAATTTCTCTCTTTTATCACTGTTTTTAGAAATTTTGAGACGCATTATTTTCGTTAAAATTTTTCTTTGCAATAATTGGACTACCGAAAGTGGATGCCTCGCACATCTATCGTTGAAGAAAGTGAAAATCCATAGCAAAGAGAAAAAATCAATGAAAGGGAAATACAAATATAAAAAAGTAATCGTTATTTTTATTTCTACGTTTACTGCGTATTTTAAAGTCTCTGTTGCTTACCTTACTTACATTATTATGCTTCCGCGGAAAACACTCTATATAGTATCCTTTCTTCAGGAGATTTCCAAGCTGCATTATGAGAAATCATTAAACATTTTAAAAATTATACAAAATATAGTAGGTTTCCTCGTCACAAATTCGGGTAATGAATGTGCCCTAGGATGAAACTCTCTTTCTTAGACCCTACTCAACCTCAGGTAAAATAATTGGAAGTATATAATTGGGTTCTTATTTATCTCTGTACCGTTTTACTTAGTAGAAATTAATTGGGTGATAAAGTTCGTCAGCTACATTTTCCCTTTTTCTCCTTTTCATTGCCATTCATATTTTCTGAATTTCCTTCGCTAAACCGATTGATTTTCATTGCTCTGTATTTTACTTCTCTTCGTCTATTTTCTCTGAAGATTGGAGGAGAAAATAGAAATATCTTGGAAAGGAGTTCGTTCTCGTGTATTTGCATCCATTATTTACACACCCTTTTCTTCTTTTTTTACTCTCTCGCTCATGTCTAAGTTATCAGCAAATTCAGTTGTGCTCTCGCTTCTAAAAGATTCATTTAAAAAGGGATCTCTTCCAACGCCTCTTTTGTTTCCCGATTATATTTTGTACTTCAGATTTTAATGTTAGAAATATGATATTCGGAGGAGAAAATAGCCCATTAGTTATTTTTTAAACTCTTTGCGGTTATAAAACGTCTTTTGTATATCTGGTTTGCCAAATGTTATTTTATTCACACAAACTAATTCTGGGGTTATCCTTCTAAATGTGTACATCTATATTATACGTATTTGGGATTGGCTACGTGTAAATTTTTAGTCATAGTATTTTATTATTGTTATGTAGCATCAATTTTTTTATGCGAGACCAAACTTTCTCATTAAGTTGAAAAATGTCATTTCCGTTATTCTTTCTTTATAATTCTGTGCAGTTTCTTTTAAAGCTTCTTCTATTAAACGTATGATTATTCTAGTATTATTCTTTTAAAGAGGCATTTTTTTCTATTCTCTTTTGTATTTCCTTAACTTCGCCGATTTTATCTCTCCAAATTTACTCATTTGTTTCCGAACATAAATTCAAAGAATCTAAGAACTCCTCAGTTCATATTTTTGATCATTGACTCAAACTATTCATTTTTCTTTTCTTTTATTGATATTTTCGAGCGTAATTTTCTGAAAATTAATGCACGAGTTCGTTTTCAATCGAAATCTTCGAAAATTGTTGGCCTTGTAATGGAGCCCGATTTTCTCAGAGTTAGCTTTCAAATTATTCGATGATATATATTAATTCGCCTCCATGTCCACGGAGAGTATTTTTGCTCCTTTAATTGAATCTTCCTCTGACATTTCTTTCTTTCTGAAGGAGGTTTATTTCCTGACTAAGAAACCTAAATGGTTAAACGCCTCGTTTCCAAATTATTAAACTTGTCGGGAAATAGTAGATGTCGCTTTGTCAACATTCTCAATCTCTTTCTTTCCATCGCTTACCGAAATGTCCCTTTGGTTACATTCGGCTTCTGAAAAGGAGGTTGAGTTTCGTAGCAACTAACAGTCAAGTGTGCGTATCGATGCGCCCTTCGCTGCGTCCACTGCTGAAGAGAACTTAGTATTCATTAAATGTAGATAGCGCATCCGTCTTCGAAAAGATGTTCCAAGGATTCATTTGAATCACATAATATTAGTGTGTTATATAACTAACTAAATAAAATTATTAGATGTTGTTTTGAAGGGAGAGGAATAAAAACTTCAGAGAAGAATTACTTTGGTTTCAGATTTCTGTTGTGTTTCATTTGGCGGAAGATATTCTCTGTTTGTCTCATTCTTTCGTGCTGGCACTTCTACTTGACAAGCTTTAGAGCTCTATGAGACATAATACTCCAGCTGTCTGTCATTGTCAATGTTTACCCTGCGACCCACCGTGAGGTGTGTAGCAGAGGGTGCAAGGATCTATTTACCTGAACGACTAATCTCGCGTGTTGTTCGAGGGAAATATATTTTTATATCTGTTTGTATCAATTTCCCTTCTTTTATTCGCTGTGTCCATATGATGCACGATGTCTCTTTTATCGTATTCCTTAAACGTTCCTTCTCCGAATATATTTAGTAAATCTAATCTAATTCGCTCTTCCGTGTTTTCACGATCACTAATCCTTCGTTACTGACTCAGTGATTCATATTCGACGAAAAAATTATAGAATTGCTGTCCTCGGATCGTTAAAATAAGAAATCTGATAAATGTTTTGAAGAACTGTTAACTTCTACGGAGACGACGATTATCTTATTCCCAAGTATTTGTGACGTTTTTCGAAGGATTGTCCGAATCGAAAAAAAAGAGGGAAATTACATTCGAGCATCGCACACGCATTCCAACAGAAGACCTGTATTTACATAGCGATAATTCGAAAGTGTCAGATGAACGGGTGGATGACGTGTGGGATTATAAAATGGAAAGTGGACTCGGAAGTGGTTCTAAATCCATTCACCCCGTTTTGTGGATCCACAAATTTACGTAATCTTACGCATTCTTGTTTTCTTATTGACTAACTTCTTGGTTGACCGATTCTTCGGCTCTTTCTCTGCCAATGCCTTGTATTATGTAGATGTACTTCACGAGTTAACTGAATATATTGTTAATCAATGCAGTCTGGTCTCATTTGAATCTACAGTTTTCGTAAAACTCTCGGAGGAGATTTTTAATGAGAAATCTGTTGAATTTCTTCTTTCGATCCTCAATATAAATGTAAATACAAAAAATCAAAACGTTTCGAACTTGGATTTTCCCAGGTGTGTACAAACCTCAGTCTTAATATCGTGAATGAAGATTATGAGTTTGTTTTTAAATTAGTTTTATCAACCAAGAATTTTTTCCGTGTATAAATTCAATCTCTTCAATGTCATCGTTTTCCATGTGTGCATATGGCGCCCCTAAGACGAATTGTATTTAATTTATAATCGTCTATCCTAACCAAAGGGCCTCCAATTCCAGTGGAAAAGAATAGTTTGACGAAGGAAAAAGTGGACGATTTACTGATCGTCAATTATCATTGTCTTTCTCTTGCAAATTTATTCGCTATAGGCTATATTCCTACAGCTCAAGAAATACCTGAAATTGTGCTTACAATCCGTTCTACTTTATCATAACATGCTGAAGATTGATTTTTTAGTTTATTCGGTCGGTGAATGCTAGAGAAACTTTATGTACTATTTAAATACATAAATTTGCTTGAAATGAATCTTAAAATATATTTGCATCCTAGTAAAGGTAATTAAATATTGTTCGTTAATATTTGGGAGAGCATTTCATTATGTTATATGTACGACATTTTGTCGAAAATAGCGGCTTATTATCAAGAAATCCTATGGATTATTTTTTTAGGTTTCATACAATGGAATTGAATACGTTTATTTGAACAATCTGATTATTTTTTATAAAAGGCGAATATACAATTCTGCGAAATATCCGATTATAATATACTTCACAC
Organism: Pantala flavescens; assembly: GCA_020796165.1. Classification (NCBI taxonomy): domain Eukaryota; kingdom Metazoa; phylum Arthropoda; class Insecta; order Odonata; family Libellulidae; genus Pantala; species Pantala flavescens. Next base: position 63,488,940 of record CM036879.1, on the reverse strand, counting down.
TACGTATTTCTAAGATTCATTGTACTTTTATGTTCCCTAAATTCTTGTATGCGATCTTAAAATTCATTAGACGTTTTCCTTCTAAAATAGAAGTATTCGCTCCGAATCGTAACGTCGCTTTTGATTATATGCATCAATTTAATCTTACCTTCGGATAGCAATATTGCTTGATTAATGATCTTTTATTGAAAAAAGGACAAGAAGTGTACAAATAGCCAAATTAGTCCATTCCCTGAAGTCATCTTTTCACATTTTAAGTTCATTTATTATTCTAAAAATTTGTTTTAAACGAAGGGCTTAAATTTAATTTTTATTTTAAACTCTAATTTTTAATTTTCCCTGATACTTGAACCGATTTATAAATTAATTAAGGCTCATCTCTTATTCGAGTAAATGAATAGCAATCCCATACTCTTAGCAAATTATTTTTTCATGAAATCTTATCGAGATATAATTGACTGTTATACTTATTTATGAGGAATTATGATATGATTGTTTGAACTGACTGATGTCTAAAGTTATTTTAAGCAACGTAAGATGATATTGCGTCAGAAATCTTTTACTTTCAATACTTTAAGACAAAATGTCCTTTCTTTCAATTTATCCTTAACTCAAAACTAATATCAATTAAAAATAAGTTATTTGGTAATATGGAATTTTTGGAAAATTGGTAATTTTTGTAAATTGGAATTTGGAAAAATTGGAATTTCTAAATATAACATAGAAATTCTTACAGATTTTCCTTTTTTCATTATTCATTTTCTTTTTTGACTTTAATAGGCTTTCAACAATTGGAGGGCAAGACAGTTGAGTTTTGTTTCTGTTCGTTCAATTATTCTTTTATCGAATAGATACGCTTCTTTACACAATAGTTTCGATATTTTTGCTAGATTTTAAAGAATAAATTTAATCGATATTTATGTTGCAAGCAAAATTTCTCGGAAAATTTGATCGGGTGAAATTCGCTGACCTACTCTCACTTCGGGTTTAACACTTTCATGTTATACTCTCCTTTGTTACGACCTTCAACTCTTAATGATCATCGTTTTCTCCAAATAAATACATCACAATACTTAGTTTATTAAGGTCCCCGTCTTCTCCTCTCTTTAACATTAGAGCATTATCATATTATCTGAAACGATTTATTTTCTGGTTGCCCATAACGATATAGTTGATTCAGTATATGTAATTCATATTTGTCACTCCATTTTAATCCATAACATAAGTTAAAAATATTTAAGTGATATTATTAAGTTATACAGTTTATTTTCTTATTCATTTTTGCTATCATAGCCTCCTTAATTAATACGTTGTGTGATTTAATGCATTTGAGGCTCTTATTTTTTTACACGCCGTTCAATTTATGGTGGACAGTATAAAAACTGAGCTTATATCCATCTTTTATAAATCACTTTATTTTTGTCTTTTGCATAGGTTTCTTTAGAAGTTCTATGTTAATACTTAAGTCGTAAAAGAGGTGTTGCGGATCCCCAACTCTGTATTTTCATTTATAAGGCTTTAACATTTACTTCTCTCATACTCTAGACGAGTATAGGGTTCTCGTCCGATAACATTATAGAACATTATCCATGGCCCAGATATTATTTCGTGTCCGTAAATCTACCATCAGAAGCCAATTTCTTCGTGATACGTGTGCACTGTTATTTTTATTAGGTCAACTCTATTACGATGCCATTTGCTTGTCTTTTGATATTAGAATAATGCTACACTAGAATTCTTAGACTCGTTGTCTTTTCTCTATTTACCTTAAATACAATTTTCTTAATATATTGGCGGAACAAAGGTTTCTATAGTCAGTAATTCGGATAGGAATTAAATTATCGTAATTGACGGCACAAGACGCACTTTTTTACCTAAACTAGTTCTCAAATAGTTTACCGGCGTCTTAAATGTGAAGGAATTGTTGTCGGTGCTTAAAACTATTTGTTTAAAAAATAACCTCGGAAATATGACTAAAGGTATAAAGAGATTAAGCCACACCATTCAGTGTAAGCTAAAAGTGTCAAATTCCCCTAACGTGCATGGAAAGAGAGCAGTAGTAAGTCATTATATTATGTTGTTACCGCGCTATCCCACGAAACATTAAAACCTTTTTTCCTTGCGTGTGCCGCACTTAATGAGAGTCCGTCAAATACGGTATGTAAATGGTTATTTATTTTTTATTCTTAATTATCTAATTTTTTCCCTTTAATTGTCTGCTTTCGAAGAGCATCTTAAAACGTAATGGTATATGTTTTACCTTTTACTTTTTGTACTTAAGACAATATGGTCAAGATTTTTATGGTTTTATGTATCTACTTCATATTTTGTTGTGAGTCCGAAAAGCCAAAGTTGTTCAATCGACCACTAGCAATGTTAAGTAATAGTTATCGACATTATTATCCTTTTAAGATTTAAACTAAATTTTACGTCACGTACTTTTTCATTCGCATTAGTCAATGTGAATTTCGTAATGTGTTCATCATTTAAATTTTAATTATTTCATCTGAAGGCCCTGTTTAATGCCACATCCTCTTTCGAAGGATGAGCATCGGTTTTTAATCAGTGTTTCTTAACAGGATATAAAATAACGAATTCCTTTCTTGGAAACGCAATGTGCGGAGAAAATTCTAACCCAACGGACATTTTGTTTACTTCGTGGTTTATGAGCGACGTGATTCAATCACAATATTTGTGTTCATATGATTCATTTCCTGGGGCGCACTTAAATTGCGTGGATGCGTCATCTACAATTTTCATCTCAGGTCCTTTAATTTATCAATTTTCTTCATAATTACTGCTAATCCTTCGATCCATGTTCGTAATAAGTTGTTATAATATTGTAATCTATGTTCGAAATTCTGAATCTGCAGGGTTGTTCTCTTCATTAGTGATTGCTCCGCATTATCATCCTAACGACGGTGAATATTGCTGGTCTGTGCAGAATCACCCCCTCCACTGCTCCGAGTGATCATTCTTACGGCTTCTTCTTACCTAATGCCATTATCTAGGAAATATTCACTGTTTTGTCATACTTTTGCTATTTTAGTGACGCAAGGGTTTTTCTTGTTACTCTTCTCCAATAATTCACCTTATTTAAGTGACTGATAACTGAATTTTATTTGCAGTTTCACATCCAAGCGTTTTCCATTTTTTCAATCGTTTTTTAATTGTTGTTGTATTGATGAAGTATCATATTTAAAGTTCCTTTTTCTAGGAAAGGATTTGTTGACGCGAAAATTTAATAACTTTAATTTATTTTCCTCTAATCATTTCTCAAATTCACGAAAAACCAATCCGCCATGGCACACCGCAGGATGCTGATTAGGTCAGACATGCATGTCGTAAGTTGAATTTTGAAGACATTTGATGGATGATGAACTAAGAAATGTGGAACTATATTTAAGGCGAACTATTATGTTTTACGAAAGAATGCGATAAGTTCATGCAACTTGATAACGAAGGTCAAAGAGATTTATTATAGAATAGCGAAATGACTGAAACTCGAACCCAGTTCCAAGTAATGTCGGTATCTTACATTTATGTTCAACTTTTGGTTTTTAATCCAATCTCTTTCCTTCATAAATATTATCAGTAGAATTATTTCTTCTTTAACCAGCTAAACATTTAGTAAATGTGAACATTAAATATTAAAGAAAGTAAAAAGGAATAGGATTGGAATGTTAAATAAAAGTAATGAAAGACGAATATAGTAAAAATATCGGAAAAAGAAACAGGTTTGTGAGGATAATTGTGGAGAATTAATAAATATAAAGTTCCCATATAAGCAATCCTCATTAGCTGGAAAATATGAATCGTATTTGTAAGAAAGTTACATAACTTCATCTTAAATATTGGAATAATAATCAGAGGAGGAATGCATAGGAGCTGATTTCCACAAGAAAACCTTTCCGAGCCATCTCGAAGCCCGGAAGAGTCATGATGTTCCTCGATGGCCCTCCGCGAAAGAGCTCCTCTGCGAAGAATTGAGTAAGATCTTTAATGGTTTTCCTACGATCGGCTTTAAAAAACTTTCTCTGTCCGTTCCTCTGATGGACGAAGGTTGACATATTGGTTAACCATTAAGATGATGCATTGCTGCCATCCCTCGGAAGAGGTGCGGTCGACGATCCATTGCGTAAGATTCCCACACCGCCTTCTGGATTGTTACTTCTGGGATTCGATGATTTGCTTAGCCTCGATTCGCGTGAACCGGTTAAAACTGCATCGTTCCGCTTCTGCGATCTTTTACCGCTCGTTATTCTAATGTGAATGGCGTTCGGCTGCTTAAAAATATTGATGGAATGTTTTTGGAATGATTTTGTCTCAATTAGGAATACGTGCACCTAAAATAAGCATTTGAATGGGACGTAGAAAATATTATGTAAAACTGTCTTTTGGATCCTAGGGATTAGATTATCAAGTTGTTACACATCGTAATAGTTTTATGGTAATCTTTAATCTATGAATGATTCATATATATCTTAATTTTTAAACGTTAAAGGGTGTTTAACATGATTTTTACATTTACCAATATCTTGATAAAATAAGGGTATCTGCAGTTAATGGCTTTTAGACTTCTAATTTAATGATCCATTGGTATGAGTTTACTACTTCATAAGGATTTGCCATTGTATTTTCAAAATGCTCTTAACTGTTGATTGGCAAAGGCTAATATTTACTTTGGAATTTTGTCATTGTCTTATTTTAAGCTGACTAGTTTATCTCAGATTAAAATCCTTCCTAAAAATTGTCTCTTTCGACAAGAAATTTGTTCTTTCCAAAGATTTATTTTCTAACAATTACTCTTTAGCTACATCCTTGATGCGCTCTACTGTCACAAGTTGATTCTCTCGTCAATGTAATCATCGACATCCCTGAATGACTTGCTAGAGGAAGAAGCATTCAAAAGTTTCATCATTAATGTTAATCCACGTAAATATCTAAATACGGGATTTAGTGAGGAGACTATGAAATAATAGAGGTATGAAAATCTATTTTTAAGTTTCAATTCCTAATAGGGTACTGTCTTTTGTTTGAGAACAATATACGTGTTTCTGATTTTTCGGAATAGGAGGGCTAGCTAGTAGGTGTTGTAAATTGAAATGAAGGCGCTCGAAATTAATAATGGATCAAAGGAAATACAGAATCTCGAGATGATAGCTTTGTTTTGTTATTTTAGAAGTCATACGAATGTGGTATATCTTAAAATGGTACTTAAAAGCACCAATAGGAATTGCTAAATGATAGGCGGGTATTTTTAGATCGAAGAAAATTGAAATGAATATCGTTTATAGATATATTAATGATGACGTGACTAGTGTCAATTTCACTCATCAAGTACTGCACAGTGTATGACATATTATCTTATGATAAATAAATCATCGTCTCATCATTTCTATTATTCGTTACGGAGGATTATGTCGTATCCTTTGCTTGTTTTATAGTGGATTACCTTATCTGTTGCTTTTGTTTTAATCAAGTCCCTGAGTTTCCTTATTCTAAGATTAACTGGGAAAAGCGGTTGATTTGGTGATCATTTCTGTAATAAACTCACAATATAATACGGAAGGGCTAGTGATTTCTTTCCAGTAGTAATTGAGTAGGATAAATCTGATGGTGAAAAAATTACCACTTTTCTGGACGAAACTTCTCTGTCTGAAACGAAAAAGTTTCTAAACGAAAACTACCAAGTGAATCGCCGCTCCATCGAATTCAAGGATAAATCTGTGCTTAAATAGGTAATTTTTATTCTTAATGTTCTTTAGATTCTTGGACTCTCATTTGAACTACAAATGTTTCAATCCTGAATTAACAATTTTAGTTTTTTGTGTAGAATGTCAATTTCGACGTATTCTGCGAAATTTATTTAAAATGAATTATTTTAAATGAATTCCCGTTAAAAATACACTTTCCAAATTCGGGGCTTAATATTACCTCAATATGAGATACACATTATTAACATGAAACAAATATATTTCTTCGGGAAAATCAATTGTTAGTGAAAAAAGTTGCTCTGAGATGGATTAGAGTGCTCGAATTCCGTCTGAGGTCCATTAAGAAGTTTCCAAACATCATCAATCCATCCGCCGAACATCGAAAAATACAGCAGATATTCTTACCCCGAAAGCTTATGCGACTGCACGTTTTCTCTCACCGATGGTTGTACCATCCAGACTAAAAGTGTTTACGTAGGATTGGGCGTCTGCATGAAAACAAGTTTCATGAATACTTCATTGATTACCATCAAGAAAATTTCAAAATTTTCCGATCGAATAGGTATTTGTTTGTCTTATAGCTAATATTTTGCGCAAACATTTTACTTAGTCTTTATTGCTATATAAACTGTTATTCGTCTTTTGGCATTGTTTCTGTAGTTAGTTTGTTTGCTAAGTAATAGCGCTTTCTGGCATTTAGGATTTAGGAATGTACAGTTGCGCCTTCAGAGGGGAAAATATATGAAAATCATCGGCGACAATCGAAGCGATGGCACAATGGGTAACAATGGCAATGGTCAGCGCCGTAACTTCCTCGTTTGTTTGCGTGTCTTCGATTCTTAATACCTTTCAGAAAACTCCTGTTCATTGTTCGCGCTGAGGGAGTCAGGTTTTCTAAAACGCGTAATCGCTTAAATCATAGTCTCATAACCGTTAGGCGGAGTTACAATGGCCGCGAGACGATGACGGAAGCATCCCGCTTCCTGCAAGAGACATGAATGGGCACGAATATGAGCTGGTATTGATGACCACGAGGAAAGAAAATAATCTTATGCGGGGGAGACCACTTGCGGAAGACCATATGCCATCGAGAGCGGGATGACTCGATTCCGGGATCCCCAGGCCATCCACGTCTGCCCCCGTCCAAAGGGTTGTAAAACAGTTGGCCAATGAGCAGGAGGGGAAGAGAGAGAGCGCGGGGAGGCCTCCCACCCCCTCCCTCGCGAAGCTTCGGAATAAAGTAGGACGACCGTTCCATCAGTCCCACTCAGTACGTCGTACCGTTCGCATAGCCACTCCCTGAGTCTTGGAGAACGCGCCAAAACAGCTGACTTAGTAAAAGCAGCAGTCTTTCTCGCTTTCCTCACACCCGCTTCTCGGAAGAATTTCCCTTTCACCGGCTGGACCCAATAGTGAAGGAAGGTTCCCCGATCTTCTTCGTGGAAGGTTTTTTCGGTGCAACTCATTGGCTGCCGCCCTAGGACCTCAGCCCTTCTTGGGCCCTGCGAGTGCTCCGTGCCAACAGCTCCAGGTAAGCCGTCAGGGAAAGAGGCTTCGAATTTTCTTTCGATGTTTCGAAGACTTTCACCGTTTTCGCTCAAACGACCTTTTTCTACGGCGTCGGTGTGCCCCGAGGTGGTTGTGCGGTCGTTTCTACGTTACCCCTCGAAAAGGGAGATGGAATTCCCCGAAGTGGTGAAGAGCGAGGATAACGCTTCCGTGGAATACTTGGCGCGGTTTATTCCCCGAAAGCTCCCATTTGCATATTTCACGCGCCCTTCAAGAACAATAATGCAGCGGTAGGAAAAAGCGGCACTTACCGTTCTCATCTCGCTGTCTTTTTCCTCGAAAATGTTCCTCGTCTGAGTCAGTGGCTACGGACGCGCGACGAATACGTTGTGGGAGAGTTGTATAACTTAGTAATTCCTTACGCGTCAATATTCTTCCTCAATCGCGGACTCATCTAACTTGGAAATCCAGTGGAAAGTGGTCGCGAATCCTCCCACCTGTGCCGTTGCTTTGGTCACTCAATCCACTCGTCATTTTGTGGTAGTTTTCAGAATCCGATAGATTTTTTAGTCCTTTCCGACCTTGGGTGGAGCACTATTCAAGGTTAAGGTCCTAGAAGAATATACATTAGTCTTTCGCCGGAAATATTAGTCTCTTAATCTTAAATAAGATTCGTAGCGAATCTTCCTGTTCCGGGTAATTTTTTACCACACGTTTTAACTAAACCAGAGAAAAGATTCTGTTCTTTAAATTCTAGAATTACGTTTAAGGGTTGAGATATATTGAAATCCTGAGTAATAGTAATTCTGAGTAATTATTTTAAGAGAAAAAAGTTAAATATACTTACAGTTGAGCTCATGTGTTTAGGGTTAAGTTTGCGTCAATTGGAGTTGCTATTTAATTTTCTTAGCGGACGTTTAATTTTTATCGTTTTTCATTGTTCTTTTCCTCTCCTGAATCCCTATCGTAAATCGGATATCTTGTGATTGTTTTGACCGAACGATGGAATACCGCAGTAGAAACAGGTGATTGCTCTCTTAAGAGATTTCCGCCTCAATCTTTGGTATTCTTTTCTTGCTGAAATCCGATGGATGGATTCATACTCTTGGAAGCCTTATTTCACTTTAAACTACTACATTGATATTTATTTAATTCATTTTCTTCCATATGAGTAAAATTCAATAGGTTCTGTGAAAATATCAATGAAGGCTGCTATGTAAAATTACAATAATTAAGTTACATTAAATTTTACATACCATAGAATTATTCTTTTGAGATATATTCTTCTTAGTTACACTCATATCGAATATTATATTGCTCACATATATGTATTATGTTTCCTACATCCCGTCTAAGATAGGTTATCAATAAATGGGTGGTATATGCGAAATGCTGGCAGTTTTTGATGTAAATGTGAAGAAAATTAAGTAAACGTACCATCCTTAGATTGCATTTTAACGAAACGAGGAGGTAATCATCAAGAGAAATTGTTTAGTGACTCAATGGACGCTGTCAATTCATTCCTCTCTGCTCAGTTTGGTCTGCTTCTTCGGAGTAAAGGAATATCTAATTATCAATGAGATACTATCTAAGATAGTATAGATCAGCTAATTTCAGTTGAATATCGTACTTGCAATGTTTTTGCTAGAATGCTATTGAAAGGGAATTGTTAATGATTATTCTAAATACTCATAATATTTCTCTATATTTTAAAGTAAAGAAGAATGCGCACGACTCTATCAAACGATCAAATTCCATCGGATCAAGTGAAGGGGTTGTGAGCCTGAAATAATTCGATTTTGATCCGTGCGAAGTATTCGCGTATACTAGCGATTTTACTTTCACGATACCGTTATTCTTTCACTCGCAGATTTCTCTTCGATAGGAGCATTATTTTTTGTTATTCGACCTCGGAGATCAAGTAAATTCTCTTTACTCTTGTGTGTGGGTTGAATTAGTCGTTGTACTCTAGGTGTGTATGTTTACTTGGACGTGATCGGAATGAGCATTTCCGGTTGGCCGAGTCGATTTCCTTTTCGGGAATTTCACTTTCTCGTATTCATCAGTCGATGGCACTCGGGTACATCTTCACCAAAAGCGATTACTTACGCCTGTCGCATCTCTTTCCTCACATCGAATTCCCCTATTTAACAGCGCTCCTGTATCTTTTTCCTATTCCGTCACTTTCTCTCCATGGGCTTTTGAAATGACGTGCTTGCGCAACGCGCCTCAGCTGTAGTGAATTTCGGCTCTCTTTCACTTTTTCGAGTCTCTTTCACAGGATGCGTTTCAATTAAAGGCGATTTCCATTCGGTGCACAATAATCGACCATTAATCACCGAGGGAAAGCGGTTTTGTTCTCTCTTAATTTGTTCTTTATGTTTCTTTACTTGCGTAACCGCCTCTAATTTTGATAATGGTTGCCAAATGTTTTTTTTTGATTCTCTTGAGGTCGTGAACTCATATCGAGACCGGTTACAATCTACGTAAGATCTCGTTTTGTTCGGCAACGATTGTCCTGAAATTATGACAAGTCGCCATTTGTTTATCTAATTTCTATATCCTTACTGTATATTAGGAATGTTTTATTAGTTGGCTAACCAGTTTACATTATGGTATAATTGTACTGAAATTGAACATTATACGAATATAGATAAAAATGACAATTGATGTTTACAAATTTTAGTATAAAAATCAAAAAGCCATTTCAATGTGCTTTATATAACATCCAATTATTCTCTCCGGTTGTCAGCATTCACTTTTTAATTCGCCTAAAATAAGTTTGCGAATATTTATCAATTGGTCTCCAATAAAACTGCCAATGAATTTGGCTGAATTTACTGACAAGCTCTTTCTAATAAGTCACTAATACGTAATAATACGTACATTAATACATAATTACGTATTTATTTAAAGCTTAATGAAATAATACGCCAAACTATTGTGAATAAGACTACGCTTTTCTTGTGAAATTAAAAGATTTTCGATCGAATTTCCCTCGCAGATCGTTCATTTGGATGTAAAGGAGGCCTTTTGATGGTAAAAATTGGTGCCCTCGAATGGCGACGAATTCATAATGACCTCCTTGACATTATCTCATTGTTTGAGGCATAAAGAAAGATAGGAAAGGTTATCGGTAGCTTACCATTGTTACATCCGAAGAAAAGAATAAAATACTTTCTTTCCTTTCATTTTAGAACATCGTCTTTGGCAGATAAACGATTAATTTATTGTTTTTTAGAGCCGTGTTATTTTGACGCATCGGTCAGGCCAACGTTCAAGTTTAATAAGCCCATGCCGTCTAATTACGTAAGGAAATGTCTAGCAAAACTTGTACATTCGAGAACGAACGAAAGATATCCATGATATCGCAAGAATATTTGCGAAAACGTTTGAACTGTTTGATTTTCTCGTCAGAGGTGACTCTGTCCTCCTTTAAGGGTGTGAATACAGGCGCGTCTTTGCCAAACTCCGTTTCCTTCCGATGAAATCACGATGCAACTGTATACGTGCGTCTGAGGAAAGCAGAGGATGATGTCTGCCAGGATTGGTATGATTTGTTAAGGAGGTTTGCTGGATTTTAATCAAGTATCGTGCTATTAGACTCTCCTTAATAATCTCCTTCGACGTGATAGTTCTGTACGAATCAAATATCTGATTGTAAAACAATTGATATCGTCCATTTTCCTCGACTGTTATATTGAAAATCTTAAATGGGTATTAAATAAATATCTCTAAGTAAATTCTTAATTAAAAAGCTATTAGTACTAAAATCTTCACGAAACATGAACGCGTTTTCGTGTTTCTGAATTTATAAATTCGCTTCTATTTTTTCTTGGTTGCTTTGCTTGATAAAAAATTACTTTCGCTGAATTTAAATTAACAATCGCCGATGCCATCTTCTCACTTCGAAAGTTATGCGATTGATGTAAACTTTCAATTGAATTTCAATGTACTTCTGCAATGAAACCTTTATCGTTCCAATCCTAATAAATAGTAGCTTCTCTAAATTTAAAATTAAGGTCTACGCTAAATAAATCATTAGAAATCCGCCTGTGATACTATTATTTCAATTTTCTGGGCAAATTGTGAGAAATTGCATCGTCAACTACCCTACAAGGATAAGGAATTCTTTCAGCCTTGAAACTCGTTTTATGAAATGTGTTCCATCTTCTGTTCTAGACTGACTTTCTATCAACGATATAATTCCGTCCAATATTGGTTTTTGTCGATTGAAACTTCCATTCCATTTCTTGACTCCTTCCAAATTCACAGGACTTTTTCTCTCTTCGTATCCATTTGATTGGGTTAACTATAAGACTTTTTCTTTTCGATAAAGTAATTTTATCCGCTCGTCTCGAGACTTTTAGCACTGATATCTTGGCGAACGATTCTCTTTCCCCGCCGCACGTGCGCTTCCTGGTCCCAATTGGTTGCCAGCCGTTATATAGTTAGTAACGAATACGAAATGTTTCGCCCCTTGTTCTACATTCCCCCTCTTCGCCATTGAGCACTTCGATTGTTATTTCTCGACCACAATAATCTCTTATTCCTCGTACAACTTCTTTATTCGTTGAATTTTCAACCGATACTAGCGAATTGAGGTCCGATGTTATAATGGAAGTTGACGCTAAAATTTGTGTAAATCTTGATTTTCAAATATATTTTTAAATTTTCTTTTAAGTTGGCACTTATTGTCAGTTATTTATGACTAGAAGTCAGTTTTGCAATAATTCGTTGTACCGCTTTCTTCATTGTACGCGATACGTAATATATATATATATATAATATAAGACGTCACGTCTAATGAATTCGTGTCAATCTAGTATTTGAATCGTCGTTGGAATTATTTATCCAAAACCTATAAAACACTGATTGAAAATCATTGTGACCAATTTTCATGTTTGAAGTGATGAATCACGTCTTTTCTGTCCAAAGGTCTCATTCGTAGAGTTCTCATATGAAAATGTAGACCAAAGGCGGCTGATTCGGGAACCTCTCTGAGTTACTAAGAATAGCCCATTTCACGATTTCGTTGCTATTCTTGCTTGAAACCATCGGGACATTGTCGTTGGAAACTGGCTTTTGCCGAATACAATAGCCGAAAAAATAATACTCGTGTTTCGTTTTGTAATATTGTATTTCCGTTTTTATGATTTAAAATTTGACTTTTCAAAATGACGATCTAGATTCAGTTTCATCACGGAAATAAAAATCCCCAATTTTCATTGTTTTTAGCAAAATGAATGTCCTTCGATAATTGTCCAAACGATCTCGAATTTTCTCGGGAAAGAGAAAATCTGTCGTAATTTTTCCAGTCGTTTACCCATGAATTCGGTTTAATTTGTCGCAGTTATGACTCTCGTTAACAGTTTTGAGTGATTTCTTCCCGATTGTGGACTTGATCAAAATCACACGCTGTTGCGCGAAATGGTTTTGTAATGAAATGAAATTAGATAAGGTCTAGTGCTTTCCCGACGAATAATATGGATCAGGTTATTTGGGAAAAGAATTTTAAATTACAAAATAATGTAACTCATAAAGTAAAAATTCTTAAACAGTGTTTATTTTGCAATGAATGGATTCTGGTGTAGCAATGTGCCCGTATGAGATGAACGCCCTTTCCTTTCATCGCTTCTAAATTTCTCTATTTGCAAAATAATATGTCAATCATAATACAAAATGTTAAACGAAAATAATTTTGCTAATTGTCTGTGAAATTTAAGCTTAAATTGACGCGAAATCCTATTTGGGTAAAGTTATAGAAATGTGTTTTTTTATTTGTGAAACAAGTAGGTGACAACTGAAATAGAATACATTTCTTGAATAGAACTTATAAAAGTAAAGAAATAACCAGTGAAAATTATCAAAAAGGAGATATTTATTGTTTATTCACTATCTCGTAGCACTATCCTTTTTCATCGAGATTGCATATTCTTGCGGCAATTCTGAATGTGCCATAGAAACATCTTGCCTCCGCAGTAACGCTATTACGTCACCGAGCATTAACACTTCTGTTTCGAATGTTAGCGGTCGCATTTCTTGGAAGGACGAGGAGGAATTGAGGAAAGTAGTTCCTCTTTGGTCAGATGCACATTAATGGTTCATTAATATTTTTCCTCATTTCGTCCAATGCATTTCTTTTTAATCCTCAGCGATTTTTCGCAAACTGTATTCAGACGATAGCCATGGATGTGTGTGATACATCTGCTTAAGCGTTAGAATGTATGCTTTCGTTCGTGGGAGGGCATACACTGAAAAAATGTGCCAGATATCGTCTTTCGTTTCCAAGAAATGCTCTCGATGTTTTCCTAGAGCGATTACCGTATTCGAACATTAAAAGTACGCTTTCATACCGATCGCTTTCATACAATTTTAGTTATTAATGGAGAAAAGTATCCGTTTGGATGATTGTCAACGTTTGTCATCCTCCTGGTGGGAATTAAAATGTATATGTTGCAATTTAATACAATGCGGTTAATTGTAAAAGTGTATTTTTATTATTTGTCTTATTTTAAAATATCATTGATGATTAGGTGCGCCGAGTGCGTGTTTGTTATCAGCGACGATTCAACATCTGTCGATGCTTCTTCAAGTATTCTGTTGTGCAGAGGGTTGTTTCATAAACATCATTCCTCTCTAAGTGGCCTTCCTTCGTTCGACCTTCTACGTTTCGTCGTCGCCCTACTTGTTTTTTGCATTTACTCTTCCTCCGAAAATGCTCTTTCCACTGCTAACGAACGGTGCCTGCGTCGCTGCATTGAAAACTGTATATATTTTGTAACACCACTTCGTATACTTTAATCCTTTCCCTCTTCAGTTTTACTCATCATCTTGTCCGCCTTTTTGCTTTAGCAATAATTCAGTATTTCGTAGAAAGCGAAGTGGCTAGTCATTTTTATTGAGTTGCATAAGTTTATCAATCCCTCTTTCGTTACTTATAGGTACACCTACACGGAATTTTTCATTTACTTATTTGGTTTATGTTTACTCTGGTCAATTGCTTCGTTTCCCAAAATAGAGTTAATGACTTAGCTATCTTCGATCTTGGTGCTTAGCCTTCATCTCGGATGTTGTTCTCTATAGATTTCACATTAAAATCACCTCCGTTGCGGATATATACGTGTCATAGTTACCCTGAGATTTGTAATTGAAGATATCTTAATTTAAATGAAGATATTAATTCATCGTACTATTCATCTAGAAATGAACCAACGTATAACTTGTCGATGAACGTAGATCATTTGCCATATGAATAAAATATTCATAGTCTTAACTCCAATGATAATCTTGAAGAGTAAAAGAACTACCGAAGGCCTTAACCTATTTTTTGTATGCAATGATAATGTTTTGGACCATATTCTTGCAGCACCAGTTTTACACTATAAACCAGTTTCGTTTGCTCTCTACATCTGCTGATAGAAGTTCCCCATGGAAACTTCTTGTACTTTTCACGTCTCTTTCGGCTGCTGTGTTTCTCGTCATTAATACAAAAATAGCCCTCTCTTAAAATTTCGACCGCTTCAAAGGAAGGATTATGTAAGCATTCCCTCTCAATTTAGTGCTCATGAGAAGTTTCTTGCAGTGAGGGTTAAAGGCACTCAGTAAAACGTTGGGATTATGTACGGATATAAATCCTTAGCTGGGAAATTTGAGTCATCAGAAATTTTAATTATTGAAAATGGAGAATCTTGAAGGATCTTTTTATCGATAATAATAGACTATCCATCCCTTAGGTTAATGCAATCCGTATCGCTATGGAGTTTAGCAATGTCAGTGCGAAAATTAACATGGCAAATAAATGTTCCTCAATTTCTGTACGAGAGATATCGCTTTGACAGTCCAAAAAGGCGTTGTACACTTTTTGCCCCCGTGTTTTTATTTGTACAGATAGATTTCCACCGATTGCGACCAGCGCTCTCTTTATTTCGGATTTATTTTTCTTGTTATTCCTCACTGTCAACATCTCTGTAAGGACGTCAGACATTAGGTCATTGTTGGCGAAGGACGAGTAATGGCCGAGGAAAACAAGGGATGATTGATGTCGCTTAATGGGAATTATCACCCGCCGTAGAAACGATTTATTTTCAGATTGTCCCATGTTTATTTCCATAGGTGTGACCTACTTGTGGGGTCGCGGATTGTTGAATGGGGCAGCGTGGAAGAGTCTTTTTTGTGATCGCTGTCTTCAGGGATCATGAAGGTCGCTTACGGCCTTTCTCTGCGACAGTGGAAGAAACCGCGCTTCTCATCCTTCTTCTGATAAAGTCTTTCGTCCCATAGATCGTTTCGTTCTGAGGTGCATCTAATTCGTATCTACGCCTCAGCTCATGATCGGTCTTCCTCTTCTGTTGGCTAAACGAAGACATGACTGCAGGATTGGTTTTACCAATTCGCGGGTATGTTTGTATGTCGTTGCTCATCTGATTCTTGTAAGTTAAATTTGTAGACTGAGATCCATGTTTCTTCGAAAATGCTTTTTCATGCAGTCGATCAGTTTGATACGAATATTTTCAGAATGGTTCTCCATTTTTGTAATAGTAGCCGAGAAATTTTACAAAAAAATCTATGTGAATTTTTTGGTTACTTTATTGTAATCTTATCGTAAAATTCTTCGCAAGTCTTTCCAAACATTCTCATGTATCGCTGAAACCTTATTCGCAAAAACTCCATCGCCTTACTCTTTCCTTATAGTTGTTGTATAGTATGCATCGTCTATTTTTCCTGTTATTTATAGAATCCAAAGGAATAATTTGTAGTATCGTTATTTACCGCTATTTTTCCCAATCATAAACTAGTTCTCTGTTATAGTGATCGAAGCGGTAAATAGGCTCCCTACATTTTGGCGTACTAGATTATCTGAAACATCGTTCTCCAGACAATCACGTGGAGACTAACCTACAAACATCGGTGGTTCTGAGATAGGTAGCGATCGATCTGTGCTTTGGACTCGGGCCAGTTTATTCGCCTAAATTAGTGGAAGAAGCTTAGTTTTCACAGATATCAGAGGATAATTCTTTTACTCTCTGTAAGGTATCTCTCTCAGTCGTGTAGAAATTCGTAAGTTCAACAAATAAAACGTGCAAAGTTTTCCTAATGAAGCAATAGGAAGATAAAAATCGCTTTAAATAGATGATTCGTTACGTAATTACTGCTTTACATGGAAGGATATGATTGACCTCTTTTGACACAGAGTTTTAGAGCAAGCATTTGCTCGATTTTTCTGACTTTATCTAGTTTGCTGACCCTATCAATATTCCGTCGTTAAGAGCATGTTGTTGATAAGATCGTCCATTAAGTATTTGCAAAGATAAGTAGTTTAATCGTATTCTCTCAAGTTTCTGAATGTTCAGTCTTCCGTTGTTCAGTTTTAAATTGAGGGAATCGATAGTACTATCCGTTGTTGGAATTCTATGCTGAACGCATTTGCAAAGGATTTATTGAAAATTTCATTAAAGTGACTCCCGCCATGATATTTTAGTTTTCACGTTCTTGTGTTATTATGAATCATGTGATGAAATACAGGCGTGAATAGATCTTGGTGATGAAGTCATTATATGACTCCCTCTATAACGCGGGAATTTCCCACATCAGCACAATATAAGACGTGTATCATTGTGTGGATTATGGATAAAGTAGGCTCATAATGCTAATATATTCTACTAAAGGATCTCAAGATTTTCTATAATTACATTTTAATACATACTGAACTTGCTAGGTAAAGATTAATTTGAGAAATGTATCATTTGAATAGCTGATTCCTTTTTTAAAGCAACTGGAATGTCTTGGTCATTTTAAAGTTATTTCGATTTCCATAAAATCCATCGGAATCAACTGCAACTCGATAGAACTTAACTCCTTTCTATTCCTTCGCTCGTTAGACATCGCGGTCCATTTCTCACGTGTTCTCTTTGTTTCTCGTGTAACCAAGGAAGTATAACCATATCTGTTTCACGCTCCTTTTAAATTTCGGTAAAATAGGGCGCGACCTTCGACCAGATCCAGGTGCGTGACCCATCGGACCTTGGAATTGGTGTGGGCGCCCTCTTAGTGACGTTTCATTCGTAGCATCTTCCGGTCTGTCCCTTACGTCACATATTTCTCGTTACCGCATTTCAGGCACGTCACAGATTTAGAATATATTAAAAGAAAATTCTCGAAACTATTCGTTTATTAAAATTCGATAATATTATATAAATTGTGATTAGATGATCAATCGGCGGGTTAATGATGATTGATACACGTTAAACTAAATTGCGTCCTGCTTTTACTTTTTAATTGTATGATAGCTATCTAGTTGGGATTTTGAAGGAACGAATTTTCAAATTGAATATTTACATAATTATTTTTGACAACTGTAAAATAATTGGTCGTGTGTAACATTTTTCATTTGTTATTGTTCATTATTTATTGGGCAAATATACTTTCTTTCTCTAATAATGGTTTCTGAATCGAAACAGGAAAATTGAGTACTTCGTATTTTCCACAGGATATTTTTATTACACGACCGGTTTCGGCTAATATACCATAATCAGGTAATTATGGCATACTCTAAAACAGTCATCTTAGTAATATCGATGGAATTACTAATTAAAATACGCATATAATATCAGAAATTTAAATGATTTTACACAAAAAATGCTTGCTGGTATACCAGGATTTATAATAACCGTGATGTAATTCATTGTATTTAGAATTAACTCTAAATATTGTAGCTTACGTCATGAAAACATATGTTTGTACTCTTCGTATAAATATAAATCCTTTAAGTAATAACATTCGGTATATTTTTTACAAAATGCCTGTTGACGTTTCTTCATTAACTACAGATTCTATTCATTTCACCTGAATATCGGAAGCCGTTGAGTCCTGGATTTCCCTCGGACTCCTTTCACATTGTTTACGGTGGAGATTATTCTTCTGGTGATTCGGAAGAGATGGAATGATAGCCTTACTTCGTTATCCCTCTGCTTCAGTTGGAAATTTCTCATTTCTTTTGAACATATCCCGTGAATCCTGGATTTGTTTCCTCTTCTGCAACTTATTTCCGATCGTTTACAACCGTTTCTTCTTCGAGGTCAGGGTAAACGTCCTGTTTATATCCCTTAAGCTCCTGCACCTCTTTAAACTTCTTTACTCTGTCTAAAGTAAGAGGAATTTATCGCCTCAAAGTTCGCTTTCGAATTCGTTGTCGAAGTCACGCCTTTAGTTATAACCGTTCCCATTTCAGAATACACAGACACAGAGACAGGATACATGCCAGGATCACATTTTTCGTTCTTGGAGTTTTCTATATTCGTTTGAAGGTACAGCTACATTATTGTTTCATTATGGTTGGTTTATAAAATCTTATTTTATGAGGAAATTCTTAATTACTCTCGGGATATAATTTTTGGTTCTACGAAAACATGAAAGTGGGTGATGATGTACAAAGTCTTACCATTGGTCCTAGAAAGCCTCATATCCTCTCTTGCTCTTTACTTAAAGAAAGGTAGGAAATGCAGTAAAGTGAATTAATCAGAATACTACTCTCTCTATCGGATATTTCTTTATTTTACTTTTTCTGTCTCTAATAATCAGTTTTCCGGTCTTTACGATACGCGGCGATTCATTCTTCTTCGTGAGAAACTCTTCTTACGAAAGAGTCCCATTCCGAGAGTGGGCATCGAAGACATGGCGTGATCTGCATCGGAATGCATCCTCGGATAATCACCAGACGATGGCCGTGAAGCAGACGTGGAGGTAGGGGAGAGCACTAAATTGTAATTTACGGACACGGGAAACTTCTTTTCCAAATGAAGGTCTGGATTCTCCATCTAACTTACTCGCTTTTCCCCTTATCTAGTCATTTTTTATGAGCTGACCATCGGAGAAACCGGAGTTGAATCCATTAGAAACAATCCCTTGGCAATCGCCCCCCGAAAAAACGTGGGAATTCCGCCTCTTCTACCTGCTCTCTCCTTCATTCCTTCCTCCAGAGGTCTCCCCTTTTCCGCTCTAATCATTTTCCCGCGGATTAGTACGCCGAGAAAGTGGTACTTCATAAGTCGAAAGGCAATCGACGTCCTCTCCATTGGGACAGAATTATATTCAGTATATGGGTATTTAAAAGTCATCTCAGAAATTAATGAAAATTTTCGTCTTACGGAACTGTGAGTGATGTCAGAGAAGTTTACATTAAAAGTTCGCATCCTTGAACGTTCCGTATTTGTTTACAGTTCTCTCCGTTAATCATCTCCGTTTATTTCTCAAGAAAATGCGGATTCACTCAATTTTATGTTTGTGATTGCTTTCGTTGATGTCAGATTTAGAGAATAAAGAATTTAGAATCAATTCCCCAAAACATGATACCCTTTTCTCACATTCTTTACGTCTTTCAACTCTAATTGGGAGAATGCTGTGAGCATCTTTCGAATTACGTAAGTCGTTTCCAAAATAAACCATAGTTCATATAGTATCTTTTACGCATTGCTTTTTATTATCAGACTTATTCTATGTAATTTCGAGTGTTTGTAATTTTTTGATAGAAGAGAAGAAGAGCTTTATCGAGCCCTATCTTTATAGAGCCCTATTTATTCTGAAGACTAGAATAAAAACTATATTCCAGCTTCATTAAATTAAGGTATTTGGTTTAGTTTTGAATATGTAAAAATGTTCGTCCTTTGAGTATATAAATGCTTATAAAACGTATCTTCGTTCACTTTTTCTGGACAACTATTCCATTTCAAGAGCTCTTCGTTTTCTTACATCAGCCCCTCCAAAAATTTGCCCGTTAATCGCCTCTCTTACTTTTTGCCAATTGCATCATTGTCAAAGAGGCAACTTTTCTCAAGTGATAGCGTTGCCCAATAGCGGCAATGCGCCTGTATAATACCGTGGAAAAGCGGTATTTTCTATGGGAAAAATATCTGCCTTTCTCTCGTTCCAGCTCGATTTGTAAAAATGCCATTAAGATTGAAATATTGCGAGAAGCCGAATTTAGAACTTGTTCGAGCACCGTGATATGTTGTCATTTGTGGGCGTTACTCAACACGTATTAACAAAATGTCTATGGGCCACACCTTCTTTCCCTTACCAATACTATAATCGTATCATCCTCGGCCGTAACAAACTTCACGCCAATTGTATTTCTGAATGTGCGATGTTGATGGTATTTTTTGGCATTAAATTTTTATTTTGTAAATATAATCTTGCTTTTTGGGGATTTTCTTTGGCTATAATAGAATTCTATTTTAGACATTCGTCTCATAAGTTAAAGCTACTGCAATAATGAATTGGGAATATTTATAAAAATTGTTTAAAATTTCTATTAATGAGTTCACTTTCAATGATATTGTTAGGTATTTCAGGACCTTGAAAATTTTCTATAGAAATATAATGCCATTTTTGAGCAACTAAAGAGGAAAGAGTTACGTAAATTGCTTTCCTGATTCATCTTCATTATAAAAATACAAGAATGTATTCTTAGAGAGTAGAAACCTTGAAAATTTTTTTTCTATTGAGTGGTAGTTCGTAGAAAATAGACCGAATAATTAAGGTACGAAGTCTTATGGATGACCTGAGAGGATTAACTGTTGATCAGCATTTCACGCAACGACTACGCGTCATTTCCTCGTTCCTCTATTTGGATTATGGCGTCTCTTCCTCTGATGAGTTGTCAGTGAAGAAACGTTCAGAGGAATTGAATCGGCGTACTTTTGAAGTTCTTGGAATTGTGAATGTCCGTCGATCTTAAGCTTTGAGAACCATCGAGCACTGATTACGCCGATGAAGGAATTTTGCAGAATCATTTCGTTTCTCGATACAATGAAATCATACCCTGTCTCTTACATCGTTTTCTACTGTTTAGATAGAGAAGGTGATATTCTTTTATTTTTTCATTTTTCTTCTTTTTTAAAGGGAAAAAGAGAGATTAAGGATAATTTTCATTCATTGAATCCTTTATATCCTAATTCCTACGTTATTTCAATCCTTCGATTAGCTTTTATTGAGTAAGAAGAGTTGCAGAATCTCGCCTCAAAACTGATATTAGTTTGCCTCCATTATAATTATATTTGTCGAATAAATGTTTGTGAGTTTTCGTGTATAATTTAAATGCCATTTCACTATTTTCACACTATTTTATTGAGCTCTTTTTCCGTGGAAAAGAGTTATAGAGAACACAAAAAGGGTTTTCGGGAGGGCCTCGCATCGTTCGAATGCCCGATAAATAGGCTAAGATACATTTTTTCTCTGATCGGAGTTAACCTATGATTTAGCAAGACGAGTGAGAGACGTCGGTTGGAAGTCAAGGTTTACCGCTTTCTCCGATTGGAGCGATTTGTTGTGGGAATGAAGAAAGGCTGACGAACAGAAACCCATCTGTGGGAGATTGATCTTCATTTGTTTTCCCTTCGAGATGCAAGGCTTCATTTAATTTCCTTTCTCATAAACAATGTTTATGTGCCTCCGGTTATGTCCGATGTTTTTTCTGCTCTTGGATGGATTTCGCCATTGATTTTGGTTGTTTTGATTTCACACGCGAGAGATTTTAGTCTTCAAAGCGTTGATGCTCTCCCCTCTACGTTTTAACCTCGTGCGTATATTCTATTGGTGTTTTAGTGCATGGGATAGGACTGGATGATGATAATATGCTTTGTCGCTAATGTAGCTGCAAACTTATAATTCTAGAATAAACTCTACCATTGTGAAATACCTACTCAATAATACTTTTATCCTTACATTTTTCTCGCTATAGTTGTACCCAGTGTTAACTTGCGACCTTGAGTGGCAAATTTCCTATCTTTTAATTGTAAGCTGAATTAACAGTCCTTAAGTGCGGACAATCATCTTTCTCACTCTTTATGTTTGTATGCATTTCTCCAGACGAAATGCGTCCTCACCTTTAATGTGGAAGAATGAAGAAACCATCGCTATATTTGTAGGTTACCGTGGCAGTATTCAGTAGATCTGCTGCTACTTCATGGCCTGTGGTATTCGTTTGCAAGATCACAGCGTGTCCGATTTTTTTGCCGTTCCGCTTTTCAAAGTTCACTTGACCATGCGTTGCATTCACTTGTTTTCTGGGACATCGTTGCAATCGCCGCTCCACTTGGACGTCTAATGTTACTTTGGAAGGCGGTTTTCGTAGCGATGCTGAGTTGATGTAAATTTATACATCAAGTTTATTTCCAAGTTCATATTACCGAACAAATTACGTGGTAATTGCAACACCATGGACCTTCTAAATCGAGGAAGTCTTTCGCAGTTTTCCATCACTCGACGATGTTTAGCGGTACATGGATATAGTGCTGCAGTGAATGCTTAAGTATGCAATTTATCGATTCAAGCCTATCTGCTATAATTATTAATTGTATTTTATCTATTATAATTTGATTATTCTTAATTCATTTCTGACATTCATTTACATGTTTCATGCTATTTTTATTCCGAATATATCTACTTCCACACATCAGTTTCTTGGTATTTTCCATTATATCAAATTCTTTCATGTCGAAAGCAGTAATTAATCTCGTACTTTTAATAATATCGAATAATTTTTTACTTAATTTTTTCTTATTTCTATTTTAATATATAGAATATATATCATGTTAGGCTGCAAAATTAAATAGTAACGATTTTGTGATCATGATAGTATATTAATCTTTAATTGGACAGCGTATTATAACTTAGGTTTCAAGTAATTCAAAGAACCCTTCTAATTCAATATCTGCTAAATTTAGTAATATATTAAATTCAAATCTTCGGTAGTGTATTTTTAGAACTTGTGTTAAAATCGCGTTGCAAAGAAAACCAATTCCTCGAAGAGACGGACAGAGTTTTCGGGACATTTGTGTTATTGACGTAATTAATAATAGTGAGAGGCGGGAGATAGAATGAGAAATTGTAGATATAAGAAAGGCAGCAAAGGGAAAACAAGGTCGAGTTCATCAGGTCGAATAGGTCATTGTGCTAAGTATATTCTTTCTGAAAGGCTTCTTAGCAAAGTACCGTTTAGAGCCCATCTGTTTGGGCGAATCGGGTGGAAGACATATATGCAACCTTCCATTTGTGTTACGGAAGTTGCCTAATTATAATGCTCTTCCGTCGATTCTGCAGATTAGCGTTTTAGGTTCGAGAATGCTTTTTACGCTTATTCACCAAGTGAATCGATGTGCCCTTACGTTTATATTTGCTTTGTGATAAATAATTTAAAATCCCAGTTAACACTTTTCGTGTGAATAGATCTAAAATATTTTTGCAATATGAATCGATTAGGCCAATGACGCAAAAGTTTCATTAATTCTTAATTCGACATAATAATGGCATAAGTGAATTTATTAATTATATTCATTCAATAAATCTTAACTTCGCGAGAATATTAAGTAAGAGGTTGTTAATGATAGCTTTAATGCTTCATTTATGTCTTTTTTCATCTTCTGTAAAATATTAATAAAAAAGAATAACGTCAAGTTTTTGCGTAAACATTAATTCGACCTTAGATGTTGGCGGTCTCAGATCAAATTGAGATACTGCAAAATGAAATCGAAGGGTTGAAAAATTTTCGCGGATCGTTTCGTGTTCTCCTAAAATAAGTCAATATGCCATCGATCCTTTCGGATACTCGAATCTAGCACATTGCTTCTCCTTACTCTCCAAGTATTCTTTTGTCTTCTTTTATTAGCCTATCAGCCTTCTTTTTTGTTGAATAGTTTGCGGTATTTTTATCCTTCGCCCTTCGCTTTGGCCCTTAAGTCCTCGACGTTGTCTTCGCCGCTTTTATGAATATGTTTTCGTACTGTTTTCTGTATCAGTAGCGACCGAGATACATTCTCAGGTGTGCGTAAGTGAGCATGGCTAGAGTAGGGCATAGCACTTTCACTCGGAAAGCCGTCTTTCGGAGCGTATGGTGTGACGTAGGAACTCATTCCTCCTCAATTAGGTTTGATGGCCTCGTTTGCCAAGTTATTTGTTCGTTTAGCATTTAAAAATGAAGATGGAGTGAAGTGAACAGCCGATGGTGATTAGCGCGTTACTTCGAATCCATTACGCGTTCTCATCCTCTCGTGAATTAGCTCTTCCTTATTCTAAGATAAACAGTTCAGAATTTGATTCATCCTTGCTTCATGG
Source organism: Pantala flavescens (assembly GCA_020796165.1). Taxonomy (NCBI): domain Eukaryota; kingdom Metazoa; phylum Arthropoda; class Insecta; order Odonata; family Libellulidae; genus Pantala; species Pantala flavescens. The sequence continues at coordinate 63,464,605 of CM036879.1, read as the reverse complement.
TGAATATGGTGTTGTAAAATTAGTTTCGCTTGGTTTACTAAAAACGATTTATGTTAATATTTTTATAAATTGAAAATATGAAACACTCCAAATATTATTGTAAGTTTAAGTTACCTATATTCCAAGATCGTGCTTACAAGTTAATAGGGTTCTTTTAAATTTTAATCCTGCCAAAACACTGCGTAAAATTAACGAATATATTTGAACTTCCTTATTCTTCCTTTTGCTTTTGGAAAAAGTTTCATCCATAAATATCGATCCAATCGTTTCGAAAAAATACTCAAGCGTGCAGTTTGTTGAGGTGTACTTGAGGTAGCAGCAGTATATGAAGTACTGTGTGATAAATTTTAATATGTCCAGAGAGTATTCGAATTTGTCGTGAGTCCGCGCAGTTAAATCCTGGTAAGAAATTTTACCCTTTCTGGTGTACCGAAGCAGTTAACCTTGAAGACGTGCGGTTCAAGAATGAATCCTGTATGTCATGGTCAAAGTTACCAGGAAATTTTGGGATACAACCTTTTAATATCGACTAACTATCATAGTTTACAAGTTATCCTTATTTACTGCGGTTAATATATTACGGAGGAAGCGGTTGCATTGAGGATGTTTTTAGAGCTGCACCGATACGTATCTGGTGAAAGACTCGTTTTATTGTCGTTAGGCTCATGAATCGAGGAAAAAATACCAAAAGTAAAGGATATGCGCCTGGAAACATTAGAGGAAGGAAATGAAGTTGCATTTCCATTGTTTTTAACAGAAGGATTTAATTTTGATAGATGATAACATTCTATCGGAACAAGTGGGAAATCTTTTTTTTACAATACATTCCAAAACCGAGTCACAATCACTGAGACAAGTTATAGACACACTTGAAGTAGACAACCAATTCCAGCCTCGGTGGCCGAGTGCGTAACGCATTGAGTCTCGAGCTCCCAGGTGCGAGCCTTGGAAGATCGGAAAATTTTCTGATCTGGGTTGGGATGTACATGTATTTGTGCATTGAGATGTATATGTATTTATGCTCGTCTTTAAGGGTTAAATTTTAGAGTGATCTATTTAGACAAAATTTCGCCCTTATATAATAATGGCAATTTATTTTATTATTACGAATGAATATAAGTTATATGCATTTTAATTTACGTATATTACATACATAATAAATTTTGTAGGAATCATTTTGGATAGAAAGGCCTGATAATAAAGAAAGATTCATGACAGACGAGTGAGCAGTACTTTGACTGATAACCTTTATGCTGCTATAAAAGTCCTCGAAGTACTGTGAAGGTCACAAAGTGGAATCTGGAAAAAGATTCGACATTCGAAGAGAATAATCTGATTTCAAAATTCGGATATGGATTCTCAAGCCATTCACAAAATGGAGAATAGTCTTCAAATCGAAGATGAATTACCATATTATTTTATATAGAAAATCTCCATCGTTTCCGTGTCATTTCAGGTTCTTATCCTTCATTGTCAACTCTTTCACTAAATGAAAATTTAAAGATCATATTATATAATCGACTCTTTTGCCATTTCCCGCCCGTCTTTGTGGCTTTTACAAGAGGATAGATGCTGTACGAAACAGCGTTATCGAGGCCATTGGATGAACTTCCCTCTGAGACTTTGAGAATAACGCATTCGGAATCCAAGGATTTCCTCTCCAAAAAAATTCCGCATCTTCATCACGTTGTTCCATTCGTTGGTAGTCACCTCGCCGTTCACCCCATGCGATTTCGCTTTATTTTTTTCATCTGAATGGATTGTTTTTTGCGGAGGACGTTTTCGCCGAATATGTGATTTCGATTCTCGTTCGAGAGACGAGGGCGGAATTTTTAAGGACTATTTTTCCATATCATTTGATATTCTTCGTCTCGATTTTTCGCGACTGAGGCGCATCGATTTGAGCTCCACTCGCGGAAATCGCAGATAAGTAACCGCCACTTACACACGACTAACGTTTCAAAGATCTCTATGATCACTAAAGGAGTTTCGTTTTTCCTTTTCCCTCATGTTCGATGCAATTTCTCCTATTATTTTTCTCATCATAAGCCTTACTATTTATCTATCATTTCTTTTATTCTCTTTGCATATCTTCATTTTGGCAAATTAACATTGTGACTCTTAAAATTCCCGCTTCTTTGATTTCTTTTCTGAGCGATTTTTGATTGTTTCGGTGAAATTGAAGATAGGACTTCCCGTTCTTCGTTCGGTCCAAAAATTACATCTTTGACGAATCTCTGAATTTTATTGAATTCTGATCAAGTCTATTCTTTTTGGTGTTCCTCCTCTTTCTTTCCCGAATTTCTCGGAAGCACTTTGTTTTCGTCGAAAGATGCTCCAAAGGCTCGTTCCGCTTTTTAAATTTCATTTCCAAGTGAAAAGAGTGACAGCCATTTTGATCAATATGGAAGCGTCCATTACAGCTCGCGTATGAGCCGGGGTATGTTAGGAATGAATGCACGGGGCTGAATACCCTGCATTAATACTTAAGCTATTTATTTAATTGATGTTCGTCAAGGATTTATAACCGAATTTTTCTTTCGGGAAAATTCTTATTTGATCCTAATTATTCAAAAAGAAGAGCGGGAGGCTTATCCTCCGTATATTTCGAGAGTACATCAACCTTGTATGTAAACTTAAAGATAAATAAAAATGATAAAGATAAACTTGTATTCATCCCTAGCTTCTTATAAATTTACTTAATCAACGACAATTAATTTTACTGTAGCTTCAATTCTGCTATAGATGTCGTTAGTCTTTATTCTATCAAGTGTCAGGAAACCTTTGAGGACTTGATTATGTTTGGTATTTTTGTTTTAATTTTGAGAAACTCAAGATTTAAAGCAGAAAATTCCCTATCAGTTCTTAGTATTGCATTTTTTAAGTTTTTCAATTATATGAATTCATATTGAATGAAGAATGTTTCCACAAATTGGGTTGGAGAGAAAATTATGAAATTTATGTCGAAATTCTGTGAATATTCGTCATTTTATGATATAATGTACAGATTCACACCAACTGCGAAATAGTGAACGAAAATTGTGGAATTGGTTTTTTAGAACCTCATTGAATTTAAGGCCTTTAATGGAAGTCTCCTGAATGTTAAACTACCGGAATGAAGGTATTTTAAGCTCTAAGTATATTCCGGTATTTTTAAGTAATAACCAAAGTAATAGCCAAATTATCAGGGACAATTGGACAATTTATTGGAAAGTATGCGTGTCTCTTTAACACATTAAAACTAGTAGTTATTATAATAATGCCCTTGGTATATGATATTAATTAATAATATTATATATTATTTTATATATGATATTATTAATATAAAATATGAATGTACATTTTAACTTACAACCGTCACACTTATTCCCGTTCACTCGCTATAGCACTACTTGACACATAAGCTTATATATACGAGTTTATACACAATTAATTACTCTATATTAAATTTTTGTGTAGGAGGAGGGATTAGCTCGAAGATATTCGCAGGAAACACGTTCCATTGCTCTATACTCCAGTTTCAAAACGAAAATTTTCCTAAATTTGTTCTCTGAGACTGTGGTTCGATTTTATACCTACGGTCACTTCTGAAATAATCATCCGGCTTTTTAACCCATCACTGATGTTTACCCACGATTTATCCTTACAGTACGATTTGGAAAGATTTTCTAACCATCAAAATACCTTCTTGTTTCTAATGAGTCCCTCCCTAATACTTCTGGCACATATTAGACGCTGTCCTTTTAAAATTTCTCAGAATACATCGCGCTTCGAACCATTTCGATTTCATTTATGAGCCCTATCTGCAGTAGATCCCATACTGATGTCCTGTACTCTAAGGTGGACCTGAATAGATATAAACTAGTCATTAGATAGATTTAATTATTAGATAAAATTCAGACTTATTCAAAGATTTTTACGCTAATTCTTCAGAGTTCCACCTTTTCCTTTAATTGTCATAACGAAATGCAGCGCACTATACACTTTGATAATTTTGCTGCTAATATGCGGTCCCTATTGCAAATTTTACTCCTTGGTATTTGCATTCATTACTAATTCTTTTTTCAAAACGCACTTTGTCGGAGTTTTTCAGACATTCCCAATTTTGTCTCACTCTACATCTAGAAGGAAAACTCTTGAATCCTCTCTATTGTTTTTAAATCTTTTTATTTTCCTTTAACGAATATAGCCTTTCTACAGAAGCTTCTCTCCTTATCCCATATGCAGCCTGCAGTGGTATAATGGCAAGTAGGTTGCAGACCCTCCTAGGGGACATCATTCTAAGTCAAGGTTTCTCTATAATTTTTTTTTCAAATAAGGGAGGAGATATTTTCTGGAGAGTTTAGCCTGAAGTATAAATTCTACCCAATTTACTATTCCATCTACTTGAATAATGGATCTGATGCTAACTTTCAGCTTTTATTATTTGGAATCCCAATCATACATCCCATACAGTCCCAATCGATTAAAGAAATCGACTAAAGTTGGAGTTTAATGAAACCTAGAAACTTTTTTTGATAAATTCTGAATGATTTTTACGAACTCGGCATTCATAGCAATAATCTTATTTATAAAATTATTGCTCCGATTGATATTCCATTTTTCGAATGAATATTTATTTTTACTCGAGTACTTTCATATTTCTATAAGATAAAGAGCATGAGAAAATAAAATTTTTGACTAATTGTTTCATCGATGACTATAATCTCTCTTGAATCACATGTTAAAATGGCAAACGCAGTTATCTTTTTAGCTTTCTTTCGAAAGACCAGTCTCGGCTTTTACAACACGCATTATGCGCCGGATATTAAGTTTGCGCAACCTCAAAATACGCGGGTTTATCTCCTAACTCATTAACGGTCTCTGTTATGTATCCGTGAAAGAAATACGCCTTGCAACTTTCTTCTTTTTCAAAAAGAAAGTTTCCGGGGTCTCCGAAACGTGTTTTCGGCCTAAATGGACACGTAAAAAAAAGACGGAAGAAGTAATTTGGATCCCGCATAGCTTCCTCAAGGCTTCTTCAACTCTCTCTTGTTTTGATACACTCTTGTTTGAGCACCTGCCTCGCTAAAATCATCTCAAACGGTGGATTTTTTGATGGGAAGGTCTCTTAGCGAATCTCTTACGAAATGTATGGAACACTTTGTGAGAAGACTTCGAAATGTATTCGAGAAGTTCCCTCTAAAGCGGATTTTTCTCACCTTCTTTCTAGGCGGCACACTTTCGCACGGACTCAATACTCACTAATACACTAAAAATGCACTTAACAGTTAGCATACGCGTCCGGGAGTTTATCTCGATAAAGAGTTAATTTCACTTTCCAAATAGTTTTGAATGTAAATTTTATATTCCGCTGATATATTCGTAAAGTTGTAGAGAACAATATCAAATCTTGAAAGACCATAATTTTTCGTTCTCATTATCGTGCTTTAATTGTAAAATTTAAACTCTCTTAATTCGGATTATTGTGTTAAATTAACTGTTTTCCATAGTTAAACCTCATTGATATCCTTATCTACATAATATTTTGGTAATCTGCGCCATTTCTTTAGTTTCTGTCAGTTTTCATTCCTTATCACCATTGTGAAGGATGAGACAGAATTTTACTTAGCACGTTAAAGCGTGCGCTTTTTCACAAAGTTATATATTCGATATAAGTTATATACTTCGATATAATAAGTCAATATTTTTCATAAGTGAAAAATAGCGACTTGATCGGGACAAGAACCCAAACAGAAGTGGAATTGACGCGGTGGTGTCAGCATACATGAGAGTTGGAGAGCTGGGTCCCAGTCATGTCGCTATTCTTTACTTGTTTAACCTTATGAAAAAAGTTGAAAACATAGGCAAATCTTTTAAGTAATCTTGAAATTTAAATCGTAATCGAGTTAAATGGTCGATTTAACTCCCGTGCCCACATTATTTATTAGCGCATTAAATAAAAAGCTTAAAATGGTTGAATATATCGTATTTTATATCGATAAGATCCACCTTAAGCTCGAGTGAAATCGTGCTTACTGACCGCCAATTCTTTGGCATAACATCCATCAAAGGTCGAGTGGTAATCGCGTAGAATTTCGAGAAGTCGGAAGGAAGGAGACGGTGTGTGGACGCCAGTTTCTCCGCGGGCTTTCCACTTTCACCGCCGCCCGCCAAGTTTATGGTCTTTTCTCCCTTCACCCTCTCCCCTTTTTCATCACTTTCTTTATTCGGCCTATTACCTCATCGGTCTTTTGGGTCGAATGAAACCGGTTCGAAGTTATTTCGATTAGCAATGTTTTCGTTCACAAATTCGAATTCGTCTGGAATTCTCTGTGAACGGTCCTCAAGAAATTTATCGCGGATTCTCCGGTATCCGATTAAGTGCGAATTCGCTTTTGATTGTGGAGGTGAAAATCCTTCACGGTGAAAGTTCTCGGTCGTCGGAACGGCACACATATTGAGACTTCGATGATTACCAAAGACTTGTTTGCGGTTCAATCGGAGCTCAAAATAGAATAATCTTTCGCGGCTACTATAATTCGGCCTCTCCTCAAAATTCACTCGTAAAATCTATCCGGTCGTTTGGAACGATTCGTATATCTGCCAAATGAAATTAAGGATATAAGGAAGTAAGAATTAATTCAAAGTTTTATTTTTATCCTGCAGTCATAATCTCTCCTACGATAAAATGAAACTTGTATTCAAATTGTGTATTATAGGCTCAAGGAAATAAGATTTGGTAGTTCAATGATTGATACTATTTCGAGCTGAATTTTTTCTTTGAGAATACTGCTTTTTAAATTTCAAGATCAGTTATTTACTTAAGATATTTTGCCAACTTTTGTGACTAAGAATGGAAATATTAGACTTAATTTTAGGAATATTTTTTACGAGTTTCCTCCTTTCGATATCATAGTTAATTCGATGACATCGTTTCTCAGACATCTACTTTGTATTATTTAGTAATGAGTTATGCTAGAATTTGATAGCAATTCTTAAATCAACTGAGCCCTACAATTTAGCTACCTGCGGAACCACGTACACTGTTTATACCGCTTTCACCTTTACCACATTCAAATTTACGCGATCTCCATTATAAACATGCTCTAGTGAGTTTATTGAACTCTGAAACAACTCTTTGCCATCAATTTAGGAAAGCGTAGAATGTTAGGAAACATTAAAACGGATATCCATTACATCACCACAGTTAAAGCGAGGATTTATTTTTCGTTCCACCCTTATCAGATTAATAAAGGTTGTTATTTTTTCGCTCATTTTGTCTTCACTTCTTACCTTAGCTCAGTGAATCCAAGAGAAATTAGTTCCTACCCCAATTTCCACCTTGCATCCATTGTATATCTTCACTCGAGAAGACTTACTTAATAGAGAACTATTCATCCTCTCCCCCTTTTTTTGTTCGAAGAAGTCCCTTGTTTTCATGATCTTTATTTAGTGAGACGCAATGGACCTATTCAAATGGACGGGTGCTCTCGAACTTTTCTTGAAATTACTTCATTATTATTGAATATTTAAGCACTTCGTGTATAGTTATTTTAGTTAGTGGAATTATAATATATTGTATTCTTTTGTCTTGTCCAGATTTTTTTTCACTGATTAGTAAAATTTTAAGTGGTAGAATTGTATGAAAAAGTAATTTTTACTTTCCTTCTGAGAAAAAAGGAGATTGCGTTTATTGAATGTTGAATTATAATTGAATGGTTATTTTACTTCATCTCACTTTCTTCCATTACTTTAATATAAATAACTATCTCTTTCAAACTAAGCAAATTAATGAACCGTCTTTAAATATTTCTGAAATCTAACATATTTTGATTTTTCTGCAATATTCCAATGAACTTTGATGAGATGATATTTTGAATATGTTTACTACGTATTACCTTTCTACTTCGATCTTCAGAAATGATATGATTTAATTTCTAAATTCACTTTTTATGTGAATCAAGTTATCTCCATCGCTCACATGTCATCTAAAAACTCCTAGATGGAAAATTCTTATTAACCTCAGTCTCTAATATCATATTTATGTGTGTTTAAGTAAAAATACATTTTGCTTGTGATATTCTCTCTTCATGAATGTATATAATCTCCTCCATTAATTAAACCTCCCTTGCTATATACTGAAAAGTTAATAACAACGGTAAAGTTCTATTTGACAAATCTAATTAAGCCATTCGTTATCGTCCAATGGAAACAGTTCCTGACACGAACTATGTATAGTTTCCTTGTTCCTCTCTTCCGCCAATCAATGCCTCTCACGATGACGTCATCGGGAAACAGCGCCTCGGCGTTGAGAGTGGTTGGAGTGCAAGGTCATGGGAAAGGAGATGCATAGGAGAAAGAGATGTGCACAGCCTCCGGGAGGAGAAATGCATTTCGAGTTTTAGTCTCGATTTTTTCGCGGATTGAAAAGCGTCAGTGAAAGGAATAGCGATCTCCATCGCAGAAAAGATGTCGTTTCAATTTCGATTCGAAATCGATTTCATTTGCGTTTTAAATGTGGAATGCAACAGAAGGAGTGCAGAGAAAAACCGTCAGCGATTTTTGGATTTAGTTTCGGCATTGGGTTGGGTTAAACTTAATAATTTGCGACGTTCTTTTCTTATCTTTTGCATTCTCTTTCTTGATACACCGAATTCGTGTTATGTCTACTATTGTACTATAACCTACTACGATAATTTTCCTTCTGATGAATTTTTGAAGATGAGATTTCATGGTTCTAATATTAACCAAAGCAACAATAACGATGTTTTATTATTATTATAATTTTCACATCGATGATGCTCATTTTCTCATGAAGTATTTAAAAACATCTTTAGATTCCACGCGTTGATTCATACGTTTTCATTCCAATTTTTAATGTAAAGAAATATTTTTACTATCTCACGTACTTACTTCTTTGAATTGTTATTTGTGCTGATTTTTTAAAAAAGTATAGATTTTTTGGGGTGGAAGAATAATATGCTTGTTCTCATGTACAAAATTTTAAGAACATATCAAGTGTTACATTTTTCCCTTGAAACCAAGGTCGTTTGGCGAATCACCGTGTTCTACGGATCAGCACCTCAAAGCGCTTTTGTATGATGCTCAAGAATCCACGACAACTACTTAATATTATTCATTCCCTTAATTTATTCCAAGTTTATCTATAATTATGAACATATTTCATTTCTTTTTTTATAATTTTCTTCTTGTGGGTGAAAAGATTGCCTTCCTTCGCCTCCTTAAAAGAAAGCCAAATGCATATTTAATATGATGCACAGTGAATGAATTTAAGGTTTACTTATCTACGTTAATGAGAAAGAATCTGTGTTCTAAGTCTGATATAAACCAATATCAAAAGTCGAAAGTTATAATTCCTTGCTTAGATCGAGCTATTTTCATTGAAACCCGTTTATCCTTTAGAATGAATCCGGGACAGCTCGCAACGTCATCATCTTCCCCGAAAGTTGTTGCGAATAGATCGAGAACAAATACAGTGCGACACAGTGACACCCAATGGTTAAGGTGAAGTGCTCTCGATAGGCACTCTTCCGCATTCAGGTCATGAGCCCCCACGAATGTGAAAGCAGTATGGACTCTCCCAGACTCACCCCTTGACTTGAATGTCAATGCGCCGAGGTAGCCTTCTAGAAGAGGTGGAGGAATTATTTTAAATTTATTTTTTATCGGTGCGTCAGGTACGATCGCTATCGAGATTATTTTCAATTTGGCTCCATGCCGTCTGGTTTATTCGCATTGTGCATTCTATTCGAGATTCCGTTCAGTTATGTTGTTGTAGGACTGTATTGGTGACGGATTGGATTCACTATTTAAAGCGTGATTGTAACGTAAATAGATCATAGGATAACGAGCTGTTTGGAAATAATCACATTGCTATGTGATCTTCAAAGTTTATATTTGCAACTAAGACCCTTGTATATCATTTCAAAAAATATCTCAACGACATACATCATACATGAAGCGTGGGTTGCTTATTTATTTATTGTATATTAGAACTACAAATAGGCACCAGGCCAGGTGGTAGACTCTACATTTACAGGGGGGCATAAGCAATACTGCCTGGCATTCGCCCTAGTCGAACCTAGAACCCCCCCAAAACCTTCCGAAGGCAGATTTTTTTATTGACCCTTTTTGTTGTTTGTTTAGTTAAATTGAAGTTAAAATTATTAATTTACCTTCAAGGTGAAACAACAGTTTTAACAGCCACTCTTTCAGTTATATGTAGTCAGTCACAGAAATTTTTTCACAATTATAATATAAATGTATCTTTATGTATGAAGGGGCTAATATCCGATATTAGCCCCTTCAATCATGATACATTCGTGGAGTTGTATTTTAAGAAATGCGTTGCATTCATTGCTATATCATGGGTTTCTTATTTGAATTAATTCGAAAAAATCTATTACGTCGTTTTCTAATTTCGCTGAATTTTAAGTGATTCATTTAATCTCGTTGGATTAAAATGGCAGCGCTAATTATTTTTTTGATCGCGTGCTGTTCACGGATTGGTGCGTGATTGGTTGTTCAAATCCCTTCTCATGTAGAAAGAAAGGAAATTTGAGTAGAACATGCCAAAGACAATTCTGCTCATAGAATGCAGATGAGCGACTTCACTGGATTTCACTCAGGTTTCTTCATTCTTGTTTTGTGTTCTCGTGAACAGGAACAAACCAAGAAACTTTAATTAATAATTTTTATATGTACTGTTAGGAATCTCATATGATCATTCTGTTTTTTGTGGGAGTAATAAAATTGAAAAATTTAACAAGCGATCTTTATTCAATATGTGTTTTATGAAAAGCTTTTGGTATTGGATCATTCAAACATGGAAAAATCTCTGTGAGGGAGTAGCTTTCTCAGTTCTACCGCCAAAACGCGAATAAATAAATAATTTCCTTCGTATTGTTATGCAATATATTTCCCTGTTCGCTGTTACCTTTTCCATGGCCTCCTTTAAGAAAGCAAAGTTGTTCGTAAGTTCCTCGTGTCCTTTTGTATTTCGCGTAAGAATGCTTCATTTTCCTCTTTCCCTATAGATGTTCACATTGTGTCCGTTAAGAATATGTTAGTTTTTATTATAGCTTGTTGAGAACTCAATCAATTTTGATTTCAATGTTTTCACTATTAAGAGAAGAAAAATAACAGCTGTTGCATTTCTTTGCATTGACTTTAACAAAGAAGAATTATAATTTAAAGCTGAATATATTCTCCTCTTGCTGTTATAATACTAGGTTTCAGATATCTATTTCTAATAATGTTATGGCTATTATATGTTTCATATCGTAACAATTTTACTCAGAATTTTGGTGAAAGTCTTATGAAAGAAAAACTGTAACTGTAAAAGTTATACCTGGTTAAACTATGCTTTACAATGCACTTATAAGTATTCCGTTACTGGTTAAAATAACGTCATAGATATTATCTTTAATTTTTATGTTTCTTATCACCCGAGGACATATGAAGTGTTGAAGCCACAGTAATTGGGAATAACCCAATTTTTGGACATTCTAAATCACGTATTCGCATTTCCATTTAATTAATCGTGAGATTCTGCATACTAATGAAGGTAGCCAACTTCCAAGCTTATTCCACTTGATACATAGTAAATGACAAATTTTTTTGCCTGTTCCCACGCTTTTTAGTTGTATAAGTTCGTGTTCAAATTTGAAAAAGAAAGTGAGATGGACTAATTAACATAAAGAAATTTCGAGGAAACCGCTTCTCCGTAGAGTCATATTATTTCGATGCGAACGAATGTAAATTCCGGGACTTCCGTCGAACATTTGGGAAACTCTCTCTCATTTCCGCCGATTATATTAGCGCCTCCCCGCGAAGAAATTGCCGACAGCTCGTGTTCCTTGTATGCCTTCTTATTTTTCCTCAAAGGAGGATTGTTTTAAAGGCTCGTTCCCGAAACGGTATCTGTCCCTCGAACCAGTTACGTTTGATTAGCGCTCTTCATTTACACTTATTCGTACCTTAACTCTTGGCGATGAACTAATTTAGGTCTTGCGTCAGTTTATTTTGTTTCTCCTTTCAAACATGAGATCAAATGAAGAGGATATGCTACTTTTCACATTGCTTTGATTTTAATGCTAGAAGCTCTTATGTTAAATGCGAGTTCATAAGTTAATCAGTGCAAAAATTGCTTTTGAATAGGGTTATTTTAATAATCATTTAAGTATGTCAAAACCCGAATTTTCGAAAAACAAGACTGTGCGAAGAAGAAATTTCTAACCTTATAAAATACTTATATCGTGATCACATTAAATTACTCATCGTTCCTTAATTAAAATAAACGGAAAAATCATGCTCTCCGTCAGATAAATACCACATTCTTCATCACTAATGTGCTGTAGTAATGAGTGTAAAAAGCGGTACTTGTCGATTAAATATATTGTAGGTATCTTGAAATGTTCAATTTTTAGCATTTAATTAAAAAATTAAATAATTGAATGAGTCGGTCATGGATCACATTCCTTTCGTCTATTTCGTAAAAACCTTGAACTCTGTGAAAACGAGGTAATGTTTCTCAATAGTTACCGAAATCGATTCTCCTTGTGTCCATGCAAATTCACCATCTTCTACAACGAATCCTTATCGTCATCAATTTTTGAATTTACATTAAGGAGACGATACCTTAATAATAAGTAGGAACTATGCTTATAACACGGACACGAAATCTCTTTTTAATTATTGTTTTTATCTCTAATTTTAGAAATAACTTATTTCTAATTACTACTTCTAATTACTACTAATTAAAAGATACAGTATTTTGATACAGTGAAAATGTATAATATTTTCCCCTTTATGAATATAATGATTTTTAAAAGATATTTCACGTGTTAAATGTTATATCAAATTCAAATTAAATTTTTAAAATCCCATAAATAAATATATATATATATATATATAATCTAATAAAGGTTCATAAATTAGGAACAATTATAAAAGGATTCCTAACCTCAAGTTAGAATTTCAGAAATCCTCTATGTAAAACGGTTTTAAAATTAGAAACTATAATGTATCAAATGCCATAATTTAACTTTCTTTGCAGACGACGGGGGCGTGGTCGTCGGCAGTGTCTACGCATCCGTCGTCACCATGATGTTGTCGCGCGTGTTTCGTGCCCACGGAGACTTCTGTGCCTCTCACCCATGGGAGGTGATAGTGGCCACCCTCACCTTAACGGCCTGCATGCTGAGCGTAGGCCCACCCACAACAGCCGCTCCTCCAAATGCACCGAATCCTGCCGTCTCCTACGACGGCCAGCTGCCCTGTGGCTGGAGGAAGGATTGCCCTGGCCTTGAGGTGGGTTTCTCTCCTTATTTCGGAGCCTGTTCATTCAAGTCTTTTTGCTTTTACTACTTTCGCGTAAATAATTATACCCTTTTTGAGTGAAATCATTCTTGGTTTACTTTATTGAGCTTTTGCGGTTCCCTTGGTCTTTGACGCGCTTTTGAGTTTCGCCGTCAGAAAATGCCAGGCAATGTTCTTTTGTGCTCGGTATGAAGGATCTGGTGGCGAGCAAAGAAATAAATGCGATTAAACAAATATAATGAATAAAATTAGGAAATAGATATGTTTAATTTCATCGCAGAAAATGTAGTTGCCGATTTGTCGTTTAAAGATTTGCTTGTTGGTAAATTGTCTCATCCAAAATAGTAGTAAAAGTTATGGATGATTTTTATGAATTGACTGATGAAAGAAGTTTTGCGATCTTGGTGGAAGTAATTGAACGAAATTAACGTAGCCTAATGCGAGGCTGGTGAAAGTGAAACTAAAGGTTAGGGCTTATAATTAAACACTGGGAGCAAGAAATTGAGTCAAAAATAGATACTTGTACTCGTGTTCGTGCCAAGCTGTTGGTTTCTTTCGAAATGACATCAGTAAATTATTTTCATTTAAATTAAGTGCAATTGATTGAATAATCTCTGGACAGCTTTCGTTTCTTAATTTTATTTTCATCAAGCTTCATTATTTATTTCATCTCTTTTTCATCATCTAAACTGCAGTCTACCAGCAATCTAGCATTTGTTTTTCTCAGTCTAATTCTTCACCTTTAATTTCTCTTTAGAATTATTCCCTTCCAAAGTATCAATTACAACAATCAAATGATTTTCCCCTTAAAAATTTACCCATGAATGTTTCACCATTCTAATATTCGTACCTTCTCATTGAAGAAAATCATTTCCTTTTCGCATCCCTTTGATGCATTTTGGCGCTTACCATCCCACAATTGTTCATCGAAGCTTATGATTTCCCACTTTCTCTGGTCAAAATCTAACAAATCTCAATTCGGTCTGTTAAGCGCCGACACAGATTGCATAACAGCTGCTGATTTATTCGGCCGTTGGTTCAGACGCGGAAGCTGTTTCCTTCGGCCAAATTCCCGTGTTGCCCCATAGATGCTAGATTTCTGCCTCCAAATCGCTTGGTTAAGCGCGTTTATGGAAGGTGTTTTTCAAACCGGTTGAGTCATTAATATCTTAGAGATAAAACGCCTATGTAAAAAATACGACATGGGGTTTTTAGGAGTGTTTGTGGCACGTGTATATTCCTTTTCCTTTTTAGGAAACCATATATTGGAGTATTCCCAGAGTCCCGCAGGATATTGTTTTTCGCCAAGCTGGAACGATCAATTAATTTTTTTATCGTTTAGTAACTAGACTTTTATTTCTTTAACATTCAACCAATTTTTGCTCTTAAATTTTGAAGATATTTTTCTTATTGTTATTAAATATTCTTATCTTAGTATTTTTATAAATCAAATTAGAAAGTATTAGTTGACAGTAATTGCATCTCCTTCGGATGATGTTTAATTTAATTCCTTTTGTCTTTTATTTTAAGAAAAGTTATGATCGTTGTTTTCTCATCTCATAATCTATTTAAATGATTTTGCTCAGAGCGGCTAATTTTACAATGTTTTTCGTTTTCTCTCCTCTATCCCAAATCAAGATTCATTTCTCAAGTTCCTAATAAAGAGATGATAACTCCAATTTTAGCATATTCCTGGCATTATATTTATTCTTTTGAAATTCATTGCTCTGCATTCATGTTGTATAATTAACCACATAGATACCCGGAGAAGGATAGTTCAATCTGAAAGTGTTTCCTAATCATCTTCATGACTCACGTATGCAAGTTCGTCTTTCGCAGCATGAATTACTCCCACCAATGTATCTGACTTTCAAATTTTGCATCGGGAAACTCAAATCTCACTTTTGTAACATTGCATACGCTTTTGGGTTTCTTTGACTTTTCTCACAGTATTTTAATGTGTTTCGAATAGAATGCACCTCCTTGAATTTGAATAGTAAAGGTATTAAGGAATATGCATCGTCGTTGTTTTCTCTCTTTCTATTGTGAATATTTGGAAATCGAAATGTTTGGAAGGAAACTTCAAATGAGGTGAAGCGGGGTTAGTGCAGATAAGTTTTTGCTTAGTTTGACTTTAAACTAATGATATGTTTAATTACTCTGCTCAAACGTTGCTAAACATAAAGTAAAGGATATTAACGCAGCTGAAAATGCACTGAATTCGATTTCCGATGCATTTCTTTTGGCAGCATAATTCCCGCCCCGGCGTCGAGCCAAGGTCATCCTGCTAAAATCACTGTAATTTTTCGCTTGAGTATGATTGACTATATAAACACTCCGAATTTCAAAAGGAAATTCATTCAGGAAGTAACTTAAAATGAGTCCTTAATTCCCTATGCATTTCTTACGAAGGTTTAGTTAACGCCCCCTAGAATCGAATTAACGACCATTTACGAAAATCTTAGGGATGATTTTATATGAGAATGGCCCCTTTTATGGCTGTGTGAAATTTTAAACCTATGCGCGGTCTATATATAATAGATACGTTATTCAATTGTATTGCATTATAATTCAAAAATACGTTTTATACGCAAGTGCGTACAAAGCATATTATGGACGAAATGAATCTTTATATGATAAACTACGGGGTAAGAGCAGAATTTTACTTATTTTTACTGCTTATATGGCTTTTTACAGAACAAAGTTTTTAGTTTTAAAGTTGCATGATTCTTAGTTAAGAGAATATTTTATGAGTCAGAATTTAATATAAAGAATAAAATGAATCAAAAAATGTTTATACTTTAAACCTTTCGTTAATCGAAATTACATTACAATTGGTTTTTTCCTCGATCTCTTATTGCACAAACCATTCACCCACCTCTTGCATTGAATCCAATAGTAATTTTGAGTATAATACTGGAAATCGCATTTACAGATACAGTATAAACTGTCATTAGTTTCTTCATAAATGATTCGTTTCTTTGAAATTTTACCTTAATTAAAAATTAATCATCTTTAATAAAATAATTAATACCTAATCTTTGTTGAGAAATCCATTGCGACGTGAACAATCTAAAGGGCACTTTCCCCACATGATAGTCTGCGCTCAAGGAAGAGTACGTATAAGGCGTGAGAAAAAAGTTTTTACTCATAGATTTTATTTAAAGGTGCATCGCATACCGAGGACGTGACTCTGATGCGTACCCTTTGAAATCTGGTAAAAGAATCTCTGAAATGATCTCAAGCCAATAATCGATACGTAAAGGTGTCTAATAGGATCTGAATTATAGATACGTACACAATAGTCGGGTGTAGTTTTGTCTCTACGCCCCGTTTTTTTGAGTGTTTGAATTTATTTTGTCGATGAACATAATAATTGAAAATCTTACCACGCTTACGAATAGAGGAAAGACTTTTATCTTTCTGAATTTTATCATACCCGTTATCCTCCTTTCCGAAAAAAATATCATGTAAAAAATCAAAGGAACTAATTTACTTAGAATTTGCGTAAAGCTTTTATTCTACTTTAATATGTAAAATATTTATTATTTTTTGTTTAAAGTAATTAAAATTAATAGACTGGAATATGTCAACGATTATAATACTCTTTCTATGAGAGTAAATCACATAATTTGCTGGCCTCCTCTAGCCTTCTGCCTAATTTTTCCACGTAAACAATTAAGTCCTATATTAAAATGAAATTAATCAGTTGGATCAATTTTTCATTTCATCTGTGTGAGAGGATTGATGAAGTTTCTTCTCATTTAATGAAATTAGCTAACTTTAAGGGTAAGTGTGTGTATATATATATATATATATATATATATATATATATATATATATATATATATATATATATATATATATATATATATATATATATATATATATATATATATAAGGAAGGGTATACTGGTAATAGCAAAAAATATATGTCAACTGTCGATTAACAATTTCACGGGAAGCCTGCCAACTGATTTTTTAAGCGATCGATGTTAAATATTTTTTGCAGCGACGCCTATTCATTCAGCATATAAATAATTTCATTCAAGTGAGTAATCGGACAATGGAGCTGTCGTTTAGTCGATCCGTCGGTGAAGTGAGATGTCTGGCGAGTGAGTCGGCGGTCGAGCGAGTGTCGGTCAATCGATCTGGGCCCATTTCAATTTATTCATTTTGCCTTAATTGCGTATCCGCGGGTGATATAGATTAGTAGGGAACATAATAAGAGTACAAGTATCGACGAAATAATTACGGCAATGAAATGCAATTGCTTTGGTTTCTGGAAGGCCATGAAGGAAATGTGATTTGATATACATGTATGTATACATTGAGTCTCTTCATTCTCCGTATTCATGATTCTAATAAATCAATTTACGATGTATATCTTTTTATTGATGATCAGTAGTGTTGAGGAAAATATCGTGTTCCAAGGTTCTTGCGAAATAGATCATCATTTCAGTATTCTAGATCAATGCAACCGCTTAAGGTGTAGTTTCCATAACGTCAATCATATATCAGCTTAAATTAATTCCTTTAGTATACATCGCACCTCCCACTATTAAGCTGAATGTGAATGAAAGGTGTTTCTGCGTCTAATATCCAACCTTATATTGCCTTTCATTTGCTCTTTTCTGTGACAGCAATTGAAGGAATCTCAGGAGTGCATCTCCATCACGTTAATGTTGAATGAATGTTTTACTCTATCCGGAAAGAGAGCATTCGATGAATCCATATTTCGTAGTTGTTTTAACTCTGGAAAATCACAAATATTGCTTTATTTTTCCATTAAACCCAATATTTGTTTGTACTGCAAAATATTAATGTCTATATGCGAGAATTCTCTTTGTAAATTATTCAGACCTTCCCTCAAATATCTATCCAAACATTTTATTTAGTACCACAGTCGTCCAATTTTTCTACTCTCCAATCTATCCCGTTTTCGGTTTAAAACCGACTCGAGAATAATCCTAGAGTTTTGTTATTGTTACCATTTAATTCTTTCACAGCTTCTGTTTATCTGTTTTTAATTTACCGTAAATTCTCAGCCATATAATCACAATTCAACCCCCGCTTACTTTTCTTTAGTAAATATGAAGTTGTAATTAATTATTTGGTGTCCCTTAAAATTTTTTTACTAAAGCCAGTATTAGAACAAAATATGAGATATTTGCCCTTATGAACGTTTATTGATAATTTAATCTTTGGTCAATTTTTTTATATCAGTCGAAATAAGATTATTTACTTAAGAAATGTATCCCTGATTTCATCGCCTAATTATTACAGACGAAGAATCGCGTATCCTCCGAATTTGTTTTCTTCGAATGACGTCATGAGAAACCTTGCACATTAGATAGCGATGAAAACTGCTGCTCTCTTATGAGTGCATTTGCAATCCGTTTCGGAATCGCTCTCATTTTCCTCAAATCCAATTCAAAATATCCATCGAGTCCTCCTTCCATCGCGGAAGTGTTCTAAATTCATTATTGGTTTCGTAATCGTTTGGCCTTCATTTGGATAATCGTGTAGAACCTGTTCTACGGCCTTAGATCTTGCAGTTTTTACCTACGAAATAAATCTGGAAAAGGAACTTTTGCCAGTCTCATTTGGCATCTTAAGCTCGTTGTAAGAATTATATCAAAAAGAGATATACAAATTTGCAGTTTTCCACGATTATGTTTTGTGCGGTGTCTTGTGCAAGCTGTATGTTTCCTCTTATGCAACAGTTATTCTTTTTGAGGAAGGTTGAGAAACTTGGCTTAATTTATCTCGTAATTTATTTTGTAAATGTTGGGTTTGAGACATGTGAAAGTGAGATCTTCGTCTTTTCCAAGTGGGTTGGGTCGCATCGAAAAAATAATCCAAATCCATCCAAATAAACTCATGTCATAACTTCTTTTTAGCTCAGGATTGTTTCTTCTAACGTAAATTCTATTCTTGCTTTGAAAAATATGGAGCCTCAGTCCAACATACTGATTTCATAGTTGGGAATATTTGCTTGATTTCCTTAAAAAATTCAGTGTTTTGAATAGTAAATGTATTTTGAATTAGTAATTCATGAAAATCCATATTCACTCCCTATGAAATATTTGCATTCTTTCGTACGATATCATAATCATATGCTCATTGATAAATCGGTAATATAATTGTTTAACTTTGACTTTTTTTCTTTTGTTTTACCATTAATACTTTTCTCTTATATCATCGTTAAGTGTTAAAATACCATTCTCTGCAAATCTGCGTATTCTCATTTTGGAGAGTTTCTTTTTATTTATATTAAGAAAGAATGTAGTTCAATAAATGTAATACAGGTTTAACCGATTTAAAGAAGAAAATTCCCTAATTTTTAATTGATCATGAGATATCTTAAATATTTTGCCTTCAAAAAGCAATATTTCCATGAAGTTACCTTCAATTTTCTTTCGTATCTACAAAGACTGAATCTCATACTTATCTCACATTATTATTGACTGATGTATTTTAATCTTATCAATATATATTTATAATATAATCCATAGTTTCTATCGTCATAAGATGAATTTCTATTTAGCATCGCATTATCGTTCATTTTCATCGATTCGAATCGAACTTGTTATGGCTTCTTTTAACCGACTTCGTTCTAATTTGCCATTGTACATAATTTCGAAATGTTTTCCCGTGAAGAAACACTCGCATCGCAGAAAGTTGTAAATTAAACGTGTCCGTTTATTTCGCCGACTGAAGTGAACCTTGGGAAGGAGCCATTGGTGTGCTTACCAGTTCCAGGATTTGCGAAGTAAATAATTCCTTAGCAACCATATACTTCTCTATTAGTCGCATTGAATCATTGGATCCGTTGATTAGATATCAAATATATAATAAATAAAGTGAAAACACTTATTACTTTTGGAAGAATTTTATTTCGAATCTCAAATGCCTTTTGTTTAATTTTGACTTTGAAAATATTTAATTTTTGCGTCGCTGATTTGATTTAAGATATTAAATTATTTTTATAATTTATGAGTTTAAGTTGATGTTCTTGCTAAGTTCTCTTCTATAAAATCTCAATAGTCATGATTTAGTCTTCATAACGTAAAATTAAAGAATTCAGTTTCTAGATTTAATTACTTGTCATCGCTGGGAAATGGAGCGTTCAACGGTTTCACCGCTAGTAATCTGCGTCCATCGTATTAGATTATTAGGCCAATTTTCCGTGTTAGAGGTTTACTTTCCCAATGAGAAAGCCCTATCTTATTGTTCCCAAAATCTGAATGAAATTCCGGGTTCGATGCTGAGATAGAAGAAAGAGTCGAAATTGCGTGATTTGTTGGTGATAAGTGTGTGTTGCAATTTCCACTCTTATAACCATTTATCTTATAGAATTAAGTGTACGTTTTTTCATTGGTCAGTCCATTAGAATTTCAGTGTTCTTTCTTCATAATTATATTCGTAAAGTAATTTGTTAGAAAAGTTTCGTTTAAAATCGGAGGCACCATGGATTTTCGATCTGAAGAGAGTGAGAATGATCGCTCTCAAATCTATCTCTCCCAAATCAGAATAACTTGAAATTACATTCGCACTCTTGACCACATAGTATTAACCCGGACTATCTATTCAGGAAGAGTAATACATTAATTCTTCCGGTGGATCCTTTTTCGAATACTGAGCTCATATTTTTCCTCATTAAATTCAAACTCCTGACGGTCGAATTCTCTATTCGCATGAAGTATTCTCTTCAAAACGTTTGTGCACAATTCACTTTATTTAAACTCTATTCGTTAACTTGTTAATTGGAACAGTATTTTTTCGATATGTCTTTCAGTTTTCATTTAAGTTTTTTAATGATATCTCTTTGATTTAACCCATGACTTTGTAATACTTAAGAATGTTCATTACAGTGACTGTACCTATATTTTAGAGATATTACGGGCATTGTGTAATAATTACATTTATGTCTCGTTTAGAGACTTATCGTTGAATAATCTTAATTTATTATTTTTAATTATATGTTTCATATCATGAATTACATTTCATATTATATTTAATTATTTGTTTCATATCTCTCGTATTTAAATGTATGATTTATCTTTCATTTGTCTTTTCAGGAGTACAATGCGGCGGATGTAATCGTAATGACTTTGATTCGATGCATTGCTCTTCTCTACAGTTATCACCAATTTCGTACTCTTCACAAAATGGGCTCCAAATATATATTGGGTGAGTGTCTTTTCATTTTACTCAATCGTGTGACGAAATTTTTAAGGAAATTTCAGGAACGCGGAAACGTAATGTTAAAATGTATGTCACGTTTTAGTGCTCAATGCGTGAAATGTATCTTTTTAATTTTTTCCTGATTCCTCATTTTATGAACTCCAACGGGTTTACGTGATCGACGAATGTTTACATTTTATGAGTAATGAGATTCTATCCTAATTAAAATTAAATATCATAATTGCATAACTGAAATTATACTAGTTGAAATGTAATACAATATATAGCTAAAGATTAGAATATATACCCATTGGAATTTGAATCTTACAAAAGTTTTTAATTGAGTAAAAGATCGAGTATATTTCACTAGTTACTCAGAATCAAAGTAATCATTTTGTTGATTTGTGGATTATAAGATATTTTCTGTCTTGACCGATCTCTATGCATAAATGCTTACGAAATTGGCTAATTTTTGTTAAGGAATATCATCGGTAGATTTGGAGATACTTTTTTTCATTGAATGTAAACTTTAGACCTTAATCTTCTAAAATTTTCCTATTTTAGTTTCTTGACGGATCTTTAATGTTTAAAAAAACCTCTTCTAATTTTTATAATCGGCGTTATCATGATTGGATCCTAGAGGTTTTCACTCTGTATTAACTATAAACTTTTTATTTGATTTTCTTATTTGGTCACCACAAATGTTCTCATATTTCATCATCCCACTCGTTTATTCTTTTGCGTTGCATCTGTTAAATTTATTTTTAAAATTGTCCTATTAATATGATTAGAGTATGTTGAAGCTTATCACGCGTTCGAACCGTTTCTACATCCCTCAGTTGCTGAATATTTCTTTAGCCCTCAAAGACCAACCCTTCAAATATATATATAATAATTAATATTATCTCCAGAAATAATATAAATCATTGCGCATCCATTGCATCCGTTGTAAGTTCATCGCTCCTGAATTTGTTTGCACTCTGCGTCAGATATCCTCAAAGCAAAGAGTAACTCTCGATTACGATTTTTCAAAAACCCATTGGTGATCCTCACTTTCCTCCAGTCGTTGGACTCCCAGAATACGCGCACTTTTGATTGGCAAAATTTGATTGATTGACAAAGATCCTCGAAAGAGACGGGAGGAAAATCGGACCCGCTCAAGGACTTATCAATCCTGTATCGTTTCCGGATATAAAATACCTCTTGGTGTTACAGTAGCGTTTGATCTCCCGACATTTTTTGGATGCGCGTGTGAAAGTCGGATTTTCAAAGCGGTTTTTGATTATCTTATTTTGTATTCAAATATTTAATACTTTTCGAATCAAATCTCTTCCTTATTGTTTATAAACAACTGTTTCATGCTTAATCCTAAGTTTTACATTGAGAATTTTTCATATTAATATTTTCCAAAAATGTGTAAGCTTAAAACAAAAAGCAATTCGGATCGTTTTATTTTATGCTTGAAACACTTGATTTATCACTTATTTTCTTTGTTCATTTTAAAGTATAAATCATTTCATTGGAATTATTTTTAAAATTCGCTTATGAATTCTTGTTGTGTTCTTGAATAATTTTCCTCCCGTTTCGTTCCTTTTTAACGAGCGCATAGAATAGGTACGAATTGCAAATACATTTCACTGAAGATTTACGTACCAGTCTTGTTGATGTTGATCAGAAAAGTGTAATCTGGCCGTCATGTGTCTAAATCCACGAGAAAAATATGTTAATCAACAGTGTTTTACACTATTTACCTATGTGATAATCGTTACGATTTTTCGTGAAATGTCGAGGAAGATGTGAGGAAATTGGACTTATTTCGATAGGAAATCTCTGCCATTTATGAAAGAGCCGCTTTCCTGAAACGGAATTTCTATACGAAAGCCTTGCGATCTTGCCGCAGTCCTCAAACTTAGCTAAAGAAGGCATGGTCAGTCTTTTTGGGAGCCTCAAAAACGAAGTTCTGCTTTCTCCGAGAAAGTTCCCACCAGTCCACTTTTCCTTTCCATCGCCTTAGCCACGCTTCGTCTTGATCATTACGCACTTTCTCTACCAGTTGTTCTCGAATTTTAAAGATTATATTATATCGTCGAAATTGTTACGTCAGATTGCATTTCTATTTTGTTGGACACATCTCGGGGCTTCATAACGATTCTTTCCCAAAAGTTTGTTAGACGTTTCCATAGAAACACAAGGGCGAAAATATTCGGCGGCGCCCTTCTTGTTCTTCGTTTGTTTCTTCACTTTAAACACTTTTAATGGATATTTGAAACTTCCTAATCGATTAATAAACCATCATATGGTTCAATTCTTTCAAATGAATTTTAATTGGCTCTAACCCTTTGGTTTCAGCCGAATCGATCATTCGAGATGGAATGAGGGAATTATTCTTATGATCAGATTTTCATTTTATATATTGTCATAAATGTTGCCCTTTGGATTTATAAGCTGTAACTCTACTTCCTCCCTCAGCAATATATTATAACTTTGATTTATATGCAGTATATCACAGTGGAAATTCCAGTTAGGCAATTGGCAATGCTTCCACTCAGCACCAACATTCATTTAAGAATAATGTATGCTATCACATACCATACCGTAGTCGATAAAGATTGCGTAAATGCTGTTTTCAATAACTAATATTGTCTGAGTAATTGAGAATGTTTTTATCCTAATCACTTTCATTCGATCTTAAGCCGTCTTAACTTGGAATAAACTCGATATTCTAAAAGATTAATTTACCATAATGGTAATTCAGCCAGAATTCTAAATAAATAAAACTTCGTATCAACCGAATTTTTGTTATCTTATTATTCCTTAAGCAATCGCTAGAGCCATTTCTCGTCCACACAGTTTTGGAGTATTTCTGGACGAGAAGTGTTGGATATTCGAATCCTAGGAATTTTCGACTCTTTTCGTATCTAAGCACCCGATCTTCAGTAAACCCAATGATCTCTCTTTTCTGGTCTCATTGTATTGTGAAACGAAAGCGATGCTCGTGTACATTTTTGCGTGATTATGATCTTCAGTTCTCGATTGTCTTCAATGTTCGATTCCAAGAAGTCAGATCTCCGTGTGTTTCTCTAATAATGTGCGTACGTGCGCTTTCTCATCACATGTGCTCTATTGGCATCTGAATTTCCTCACCCATTGCAGCTTTTCTTTCAGAAATGGATTTCAATAAGATTTGCGATATCGTTGTAATTGATATGAAAAAGAACGACTTTATTTTCAGGTACGATCAGCAAGTCCCCTCTTGCATCTTGTAATTAAACAATTATCACAGTTTATGGGTATTTATGGATCTCATAGTAAAGAACGGTCATAAAAGAATGTGGTTTAATGAGTCACCCTTTACGATTAAAATAAAAGATTTCCCAAAAGAAAAGGGCAAAATGTGAAAATATAAAAACGAAATATTTTAGTAACATTATTGAAAAATATCATTAAAATCTGAATAAGGCTCTTAATTTACGGAAGCGAATCTTTATTTGGTGTTAGGTGAAGTGAATATTTTGAAGTTGCTTCACAAGTTTTATTTTATAATATATAAATATGTCTTGCGATATTATACTGCTATGAATTCCAAATAATGTAACTTCTACGTACTGCTGCTCCTTTATATTTCGCTCATTTTGTATATCAGCTTGAATCCTTCGTTATAGTCTTTCCGATTTTACAAAAGCATTATGACGTAAGTGATGATGCTGATGCAAGTAATCCCTTATCTGAAAGATTGACTCAAATGATGTGAACATCGGTAGCCAAGTTATGATAATTTTTATCATACTTCAACACTGTTACTGAATTATATACCATAACATGCTCGTGCAGTTATACCGTATTCTTCGTTTACTGATATTTTTGAGTAAATGTGTTTTTTGGGGATTTTAATGAAATAAAACACCATTATTTTACTGTAAATTTTAATGGAAAGATGTCATCATTGTTTAGAGAAAGAGGGCAATGTAAACAAAGGGTAAACGGAGGTGAATATGACGCGATTGGGTTGCGATTCACGTTTGGCTGTATACCAACCACGATTTCCCGCAAATTTGTTATGGAATATTCTTAATCTCGAGTAGTTATATAGTTTCATATTTTTAACCTTAACATTTATTCAGTTTTTAGCTATACACTTCGTAAGTTTTATGGTTTGTTAATAAGAGTATCTTTGATGTAGCTGTATATATTTAATAATAACAATTTATAAAAATGATTAATGATTTACAAATCAGTATCTTATTATGCTGCTTTTTATAACACGAGTAAAAATGTTTTTAAACACGTATTCTTGAGTTTTATTCTTAAATTCCTTGTTCTCGACTTTCAAGAAGATGTTTCAGAATAATTCGCTGTGTTTTTTGGGCATCCGGAAACGCCTAGAGACAGTGTATTTTTAGTTGGCTCGTGAATCTCTTTTGATCAGAAGCTTTCACATGCGATCCTTACCGTACGATACCATTTAACGCGTCGGATTTCTCTCTCCGCTGTTGTGCCCCTTAATTGCAACCGAGATGTGGTTGCTTGGCTCCATTTTGTTTCCCTTTAAGAAAGCGGAGAAAGTAAGCGTTCCTCTTTTTTTTGGGCACCACTCGGCCTTCGACGACTATGCGAATGAAACAACGTGGAAAATATTTACACCTGTTATGATGCTTTACCTGAAGTGTTAAGAATAGGGTACGATTCCCGACGAAAAAACATTTTACGTCAACCAAAGCGAACGTTTTTAGATGTAATTCCTTAATTATTTCATATGCCGTTCAGAATTTTAACTTTTACTCTAATTGAATAATTTTAATTCGTATTACACATTCTAACATTTCATTTAATGTCTTGTAAATAACTGCATTTTACATACACGTCGATTATTTTTGCATGAATTATTTTATTTCTAATTTTGTAAAAGAATTATCTTTAAAATATTTACTTTTGATTTGCCCCATTATATTGTTGTATTTATTAATTTAATTGGTGGAAAAATGTCTAATATTGATAAAGTTTGATTATTACCACAAAATAATAACTTACCAAAGAATCCATATTCTTTTATGAGACAACGACATGATCTATTCATATAATCGAAAAACAAATTTTTGATAGGGACGGAAGCTCAGAGTACCCTCATAATAAAATATATTTTAATGAATATCAGGTTTTCTCGTATGCATTTGTAACAATGGCTTATCAAACTTCACACTGCCACACCCTATGATTCCAAATCCTAAATTACGCTGTAGTAATTAAAAGGAATAATTCTATAGTATTTATTCTTAATTTGCCGTTGGCAGAGTGATTATCATGCTAAACGTCTAACCCTCCAGATCCTGGCTTCAAATCTCGGCTGAGGAAGAAATTTTCTCAGGTGCGAACGTCCATTGTTAGGTTTAGAACCAAACTGTAATTGTCTAGAAAGTGTATATTTATACGGTCTTTGATAATAAATATAAAAACTATTACCGTATTTCCCCATATATAAGCCAACCTTCTTTTTCCAAAATTTTCAACCCCAAAAAGTAGGAGGTGACATATATGAAGCAGCGTTTTATGCGAGAAAGATGCCTTAAATAATAAAATAGGAATCAACTGGTTTTTCAGCACTGTGTTGTGCTTTTTCTAAATGATGATATGATTACGAGGCGATATTCGTTACCCCAGACCTGACTATTAGAAGACAATGATGTCCGACGGCATTAAAATCAAAAACTGCAACCAATACATTTATCCAATACCGATGACACAAGTGAAGTGCGAATGCGCGATAGAAATTCATACGGCCGGCGTGTGCATTTCGTATGCAAACAAATGTTGGTTCTTTGTAACTTTTCTTTCTCTGTAACTTATTTTACTAATAAAATATTCTTTCAAAACTTCTCTGTCAAAAAATTTGGGGGTGGTTTTTACAAAGGGTGTGCTTATAATTGGGGAAATATGGTGTACATGTGTGTACCGCTTTCGCTAGGTGTTTCTCCCGGAAAGGCCTTCAGGAATATTTCATAACTTTTCCAAGAGTATTCTTCTCCTCATGTTCAGATTAACTTTAAAAGTGAAATTTCTGGACGATGTTCGATCTTCCTCCTCCTATAAACCCGGTCTTCTTCATCTGAGCTTTCAGCCAAACAATTTTATTTTTCTTATTAGCACCTTGTTGGCATGTTTCAGGCTATGATTTTCTCGAAGTATATGCGGTCCTTAGGTAAAAAAACACCTTCGTCTTAAAATAAGCTGTTGCTTAAAGTTTGCGTTACTTTATTTTCCGTGCACCATGATTCTAACCGAAATGATCACTTCTTCGTCTGATTTTCTCATTTCGAAGCGACGAAATCGCACTGTTGGATAATCTTACAGCTTTGTCCCATTTTCACGCCGAACTTTTCAAACTGCATTGGTTTTTAGGTCTCTCTGCCGGATGTGACGAATGTACATCTTCAGTTTTTTGAGATAAAAGAGAAAATGTTGTTTTTGGTCTCTTGCGAAATACGGGAGAGCGTATGCAGAACTTACTTTCTTGAAAGGTTAGCATGCAAAAGCTCTTCCGTTTCAAATGTTTTCACTTCTTTTACATAATTTATGGTACACAACACTGCTATGGTTTCCGAAACGCACATATTATAGCATATTATGTAGAGTTTGTTTGTACAGTAAGTTATGAAACTATTGAAAGAATTAGGACGATTATACTGCTGTAGAACTATTGCAAATCATTTCTGAAGAGAAATTCTTAACTGACCGCTTCAGTCAATTTACTTTCGTCTCTATACAAACTATTGAAATATTTGTTTTTTTTTTTTTTATTTAATCATACTCCTTCTCTGTTGCAGGAATTGCTGGGCTCTTCACTGTTTTCTCCAGCTTTGTGTTCAGTTCCAGCGTCATAAATTTCCTCCGAAGTGATATTTCAGATCTCAAGTGAGTATTCTTTATTTTCTTTACAAACATATATTATCTTTTCCAAGAGGCGGGATTCTAAACTCTTTTCCTATTATTTCGTTATTTGTGATACATTAGGAAAACGTGAATAAGTTAGCCATTCGAGTTTTGCTCTTGTTTCCCCTGTGTCAGTCGGTGTCATTTTTATCCAAGGACTTCTTCAAATCACCTTATTTCCTTTTGGCCATTGTCTCCTTCGAGATAGTCTGAAATTCGCTTACATCAGCGACGACTTCTGCGGGTCCCCACATTCTGAAAAAGAAGATTCTCTCGCATAGAATGTTTTTCCGTTTCGCATTGCCGTGGCCTATATTCCATCGTTTTACGTTTAAGAATATTCTTGTTGCATCTAAACGCACAACTTTGCACAATGGGAATGATAGCTTCCATTTTCTCGAAGTGACGAATAAGGGGCTTTTTTCAACACCATTTATCATCATTTGAAGATTCTCATTTGAGGCGTCTAAAAATTCTAAATCCAAAAATAAAAATATATTCAAGAACCCGTTAAAAAACTAATTATTAAATTGCAAAAATTAACTGACTTTGTGCAGTTTTTGGATGTATAATAAAAATTTTGTCCGTAATAATAATAGTAAGACCTATGTGTAGTTTAAAGTATATTACTTTTCTACAGCTATGTAATAAAGTATAATTTTTCAAGGTTTGGCTCTTCAGTATTATTAAAAGTTTTAAAATTGTATTCTTAATTTTTGATGTATTTTAACATATTGTGACGACTTCAGAAGGTTTTGGGGGATTTTGTGTAAACACCAAGCAATGTTGTTATCTCATATATTTCCCCCAAGTAATAACTACCGCCTGGTGCTTACTAGTAGTCGTATCAACAAGTAAATAAATAATGGACGTTCTGAAGAAGAGTGATCATCGGGATTAAGTAATGAGCAGGAGGGCAGATGACCAAAAACGCGCGTAATTTTTCCGTGATTTCAGGCTTCGGATAGAATTAACCGATTGCTCCGAAAATTTAATGAGTCAACAAGCGTTATATACATGACAGACCATGTATATAACAGAAGAGTGATACGAGTATACGAGTGAATGAGCGTGTGGGTGTAATCTCTCACTCTCTGAAGATGTATTTGAGATAGAATACATATGTGAAAATCAAACGCAGGATAATTGGGAAGTTTGTTTGTCGATTCAAAAATATAAGAGAAAAAGATGAGCTGCGTTCGTTTGGTTTCGATTCGGAAAACACATTCTCTCAAAGGAATCACATCATTTTTCGTGATTAAGAAGAGCATTCGTTGTAACAAACATCTACCTACAACATGTTAAAAATATAATAAATCAATGCAAGCAGAGGTAAAATGATCTATCTTACAGTACATATAAGTGTAACATTTTCTGTGACGTACAGTATTTATTCAGTTTTAAGCAGAGATCGATTCTTGCCAATTGCTGTGAATTTCAGTATCTTGTAAAATCCGCTACACAATTTTAATACTGGTTTGTTCTTGCTGGATTACTTTTCTAATTTAATCAGAACTTTTTTCTGAGAAAATTTGTACATTCTTCAGACTTTCTAACAATGTTAAAACTGGACCCGGTGGCCGAGTGCGTAGCGCATTGAGTGCTAGATATAAAGGGTTCGATTCCTGGCGGATCGGAAAATTTTCTGATCTGTGATGGGATGTATTTGTGTTCGTCCGTAGGGGTTAAATGTAAGAGTGGTCTATATAGACTAAATTTCGCCCTGACTAATAAAGGCAAGATTATTATTATTATTATAATTCGGAGGAGAGTTTTTGACTCAATTATTGTTTATAGACTATATATATTTTATGATACTCTTTTATGCATAAAACCTCTGCGAAATTTTATTTTCTGAAAAATGAAACAATGTATTTGTTAATAAAATAACCGGATAACTCAAAAAAATTACTATGTATAACATATACGTTGTAAATTTTTCTGTTTATTAAATCATCAAGTTCCACTAAATACCGCGCATTAATATTCAACTAATTGTTCTGATTTGCTTTTATCCTTAGTAAAAGTTCAGTAGTATGTAATTCTCCTTGATATATATTCAAGGTTTTGATTAATCTTTCCTTGTTCTACAGCACGATATTTGTTATATGTATAGCATTTCTGTACATTCCTTTTTTCATTACATTACTGGAAATTAATTGATTTTTTTCCTTCAGGGATGCTCTATTTTTCTTCCTTCTGTTGATTGACCTCACGAAAGCCACACTCCTTGCTCAATTCGCTTTGAGCTCTTGTAGTCGTGCTGAAGTCCGTACCAACATCGCTCGTGGTATGGCGATGTTGGGACCTACTATAACATTGGATACTGTTGTGGAAACACTTGTAATTGGAATTGGAACCCTTTCAGGTAATGGATAAAATATTATATATATAATAATATATTTTGCCACTGTATGCCGTATGAAGAATAGTATATATGTAACTAATATAATGTTACGCTTGATGAAACAATTTTAGATTGTGACAACTTTCACTGTTCATATAATTTAAAATTTTTGCTTCATTATTTATTTGCATTATACATAAATTAATTTGCTCTGATCATGCTCTTTATATCTTCATAGGCGTAAGACGTTTAGAAATCCTTTGCTGCTTTGCCTGTATGTCAGTGGTAGTCAACTACATGGTATTCATGACTTTTTATCCTGCCTGTCTCTCTCTTATTCTTGAGGTGAGTTCGATACTAATGTTTATTGCTAAAGGATTTTTAGGTTAACATCTATTTAGAGCTTATTGTGGAAGTTGATTGCATTTTTGGCCTGGGATGTAATGGGATGGCCCTATATATATTGACATTTTTATGACAACTGAAGAAAATTTACTTCAACTAGGAATGTGTAAAAAATAAATAACTTATTAGTGGAATCTTCGGCGATTATAAATATGCTATTCAAGACAAGAGTAAAATAATTCTTCATTTCAGTTATCACGAAGTACTGATGGTGAAAAGCCAACTTGGCACAACAATTCCTTAATGAGAGTGTTGAGTGAAGAGGAGCAGAAGCCAAACCCAGTTGTACAAAGAGTCAAGATAATTATGGCTGCAGGGTTAATGATGGTGCATGCTCACAGGTTGGTAAATAAATAATGGCTCAGAATGATATCATTTGTACCTGAATGAATACTTGTCACTCCTTCAATTTTTATTGAATCCTAAACATAAAACTTTCATATTCTTTTGGACACATTTTTTCCTGTCTGTTATTTTGAGCTTATTTTGTTTATGGATTGTCGAAGAAGTTTGTTTTTAACATTTATTATTTATTGGAATGTTTAGATGCAACTTGATGTAAACATTTATTGTTTTAGAGTGTATCTATGATGTTTACCTTGCGCTAAGCTAGCATAAAATGCTGAAACCTAGTCACCTCACCCATAAATTAGAACCTTCTTTTAAGTTTCATGAGCTATTATCCTTTTCGATGGTGCTTTTACCTATAACTGCAACTTGCCTTTATTACCTGAAAATGTCCCAAAAATAAACATGTGTTAGAATTAGATTACAAAAGGTCACATTGGTTTTTGTTCCATTTATAGATCATATACCCTCCTTTTGGAAGTGAATGACGCTAAAGAATGAGACAAAAGATAATTTTTTGTGAGGGATGAGAAGGTCAAAAAAGCAACTTCCTCTGTTTCAAATTAGCAGGAATATGAGGGTTCAAAGGAAGTGAGTGAGGGGTCAGACTCCTAATTTTAGGAATGCCATCCTGCCTTATCTAGATAGTGAATTCTATTTTCATAAGTTACTCAAATCTCTTGTCTCATAAAGGGAGGGATTTTTAGATTCATTTCCTTAGTTGGGTTCTTGCCATTGGATAAGTGGGACAGAAGAGTACCTCTTCTCATTTCTTTTTGAAGGGAATATTATATATCCACCTGTTCTGTTGCAGTATAGCAGTGTTTTGATTTTTTCTTCTCCAGTGTTTCATTTTATTGATGGACTAATATTGTGGCATAAATAATAAGACAAGAAGTGGAATATCTCATACAATTTTTAATATACTTCATGGACAAAAGATTTTTGTGAAGTTTTCTTAAAATACTGTTTAAATTCAGTGATTTGATATGATGGATGTATAGGTTGGTACTTAAATATTTTTACTACAGACCTACAAGCAAATTTAAAAAATTAGATTTGATGCTTGTAAGAAAAAACATTCCTTCTCTTCTCAACTTCTCAAGGTGGTAAAGATATTCTGAAGTATAAGTTGTGATTGATTTTAGAATCTATTAACTAATGCGTATTAGAGGGTAACCTTCAATAAGGAAATGGATAAATTTTTATGAAGAGATTCTATAGTTTCTTTTCTAAAGTTAAATGAAATCCCTTCACTTGTTATTTTGGTTTGAGGAGTTAATGTAAAAAAATATGGGAATTTTATGGATGTGCAGATTTAAAAATTATAGTCTTAAAAGATCCATTTTAAGCTATTTCAATGGCATGTATTGTTTTTAAGGGAATTAAGTTACCCATTTTAAAAAGTAAATTTTATAATTCAACTATAAATACAAATGATTCAAAAATATGCTAAATACTTGAGTTGAAAGATAATTTTTGAGGAATCTTACGTGAACTTTGCACCTCCACTCATGCTCACAGTCGGTGGCCATTTGGAACAGGAGAACAGGAGGACATCCCTGAGGCTGAGCCTCGATCTTCATTGGTGGCTGACCACGCAATGGCCTCCAGCAATCGGACAGAGGATGTGGATGTCCATGTTTATATAATGAAGTAAGTGGAATAACAGAAAACTATTGTCATATAATAGGATTTGCAAAATATATGTTTAGAATATTCACACGGCGCACTTAAGAATGAAACATAAATCAATTTAAAAATCCACTTCTCTTGCTGCAAGTTTTTAATACTGCTTGCTAGGTGCACTAAATATAAAAAATATTCTTTTAGCGGAAAAATTGTGGTGGATGTTAAAATTTTGGTATAGCCATAATTTCTTATTCTACAGCTTTATTGTACTCAGATTCCACTTGTGATAAACATTAATAAGATATGTAAGTTTATAGGAGACTACTACTCTCAAACACCTTGAAACATGTTTAATTTCATATTTGATGTCTTAGAATTGCAATAGTATTTAGGTAATTATGTCCTCTCAAAGCAAAAAGCCAATAGTCTGCTCTATGCTTATGTGTATGCATGAAATACATGTCTATTTACTCTCAGTTTATTTTAGAAATTATTGTTCTGTTATTGATTTAAATGATTATTGATTGCTAAAAGCATGACTGAGCTGTTTAATTCTGAGTTCTAGAGATTTATGTTTCTTTTCCATTTCGTGCATTACTTTTTCTTTGAAGTTTTCATATCTTTGATTTGGAAATCATTCAAATATCTCATTTAAATATTTCATAAATACTTTCAAAAATAAGTAAAATACGTAGTCTGTAGTAAAGTTTTTTTAGTGAAGCGGTCATATAAGAAGCATTGACTATTCTGTCTTTTATCCTAGATGGCTCACTGTGAGTGCTGAGCATGTTGTGATACTGATTCTTCTCCTGGCTTTGGCTGTTAAGTATATTTTCTTTGAGGACAAAGAAGAGCTGAAAGAAAGTATAATCCTATCTGAAATGGCTGATATCAACGAAGGCACTGATATAACTGGTTTTGAAGGACGACTTGGTAAGAAATACTCTTTATAAATTTAGCTTTATAGAAATTGTAAAATATCATCAAATAATTTGAAACTGCTTTATTTTCCACTTTGACTTCAAAAAGCAATTTAAGTTTTCATAATTATATTTAGCTCTTCTTTTTGGGGTTCCAGATGTATTATCAGCAATGAAGATTGTTTTTTGATCTTACGAATGTAATATTTTGATTTAAATATCTTGAAAATAATTTAAAGTCAGTAGCTACATTTTAAAATGTATTTGATTTTTGAAAGAGTTTGGGTCATTCTGTTAAGCGTACATCTTCTTTTACAGCTCAAGCTCATATGGATGCTTTCCTTCGTCGCCGTTTGGTGCCTTTGCTTGACCGTTCATCGCTTCCACAAGGCCAAATGTCTGCCCCAAATTTAGGCTATGAAGCTAGAGCAGGTGATTGGGTGGAGGTAAGCTCCTTGAAGGATGATAAAGCTGTTCAAACTCATGAAGAGAAAATATCATTCTCAGAAGAGAAAGCCAAGGATGAAGATCAAGGACTTGTATTGAAGAGAACAGGAGAAACATTAGATTCAGATAACGATGTGGATGAGAAATCTCAAGATCCCATAGAGATGCGTTCCCTAGAAGAATGTATCAAGATCTCTAAATCAGAGGTGCCAAAATTTACAATCCAGACATTTGAAGTGAAAAAGATTGCTATAGCTTCAGAATTTATAACTCATAACATTCTCTAATCTTTCAGGCTGGTGCTGAAGTGCTCAGTGATGATGAAGTTATTTTGTTAGTGACCAATGGACATATTCCCACTTATCTTATTGAGAAAGCTGTTGGAGATCCTGAGAGGGGAGTTGGTATTCGTAGGAAAATAGTTGGAGCAGCTGGTAGCCTAGGAAAATCTCTTGAGGGTCTCCCTTTTCGCAATTATGACTATAATAAGGTAAAACATAGAAGTTTGTCCAACATAAGTCATATCATCATTAATTTTTTTTTCCATTTCTTAAATTAGGTTTTAAGTTTGTCATGATATTAAAAATAATATCTCCTTTCTGTTATGCTATTCAGAATTCTTTGAGAACATGACCCTTGAAACATTTATATTTTAAAGTCAAGTTGAGCTGCATTCTTTAGGTAGCTGATATTGATTATTTGAGTTGTTTTATCATTTTTTTACTAGTGCTTATTTTTTAAAGATTGACATAATAGTATGTAATTTTAATTAGTGTAGCTAAAAATAATCATTATAAAATTTTTCTATTGAGAATTTCTTGACTGATTAATATTTATAATTTCATAACTTCAGTTTCTTATTTGGATCAAAAGAAAGTAGACTAGTAAATTTAAGTTTTGTGTTAATTATTCCAATTATATCAGTGCACTTGCTAGTAACATGGAAATTAATTTTTTTATGTTTGAATTTAATGAAATTTTGGTTTTGAATATTTTAGTTTATTATTGAAAATAATACTTTGACAGGTTATGGGTGCTTGCTGTGAGAATGTGATAGGTTATGTGCCTGTACCTGTAGGATTTGTTGGTCCATTGCCTTTGAATGGGCGCAACTTCTATGTTCCTATGGCAACAACTGAAGGGTGCCTTGTTGCCAGTACTAATCGTGGATGTCGTGCTCTCATGGCTTCACTTAATGGGGTTGACTGTTGTGTTGTTGCTGATGGGATGACCAGAGGACCTGTTGTTAGGTTCCCATCAGTCCCTCGAGCAAGGTATATACTTGATTCTTGATAAATGAAATTCTCTTGTTGTATTTAGCCATAAATTATTTACATTATATATATATAGCTGCATTGGGTGTGTTTGTGGACTTAAGATATTTCTTTCTTTGTAAATCTCTCATCCAATTCCTTCATATTTTCTGTGATACTGTGATGTATATCTTTGAGACATGATGCCTAATATATCATGATAACATGATATATATAATAATACCAATATGACATTTTTTTATGATTATTATTTCACTGGAATGTTTTTTTCTATATCAAGTAAGACAATAAACCGTTAAGTTGCTTAAATTTCAATTTTATATTTCTAGTGAAGCCATGGTTTGGATGCAAGATCCTTCTAACTTCAAATTAATGAAGGAAAGTTTTGACTCCACAAGTAGATTTGCTCGCCTAACAAAGTTACATGTTAGGATTGCTGGAAGACATTTATTTATCAGATTTGTTGCAAAAACTGGAGATGCTATGGGAATGAATATGTTGTCAAAGGTAATATTTTATGGGGGGAAAACATTTCATTATATGACAACTTATTTCTCGATTGTACTCCTCAATCTCTCCTCACTGATTTACATACAATTTGCTCCAACTTTATCTATCTCCTTTATAGTTTAATTTTTGTGATCTAAAAACTTTAACATATATTCCCTTTAGTATCATGCCATTTGTACCTGTATGAATTATCTTTTCTATTATAATAGGTCTACCGGAAAGTTCTGTCCGTTTTTACAATGAAATAAAAGAATAGATTTTTCATACTTTGAATAAAGTTTATTGAAAAATTTAATTACCATCATAATTTATGACTTCTCTACAGCGTGATAGCATTTTGTATATCCCATTTTTAAAGAATGTCTTATCTCTAGAGGCCAAAAATCTGTTCCGATTACAATGTTTCAACAATTAAGCTCATAAACATTAAACACATTTTTGGCTCTCGCTTACAGTATATACACATTTTCGTCTTAGATGAAGAAAACAAAGACCATTCTCGTTAGTATTAAGTGAGAGGCATTCGCATACCAATGGTTTCTGTCCTTAAAAAATTTCTTGCAGGGCAAACAATTCAAGAAAGAAGAAGAAATCAGACAAACACTGGTTAAATTTTTGTCCTCTAAAGATAAGACATTCTTTAAAAATGGGATATACAAAATGCTATCACGCTGTAGAGAAGTCATAAATTATGATGGCAATTAAATTTTTCAATAAACTTAATTCAAAGTATGAAAAAACCTATTCTTTTTTTTCATTCTAAAAACGGACAGAACTTTCCGGTAGACCTAATACTTATTCCATCCCAATTTTCTCTTCATAATCTGCAGCATAAACTATAATGCTTGATTCATCTATGCAGTTTTCATCCATATTTGATTCATTATTTGATGTTTATAATCAAATTATACATATTCTCTTTCCCTTATATTTTTTTGTACTCTTCAATTTTTTCAATTTCATGCTCTTTACCCTTATTCAGTTTAATTTAGTTATACTCTTATCTTAGTTGATTATAGCTGGCTTATAGTATGAAAGTGAGACATTTAAAACATCTAGAATAAGGGGCACTTCTTGAACTAATTCATATTTCTGTCATTGTTAAATCAAACAAAGGAATGGGATGATAGTAATACAGTCAGTTCAGAATTGCTTCTTATAGGTAAATACCTGATTGGCTTTAATGAGAATCATCTACTAACCATAAAAGTTTATAGAATTACAAAATAATTGCATTTTTCTCTGATTTTTTCTTCCATTTCATATAATGATTCTAATCTCATCTTTTTTATATTTGCTTATTTTTAAATATGATGAATATAATATATTCATGGAATGTTCATTTTTTATTTAATTGGAATGCAACTATATACATGTATACAATTGTTCTTGTCTCTTTTTTATGTAAAACTTGTCATGATTGATTGTATCATGTTTATTTTATTCTTGCTTCATCCTTTAGGGTACTGAAGTGGCCTTAAAACATCTGCAGCAAGTTTTTGGTGATATGGAAATCTTGAGTCTTAGCGGCAATTTTTGCACTGACAAAAAACCAGCAGCTGTGAACTGGTGAGATATTTTATTTATAAATTATTAAGCTTTTTCGTTGTCCTTCATCTTAAATATGAAGTTCTAACCCTAATTTAGCCTAAATTTATCATTCTTACGTTGAAAATAGATCTCCAGTACATTTTGTTAAATTTAATTTGGATGTTTTAAATTTGTCCTGAGGTTTATCCTTTCTAATAAAATGAATACTGAATGAATGAATAATATATAACTGAATGAATAAATATGATTAACATGAATATAATTGGACTGATATTAAAGAACTATTGCTCATTTTTGTTGTATTAATGTATAATACATAAAAAAGGATGTAGTTTGTGATTGATATACCTTTAATGGGAATACAGTTTTAGTTTAATTGATATTTAGATATCCATGGAATGACTTGTATGTAATTTGAAAGGTATTTAATATTCAAATAATAAATAAACACTCATTAGAATTTCATTATTAGATTTCTCTTATTAAAAATTCAGTTCGAAGTGATGATGAAGTTCAAGTAATTTACTGTAAAGCCATGGAATATAAGAAAATGATGATATTTTATTATTAGAATATTTAGTGTTTATCTAATAAGAGATTAATGTTGTTTTCAGGATTGAGGGAAGAGGAAAGTCAGTTGTCTGTGAAGCTATTATTCCTGCAAATGTTGTGACAACATTATTAAAAACCTCAGTTCAAGCACTTGTTGATGTAAATATCACAAAGAACATGATGGGGTCAGCAATTGCGGGTAGCATTGGTGGTTTTAATGCTCATGCTGCAAATATTGTTACAGCTATATTCATAGCTACTGGACAGGTATTGAATCTTATCACTGTGCTTTTATTCTATAATGAGATAATATTATACTTTTCCATAACACTGAGAACCTTATTTTTGTCTAGGATCCTGCTCAAAATGTCAGCAGTAGCAATTGTATGACATTGATGGAACCTTGGGGAGAAGATGGGAAGGACCTGTATGTATCCTGTACAATGCCCTCTATAGAAATTGGAACTATTGGAGGAGGAACCGTCTTACCAGCTCAGGCTGCATGCCTTGAAATGCTTGGTGTGAGAGGTGATGAGAGCTCATATTCACTTTTATTACTCTGAATAATATTTTTCTACATAGTAATTTTTAAAAGTTAACAATGGATTTATTTTACCCATTTCTATCAACAAGGTGCTAATGCTGAGAAACCTGGAGAGAATGCCAATACACTTGCTAGGATAGTATGTGGAACGGTTTTAGCTGGAGAGTTGTCATTGATGTCTGCCCTTGCTGCCGGCCATTTGGTGAAAAGTCATCTGCGGCATAATAGGTTAGGACTTGAATTTTACTATTTTCTAGTTGAAATAAAAATTGGAAACAAATTTCTAAACACTTGTTAGAAATTTCATCTCATTAATGCAATCATTTAAAATTTTGACCATCATTTTAAAGGATAATCATATATTTTCAGCATCAAGGACAATAATAAGTGATAAATGCCATGAAAAATGTATAAGAGCAATTGCACTAATTGCTAATAACTGACTACTAATATAAATTTATATTAGGTCCACAGTGTCTGTCAACCCTTCCTTGAGTGAGGCGTCCCCTCGAAGAACACTACCAGCCATACCAAGCCAGAAAAATTCATGACAAGATAAAATTCTAACCTGAGCTATATCCTCTTATCAAGCCCCATGGGACATGCTGATTCTTATTGGGAGACAGTGTACATATTGAGGATTCAAGCTTTATCAAAGCTTGAGTGCCTGAATTCATATTACAAGACTGCCCACTCCTCTAAACAATATTAATATCTACAATTAAGGAAATGGAGAAAGTGACAATGGATGAAAGCATTCATTTTCCTTCTTATGAATAAGACTCTTAGGCCAACTAAACCTCAATGAAAATGATTTCTTATTGCACATTTTAAAGAGCTCTATCTTTAATTTGTAACTATTATGGTCACAAATGTTCATAATGTTAAATCAAAATTACATTTTGATGCTATGTGCATAAGGCTAATCAAATCAGATATTTTATTAGGTTTAACATTCTAATTCTAAAAATGTCTATCAGGTAAATTGGGTAGACATTTTTTTATTCAAAGATGTTGATAGAAAAATTAGCCAGATTTTTAAAATTTTGTTTATATCACAACAGTTCATTAAAAGGAAAGCACTTGTTATTTACTGCTAGACCATCTTTGATTTTATAGTTCAAAGTAAATTGCCTTTTATAGGTATTTATTTAATTTATTTATGGTCATAACAACTGCACAACCATTGTCTCAAATCATGAGGTTTGTCTATTCTCAGGATATTTGGTCATATACATGATCTTGTAAATATTTTATTTTTATTGTGATCATGATTATAACTCTTCACTTCTTTAAGAACTTTTTCTGAAGAAATACCATTCCCAGAAGAAGCATTGCTTAGTCATTAAGAAAAATGGCAATTTATCCGTTTAAAAAGTATTATATATTAAGCAATCATCTGAAATAAGAAACTAATCAACGAAACATCCGATAATCTCATGCTTCAAATAAACTGTTTACCATAGTCTAGTCAGACTTTCATGTCATAAAATACTTAGTGAAAGTATTTTTATAAAAATAAATATCATATCAGAAATGAAATGTTGATTATCATTATCCTTTTATCATAGTATTTTATACTAAAGATTTTTTTTAATAAATTCCAACGCATTAATGTGGAGGAATAAAAAAATGATACATTCCAATAGAATAAATGAGTAAAATATTTTGACTGACATGCTTCTTATAGTATCAACATGTTTTATACATTTGTATCTTACTTGATGGAGAAAGGACTAGAAATTTAATGAAATAAAACTTTTCAATTTTTTTATTGCCATTAAAATTGCAAGTGTCACCAAATAAATTTACGTTTGGGTATACAGATTGAAGAACCTTTGAAAATGAACTATTAATTAGAGCTAAAGTTTTATTTTGTTAGATTTCCATTTATTATAATTTTAGGGTAAATGTTATTTATGGAGACAATGGTTTTCAATAAAATTGCAGGAAAATTGTATGCCCTTTAACATTCTCTTTATATATATTATCAAGATTAAATCAGAAATTACAAAAATGTGCCAACATGTTTGTGAAGAAAATTATTTGAAAAATCACTATGTATGATTTCCTTTATAAAGTCATCAATTTTCTAATTTGGATAGGTTTCCTTATTTGAGATTAAATACGTTATTATAAGTTACTGCATTTTGATTACAACATTTTTACTATTTTAGAGAACACAGATTTATGGTACTAGGTTGTTTTAATTCAAAGTGATTGAAATTATGAGAGAATAGACATTCTTCAAAATGTTTAGCCATTGTATGTACTAAGTTAATTGAAAATACATTGCATAATCACCTATACAGAAAAATGCCTTAAGAAACCTAACTTCTAATCAAATGCTCTATCCGTTGGATACTTTTTATCATGTGATTGGAAATTTTTAAAAAATAGACATACAAAATTCATCTGAGCTTAACACTCTTATTTTTAAAATTGTTCATTTTTGAGGTTCATCGACAAGATACGTTTACTTTCTATTGGAAAAAATTTGTCAAGTCAAACTGACATTAAAACTGCTAGGATGCACACCGTTCTCCGAGTAACAATTGAAAACCCTTTACATATGATGAATACTATGGTTGATAATTTCTTGAAAAAAAATTTTTAGTGAAAAACTTGCAAAGATATACATACGAACGAAATTTCAATGCCAAGTTTATCACCATTTTCTAAAATATGTTTCTGAAAATTCCTTAATTTTCGGCAAATAAATTAGCTTCCTCCTAGAGTTAAAAAATATCTTTAAAGACCAATGAATAGTTGTTGATCAAGGGATTCTTTGTGAATGACTTCCTTATCCATTCATCAGAATGATGAAGCATTACAACTGTGTGATTTCAGCATATCCTACAGTCCATGCAGCCGTAATGTATTTATTTAATGATTTATGAACACAAGGATGTATATACTGACTTCTATAGAGAATGATTGCTCCGAATCAACAGTATAGATTGACATAATGCTAGTCCAATTTCAGACTCCAACAAGTGAATGGTTCCTATCACTAGAAAAAGGTGTTTCGGTTTATTCAAGCTCTAATATTTATTCCCTCGCATCAGTGACTTCTCTCAATGCATTGCCTGATATCATCATCATCACCTGCATCATCCGCATCAATTTACATCTTTGACAAGGTCAATGTTACTTTTCAACACTTTCCTTCAACTGTTTTAAATCAAATGTTAAATTTAAGTTGACATCTCAATGAAAACAGGGATTGTCTTAAGCAGCATCACTTCAATCGAAGGGTTTTTCCTGAACAGAATCGATTGCAAGTTCTCCCCGCAGGGACTTCTAAAGTCCCCTTCCGTTTCATGCAACGAGTTTGTAAAAGATCTCAATCCAGGATTTTTGAAGTTGATCCAGCTTGATGTACATCAAAAGATCCCTCTCCATATCAGATCCTGCTTGGAGAACTTCTTTATTTTATGTATTTACAACTTCTTCCCTCACTGACCTACCTCTTATTAGACCAAAAACAATAATAAGAAATATTTGCTTCCTCTTAATTTGTTGGATTTACTTTCTGCATATCGAGATGCTATTAATCCCACTTCCCTGAATCCTATCCTAGCGTGCTATTGTATGCTGGGACTGTGACTTTAATTACTCTCATAGACCAAGCGTAGAAAATCAGAATGCTCTCTAAATTATGAATATACAGATGGGTGATAATTTTAACACGTTAGTTGCATGGAGGGATAGGAAATACAAGCCTCTCGTTGCATGCTATTCATCTTGGAATCCTGTTTTCTTGGTGTTAGAAATGCTTTGCATACGAGACTTGCTATACTGCAGATAAAAATGCAATAAATTCTGTGCAATCAATGCCCCTCTGCCTCATGTTCCATCGATATACTGAAGGTTGCATGGAAGGGTACCAATTGATTTACCAGCTACTAGACAACATACATTTCACAGTACTCTCTTCTATGGATTGAGCAAAATAGTCCTTTTATAACATGGATTGCTTTCATTTCATTTGTATGTGATCTTGTTCGGGTGATCAGAGACTGAGAGCTACAATAATCACACATGATAGTTTCATGATAAGTAAGTTTGAAGGAAAGAGGGTTTTAAAGTGGAGAATCCTGAAGGCATATCAATGAAACACATTAAGGAAATAAAATCAACCATGTCCTCACTGATGAACTCTGTGTTATGGATGGGGGAAGGATAATTGAGTCCTGCCAAATGCAATTAATCAGTTACTTAAAAGGATCATATTTATCATTTGGTGAGATTAAAAACTTACTCACTGAACCAGTCTTCTTTCCATCAAAGATCTTAACGGATGACCGAATGTTAATATTATTTAACTGACACGTATGTGTAGCGATTGCTGCGTGTCCCGGGGGTCTGCATCTAGGTCGGCAATATTGGAGTCTTATCATGTTGACAGGCTCATTTTACTCTGAAGGGAATCTGGAATAGTTAGTGACTCCTTAAAAATTAATATTCTTCATCGAGTTTATCTCACTTAGGCCTTCATCTTCGGCTGCCTTTACCATCTGTGGAAAAGCAATCGAAGGGGATGAAGATGACTGGGAGACAACAATTGTTAATTGCACAACGAACTAAAATTTTTACCCTCCTAAAGATTTTGTTTCGTTCGAAAAATAATACTTCTCCGTACGCTCCCTATTCGTATTACGTTCGTTCTATGCCACTTTCAAAAAAAAGGTATTCTCCGGTCCGTCAAGGTTGAAAAGCATCAGAAATCCTACCAATTCCTACGAGCAAAAATTGAGCGAGCACGGTGTGTCAGTAGTTTCGACCAAAAAAACATTCAACGAGTCAGTTCGGGAACACTCTCGTCAGTCCCTCGGTCTTTTGGAATGACATCCCTTCACTTTGAATAGGAGAACCATCGTCCGTTAGGATAGAAAACGAAGGCATTCTCATAATATGGAGTCCGGTTAATTTTTCGCGGCGTCCATTTAAATCGTCAAAAATCATCTTCTTCTCGAACGCAGGAGGTGGTAATAATTCGCCCGACGATAAAGTCGGGTGCACCCGACGCTACGCGCGGATTTCACAGCGAAACGGACCCGGAACGTTCCCGAGGGGCATACGGGAAATTTCGGGAAACTTCCCGCTCGTCGATTAGCTCCACGGCGGATATTTCTCGAACTGGTGACGTCACGGGAGAAGCTCTTTAAATACGCGGCCAGTGCCCTCAGTGGACATTACTCGAAGATTCAACAGGCTGTTAAAGACAGAGCGCGGCGATTTGGTTGCGGTGTTTCTCGCGTTCATCGAAACGAACTGGTTCCGACCACTGCTGAAGGTGAGTCGAATCGGCTGATCCGATCTTTGAAGTTGCTGCGAACAGAAACGTGCAGATCACTCACAGCCGTTCTTTGCAGATGTCCATCTTGCCGTTCATCCTGAGAGATCCGTTGGAGGAGTTGGAGATGCCTCTGAGGCTCTTCGATCAGGATTTCGGCTTAGGGATGAGGCTCGAAGACCTTTACCAACCTATTCCCTACATGATGAGGCGGGGATACTATCGGCCTTGGCGGCACGTCACCGGACAGAACAGCGGAGTTTCGAGCATGTGCTCCAACAAGGATAACTTCCAGGTGATGCTGGACGTGCAACAGTTCAGGCCCGAGGAAATATCCGTGAAGACGGTGGACAACTCCATCGTGGTAGAGGGCAAACACGAAGAGAAGCGAGACGAGCATGGATTCGTGTCTAGGCAATTCGTGCGTCGGTATCCCCTTCCAGAAGGAACCAAACCGGAGGCCGTAACCTCCACCCTCTCCTCC
The DNA here is from genome assembly GCA_020796165.1 of Pantala flavescens. Taxonomy (NCBI): domain Eukaryota; kingdom Metazoa; phylum Arthropoda; class Insecta; order Odonata; family Libellulidae; genus Pantala; species Pantala flavescens. The sequence continues at coordinate 63,419,855 of CM036879.1, read as the reverse complement.
GACGGAGTGTTGACCATCTCCGCTCCCAAGGTATAGTGCATGAGCCCCCGTTCGCTTTGATCCTTAACGTTTGCTCGGTGGTTTTTATCACACATCGTGACCGATTCTCTCTTCCTCTCACGCAGGCTCTTCCAAGTTCAGACTCCAACGAGCGATTGGTTCCTATCACTCAAACGGGTGCCCCTGCAGTGAAGGAATCACAGCAGCAGGCAGTCCAAAAGTCAGCGGATGCTGAAGATTCCAAAAGAACGTGATCCTCGACGTTCCCGTTCATTCCATTCCACACCTTCGTTCGAGATAAATGAATCGTTTCCTCATTATTTAATTTTCCATGCAAAAATCTGATTGCTTAATAAATAAACTAGTCATTTTGTAATTTCTGATTGTTTTTATTTCGTTTGCACGTGATCTCGATCACCCGATCAACCTATATGCAAGCGTTCGTTTAAGAGCCGCATAATTGTGGTAAAAAAAGGCAATGTCATGGAAATGAATGGGTTTCTCACTCTTCATATACGGTCTGATAAGCTGTAAGAGGCTTTTCTCCCTCCTTGTTTGACATTAGGAATTTGCAAGCATCCCAGTGAAATCTAATATGTATCAACATATTTTCTAAGCAATACTGATGCATTGCTGTCAAGCTTGAGCAAGAATACTGGAATATACAGCCAGGAATGACTCCGTAAGGGATGCTGAAAGGAAACTTCCGTCAACAACCTTTATATGGCTAGTTTTTTAGATAAAGCCTGATATTTCTGTCATCTGAAATCGGGAACTAATCGACAAAACATCCGATAATCTCATGCTTCAAATAAACTGTTTACCATAGTCTAGTCAGACTTTCATGTCATAAAATACTTAGTGAAAGTATTTTTATAAAAATAAATATCATATCAGAAATGAAATGTTGATTATCATTATCCTTTTATCATAGTATTTTATACTAAAGATTTTTTTTAATAAACTCCAACGCATTAATGTGGAGGAATAAAAAAATGATACATTCCAATAGAATAAATGAGTAAAATATTTTGACTGACATGCTTCTTATAGTATCAACATGTTTTATACATTTGTATCTTACTTGATGGAGAAAGGACTAGAAATTTAATGAAATAAAACTTTTCAATTTTTTTATTGCCATTAAAATTGCAAGTGTCACCAAATAAATTTACATTTGGGTATACAGATTGAAGAACCTTTGAAAATGAACTATTAATTAGAGCTAAAGTTTTATTTTGTTAGATTTCCATTTATTATAATTTTAGGGTAAATGTTATTTATGGAGACAATGGTTTTCAATAAAATTGCAGGAAAATTGTATGCCCTTTAACATTCTCTTTATATATATTATCAAGATTAAATCAGAAATTACAAAAATGTGCCAACATGTTTGTGAAGAAAATTATTTGAAAAATCACTATGTATGATTTCCTTTATAAAGTCATCAATTTTCTAATTTGGATAGGTTTCCTTATTTGAGATTAAATACGTTATTATAAGTTACTGCATTTTGATTACAACATTTTTACTATTTTAGAGAACACAGATTTATGGTACTAGGTTGTTTTAATTCAAAGTGATTGAAATTATGAGAGAATAGACATTCTTCAAAATGTTTAGCCATTGTATGTACTAAGTTAATTGAAAATACATTGCATAATCACCTATACAGAAAAATGCCTTAAGAAACCTAACTTCTAATCAAATGCTCTATCCGTTGGATACTTTTTATCATGTGATTGGAAATTTTTAAAAAATAGACATACAAAATTCATCTGAGCTTAACACTCTTATTTTTAAAATTGTTCATTTTTGAGGTTCATCGACAAGATACGTTTACTTTCTATTGGAAAAAATTTGTCAAGTCAAACTGACATTAAAACTGCTAGGATGCACACCGTTCTCCGAGTAACAATTGAAAACCCTTTACATATGATGAATACTATGGTTGATAATTTCTTGAAAAAAAATTTTTAGTGAAAAACTTGCAAAGATATACATACGAACGAAATTTCAATGCCAAGTTTATCACCATTTTCTAAAATATGTTTCTGAAAATTCCTTAATTTTCGGCAAATAAATTAGCTTCCTCCTAGAGTTAAAAAATATCTTTAAAGACCAATGAATAGTTGTTGATCAAGGGATTCTTTGTGAATGACTTCCTTATCCATTCATCAGAATGATGAAGCATTACAACTGTGTGATTTCAGCATATCCTACAGTCCATGCAGCCGTAATGTATTTATTTAATGATTTATGAACACAAGGATGTATATACTGACTTCTATAGAGAATGATTGCTCCGAATCAACAGTATAGATTGACATAATGCTAGTCCAATTTCAGACTCCAACAAGTGAATGGTTCCTATCACTAGAAAAAGGTGTTTCGGTTTATTCAAGCTCTAATATTTATTCCCTCGCATCAGTGACTTCTCTCAATGCATTGCCTGATATCATCATCATCACCTGCATCATCCGCATCAATTTACATCTTTGACAAGGTCAATGTTACTTTTCAACACTTTCCTTCAACTGTTTTAAATCAAATGTTAAATTTAAGTTGACATCTCAATGAAAACAGGGATTGTCTTAAGCAGCATCACTTCAATCGAAGGGTTTTTCCTGAACAGAATCGATTGCAAGTTCTCCCCGCAGGGACTTCTAAAGTCCCCTTCCGTTTCATGCAACGAGTTTGTAAAAGATCTCAATCCAGGATTTTTGAAGTTGATCCAGCTTGATGTACATCAAAAGATCCCTCTCCATATCAGATCCTGCTTGGAGAACTTCTTTATTTTATGTATTTACAACTTCTTCCCTCACTGACCTACCTCTTATTAGACCAAAAACAATAATAAGAAATATTTGCTTCCTCTTAATTTGTTGGATTTACTTTCTGCATATCGAGATGCTATTAATCCCACTTCCCTGAATCCTATCCTAGCGTGCTATTGTATGCTGGGACTGTGACTTTAATTACTCTCATAGACCAAGCGTAGAAAATCAGAATGCTCTCTAAATTATGAATATACAGATGGGTGATAATTTTAACACGTTAGTTGCATGGAGGGATAGGAAATACAAGCCTCTCGTTGCATGCTATTCATCTTGGAATCCTGTTTTCTTGGTGTTAGAAATGCTTTGCATACGAGACTTGCTATACTGCAGATAAAAATGCAATAAATTCTGTGCAATCAATGCCCCTCTGCCTCATGTTCCATCGATATACTGAAGGTTGCATGGAAGGGTACCAATTGATTTACCAGCTACTAGACAACATACATTTCACAGTACTCTCTTCTATGGATTGAGCAAAATAGTCCTTTTATAACATGGATTGCTTTCATTTCATTTGTATGTGATCTTGTTCGGGTGATCAGAGACTGAGAGCTACAATAATCACACATGATAGTTTCATGATAAGTAAGTTTGAAGGAAAGAGGGTTTTAAAGTGGAGAATCCTGAAGGCATATCAATGAAACACATTAAGGAAATAAAATCAACCATGTCCTCACTGATGAACTCTGTGTTATGGATGGGGGAAGGATAATTGAGTCCTGCCAAATGCAATTAATCAGTTACTTAAAAGGATCATATTTATCATTTGGTGAGATTAAAAACTTACTCACTGAACCAGTCTTCTTTCCATCAAAGATCTTAACGGATGACCGAATGTTAATATTATTTAACTGACACGTATGTGTAGCGATTGCTGCGTGTCCCGGGGGTCTGCATCTAGGTCGGCAATATTGGAGTCTTATCATGTTGACAGGCTCATTTTACTCTGAAGGGAATCTGGAATAGTTAGTGACTCCTTAAAAATTAATATTCTTCATCGAGTTTATCTCACTTAGGCCTTCATCTTCGGCTGCCTTTACCATCTGTGGAAAAGCAATCGAAGGGGATGAAGATGACTGGGAGACAACAATTGTTAATTGCACAACGAACTAAAATTTTTACCCTCCTAAAGATTTTGTTTCGTTCGAAAAATAATACTTCTCCGTACGCTCCCTATTCGTATTACGTTCGTTCTATGCCACTTTCAAAAAAAAGGTATTCTCCGGTCCGTCAAGGTTGAAAAGCATCAGAAATCCTACCAATTCCTACGAGCAAAAATTGAGCGAGCACGGTGTGTCAGTAGTTTCGACCAAAAAAACATTCAACGAGTCAGTTCGGGAACACTCTCGTCAGTCCCTCGGTCTTTTGGAATGACATCCCTTCACTTTGAATAGGAGAACCATCGTCCGTTAGGATAGAAAACGAAGGCATTCTCATAATATGGAGTCCGGTTAATTTTTCGCGGCGTCCATTTAAATCGTCAAAAATCATCTTCTTCTCGAACGCAGGAGGTGGTAATAATTCGCCCGACGATAAAGTCGGGTGCACCCGACGCTACGCGCGGATTTCACAGCGAAACGGACCCGGAACGTTCCCGAGGGGCATACGGGAAATTTCGGGAAACTTCCCGCTCGTCGATTAGCTCCACGGCGGATATTTCTCGAACTGGTGACGTCACGGGAGAAGCTCTTTAAATACGCGGCCAGTGCCCTCAGTGGACATTACTCGAAGATTCAACAGGCTGTTAAAGACAGAGCGCGGCGATTTGGTTGCGGTGTTTCTCGCGTTCATCGAAACGAACTGGTTCCGACCACTGCTGAAGGTGAGTCGAATCGGCTGATCCGATCTTTGAAGTTGCTGCGAACAGAAACGTGCAGATCACTCACAGCCGTTCTTTGCAGATGTCCATCTTGCCGTTCATCCTGAGAGATCCGTTGGAGGAGTTGGAGATGCCTCTGAGGCTCTTCGATCAGGATTTCGGCTTAGGGATGAGGCTCGAAGACCTTTACCAACCTATTCCCTACATGATGAGGCGGGGATACTATCGGCCTTGGCGGCACGTCACCGGACAGAACAGCGGAGTTTCGAGCATGTGCTCCAACAAGGATAACTTCCAGGTGATGCTGGACGTGCAACAGTTCAGGCCCGAGGAAATATCCGTGAAGACGGTGGACAACTCCATCGTGGTAGAGGGCAAACACGAAGAGAAGCGAGACGAGCATGGATTCGTGTCTAGGCAATTCGTGCGTCGGTATCCCCTTCCAGAAGGAACCAAACCGGAGGCCGTAACCTCCACCCTCTCCTCCGACGGAGTGTTGACCATCTCCGCTCCCAAGGTATAGTGCATGAGCCCCCGTTCGCTTTGATCCTTAACGTTTGCTCGGTGGTTTTTATCACACATCGTGACCGATTCTCTCTTCCTCTCACGCAGGCTCTTCCAAGTTCAGACTCCAACGAGCGATTGGTTCCTATCACTCAAACGGGTGCCCCTGCAGTGAAGGAATCACAGCAGCAGGCAGTCCAAAAGTCAGCGGATGCTGAAGATTCCAAAAGAACGTGATCCTCGACGTTCCCGTTCATTCCATTCCACACCTTCGTTCGAGATAAATGAATCGTTTCCTCATTATTTAATTTTCCATGCAAAAATCTGATTGCTTAATAAATAAACTAGTCATTTTGTAATTTCTGATTGTTTTTATTTCGTTTGCACGTGATCTCGATCACCCGATCAACCTATATGCAAGCGTTCGTTTAAGAGCCGCATAATTGTGGTAAAAAAAGGCAATGTCATGGAAATGAACGAGTTTCTCACTCTTCATATACGGTCTGATAAGCTGTAAGAGGCTTTTCTCCCTCCTTGTTTGACATTAGGAATTTGCAAGCATCCCAGTGAAATCTAATATGTATCAACATATTTTCTAAGCAATACTGATGCATTGCTGTCAAGCTTGAGCAAGAATACTGGAATATACAGCCAGGAATGACTCCGTAAGGGATGCTGAAAGGAAACTTCCGTCAACAACCTTTATATGGCTAGTTTTTTAGATAAAGCCTGATATTTCTGTCATCTGAAATCGGGAACTAATCGACAAAACATCCGATAATCTCATGCTTCAAATAAACTGTTTACCATAGTCTAGTCAGACTTTCATGTCATAAAATACTTAGTGAAAGTATTTTTATAAAAATAAATATCATATCAGAAATGAAATGTTGATTATCATTATCCTTTTATCATAGTATTTTATACTAAAGATTTTTTTTAATAAACTCCAACGCATTAATGTGGAGGAATAAAAAAATGATACATTCCAATAGAATAAATGAGTAAAATATTTTGACTGACATGCTTCTTATAGTATCAACATGTTTTATACATTTGTATCTTACTTGATGGAGAAAGGACTAGAAATTTAATGAAATAAAACTTTTCAATTTTTTTATTGCCATTAAAATTGCAAGTGTCACCAAATAAATTTACATTTGGGTATACAGATTGAAGAACCTTTGAAAATGAACTATTAATTAGAGCTAAAGTTTTATTTTGTTAGATTTCCATTTATTATAATTTTAGGGTAAATGTTATTTATGGAGACAATGGTTTTCAATAAAATTGCAGGAAAATTGTATGCCCTTTAACATTCTCTTTATATATATTATCAAGATTAAATCAGAAATTACAAAAATGTGCCAACATGTTTGTGAAGAAAATTATTTGAAAAATCACTATGTATGATTTCCTTTATAAAGTCATCAATTTTCTAATTTGGATAGGTTTCCTTATTTGAGATTAAATACGTTATTATAAGTTACTGCATTTTGATTACAACATTTTTACTATTTTAGAGAACACAGATTTATGGTACTAGGTTGTTTTAATTCAAAGTGATTGAAATTATGAGAGAATAGACATTCTTCAAAATGTTTAGCCATTGTATGTACTAAGTTAATTGAAAATACATTGCATAATCACCTATACAGAAAAATGCCTTAAGAAACCTAACTTCTAATCAAATGCTCTATCCGTTGGATACTTTTTATCATGTGATTGGAAATTTTTAAAAAATAGACATACAAAATTCATCTGAGCTTAACACTCTTATTTTTAAAATTGTTCATTTTTGAGGTTCATCGACAAGATACGTTTACTTTCTATTGGAAAAAATTTGTCAAGTCAAACTGACATTAAAACTGCTAGGATGCACACCGTTCTCCGAGTAACAATTGAAAACCCTTTACATATGATGAATACTATGGTTGATAATTTCTTGAAAAAAAATTTTTAGTGAAAAACTTGCAAAGATATACATACGAACGAAATTTCAATGCCAAGTTTATCACCATTTTCTAAAATATGTTTCTGAAAATTCCTTAATTTTCGGCAAATAAATTAGCTTCCTCCTAGAGTTAAAAAATATCTTTAAAGACCAATGAATAGTTGTTGATCAAGGGATTCTTTGTGAATGACTTCCTTATCCATTCATCAGAATGATGAAGCATTACAACTGTGTGATTTCAGCATATCCTACAGTCCATGCAGCCGTAATGTATTTATTTAATGATTTATGAACACAAGGATGTATATACTGACTTCTATAGAGAATGATTGCTCCGAATCAACAGTATAGATTGACATAATGCTAGTCCAATTTCAGACTCCAACAAGTGAATGGTTCCTATCACTAGAAAAAGGTGTTTCGGTTTATTCAAGCTCTAATATTTATTCCCTCGCATCAGTGACTTCTCTCAATGCATTGCCTGATATCATCATCATCACCTGCATCATCCGCATCAATTTACATCTTTGACAAGGTCAATGTTACTTTTCAACACTTTCCTTCAACTGTTTTAAATCAAATGTTAAATTTAAGTTGACATCTCAATGAAAACAGGGATTGTCTTAAGCAGCATCACTTCAATCGAAGGGTTTTTCCTGAACAGAATCGATTGCAAGTTCTCCCCGCAGGGACTTCTAAAGTCCCCTTCCGTTTCATGCAACGAGTTTGTAAAAGATCTCAATCCAGGATTTTTGAAGTTGATCCAGCTTGATGTACATCAAAAGATCCCTCTCCATATCAGATCCTGCTTGGAGAACTTCTTTATTTTATGTATTTACAACTTCTTCCCTCACTGACCTACCTCTTATTAGACCAAAAACAATAATAAGAAATATTTGCTTCCTCTTAATTTGTTGGATTTACTTTCTGCATATCGAGATGCTATTAATCCCACTTCCCTGAATCCTATCCTAGCGTGCTATTGTATGCTGGGACTGTGACTTTAATTACTCTCATAGACCAAGCGTAGAAAATCAGAATGCTCTCTAAATTATGAATATACAGATGGGTGATAATTTTAACACGTTAGTTGCATGGAGGGATAGGAAATACAAGCCTCTCGTTGCATGCTATTCATCTTGGAATCCTGTTTTCTTGGTGTTAGAAATGCTTTGCATACGAGACTTGCTATACTGCAGATAAAAATGCAATAAATTCTGTGCAATCAATGCCCCTCTGCCTCATGTTCCATCGATATACTGAAGGTTGCATGGAAGGGTACCAATTGATTTACCAGCTACTAGACAACATACATTTCACAGTACTCTCTTCTATGGATTGAGCAAAATAGTCCTTTTATAACATGGATTGCTTTCATTTCATTTGTATGTGATCTTGTTCGGGTGATCAGAGACTGAGAGCTACAATAATCACACATGATAGTTTCATGATAAGTAAGTTTGAAGGAAAGAGGGTTTTAAAGTGGAGAATCCTGAAGGCATATCAATGAAACACATTAAGGAAATAAAATCAACCATGTCCTCACTGATGAACTCTGTGTTATGGATGGGGGAAGGATAATTGAGTCCTGCCAAATGCAATTAATCAGTTACTTAAAAGGATCATATTTATCATTTGGTGAGATTAAAAACTTACTCACTGAACCAGTCTTCTTTCCATCAAAGATCTTAACGGATGACCGAATGTTAATATTATTTAACTGACACGTATGTGTAGCGATTGCTGCGTGTCCCGGGGGTCTGCATCTAGGTCGGCAATATTGGAGTCTTATCATGTTGACAGGCTCATTTTACTCTGAAGGGAATCTGGAATAGTTAGTGACTCCTTAAAAATTAATATTCTTCATCGAGTTTATCTCACTTAGGCCTTCATCTTCGGCTGCCTTTACCATCTGTGGAAAAGCAATCGAAGGGGATGAAGATGACTGGGAGACAACAATTGTTAATTGCACAACGAACTAAAATTTTTACCCTCCTAAAGATTTTGTTTCGTTCGAAAAATAATACTTCTCCGTACGCTCCCTATTCGTATTACGTTCGTTCTATGCCACTTTCAAAAAAAAGGTATTCTCCGGTCCGTCAAGGTTGAAAAGCATCAGAAATCCTACCAATTCCTACGAGCAAAAATTGAGCGAGCACGGTGTGTCAGTAGTTTCGACCAAAAAAACATTCAACGAGTCAGTTCGGGAACACTCTCGTCAGTCCCTCGGTCTTTTGGAATGACATCCCTTCACTTTGAATAGGAGAACCATCGTCCGTTAGGATAGAAAACGAAGGCATTCTCATAATATGGAGTCCGGTTAATTTTTCGCGGCGTCCATTTAAATCGTCAAAAATCATCTTCTTCTCGAACGCAGGAGGTGGTAATAATTCGCCCGACGATAAAGTCGGGTGCACCCGACGCTACGCGCGGATTTCACAGCGAAACGGACCCGGAACGTTCCCGAGGGGCATACGGGAAATTTCGGGAAACTTCCCGCTCGTCGATTAGCTCCACGGCGGATATTTCTCGAACTGGTGACGTCACGGGAGAAGCTCTTTAAATACGCGGCCAGTGCCCTCAGCGGACATTACTCGAAGATTCAACAGGCTGTTAAAGACAGAGCGCGGCGATTTGGTTGCGGTGTTTCTCGCGTTCATCGAAACGAACTGGTTCCGACCACTGCTGAAGGTGAGTCGAATCGGCTGATCCGATCTTTGAAGTTGCTGCGAACAGAAACGTGCAGATCACTCACAGCCGTTCTTTGCAGATGTCCATCTTGCCGTTCATCCTGAGAGATCCGTTGGAGGAGTTGGAGATGCCTCTGAGGCTCTTCGATCAGGATTTCGGCTTAGGGATGAGGCTCGAAGACCTTTACCAACCTATTCCCTACATGATGAGGCGGGGATACTATCGGCCTTGGCGGCACGTCACCGGACAGAACAGCGGAGTTTCGAGCATGTGCTCCAACAAGGATAACTTCCAGGTGATGCTGGACGTGCAACAGTTCAGGCCCGAGGAAATATCCGTGAAGACGGTGGACAACTCCATCGTGGTAGAGGGCAAACACGAAGAGAAGCGAGACGAGCATGGATTCGTGTCTAGGCAATTCGTGCGTCGGTATCCCCTTCCAGAAGGAACCAAACCGGAGGCCGTAACCTCCACCCTCTCCTCCGACGGAGTGTTGACCATCTCCGCTCCCAAGGTATAGTGCATGAGCCCCCGTTCGCTTTGATCCTTAACGTTTGCTCGGTGGTTTTTATCACACATCGTGACCGATTCTCTCTTCCTCTCACGCAGGCTCTTCCAAGTTCAGACTCCAACGAGCGATTGGTTCCTATCACTCAAACGGGTGCCCCTGCAGTGAAGGAATCACAGCAGCAGGCAGTCCAAAAGTCAGCGGATGCTGAAGATTCCAAAAGAACGTGATCCTCGACGTTCCCGTTCATTCCATTCCACACCTTCGTTCGAGATAAATGAATCGTTTCCTCATTATTTAATTTTCCATGCAAAAATCTGATTGCTTAATAAATAAACTAGTCATTTTGTAATTTCTGATTGTTTTTATTTCGTTTGCACGTGATCTCGATCACCCGATCAACCTATATGCAAGCGTTCGTTTAAGAGCCGCATAATTGTGGTAAAAAAAGGCAATGTCATGGAAATGAATGGGTTTCTCACTCTTCATATACGGTCTGATAAGCTGTAAGAGGCTTTTCTCCCTCCTTGTTTGACATTAGGAATTTGCAAGCATCCCAGTGAAATCTAATATGTATCAACATATTTTCTAAGCAATACTGATGCATTGCTGTCAAGCTTGAGCAAGAATACTGGAATATACAGCCAGGAATGACTCCGTAAGGGATGCTGAAAGGAAACTTCCGTCAACAACCTTTATATGGCTAGTTTTTTAGATAAAGCCTGATATTTCTGTCATCTGAAATCGGGAACTAATCGACAAAACATCCGATAATCTCATGCTTCAAATAAACTGTTTACCATAGTCTAGTCAGACTTTCATGTCATAAAATACTTAGTGAAAGTATTTTTATAAAAATAAATATCATATCAGAAATGAAATGTTGATTATCATTATCCTTTTATCATAGTATTTTATACTAAAGATTTTTTTTAATAAACTCCAACGCATTAATGTGGAGGAATAAAAAAATGATACATTCCAATAGAATAAATGAGTAAAATATTTTGACTGACATGCTTCTTATAGTATCAACATGTTTTATACATTTGTATCTTACTTGATGGAGAAAGGACTAGAAATTTAATGAAATAAAACTTTTCAATTTTTTTATTGCCATTAAAATTGCAAGTGTCACCAAATAAATTTACATTTGGGTATACAGATTGAAGAACCTTTGAAAATGAACTATTAATTAGAGCTAAAGTTTTATTTTGTTAGATTTCCATTTATTATAATTTTAGGGTAAATGTTATTTATGGAGACAATGGTTTTCAATAAAATTGCAGGAAAATTGTATGCCCTTTAACATTCTCTTTATATATATTATCAAGATTAAATCAGAAATTACAAAAATGTGCCAACATGTTTGTGAAGAAAATTATTTGAAAAATCACTATGTATGATTTCCTTTATAAAGTCATCAATTTTCTAATTTGGATAGGTTTCCTTATTTGAGATTAAATACGTTATTATAAGTTACTGCATTTTGATTACAACATTTTTACTATTTTAGAGAACACAGATTTATGGTACTAGGTTGTTTTAATTCAAAGTGATTGAAATTATGAGAGAATAGACATTCTTCAAAATGTTTAGCCATTGTATGTACTAAGTTAATTGAAAATACATTGCATAATCACCTATACAGAAAAATGCCTTAAGAAACCTAACTTCTAATCAAATGCTCTATCCGTTGGATACTTTTTATCATGTGATTGGAAATTTTTAAAAAATAGACATACAAAATTCATCTGAGCTTAACACTCTTATTTTTAAAATTGTTCATTTTTGAGGTTCATCGACAAGATACGTTTACTTTCTATTGGAAAAAATTTGTCAAGTCAAACTGACATTAAAACTGCTAGGATGCACACCGTTCTCCGAGTAACAATTGAAAACCCTTTACATATGATGAATACTATGGTTGATAATTTCTTGAAAAAAAATTTTTAGTGAAAAACTTGCAAAGATATACATACGAACGAAATTTCAATGCCAAGTTTATCACCATTTTCTAAAATATGTTTCTGAAAATTCCTTAATTTTCGGCAAATAAATTAGCTTCCTCCTAGAGTTAAAAAATATCTTTAAAGACCAATGAATAGTTGTTGATCAAGGGATTCTTTGTGAATGACTTCCTTATCCATTCATCAGAATGATGAAGCATTACAACTGTGTGATTTCAGCATATCCTACAGTCCATGCAGCCGTAATGTATTTATTTAATGATTTATGAACACAAGGATGTATATACTGACTTCTATAGAGAATGATTGCTCCGAATCAACAGTATAGATTGACATAATGCTAGTCCAATTTCAGACTCCAACAAGTGAATGGTTCCTATCACTAGAAAAAGGTGTTTCGGTTTATTCAAGCTCTAATATTTATTCCCTCGCATCAGTGACTTCTCTCAATGCATTGCCTGATATCATCATCATCACCTGCATCATCCGCATCAATTTACATCTTTGACAAGGTCAATGTTACTTTTCAACACTTTCCTTCAACTGTTTTAAATCAAATGTTAAATTTAAGTTGACATCTCAATGAAAACAGGGATTGTCTTAAGCAGCATCACTTCAATCGAAGGGTTTTTCCTGAACAGAATCGATTGCAAGTTCTCCCCGCAGGGACTTCTAAAGTCCCCTTCCGTTTCATGCAACGAGTTTGTAAAAGATCTCAATCCAGGATTTTTGAAGTTGATCCAGCTTGATGTACATCAAAAGATCCCTCTCCATATCAGATCCTGCTTGGAGAACTTCTTTATTTTATGTATTTACAACTTCTTCCCTCACTGACCTACCTCTTATTAGACCAAAAACAATAATAAGAAATATTTGCTTCCTCTTAATTTGTTGGATTTACTTTCTGCATATCGAGATGCTATTAATCCCACTTCCCTGAATCCTATCCTAGCGTGCTATTGTATGCTGGGACTGTGACTTTAATTACTCTCATAGACCAAGCGTAGAAAATCAGAATGCTCTCTAAATTATGAATATACAGATGGGTGATAATTTTAACACGTTAGTTGCATGGAGGGATAGGAAATACAAGCCTCTCGTTGCATGCTATTCATCTTGGAATCCTGTTTTCTTGGTGTTAGAAATGCTTTGCATACGAGACTTGCTATACTGCAGATAAAAATGCAATAAATTCTGTGCAATCAATGCCCCTCTGCCTCATGTTCCATCGATATACTGAAGGTTGCATGGAAGGGTACCAATTGATTTACCAGCTACTAGACAACATACATTTCACAGTACTCTCTTCTATGGATTGAGCAAAATAGTCCTTTTATAACATGGATTGCTTTCATTTCATTTGTATGTGATCTTGTTCGGGTGATCAGAGACTGAGAGCTACAATAATCACACATGATAGTTTCATGATAAGTAAGTTTGAAGGAAAGAGGGTTTTAAAGTGGAGAATCCTGAAGGCATATCAATGAAACACATTAAGGAAATAAAATCAACCATGTCCTCACTGATGAACTCTGTGTTATGGATGGGGGAAGGATAATTGAGTCCTGCCAAATGCAATTAATCAGTTACTTAAAAGGATCATATTTATCATTTGGTGAGATTAAAAACTTACTCACTGAACCAGTCTTCTTTCCATCAAAGATCTTAACGGATGACCGAATGTTAATATTATTTAACTGACACGTATGTGTAGCGATTGCTGCGTGTCCCGGGGGTCTGCATCTAGGTCGGCAATATTGGAGTCTTATCATGTTGACAGGCTCATTTTACTCTGAAGGGAATCTGGAATAGTTAGTGACTCCTTAAAAATTAATATTCTTCATCGAGTTTATCTCACTTAGGCCTTCATCTTCGGCTGCCTTTACCATCTGTGGAAAAGCAATCGAAGGGGATGAAGATGACTGGGAGACAACAATTGTTAATTGCACAACGAACTAAAATTTTTACCCTCCTAAAGATTTTGTTTCGTTCGAAAAATAATACTTCTCCGTACGCTCCCTATTCGTATTACGTTCGTTCTATGCCACTTTCAAAAAAAAGGTATTCTCCGGTCCGTCAAGGTTGAAAAGCATCAGAAATCCTACCAATTCCTACGAGCAAAAATTGAGCGAGCACGGTGTGTCAGTAGTTTCGACCAAAAAAACATTCAACGAGTCAGTTCGGGAACACTCTCGTCAGTCCCTCGGTCTTTTGGAATGACATCCCTTCACTTTGAATAGGAGAACCATCGTCCGTTAGGATAGAAAACGAAGGCATTCTCATAATATGGAGTCCGGTTAATTTTTCGCGGCGTCCATTTAAATCGTCAAAAATCATCTTCTTCTCGAACGCAGGAGGTGGTAATAATTCGCCCGACGATAAAGTCGGGTGCACCCGACGCTACGCGCGGATTTCACAGCGAAACGGACCCGGAACGTTCCCGAGGGGCATACGGGAAATTTCGGGAAACTTCCCGCTCGTCGATTAGCTCCACGGCGGATATTTCTCGAACTGGTGACGTCACGGGAGAAGCTCTTTAAATACGCGGCCAGTGCCCTCAGTGGACATTACTCGAAGATTCAACAGGCTGTTAAAGACAGAGCGCGGCGATTTGGTTGCGGTGTTTCTCGCGTTCATCGAAACGAACTGGTTCCGACCACTGCTGAAGGTGAGTCGAATCGGCTGATCCGATCTTTGAAGTTGCTGCGAACAGAAACGTGCAGATCACTCACAGCCGTTCTTTGCAGATGTCCATCTTGCCGTTCATCCTGAGAGATCCGTTGGAGGAGTTGGAGATGCCTCTGAGGCTCTTCGATCAGGATTTCGGCTTAGGGATGAGGCTCGAAGACCTTTACCAACCTATTCCCTACATGATGAGGCGGGGATACTATCGGCCTTGGCGGCACGTCACCGGACAGAACAGCGGAGTTTCGAGCATGTGCTCCAACAAGGATAACTTCCAGGTGATGCTGGACGTGCAACAGTTCAGGCCCGAGGAAATATCCGTGAAGACGGTGGACAACTCCATCGTGGTAGAGGGCAAACACGAAGAGAAGCGAGACGAGCATGGATTCGTGTCTAGGCAATTCGTGCGTCGGTATCCCCTTCCAGAAGGAACCAAACCGGAGGCCGTAACCTCCACCCTCTCCTCCGACGGAGTGTTGACCATCTCCGCTCCCAAGGTATAGTGCATGAGCCCCCGTTCGCTTTGATCCTTAACGTTTGCTCGGTGGTTTTTATCACACATCGTGACCGATTCTCTCTTCCTCTCACGCAGGCTCTTCCAAGTTCAGACTCCAACGAGCGATTGGTTCCTATCACTCAAACGGGTGCCCCTGCAGTGAAGGAATCACAGCAGCAGGCAGTCCAAAAGTCAGCGGATGCTGAAGATTCCAAAAGAACGTGATCCTCGACGTTCCCGTTCATTCCATTCCACACCTTCGTTCGAGATAAATGAATCGTTTCCTCATTATTTAATTTTCCATGCAAAAATCTGATTGCTTAATAAATAAACTAGTCATTTTGTAATTTCTGATTGTTTTTATTTCGTTTGCACGTGATCTCGATCACCCGATCAACCTATATGCAAGCGTTCGTTTAAGAGCCGCATAATTGTGGTAAAAAAGGCAATGTCATGGAAATGAATGGGTTTCTCACTCTTCATATACGGTCTGATAAGCTGTAAGAGGCTTTTCTCCCTCCTTGTTTGACATTAGGAATTTGCAAGCATCCCAGTGAAATCTAATATGTATCAACATATTTTCTAAGCAATACTGATGCATTGCTGTCAAGCTTGAGCAAGAATACTGGAATATACAGCCAGGAATGACTCCGTAAGGGATGCTGAAAGGAAACTTCCGTCAACAACCTTTATATGGCTAGTTTTTTAGATAAAGCCTGATATTTCTGTCATCTGAAATCGGGAACTAATCGACAAAACATCCGATAATCTCATGCTTCAAATAAACTGTTTACCATAGTCTAGTCAGACTTTCATGTCATAAAATACTTAGTGAAAGTATTTTTATAAAAATAAATATCATATCAGAAATGAAATGTTGATTATCATTATCCTTTTATCATAGTATTTTATACTAAAGATTTTTTTTAATAAACTCCAACGCATTAATGTGGAGGAATAAAAAAATGATACATTCCAATAGAATAAATGAGTAAAATATTTTGACTGACATGCTTCTTATAGTATCAACATGTTTTATACATTTGTATCTTACTTGATGGAGAAAGGACTAGAAATTTAATGAAATAAAACTTTTCAATTTTTTTATTGCCATTAAAATTGCAAGTGTCACCAAATAAATTTACATTTGGGTATACAGATTGAAGAACCTTTGAAAATGAACTATTAATTAGAGCTAAAGTTTTATTTTGTTAGATTTCCATTTATTATAATTTTAGGGTAAATGTTATTTATGGAGACAATGGTTTTCAATAAAATTGCAGGAAAATTGTATGCCCTTTAACATTCTCTTTATATATATTATCAAGATTAAATCAGAAATTACAAAAATGTGCCAACATGTTTGTGAAGAAAATTATTTGAAAAATCACTATGTATGATTTCCTTTATAAAGTCATCAATTTTCTAATTTGGATAGGTTTCCTTATTTGAGATTAAATACGTTATTATAAGTTACTGCATTTTGATTACAACATTTTTACTATTTTAGAGAACACAGATTTATGGTACTAGGTTGTTTTAATTCAAAGTGATTGAAATTATGAGAGAATAGACATTCTTCAAAATGTTTAGCCATTGTATGTACTAAGTTAATTGAAAATACATTGCATAATCACCTATACAGAAAAATGCCTTAAGAAACCTAACTTCTAATCAAATGCTCTATCCGTTGGATACTTTTTATCATGTGATTGGAAATTTTTAAAAAATAGACATACAAAATTCATCTGAGCTTAACACTCTTATTTTTAAAATTGTTCATTTTTGAGGTTCATCGACAAGATACGTTTACTTTCTATTGGAAAAAATTTGTCAAGTCAAACTGACATTAAAACTGCTAGGATGCACACCGTTCTCCGAGTAACAATTGAAAACCCTTTACATATGATGAATACTATGGTTGATAATTTCTTGAAAAAAAATTTTTAGTGAAAAACTTGCAAAGATATACATACGAACGAAATTTCAATGCCAAGTTTATCACCATTTTCTAAAATATGTTTCTGAAAATTCCTTAATTTTCGGCAAATAAATTAGCTTCCTCCTAGAGTTAAAAAATATCTTTAAAGACCAATGAATAGTTGTTGATCAAGGGATTCTTTGTGAATGACTTCCTTATCCATTCATCAGAATGATGAAGCATTACAACTGTGTGATTTCAGCATATCCTACAGTCCATGCAGCCGTAATGTATTTATTTAATGACTTATGAACACAAGGATGTATATACTGACTTCTATAGAGAATGATTGCTCCGAATCAACAGTATAGATTGACATAATGCTAGTCCAATTTCAGACTCCAACAAGTGAATGGTTCCTATCACTAGAAAAAGGTGTTTCGGTTTATTCAAGCTCTAATATTTATTCCCTCGCATCAGTGACTTCTCTCAATGCATTGCCTGATATCATCATCATCACCTGCATCATCCGCATCAATTTACATCTTTGACAAGGTCAATGTTACTTTTCAACACTTTCCTTCAACTGTTTTAAATCAAATGTTAAATTTAAGTTGACATCTCAATGAAAACAGGGATTGTCTTAAGCAGCATCACTTCAATCGAAGGGTTTTTCCTGAACAGAATCGATTGCAAGTTCTCCCCGCAGGGACTTCTAAAGTCCCCTTCCGTTTCATGCAACGAGTTTGTAAAAGATCTCAATCCAGGATTTTTGAAGTTGATCCAGCTTGATGTACATCAAAAGATCCCTCTCCATATCAGATCCTGCTTGGAGAACTTCTTTATTTTATGTATTTACAACTTCTTCCCTCACTGACCTACCTCTTATTAGACCAAAAACAATAATAAGAAATATTTGCTTCCTCTTAATTTGTTGGATTTACTTTCTGCATATCGAGATGCTATTAATCCCACTTCCCTGAATCCTATCCTAGCGTGCTATTGTATGCTGGGACTGTGACTTTAATTACTCTCATAGACCAAGCGTAGAAAATCAGAATGCTCTCTAAATTATGAATATACAGATGGGTGATAATTTTAACACGTTAGTTGCATGGAGGGATAGGAAATACAAGCCTCTCGTTGCATGCTATTCATCTTGGAATCCTGTTTTCTTGGTGTTAGAAATGCTTTGCATACGAGACTTGCTATACTGCAGATAAAAATGCAATAAATTCTGTGCAATCAATGCCCCTCTGCCTCATGTTCCATCGATATACTGAAGGTTGCATGGAAGGGTACCAATTGATTTACCAGCTACTAGACAACATACATTTCACAGTACTCTCTTCTATGGATTGAGCAAAATAGTCCTTTTATAACATGGATTGCTTTCATTTCATTTGTATGTGATCTTGTTCGGGTGATCAGAGACTGAGAGCTACAATAATCACACATGATAGTTTCATGATAAGTAAGTTTGAAGGAAAGAGGGTTTTAAAGTGGAGAATCCTGAAGGCATATCAATGAAACACATTAAGGAAATAAAATCAACCATGTCCTCACTGATGAACTCTGTGTTATGGATGGGGGAAGGATAATTGAGTCCTGCCAAATGCAATTAATCAGTTACTTAAAAGGATCATATTTATCATTTGGTGAGATTAAAAACTTACTCACTGAACCAGTCTTCTTTCCATCAAAGATCTTAACGGATGACCGAATGTTAATATTATTTAACTGACACGTATGTGTAGCGATTGCTGCGTGTCCCGGGGGTCTGCATCTAGGTCGGCAATATTGGAGTCTTATCATGTTGACAGGCTCATTTTACTCTGAAGGGAATCTGGAATAGTTAGTGACTCCTTAAAAATTAATATTCTTCATCGAGTTTATCTCACTTAGGCCTTCATCTTCGGCTGCCTTTACCATCTGTGGAAAAGCAATCGAAGGGGATGAAGATGACTGGGAGACAACAATTGTTAATTGCACAACGAACTAAAATTTTTACCCTCCTAAAGATTTTGTTTCGTTCGAAAAATAATACTTCTCCGTACGCTCCCTATTCGTATTACGTTCGTTCTATGCCACTTTCAAAAAAAAGGTATTCTCCGGTCCGTCAAGGTTGAAAAGCATCAGAAATCCTACCAATTCCTACGAGCAAAAATTGAGCGAGCACGGTGTGTCAGTAGTTTCGACCAAAAAAACATTCAACGAGTCAGTTCGGGAACACTCTCGTCAGTCCCTCGGTCTTTTGGAATGACATCCCTTCACTTTGAATAGGAGAACCATCGTCCGTTAGGATAGAAAACGAAGGCATTCTCATAATATGGAGTCCGGTTAATTTTTCGCGGCGTCCATTTAAATCGTCAAAAATCATCTTCTTCTCGAACGCAGGAGGTGGTAATAATTCGCCCGACGATAAAGTCGGGTGCACCCGACGCTACGCGCGGATTTCACAGCGAAACGGACCCGGAACGTTCCCGAGGGGCATACGGGAAATTTCGGGAAACTTCCCGCTCGTCGATTAGCTCCACGGCGGATATTTCTCGAACTGGTGACGTCACGGGAGAAGCTCTTTAAATACGCGGCCAGTGCCCTCAGTGGACATTACTCGAAGATTCAACAGGCTGTTAAAGACAGAGCGCGGCGATTTGGTTGCGGTGTTTCTCGCGTTCATCGAAACGAACTGGTTCCGACCACTGCTGAAGGTGAGTCGAATCGGCTGATCCGATCTTTGAAGTTGCTGCGAACAGAAACGTGCAGATCACTCACAGCCGTTCTTTGCAGATGTCCATCTTGCCGTTCATCCTGAGAGATCCGTTGGAGGAGTTGGAGATGCCTCTGAGGCTCTTCGATCAGGATTTCGGCTTAGGGATGAGGCTCGAAGACCTTTACCAACCTATTCCCTACATGATGAGGCGGGGATACTATCGGCCTTGGCGGCACGTCACCGGACAGAACAGCGGAGTTTCGAGCATGTGCTCCAACAAGGATAACTTCCAGGTGATGCTGGACTTGCACGTCCAGCATCACCTCGTTCAGTTCAGGCCCGAGGAAATATCCGTGAAGACGGTGGACAACTCCATCGTGGTAGAGGGCAAACACGAAGAGAAGCGAGACGAGCATGGATTCGTGTCTAGGCAATTCGTGCGTCGGTATCCCCTTCCAGAAGGAACCAAACCGGAGGCCGTAACCTCCACCCTCTCCTCCGACGGAGTGTTGACCATCTCCGCTCCCAAGGTATAGTGCATGAGCCCCCGTTCGCTTTGATCCTTAACGTTTGCTCGGTGGTTTTTATCACACATCGTGACCGATTCTCTCTTCCTCTCACGCAGGCTCTTCCAAGTTCAGACTCCAACGAGCGATTGGTTCCTATCACTCAAACGGGTGCCCCTGCAGTGAAGGAATCACAGCAGCAGGCAGTCCAAAAGTCAGCGGATGCTGAAGATTCCAAAAGAACGTGATCCTCGACGTTCCCGTTCATTCCATTCCACACCTTCGTTCGAGATAAATGAATCGTTTCCTCATTATTTAATTTTCCATGCAAAAATCTGATTGCTTAATAAATAAACTAGTCATTTTGTAATTTCTGATTGTTTTTATTTCGTTTGCACGTGATCTCGATCACCCGATCAACCTATATGCAAGCGTTCGTTTAAGAGCCGCATAATTGTGGTAAAAAAGGCAATGTCATGGAAATGAATGGGTTTCTCACTCTTCATATACGGTCTGATAAGCTGTAAGAGGCTTTTCTCCCTCCTTGTTTGACATTAGGAATTTGCAAGCATCCCAGTGAAATCTAATATGTATCAACATATTTTCTAAGCAATACTGATGCATTGCTGTCAAGCTTGAGCAAGAATACTGGAATATACAGCCAGGAATGACTCCGTAAGGGATGCTGAAAGGAAACTTCCGTCAACAACCTTTATATGGCTAGTTTTTTAGATAAAGCCTGATATTTCTGTCATCTGAAATCGGGAACTAATCGACAAAACATCCGATAATCTCATGCTTCAAATAAACTGTTTACCATAGTCTAGTCAGACTTTCATGTCATAAAATACTTAGTGAAAGTATTTTTATAAAAATAAATATCATATCAGAAATGAAATGTTGATTATCATTATCCTTTTATCATAGTATTTTATACTAAAGATTTTTTTTAATAAACTCCAACGCATTAATGTGGAGGAATAAAAAAATGATACATTCCAATAGAATAAATGAGTAAAATATTTTGACTGACATGCTTCTTATAGTATCAACATGTTTTATACATTTGTATCTTACTTGATGGAGAAAGGACTAGAAATTTAATGAAATAAAACTTTTCAATTTTTTTATTGCCATTAAAATTGCAAGTGTCACCAAATAAATTTACATTTGGGTATACAGATTGAAGAACCTTTGAAAATGAACTATTAATTAGAGCTAAAGTTTTATTTTGTTAGATTTCCATTTATTATAATTTTAGGGTAAATGTTATTTATGGAGACAATGGTTTTCAATAAAATTGCAGGAAAATTGTATGCCCTTTAACATTCTCTTTATATATATTATCAAGATTAAATCAGAAATTACAAAAATGTGCCAACATGTTTGTGAAGAAAATTATTTGAAAAATCACTATGTATGATTTCCTTTATAAAGTCATCAATTTTCTAATTTGGATAGGTTTCCTTATTTGAGATTAAATACGTTATTATAAGTTACTGCATTTTGATTACAACATTTTTACTATTTTAGAGAACACAGATTTATGGTACTAGGTTGTTTTAATTCAAAGTGATTGAAATTATGAGAGAATAGACATTCTTCAAAATGTTTAGCCATTGTATGTACTAAGTTAATTGAAAATACATTGCATAATCACCTATACAGAAAAATGCCTTAAGAAACCTAACTTCTAATCAAATGCTCTATCCGTTGGATACTTTTTATCATGTGATTGGAAATTTTTAAAAAATAGACATACAAAATTCATCTGAGCTTAACACTCTTATTTTTAAAATTGTTCATTTTTGAGGTTCATCGACAAGATACGTTTACTTTCTATTGGAAAAAATTTGTCAAGTCAAACTGACATTAAAACTGCTAGGATGCACACCGTTCTCCGAGTAACAATTGAAAACCCTTTACATATGATGAATACTATGGTTGATAATTTCTTGAAAAAAAATTTTTAGTGAAAAACTTGCAAAGATATACATACGAACGAAATTTCAATGCCAAGTTTATCACCATTTTCTAAAATATGTTTCTGAAAATTCCTTAATTTTCGGCAAATAAATTAGCTTCCTCCTAGAGTTAAAAAATATCTTTAAAGACCAATGAATAGTTGTTGATCAAGGGATTCTTTGTGAATGACTTCCTTATCCATTCATCAGAATGATGAAGCATTACAACTGTGTGATTTCAGCATATCCTACAGTCCATGCAGCCGTAATGTATTTATTTAATGACTTATGAACACAAGGATGTATATACTGACTTCTATAGAGAATGATTGCTCCGAATCAACAGTATAGATTGACATAATGCTAGTCCAATTTCAGACTCCAACAAGTGAATGGTTCCTATCACTAGAAAAAGGTGTTTCGGTTTATTCAAGCTCTAATATTTATTCCCTCGCATCAGTGACTTCTCTCAATGCATTGCCTGATATCATCATCATCACCTGCATCATCCGCATCAATTTACATCTTTGACAAGGTCAATGTTACTTTTCAACACTTTCCTTCAACTGTTTTAAATCAAATGTTAAATTTAAGTTGACATCTCAATGAAAACAGGGATTGTCTTAAGCAGCATCACTTCAATCGAAGGGTTTTTCCTGAACAGAATCGATTGCAAGTTCTCCCCGCAGGGACTTCTAAAGTCCCCTTCCGTTTCATGCAACGAGTTTGTAAAAGATCTCAATCCAGGATTTTTGAAGTTGATCCAGCTTGATGTACATCAAAAGATCCCTCTCCATATCAGATCCTGCTTGGAGAACTTCTTTATTTTATGTATTTACAACTTCTTCCCTCACTGACCTACCTCTTATTAGACCAAAAACAATAATAAGAAATATTTGCTTCCTCTTAATTTGTTGGATTTACTTTCTGCATATCGAGATGCTATTAATCCCACTTCCCTGAATCCTATCCTAGCGTGCTATTGTATGCTGGGACTGTGACTTTAATTACTCTCATAGACCAAGCGTAGAAAATCAGAATGCTCTCTAAATTATGAATATACAGATGGGTGATAATTTTAACACGTTAGTTGCATGGAGGGATAGGAAATACAAGCCTCTCGTTGCATGCTATTCATCTTGGAATCCTGTTTTCTTGGTGTTAGAAATGCTTTGCATACGAGACTTGCTATACTGCAGATAAAAATGCAATAAATTCTGTGCAATCAATGCCCCTCTGCCTCATGTTCCATCGATATACTGAAGGTTGCATGGAAGGGTACCAATTGATTTACCAGCTACTAGACAACATACATTTCACAGTACTCTCTTCTATGGATTGAGCAAAATAGTCCTTTTATAACATGGATTGCTTTCATTTCATTTGTATGTGATCTTGTTCGGGTGATCAGAGACTGAGAGCTACAATAATCACACATGATAGTTTCATGATAAGTAAGTTTGAAGGAAAGAGGGTTTTAAAGTGGAGAATCCTGAAGGCATATCAATGAAACACATTAAGGAAATAAAATCAACCATGTCCTCACTGATGAACTCTGTGTTATGGATGGGGGAAGGATAATTGAGTCCTGCCAAATGCAATTAATCAGTTACTTAAAAGGATCATATTTATCATTTGGTGAGATTAAAAACTTACTCACTGAACCAGTCTTCTTTCCATCAAAGATCTTAACGGATGACCGAATGTTAATATTATTTAACTGACACGTATGTGTAGCGATTGCTGCGTGTCCCGGGGGTCTGCATCTAGGTCGGCAATATTGGAGTCTTATCATGTTGACAGGCTCATTTTACTCTGAAGGGAATCTGGAATAGTTAGTGACTCCTTAAAAATTAATATTCTTCATCGAGTTTATCTCACTTAGGCCTTCATCTTCGGCTGCCTTTACCATCTGTGGAAAAGCAATCGAAGGGGATGAAGATGACTGGGAGACAACAATTGTTAATTGCACAACGAACTAAAATTTTTACCCTCCTAAAGATTTTGTTTCGTTCGAAAAATAATACTTCTCCGTACGCTCCCTATTCGTATTACGTTCGTTCTATGCCACTTTCAAAAAAAAGGTATTCTCCGGTCCGTCAAGGTTGAAAAGCATCAGAAATCCTACCAATTCCTACGAGCAAAAATTGAGCGAGCACGGTGTGTCAGTAGTTTCGACCAAAAAAACATTCAACGAGTCAGTTCGGGAACACTCTCGTCAGTCCCTCGGTCTTTTGGAATGACATCCCTTCACTTTGAATAGGAGAACCATCGTCCGTTAGGATAGAAAACGAAGGCATTCTCATAATATGGAGTCCGGTTAATTTTTCGCGGCGTCCATTTAAATCGTCAAAAATCATCTTCTTCTCGAACGCAGGAGGTGGTAATAATTCGCCCGACGATAAAGTCGGGTGCACCCGACGCTACGCGCGGATTTCACAGCGAAACGGACCCGGAACGTTCCCGAGGGGCATACGGGAAATTTCGGGAAACTTCCCGCTCGTCGATTAGCTCCACGGCGGATATTTCTCGAACTGGTGACGTCACGGGAGAAGCTCTTTAAATACGCGGCCAGTGCCCTCAGTGGACATTACTCGAAGATTCAACAGGCTGTTAAAGACAGAGCGCGGCGATTTGGTTGCGGTGTTTCTCGCGTTCATCGAAACGAACTGGTTCCGACCACTGCTGAAGGTGAGTCGAATCGGCTGATCCGATCTTTGAAGTTGCTGCGAACAGAAACGTGCAGATCACTCACAGCCGTTCTTTGCAGATGTCCATCTTGCCGTTCATCCTGAGAGATCCGTTGGAGGAGTTGGAGATGCCTCTGAGGCTCTTCGATCAGGATTTCGGCTTAGGGATGAGGCTCGAAGACCTTTACCAACCTATTCCCTACATGATGAGGCGGGGATACTATCGGCCTTGGCGGCACGTCACCGGACAGAACAGCGGAGTTTCGAGCATGTGCTCCAACAAGGATAACTTCCAGGTGATGCTGGACGTGCAACAGTTCAGGCCCGAGGAAATATCCGTGAAGACGGTGGACAACTCCATCGTGGTAGAGGGCAAACACGAAGAGAAGCGAGACGAGCATGGATTCGTGTCTAGGCAATTCGTGCGTCGGTATCCCCTTCCAGAAGGAACCAAACCGGAGGCCGTAACCTCCACCCTCTCCTCCGACGGAGTGTTGACCATCTCCGCTCCCAAGGTATAGTGCATGAGCCCCCGTTCGCTTTGATCCTTAACGTTTGCTCGGTGGTTTTTATCACACATCGTGACCGATTCTCTCTTCCTCTCACGCAGGCTCTTCCAAGTTCAGACTCCAACGAGCGATTGGTTCCTATCACTCAAACGGGTGCCCCTGCAGTGAAGGAATCACAGCAGCAGGCAGTCCAAAAGTCAGCGGATGCTGAAGATTCCAAAAGAACGTGATCCTCGACGTTCCCGTTCATTCCATTCCACACCTTCGTTCGAGATAAATGAATCGTTTCCTCATTATTTAATTTTCCATGCAAAAATCTGATTGCTTAATAAATAAACTAGTCATTTTGTAATTTCTGATTGTTTTTATTTCGTTTGCACGTGATCTCGATCACCCGATCAACCTATATGCAAGCGTTCGTTTAAGAGCCGCATAATTGTGGTAAAAAAAGGCAATGTCATGGAAATGAATGGGTTTCTCACTCTTCATATACGGTCTGATAAGCTGTAAGAGGCTTTTCTCCCTCCTTGTTTGACATTAGGAATTTGCAAGCATCCCAGTGAAATCTAATATGTATCAACATATTTTCTAAGCAATACTGATGCATTGCTGTCAAGCTTGAGCAAGAATACTGGAATATACAGCCAGGAATGACTCCGTAAGGGATGCTGAAAGGAAACTTCCGTCAACAACCTTTATATGGCTAGTTTTTTAGATAAAGCCTGATATTTCTGTCATCTGAAATCGGGAACTAATCGACAAAACATCCGATAATCTCATGCTTCAAATAAACTGTTTACCATAGTCTAGTCAGACTTTCATGTCATAAAATACTTAGTGAAAGTATTTTTATAAAAATAAATATCATATCAGAAATGAAATGTTGATTATCATTATCCTTTTATCATAGTATTTTATACTAAAGATTTTTTTTAATAAACTCCAACGCATTAATGTGGAGGAATAAAAAAATGATACATTCCAATAGAATAAATGAGTAAAATATTTTGACTGACATGCTTCTTATAGTATCAACATGTTTTATACATTTGTATCTTACTTGATGGAGAAAGGACTAGAAATTTAATGAAATAAAACTTTTCAATTTTTTTATTGCCATTAAAATTGCAAGTGTCACCAAATAAATTTACATTTGGGTATACAGATTGAAGAACCTTTGAAAATGAACTATTAATTAGAGCTAAAGTTTTATTTTGTTAGATTTCCATTTATTATAATTTTAGGGTAAATGTTATTTATGGAGACAATGGTTTTCAATAAAATTGCAGGAAAATTGTATGCCCTTTAACATTCTCTTTATATATATTATCAAGATTAAATCAGAAATTACAAAAATGTGCCAACATGTTTGTGAAGAAAATTATTTGAAAAATCACTATGTATGATTTCCTTTATAAAGTCATCAATTTTCTAATTTGGATAGGTTTCCTTATTTGAGATTAAATACGTTATTATAAGTTACTGCATTTTGATTACAACATTTTTACTATTTTAGAGAACACAGATTTATGGTACTAGGTTGTTTTAATTCAAAGTGATTGAAATTATGAGAGAATAGACATTCTTCAAAATGTTTAGCCATTGTATGTACTAAGTTAATTGAAAATACATTGCATAATCACCTATACAGAAAAATGCCTTAAGAAACCTAACTTCTAATCAAATGCTCTATCCGTTGGATACTTTTTATCATGTGATTGGAAATTTTTAAAAAATAGACATACAAAATTCATCTGAGCTTAACACTCTTATTTTTAAAATTGTTCATTTTTGAGGTTCATCGACAAGATACGTTTACTTTCTATTGGAAAAAATTTGTCAAGTCAAACTGACATTAAAACTGCTAGGATGCACACCGTTCTCCGAGTAACAATTGAAAACCCTTTACATATGATGAATACTATGGTTGATAATTTCTTGAAAAAAAATTTTTAGTGAAAAACTTGCAAAGATATACATACGAACGAAATTTCAATGCCAAGTTTATCACCATTTTCTAAAATATGTTTCTGAAAATTCCTTAATTTTCGGCAAATAAATTAGCTTCCTCCTAGAGTTAAAAAATATCTTTAAAGACCAATGAATAGTTGTTGATCAAGGGATTCTTTGTGAATGACTTCCTTATCCATTCATCAGAATGATGAAGCATTACAACTGTGTGATTTCAGCATATCCTACAGTCCATGCAGCCGTAATGTATTTATTTAATGATTTATGAACACAAGGATGTATATACTGACTACTATATGAACGAAATTTCAAGTTACTAATAAGTTTGTAAATATAACCTATTCTGTTTGAGATTTTTTTACATTTCAAGGCAGAGATTCGTGATATTGAACAATTTCTGATTCCAATTACCAAGAATACATCCACTTATCGTATTATGTATGCTTCATTACAACAGCTGAATGAAAGTGATTTCTTCACAAATGTAGGTCTATCTATCTATAGGTAGGATGCGGTGGGCACCGAAAGCACATCCTCCCAGCCAGTTCTGAAGAAAACATTTGACTAACTAAATGAACTAAATGCTCCGAATGGATAGGTTTTGAGTAGGGAGGGACGTTGCTAATATTTGCGTGACAGCTCGTATTTTTAAAGTATTTATCAAGTAAATGTTTTTAAATTAAAGCTGAGTGCGGATGCTGAATACAAAATGTCTTCTGGTTGCTCTAAAAAGCTTGATCCTTTACAAGCAACCTCGGTGTGTAATTTAAATTATTCAGTTTAAATCTTTTTCAATCTTAATGCAATAGTTTCAATTCTTTAATCAAAAATGATTTTCTTGCTTTTTCTAAGGATGTAGCAAAGTTAGTAGATTCGATCATAAGTCAGAGCAAATCGGATCCATCAACTTTACTGCAGGTTTGTTAATGTTGTATAGAAATATTTTGATAAGGCTAATGAAATTTTTGTTATTGCTCTTATTGTTCATTCAAACATAAATTTCTTACAAAACTTAATCATTCTATGGATTATTTAGATACCGGAATTCAAGGAGCTGAAGGAAAAATATGTCAGTTCTGATTCCGTTTGCAGTTTGACAGCGAGCCATGGTATTCTGTCTCTTATCGAGGAAGGAGTTTTAGGAATATCTGCGTGCACTGAATTTATATCTCTTATACCATCTCTAAAGTAAGTGTTATAGTGTGCAGATGAGATGTTTCTTTTTGTAACCACCACGGGATTGTTATTAGTTTCCTAAAATTTTAGAAATTATGGGGGAGCGCTCGAGACACTCTGTAGTCTTCTGATTCTGGATCTGAAACTTCAAATAACGACTCTAAATCGCTACTCTTGCCCATTTAATCTTCAATCACCCCAGCATCCCTTGATTAGCGTTCTTGGAGTTGGGAAAGACTCTTGGATGCATGTTTTGAACCAGATGTATCACATCTGCTATCACACCGACACAGAGTAAGTTACTTTATAATCTGACCGTAAGTGATCAATCGGAAATTTGATGAAATCGTCTTACCTTATTTTGTTCTAAATTTCAGTGTCCAGAAGTACAGTTTAGAGCTATTGAAGCCCGTTTTTTTGTACATTTTATGCAGTCCAAAGGTATATAACTTCAGTAAACGTCAGACGTGGTCATTACTTTTGAAAGTGTGTTGTCAGAATGGCTGGACCAAAGGAATGGACATTTTGTTAAGTTGTATATCTTGGTTGCAGGTAAAGTTTATGCTAAAGAGTGTTTTACTAGGGTTTATATCTTTCAAATGTATAAGGAGCTTGCATATCCACAGGTGGAAAATGATGTAACAGCTCTTCTTGAATCCAATTACATGCTTAATGAGTTAACAGACGCTGCTATACAATCTAATGAGCTAGCACTAGTAGCAGCTGTTGGACCTCATCTGGCTGCTTTGTCACTCCAGCTTCTTCAGAATGGGCTTGACCCAAGAATCTGCATTTGCTCTCTTAGGAAGATACTTTCAGCAACTCAAGATACTGCTAGTGAAATAACTATCTTAATCGCAGAAGCTATCGGAAAATGTCCATCTTTGTATTTGAATGATTACATTTTACTTTGTGAGTACTTTTCTATGTTAGGGTTGTCTGAGGTAAATGATGTTTTGATGAATTTTATTTCACTTATATCCTTGATTTAGATTTTCTTTATTTATAGTTGTGGTCTCATTATTATATACCTAATTCATAGGAATTAAATAGCTAGGAAGAATCACTAATCTTCATTGTTTATGTATCAATTTGTCCTGATCTATGTACACTCTTTTTAGGTACTGATATTCTGAAAACTAAGTCTTGCAATGCCCTCTCTGCAAAGATGCTTTTAGTTTCTCTTTTGCAATGGCTTGCATTTCCAAATATTCTTACTAGTGCTGCTGGTGTTGTAATGCAAGAATTAGCCAACAACCTGCGAAATAGCAGCCTTGAGGAATGGAAATGTCCAAAATCTGCTTTTTTAAATGCTGTCACTCCCACAACATTAATACTTAGAGCTGCTGATGCTCAGAGAGTAGATTTTGCATATCTCATGAGTGAAGCAGGAAATAATTGGAGCGAGAAACCTGAACAATTGAAAGAATGGCTTGCACACCTTAAAATACTTACCTCTCATCAACTCTTAATCAAGTTGAGATTGACATTATCAGCAATATTTCTTGAAGGTGGCTTTAATGTTATAGAAGCAGAAGAGGAAAGTTGTGAACTACTTCTTCGTTTGGTTAGAAAAAATGCTGAGTTTGGAATGGGAGTCTTAACATTATTACTGTATAAATTAGCTAGAGAAACTAATCCAGATTCTCAATTAAGACTTCTTCGAAGCATACCCGGCATGGCTGTGCAGAATGTGAGTTAATCTCAGTTATATACATTAATATTTTGTTAAATCATTTATTCATTCCTAATGAAGCGGTAACTTCTATTATTTTATAATTTTCTGTTTTATCTCATGATAATTCATAATTTTAGGAAATTTACTCACCTAAATTTAAAATTTTACTTGTTAGTTAAATAGCTCTCATAAAAATACACAGATATGTTGCCTGATTAAAGGGAAGCAGATTTGTTAGAAAATACAGGAAACTGTAGTTGCTCATTTGTAAACTAGAGCTGCTAAGCCACTGAATATCTTTTATTAAATGTTTGTTTGTTATAATTCATTGGACAAGTATCAGTTTGAGTTACCTGAGTTAATATTAATAAAAAGGTTGAATAAAAAAATTACAAATAAGATTTTTTTATTTAAAATTTTTCATTTTAATACATGTAGGAAAATGTGCCTCTAGTACTAAGCACATTAGAATCTCTCAAAGTAAAAAAGACTTTGAAACCAATTGTGCTTGATCTCTATGTTCATCTGTGGAAAGTGGAACCAAGATGCTATACTTATCTTTATAAACTCCTGGTGGATGATCCAAAAGATGTTGATTGGGAGTGGGAACTTGCCAAAGCAAATGCATTAAAAGAAATTTGTGATTTGCGGTGAGTTATTTTTCAGTACTGATGACTCTCTTTTTTTATCTATTATATATATATATATATTGTTCAAATATTAATATGTAATTAATATATATTGTTCAAATTGACAGCCTAAACTACATGGGCCTGCATAACATAATAAGTTTGGTTTACAATTTGGCTTTTCCCTATAAGAATTCATTGGCCCAATTTTCTAAAAATTTTTAAAGCACCACTAAGTAGTTAGGAGATTCAAATTTTAAACATCAATACATAGTCTGAATCACTGTATACAATTGTTATGTTTCCTGTAAATGGTCACAGGTTGATTCATTTATTATTATACATATCAAGTGATGGCTTACAGTTTGCAAGCTAATATTTACTCATTTTTCAGCCTTGGTGTTTGAGTGGTTAGCATGGTTACTTTATAATGCTAAGGTCTTGGGTTGAAATCTCAGTGGAGGAGAAAATATTCTTCTTGGGGTATGGGTGTTAGTCTACTCTCATTGATGAATTCAGCCTCACTCAGTAATTTTCCCAAAGTGGATGTTTTTGAGGTCTATGTTAAATAAATACATACAATACTGCATTTGAAACTAAAGATAAATTTATCATTTTGACAATGAATGAAAGATTAAGTTAAATAGTTTTCCTAAGTGGTATATATTTAAGTTGTTAAGTTTATACTACCCTTTATGATCTCCATAATTTATCAAATATATTCCTTCACTCATCAGTGGAAAGAGTAGTTTATTATCTATCTATCCTGAAGATTCTCTTCAGGCTCTTTGAACAACAAGGAATAACATTTCCATTGCAATTTCACCATTATTTAATTTGTTGAAAAAATGTGATCTTAGCCATTATTTATGTTTTATTCCTTTATTAGCATAGAATAATTTGCCATCATTATTAATGTTGTTTCAAACCTATATTTTGATTAATTCTATTGAAACTAGGGCCCACATTCATGGAAAAGACCTTTTGCCTCTGCTCTCTCAAACTCTCAATCGTTGCTCTCCCACTTATGGTAAAGGAAAAGAAATGGAAGTTGAGCAATTCTACTTAAATAAGAAGGCAAGTGCTGCATCTGCTCTAGCTCTTACTGGAACATCTGTGCTTTTGAAGGAGAAAATTATTGATCCTTGTGCAGTATGGAATGTTCTTGGTCCAAAGCTTTCCAGAGACAGGAGGCCTACAGTAATCAAAAGGTACCTTTCTACTATTTTTTGTTTTAAATAAAATTAATTTTTAGTTCATTATAAGAGCTTTTGTATCTAAAAAAATATCATGCATAAATTTTGCTGTCTTTAAAAGGACCAATATTTGTTCTATATTTTAACAATCATTGTGATCCTTCTCATTCTTGAAACTCATTTTTATTTTCAGCCTGTGCAAGCTGTTTTCTGTGATATTGAGTTTGAAAAGTACCAGTCTTGAGTATGAAACCCTCTCAATTCAATTGGTTTCCAAGCTGTGGTCTTATGTCATTTTGAAAAATGAACCTATTGTGAAAAGAGCTGCTCTGGAGTGAGTTATAATATTTTATCAATAGAAATTTTTAAAAATCAATAATGTTTATAGTTAATTTAATTTTTTGGGGGAATTTTATTTATTATTATGTTGTGATAGCTTCAAGAGTGTTGAGATAATTCAAGATGGCTTTGTAAAAGACCATGTTCCTAATACTTCTTCTTTGAATCAAAATATGGGAACATAAAAAATATTATTTGTTATGATTGAAACATATGAGTGTATATGGTTTGTCTTAAGCGTTTTTTTTTCAATTCAGAGAAAATTCATTTAATTCTGAAAGTAGAAAACTAGAACAGATAGTACTATATTCTTAGAGCCAGAATGAAGGTACAAACCAGTAGTCTCTAAATTATCCTTTACTCTTCGTTGAAAATCATTAATTTTGAATGTCAAGATTAAAATTTTTCTATATAATCATAGGAAGCTTGTGGAATAATTTTGAAATAACCGTTTAGCATTAAACTTTTGCATCTCCTAAGTTGATGAGTATTGTTTTTAGTATGTGTCAATCAATAGTTTAGTGATAATATTATCACTAAACTCACAAATAGTATATTAAATTATAATAATAATTTTTACAACTAAAAATTATGATATTACAGTAATATAATTCTTAATTACAGTTAAATTATATATTTCACAGAAGGTAAAAACTCATTTCCTGTAAATTTTGGTCTTTTCATCCTGTATTAAATATCAGCTTGTTCACAGTTAGTATTTTAGTTTTATATACAATACCTAAATGTTAGCTTTTAATACAAGAAAGAATACCAAATATCATTTTAGAAAGAACAAGTTCTTTTTGAGTGAATATGAAGTACAAAGTGCCCTCAGATCTCAAACAGGGGTCTCAAACAATTTTGAGTCTGGTGGTAGGGGTGGGTATTTTTGAAGTGGGGTTAGGATAAAGATCCTGGTTATCCTGTTCTTAACAAAAAATCAAAACCAGCCATTGCAGAGCTCTGCATTGAGAAAATAACCTAGCCAAGTATAAAGATGCAAAAATCCTTTGCAGAGGTAGAGGATCCTGCAATAGGCTAACTAAGAAGGCCAATGAGAAGTATTAATCATGTTAAATAGATAATAATCATGAATACTGGGATATTGAAAATTGAATGATGTTATTAATTTAATTGCTTTTTACTTTTTATACGAGGTTTGTTTAAAAAGTATCGCGAATTTTGAATTGTCGCGGGCTACGTATGTTCGATTTTTGATCTTTTGGTGGCGTTATGTTGTTACTTATGCCCCTTACTTATTCTGACAAGGTTGGCCATTTTGAATGTTTAGTTAATTTTTGGCAGCTGTTTTGCTTGGATGAGTTTAGGCTAGTCTTCGATTTTCGTCTATTCCAAAAAATGGATCAAAGAATTTGTATCAAAACTAAAAAAAGTCACAGGGGTCAGGTCTGGGGAATACGGTGGCTGCGGAATTATTAGATTGTTGTTTTTGGCCAAAAATTCGCGCACAGGTAACGACGTGTGAGCAGGGGCGTTATCATGGTGCAAAAGCCAATTTTTGTTCTTCCACAAATCCGGGCGTTTCTGGCGGGTTGCTTCTCGCAAATTGCGCATTACTTGAAGGTAATATTCCTTATTGACCGTTCTACTCTGCGGCAAGAACTCATAATGCACCACGCCCCTGCAATCGAAGAAAACAGTCAGCAAAACCTTCACATTAAACCGAACTTGGCATGCTTTTTTCGGTCTTGGCTCGTGCGGCAGCTTCCATTGGCATGATTGAGCTTTGGTTTCTACGTCATAACCAAAAACCCATGATTCGTCACCAGTTATGACTCTCTGGAGCAAATTTGAGTTGTTACGGACAGAATCCAACAGCTCCTGAGCAATGTTAATGCGATGCTGTTTTTGGTCGAAATTGAGCAATTTTGGTACGAATTTCGCGGAGACCCGTCTCATGCCCAAACTATTGGTACTAATCGAATGGCACGAGCCAATCGATATATTTAGGTCCTCAGCAACTTCTCTGACGGTGATTCGACGATTGGCCAATACAAGTTTCTGTACTTCATCAATGTTTTCGTCTGTTGTTGACGTGCTCAGGCGTCCGGAACACTCTTCGTCGCTCACATCTTCTCGGCCCTCTGAAAACATTTTGTAACACCGATAAACGTTGCTTTTATCCAAAGTAGCTTCGCCGTATGCAACAGTCAACTTTCTGAATGCGTCCGCGCACTTTATGTTGTTCATCACACAAAATTTGATAATGGATGGATCAAAAAATTTGATACAAAATCTTTGATCCATTTTTTGGAATAGGCAAAAATCGAAGACGAGCCAAAACACATCCGAGCAAAACAGTTGTCAAAAATTAACTAAACATTCAAAATGGCCAACCTTGTCAGCATAAGCAGGTCTTTAGGTCTTTATTTTCGAGGCGAGATTGAGACTAAAAAGTCTCTTCTTCCATCTAACCTCTTTTAAAAAAATTTAAAGCACAAAAAAAATAGAAAGAGAAAAATAATAATTATAAGAGAGATTTAAGTGGATATAAAAACCTAAGAAAATTCTTAGGAAAAAATCCACTGCAGGAAAACACCCACAATGAAGGGGGGTGTGAAAAACCTGCACAAACCTAC
Organism: Pantala flavescens; assembly: GCA_020796165.1. Taxonomy (NCBI): domain Eukaryota; kingdom Metazoa; phylum Arthropoda; class Insecta; order Odonata; family Libellulidae; genus Pantala; species Pantala flavescens. The sequence goes on along the minus strand of CM036879.1, from coordinate 63,384,496 downwards.
TGATAGAATTAACTAACAACAACTAATTAACTAACATCTAAAAGTAAGGGACATAAGTAACAATATAACGCTACAAAAAAATCAAAAATCAAATATACGTAGCCCGCGGAAATTAAAAATTTGCTATAGCTTTTGAACAGACCACGTTTAATGTTAATGTTTTTTTTTATTCTTTATTGATTTTGACTTATTCTTAAGTGATTTTATTTAACTATTTGAAAACAAATAATGATAACTATCTATTTAAAATCATTTACATAATTCTTTATTCCTTTTGTTGAGAAATGGAATTGGCTTTGATTTGATTTCTACAGATCATTGGCATTTGTTAACCTACCTCAGATGGCTTTGAAGCATGTGCCAGAAATTTTTCGTCAAGGTATTAAGTTACCAAGCGAATACGCTAAGACCCCTGTTGATGCTGCACGCAAACCAGAGGATGTTTTACCTTACTCACCAGGTAATTTATATGAAATTCAATGAAGTATTTAGTCAAGGGTAAAAAAAAATTAAAAGCTCCTTATTATCTGTGGTATATAAATTGATCAAGCATTATTATTATAAATTTCATCTTTTATACTGGTCAGTATTGGTCACTAATATGAGTTGATATCAAATGTTGAATTTTTCTAAGGAATATTGAGAGTATTATAGTACTATGATTTTAAAAATGGAATCTTTAATCTCTTTCATTGAACTTTTAATTAAAAATTGAAGGATACATATGCTATTTGAATTTGTTTTGTGAGGGAACTAAATTCTCATGCAAAGTCTAGTGTAAAAAAACATTATTACTTGTAATTCTTAACTTTTACAGATTATTTTATTTAATTGTTTTAAAATATATGAACCAATACCTGATCATACACTATTTTACCAATTAAGGTCTTGACCTTTTATTCATAGTGTCCTGTTTTTCATGTGATTGCATATGATTTTAATAATTTTATCATATATGTAATATTTTCAATTCTTGAAAAATTTCATATTGTAATTGACACTCTTATCCATAATATTAGGTTGGGGAAAAAGTAATCTATTATTTTATAACGGGTAGATCCCGTTAGTGAATCAACTGTTCTCTCAACTCTACAATCTTAAATTTTTGTTCATTGTCAGGTGAAATTTCAAAATAAATATAATACTTTACCTCATTTTATTTGGTGCAAATAGCTATTAGCTATAGAGGGCTAAAAATGGAGCTCAACAAACATAAAATTAGGTACATTTTACAGTTTTTTTGATAAAGGGGAGAATGCAAGCCAGGTGGCTGAAATTTTTAAGTGTTTATGGTGAAGGCATTGTAACAGCTAATCAGGTTCAATTCTGGTTTCGCCGATTCCAAGCCTGGCATTTTTGATGTTGAAGATAAACCTGCTCAGGCAGGCCCGTCGTAGAAAATGTTGACAAAATCCTAGAAATTATCCAAGTTGACCAGCATAGTTGTTGTAGCATCGCACAGGAGTTTAAGATTGACCACAAAACAGTTTTAAACCATTTGCACAAAGCTGGATTCAAAAAGAAGCTCGATGTTTGGGTACCACACCAGCTAACCCCAAAAACATCATGGATCGAATATCCATCTCAGAAGCAAATTCAGCCATTTCTCAAAAGGATGGTGACGGGTGACGAGAAATGGGTCACATACGACAATATAATGAGAAAAAGATCGTGGTCAAATCGCGGGTAATCAACTCCAACGGTGGCCAAACCAGGTCTAACATCCAGGAAGGTCCTACTGTATTTGATGGGGCTGGAAGGGATTAATTCATTATGAGCTGCTCCCATATGGACAAACACTGAATTTGGATCTTTATTGCCAACAACTGGACCATTTGAAGGTAGCGATCCACTAGAAACGACCAGGATTGGCGAACAGAAGAGGTGTTGTGTTCCACCGTGAAAACTACCAGGCCATACACTTCCGTAGTGACCCGCCAAAAACTCAGGGAGCCTGGTTGGGAAGTCCAAATGCATCCACATTACAGTCCGGACCTGGCACCAAGCGACTACCGTCTTTTTCTTTCATTACAAAATTTCCCTAGCGAAAAAATTTAGGATCAAGACAAGATTGCAAAAATCGACTTAGAGTTTTTTGCTATTAAGAAATAAGACTTTTATGAGAGAGGAATTATGAAGCTATCTCTAAAATGGCAAGAAATTTTTTAACAAAACGGTACTTATTTCACCTAAATCTGACAATCCAAAAAATTCAATTAATTCAAATTGCTGTAATAAATCAATAATCAATCAAATAATCAAAATAATATCTTTTAATAAAATTGAGATTTCTCAAAATATTATTCTGCTTACTAATTTCTAAATATAAACTTAAAGACATTTTGCAACACACATTGCATTGATTCCGATTTCCCATGCATTTCTTACGGCAGAATTATTCCTGCACTGGCGTCAAACCAAGGACATCCTGCCTAAAAAACTTGAATAATTTGCTTGAGTATGATTGTCTTTATAAACACAGAAAAATTTCAATTGGAAATTCATTCAGGAAGTGCCTTAAAAGGAGTTCCAATTTCCCTATGCATTTCTTATGGAGATATAGTAAACCCCCCTAGAATTGAACCAACGACTAAGTAAAACAATCTTACAGAGGCTATATTTAAAAATGTGTACTCTCAATGCATGTGTGAAATTAAAAAATTCTACACTATCGGAAAGTGCAACAAAAATATTTCGGAATGATAGCCCATAAATTTCTCCTGGGGAAAATCGAGATTACATGTCTCTGAAATCCAACCCATGACACACAGGCAACTGCTGATTTTTTTCAAAGTATATAATATACATATCTCCAAATAGGAGGTTTCATAGTCTAGGTATCATATTAAGATAGTAATGAATTTTCAAAATTTGAAAATATGTCACTTCCTGATATTGAACCCATGATCTTTTGTGAATAAAAAATAACATTTTTGTGTAGAAACATATAGTCCCTACAGCCACTTGAAATTAGATTGCTCTAAGTGCCCAGGAAATATTTTTTTTAATTGTCAAAAATCGACCCCATGCATTCTTATGGGGGAAAATCTGACTTTGGGGCGTCCTAGAATCAAGGTAGGGTCAGTGTCTGATTTTTTTCTTGGGTAAGATTCAGATGGCTATCACGCTAAAAAATCAGCAAGCCAGAGAAAAATGAAAAAATTGGGCATATATAGCCAGTACTTTAATGTCCTGGTGGGAAGAATTCTGTCATCAAAAATACATAGGAAATCAAAAATACTATGACACATTAATGTCTTTTTAATTTAGATTGATTAAAGAGTGAGCATTCTAAAACTTTCGGAAAAAGTATTATTTATTACTTAATTAGACATTAAAACCATTTGCTTGTAGTTTGCAATCTAAATTTTACTGATATATATATATATTGTATCATAATCCATGTATATTTCATTTAAACAATTTCCTTTGCTGACTTCAAGATTTACATAATAATTCTTCATTTTCATAATAATTTTATTATTTTGTGATGGATTTGAGACATTTAGTAACAATTTAAAGTTATTATTATCTTTATAGTTATTTATTGCTCTGAAAAGCATTAATCTTTTGATTGAAAATTAATTTCATTTACAGGAATATGTTGGATACAGCTACTTCAAAAAGTAGAGCCTGAAATTGTAGATGGTGTTGAGAAACTTTTAGAAACTTTGTTAAGAAGGGAGGTTCTTACACTGAGAGGAGTACGTGTTCCTACCAATATTAGCATAGGGCGAGAGCCAGAAACATATCATTATCTACCTGATCATAGCGTGCTGAGGGCTTTATATGATTGTGTGAGAAAGTAAGTTGTTTCCTTACTTTAAACATGTATTTTTTTATAGAATTATATAATTTAGTTTAAAGATTTCTGGTTTTAAATATAATTCAGTGTAAAATTCTTAGCAACTGTTACCAATAGTTTTATTACACTGCTGAATTTCTTGCCAGCTTGCAGTGATTTTTACATATAATGCTACTAGTTGCCAAACCTACTTACAGGGAATTTATAATAACACCAATTACCTTTTCCCCTTTCTTTTTATATATCTAAAGATGAGAAAATTAGTGTTATTTTCATTAAGATCTCAATGTGTGTGAAATGATTATTTTTGTAATTTAACTGTTATTTTATTAAAAAACAAAATACACAAGAATAAGACGGGATCGTACTTTTTCCACAATTTTATTTTAACACGACCGGTTTCTGCAAGTGATTGCCATCATCAGGTATATATACATCTTACAGTAGCTATTATATTAGCTCTAACGGAAAGTTCTGTCCATTCTGGTTGCAATGTTTTAACAATTAAGCTCATATTCATTAAACACTGGCAGTTAAAGGGTTAAATTGAACTGTGTTTTAAATGCCGGTCTTATGAGATCCTTCGGTAACAGATTAGCGATTTTTGATGCCAGGTTATTGATGAAATTTACTTTTACCCATTTGTAATTGGAGCTGTTTTCTGTGTGGTTTCGGTATATTTTCTCCATTGCTAGAAATCTCTCTTTTCTGGCCAAAAGTTTGTCAATAATTTCTTTAGAGTAACTATTCCTTATTACAATATATTTAATTATGGATAGTTCTTTCTGGAAGTTCTCTTTTTCTAAGGGAATGGTTAACCATTACCAACCATTCCCTTTATGTAAGAAGTTGGACTAAAGTAGTATTCTAAAATTAGTTTGGAACCTACTTTTAATAATGTAATTTTTAACTACTGGCTTTCTTAGTCTTTTTCATAAATTTCAAGTAATTAAAAACTGAATTTTTCATTCTGTTGGAATATGTTTTAGATATATATTTACTATTCATTTAGAAGCATTCAAAACAAAGTGAAATATTGTGTTCTTGATTTGGCTTTGACAAGTTCCTCGTCTTGTATATTGAGTATTTAATAATATTTTTTAAGAATATCATTAATATGTTACTATCCTCTTATATTAGCTGATTTTTTAGACTGTTCTCTTGAGTTTAAATTTAGAACTCCAGATCTGTTTTCTCCTAAAATATAAGTTCAACTTTTTTCAAATTCTAAACTTACATAATTATATACTTATATAAATAATACATAATGAATACAAATCATAATAATACTTCATATATAGTTGGACTCTTAGATATATATTTAACCTGAACAAATTCATGTAATGTTATGTATCTTTGCGTTTAATTTCTAGAACATCGGCCACTTATTTGGATGGAACTGACACTAATTTGAAGAATTTGTTGATCATAGCTTTAAGTTGCTTAAAGATTCTTGGACAATCTTATCCCAAGCAATTTCCTCCTGTTGATTGGAGTTTTCTGAATGTTTATTCAGATTTAGGATCAGATTATCTCAATTTCTGTCTGCGCTTGGCTATAAGACAGGCAAACTCTCTATCTTGCAAGAAGTTCATTGAATCAAAGTTCAGCTCTATTAATCCAAGTGAATGTCTAGTAAGTGAAAACAAACTTTTATTGAAATCAATGAAGGTAGTAGAGATGTTGTGGACTTAAACCTTCTATTTCTTTCTAGAATGAGCAAATTCAATTTCTGTATCAGCTTCTGGGTGACATATGTAAAGGTGTTCCTCCAAATATTTGGAGGCCTGTCATTGAAGGTTGCTTGATTTACTTGATACAGAAGTCTAAGAAAAAAGAGGGTAAGAAGCAATTTCAAGATGTTAACTTCAATACAAAACTTTTGTATTAATCTATTTTAATTTTCAGAGGGAGAGGAAAATATCAATTCCTTCATAATGGAATTATTTTCATTAATCAAGTCTGCATTACTAATAGAAGAAATTCCAGATGTTAATAGATCAACAATTGCTCTAATAATGGAGAATGTACTTGAGAAAATAGAAGTTGAAGATGTGGTAAATACCATATGTTAGATATGCATGTTTTTTTTCCATTTTTAAATGTCCAAACTTGCTTGTTTGTATCTGAAATCTATCTATCTTTTTCTACTCATGAGAGTGTTTTGCAATAAAAAAATTATATATTCTCTGGTGTTTAGCTTGCCTCTGATGTATTCATTTAAAATATATTTTTCTTTCTATGTATTTATATTCTGTACTTTAAGCAATTTTATGGTTTCACAATCAAAATTCTCATCAAATTTTTATATTTTCTTTAAATCTCGAGAAATATAAATATCTATTGGATAAGATTAGTCTTTTCTTCATCATCATAAATAAATGAATAAAATAATTAATTCTATTCATATTTATAATATATATTGCAGGTGTTTCCATCATTTGTTGAATGTGTTGGTGAATTGCCTACAAAGTACGTGGAAAGAATGAGCTCTCCTTCAGTTTGGTGGGAGGTAACTTCTGACAAGCTAAGGAAGGGTGCTCAGATCCGTTGTGAATTAGCCAGTAGAAATGATTCTGATAACCCTCTTGTGTGGCTCAATGAAATTATTGAAGCTGCATCTTCTTTGCCTGGGTATGTGAAGTGATAATTAAAATAATTGAACTCATGATTGATACTCCTTTCATTGCTTATTCATTGTTTCAATTTTAGAGAGTATACATTTATTCTGAAGACAATTACTCCAACACTTGCTAAATGTAAGGATCAAAACATAAATTGCCAATGGATTCTCCAATTGATGGGTCAAGTAATGAGGATGATCAACGAAAACGCTTCTGAAAAAGAGTTACAGGTTTGTGTCCGTCCTAATAATCAGTTTAGACTATCTATAATTAATGTCAGTCATAGATATACTTGTATGGTACTTTAATCAAGACCTAATGATAATTTTACTTATTGTATCTCATAATCATGAGCATTGAATACCCTAAGGCAGGGGTTGGCAACCTTTTGAGTCGGAAGAGCCAAAAATTACAAAATTTCAAAGAGCCACAAAAATTTTTCTTGCCAACAATAAATAGCACTCGTATAAATATTCACAGGGCAGAGGTAGAGTGAAAAGCGAGCACAATGGGCTGAGAGAGAGAAATGGTGCCCAATATTGGTTAGTCTATTCAAAATCGTTTTAAAATTTTTTTAAAATAAGTAATATTTGCATATGGAACTAAAGAGCTGCAGGTTGCCAACCCTTGCCCGAAGGGAATATGTTCACTTTTAAAAAGTAGGTAAGAATAATTGAATACAATGTTGATATTTAGTTCTTCGTTTGAAATATTTTTTATAATTTCTTTCCTGTACTTCAAAATATCTCTATAATTCATGTGCTTTAACATTATATTCAATTTAGCTCTGTTACTTAATTATCTACAGATAAAAGGACTTTCATTGTTCTCTGTTTTTAGGAGTGAAATAAGAATAATGTTCACTTAAGTAATATCACTATTGTAGTTTAGATTTCCATTATCCACCTAAAGTGCTTGGGGAATATTATGATCTTATCATGGAATTATTTTTTATGCTCAATAACGGGATGTCTTTTTCCTTATTTTAATAAAACATGCAACTTAAGAAGTGTAATATGAGTTTATGTAAAAAAGTGTTTATTTTGAAAATTCTCTAGTCAGTTCATAAATTACATAAAGTAAATACAGATCCCTTGTTATATGAAATTGTATGGCACTCCATAAAATAGACCACTCTAGTTCTAAGAATTTTCTTCCTTATTTAAAAAAATTAATTCACAATTTTTCTTTGAAATACCATTAATACTTTATTTCAATTGATGTAGACTCTTGAAAAGTTTATGGAATGTTTTTAGGGCATGAATTTTACAGATAATATTACAAGAATGGAGGACTACCACAACATTGATGCCAAAACATTAGTTTCTACTTTTCCAGGTTTCATTATTATTGACACCTGAAAATACAATTTTATTATATCACTTAAAGTTAATGTTGGCTTTAGTTAATAAAGAACAAAATAAGAACTTTAAACAAAAGAAATAGAGCTGTATATTTTATGTTTTTCAAATGGTTCTGAATTAAAAAATGCCTAAGTGCTCATGACAGTGTATGGAACCTGGAAAATTCATTACTTTGAAAGTAATGCATGAATCTTTAAAATTGCTAAAATTTTTATGTAGTATATATCTTGTACACAGCATGCCTTAGGCCACTGCAACAAGGGTGCGGTGGGCCCCACACTTTCATAGGCCCATTGTGCCAATTCTTGGGGTAAATTAGAGCTCTACAATTTATAATCATGTATTGGTCAGCATGTTTATAGTTTTTGTTTCTTACGAATTATGCCATTGTTTCCAGAGATTTCAATTAGTAAATTAGAATCTATTTTCTAATACACAATCTACATTTTCAGTTGTTATCCTTACCTCTTCCCAGACTGGGCCCTGGGCAATCCAATTCTTAGGGCTGACCCTGATCTTTCAAAATGAAATCGCTCATTTATGATGTTCTTTTAAGCTACCATTAACCAATGTACACTTTGGCATGAGAATATCATTGTGACAGTACAGCAATTTTGATTAGCTTAGGTACATACATGATGGAATGTTTGTATCTTGGTCAAACAGCTTAACTTGATGATCATTGATAAACATTGGCATTAATACTATCAATATATGAGCATTTATTGAATTCTTAATAAAACTTCTCAATTTTATAGGCTCCAGCTTTTCTCATTGATGTATGGATTTTGTGTATTATCTGCATGTCTGAATGTGATTGCCTAGTTCCTGACATAAAAAAAGTTGCCATTAGCCGAGATAAGAGGATACAAATATTTCCTCAGGCTCTTAGCACTATACTGCAACTACCTGAGTGGCAAACTCTTTCTCCCCAGGTAAAAACTTTCATGCAATTTTTTATATCTGACACAGATTTAAGTTTCAGTAGTCATGAATATAGTTTTGGTGATTTTTTTTTTGGAAATGAAGAAAAAGGCAGTAATTAATTTTTTCCTCAGGTTCTAGAATGGCAGCTTCATATTTCCACTTCCCCTTGCGTTCCAGATTATTTTCGAATGGTTTTGCATAGAGGAATATTGTCTGCACATCAAAATCCTCACTTACTAAAGAAGAATGCATGGATGAGATTCATCAATATGCAAATTAGGAGCAAGAAAGTTTGGGCGGCATGAACCTGAGTCATTAATAATTATTCTAAAAACAAAATAAATGTAACCTTTTCTTAAAAACATAATATTACCTAAACTGTTGTCTCATGCTTCAGTTCATTATTTTCATTGTTGTCAATTATTAACGTCGTAGGTCTCTCGAAAGAATTAACATCCCTATCGTTGACAACTTCATTTTCCGCCTCCACGGCAAAATGTTTGACCTGTTTCAATTTAGCCTCCATGAGTCCTTTGCGAGTATTTTTTTCAATGCATTTTCTTATTGGCGTTTTGCTTGGACTAGACTTACGACTGTTGGGAAACGATTTCATCGTCTTCGCTCTGTAAGAGAATATTAAAATAATACGGTGTGATCCACAAAAGGCAGCTAAAGGAAAATAAAATGCTAGTGACTTACGCGTCCATCAATTTCAAAAGAAGTTTCGAGTATACTTCGTACTCTTCGTCTCCAAATTCACTTGGGTCATGTCGAGCATGCTCATACATATCACAGAATTGATGGACTAACTTCTGGCACATTCCATTCAATGGACCTCCCAATGTATTAATGAGATACGATCTCAAATTTTCCGCTGGATGCCGATGTAACGTTGGATCTTGCTTGGAAATTTCTTTCTCTGTAAAGTGATAAGGAAAACTATAAACTCTTTAATAACTAAGATGATTAAGATAAGATCCAAATAAGAGAGATACTAGAATTCAAACTTAATAATGAAATTCTGAAACGATTAAGTTATACATGCCTAAAAGTTTTACATCGTCCACTGCTTTCAACCGGTAATAGTACGGTGGTACGGCATCTCCTTTATTAATGATATATTGAGAATCATTATTATTAAGCAGCTGAGGTTCATAAACAATACGTGGGATTACGTCGATTCTTCTCTCTATTTCTTTTTTTAAAGACTACAAAAACAAAGCATATTATGGAATAGAACAATACAATAAGAATGTAGCGAATATGTTGATTTCATCATCACATACCTTTTTCGCATCATGGCCTATTGGGACATGAGGTCCTCTTCTTGACCGTAGAGCAAATCTCATTATTTGACGTTTAGCAAATATGAAAAGCAGTATAAAAGTAAGTACTCCACATGCTATGAAAACAACAACCGTAACTCCAGAAAGTTCTTGAGTCATTTCTTTTACTATATTATCCAAGAAGGGTGTGTAATATGGTTCTTCAAAGTAGATTTTTAGTTAACTTATGCCTTTTCGTGGTCTTCATAATGTCTTAATAACAACAACACCAGCATCAGAAACAACACATTGAAGACAAGTTTGCGAGATTTAGCACTATAGTTTACATACATCCCGATAGAGTCGCTGCGGTCACTATGATGGCGCATATTTGATCAATCTTTCAAAACGTCTTTAACTCAAGGCGTAGAGAAACCCTTCTTTCTAAACAACTGTTGTCGTAATCTGTATTTTCTGTCCTATTTCAACTTCCTTATAGTTGCTCGAAAATTTTAGTTATTCATATTTTTTACAGTGAGTGTAATATGTAAAACATTTTAGGGGTAAAATGAAGGTGATGTCTAATCTATCATTCACTTACTCCGGCGTAGAAAATATGCGATATCAGTAATAGATAAAGTTACAAACAACTGCGCACTTGAGAAAACTATTAGTTTCCGTATAAAAGTTATAAATGAACAAAAAGATAACAAAACATAAACTGCAGGTTGACTGTGAACCCAAAAAATGGACATAATAGAATGGATATATTCAATTTTTAATGAAATCCATGGACGTGGAAGTGATAAGCTAATATTAGAGATAGATTAGACCGAGGCAAATATATTTAATAGTAGTTTCAAATTAACTAGAAAGTGATAAATGATGTATTCATATGTAGGTGAAGATTACTTAAATAAAACTTATTTGATGCTTTGAAACGTCTTCTGCGTCGATGGATACTTAAACGCAACTTTCGTCATTATTGCTTATGAAAACATAATGGGGACCTGGACTGATTGATGTAAACATGTTCTGTAATTTTGCAAATATAAAAGCAAACATCAATTTTAAATTTACATTGTTTTATGTACCAGTCAATATCGTGTCAGAAGTCGCGGTTCTTTTTTAAGTCATAGATGGCAATGAGGTAATTCTGGTAATTCGGTTTGCTCTGCTATACAATATAGCCTGTTAAAAATCCTACAGGCCGTTCCTAAATTTCTAGGCAGTATTGTCGCATAGGGGAATCGATTAGCCTCGTAGGCAGGTCCTTTTTTCGCAAAATCAGCAGAAGTTCTGTCTTAAAGGGATAAAATTAAGATTTTCAGCTTAGTTTGGTGGATTATTTCCGATTTTTTGGTGAAATTTGGATAAGGAAGGATGATTCTACACATTAATGAAGATTTTTCATCATTTTAAGAAAAAAAATAAATTTTATAGCGGGATGAAAAAATAAATTGTTTGCCTTACCGGCCGGGAACATTACTAAACTGCCATTGCTTTCTTCCTATCCAACATAAAATGCTAGTTTTTCCTTTTTAATCTTTATACCTTATAAATACATAAAAGGCAAATCATGCTAATCAGGTTATTCTGAGTCGATATCTTTAGGAGGACTTTAATTTTTGAATTTTACACCCGAGGTTTTTGGATTAATCTGAATTACGCTCTCGGGTCTTTGAGTCTCAAGTATAAAAGCAATAACGATAAACAATCGAAGCGTTAAAGTCAATTACTCTCCAGGATTACTACTAGTTTTTCGTAGCGTAAGAAAAAAAAATTAAGTGATGTATAAATAAGAGTGGGCGATCAAGTTTTCCGAAGGTTACTTTCCACTTAAATTATTTTTTACTGAGATATGGTCACTCAAAAATAAGTGTAATTTAATTTTTATGTATCCATAAGGTATAAATAATAATCTAACAAGGAGCGTAAACATTGGCGTCTCCCGACTTTTCAATGAGACTAGCATAGGACGATAGAGGATAAAATTAAGAAGAGTTTTTTTAGCCTCTTCTCGTCGCGCCGGTACAACCCAAACCTGCTTATCTCAGATTACACCTGTTCTGAGCTCTTCAGGAACTTTTTTCACCCTGATTATATTTGTTTTGCCTCATATTTATCGTCTATCATACCGCTTGTGCTGTAAGGGAGCTGTAAAAAATGAGCATATTCAAACACAGAAAAGACATAAAAATCATACTGTCTTAGTATAAACAACAATAAAGAGAAAGTAGTCTCTTTCAAAACAACTCTTGTCACTATAACCAACAGTATTTGTTTCCAAAACCAAATAATGAAACCCCATGGTTGTATTAAATTGTTTACACGTAATATATTAAATTAAGAAGCTTCATCTGCACCATTCTGAAGTATCAATAAAAATTCACATGCAACAGAAAATGAAAATTAATTCATCCTCAAATAATAAAAAAAATTTTAAGAGATCAATTCCATCCAGTACATAAGTATGCTGTTCCATTTTAGTGAAAGATAATATTTATACTGCACTCCTCTTCATGGTATGACATATGATTTTAGTTTTGGATGCATTAAAAGTAGTTGTACTTGGCTATTTTTTCACTCTCTGTCAACAGACAACTAACAAATATTATTCTATTCAATATGAGTTACATATTTCTCCAAACTTTCATAATAAACTATCTAAATTAACTAGGAATATTTATCATGCAGTAACTGAGCAAGAAGAAAATTACTGAATATTAAATAAATATATTCAATTCTATTAATACAATATAATCAAAGAAATGTTGATAATTTCTTATTTTTTTCTGATTTTGAGAATTTTATAAAAGAATTAATTAAATATAAAATGAATTACAGTAAAAAATATTCACAACTATGGATATAATATTTGCTGCATTTACTTAGGATTTTGAAAACTTAATTATAGGAGATAAAGAATGAGATATTAGTAAGTAACTTTTATTATAAATGCCTTACATTAGATCCAAATTCGTAAATAGATATTCATTTCTTCATTTTCTTTCATATGTTTATAATGAATTACTTGCAAAAACAGCAGTGCACTATCGATGTATGTGACAAATATAAATTTGTTTCGATTAGCGGCAACTTCAGCTAGCTTTCTTCTGTGACATTAACTTGTAGAAGTAATATTAGCAATTTAATCGGTTATTGTATCTAATAATGAATAAATAATAATTTTTGGGAATTCTATATTGATCACTCATTGTTCAACACACACACACATATATATATATAACAAACAGCACCTCTTTTAAATTGAGATCGATTTCCCATGCATTTCTTATGGTAGTATGTTTCTCGCCCGGGAGTCGAAATAAGGATAATCCTTCCCATATTTATTTATCGTCCGCGTAAGTATCATCGTCGTTATACATTTTCGTAGCATAATTCATTCAGGAAGTGCCTCAAAAGGTCTTATGATTCCTATGTATTCCTAATGGAGATATTGTATACGCCATCCAGAATCCAACGTAAGACTAATTATAACAATTCCATAGCAGTTGTATATGAAGATATGGCATATCTATAGATATATGAAATTTAAATCTTCCATATAATCGGAAAGTGGCCTAAAAATTTTTCGAAAATCTATATAGCATCTATTCTTATGTGAAAATCGAGATTAGGGGCTCTCTGGAATCGAACCCATGATACGTAGATAACTGTTGATTTAAAAAAATTATATATGTATTTAGCGGTCTACAAAATTTCATTGATTTAGCCCTCATATTAACATATTTATAGAATTTTAATGTAAAGAGAAGACCTATCTATAGGCATAGGTATATCGGAATTAAAATCTTCAACACAATCGAAAATTGCTTTAAAAATATTTTCGAAAATCTAGCACATGTAATCTTATGGGGAAAAAATCTTGATTACGGGGCTCTCTGGAATTGGAACCGTGACACGTAGACACTAATGGATTTTTCACATATTTTTTATGTTATTATAATATAACGAAGTTTTATTAATCTATCTTTTATATATAGCTCGAGAAAATTTTTAAAATTTTGAGAAAATTTTACCACCTGGCATCGAAACCATGACCATGATAGGTGGAATCGGTTTCCTGTTTTAGGTTATAGGTATGGTTGAGTGGGCCATTAAGGGTAAGGATCTGAATATCGTCTCCTAATTTATGTTTTACATTGTATATTTAAAATCGTACATAGAACTTTTTAAGAATAAATAAGTGTCTTATTTGATAATACATAGTATTTATTATGTTGTCAACATTGATATTGATTAATAAAATTTTAAAAGATTATTAGCTACAAAGTCGTGTTAAGAGTATCTGAAAACTTGAGTCCTAATATCGTTCCCCATGAGAAGTCCTCTTTTATCGTCACAGCTTTCTATAAAATTTTGACTATAAAATAAATCTTCAATAATTTATGCTATACTACTGTTTTCCTGGATTCATTGACATTGAAGAGCCAATCAGGATTGTAGTCTATTTTTTCAAAAGCCGCTTCAAAGATATCGAAGAATTTGTTTTTCGAATGTAAAGCCCTCGATTGTGGTTGCTGAAACGGTTCTTGACTCTCTGAATGTTACTTCTGATTCATATTTCCGATTTTCCTAATGGAGATATGGTATACTCCATCCAGAATCCTCTGTCTATCGGCGATCTAAACTACTTATTACCCGCCAACCCTATATCGGATGAGAATGGGTAAGGAATATTGTTTCTTACAGGAACGCCATGTCTTTTACATCTCTTGCAGTTAAACCAAAAAGTGTTTGTTTATTTTTATACAGTAATCAGCCAATTGGTCATCTAAATGTGGCAGTGAAACACTTTTTCTTCTTCCTAGAGGGACGGAAACAAGCTTCTATGGTGTTTTGTCAGCATTCCGACTGTAATCCTTCGAAGATGCCCTAGTAACACCATACTGCTTAGAAGCTTTTCTTCAGACCCATTTCTCCCCAGCGCTTATCTGTAACAGCATTGAGCATCGCAACTTTGTCCCATTGCTTTTGTTTCTTGATACAATACATAAAGATACTTGTATGCATAATATTAGACTGCGCAGGGGGGACGGTATTGGGATCCTCACCTACATCCAATATGGAGGTGTGTTTTCTAATGAAAGCAAGTGGTTACAGACTTCAAATTTTCAAATCACAGAGGAACAAAAGTGCCCATAGTAATTATAAGTTCAATTAAGTATAGACAATAGTAAACTCTAGGTCCATACAAGGGAATTGCTGAGTGGGACGATATTAGGCGAGGGTACGAACAATACGAAAAAGTATGTAGGAATGACCTTCTATTATTGTGAGTTGAGTAAGTTGAGAGATGACGTATACTGAAAGTAATTGGATTTTAAAACGCCTTCGAGAAGATAAAAATCAATGAAATCCTTAGTTCATGAAATTTAAACATAATATTAAAAATATGAAAATGGCAATCTGAATTTTCTCAGTGAAGATAATGAAGACTGGAATAAATGAACGAATAAGAAATAAATATGCTCCTAGAATGTTTTGTGATGTTGAACATCTGACTTCGAATCCATATCCATCTAGGAAATGGCATAAATGATCTCTAAAAATGTAAGAGTTGATACAGTTTTTGAACAATAAGAACCACAAAATAAAATACGTGGAATTCAATAGCAATAAGGATCATATGAGTTCGAAAAAAATATATTATGAAAATACTTCTAAAAATGAAATATATAACTCAGATATTACAAGAATTTTTTTAATAAGGAGAAGTAAATCATAAATAAAATAGAACAAAAATAATCTTAGTTTGTAAGCAACCTGAAGATGTAGCGAAACTTCTGAACAATGACGGCATTTTCATGTCGCTCGATATAATAGAAAAGATTATGGATTTTATGTTCGATAATAATTATTACAAGTCAAACACGATTCCGTACCTTAGAAGTGAATCAGATAGGAACATTAGACTTAAAGGAGTGTTGTTTGATTTTAATTAAAATTTTTGTTTTCAGATCGGACCCCTTTTTATTCCTCATCCTCATAATCACCATCTATTGAAGATCACTTGTCCGCAACCCGTCTTTCAAAGCATCCAATCCGAACTGCTGATAAAAGGAGTACTTAATGCAGCATCTCAATCCATTGAAGTCCTTACTTGTCTCCATGTTTTTGCAAGCGATACACTTTTATTTGCGAATCATCTCACGCTAATTCGATCTCCCTGTAATCCCGCGTACGTGAGAGCCCTCCATAAGGTGCAGCCTACACGATCTCTGACACGTTATCAAATACATGATATCAAGCAATAAAAAGAACTCCCGCCACCGCGCGATTTCTAGCTCTCTTTTTTCCTACTCTGTGTCGCTAATAGCGCCAATAATGAGAATAGTAATCGGCAGGAGAAAATACGGGGTGGGCGATCCTGAGTGAGTGACGCTTTACGTGGGGGTGGTGGAAGAAGGGGACGGAAATGGCGGGCGAATGGGGGAAGGAGGATTTGATACTGCCATTTTGATTCCGACGCATGCGCAGTGTGCGGCCGGTGCGGAGGGAACCGAGACGCGGCGCTGTCGACGTAGGATCGATAGTCCCGGCGCGGCAGGACGTGGTCGGAAGGTCTCATTCGAACCAGAGAGGAGTAACAGAAAGGTCGCGGATAGACGGTGGTCGGAGGAATAGTCGCGTAATAGGATCTCCTGAGAGAGAATTTCTATTATTTTATTAGAGAAATTCTTCTCTGTTTTATTCGCTCTCTTACCAGTTCCTTCGTGGGGGTGGTAGGAAAGCATTAGGGCGGCTCAGCCGCCGGAAAATTGTGCGAGAAAGTGCGTCGAATGCGGTTTTGACGTGTCGCTAGAGAGTTTATGTCGCTTTCCTTCGGTTTCTGTTCGTCTCTTGCCCACGCTCGGAGGGCGTCCGCTCGCAGTGGACGGATTTGGCGGACGGACACAGTGAGTTATAATTCATCCATCTGCCGCCTCTTGATCGAAAGCCGGCCGGTGTACAGAGGGCGCGGCGAATGACGGATTTCTTCCTCATGAGGTGAGTGCTTCATCAAAATCTGAAAATTCGTAGCGCTGCGATCCCGTATCGGAAGTGAATATACCCGTGGAGTCCTTTGACGGGCACGTTCTACAACTGACGGTATTCATATTCAGCCCTTTCTCGGGATTCGGACACCGGTTCTTGCATTTGTATCCCTAACACTCCCACCATTCTAGTCGTGCTGCAAAGCGTGGTCGAAAATTAGACCGCCTCTTGAGTAATTTCTCTAGGGAATCGGTCCGCTGCTTCGACTGAGCCCTCCTCCCCTTCTCTCGTTGGCTCGGTTCTTCCCCTTTCGCATTTTCCTGGGAAAAAGCCACACCACGCCTTTTTTCGTAGCCCTTTTGCCCGTTCGGTGATTAATTATCTACTCTTTCCCCGATGCACCAACTCATGATGGACGTTAATGAATGAAAGTATCGATGGGAATTTTGTCAAGTACCCAAAAGGATTAAGGAAGGTCGAAGAAGTTGATCGCGAAAATGATTTCGTGTCAGTTTTTGAGATCGATTCTCGGATTCTAGCCGAAGCGGCTGTTTTGCAATCTGTTTTCGTGATAAATAAGTGTCCATACATTTGCATTTCCCTCGCAATTGCAAGATTGGCATCAGCATTGAAAATATGTTTTCAATTTTTATTTTAAGTGTTTGCAAATTATATCTCTTGAAATTTTTATCTACACACAAATGTACACAAATTTTCACCATTCTCCAAATATTCATATATGTATATTAATTACAATATACATTAATTAGTATGCATTCACATAACTTGATAGATCATCCGAATTCATTTACCGCTATAAATAGGATTTTAATATGTTAATTTAATTGGGGAATAATTTAGAATAGTGATAAATTTAGTTTTGTAATAATTTATTTCGGTTTACATGGTGAAATTAGTGACGATTAAAGGAATATGTTGATGTGTATCACAGTTTCTACTCTCATGTTACGTTCCTCGATGTCAAGAGCCTTTCTGGTTGGAAATTAGAACATCTCAGACCAGTTAAACACCGTAGTACATTTAGCTTGAATTTGATAATTTTATTCGTAGCATTCATTATCTGAGGATTTTAATTATTAGAGGAAAAGGCACACTTACATAATTCCCTCAAAGGAAAGGGAAGTGAAGAAAGCGCGAACAACGTTCGACTGTTTTTCCCATTTGATAAATGAATGGATGGATTCGTTGATAGCCCCATCGTTTTTTTCTACTGCCATAAAGAAGAAGGGAAATCCATAATTCTGATATTTCAGAGTAAATTTCAGGGGAAAATGGAACTGTTTCGCAGGTTGAAATTTATTGTGAATTTCGGAAACGGAAATTTCAATCTTTAATCATAATCTTTTGAATCATCTTCTAGTATTAAGATTTCCCAGGAATAACCAATAGAAGGGTTCAGAAAATGTGAGATGAATCCTGATTTGTGTTCTGATTGTGACAGTTATATACATCGCCGTGTTTTCCTATGCACCTTGTATGAAATCTCGCCATTGCCAATTTTTCGCATAGATACAAATACTTTGAAGATTTCGAAATTGTTTTGAGCTCTCGATCATTGATTTAATAGAAACAATTCGACGCTGGGGGGGATAGAAAAGCACAGCCAAAACAGTATGGAAAATAATTATGAATCCTTTTGTGATATTTAATCTCATGGGTGAAATTGAATTCATCGTTGAGATGGACTTGGTAATGTGTACTGCTTTCATGAATTAATCTTCAGCCGACAGCATGAAAAAGATCTTGTTTATCAGTATCTCTCCAAAATGGTTCTTTTTGTGGTTTCTTTCAGAGCTAACCTCTAGCATTACTACTCTGTCCATTCGTACTTCTGTTTGCGAGATTATCTCCTTCCAAGAGACCGAATAAAAGCCAAATAAAAGCCATTAATATTCAACCTCCTTTTTACTTTTCCCTTAAGGTGAAATAAAGTTAAACGGGACGAAAGTCTTACAAGTTCATCATCATTCATATCACATATACGAGCCAATATTTCGCCCAGTAGTCATTGTTAAATGAATTTACTTCTCCACCTCGAATGAGTTCTTCGTGATAAAATGACAGTGATATATATTTTTGGAAGAACGTCGCACTCATACTGCGACTCCTTTACAAAAAAAGCGTTATCTTGTCGCTGAGCTTAATTTCCATTCAAAGAGCATCAAAGCACCGTCAATGGAAACGACCGATTCAGGAGACTCGTGCGGATCCTCGTATTATCGATAGACATGCAACTGCCAGAAAAATCATCACTTGACAGCGAAGAAGTACTCGCAAAACTTTTCTTGTTTCAATCAATGTTATACACACTTCAAACAATCGATACAATATAATTTAGTACTATACGAGACTAGACTACTTTTTGATGTTGGACTGAGTGGAAAAGTGTCCACTTTGAAACGGAGTCGGAGAATAAATAAATATATAATAGACTATTGATTAGTATTAATGAAATCAATTTTCTGATGAAACTTTATCATCATCCTTCTTAGTTTGCTACTTCTTTATTAATTTGTATTTCTTTGAATAATATAAGTTAAATTGAACTTTAATTATCGTACTTTCTTTAAGAGATTGAATACGAATATCTTCGTCTCATCGTCATGTCGATTTGTCCTGCATAGGATGCTGCTTAGATATTTACTTATGATTTCAGCTTTGTCAGATTACAGGTTACTCAACCTTACTTTAGACGAAGCAACTGCAAAAATAAGTGTCTACATTCAGAAAGTAATTTAAGGTTCATTAAAAATTATGATAATTTCATCCTTAACTAAAGTAAGACATTCTACTATTATTTAAATAATTTGGAATTCATATTGAGCTAATATAAATACGCATTTAATCTAATTGAAGACCTTATTTAATCATTTATGACGGAAAGTATTTTCTTTGTATAATTCAGTTATTAATAGGAAAAATAAGTACTTCGTATTTTTCCTATTTAGAATGTCGTTCCACGAAGTGCGGCCATCCACGATACAATTAATTCTGTTATGTTATCATTCATAAACGTATATTTTAAAATTTATATTCTTACGTTTATTTATTAAGATAATTTTTCTGATTGCAATTGTGACACTGTAGATCTTTAGCCCACAATTTAGAAAATAGTATATTAATTAATTTTTAATTCTATGAGATCTGAATTCAGCCTATTAAGGGCTCTATTGATTCATAACGATCCACGGATTGCAATGAAAGACTCCTAGATATGGATCCTCGCGGCGAGAACAGTCGACAACGCGTGATGATGATTAACCGATGATTGCATTCCGAATAATTTCAGTCTGAAACATTTCCTTATGCGAGTTATTCTCAAATTACGCAGAATACGCCGTGAATCGACGCTTCGAATGATCGGGGACCGCCGTGCGCGCGCTGTTGGGGGCAGTCGAAAGTGGCGCCGCCAACGGGGCCAGTGCGCTACCCCGTTAGATACTACGTACGTCTCTTACTACCAAAAAGCGGGAGTAGTACGGTTGCTGCCGCGCCTCCGCGCTCATATTACACCCACGACCGCATTTTCGCTTTTCCCCATCACTCCTAGCCCGGCGACCTTTGAACTCTAAAACATTCAAAATTTTCCTCGAAACAGGTAATACGTACTTCTAGAGCTGAAATAAATATAAATATTTAAAATATTTTTACTTATCCAATATAACAGTTCTCTGGGTTTTCTTACTGAAATTCAATTTGTAAATATTGTAAAACGTAAGTTTTTTTTAAATATATAGAGAATTCGAATACGTCACAAAATGCCGAGATCTTTAAGAAAATATCAAGTTAATTGTTCTCGCCTCCTCGCTTTTATTGCTAGCGAGCATTGGGTCTACACATAAACATCTTCTCTATGCTTTTTACCTTTGATTCCTATTTCGATTTTCTGACACACCAATATTTCAGGAGCTCCTCCACTTGATGAATTAGATTTTCAAGATTCGCAGTAGTTATATATATATATGAATGAATACGTGTCTGTCTCTGTAGATTCAAAAACTATACGTCTAATCGTCGTGAAAATTTGGGGAATTATTAGGTATATCCCCGGAAAGGTTTATGTGAAAAAAATTTTAATTCGGATTACTCACAATCAGCTCGACTCCAGAAGGGAAAAACTGTAACCCAATACATGTAAACTTAGATTTTATCACTTGCATGCTTCCATTCTTTTGCAAAATTAAATTAGAAATAACCAACATATGGATTTGAAAGTAACACCAAAAGAAGGGAAATTGAATAAAGTTTCTTATTTTGGTCATGAAATACAGTTTACGATCAGATAATCAAATTACGAGACTTTGGATAAATTAGATGATAATTTTGATGAATTTTGACTCTGTAAAAAAACTATATCTTAGTTATCACGAATGCAATCGTTAAATTTTCTCATAAGAATGCATTGAGAATTTATTCCAGTATTCAAATGTGTTTGTTTATAGCAACCTAAATTATCGCGGAGTAAACGGTTTTCGTATTTAATGAAAATGATATTGAGATAAATTCAAAAGATTGAATGCACTGCGCAGCGTAGTGAGTTAATGACGTTACCTAATTTTGTAACAAATTTCATTTATTTTCAACATTTAAACTTATTTTATGCCTTTGACGAGACAATGTCATTTTTAGCTCTTCATCAGTTGAATATGTGTTCTCTTTGAGATTTTCGAGATCCGAAGTTTAGAGTAGCACATAAATTAGCATATCTTACTCTGAACTGAAAAGGTGCGGTGATAATACATGTTATTATATTCCGAAGAAAGTATTGCAGATAGTATAACATATATGATTTTATTCTAATAGCCTTGCAACGCGGATAGCTACATCATATTCAAATAGCGAAAGGATTTTCAACGGGAAAAATACAAGTACGATACATAAATTGATCCCATTTCTGCAGAATTTATATTTTTTCAAATTATTGTTTAAATATTACAAATTATTCAATTTTAAAATGTTTTAAATGCTTGAAATGTATTTATTTTAAGATTTCAACAAATTAATTTAAACTAAAAAAAGAAAATTAATGATTTGACGTTCGATTTTTCGTTAGCAAATTCTAATAGATACAAAATGCAGTCAAAAACTTTTACAATTTTTATTACGAGAATAAATTATTAATATTGAATATTAAAAATATTATTAATTTCCAGCCAAAGAAAGGAATTTGAAATACTTTTTCACAACAACGCGTGAACGGGTCGTGCTGGTTTAAGAAAATAAAACGCTGTTTAGTGTTATGCGTCATCCAATAGAAATGGTTCCTGTTATATTTTTTGTTGTTTGCTATTGATTATTTAAATGCTGGATGGTTTCTCAGTAATCTACAATATAATTAAATTTTCACCATGGTTTCTCACCTATTAACGTGAATGAATGTGTTGTTAATTGTGGATGACTTTGCAGGAGTTCAGATTTATGGTTTTATAAATTTCATACCATGAAAAATGTGGAAGAAGATTATTGAATCATCGAATTAAAAGACCAATGATGACAAGATCCTGATAATAAATGCGTAATTTTTCTAGCAAATAACGTACTCTACATTGTTTTAGTAACATTTAATAATAATTAACTTCAACAGTGGTTTAACACTATTACCTCTGTATTTTACAACCAGAACGACAGTTTCAATTTATGTATGAATCCCAATCTTGCTCTAGTATTTTATTCATTATTCATCTATAAACACGCAAGGAATAGAAGTATTTGCGTATAAGGATCAAAATATTTTCGTTACGAAACTTACGGGTTTATCGATGCAAAAAACACTTAATTCTTACTTGCTCTCTATATTATTACTTTTGTAACTCTAAATTAATGATAACTCGCATGTAAAAACAGCCTCAATATCTTCTTAATAACCATAGATGCAACAGTACGGAATCCCTTTAGAAACCTTTATTTTCTTTCGTTGCTGTTTCCTTTTCATTCCGATTGCTACGTCACTCTCTTTCTCTACAAATTTTCAAAGGGATTCCGATACTCTCATCGATTTAATTTTATTTCCCTCGACATTTTTTACCTTTCATTTCGTCCGCTTCGCTCTCATCTTAGGTACTGCTACGCTTTCTACGTCACGTTTTATTAAATAGTTAGTGAACTCTACTGATATATATATTTGTAAGACAAAATATTTGTGTTGTATTTATATGTAGAATTGGAAAATTTTTATCTAACATCTATTTTGTGCTAGAGTGTGATGTGGTCTAATTAGCCATTGGCGAATATATGAATATTTTCTATGTTAGGGGGAGAGAGTAATATCCTTTCAAATACGTTCAGTTGGTTGGTATTGATTAATATTGTTTGCTAAAGCACTATTTATAACTCTTTTACTCTATTGATAGCCTAAAAATATCCTTCGAAGTAACATGTTTCAATGTATTTGTTAGCAGTTTTAATACTACTAAGTTATACAGAAGGGGACAGTGTAATTCTTCTTAAAATACCTTTTCTCTACCATTCTTCCTAATTTTTCTTCGTCATCAGTTTTCCTCTACCCTTTCATTTCTCTTATTACTGCAATAGGTAAGTGAGACGATAAAAAGGAAGTGAATATAGATCGCTCTCAACTTTGATTTGGTGATTCATGACGTACGTGAGATCTCTTCATTATTTACACCATCAATGTAGGTTTAGGAAATGTTTTGTCGTCAATAAATGCTCTCCCTTGAGTAGGGAATAAGAGTCCGTTAACCCAATCTCGCAAGAAACGACTTGGATTTGAATGCAGCGATCACAGATGAAGGAAAGGGATAATTTTGTTACAAATTGGAATAATTGCTCCAATTCTTACGCGAGGTTTATTCGCATCTTGTCCCGTAATTCAATCGTAAATATCAATATTATTTTCTCTCGCAAGGAATTTAATCACAGCAGTCAAATTTTTGTGTTACTTATCGAGTTTTCCTAAACTTCGGTGAATATATCTTCTCTTTTATGCTATCGAGTCAGAAAAAAAAACAGAAACCGAAAACTAGAAATGGATACAAGAAATTAGAACTGAAAATTAAAAATCGGAAATGGAAACAAATTAAAATGAAATCTACTCTCAATCTCTCATGTCTACTGATTTTCAATATTCCTCGTATAATTATTATTTAATAATGCTATTATATATAGATAATTAGGAGGTTGAAAAATTGGAGGATACAAATGTCAGGGGCCACGCGGTTCGCTAATTTTTCTGCGAAATGGCCATCTAAACCTAACCCAGGAAAAATCTAAAACCCTCTCTACCTATCATGGATTCGATTCTGGGAGGCCCCAAAGTCGGATTTTTCTCTATAAGAATGCATGGAGTCGATTTTTGACAATTTTTAAAAAATACTTCCCGAGAACGTATAACAACCAATTTGCGTGTGGCCAATAATATACATTTCTACACAAAAATGTTATCAATTATCCACAAAAGATCATGGGTTCGATGCCAGGAGGTGAAATATTTTAAAATTTTGAAAAATCGTAGCTCTCTTAATATGAGACATAGATCATTCAAACTTTCTATACGTATAGATACGTATATTATGTACATCGAAAAAATTAACACTTGCCTATGTGCCATAGGTTCGATTCCAGAGCGACCCGTAATCTCCATTTTTCCCGTATAAAATACATTGACCATATTTCCGAAAGCTTTTTATGACAATTCCCAACCGCGCAGAGGTTCAAAATTTCACGCAGCCATAAAAGGGCCCATTCTCACATAAGAGCGACCGTAAGAATGTCGTAAGTGGTCGTTGGTTCGATGCTAGGGTGCGTTTACTATATCTCCGTAAGAAATGCATAAGGAAATAGGAAATCCTTTAGTGTCCCTTCCTGAACAAATTTCCTTTTGAAAATTGCAGTGTTTATAAAGACAACGATAATCAAGCAAATTCTTTTAATCATTTCCCGCAGGATGTCTTTGGTTCGACGCTGGGTCAGGAATATTTCTGCCGTAAGAAACGCATGGGATATCGAATTCAATGCAATGTACGCTGCGATAATATCATAGATTTTATGTTTAGCATTCACTTATCCAAAAAATCTTTCGAAAAAAAGATATTTTTCACTAAAAGATATATTTTCCGATTGCTTGCTGTCAGCAAGCGCACCTTTACTCGTATAATTATAATCATTCAATAATTATTCTGGAAATGATTTTACTCAATAGTTTCTTAAGAGAGGATTATTATAAATGTAAATAATATACAGGATTACAATTACGATTTTTCTTAAATTAAACGTGATTGGATGGGTCTATGAAGTAAGGACGCATGATAATGAAAACTGCCATTTATTTGGGTATCTGTGAAACTTGCGAACAATTAGTAATAACTGAATTAGTACTTTATATTGGGATTGTAAGTTTGACATCTCAGTTATATGCTTATAATGATAAGTTAAATTCCTTTTTATGCAGTCTCTAACCGGTGTTATTTTTATGTTTTCCATTCAGATTTTATCTATAAATGCATGCAACGGCTCTTTGCCGTAACGCAAATCCACCAGGTATTTTTGCACGATGTTGGAATTAAGAGTTTAAAAACTTAACGGTACTTCAAAACTGATAAAAATATTAAATTTTTCTTATTAATCGGTGATCATGGAATTAATGTTGGATTCCCAACTCGCAGGCTTGAATAATTTCATATAGATTCCAGCCGAACAAAAGCTCAATTTGCAAAATTTAAATTATTACCACTCCTTCAGAAAAGTAGCCCACTGACCACGCACTCAAAACTAAGACTCATCAACTCCTTCCTCAATTTTATTTCCAATCATCAAACGTTAATAACCCTCTCCTTAAAAACCTTTGGACCTACTCCCCTAAATCTTACAGAAATAAAAAGAGAATAAAGTAACCAAAATTAATTTGATATAAATTCCGATTCAGCCCCTTCAAAATGTCGAAGCGAAAAATAAAAATATGAATGCCTTTCCATAAATTTTAGCACCTATCCTGTCATGATCCGTCACCATCTCTAATGTATCTTCCTAAACCTACAGCTCAAATACCAACATGAAACCTTTCCATACCTGCTCCCTACATCCCTCTGCACCCCTGTGAATGAGTCCCGCTCCATAGGCAATTGCTTGCCCAGCGTCACTTATGAAAGAAATGGCCAAATTAAGAATGGGACGCAAAAGATCTTCACAAATCGTTGTTTCTGCTCGTAAAAAGAATATTTTAATTTGAGCAACTATTTTTATTTATAGAAGTAAAATTTAAACCTTAAGTTTCAATTCTATTCTAAATTGAAGATATTTATTACTTTAAATTGTAAGATTTTTTTACTTTCCTTTTTATACTCCTTATTTTATCAAAATAATACTCTGATTTTCCAATTACAATCTCATGTAGCTGTTGTTTTCAAATTCACCCTGAAATCATTCTTTATTGATTTTAATTAAGGGAAATATGAATGTATAAATATGAAGAATTAACGGCCAAATATTTTTCTTTAACAATGAAGACATTATACTGAAAGATTATTTAAATTATTTTTTATATTTAACCTTATGTCTTTGATAAAATTGTGACAAACGAAACAATCAATTCAATTGCAATTGTTTTTATCTTTTACCTTAAATATAATTCTGAACACATTCTTATTTTTGGCCATCGAAAATTCCATTGAAAGAAATCTCTGCAATGAAGACCTCAGAGGGGTATGAAGTAGATAGCAAAAATGAAGCAATCACTCGTCTATCCGTTTCTTTTCTATCTCCCATGTTCCTGCAGAAAAAAATCCATCTCATTCGACGAGGAAAACATTCGGAACCTTAAACGCGATACCACTTGGTGGGATTTTCCGTGACAAATTGGAAATTCTCTCTGATGACAACTCACTCGTGGGAAACATGCAATAGTATATCATTTGCGCGATGGAGTACGTTATGGCAGAAAAGCTAAGATTGGAATAAAAAAAGTTAGAAGATTGTAATTGAAATAAAGTATGTAACTAATTATAAAATGGTCAAGCATAGTCTCTATGAATGTATTCGAAAAGGGAAAGATAAAAATTACAGTTGACATAAAATTCCGCAAATTCTGTAAATAATTAGTGAAAATTAATTGCTGTTAATACGTATTTCAATTGAATTACGGAAAAAATTCCTAAAATTAGCAAAAATCGAAAAGAATGATTTTAACGGCAAAAGAAAGAGTAATAAAGACTGAAGAATGCATAAATTTAAATTACAGCGTTAAAATAAATAACGTCCTCGACAGAAGAATAGAACTTCGTAATAAAAAGTGAAGGATTGAATTCTATCAAGAAGCCGTACTTTGCACATAATAGAGAAATGATGTCCAGAGATGGGAATGAGTAATAAAACGATAGATTGAGGAATTATAGAGGGACTTATTTTTCAAATTCAAAAGCTACTGTCAGAGAGGGATTATATTCTCATAAAATATATCTTTTACTTCTTCGTTTGCTCCAACAAATGCACTATTTCTGCGTTTTCTTTCTCTATAAATGATTTCATACATTTGCATCGAAACTCTTTCTTTGCAATGATCATTCACAAAAGTGAGAAGTACTGA
Organism: Pantala flavescens; assembly: GCA_020796165.1. Lineage (NCBI taxonomy): Eukaryota > Metazoa > Arthropoda > Insecta > Odonata > Libellulidae > Pantala > Pantala flavescens. Next base: position 63,356,951 of record CM036879.1, on the reverse strand, counting down.
GCGATAGAACAATGTATCTTGCCAATAAAAAAATATGACCAGGATTTGAGAGCGTATGAAATTATCTGAAAATGCTTTAATATTTATTGAAATTTAATTTCATGTAAATTTTGTATTTGAATTGGGAATGTTTAGTAATGCGGTAAAATCTTTTATTCTTTTTGTTTACTGCAAGAAATATTTTCTATTTGACGAAATAAATTACGGCTCACGCTGTCATTATCTGAAATTGGATTAAATGAAACCTTAATAGCGGATAACACGAAATATCGTATGTCATAGTTATCGGTTGCTTTGATTGAAAAGTCGCGCATCTTCCTGAAGTGGGAGAAACGGGATAAAATGGAAGTGGGCCCATTCACTCTTTACCGCGTCTCCATGAGGGATGTGTCTGGGGAGGGACGGTAGTGATTCACGCTACGAGGAGGGAAGGGTTCTTTTTTCTACGGATCGAAGCGGGGTCAATGTGCGCCATCCCTCGTTTCCCTTCCGCATTGTTTTTCTCCTTCGCATAAAATTCAGAAAGAAAAACTCTTTACGCCTCTCGCGAACGGAAAGAATTTTGAAAGAGAACAGAATAGGAAAATTTAATAACGCTATTGAAATACTTCGATCAGACACTTTGTACATCTTTCGGAGCAGAGTTAGTGCTTTGATTCAATCATTTGATCTCAGCCATCAATTTCTTTAAAGTGAATCTTCGTCCGCATTCCAAACATTTTCCATTTCAATCGTTCACTTGGAAGCAGTTGCACGTTTTCAGAGTGCTGTGAAAATCGGGTGTCTTATGGATTCATACATTTCCTTAAAAACAATCAATCACAGCTTGTCTTTCTTTCCTCATGACATATTCGCAAAAAACTAAGCGGGAGTAACTTTATTTTCTCAATTATATTTTATGTAATTAATAAAATATTATATTCTAACTGAGGTATGCAATGGGACAAAAATGAACAACAAATAGGTTACCCTATTGACGATTGTAAACTTTCGCGGTTATTCTGATAAATTTTCAGCCAACGATCGTAATTTCGTGCCCATAGTCTCAAGGAAGTTTATTGTCTCAACATTCCGTCCCGTTTAAGTCTATATGAAACCAAGGAATGGTTCAAAACTTTGAATGAGATAACCTCCGAAGGCGACTTAAGATGCATGTTTTATTAGTTTTTAATTAAACTCTCAGTTGATTCAAAACCGGTGTTTTTATGCCTTCATATTCTAATTCTAAGAAATTGGTCAAACTTTTGCTAAAACTTTGAGCTTTCTCTCCACAATCCTTCCCTTTCCCCTGTGTTCTTTATTTATTAGGGGATTTCCCAATTCATCGCTTAGTGTATCCAAGAGGGGAGTGGAAAGCAAAACGGTTTACTTTGGTTAATCGATCGTAAGATGAATGGAGAGCTCAGAAGTATGACAACGATAGCCATTAAAATGAACAGCGATATACGCTACTCAAAATACATTTTACCTATACGTTTAGGGATTTTTAGAGACGAATTAATCGGAGGCTTTTCAAAATATTACAGAACTCGTGTTATAAAGGTGGCGTTAAACTTTCCCTTGGTATCCTCGGATAAGTTATAAACTTTATTCAATCATTATAGGTGGCCTCACTTTTTCAATTTCGGTAAAAGGTTTAAATATATTCAATATTCTGAAAATAATCGAAGGTATTCTATGTAAAATTTATCAAGTTTTGTGGAATAAATGAAAGAAATATTCTACGTTCTTTGTTCCTCAATTCTAAATACCTCGTATATTAATGGTTTGATAAGTGATGTAAATCATTAAGTGTTTATATGATATATATATATATTTATCAGCCAATGAAAATCTTTCTTAATTATTTAAGAATATCCAGTCTAAACTACAAGGGCCGCAGGCACACTGATTTTTCTACGTAATCGCCCACTCCACCTGGGAATAAATCGGAAACCGACCTTTTATGGGTTTAGGAGGCCCCAAAATCTAACTTTTTCCATGTAAGAATGCATGATTTTTACCACGACGACACCTGCCATTTATCTGTTGATGGTCATTGGTTCGATGCCAGGCTCATTTGAATTTTCCCCATTTAAAAAACGTGGGAGGCATACTTGAATAATTATATTTCATAACGGAGATGGACAAGGTTTCTAAAGAGCGTAATACTCAAGCGAAAGATGATTTTGGTTCGACTCGCGGCCGTGAAAGAAGCTGCCGTAAGAATCGACCTTTTTTCAACTTATTTAATTACTTAAATTTTAGAGAAGTGTGTGAGAGTTATTGAACTTTCGGAAACACTTTCATAAATTAAAAAGTAGATATAATTATCGATTGCCCACAGCAAAATTTTACTCGTTTAAATTATGAAAGATCTACTTTAATGTGACTAACTAGTGACCAGAGCACTGTTATTATGCAAAAATATTAAATTTTTCTTAAAATGACATGATTTTTATTGTAATAGCGAATAAGAGTTTGTAAAAAGGCTATTTAAAATATGTGTTTTTAGCTAAACAATTCAATAAATTGATCAATAGACAAGAAAATTTTCATCGGATACCCGAATTTTAATTTTCACGAAATTTAAGGGAATTTCCCTTAATCGTCGTTAGTAATTAATGAATTAAAAGTAATAAAAGCTCGTTATTATTTTCTAATAGTATAATATTTTTAAGTATGAGAGTAAAAATATTAAGCGGATTACGAAGATTTTTATTGCCTCTATTTATGACTACAAAGTTTGTTCATATCCGCTATTGAAACCGATAATGAAAAAGCGAATGGTTTCATATGGAAAAATAGAATGCCATACTTCGGTGTTAATTGTGAATTTGCCAGGAAAATATTAATTCATAACTCGTTAATTTTACTTTTTTTATATATCATGTACGTCTTCATTCACGTGCTGTGATAGTCACGCGTGTCGACCCAGCCCTCTTCTAGGAGAGCATTGGAAAATTGATACAGTCCCTCAGATGAACAAACAGATAATTGCGGTGGTCGTTTAATTTAAAGATCCTATCTATGTGTTAATTTTTGAGTCATCCTTTTATTTATTATGATTTTTTCATTGAATGTTCTACCTTATTTATGAAGAGGGACTTTGTAACAAAAGTACGATTTGATTATAAAAATAAGGAGTTATACATAGAAGTATAAAGCAAGATTAATCTCTTTGGAGAAGTACAACTGTTTTGATGCCAAAACAGGATACCTTCATTTCCAAGGTGTGCTTTTTCATTGAGTTTTGGAAGGAAAAATAGACTAAAAAGTGAAGTATTCGTAATTCCAGCCCTAATATGATAGAGGTAATGCTTCAATGATATAAGAAGGAAATGATTTTTATAGTTATTGTTTTATTTTTCATCGACTTTATTGGTAGAGGTGCTGATATTAACTGGTAAATCTGTACGAAAGAAGAAATATCGTTTATATGGGCGAGGGACAAAAAAGTATCTCGTATATACTCCTCTGTAGATATTATTTAATTTATTTTTCATTATATCCTTTCAAATTTTTACAACTGTATTCTTTGAAAATTCGTAGTTAGTTAGCAATTGTTCTTTCTTATACTATCCAAGAAAATAACTTAGTTCAGATCATTTCCGAGTTTTACTATCGTTCATTTAGAGGTTTATTCTGATAGTATATTAGTAATTATTAATAATATTTTATTTATCACAAACAGGTTTATCTGGGCAATAATATGTCATTGCATATACAGATGAACACATACATCCATTCTTTAACCGGAAAAATTTACGATAAATTAGGTAAACGCTAGATGGGGATTTAATCTCTACATACAGTATGTAGAAGACAATTTTTTTTTTGTTCACGCAAAGAAATTTTTGATGCCAACATGCCACTTTTTATGGTATCGTGATATCCAAAGTATTCTCTTTCCAGGTCACCGTCCACTCAAAAAAACTCACCTCTAGATAGTACGTGGTGTGTGTGTTAGACTCGTTGGTGATGACGTCCGTGGCGGAGCGGTGCTGCCCTCTTGCGTCGGAGGCCGGCTGATTCGAAGATGAGCGAGGGAGAGGGACGAGGTGGCCGTCGGGGCAGGAGGGTGCCCGTTCGATGGCCGCCTTTAAGACCTCTCACACTCCTCTTCCTGGTGCTTCTACTCGCCGGCGCCGGAGTCAGACCCGAGAAAAACAAATTCTGTAAGTTAATCCTTCTCAAGTTGTAGTCTCTAGTAAGCAAAAGTGTATTTATTACACATCTATTCACCCGATTGTCGTTCTGCCGTTGGATAGTTTAAGTTGAATTTGATACGAGAAAGGACTTACATTTTGGAAATTAACATTTCTTTTTGTGTTTTAAAATAAGCTCAATGAGAACGGTGCTACTGAAGTTATCGTCGTTTTTGACTCAGTGTGTGCGACTTATTAATGTACATGGTATTGGCAATCCACTTGCAAAGGTTGGTTGAACATTAAACGCACGCTAATTCTAACCTTGTTTGTTTTTTTTACCTGTGCGGTATTTAAACCTCGCGGTAATTACTCAATCGTAAGAGAATAATATTAAATTTAACTCTGCTGGTCCATTTTACTTTTCCAAAAGACCAGGAATCGTAGAAATCTCCGGAAGATATCCAAAAGTTTTTCTTTCCCAATATTTACATTTATATTCGAGATCCCCGCGCTAAAATCCGGTTAAATCCCATGGCTCTCACCTCTAGGGAGAACAATAGGGCTCTAAATTAAATTCGTGTTCACCCTTTAGTGTTCCTTGTCTTTTTCCTAGAAGCAGATCAGAATTTTCTCTGTCGGCTTAAAATGTCTTAGTGGAAAGAATTCAATAACTTCTATTCATGGCAAAAAGAATGATCGCCATCGTTTTTGGAGATGGAAATTTTCTCAATATTCCTTTACTCATCGTTACGAGATATCATTTAGGAACCTTGGCTAGAAGTTTAGATCTTTATTTTTTTTGGAACTCGTTAGTGGTGAATGAAAACTATTTTTCTTGTTTTAGCATTCCCTTTTCTGCAAAATCTTATAAGAAGAATTTACGTGTAGAATTGAACATTTCTCCAACGCTTTAATGAATTTATCGAAAAAAACATTCTTTCCCCAGGAAATTATTTCTTTTGTGGAAAGTTCGAGTGAAATTAATCCTGAAATTGAGTAACTTAGACGAAAATTGTTTTTCGTATGGATTTCATTTTCTCCATTTGATAGTAAACTTCCGAAAAAACTGTGAAGGTAAGCAGTTGTAAATTTTAATATTGATATTTTGTCTGATGATATTATTCTTTAAACAATATTGCACATTTAAGTTATGAGATTTTAGAATTGAATTTGGGGTTAATTGTATACATCTTAAACGGAACTTTGATTGAGATACTAATTATATCGACTATATTTCAGTATATTACGATTTCGTTAACAAAGTCAAGAAAGTAATATTATTATTATATTATAACTCAAAGAAGAATTATTTTAGTCATATATCAACAAATTTCCTCTTCAATAGACATCCTCGAACGAACTGTGAATCGTGGATGATCTAGTTTGGTTTTTGTTTAATTCTTTAATCAAAAGTTTCCTTTGAGAAGAGAACATTTATAATTCTTTAGAAATGCTAAATTTATCTCTTAAATGTAAAAATATTTATTCTTAAAGGTTAAAGAAAAATAAAATAAAGAAGGTTTAAGGGATTACCGGCAGTATTTCTTGACTAAAAGTGTTAGATGAAATGGTATTACAAATTAGCCTGAATCTAAGTTCCTTATTTTCTTGAGATCCGGATCTAATAAAATCCATCCGTAGTATTCGAAAAAATAAAACAGAGATGCGTTTTAAATTTCCACTCATAAGGGGGACTACTTCAAAGTGAACGAATCAAAGAGAATCAACGCGCTTTTCAAAGCTTCACGGACGTCCGTTCGACAGCCTTTGGATCGAACCCGAGGATACAGAATTCTAAAGTGCAGCAAAGGAACATGAGCACTAATTTCTATTCTGTTGAAGAATTTCCTCAACATTTGGGAAAGATCTTAAACGTCAAATCCCCATCTCTACGAAAGATCCCACATCTCCAGCCATGAACTCACCGTCTTTGTCTTTATCGCTATTTTAACCTTTATAAAGACGATGTTAGACTACATAGCTCAAGCGTCACGCATTCAAACTTAGCAGTTGTAGATAAATCTATGAATACTTGCAAATAGAGAAAGGAACTCTACACAAGAAACTTGATCAAGGAGCTTAAAGGTTCAAAGATATGTTCACTCGAGAGCTTTTGTGGAATGAATGTAATGGATTTCCGCCACATATTCCGTTTCATGAAATACGAATTTAATTTAAGGGTTTTAATGTCTTCTAATACATCTTTCTCTGTTTCAAATAACTATTCTTGCGTAATAATGGAATATCATCGGTAACACAATTTAACTTACCGTATTAAAAATGATAAGGTATTTTAAGAAATGGTATCACATAGTTTGAAAAGGAACTGCTTACTCGGTAACTTGGCACTCTGCGGTGGCTCGGATGAATTTTTCCCTACAAGATCGATCGTTGCTTGTTCTCTTCACCTGGGAGAAGAGCTAATGCTTTATGCGAGATTTAGTGGTAAACTGTATTCATACACATATTTGAGGCAATTCTCTTGGTCTTAAGTTATTATTTATATTCAGAAATTTGATGAGGAGGAAATTTTCTTCTCAAGGTGTGAATGATTGTGACGATGGTTGTTAAGTTTAGCACCACACTGTAATTGTCCAGAAAGTGGATGTTTGTGCGGTCTTTGATAGTAACTAAATTGATAATAGATAAATAACCAATGAGAAAAGGTTGTTGATTTTATCCTGTTCATAAATTTGAATGATATGTTTTAATAAAAATAATGCACAATGATTGTCGATAAGCTTACCAAAAACTTTTTTCACAAGTGTTAAAACATTTGATTTTTGCCGTATAATTTAATTATTATATAAACAAGTATTGAATCATTTTTACAATTTAGAATCTTTACAATGATTTCTTCCGTATTTTTGTTTGATAGATGAAATTAGGGTAATTGGAGTTCCAAAATTCAATGTGGAATATAAAACTAACGTCTTCAGAAAGCGGTGGCGGTGGAAGTTATCTTCCAGATTTCCACAATCTCTTCCTAATGACGCTTGATGATCAACGGGACTGACACCGCCTGTCTTCGATTTCCGTGGGCTCACTTCCCATTCTACGGTTACCTCACCTTCTTCTGCACACTCACCATCCTTGTGCCCTCTTCTAATTTTCTACATTCACTCTGGCGGATTGTTTACCTCTCGTGAAATATTGCCAAGCGGCAGTTGACCTCGCGTACAAAACTTCCTCGTCTCAACGACTGCTTGTTTATCTTAAATCTTTCATGCGTACGTCGACTTTTCATCTAAGAGGTCTCTTTGCCGTTAATGACTGGATTGCGGCGCTCTCTTCAATCGGAATGAAGACAAAACTCGCGTAAAAGATTAAATTGCTCTCTGATAATCGTTTCTGTGAAATCCCTTTCCTGGATAAAGTACACTGTTTTTTACGAGGAAATTATGTGAAAGATAAAATTCGATGTGTAATGAGGTTCACAAGATGATTAGGTGAGGTTAGTTTTGCCTCCCTCATTGTGCCAGAAGTTTTCAAGAGGAAATAGTTCGTCAAAGAGTCTATTCTAGTTCTCTTATGAATTTATATATATAAGTATTTATTATCATTATTTACATATATTATGTGATTGAATGAATTTCAAAATCAAGGCTATCAACATTGTGCTTCAGAAACTCTTATATTTAATATTAAGAGGTGGGACGGTGAAGCTAAATTAATACACAAAAACATGAGAGCGACAGAAAATATTCTCCATCTCAGAGTTAAGGGAAGTTTCACATAATAAATTACAGAGACTTGTTTTACTTCCTGACTTGGATTACTTGTTTAAACCGAATTGTATTAAGGTATACTTGCTTGGAAATATTATTACATGCCGCTGGTGGAACTGGATTAGTGTCCCAGTAAATTCACCATTTCTCACTTCTAGTTAACCTTATTTCACATGTCAAGAAGGAACAGGGGAGCCCCGGAAACTCTTTCTCTTCGTAATAATTAGGAAATGGCAAAGCGAGAGAGAATCCAATGAAACGTTTAAATAAAAATGATCATCCAATGAAAGTATATGTTTCATGGTGGCAATGCAATATTTTGGAAATACTGATAACGCAGTCCTTTCCCTTTTATGAGGTTTCTAATCCGATAGTTTAAGTTGGAAATCCGAGAAATAACGAAGACGATCGCCGATTTACTTTACCTTTCGTTTATACCACAAGTTAGTCTCTTCATCGACCGATGGTTCATAAATTATCCCTTTGCTCTTACCGATTTCTCCCTTCGACTGTTCCCAAAACTTCCGCTATTTCACTCCTCAGACGCATTCCACTCCTTTGATCGAAGTTTCCGCAGGAGCAGTTGGGTTAAAGAAAGGATTCTAAGGGAATCAGGCAGAATTAGTGAAGTTTGGGTTGAATTTACATGCTATCAGGGAAATTCGATTCGGTGTGGAGCATTCGAACCGATCGTTTTTGGAAAAAAGGATACGCTTTAAACCTACTTTTCCTATTTCAATTTTGAAAATAACATTACCGTCCGAACCGTTCTCCTTTTCATTTTCGTATTCTAGATTCGTCTGGCTACCGTCTGGCCTCTTTCTTTATTTGGAGGAAAACACTTGGACAACAAGTGGTGCGATTTAGACTGATCGATAATCGAATACGAGTTGTTGTCTCACTAATTGAACCCAGTCATGCAGTTTATGCATCCAGGTGTTCGTCGTTCGATTACGTTTGTGCATACATCTCAATGCGTTTTTTCCGACGTTTTAGATCACTCGATTTTTCGATACAGCATTTCTTTTATTTGAACCGGAAGATTCTCATATGGCGCCTTTTGTGACGCTATAGAAAGAAATGGCGCGGAAATTTCCTGCCAATATTTGCTCAGAATCTGCTTTCGATATTAATTAGGGAAGTTTTGAGTGAATGCGTATCTGGGTATCGGATATGGCTTTAAATGAGAATTAATCAGGAGAAAGAATCATGATCAAAATGGAAAATATATCTATTTCAAAATCAATTAAAACTATCAATTAAAATTAGCATTGAAAAATTTACAATATTCCCAGTAGAGAAGATCTAGATCAGAAGTAAGGAAATACTTCCATACATTGAAATTGGCAAAAAATATCTTTATCTTTGTTCTATAAAATGCTTTGTACTGTAACTTGGTTTTCCTGCTTATAAAGTTTCTTTCATTAGGTTAGATTCACTTACCGTTTGTAAGTATGTTTGCACGGATGTTTTTTCATAGATTTATAGATGTCGCTGTTTATCTAATGGTAAATTGAGTACATGAAGATAAATTAAGAAAATAACATTTATAATTTTTGACTGAACTGTTCGCTTAACTACATCACGCAAAGCATATTAATTCTTATATCTTCCCTTAAGCTATTGCCTTCCAAAAATTAAAATTATGATTAGGGAAGCCTATATCTTCAATGATAAAAAAATGCGAATCGAGTTAAACAACTTAAAGAAAAAGTTCAGTGTCAGAGTGCTTAAAAAGCGAGTGATTTAGGGAAGGTCGTGCATTCTCATTTTTTAAAGAATAATTATGGATATTATTGTTGTTGTTACATATTACTGTTTATTATAAATTAGGATTACCTTTTATATCCGTCCAAAAGGATTTTTACTCTTTTGAGAGCCATAACTGTGGCCGAAATGACTTTCAAATTTATAATATTTCAGCTTCGACAATTAATTAAATATATGTATTTTAAATGTTTCTATTTAAAAGTTTATTTAATCAGCTCGACGGTTAAATCATATGAAACTTTTAAAGGAATAGAAATTCATTGGAACAGTAGTTTTTAATAATGATCATTGAAAGAAACATTCACCAATTAGATAAAGCGAGTAGATTTAGAGTTTCCATGACTCAGATAATTGATTTTCTATGAATAATCGTCCTAAAATAAGTAATTAACAGCGTATAAAATTTTGGGCAGGAGGAATCAAAAGGTATCACCAAAGGCGGCCGAAGATAGATAACTAGTAACCGGACAACTGGAGTACTGGAGAAAGGTACTCTCAGATGAGGTAACGTGCGTTTGTGGAGAATAAACTTAAAGAAAGTTAAATTCAGGGCCTTTGAATGCCGTAGTGCATCAATAGTATACATCGTGTAGAGAGAATCGTATGTGTGTTTTGCGATCGAAGAACTATGCCGAAAAATCGGCCGTCACGAAACACGGGGACCTCCACACACACCCTCCTTGTATATCGTAAAGGTCCCAAGCACTCCCGCCGGTGTTGGTGAAGCTATTTTCTGTCAGAAAACTGTTTCGTTTGGGTTTGTATTTCGTAAAAATCTCCCCGGAGACCCGGAGTCAGAAAAACTACTGTTCCTCTTTTTTTGGATGTGTTTCATGACCGCCGGCGTGCGGTTGGAAAGTACCTCGGGTTTATTCAAAGGGGAAGATCAACCAGTATTTATTAAAGGACGCTCTTGAAAGATGTGACATTTTTAATAGAAGTTAGGAAATAATGCTCAGTTTATAACCGCCAACTGTTTTCTAGATTTTATGGCCTAGACAGCTTTGCCTTGTTTAGATTTGATTAACTTTAAACGGTAAAAAGGTAAATAAAATTTAGTGATTATGGAATTCCTAACCCGCTTACATGAGATTTGTACTCAAAATACAATTCACTGGTATTCTTTACTCGTTATCAACTCATCGTGATACGCTTAAGTCTATTAAGTGATCTATTAGTAATAAATTATTGAAGAATGAATTTAGCCGAATCGTGAGCTCATCGAGGGGTTTTTGAATTCGTGTCCTATCAAAAATCTTGATAATCATTCGTATGCACTAAAATCTACTTTTGAGATAAAAAATATTTTCTCTCGCATTATCAGAGATGAAATTTTCATGAAATCGTTCTTAAACTTTAGAATGCTTTATTTTATGCATTTCATATAGTGTGTACATTTTAACTCAGAAATCCTAGAACATTTATGTACTTTCGAGTTATGTAGTTAATACTCAATGAACCGAAGTCTGCACATATTGAGTTTTTTCAAGTATTTGTCTATTTTCCTTTAAGAAATTTTCCTTTATATTTTCTATTTTCATTTAAGATTAATTAGAAAATTCTAACCTATCATTAAAGAACTTCGGTCTTAGTTTTATGTATATTCTCTTAAAAAGGTGGTTGAAGAGCTGTTCTGAACAAAACAATTACTTCCGAACTTCAAATCGAAACAAAAAATAAAAAAAGAATGTATATCTTTATAATTTTGTATCAAAATTCTCACTTACATATCTTTTTGATAAATTAACTCGATGTGATGATTAAACTGTTTGTCTTTTTTGAATATATGCGGAAAATCCAAAGCGAAAACCATTTATATATTTACACTGAAAGCCGCCTTTCGGCGTTTGGCTCGCGTTCACCGTGACTCTACTTTCCATTAATTTTCGCGTATAGTTCGCGGAAAAAATGAAATTTTGAGGCGACTGGCTCGGGCATCTATTTCTTTGATCTTTCTCGCATTATCAGATCGGCCCATATAACAAGGAGGACGTACAATATTTAAAACGTCTTCTAAAAACGAGCTCTTGAATTATTTACTAATTTAATTCTTTGTGCCTTCTTTCTTCCAACGATTCCATTCTGACGTCCTTTGGCATCTTAGAACTGAAACGTAATTTTTCAAAAAATTTTTAAAATTTATCCTCTCTATTCAGAGTTGCTATTTCAGCGCTTGAATGTAAGAAAGTACCTGAATATGCACTATAAATGTTTACTGATATCAGAATACGAAATCCATTTAAAAGTTACGTGTGCGTGTTTCTCGATACACTATATTGTAGGTGTAAGCGCATTCACATTTTCTTATTTAATAATTTATTCTTTCCCATGACAATTTTTTCCTTTCATGGGATCGAACGGGAAATGGGCGGAAATTTATTCCTGTTAGAGCTACCTCGCGTGTCCTTAAGAAAATCGATTTTTATCGCACCACAGTTTACGAATATTCCGTAGTCAGATAACAAATGAATGGCGCGCGACGCTAGAAAATCCCTTTAAAGGGGTCGACAAGGTCTGCATTTTGTTTTTTTAGCGGAGAGACTTAGTATAGGAATAGATTATTTCAGGAATAACATTAACCAGTAAATCGCCCATTATCTATCAAAAAGTTTTTGTCGTCGAAATTACAAGGCGTGTAAATTGTCTTTACTTAGTCTTCGTACTCTCTATTTAAATCCTTAGATCTCCACGATGCCTACGCAATAAACATCACATACGCTACACATACCTAGACATCTAATCAATATTATCTGATAAGGTTATTTAGTATGGTTAACTCTTGATATATTTTGGGATTGCGTTCGTAATGTGACGTAATTTCTCATCAAATTTATATGTAGTATACATGTATAGATCGGTACCTTCTGTTTTAGCCATAAGTGATGGTTCGGAATATATAATCTTGGAATATAAATACAACTTTACTTGGTTTACTTTAGTAGATTAATTATCCTATTACCAGATGCAACGTACTGGTTCATTTTTATTTTTCCCTTTGGTTCAACTTAATATAAGTATAGATATTTTAGGTGATCTTTGGTGTGATTGGTGTATCAACGTTTTGAGCGAAATATTTAACATCAACCGCATTAAATATGAGTGATTTGTGTGACGTTACGCAATCGGTACAATCAAAAGAATCATGCGATCTGCAACTCTAGCGGAAGTGGATGGAGTTCAATTTCCGGTGGATATATACAGCCCGCGAATCCTTTTATTTCCGTGTGGGGTCCGAGTTTGCAGTTGCCAAGTGAGCCGTGCTTACGATGAGAATTTTCCTCGCATATTCCTGAATTCTCAGCAGAGTGAGTTTACGATCGTCCACCGATGGCAGTTCCTTTCGCTCCCAAGTTACGCTAAAAATAAAAATTGTGCAAAAGAGATCGATAGTAGCTGAAAAAAGAGATTCGATCTCTCCCTTTTGGATACCGGGAGAGAGGCACTATCTTGATTGATCGATTCATGAGGATGAGAAGAGTGGAGTCTTTTTTGAAGGTTTACTTTGACTGGCGACAAATTAGGGGACCAATTTGTTTCCTAGGTGACGCAAATGTCGATAAGGTACTTATTCTGTTCTTGATATATTTGTCCTTTGTGTGGCTAAGCACAACCTTCCTTTACGAAACAAAATTACAGCAAAGTCATATAGTACACTCTGAGCAGTGAATAATTCCATTCTACTATAGATTTATGTAATTTAGAGTTTATTCAAGACGCGTCCCAGATGAATGCGAAATGCATCAATAAAGTATAAATATATACACTTTATTGAATTATTGCAATAATTGTAATGTTTAAATTGATTCCGATATATTTGTTCTATTAATTATGCATGAATATTTAAAGAATTTTATTCTGAAAGAATTACTCTTTAAAATTTAACTGAGGTATACTGTAACATCATTCAAAATTCAATTGTTTGTCAACGGCTCTCTGAAAGAGAAAATATTTCGATATAGTCATTAAATAGAAACCCAGAGTCCCTCACTTTGTAACTTTTATTTAAAAAACGATTTTTAATTGTAGAGAATTCTCCCCGAACCACAGTTGTGAAGAAACTGCAGAGCATTTTATAGAATTAATCACTTTAGAAAGACTTTTCTTTTTTTAATCTAAAGAATTAATTCGACCAACAAAACCGTGATCCCAACTATTCAGCTACAAGCTTTCTGCAAACTGCGAATTTTTCCTTCGATGTGAGCAACCATCTTAGAACGAAATGAATATAAGAATAAATTCTTCGAATATAGAGGCGGTAAAAATGAAAGAACCAAATGTGTCCAAAGGTTAAATTTACTTGGAAAAAGTGTGACGGGACCGAGAACCAATTGTGCGCACCATTTCACGCACAGAACATATTTGGAGATAGCAACCGAAGAGATCGTCTTTGATATCCTTGCAAAGAATCACCCGAACGAACCTCGGTTTTGTCCATCTCTCGATGTTTCTAAAGAGAACACACGAATGAGAATAAAAGTTCGTAACTTTGTTCCGCAGAATCTTAAGGAGTGAAATAATAGAGGATTGAGAAAAATGTGTTTCATGTCAATGCGTCTGAATAATCACTCTTCCGAAAAATTTCTTTTGATTTATGCCAAATATGCACTATATTGTTGACATTTGAAGGTAATTCCTCCCTCATAGAAACCCTCAAACATATTGGTAAACACTAAAACAGTCGACTACTATGCATAAAATAATCCAATCGCCCTTATACAACGCGAGATACAGATTAGCACAGCCATCTGTTGCAAAAAATAATGGATCACTTTTTACTAGACCTAACATATGTCCATACAATCTATGTTCTTGTGTTGGTTGCTGCTATCGACAGAATAATTCACATCGGAAAAGGAATTTTTCAAGAGGTGGATAGTTTCATGATCGAGGAAATTATATTTTTCACTTATGCTAAATGTGCTTCGTCTAAGCGGAATTGATTTTCCAGAAATACGGACGTTATTCGCTGATATCGCCACCCTTCATGGGTTCAACAGTTGCCAAAATCGTCATCTACAATTGGAATTCTTTAATGAGCATAAAGGGACATCTTCGTGCTCGGTTTTCGAAAATTACGTATAACCTTTTCAACTACTCCATTTTCATAGCATCTACTTCCTAATCTGGATTACTTCTCTTCGCATTCGAGACTAAAATAGAAGTAATTTTACCTCAGCGTAGAACTTTTAGAGCAATAATTTTAATAAAAATAATTGCCTGAGTATTTATTTGTTAGCCTTAGCGGCGTTTGGTAATGGTTAATTAGGTTTTGAAAATTAGCTTTTAGTCGAACGGATTTAATTTAAACGAACATTAATTTTTGTGATTCACATTTTACGGGTTGCGAAGTTTTTTCGGCATGCCAATCAGGGAAGGGGAAAATGTTTTTATCCTCCTCTATTTAGAAGGAATTCCTCCGTGGGTGAGTTAGCCAACGAGAGACACGCGTTCAAAGCCAACATGTGGGAGGCGTGCATAAAGCAAAGCGTTCGTGCCTTGGGTTCGTTCGGAATAAGAATCAGAGATGCTGAGGAAGTGGCGATCTCTTGCAGAGGGAAGTATTAATACGCGAGGAATACGGCTGAAACAAAAAGAATCAGCAAACGGATTCGGTGGTGCGGAGATCTAAAAGGAGTATTGCAAATTTCTTTCTCTTTCGTTTAAAATTTTCTTAAGACTGTTTTATAATCACGCGATTCAGAAATCATAAAAATATTATTTTGACTTTTATCTTGAAGACCTCACGTGCTTTTTATATTTTGTGAAATATTTCGACTCTAACAACGATTATCTCTGAATTTTTCCGTTTAACAAGGCAGCGGATTTTTAATTGACGATATACACTTCCATAATATGAAACAAGAATTATTTTCAAACGCAGTAATCGGGTGGATTCGCCTAAAGACGACAATTTAAGTCAAAAAGCTATAAAAAACTATGTCAGTGATAAATAGTAAAAATTTGTAAATTTTGGCATCAATATTTATATATATTAATCCCATTTATTATAAACAATGATTTAAATGTCTCTCAATCTTAGGTAAAAGGTAAATTAAGTAAGAGGGTAAAAGGTTTTTTAATTCAGGTATGAAGAAAAAAACATTTCTTCGGGTTTCTCTACCGTATGCCGCAGCAGGATTACAAAAAAGTAGAATTGGTTTTTTGAAGAGATTTGAGGTTGTGTTTGAATAGAATCGATTTTCCAGGTGAACGATATTTCCTCATATAAACAATATTCACGCACAATTCACTCTTTTTCGCCTCTCCGATGACGAAAATAGAAAAATTAAATTCGAAGGAAATGCACTTTGGATACCCGAGTGTCATTTCTTACAAACGGTTTTGACAGATGCCAAAAGTTAAGTTCATTACTAGAATGATTTAAATACTATACTTTACACTCTTATGCTGTTAAAGGTTATCTAAAATGTTTTAAATGTTAAGAAATAAGAACAGCTTTTATTTTAGACACATATTTCAAGAATTTGGGATGCAGTATTGAAGAAAACTAATTTTACTGTTACAAAAACATTAATTAGTTTGTTAAGCTAAGAGAAACACGAGCATATATTCTGTGAATATTACTAAATAAACTCATTTAATCTATTAAAATGTCTATAAATTGTAAAAATTAACTTTTCTTATCATGACACAAGAATGATACGACTATGGTTTTGTATATTATAACATTGGCAATATCTCTTGTGGTATAGGAAAATTATCACAGAGTATATATTTGTGAAGAATTTTTCAACTCAATCTTGGTTTTTTAAGGTTTAAGTTCTTAGAATTTATGCTAATACATATAATTGAGAACTATAGGAAATGTAATCAATTTTACGAAGTATCTCCCAACCATTATAGATCTACCAAGAGACCAATTTTTCACTTATTCATCACGAAGTGTCAGTGATATAAGAATAGAAATAATTCGGAGGCAAAATTATAAAATATTCTCACTTGGGGATGATTGTCCACCTAAATAAAGGTTTTTCATTAAAACGAGGAATAATTTGATCTTACGTAATTTTTACTTTAGAAGGAGAGGAAGAGAACGGGGAAAACTTCCTAAAGTCTAAAAAGGGCGATTGGTATAATGTAGATGAGAAAAATTTAATGAGGAATAAAATGTATAGCGTTATAATGTAGTGGAAAATATTATATGTGCCAAGGAACGGACCATTTCCGATTGAGGAAAGCTCAATGTGTTGACAATGTGGAAACTCAATGTGTTGATGAACCCATAGAGAGGGTCACGACTTTTAGTGAAATGAGGTTGTGAAGGAATGCATGAAAAATAGGCGTCAATTTTGCAATATATTGATAATCTCAAGAACCTCCAGCGTCTGCTCAGTGTTTTCATAGATGATACTTCCTAGATCGTATTAATTAGATCGATAAAATTTCGATATATTGATAATTTTCGTTATCATTTATCAGTTGAACTGTCTCCGTGCTAAAGTTAAAAACTTTCAATCTTGAGCAAATGGGTAATTCTAAAAATGTCATATTACGATGGAATTCTTTGTCTTTTAAGAGGGAATCGGTTGAAATTTGCCATTTCCATCTATCTTCCACACTTGTTGATTATTTATTTCTATTTATGTTACTTTTCATACATCGCTTTAAATACATTTTATTTTTATAAGTAATAAAATGAATTAAGGTAGTAAAGTGATTTTGCGAACTAATTTCTAAATTTAGAGTTCTTGTATATTTAAATACTCGGGTTAAATGAACCTAAGATTTTTATATAGATTATGAAATGAAATATAGTGTGTGTTTACAAGTTTTTTAAATTTTTGACATGTTTAAGTTTCTATTAAATCATATTATTATATATTATAATCATATTATCTTGATAAAACGGCGTATTGATCAAAATGATTTGAAAAATGCCTTAATGGCGTAAGGAAGTATGCAAATACTATGCATGTGAGATCTAAGTAATTTCAGTAAAGAGGTGCTGATTCGAAAATCGATGAATTCAGTCTCAAATTAATCGATCTAATAAGTCGATCACAATTGGGACAAAAAAGGGAGAAATAAATAATTTATAAAATGCATGTATCTGAAGACGGCAAGAGGACCCTTTTTAAACTCGTATAACACATTTTATCGAGCTATTTAAACTTATATACATTTAAATGAGTGTATGTGGATGAAGTTCAGAATAATTGACTCACAGAGACTGAGAAGAAGACGAAAGAAGACCGATGAACAGAGATATCATCAAATACCTAGGAGTAGCGTGGCAAAGAGAAGGATCTCGAAATAGAGAGAAAAGGCTTGGGGAGGCCTATATATATATATATATATATATATATATATATATATGTATGAATATTTTACTATTCCTGTTTTCTGCTCTTCCTTTATCCTCTCCTCTTTCCTTCTTCTTATTCCTTTATCAAAAAAATCGTGTCCTCTATAGTTGTGAAACCTCGCTCGTAGTTCGTCCAACACATCTTTACAGTTTCACACGTTATATACACTCCTAATCTTAATTTTCTTTTCTAGATGATAATGGTTCCTATCCAAATTCATCTAACATGTTATTAACACACTTGTCTTCGACACAGCTTCGTAGTTGATTCTCATTTCATATTCAACAATCGACCAAAGACACTGTTTCCCGTATACTCGTCTGACTCTCTTTAAAAAGCTTTGATATCCATACAACTTTCTTGAAAAATATTTCTTCAACGAGAGTTTCCCATTTCAGGCTCCTGATTCTTCAACACCTAGATATTTTTAGTCCCGTATTTCCCTTATGTCTTTATACAATGTTCTCATTGTTAAAACGCCTTGCATTGAATATTCTTTGCTCAAAGTCTTCCCTACTTCGATGTAAATTATCTTACTAAATGGACGAATTATTTATTTATTCGAATTCCGTCTGCGAGAATTCGAAAACGGATTCTTAATGAAAACGAATGCTTCCTGTATTTTTTTTTTCACTCCCAAGACCTTCCCTTAAATTTCCCAAGTTTATTGTAGCCCATCTGCCTCCCCTCTTTACCCAAACACTTTGTTAATTACTTGGAAAACTGAAGTACGACCAAGTTCCCACGTGATTAAATGACTAAGCAAAGTTTTCGCTAGTCGACCAAGTTGTCGTTGACGCTGGAATGCGGGTTTCCATTAACGGTTTTCCCACCGTTCGCTTATGATTCCCCGAATATCTTTTAAACCATTTGCTACGTTTCCGCGAAAGATAATATATCGCATGATTATTCCTCGTAAAATCCACGTTCGATTTTCACAAATTTCGTTATTGAATTAAAATTTGATTGAATAATAATAATGAGTTAAGTCTGTGAACTTGAAAGTGGTATACGATTCGACATTTATCTTTGAATTAATTTAAGCAATATTTTTGTATGCGATTCTCGTATATAGCACAAATAAATAAAGAATGAAAATTAGCATCGAGTAATTTTGTCTGTATCAATAGTAATGTTTTAATTTTACTTATACATATTTATTTGAGCAACCTTAAAAAATCTTTGATTAAAGACTTTAAAAAACTGTATCATTTGACGTTCTCTCAAATGTGTAGTTCGATTAGGAATGGAGACGTTTGGGTTGCGATAGAAGAAACATTTCGCATTAGTTCCCACTTTGGAGTGCGAGGCTATCTGCAGACGCGTATTAATCACTTGCTATCGCTGACATCATCTCTTTCGCCGAATCTTCGAAGGGTCTCTGTCGCTAACGATCGCAAGAAACGCATTTATCACTTGTGCCGACATAAAGCCCTCTGATATCGACTATAAACACCAATAAGAGAGCAATACGTTGAGGGATTCAATTGATATCGATGACCAAGAAATATCGTTTACCTTAATTTAGCTGCGTAAATCGTTAAGTCGTAAGTTCCTTCCATAGTTAAAATGTTGTTAATTATCTTTCCTTTTAATAGACTTCGATTCTCTATAACGTACGGAAGAAATAACGTGCCCACTGATATTCAATGCGAGCACAGTGTGATTAATTATAAGTTTTCTCTTCCAAAATTGCGATTTAGCCGATAATATGTATAAAACTTAACAACAGCTGAAAGGTATGACTGAATTATCTTTTCTAATATATATTACACATAAATATTTATTTGGACATATATATATTTTTTATAATTTAAATGGAGAATGTACAAGCCAGTATATTTATGAACTAAATAATTGAGAGGCAAACTACTCTAAAATTATTATGTCGAGTAAAAGAATCCTTTTAGTATTTTCTTCTTAAAGATTTGAGTAATTTTCACGTTTCAGTTGATTATGCTAGGACTGAATGATTCGGGTGATAATACAGAGTGACTTACTGTTTGAGGTCTAATTTTTTAAATTTTCTGTTTTGCATATATTTATCGCTTAATTCGATGTAATTTCGTCATAACGACTGGTAATGCAACCGACCCGAGTACGATTGCTGACAAGTTGCAGATTTGCTTTTTTCTGCAAATTTGTAAAAGGAAATATATTTCTCTCGCATTATTTTCGCAAGGTTATTAATTTATCCTAACTGATGGACCTTCCTTTTACTTAGAGGCGATTTCAACGTGCGAAGTCTGGAATAGTATGTTTACAATTTATGTTGCATTCTTTCATATCTGCTCATAAAAACAAACAAATCCACACCATATGCTATAAGCGGAACTCGGGATACCAGGGTGGTGCATCCTTGGTTTACTTAGATTTACTACATGTCAGAGCCCATAATAAACGCAGTAGCCAATTTTAACATCCAAACGCAATGATCTCTTATATTCTCGGCCATAATCGTCAATTCCCCGCGTTGATAATTTCTAAGCGAGTTTCATTTTGATGTGCGATAATTTATCGATTAGTGTGAGGGAAGAAAGCGGAAGAAAACTCGGGACGAGCGTTTCGGAGATGACCCAAATAATTCGAAAGAGTGAGATATTGCATTTATCGAGCATTTAGTGCTTAAATCCCGTGTTTCTTGGAAGATAGTCTTATCTCTTTTGAAGCTGTTATTTTACTAGTGCGGTGATATAACACAGACCACCATTTGTGGGCCAAACTCTTGTGTTGAGTAATTTCAGTTAATTTCCTAAGCTAGTACATTTCAGATACCAAAATGCTGAATTTGATTCAAAATGTATTGCCGATATATTGCTTTATAGTAAATCTGGATACTGATCATTTAGGAGCAGGATATTATACTATACGTATTTAACCTAATATTTTTAGGGTGCTGGCATCTGGTTCACTCATAGAGTTTAAATGAAATAATAATTCAAATTGGATGTCTAATATTTATAACATATTTATTTGTTAAAAAACATTATTTGCAAACCTTTCTATAAAGGCCATTGATCATTTATGAAAATATCTCCTTTTAGTTCCCTAGATAGGCTAACTTTGATTAACTCGCCATCATACGTGTTAGTAACGCTGAAGTTTTATCCATTCAAGACTTTTTCTTGAGAATTCCATTTCACTAATGGTCGATCGACAGTTACCTCGTGGTATAAACAAAAATTTATTTCGTTTGAGAGATCCTTATATTCTTTTAACGATATTTGGCTCACTCATTACTAGATCTCCAAATGTCTAACGGATAACGCGCATGTTGATATTTTCTACAACCACTTATCGATAATCAATCATCTCCAGAACCTTTTATACGTTTTCGGGGATCGAATTTTCTTCCTTTTCTCGCACTGAAAAATTAATCGCCGGCGGCCTCCATGAAGAGCCGTTTGACGATATCGGCGATCGATACTCTATTTGCTCTCCGTCTCTCCAGATTGAGTGTTCTTGCATTCTCGCTTTTCTGCGCATGCGCATTAAGGGATATTATATTTTAGCAGCATCGCGTGCGATCCATTCTACGCCGTCCAAGGTGTCTTTAAAGTCTTTAATGAATGCAAAGATTTACTGCGTATCCGTGTTTATCGAAGTGATGAGTATTGTATGTCTATTGAGTGGGATATTTTAAAGTCGAAATGCTTCAAGTAAACAAGGCAAGAGTCACATGAGAGATCCTCGGTTGCTTTAATAGAAGTCTTAATAGGTCAAATAAATTGGAAATGGGACTGGATTTGTGTTACTTTTACAAGAAATAAATACGATGGATAAGTAAATAAATAAATAAACAATAGTAATTACTTTTTCTGATATTCAACTATGTGAAACTCTAATACAAATGCGAAACTATAAAATATGGTGTTTCCTAAGAAAGATAAATTTTGTGAAAGAAAATTAACGATTGAATAAGAATGTCTACAGCTCACTCTTTTCCTAAAAGTTCTACATTCTTATAAGTACATAAAAAATGGCATTCTCTTTCAAGACCTTCACATAAACTAATTCAGTGCCTTCAGACATCTAAAGAGATTTTTATGATGAGGCTGTTTCTCCGCTAAATAAGCTCTAAAGAACATTATTAATTAATTCCTTCCTTTCCTCTATCAACAAAAGAGTGTTCTATCAATTAGAGAATCATGTTTAATTAATTTATCTTTCAATTCATGTCACTCTATCCCATCCAATGAGTGCCCTAAAATGAGAGGAATCAACAGCAAACAATCAAGTCACGGTTACTCACGCTTTCACATTTGGATCCATTACAAGTGAATTCTGGCGTAAATGTCAAAAATGTCAAGTCAAAAGGTGTTAAAAAAATTTAGATATATAGTTCCAATTCTATTCGAATAAATGAATTCCTGAAAATTGCTGCGAAGAAGAATAACCATCAACCCAGTATTAGCCCGAAATCTATTTCTGTTATCACAGTTACAAATTCATCGAAGAAATGCTTAGAGTTCGTTTTCTGATCAAAATACCTTCATAAAGATGTTTTATTTCCAATATTATTTCTTTCCAAGAGGAGTTTTGAGATAAAACATCAATAAATTATTTTCTTACTATAGATGATTAAACTGAAATATTTTTTGTAAAAGTTTGTCTTAAAATATTACATATATTTTTTAATTTTTAGCCTATAGACTGTCATTGGGCCCCTCATTTGCCTTTTTTACTTCATTTTATCCATGGGTTTCTCTCTCCCGTCTACTTTTTTTCTGTTTTTTTTTATGACATCACATTCCATTTATGTACTTTATATTTATTTCTTCAGTATTTATTGAATATATATTTGGATTGTGTGAATTGTTCTTTGAGATTTCACTCCTTTTACGTAAGGAATTTCATGTTAAGTCCTGCCAATGAAAGTATGCTGATGTCAGTACAAATTTTCTTTTTCACGCCTAAATCAAACATCTTATCTATATACTTACGTAGTAATGATGCTATTAATTATTTCATCACAAAAGGATGGTATAAGTAAATCTTATAAGTAAATCATAAATATATAACAATGAGCAGGTTATCACCTTCCCAATAATATAGAAATATATAATTCACTTTTACATTTTTCACCTAAAATTAATCGTTTCTTATTATGCAATCATAAATAATAAATTTTCTGTAATATTTTATTTTATCTTAATGATCCGTCTTTGAAATTTACCTATGAGCAGTATGAGAAGTTACACTTTCGAAGGCAGAAGATTGTATTTTAGCATATGAACATGTTCTCATTCTTGGCTATTCCGATATATAATCTCATAATTGGTAATAGTTAATAATAGTTATATGTCCTATTGCACAATATCTTGAATAGTAAGAGTATCACTGACATCTTTTATTACTTACAGAGTCATATTAATATGTAAATTTTTAGCATAAATATCCATACGCTGATTGAATGTACTGAAATCGAAACTTATTTTTTCGAGATACGAGAGATGAGAGTTCTACTCTACGATTATGTTTTCTAAAAATTTTATGATATCTATAAAAAATAAAGTGGTAATAATCCGTAATACATAAATGTACCCCAAAATAACTACAAAAATTGAAATGCATATGTGTAAAATTAACCGGTAATTTTGAAGTGGGTGCGGAGCTTTCACACTTTCTATTCGTACTTCTTCTCATCTTCAGACACCTTAATCTTCACGAGATATAAACGTCCCTTTCGCCGCCGTAATTAAAACTGGTCCATCGGGGAGAATAGTTTCCCAAAGATCTGCGAAACAGAAATCACATTCAAAACGGTTGAGCATTGATTAAAACAATACATTGTGCGCTCTCTCTTGCCGCAATACCCACCTTTGCCTTCGTTTACTCCCTGTCCGAGATGTTCCTCGAGTAAATCCAGCGATTTGCGCGGATCTGAACCAAGTATCGTCGGCTGTCTCTGGAGAGGGGAAATCCTCCAATTACCGCCAGAAAGCCCCGTTAGGTGAGATATGCCTGGTGAGTTGGGTATACTCCCGGTCCAAGAGAAAACGGAGACATTTTGCGACATCCGGAAGGCCTCCCAGAGGATGCAACGGCATTTGGTAGACGACGCTACGTCGTCTTTTTCCGGAGATTCCAGTCCGATTAATGGCCCTTTCTTTTGTTTCGGAGTCGGATAGTGCAGAAGGTGCTTTTAAAAGGAGTGGTAATTAATGGAGTCTCAAGACGTAAGAAGGCGGGACAGCCCGAAAGAAGAGACAAATGAAGTATTACGATGGCGAGATAGAGGTTAAACGAACTGTGTTTAACCCTGGAGGATGAACAGGCGCAGGTGCAAGATATTTGCGGTGTTTTCCCTCCAGAGAGTTTTATTAATGTCGGTAGAGGTGGTCGATTCGCTAATAATTCAGTCGTTGATGTTGGTCGCGCGTTTGAGGCTGTTCGGTCAAAGTCGGGTATTAATGAAAGAAGACATTTGGTAATCAATCAGATGTTTTGTGAACTGTTTTACGTATATTTCAATTTGTATTTGGCTCGAGTAGAAAAATAGATGGCCCGTTTCTTGCATCTTTTCTTATCCTTGCCTATGATTCATAAATGGCTTTTAAAATTCCATTAGTATTGGTGATATTAATTTCTTGTTCGAGATTAATCGTGAAAGCTTAAGATGCCTTCCTTCCTGATCATCCAAATGAAATTGAAATAAAAGTTATCGTAAATGGATAGAC
The DNA here is from genome assembly GCA_020796165.1 of Pantala flavescens. NCBI lineage: Eukaryota > Metazoa > Arthropoda > Insecta > Odonata > Libellulidae > Pantala > Pantala flavescens. The sequence continues at coordinate 63,332,316 of CM036879.1, read as the reverse complement.
TTCTAGAACTAGAAGTCTATTCTAAACTAGAGTTTGTTATCTATATTTGGATGACTGCAAATAGACTAATCTTTTCTCTCTTCTTTCATCCGCGAATAATTATTATTACGATTAATTACGACATTACGAATAATATAACGGAATATTTTATAGAGAAAGTTTAGCATTGAGATTTAATTTAACGTATTTTTTTCTCGAGGGAAATGCGGTATACTTTCACATGATATCAAAGGATAATTTTATAACGACCAGATTTCATATTTAAGTAAAATGAAAGAAGTAGATTCCTTCCTTCACGTTTACGTAATAGATTCTTTTAAATTATATTCAAGGAGTAATATCCCCTTTAAGTACTTGCTCCGAAGGATTCGTAAACTGTAATTTTTAATATGATTACTTTGCAGTTTTTTAATCGAACGGTTCGTAATTTAGCAAAATTCCCATCCCCTTCTATGTAGATAACAGCAAAAACGTAGGGAATGGAGAATAAAAGAACAGTAAATGTAGAGCCATTTTCTAACGGAAACATTCGCATCGATAACTGCATTTCCGGATCATGCAATTATTCCCTTTCCTAAGAGTTTTTAAAGGGAAGCCGTCGACTGCGGGATGAGACAAAAGGAAGAAAGTTGAGGAAGAGACGCATTAGCGTATCAGCAGACGCGGTCAGGCGAAATGTCGAGTGAGCACTTTACGTCATCAGAAAGTCATTTGGGAGTGCCTTCCTTGAGGGGGCGAATCCTAGGAGATGACGGCATTTAGAGGGCAATTGGGTGATTTCTACGATGTCATTATTTTTGTAAATTTAAGGTTATACTTGATTTGCGTTTTGCGATTCCTTATGTAATACGGAAATATATATATATATATATATACCGTGAGTTTTATACGTCTTCACGTTATAGAAATCCATGCAGTGATTTATAAGAGATTAAATTTTACGTAATTATTTCTTTCAAATCGGACTACTTGTGAGATGACGCAATTCTGTCATCTAATTAAATGCTTTACTAAATTTTTAAAAACATTTTGGGGAAGACATTTCTTGGAATTAAAGAAATTTAACCGTGAAAAACCCCTTCTAAAATCTAGATAAATAAATTCTAAAATGTAGCATAAAATAGCTAAAATGGTGTTGAGATGCACATTTTAAATCTCATGTACTCGTATTGTAAAATATTAAAAATATCGTGTTTTAAGTAAACATATTTTCAGCGAGGTTTTTTAATCTAAAAATTGAGATATTTTATATTGTTTTGGTATTATTTTCTTCCCATTTACATCCAGTAATCCATCCTCCTCTCACTGAATTTTTCAAATATAATATATTTAACTTTATGTTTGCACTATTTTCTCCTTCCTACTCACACTAACTTACTTGCTTTTCTTATGCATTTTTTAATCAATGCTCTTCTAATGGAATGTATGCGCTTTAGTGATCATTAGTGGGATTTTTGCATTTTTAATGTTTCAATGATCTTGTATCGTCCCTTTGTTCCTTCCTTGTCTTCATGTCCCTTCTTCTGTCCTGCCATATTTAGCTCTTGAATTCTTGTCTTACTCTTTTTTCTGATCTTGAATATTTCATGTATCATTACTAAAGCAGTGGCATTTTTATAAGTATTACGGAAAAGATGAATAAATTCTTCTTCTACGCCTTGTCTTTCCAGGGCTTGTAGTGTGGAGGAGGTACTTAACGAATCAAAAGCCTGTGCATAGCCCACAAAACTCAGTACTAATGGAATCTCGTATTCATCTGTCCTGTTCATAATTTCCTATAGCGTATGGATATGGTCCATCCTACTGAAACCTCTTCCGAATCCGGCTTGTTCTCACGGCTGCATGGCTGCAAGTGTTGACTTTAAACGTTTGAAATTTATGCCAAATTTACAATATTCCGCCAATAATCCATCTGATCGACTTGAAAAAAAGATGGAGAACTATCCGTTCTCCATCTTTTAAATAGATGCAGTTACTTCTTCTGATAGAATGGAAGGTATGATTCTTGATTTTCCTTTAAATTTTCGTTTTCCCATTCACAGATATCTGTTTTCTTGTAAAGGTGACTGAAGTATTCCTCTTCGGTCTTCGGTGATATCCCTGTTGGTGGTTGTTTCGCCACCATCTTTCTTAGTAATCAAAATCCGTTTCTTCCCAATTGTTAGGCGTTGTTCTTTATGCTTTTGCCATTCTCAATCGCTTATTTCACAATCTTTTCCATGAAATTCTAGACGTCCTCTTTAATTGCCCTTCTGATCGTATTCTAAAGCTCCATATACTCTAGGCCAGGGGTGCGCAACCTGCGGCCGTACAGCCCTATGCGGCCGTGGGCAGGGACTTGGGCGGCCGTGTTTGTGTGGACAATTGCTGTTAAACTTTTATTTTATACCATATTAAGTAACCCAGAAATTTTCTTACGTATGTAGACCAGGAAATTGAATATGTTACATATATCATGCTCCGTTTTAATGTAAAATTTGTATATTTTTACATAAATCATAAAGCATTATTAAGTATACTTGGACTTACTGGCGGCCGTTCCTAAAGTAAAAAGTCTGTACTGTAGGCCATCCCTTGGAGTGCCTGAGTTCTTCAGTTCCTATTGTCGTTTTACCATTTTTCAGGTATATCTCTTATTTTTTTTATCTTTTGGTCCTCTTTGAGAACTCCATTAGGGCCTCTCCATGTCCACTTCCTGGCTAAATTTTTCTTGAAGTAGGTATTAGCTCCGTGCATATTGTTGGACTCTGCAAACTCTACCAGGCTGTGACCTCTCATTTCTCTGTCCATATTGTCCGACGACAGTATGATAAGTATTCCCCCTGATCAACTCGAGCATTGAAGTCGCCCATTATTTCAGTGGTCTTCCTTCTCATTCTAAGAGCCGACTGTCTGGTGAAATGTTTCAATTTCATCCTCGCTGCTGTAGGTGCATAGACTTGAATAATCTGAACAGAGTTCTGCTTGCTAGTCTTGAGTACTAGTCTACATGCTCTATCAGATATAGTTTCTATTTTTGTATATTATTCCTCTATTTCCTGTTAATAAAGAAGCCAACGCCGTTAAATCTTCCATCCTACGTACGGCTGTAATAAAATAAATGACCCACTTTGAGGGTTATCTGGTCCTGCGGCTTTCTTCTAACTTCGCTGAGTCCGATAATATCCTATTTTATCTTCTCTGCTATATCGGAGCTGCAAGAGGTCGATATTCACTCCTCAGGCTACGGCAGTTGTATATTGTGATGTTTAAGTCATTCACCAGGCTGTCCAAATGCCGATTGGTGAATACCACTTTCATTATTTGGCTGGAGATACTGTTGAAGCCTTCATGGTTGAACCTGAACTATACTTGGCCTCCAACCTCCGTTAATACCCCTCCGCCCCGTTGAGGTTGAGGCAGTTAGTTTTCCACTTATGTAGTATTCTATTCTTTTTATCGGTAATTTATTTTTTTGGTGCTTAATGAAGGATAAGATTTATTTGCATCTTAAGCTACAAATACAGAAAAGAATGGCTCAACTTACAGAGTTTAATTCCTAATATAATTTAGAAGAGTGATTGAGGAAATCAGTTGAAGAATAATTCTCGGGTACCAGTCAAAGCCTTGGAAAAGAAAAATCCCTTTAAATATGTTCGGAACATTATTCATGGAAACGACATTTCTCGTGCAAAACTAGATTTCACGAAAGAATCCTCCTTTCGAGACACGAATTCTCGGAACATTTTCTTTACACACATTGGAATGTTTTCGAATCCTATTTCCTACTTTTTCGGAATTAGAGGCATATGTTTATTCAACGAAATATGTATATATTTGAAGGAATATAAATCTGAGTAACGGTTCGAACATTGTTACCAACTCGTTTCGGAGTATATTTTTGAGTAAATACCACGGGCGTCGTTCGCCCTTCGCCATCACGCTCAGTTTAACTCTTGGATAGCTCATCTCCTTTTCTACGAAATTAATGCTCTCCGCCGTTTTACAATCCGCCTCTGTTTTGTAGCACTAACGAATCGACTCACGCATCATAAAGCCCGGGTTTGCTAACTAAACTGAAATCGCTCTCCAAGAGTATATGTTGAGAGGAAACGCCGTTCAGAGAGAGGGATCCAAAGGACATGCTTCGATGTAGTAAATTAAAATGTTTCCCACTCCGCCATTTTGATCTTAATTCCGTGAGCATGAGCGATTACCGCTTTCTGATGTACTATTCTGAAACGGAGCGAGTTAGATAATTAAGGTCAAGTTTCGAATGGGTTCCTATTCATTGCGGGGCGTCGACGCTGGAACTTTTCGTCATTTTATCCATTGCATTCATCTTTCGAAAATTTGAAATACATCGCATGCTTACATCTCCTAGAATCTGCAGATGTGATCGAATATCTATGGATATAATGTTCTCTAGGAGAAATGTAAAATGTATCGAATATATATATATATATATATATATATATATATATATATATATATATATATATATATATATATAATTTTTTTCATTTCATTCTCTATGTATTCATTGGTGTTAAATATAAAAGTTTGTTAATATTTTTTTATGTATTTCAAGCAGATAATCTTTCCTGAATACAATACACGATCCTGCGATAAGATCGCTTATTGCTTCTCCTTCTTTCGCGATTTTAATTAGTACCACTGACGCAGAGTTTATTTCTCATTGCAATTCCCTAGTGACCAAAATTGATTGGGAAAGAACGAGTCTCCGATCTCAAGTCATCGGTAGGGGTAAAATATCACTTCAATGGATTCCCATGTACTGTTTTTACACTTTTTCCTCTCTCCAAAAATTGTGCGAATCTTTTGAAAACGTATTCCCGTAATGAATGGAAGCCAGTGAATAGGGCGCCAGCGAAAAAAACAAATGACTCTTGCGAAGGCGAAATCCCGCTGGATTCTTTCCACCAGATTCACATATATACCTTTTTTCATTCGATTCACCAGCGGTTTTGTTCCTTGCCTTTTCTTGTCTGCATCGCATAAAATACGTTTCCTGGAATTATTCTTGGATTCTTTATGAGTAAACTTCTGGAGCAAATTTATAGCCGTATTTTCGCGGGCAATTGATCCTCACGGTTTTCGTTAATTAAAAGAGAAAAACGAACATCGAATTCGGAATGATTAATCGAGATTATATCTAGAATTTTTTCACTCATACAATTAATTCACTCTTCCTTTCAATTCTAGTTCGATACGTAGTTTCTAATTCGTCTTTGTTATTAATTTAAGAAAAAATGTATGAAACTTTGAATGAGAAAGGGTCAAATACTTTAGACCGTTTCAAAGGAAGTCTTCTACAAACAATTTACAATGAAAAAAAAATGTCGAAGAGCCTTTTCCAAATAACCCAATGACTCCTCCAAATTATGGTCTTAAATTGTTCACCGCATTGACCATTATCAATATTAATCCGCTACAGAACGACAAACGCAAAGTCTTGATAATCCGTCTTCGCGAAAGTTTTGGAAGAGCGTGAAGAAACAGTTGTTGCGCAAAAGTATCTCGAGAACTGTTTTCTCTCTCCGGAAATATTTCCTGGAAAAAGTTTCGATATCTCAACAACGGGGATTATACGGAAAAGTTTGAAAACTGAGATGGAGCGAAAAAAGTTGGTTTTTTTGGGACAGATTAAGAGTAAGTTCCTCGTCTCATTATTAAAGCGCTCTCATCGTCGAGTAACTTTTTCTATCCATCGATTCCCGTTGTTCTATCGCGATCCTGATGAAGGACCTATTTTTCTGGTCCACGAAGTTGCAGTCCTCAGCGTAGGTTTTCTCTTTAGTAGACAAAGAGTTCCCTTCTCACATTTCTCAACTTTATACAAGCCCATTTTATGAAAAAATATGGAAATATTATCTTCTAATCTATCAGTAGGTTTGTGCAGGTTTTTCACACCCCCCTTCATTGTGGGTGTTTTCCTGCAGTGGATTTTTTTCCTAAGAATTTTCTTAGGTTTTTATATCCACTTAAATCTCTCTTATAATCATTATTTTCTCTTTCTAATTCTTTTTGTACTTTAAACTTTTTTAAAGAGGTTAGATGGAAGAAGAGACTTTTTAGTCTCAATCTCGCCTCCGCAAATAAAGACCTATTATTAATTGACCGATTACTTTTCATCCCACGCATTCAAGGAAAGATGAAACATCTCCATTACATTGCTTTTAAGAAACCTGCGATTTACTAGTGTTAAAGAGTATTTCAGAATCTATTTTCTCCTTGAATATTTCTAATCTGAAACCAATAGCTCTCATGAATATCACAACAAAATAAGCTCAATCCGAGAAGTTGTTATCATTACAATGATTTTCACGATTGAAGAGGCCTCTTTGCGGGCAAAACATGTTGCTATGAAATTTTTCCGTGCAAGTAAACGCAAGGTTATTTTATCTTCGCGACTAAATAATTCAAAGCTCCGGAAGTTTGTAAATAATATATTATTTAAGTTATATTATTTAAGATTTATTTGACTCAGTAGCATTGTAATTTACTTGACTGACAGATGTAGAGAAAATTCGATAAAAGATATTTTTTTCTTTGTAATCAAGAAGTTTACATCGAAGTATTGAATCATATTTTCCAATTTCATTCTCTTAAAGCTTTTTGGCGTACTGATTTTCACTTACAATTGCAATGAAAAGATGTATTTATTTGTATCGATCTACTGCGAAGTCTGTTTATCTCACATTCAAGTCGTCATCTTTTGCATTTTAATTTTGATTTCGAATATATTCAAATCTTTAATAAAACATTTGTTTATGCAGTGAAGTTTACTTATTATAAGTTGTACAATTGCAAAAAAGAATACTCACACATTTCCGGTAATATTAAAAATTTAACCATTGTCGAAACGTAGGAAAGCGTTACTTTCGTTCGACCTTTTACTATTAATTAGTGTAACTAAAGAGTGGAGGAATTTTTGGATAATGATGGCGATAATTTAAGGTTTTTGCAAATTGATTAAATATTTTTTCTGTAATAAATTCTTGTGTAGTTTTAATATAATTGTAACAAATTGTTATTATAATTATGTTAATTGCAATTTTATTTAAATTTGTAAGAAAGTAAAAAAATTGCAAGATGAATCGCCATGCTCTACTACGCATCTCTTCTAGTGGTATAAAATTAGCTTTTTAAATCTTTGTAGACTCAAGAACGTAACTATATTTATTTCTGTATATATCTCTATGTTAATGCTTTTTCATTACGAGGAATGTCGAAATTTGTTGGATTAAGTCCTTTATATTCTTTCTCAAAAAATCTTGAATTGATCGATTTTGAGAATTACATTCTGTAAGTGATTTTGTAGTTACTTATTTAGTTCATGGGAATGTGATGTTCTATTGCAATACTAAATGGTAACGTCTATAAAAGTTAGAATATTGAAAGAACACAAACATATGCACAACGTAATAAACGCACAGCTTCAAAAGCATAAATTGAAAATTGCATAAATAAAAAAAACTAATTCATCAAACTTTTTTTAAATTTTAAATTAATTTTAAATAGAGTTAAAGCTTTTTTGAAATTAATTAACACATAAATATTTTGCTAAAACCCAAGTTAGGATTTTTTCAAGTTAATTCTTCCTTGGGATATCTCCACGTTGTGTTCTTGTGCAACACCTTCACCTACTTATTCTAAAATTTATAATCGTTTTTTAATTACTTAAGATCTGATCATCAATACAAAAATATATTAGCACTTCAAAGGCTTTGGGTGTCTACATTCGTATCAACGCGAGAAAGGAATGTTTCCATGAAATGTGTATGCGTAGATAAAGAGGTCTAATTGCGATACGAAACTGCGATTCTTTTATGAATGTGAAATATTTCCGCATCGGATGCCGATCCTATTTTGAGGGCCCGATTAGGAGTGGTGCCTAAATACTTGAGCAGGAAAGCCATGATTTATGTGCAAAAATTTATTTTTGCAAGTATAAACGAGTATCGATATAATTTCATGGGTGATCTGTAAGAAGAAGGAGATTTATTGGAAAAGGTTAGCTTTTTACGACATCTTGCAAAAATGTCGAGGAAAAAGATTTTTCCCAATTCAATAGCTCTTTTTCCATTGCAATTCATACAGAATGAAGATCCGTCGGGAGATGAATCATATGCGGAAATAGCCAACTCTTTTCAACGCTTTTTTAATAATTCCTCGCATTAGTGGTAAATTATTCAGGACTCGTTCAATGTTATTACAGCCGAAGGAGGTTCATTTTCTGCGAACGTTTCCTTTCCTTCGACAAAGAAGGAAAAACTTAAATCGCTATTTCCTTTCTCTTCCGTCAGAGGGTATTTCCTTTCGAAAAATATTAATCTCGCAGGAAGGGCAAATAAACGAAAAGCCGCACATTTTATACGGTCCATTATATTCCCTCCGTCGAATCAGCGGGGAAGCCATTTTCTTTACCTTCAAAGAAAGGAACTTATCTATTTGAGAGGGCGGAACTAACTATCGACAAGGCAATGACCCTTCAACAGAGACTGAAAATGGACCAACGGAGATTTTTCTCTCTTTAACGGCTGTCCCCATTTTCTCCTCTTATCACCTCATACGAGCAAAGACTTCAATTGTTTGCGCACAAAAGAGTCCAATTGAAAGAACATCCGTCATCAGTCTACCATTTCTTATCATTCTGTGGTATAAGGCAATGCAGATGGTAGAATGAGACAAGGTCAACATGCCATCTAATAGCTTCCGTTTTCAGGGAGTACACTGTTCCGAGTTAGAAATCGTCCGAACCGTTGTTATATTAACTTTCTGCGGTACCTCTACTTGTGCCGTAATTACGTTTTCCTGATCTTTTCTGTACCTTTTCGACATCTCTTTCTTTCCCCGCTTCCACTCTTCTAGTTCTTCGGATGTCTTTTACCCTCTGCTATGTCTCATCCATCTTCTAAATTGCCTTCTTTTACCTCCTTCTTACCCTTGTCTCCATCGAGATTTCCCAGTTCTCTTCCAGTGCTCTACCCCTTTTTTGATTTTCTCCGCCGCTTTTGTTCCCACGCATTCTTCTCTTACGCGTCCTTTTTCTCTTACGGAAATAGTCTTCTTCTAAACTTACCCTTTTCTATTCTCTATGTCCTCTTTCTCGAGAGGAATGAAAGAGCGCAAGGAATTAATTCTTTTATTTTGTGCTCTATTCTTTTTGTGATCCGAACGAAAGCCTTTGATCAGTTTTGCCGCCGCTCATTGTTTATGAACTTTTGTCGTTCTGTTTGAGTGGTGACGAATTCTGGCCGTTCTCCGTTGAAATCGATTGTTATGGCTTCCGACCAAAGCTTTTCCTTACGAAGCACCATCGTCCACCTGCACAAGGGCTTTTCATTTGATCGTTATATCATAGATTAAAGGGTTCCGAAATCTCAGATCTTTAATTTATGATTTTGATGTTTTCTCAATAGGTTTCAATACTTATGTTATTGAATTTTGAATAAATAATGATAGTTTTATCGAAACAAAACCGAAGAAAGTACTTGAACAGGGTGGAACAAATGAAAAGGAGTACTGTTTTTTTTTTTTAAATTTTGAGCAATTTTGCCGGCTTCGTTGCCGGAATGGCTAGCATGCTAATCTTCTAACGCTGAGGTCCTGGATACCTGGGTGAGGAGGAAATTTTCCTCTCTGGGTTCTGGATGATATGTGAACGTCCGTTATTAAGTTTCGAACCACACTGTAATTGTCCAGAAACTAGATGTTCGTGTAGTCTTTGATAATAAATAAAAGAAATGAAAAGGAGCAACTTTACGTTTATTCATGTACGCTAAGCGAGATCTGAAGAGTGCTGCAATTTAAATGAAGCGTATGTTTGTGTGAATAGAGATCCGTACACTACAAATTAAAGATCCGATCAATCTGAATCTCTCCGGGCTATGAGTAAAGAGTAATAATGATTAACAATTTTAGCGCTAAGTCAATTACTCTCTCGGGTTTAAAAGTCAAAATCTAAAGTTCTATTCAAGATGTGGACTCTGAATAACCTGTAAATGAAAATAAAAACTTTTTATTACAATTTCTCTCGCGACAAGTTATTCGCTACGTAAGAGACAAAAAAGTTTTAGGAGATGTATAATTTTGATATGTACGATCCAATTTTTCGAAGGTTACGTTCCACGTAAATTATTTTTTACTATGATATGGTTGCTCAAAAATTATTAAAATTTAACTTTTATGTACTATATTTATAAGATAAAGAGAGTAATCTAAGAAATAATCAGTATTTTATGTTGGATAGGATGAGAGCAATGGCAGTTTTAATAATGCTCTACTCTGCTAAGGCAGCCATTTTTTTCTTCCCGATAAAAAATTTATCTCATGTTATAGATAAAAAATCTTCATCAATGTGTAGAATCATCCTTTCTTATCAATATTTTAGAGAAAATCTTAGCTGAAAGTTTTAATTCTATATACTTAAGACGGAAATTCTGCGGATTTGGCGGAAAAATGGGCCTGCCTAAGAGGCTATGCCATTCCCCCATAAGAAAAAACTGCCTAGAATTTTGGAACGGCCTATAGATGATTGCAAAATTATATGCTCACCATTTCATCTTGGACGTTCAGATGACGCAGGTAAAATTAGAGAAATTGACGCAAAGCAAGAAAATTATTTTTCCCTGCGGACAATGCGTGGAAATAATCCATTGAGGTCCTCCCAAAGACGATTCGTATGATACTCTGGATTTTTTTTGACAGAAAAAGATGAGTGAAATTGTTTTTTACGCAAGAAGCTGATCCTTTTATCCTTATCTGTTTTAAACTCATCAGAATTTTGTCTATGAACTGGTCATATTGTGGAGCTAACCACAAGAAAGAAACAATCAATTAAAATTTTTATTCAACTTGTTCGTCACCCACCTAACTGAGCTATTTTCAAAATTTTCATCTCTTACTCATAAGTAAAGTAATACTACTAATAAATATAAGCAATGGGAAAGTCAAAATGAAAATCCTTTTGTAATTGCTTATGAATCTTCTACCCACTCAATATTAGTCGTAGACATTTAAGATATCACCTAAGTAACTTTTGATTCCCTCTTATATTTGTTTATGACTTTACTTCACTTGCTCATGTGTTCTTATTTGCATATGCATATGTTAATTCACAGAGATAGAAACTTTTATACTCTAACATATCTATTACACGGTGTTTAATCTATATGGAAAGAACATTAATGTCATTCCTCTGCCTGCATGAAGTATAGCAACGACTAAGCGCTAATTTCCATTTTTATTGCTTTATAGTTGTTTTCCCTTTTGAAGTTGTCATCATTTTCCCTCTATTTGAAACCGAGCGAATCACCACCACAAAGTAGCAGAACCCAAAATATCTTTTACGGTGAGTTTACTACGACTCGGATAAGCCATTTTTTGCAGGATTTCTCGCAATTGTTCGCATCTTCTCTGTCTTTATTAGCTATTCTTTTGTTCCTCATCATCACAATGTTCATATCTGCACTCGATAATGTCAAGAAATGATTCATCAAATTTGTTCGGAGATGTGTGCAGGAGAGAAGGGGGAGACGCCTATTCAGATAAAAGTGTCGGAAGACGATGTTTACGCCTTGTGCAGTAGAATTAATGACATTACACTCAGCAAAATTAACATTTAGTGTCTAAAAATATGCTCTTCTGCCCACACGATGATTTGCTCGAGAGCGACATACTAGATGCATCGATGGCAGTTTTCTTTAAATTAGCTATGAGATTAAATCATTTTGTTTAAAATTTGCTTAAAATTCAATTTAATGATATTTTAAGGCTCGAGCGAAGGAAGCCATCGCAATAGAATCCTTGATAAAACATTCAAAGTATTTGATTGAATGATACGAATATGTCTTCCACACAAATGGAAAACCGATTCCATTATCCTTTGTTGGTTCATCCATCAAACGTCATAATCGTTGGGCAGCGGCGGAAGGGGCCGAAGCGCACGGTATTAGAGAGATGGCGAAAGGGAGTCAAATCCCTTGTTTCGCCTCATAATGTACGTCATATCCATTGTTTAACTAGTCCTCTCGCAGGATTCTTAATGAGATCTGATTGATTTATTATTCTCCGTCTTGTCATCTCAAAACTGTAAAAAAATTGGACTTCTGATGAAATAATAGTCACCTCTTACGAAACCAATTCGACCAAAATAAAGAAAGGCAAAACCCTTCGATGAGGACCTTGCAAATAAAAAAAGATTCTTTTGAAACATTTGCATTTGGGATCGCATTATCTCCTGGAAATCTCATCCACGTCACTCCATCCAAAGGTAACAGAACGTAATAAGTTTCGGTAATTCAGAAGGAGAGGGTATCAGTTCTTACTGGTTTGATGAAATCAGGTGGAAAGAATCCGCGCTGAATTTTAGCAAATTATTAATTAATTATTGATATTTTTAAATCTTTCAGTGGGGACATATATTAAAAAGCAAAAAAGAATGAGAAAGGAATACGTGGATTGAGTAACAAAATGTGATTATGAATTGCTAAAAAAACTAACATTATGAAGAAATAAATCCACCAGAATACGTTGTATTACTAAAGAAAATTTCAAAGAGCTAAAAAGTTGTGAATATTCGAACATGAAGTTATCTCTTCAAAATATATTGTAAATATCTTCGGTTGGAAACCATTTTAATAATAGAAAAACTAACTTTCAGAGCAAATTCACGATCAGGGATAAGCTTAGACATAGATGAAGTTTTGTACGAATGAGTAAGCATTTCCCGTAAATGATGAAGGGACAGATCCATTGAGAGACGAGGAAGAATCATACAGAGAGGCTACAGTGATTTTTCCACTATATACACGGATGTCTCCCTTTTCAATCAAAATTCTGAAAAAATGGCTTCAATAGGTGGAATCTCTTTGCAGAATATCAAATACGAATTCAACTATCAATAATTTAGCGATATATCAAATATTTTAATTTCACAAGTAGAAAAACATGATAAAATGGTAAATTTACCCTTTTTAATCATAATGGGCAATTTTTCAATTAAATTAACTGTTTAATTATTAAGTGTTGATAAAACATTTCCGTAACTGATGAACTGATGTTTTCAGAATTTTATCTCGCAAATGGTGAATCGCTGTGAGAATGATAAGTTAAATATTGGAGTGAACTCCTTTACCAACTAAAACTTCCTCAGTGCATTCCACCGAAGACTTCCTTCTCACGTTTATACACCACAATGTTCGAGGATCGTTATTCGATGCCTTTGAGAATTTATCTTCCTTCTTAACACAGTTTATCAAAATAATGAACGATCCGAGTTCTTCTGCAAATGACATTTGTCCCTCTCTCACCAATCCTTATTCTAGAGATTTAATAAAACTGAGAGTGCTTTCTCTATAGCGATAGAGTTGGAAGTCCCAGTTTTCGTGGGATCTTGCATGAATTATGGAAGGTCTGAATCGAAAGAGATTTTTGGAGGACTCCATCTTCAGATAAGAGCCGAAGGGACTTCGTTTGCATAAAACGCTCTTCTAATGGTGAACGGAGAGGCGTTCGGTGAATGCAATTGTCCAAATGCTTTCGGCTAATTCAGGAATACATGGAAATGTGCGAGAATGCATAGCGTAGGTGAACCTATATTTGAATACTGATTGTCACACGGAATTTAGTTTGTCAGCATATACATTTAGAGAGATGAACAGAAATATAATTATAATACAGCTGTTTTCACATTGATCTATAGAATTTGATGTTACACCTCTCTAACGTACCCCATAATTGTGTCACTTTCACTTTTTTCATTTGAAGAAAACCACAGCTTCTTTGAAAATATAACTCAGTACTTTCCACAGAATATTTTTTATTACTATTGCTCGACCGGTTTCGTCAGCGAGCGGACATCTTAAAAATATATTGGCTAAAATGTTTGCAATATTGCAAAATCTAAATTTTTCGTATTCAAAATTGTAAATTTATATTTTCAAGAATTATATTCTTACAATATAATTTTAATTAGTGAGACTTTGACTTGTAATTTACTTTTAAGCTATGTTGAAATATGTAAATAACTGGCGAAATATGCTATCAATTGATTACAATGCATTGTGGATTCATGATTATATATTCCGTTAAGCTCATCGGTAAATTCAATTATTATTACCCAAGTACTACGTCTTGTCATTAAAAACATTTCTATGCATGTGTGAGGGCTACACGAGTGCCGTGTAATTCACATATTTTTCTCTCCAATAATATACGTAATTTATATTTAATTATCGTTCATAAGGAGACAGCTAACGAAAGAGGAAACTGTCGTATGTTTCAATATTATTTTTAATTACTCTTAATTAAATTGTATATTTTACCTTTTTAGGGTTAATTCACTTTTCTCCTCTAATTTTCTTCTCTTGAAAAAGTATAAGTTTATGTATATTTTTGTATTTTATTTATGATAAACTTGATTTTGCGATAGAATATAAGCTGCTTTCAATTTTATCAATCTTTATCGATATAATAAAAGTTATTATATTTTGATAATGTCTCAGTTCTAATTTCAAATTTTTTACTAATGATCAATGAGTGATATCCATTATTATTTGAGATTTTACCAATTCCATCATTACAAATTCACAGAACGTCATTCGTTTGTAAAGCATTGATCGATTATTATATCGAGTAAATCTTAGTTCCTTAAATCTAAACAAGTTTCTAGAACAGTGAAATGGGTAAATTTCATTAAATCCGAATCACATGTTTGAAGGAACTTCTATAGAATTGCTCGTAAGCGAATGATCGGAGGGATTTATTCCTTCGGCGTTTGTTCCTGATGGGAGATTTTCGTCAAAACAACTGAATTCGCGATTTTATTTTCTGCTTTCACTTCATCGCCTGTCCACACTTTCCATCAAAAAGGGTTGTTTTAATTGCCTAAGTCTTTTCTTTTAATCCATTCATCTCTTTCGATCATTTATTGCGATTCCTTAAAAAGCCCAAAAGGTTTTCTGAAGGTGGGAAAATTTCGGTCTCTCTTGGAAACCTGTTGACCTGGAAAATTTGGATCGCTCAGATTCTTAACTCTTGAAACCTTTGGATCACGAATCTAGGGTAGAGTGTTGTATAGCTTTGTATTTGCACGGAAGAGGCGTCTATAAATAGTATAAATAAATGGTGAGTTTCATTTCTAAAGAAAAATTATTCAGAAATTTTACGTTAAAATTTTATTTATGTTTCCCAATGTTTATGTCCAAATATTGAATTAAGAATAGCACAGAAAAGTCAATGCGATTAAAAGGCGTTCTCTCGGAGCTGTGATATGATTTTTACTGATTTAGTCCATACCTCTTATGAAATAAGAATTTGTACTCAGTTGTGTAGTTTGATGGGTGTTTATTCAGTCGGTCTTCCCTTCGCTATTTTTTTCAGTTTAATTCACTGCTTACTTTAATTAATTGAATGAAATATATGCATGTATATTTCTTCACGTATTATCTTTAATTCACCTATTTCAAGTGAACAAGATCATTTCCAGCTAGGCATTCATAGTTTTTCCCTTTTTAATTTTGAAATAGACAGATTGGTGTGCACATCAATGATTCATTAAACACGCCGATTTCTAACTTTCTCTCTCCAAATTGAGGTGGAAAAGACTCAAAAAGAAGTGTACTTAATGGAGTCTACTCTCGGAAAACTAGTTTATTAATTCAGGTTATCAGTAACCACTTCCTTAGCGTTTGTATCTGACGGTTGGCCGATTGAGCCATTCAATCCAACTTCGGCCCAATTCCATCTTTGAGTGGAAACTTGTTTGCTGAGGAAGATAGGGTTCAGTGAATTTATGCTATCCTTTTATTCTCGTATACTTTCCTCTATAAATTAAACAGCGCCGTAACGGCGGAATTAAATTATTTAGATACTGTTTAATGAAGCTGTAATTTTTCTTTTTAATGTGAAGATTAAATGAAGTAATTGGAAGAATTCCCCTTTTGAATCGTGAAATATTTTAATAATCGAAAACGATTATCTGCTTGAATCAAACTCATATAAGGAATAAGAATAGGTACTTTAAAAATTTTAAGCGTAAAACTTTTATCAGCATTTATTATTTTATTCGTTGAAATTTTATATCTAAAACTTTTATTTTATACTAAATAATTATTTCTGGGTTAAATTAATTCATATGAATTTATGAAGAAAATTATATCGTTTGTTTCATGAAATATTCGAATAATTTTACACGCAGTTTAGCCCTCTTTTATCGCTCTATCCCAATTTAATCCTCCACAACTACTCGCGAAGAGATTGATTTCGGCTCTTATAATACATTAAAATAAAGTAAATGAGAGCTACAAATAGCAAACGAAAAGAAAGCAGCTCTTTGGTCCATTGAATTAATCAAGTTTTCATCTCGACCGCTCTTGAATGTTAAAGTTAGTTTTAACAATTTTTAATTAGAGAAGTTTAGGTTTCCGAAGGATTTCTCTATGTTATCCTCCTTTGCCTCCAAACTTTTGAACGCGAGGGATGGTTTATTAAAGAGAAGGTTGACCTTAAGGGCTCTTGGTGAGGAGGCTAATGTGGGTGGAATGAAAAGGATAAATTATAAGAGTATTAGATGGAAGGCATATGACACATTCCTCACTAGAGTTCGGAATCCAAACTCTTTGGTTTGAACTATTCTTTCGTAATGATCTCCCTCTAAAGCGATAGTAAAAAATATTCATTAATCCCTTTTTTGATCCCTAGATATTTATCGTCTTTACCTTTTGCCCTCTTCTAGTTATTTAGAAACCCTTCTTATATCTATAAATCATTAGAATCTTTGGTTGTTTTTCTTCCTCAATAGAATCGATGATATCCAGTTCTTATTAAGTCGCATGATTTGCTATACGTTTTATAATTATTATAATAATATTTTCCATCCACTGAGTGCGGTTGACAGCTATGATATGAAACAAATTGTAAAGGACTATACCAGAGTGACTATGGTGAGAAAAACACTAATTGATTTAGCGATGTAACCAAAAGAAATCATTGGAGATTAGCAAATATCAGTGACCATGGTTTAATTACTATCTAATGTAAATTTTTTAATATTAAAGAATTTAATCAATCTATTGAGAAGCCAAGGAAAATCACATTATGAAGAATATTCTTCATATCTGGTACAGAATGTTTATTTGAGTAGAAGATGATAGAATCATTTAAATTGTATAATGTTGTTGGATCCATGAAACATTCAATGAGTGTGGACCCTCATTGCCTACTGTATTAAATTTGACACTGAAAGAGGGTACTTATACTGAGTCCTGTAATAATAATCGTACCTGTTCCTAAGAAAAACGATCCTATTGACAGACATGACTTGTACCTATCAACTGTTTACTTATTTATAAAAAAATCTAAGAAACGATACTTCATGACTAAATGGCTGACTATAAGGGGGGTACATGATATGCTCTATACTAATCAATCTGGATTCTGGAATACATTTCCTTTCTATTCAGCTCTTTTAACTAAATGTCATAAAATGGCGAATGAGGGTAAATTTGATACTGCTGTCATATTAGATTTCAGAAGGCATTTGAGACTATATATAGGAATCTTCTTGTAGATAAATTAATGAATGATTATAGTTCCTCAGTCTTATATGGAATCTGCAATAATGAAATAAAAAGACTTCAGAATTAATAGAGCAATGAGAGTAATAGTAAAATATGGTAAACCTAATTCAATCAAATCCATATCAGTTGATCTACAGTGGATGTCTGCGGAAAAAGGATTTCATTATTTATTATGTAATTAGTCCACGAAATGGTATGCACAAGAGTGTAAAGTTATCTAATTCAGGAATTACCCACTAACCAGGAATTATGATACAAGAAAAATTTAATTTAAAATAAAAACTTAATTTATGGCGAAGTATAGTTAGATTTCTTCGTAAAATTTATATCCTTTTAACTGTTTAAATTATATATATGAATTAGTAAGGTTGATATATTAATTAAATTTTTGTTACGCTTTTACTTATTAAAATTTATTTATAAACAAATATTACCATACTACTCACTAAATTTTGATGAACGTTAAATGCATTCTAACGTAAAAGTAAATATAAAAATCGTAATTTATGTGCAATTTTAGAACTTTGAAGAAATAAGGTCGGTACAAGTAATGAAATTATTGAAAAAATAGGGAAATAATGTAAAATTAACCATGAAAGTTTCTTTTCTGTGGCCCAAACAGAATCTTTTTTTACGGAAACAAACCTCAATGGAAAAATAAAACTGTTATTTCTTAATTAAATCGTGTATTTTGACACTTTAATCCAAGAGTTATATTTATGAATCTAATCTATGTATTTTGAAAAATTCGCAACTTTGACCCTCTTAGCATTCACTCGCAATCACATCCTCAAAAGATTCAACTTCCGAGTTTTTTCTGCCGAAGTTCAGCCGTAAAACAGTTTGGAGTGGAAATACTTATCCGTCGATGTTCCTCTGTTAATTGATGACCGATTCGTTAAAACTCTCGCCATATCCGGAAGTTTCTTTTTGCATCAAAGAAGATGAAGGCGATGTCATCGGATTCTAATCTACTGGGACATGTTTGAAATACATCCTTTAATGCCGGATATAAGAATTTACGTCTGTTATCTGCGATTTTGTTTCATTTTTCGAAAAAAGTAGGAGTTGAGTGTACTCATTTCATCTGTTGACCATATTCTAGAGGTATTTATGTCTTTTCGGACACTCCTTTTGAGTTAAGTGGATTTTATTTTAGTAAGAGCAGATGAGTTTAGTGTTTCTTTCAATTTCCAACTCTGTTTAAGCGGTTCATAATGTAATTGTTATAGAATTTTTAGAAAACTTAGCGTAAGAATTTGAAATACTCTAATAAAAGGGATAATATTGTTATGAATAGATTTAAAGTACATTATTAACTAATATGATGGATGAGTAGAAATAAAGCATAATCTTTTTAATTAAGAGAGCGAAAAGTTATATCTCCTTGATAATTGAAGAACAATAGACAATTGACAATCAAAGAGTATGTCCAGTTGATATTATGAGACATTGATTACTCTTCATCAAATAAATTATAATAAGCATCATATTCATAGTTTATTTCTGTAAAAGTGTCTTTGATGCCTTTTATTAATTCTCCTCTATTCCCTAATCGTGATCTTTTAGGAACGGTGACTTAAACCATCAGGTGAACAATGCCTCCATCGCATATCGCTTGGCGTTGCACCCGTTTGCTTTCAGAAATAACACATCTGATAGCATTTGCCGGAATCGAATAAGCGAATCATTAAGGTGATTAAATGTGTTGCTACAATAGTTTCTATAATTATTATTATTCAGTCTTTGATGAATATTATGAGTTTAATTTTATTTCGATGAAATTTCAGAAAAACGATTTAGAAATATTGAACCTATTCCAGAATTTTACGTAAAATGAACAATAAAGTTATGAAGTCAATTATTCAAAACCAAAATGTTAATTAATTTCATTAATCAAAAAGTCTTATACACATATTGTAATAATTTAATTTTTCCGTTTATATGAAGGAATTATTTAGCCGTTATATTAAAGGGATGCAAATTATAAATATGGGTACTTTACTTGTTTGAAATTTATTATAAATTTATAAAAAGAGCAGTTTGATCGAATCGTTTTAGAGTACATGAAACGGGAATCTTTTCTGAAGTCAATGAATGTGTATCGCTTAATTAATAATGATGCACTATATAATCATGATTTTGTTTATTCCGTAAATTTTGCGAATATTTTTCTATCAATCTTTTTGAAATGTATTTAAAAATTTTCTAATGGTTTTTATTCGTTCATTTTCTTCACAGAATTTCCGTAAGATTCGTAAATTAATTCCAAAATACATATGGCAGAGATATTTCTCTTATCAGTTTGCTCGCTATGTATTCTCCGCATTTGTTTTTCACCTCTTCTTTCCGAGTTTACGCTGTCCGCATGAGGCAGCGGATATCTTTTTCGACTGTCAACTGTCCGTTGATCGTCCATTCTCCCGTCTTGTTATTTTTTTTCTAGAGTTTTGACATTCCGTGGGTGAAAGACGGTCGAAGGCCCATTTTTAGTTTTTATTTTCATTTCCCCAGGACTCATGGGACATGCGGGTGTGCGCTGTGTGTTTTCAATAATTAATATGGATACGAGAGTTTTTTTTTGAAAGTTCAGTCGACGTTGTCATTTCCTTCTTTATGTTTATTTTCCGAAAACGAGAGCCGTTTTTTAAAGTGGCAATTTAAAACAGGAGTGCTCATACATTGCGAGTAATACGAGTGGACAATTCGGGAAAAAGATTAAACCGAGCGACTTTAATTGATGCTTCCTCATTGATTACTGTTCCGAAATTCAGGGCTGTGTCGTGTTATTATATCGAGTGGATGAGCGAAGGAGTATATTTCCATTGCTTAGAAGCTTTTCACGAAACGTAATGCTATTGTCATTTGCTCTCAAAACAGTGTTTGACGTTCAGCTCTCGTTTTGAAACGTTCTTGATTTGCACCCCCGTCGTTCAAGTACATATTTTGTCAAATTTTTCCATTGAAACGGTATTTTACGGCTATTAATCCCTTTTCTTTCATTTCTTTAATTATTTTTCTTCCAAGATTTTCTACTTAATTAAGGATAATTGAAATACGTTATGTATATGTTTTTCATGTATTTGTGTATGGATATTTGTTGTATATCCTCCCCATAAATCTGCAATATTCTTATGATTAACTTATTTCACATAAATCATAATTAATGCTACTGAATTACAAGTTTACTCGTATAACTTTCAATTCCAAGAACTATCTCCTTTTGAAATTGTATGATAGAACTTTAATCTCTTATATGTAAAATATTGAAAGTCTTTTTCTTAAGTTTTCAGTTGTATATATAGTAAATACTCATTTAAATTCATGAGAGGTTGGCCACATATAAAATATGTTAAACTATGCGAAGTATTTAAAGGATCTCGGATATTGAATTAGGAGTCATTGGTCTTTCAAAGCTGTTCAAGGATACTCATGAAAGAGAAATTAAACGTTTTTCTGCGGCAAATAATGACATCATGAAACGTGAATATTTTGGGATATTAATCTATACTAAGAATGAAGTATATTACATATGAGTGCTAGATAATTGATACTAATAATTTTGATAAAGCGCCAGGAATAGACAACAATCGAATCAAAGATATAAAGTTTCATTCTGTATTGATAGAAATTGTAAAAAAAATCTAATAAATAACAGTTTATGCAATGGTATAGTACCAACTAGGCTAAAAATAGCATTTGTGAAACCTATTCCAAAAGAAAGAATTACAAATGACTATCACAACTATAGACTAATATATATTCTTTCTTGTATTAACAAAATAATAGAAAAATATGTTTATAAACACTTAATGAATTTTGCATATTTGCATTTTTAATAGAACATTTGTTTACGTACTGAAAATGATTCGTATCTACTCGTATTCTAAAATGAGTTCATAATCGTTACAGAAATTCTCTCAACCCAACGCTTCACTTACAACGTAAAGGGCAATTCAATGTTCTCACTAAGTAAGGAATGATATTCCAGCAAATATTAGGCGAATAACTTCTCTCGCGATAGTCAAAATCCAACCGAATAAAATTAGCAAAAGTTTAACCTGAGCCCAAAAACTCGCCGGAGTTTTTGGGCTCAGGCGTTTACCATTCGATGTAAATGAATGGTAAGAACGAATAAACTTTCGTTTGACTTTCCACGTTTGCATTGGCGGGGAAAACTACTGTTTCCTTAGGACGACTCTCACAACGGCTAAATCCTTGGAGAAATATGAGAGCACTGTACTGTATCTGAGGTAAGATCGAAGGAGCACGAACAAAATGGTTCGTCCCCAAGGGCGATTGCACTACTTAATGGTTTCTAGGGGATTGAATTTGGGAAATGGTTTCCCTTTCTTTCCTAAACCCTCACATGACGGCGACCAGATGGGACCGAATTACCTATTTATTACAGGTGACCCATGTTTGTTTTCGGCTAAACCGTTGGCCGAGTGATACCGTAGAACGAGATGCTCAAGGCATAAAGACCATTCATAATTCAAACTTTTGCGGACCATGAGGCTTCGATGTTAACAAAAAGAGGATATAGTAAACGTCATTTGTTCGCTTTGTGTTACCCATGAATACTCATCTGTCCTTACAGTTTGGCCCTGCCACGTGTATATTCCTCAGTTTTATATTGATGCTTGGAATGCATAAAGCTGCGTTCGAGAAATCATTGTAACATTTTATTTATATGCAGATGGAAAGAGTAGGATTTGAAGGGCAGTGAGGGTAGTTTTATACGATTTCTCGTAATTTGAATGCGTAAATAAATAAAAGTAAAATATTGAAGTGTTCTTACTTGTAAGATGATAAATACTCGTATACAGATAGAAATTTAAATAGGTATATTTTAATTAATTAAGTAAAGAAGTATTCTAAGATCATCTCAATAAAATTCTTTGTTGAAAATTTTCCAATGAATTACGGATCAAAATCTGCATCAGAATAAATTGAAGTATAAATAAGGTATATACTGGAACTTTTAGGTAACTGAAACATGATGAAAACTTATCTTGGAAATGTGTAGTGAAGAAATGAATGTACTCGTGCTTTAATCGTAGATTCGTAAATGCAAAATATCACAAATAAATAAGGTATCTCGTTCACGCATGTCAAACTCAAACGGGTTCCCCATTTAATCGCATGTAAGATATGCGACGAATCGGGCCAACTTACTCGTACTCCATATATTAAGTGGAATAAAAATGGAAACACGTTTTCCGCATTCTTCCATGATTTATCTTGAGCACGGTAACTCTCGGAAAGTTTATGTGAGGAAGAAAAGGACAGATAATATACGACGTCGAAGAAAAAATACACCCACGGTCTGCAGCGCATCTGAAAAGTGACCAAAGATATAAATAAAACGGAGTACTTGACATATTTAAGACTAGATTTTTTTACTCTCCGTTTTCTTCCGTGACCGACTTAATGCAACCTTTTGATTCGTCCATATTTATAGTCGCAGAGAGTTCTTGCGATGAACATAGAGTGGAATAGGCACTGAAGGGAGAAGAACTTGGATTTTACGTCCCCTCCTTATGGCCCGATTGCCCATGAAGAAAGGATGTCCTCCACCGATGCCCTGTAATAGATCTCGCCACTTGTTATTCCACGGTAACTCACAGGTATCGAGAAAGAAAAAAAACATCTGCCCTTTCCACAGCATTCTGACCCCATCTATTTTTTTTCAAAAGGGAAGTGCTAGAATGGAGATGTAACATTTCGAATTCCACATCCGTCTGGGGATGGCTTTATGGAATGATGAATCGAAATCATAAGGATAGGTTCCGGAGTTAAAAAATTCCGACGTCTTGAAGGTCTGTGCGCAGAAGACAACGGGCAGAATGGAATCAAGTCGAATTTCAATTCCCTGTGGCAGATGTCATTTTGCCGTTTTGTGGAAGCGTTTGGCGTGATAGAGGCATATTGTTTACGATTTGCAGTGCAATACAATGGTTTTTGTTATGATGTTTCAACTACTTTTAAAAATGAGAGTTTTGTTATAAATTGGGTCCTTTGATGAATATCTTCGATGTTTATTCGTGATAAAAATATAGTGTCCTTTAGAGATTTAGATTCGAAAAGATGATGTATTTTTATTATTTGTGTATAAGAGCAAAAATGGTTATTTATTGATATTCTGCCTTCAAGCTATTTAAAGAAGAATTCTAATATTGAATATGTTATGTATTTTTATATATTTATTTTCCCACAAAATGGATGAATTAAAAAAGGAAAAGCATAAAGGAAGATTCTAATAGTTAATGGAAACTATGGGCGTCACATCATAAGAATGTAATTTTATTTTAACTTAAACATTCACATTTATAAGCATTAAGTTTCCTTTTTTTACATTCTCAATAAGCTGATATTCACGAATTTTCTTTACTTAATGAATTAAAAACTTGTTTCGCTGAATTCCAATGCGTATGATACATCTTCACAATAAATTCGAAATAGTTTTTATGGAAATATAAACGTTAATTTTGAAAAATACCCTTTAATCAACATCCTTATTATGTCAATCATCACATTGATGTCTTTTCATCCGGTACCCCTAAAGTTTTGGTTTATTTGCACCGAAATATATTAATTCTCTATATGATTTGCTATTTTTCGAGTACTCGCCTGCTGCATCTAACTTACGATAGTTCCAAAATTTTGTCTTCGCCTTCCGAGTGTATCTTTCCCCCTTCACCAATCGTCGTTGGCATTTCAATATATTCCTGATGACTCTGGAGGAAAGGGAAATGAAAGAGGGAAAAGACAGGATGATAAAGCAAAAGAAAATAAGATCTCGCTGAGAACCCTCTTTTGTCTTCGTGCAAAGACGAAAAAAGCATTGTCTCGAAGCGCAATAAACTCGAGGTGAGGAAATACTCAATTCTTGCTCTTTCAGAGATATTGGAATACGCTCTTTCCGAGTCATCCATTTCCTTAGGTTTTCTCTCACTTTGGATTCTGATCGTTCTCATTGCAGCTGAAATATCTTATTTCGGTGAAGGTTGTATCTTTTTATTTCTATATGTATCCACCCTTTTTACTACTTAAGAAGCGATTGCAAACATTGGCGGTGTGAAATTATCTGAAATAATGTTCATGTCTACTTTTTTATCTCTTGGTTTTTAGTAAGTGTTAACTGGAGTTCGAATGATTTGAGGTATTAAAAGTTCATTGAATATCATTAGTTTTAATTTTGCAATGATAGCATGCTATTAAATTGTCTTAAAGCATTGAAAAATCCAGTAATTCTAGTGGTCAATCTATACGTGTATGTGCACAATTTTCTTTTAAGGAATTGTCCGCCATTGTGAATTGTGTATTTTATGGATTTGAATGTACAATAGGGAGGGTCACAGCATTGAATGTGTACCTCAGAAGTCGGAGTAGTGGTTTCATAATTATACAAGATGGTCTTCGTAGGTTAAAGGTGAACTGGAATATGATCAATCTGAAATGTAATCGGCTGCAATATAGAAATTAATTTCGCATTGATAGTATTTATTCATTTTATGTAAGGAAAGCTCGGTTTGATTGAAATCTTTCGCCATAAATTCAGCCCTTTTAAATAGGTTTAAAACTGAAAAACTTCAAATTAGTAATATCTGAATAACTGAATATCTTCTATAAAACGATCTCATAATTACCATTAACTTGTTTCATGTTCTATTAAATAGTGGTGAATATAAAATGGGAAATAGTATTAGATGGGTGAGATATACTTTGAATTACGAATGGGGTAAAAGGGTATCTGATAGGCCACGATGAAGGGTTAACAAATCATCAACATTAAAATGTATTCATATGCCTATTTCTCTCAAATCAAAAGCAAGGTCCTTATCGATTTTGACCTTAAAGTTGTTAATGTCAACAAACAAACTTTCATCTCTTGATATTATAAAACTGCATTTCTTTCTAAATTGAAAAATTTCCAGCAGAAAAAAATTCTCTCTTTACTTGTAACCTTCCGAAGAAACGCATTTCATCATTCATAATAAAGTAGCTTCTTCAATAACGAAACATTTCCACGGGGAAAATCGTAGAATTCCCGTGGTATTGTAGGCGAATGAGGTAATCTTTTACTCGATATTATTTTTCCAAAGAGTGCCTTCACGCAGCTCGTCTTTCACGTGCACGTCACGCAACTAATTCTGTCAATGTGAATTAAAAGCGGCGCACGCTTCAAAACAAGAATAGACTTGATTCAACACGAAAGAAAAAGAAATAACGGTCGCTTGTCAAAAAACAGAGCTCAACGGAGGAGTTGTAATTGAATTCGCATTTGCCGCGTAAAAAAGCGAAACAAAAAGAGTCAACAAAAACAAGTGAGCGCGGAAAATCATTGGGCGCGACTACCGATCATTCATCATCGGAAAGTGCATCGCCGCTTTGCGTAATTGTGACGAACGGTCGCATATCCCTTTTCATAATTATTTTTATCTCGCGGAATGGAATTTTTTCTATCCTCTCTGGCGTAATGAATTAGAAACCGTCGCACGGGTGAAATCCGACGAAACGTTTTCCAGTACCGTATTTGGGTCACGAGTGGAAGTTTATCCAATCTCACGACTCTGCCAATCGGCTGATTAAATTATTACCATAACAACGCCTCCCATCCGCAAACAGATATTTGTTCCGCAAATACTTCGATAAAAATCCGATCATTAATTTATTTTCTTTCTCTTTTCAGGTGAGTACCGAACTACTCCGTTACCCTGCTTCTTGTGAGTATCAACTCCGTTGCAAGTTGTCCTTAGGACACAGCGAAATTCCGATTTCAGCGGCGGAATGGGGTTCAACTCGTTTTTTATTTAGCTTATTTTCTTCTAAGTTTGGACCAGCATTTGAAAGTAATTTTAATCAATAGTCTCCAATAGATCGATGATATTTGAAGAAAGATTTTACACCGAACGAAAAACTTGGTACGTGGTATATATATGCGCCGAATTAAATTCCAAGAAAGCAATTAAGACATCACGTTCATTGTGCTCGTTAGGGAAGGTACACGAAAAAGAGGTCGGGAGCGTTTATAAAAATAACGGGCCCACCGCCCGGGAAGGGTCGGAGGACAAAAAGAAGTAGCTTCAAACAAAAGACGCATACGAAGCGCCGTCTGTCCTGAGATGCGTCCTCTCGCGGCACGTGTTCGATGTATCGATTTCCGAACATTCTTTCGAACCCTTCCAGCCTTCCCCTTCCTCAACCCCTTCCCCATCCTCGTCGACAGGGGTCTTCCTCCCCTAATACATCTGCAACCCTCAATGCTCGGAAGTGTGCGTGCATCGTGCGATGATTTCTTGGATGGGTGTAGCTAACAATTGAATACGAGAAGTTGTTTGTATGTGCTTTTCACTTTTATTTGCAATCTTTGTTTAAATTAGTTTGAGAATAACTTAATGATAATATGAATTTCCTACAATTCTCAGATTTGTATTTGAGTTGGACTTCAAGAATCACAAACGAAGATGACAGTGTCTCAAAGAATTGTTTTATGATTTATAAAATAACTTGATTTCTCTTGAAATTCTTGTTCTTATGTTTAAAGTGACTGTTTAATATCACAGGTCTGATATACGTGTG
This sequence comes from Pantala flavescens, assembly GCA_020796165.1. NCBI lineage: Eukaryota > Metazoa > Arthropoda > Insecta > Odonata > Libellulidae > Pantala > Pantala flavescens. The sequence goes on along the minus strand of CM036879.1, from coordinate 63,305,146 downwards.
AATTTTGAGGACAAGTGACAAAAATATCTCTAACGAAATACGATACACTGATTATCCTCAACATTTTATTTTCTTTCATAATACTCTGAGAATTATTATTAAACATTCTGAAAATATCGTATCTCAAGCCTTATTCTTACGTTATGAAGTAAGCAAAGTCTTCGATTACTTCTTTCGCTTCATTCCCAGTCACTCAGTGTTTTTCCTAATCTAACTCATTCAACCTAAATTTTATTACATTCTGAGAAAAAATATTTATCTCTCTCAGCAGTTTTCCTTCCCAGTTTCCCATTCAATCACTCACACTCCATGGCGTTTCTTATGACTTACCTTTGACTTCATATGTCTCCCCTTTTTATAAATATCTTTGGTCCAGGGCTCATTTTTTCCTCTGGGTCCTTAGGAAAGCCGTGGGGGGCAGGATGAAGAAGGTCTGGAATGAGATTGGAATGGATGAATAGGATGTAATTGGGGAATTGGTGATAAAGAAGGCACAAAGGGAAGGAAGGAATGACGTAACGAAGGAGATCTCACATTAGAATGGAAAAAGAGAACGATGTTGTAAATGAGGAGAAAGGACAAATAAGGAATGGATTGAGTGAATCATGGGTATGGAGATGAAAGAGTGAGTTTTTACAGAGATTAAGAGCTCATTCGTTTTCAGTTTAGGAAGAATCGAATGCAGTCAGCTGAAATATAAGACTGATTTAAATGTCAGAAGACAGGTTAAACCTTGTAAATTACGCGAAAGTAGAATCAATGTATTTGCGCTATTTTTGGGATTTGATAAATACTTTACAGAGGATGATTACTGAAAGAGTATCGCAGAAAAGTAAGTATTAAATTTGAAATGAATGGTCATGTGTTTGTATGGTATTTAATGCCAAATTTTAGTGTTCCTATTGAAAATTTTCAGTTTTGATACTTCTTGCGTTATCCGATGTAGCTTTCTAATTTACATTATTTTTGTGACGTACTTTTGAATAATTCTTCTTCATCTCCTAAACTAGACTTTATGAAACATACAGTAAAATGAGTTAATCTCTGACTTCGACAAATAAAGAAAACTCAAACAATATATTGTGAAATTCTGATTTTGACATGATAAAGTAAAAAAAGTTATTTTACTTCGATCTAAGGAAAGAGAGAAAACACTTCTTTAGTAAATAATCAAATGAATACTCGTATTAGGCCTTTTGAACTCATAATTTGATCATGTACAATCCGAATTAAACAAATCAAAGCTTGAAATCTAGCATTGATGAATGTATTGGGATTCGTATCAAAATAAGATAGGAGATGAATTATTTAGAGATCAAATCTGGTGAATAAAAACTTCTCTGAATATGTGAGTTATGGGCAAGAGTAGAGAATGATACCAAGAATAGGAGGCCCTCAAACAATTTAGAAAGGATCAAGAGATGATAGTGATTAAGATTGGGTCGAAGGGAAGACCTATTCTCTTCAAGAGAAGGGAATTAGAAAGGATAAAGTAAGAATCAATTAGATAGGAAGATATGGCGCAATTGAATCGCCAAACAGTTGCAAGATGGGCGGATCTCTTTGTCTAACCCGGAAACATGCGGACGTAAGGGATACCGGCATTGAGGTTCAGTCGCGGCTAGAGTAGGAAAAGGTATGGGTAACATGTCCACGAAATAAATCTGGATTTCACAAATCCTTGGGAGGATTGTGTCAGTGGAGGGGTTATAACTCGATAGGGGTGCATTCTGTGCTGATTGGTGGGAGAAGTGTAGCGGAAATAAATTCGGGATCAGGGGAGAGAAATAAAGGGAAAGTTCGTCATCGAAATGCTTTGTTTCATTTTTTGGGAGCAATAAAAAGAGAACTCGATGGTTAATCCAGGATTACGTGGAAGCTTTGAAACCAGGGATCAATTCTGAGGCTAATACTGTAAAGAATCATGAAACTGAAATGGGCGACTTGGATGAAACGATTGTAGGAAATATAGCCTAATGGTGTGGCACTTACTTTGTGATAGGCACTTGTGATACAAGCCACCGCAATCACTAAATGTTCACTTAGAATGAATTGTGTTCGGAAAAGATGCGAAATTAAAATTAAGTAAAACAAAATAAAAACTCTTTACTACTTTTTCATTGCGAAATATCCCTTATATAGTGGTTATGAAGATAAAACTGAAGGCGATATATCATATTTATTAAGTGTGTTTTTTAAGGCGAATACATTCATTGAACTTTTGATGAATTTCCTAAATCTCAGGTTCTCATCTTAAATAAATAACTAAATTGTTAATAATAAATGAAACCTTTGTACTTTTTCATTCAAAGTTTTCATTATATTTATTTATAAGTGTTTTTAATTCAAAAACATCGGGCAAACGTAAAATCTATGAATTTGAATCGTTAGAAATGAAAATGTATAAAGTAATGGGAAAATAAGCAAAATGGAAGCTAATCCAAATATACGGAAGGTCATCTTCAGTATTATCTTAATTGGATTAAATTTATATGTTGCTGCTCAACATCCAATGGAAAATATATTTACGGTTCAAAATAATTGCTTCACCACTTCTATCCTCTCCTCCAGCGGCTGTACGCTTAATGATTCTTCAAAAGGAAGAGTCAACTGTTGTATTGGGAAATCTTTTAGAGTGTTTCTAAAGTCTTTTGATATTTTACCTGGATTTGAATGCAGCAATGCCTTTAGGAAATATGGAGATGTCAGTGAAAGATTTTAATTCTAACAAACCTTTGAGTCTCTTCAATTAACAAATATCAGGAGAATTGAGTTAAGAATTTTTCTGCTAAGTTAAAATTTAAAATATTGCATTAAAAAAAATTCGAAAAACTAGATTTACCCTTTTATAACTGTCAACTTCAGCTTGGAATTTTAATTAAAGTAAGTAAAATTCTTTGTATTTCAGTTTCATCAAAATGTAATTATGTTTTGTTCTATTTTAAGATAATTACTGGAACTGATATAGAATGTTTGGTAAATAAAGTTAGAATTTTTTATATTCTTTCGTTATCAGAATTGAATAACCAAAGATACTTATGTCAAAGTACCCATCTTACATTATCCTCGATTTAGATCTACTGTAATTGATATTTTTAATATAATTTTTGAATCACAATAAAGAAAATTTAATCGGTATATACTTCTTAACTGCATAAATATATTATTTACGTTAATTCAATTCTTCACATATATCACTATAATTAATCATCAAAATAATAGCTTAATATATATAACTCAATACAACCTTACCTTTATAATGAAAATTATTATTCTTTAATCAATAAATTTTTGTGTTATGACAATTAAAAATATTTTTAAGATTTTTAAATCTCACATTCATTATCCGTTATTATTCTGTTGAAATTTCATGTCATGCTATAGATTGAAATAAAGCTGAATTAAAGTGGACACTTTTTGGACGCATTTATATAGAAAAAAAGAACCAATTGATACGGAAATTTTGACAGGAAATTTCATAGAAATGGTTCCGTTCGTATATTTTCCATACATCTCAGCCTATACGCAAGCATGGGAATTTTGGCGTGCTGTCGCGAATAAACGACACAATAAAGCGTCAAAAGAGAATAACACGATTAACGAATACATTCGGATGTATAACCGGATATATCGCTTATCCGCATCAATAAGCCTTCAACAATGGAGAACATCATTTTTCCGTTGCGTAACAACCCTCGATATATGCGTCGGGTACAATATATATATCCCCTCACAACTTCATCCCGAGGGAATAATGGACTCGCTGCGAGTGAAGCCTCAATAGCCTCTTCATCGCGTGAAATTTAACTATTGGGCCGTAGAGGACTCCATCGGAACAACGGGTAGGGATGAAAGTTGACATTTAGAGAGAATGACCTCGTCACGGGTGCGCCGGCGTGCACATGACGGAGGATAGTTTGCATACGAACCACTTCAATAAAAGGCTCTTTCCTTTTTTGTGTATCCTCCATGTAATCCAAGTTTTTTTATTTCCTTCTATCCGGGGTGAATCCAGCCAGCGAAAAAAAACTCGAGGGGTCCAGTGGTGTTTGCATGCACGCGTAAGCGCGTTTACGTCTCTTTGATTCCGAGAATTAATTGTGAAATGCAAACGATGCCTTTGGCGTTGCAGTCTGCCTCTCCACCCTCGCTTCGACGACCTTCGTGAGGCACCGAAATCTAACGTTGATGGACGTTTTCGTTGGATTTTTGTCCTCACAAATGCCTCGACGGTACCTTGCATATTGACATGCACTATACATTTGTAATTCCACTCCATATAATTCTTAAATGATATTCCTTTGCATTGCCTTATTTGATCTCAAAGTTTAATACTCCTTTATTTATCTATATTTAAAACGATTTTAACTCTATTATCGTAGTTTTCAAATTTGAAGTATGAAGATGAAGTCGTAATATTCGGTCATCATTCTTTTTGACCACATACTCTCTTTTACTTGGCTTTTCGTATTAATTACAGAAACATTACCAATCGGAATATCTTTTAGCTATCATATAAGTTACAGATTAACCCTGCTCTGCTTAATTTCTTTTTCGTGTCCGTTAAATTGCGGATATTAATGTCTATTACGTATCGTCTCTCGTTGGAATGAAACCTATCTTAACAAGTCATCGCTATTAGTTCTCCGCCTAAACCATCCGCTGTAATGGGTATTGAGGAAAATCCGAATGTTTTTCCCTTTGAAGATCCTATGACATTGGCTTTTGAGTGGTACTTGATATGCGCTGATAATATTTCAACGTAATTTTGCAGAAAAACGGTGGTCGAAATCGTAGTTTTAAGACTTGGTATGTTAATATGCATCTGCACAGTTAATCAGTAATTGGAAGATGTACATTTCTTTTGAAGTGAAAAGTTTCAACCAGCTTTTCATTATGCATGTAACCGGATTTAGGTGTAGCTTTTCTGTGTTCTCAGCATATGATTGGCGGCTCCAGCAGGAGGAGGAGTGAGCCCTAAGTAAAGGTGTAGATGATGGATGAGGAATCGACTGCTGTGTTTCAAAGGGTTTTCTTTTATATTCTAAAGGTGACGTCTCTGAAATCGATCCCTAAAGTCAATATTAAAGTAACGACTCCCTCATTTGAGAGACCTATGCTTTATGGTGCCGGATTCGTCTATTCTTTTGCGTCAATGTTATCTCATAGGGTTTTTGCCTTTGTCTTTAATAAGTAATTACAACCTCTTTGATCAATCTATTGATTGAATGTGTCTCTCCTCGAAATTTTCTACTCATTATTCCCTTTATCGTATTCGGTTAAAATTCCCTATCTTTTAATGTATCTCTACATCTGTTTAGTCTCAAATGAAAAAGAATACTTCCTTTCCCCTAAAATTAATATTATTGGTTCTAAGGGTTCCGCTGCACGTAGAATATGGAGTATTGGTTTTCGGAACCAGGTCTTCAGACCTGAAGAAACCAGCAGCATCGCTGGCGAAACGTCACCAACGCTGCATTCCCGAAAACCAATACTCTACAGTTATTATCTTTCAATCAATCAACGTATTCTTATATGCCACACCGAACTCTTTACTCGTTTCATAATCAAAATTAAAGCTCTAAAAACTAAAGATGGATAAAGTTGTTAGTTATATATATACACGAGTAAAAGTTTTATTGCTTACAGGATGCAGTCGGTTAATGTATCTAAGGATGAATAAACGAAGGATTTAAATGTATTTATGAATGAATTAATGAAACATTTGCACAATTACAACCTAAATTGATTTCTATTGTGTCTGTTTATTTTTAAGAAAAGTTCGATTCCCTTTTCATCTCTTATGGCAGCATCTAGGGCATCCAACTAAGGATATTCTATATATTTTACAAGGATATTCTATTATATATATTAAATATGGTATATTTTCATCATTCGCTTAAGCATCATCGTCTTCATAAATTCTCAAAATTTCGAAGAAAAGTAGATTAGGAAGTGCCTCAAAAGCAGTCCTACGCATTTCTTATGGAGATAAAGTAAAGGCACCCAACGAACCAACGATCATTCACAACAATATTGCTAATTATATATGCTAAATATTTAGATGAGGACTTCATGAATCTATGCATGTGTGAAATATAAATCTTCTACGCGATTGAAAAGTGCCTTAAAACAATTTTCGAATATTTATGCCATGTATTTTTATGGGTCTATGCTGTCTAACCGACTCTCGCTTGGCCGCCGCTCGGTTCCCCGACTGACCGTCAGTTCACTCGCCCGACAGCACACATTATTCGTGAACATAAATTCATAAAAAATACAAAATCGTGAATAAATAACTTCCATTGGTATATTGTTAACAGCAAAGAATAAATGTCAACTACCGACTAATGATTTCACGGGAAGTTTGCTAACTGATTTTTTAAACTAACGATGTTAAATATTTTTTGCAGCGACGCCTATTCATTGAACACAGATATAATTTTATTCAAGTGAGTTGTCAGTTGGTCAACGGAGCTTCCCCTGAAGAAGCTTCTTTTCTTTCAGCCATGACTACGTAAGAAATAGCATTATCCGATTGAGTACTGCCACCTGTTGTAATACAAGAAACACTGCATTATATCGGAAGAAGTACAGAACTAACGTAAGATGATGATTTTTTAGGTTAAGAATATACTAGTAGCGTAGGCCATAATTTTTTTTCGCTCATTAGTTGCGAAAATCTGAAAATATAAAATTTATATGGATCTTACTACTATACAATCCATACGAAATTCACCCATGTTCGAATTTTGCCAAAAATGGCTTTCTTCCCAATTCATTTAATAATTTTTTGTATGATCGTTCAATGAACAACTATTCGAAGGAGTAGTAGCACGCGTGTGTAACTAAGCAGTACTTAATGCGCGCCTTTACCTCATATTCGCAAAAGACAGAATCCTCAATGGTATTTCGCCTCTTCTGCTAACCCAATCGAAGCCCCCATAACCATCCGTGGCATCACATGGAAAGGAAACCCTCATTTCGCGAGAACAGATCAACGCAGGACATATTTAAAACTCCACATCGGTATTTTTTCGCTGCTTCTGAAAAATTATCGGCTCTTATTTGGTTGAAATTGAAGCAATATTTCTGGTGTGGGTGGGGCTTCAGAAGCTTGACTTCCGCCATCCGTTCTTCTGTATTTTAGCCTTTTATCCATTCTTCCATATTTTATAAATTTTATTTAGGAGTTTTGAAAGAGTATTCTATTTCCATATTTATTTTTGCCTTGAGTTTTCGTTGGATAATGTTGAATCGGTACACGATTATTTTTTATTTACAAATTGGAAAAGAATTCTTATCCTTATCATGCGTATTTCTAATAGCACTTAGGAAAGTAATTCAACCTCTTAAAATCATTATTCCATATTTTAGGTGTACTTAGAAAACATTGAAACGTAAGACATGTGCATGATGTATTAATATCACTGAACCGTCGCCTGTTTTGGAGCTATATACGAATTTAATTTTGGTGTCATCTTTCACCAAAGTCATCATAATATTTAGTTTATTTCACAGGGACTTTATCCGAAATGTTATTTCTATAATTCTGTTTGTATTTTTGATCTGATAAATGAATTTCGGCATGTTAGGTCTTTCTTGAATTTATTGTTTTTACTATTCGAGTACAGAGGTTTATAACAATTTGGCAACTTTGGTTTCTCACTTTTATAACCAATAGAAGGGCTCAAAAATGTCTTAATGTCAGGGAAAATTCTTTAATGTGACATTTATTAATGTTTTCTTGATTAGTAGAGGCGGATTAATCATCATGAAAATCTCCCCAAAGCTAAAATATATGTCTTATTACCAGTCTTATCATTTTCAAATTTGAATTTTTTAATTAAAAAACGTTTGCATTCTTATGGTTCGTCTCTAATTTCAGGTATAAGAGTGTATCAATGCAGTTATTTCTTAATAACTTCAGGAGTTACGAAAATCATGCCTTTTCATTTTCTTCAATTCTATATCGAGAATTATCCGTTACTCTCACAAAGAAAACATATGAGGAATGCATTTCAAAAGCTTCGTAAAACGTACTTTCAAAAATATACACGAGAAATAATTTCGCTACCAGAATAATAAACGGAGCATCGCACTTCCTTTTATTTTTACGATGTAACCCGATTTCATTCTTCCTTTCCTCAATTTCCTCTGCCTCTTTTCACTCTCAATCGTGCGCAATTGGTTAATTAAGCGTCCCTTCTTTAGCTCGTAAACAATGATTCAAAATTTGAAGCCGTAATTAGAGCATTCTTGACCCGCCACCTGCGAATTATACAAGCTTCCGCAACACTTAATTCGGGACTAATGGCGACGCGAGTGAGCTTCAGATTTCCTCACGAGATGGCTCTTTCTATTCAATTATCCCTCTACCCTTTGTTGCTACTCTTTTACAATCTCTTTTTCTCCGACAGAAATCCTCGGAATTAGCAACGGAAGATATAAAATTTATATGGATTATAGTACGAGATGTGTTCGTCAGTTATTCATTCCTCATTCTCCCCCAATGAGTGGAGATACGCGTAAATTTTTCAATGGGACCAAAAGTTAGGGCCATCTGCTTGTTAGAGAGCACAATGAGGCCTTCGTTCATAATTCAAATGAATTAAGAAGAATTTCTGTGTGACTTCGAGAGGTCTATTTTGGATTTTGGAGAAACGAAGCCTAAAACAGCTTTATTTCGTAGTTTATCCTTAGCGTTCCCAAGTTTTATTTTCTTTACTATTTTCATATGAACGAAGCCAAGTTAATAAAAACCCATGATAGAAAAGGTTATTTAGAACATTTCAAGTTTCACTCTAAGTATCCATAATGATGGGCATTATATGTTTTTTAGTTTTTATTTCGAATTTTATTACTTGAAAATGTTATTCTGACTAAACTTAAGTATTGAGAGCTTTATGTATAACACGAATGTTCGCATTATTTAAAACAAAATCTTAACAAATAAAATGGCTAAGAGGCACATTCGCACGATATACATCTTCTGTCAGAGAATTCCTATAAAAAGCCCTCCATTTTGCTGATCATCTCAAATGTCTATCCAATTTCTCCCGATATTCAAATGCGAAATTTCCCATAAATGCTCGAACTTTCCCATCCGTTAAAAGGAACCGCATGACTCCGTTACTAATGCGCAACATTCGCATACAATTCGCATGTCCGAATACGCTCTCCCACCGTCGCTCTATTCCCATCTTTTGCACGTCTTTTTTCGTCATTTTGTTATTTATTATGATTTAGGGAAAATCCCTCCTTTTTCAGCATTTATACGAAGGAATTTTTAGGTTAATTTTTCTATTCCCTTGACATCATAAAACCACTATTTCACCGATTTTTTCTTATATTCCCTCCGTTTTTTATACTCGGATTTGTCTTCTGGTCGGGCTTCCATTTACCGAATGTTACGACGTTTCAAAATGGAGGTTTTCGCGCTGCAGCCGTATTTTTATCATAATGTGCGTCGCGTATTCCGTTGTTTTTCTCACGCGTTTGTTATTCTCCGTAATTGGCACTTGAGTGCATTGAGCAATTGCCGTTGCGGAAGAAAGCACGTAACCAACGATGCACTTGATTGCGTACGTTTTGTTTGAATGAGGATCCTATGAACACTGTTGTTTTTCTTTCTGAACGCACAGTCGTTGAAGTTTTACATCATAAGAAATCTTTAATATATTGTATGACTTAATTTTTGAAGCAATATTTTTAATTATAAAATCTTTCATATCCATAGAATTCTTGTCGCTTAAATATTACATGATTTTTTTATTTGAATCAAATGTGATAATTATTAGTTTAGTTTTTTAAATACTTATCAATTGAATTTTGAACATGTTGAATTGATAGAATATTTATAGATACAAGTTGAAGCTTTTTCGGAAAAATATTATTTATCGTGTCCTGAATACATTATTATTTGTAAATTTATAATAGTCTATAAAGAAGCATATATTTTAATAAGTTTAATCAGAATGGAATTTATCTCGGCCAAATAGATTTACATTAATGCAAATTTGAGAACATGTTTCACATTTTTCGTGGAACATTTAGATGTACTATTAGCGAAATTTGCACCACCACAATCTATAATAGAAGTGAAAGCGAAGATACTTCTCTGAAAAATAAGTGTAAATTCACAAAAAGTCTCGAATGCGCTTTGAATATAGATATTAGCCTCGTGGATATTAAACAAATGATGCAGTCAATTTTCGTAATATATTTTTTCTGCGGTTCATGTAAATTCGTATCCTAAATTTTCGGTAATCATTTGAAATGCTTTGCTCTATCAATTACGAGGGATAGTAACTATTCCGGCGTTTAAATGTAATTATGCCTTTAAATATAGAGCCCTTTTCATCCTGTAGAGCGTATAAAAGATTCATTTTGAGCATAATATAGTTAGTCACGTAAATTATTTACGTCATTCCGAGTAATGCTGCTGTTTCATCAAAACCAATTAGAGAGACTTTCGTCGAATTCGATAGCTACTATGCAGAATGGCTTCTTTCGGTTCGATTCCGAACGGGATGATCTTTATTTAGTTTTTGCGCTTCACAACTAGTCGTCTGTGAAATTGCCATACTAATTCATATACGTTCCGTGCTTTCGAATGGTTTTCTATTTACGGAATACTAATTTCTATTGGTAGAGCTGCTTTTCACATCTATACTGTATGTTTAAGATATTGATGGAAAGAATTGTTATCATTGGAGACTACCTCATTATCGGTCGAGGATAAATCTTTTTTTGTTTTATAGCGTATGTATATAGTATATGTATGCTGTATATTTTCACTCGTATTTAATACATGGACCTGTATGCAGAATTAATGCTCAATTTTTGAAGAAGTGATTGCTGAAGTATGTTGGTCAAATTTTTGTACGTTTCAAAATTAATGTGAAAATTATAAGATAAGTTATAGTTCCAGAATGCAATTAATGAGTTCTCTTATGAAGGTATTTAATTGAATTCCGTCTTCATTTGACTACATTACGCTCATGGTTAATTAGAATACTTTGGCTTAATTATACCTTATTTAACTAATGCGATTACTATAAGTTACATCCAGTCTGTGGAATATCCCTTTGCATTTTTGGGCCTTTAAATTTAATGAACCTTTATTTAATGATAAATTATCATTTTTATCTTAATCTACGAAAGAAAATTTAAAAACATAGACAAATAAATTCGACATCAATGAGTTGCTCTGTATCACAAGCACTCCATTAAAATGCTTTTGGAGAGTGTCCAATGGAAATCTCTTTGTAGACAGTCAAAGATTATTGACTACTGCTACAAAGACTTTGCGTCGGCACTTGATTTGGACATTCCTTTTTGAACGTCATAGCTACTTATTGCGTCATGGATTCTGTTGGAAGTTTCGTAGTAGCGATTCGTTTTGTGAAAATGATTTCATTCTTGATTTTTTTCTGGATAGTACATGTGTTCGAAAATCATATAAGATATCATGATAAGAAACAGATTTGGAGTAACTTTTTAAAATCTTTTGTTATAATTGCACTTATTTTGGTATATTTATTATTGAAAACTAGATAAAAATGAAAAGTCTCATTTTTGTAACAACGATAAGCGTATATGAAGTGTATTTTTATCCCCAAAGAAGTCCTTTCAGCATTCTTTTGTTTACTATGAATGGAACTAATAAATCGTATTTAAATCGTAAATGGAATGAATTATCAATTCGAAGTGAGTTACAATCAGCGATGTATAATCAAATAACGATTAGATTTAAGTGATTTTTTACTTATTATTTATTTATTATCCTCTATCGAGACAGTTACAGTGTGGACGTAAACTTAACAACGGGCGTTACAAACATCCAGACCCTGAGAGGAAAATCTCCTCCTCAGCCGGGATTTGAACCCGGAATCTCAGCCTCAGACCTCATATATATTGGATATTTTCACATAGTTCATTTTTAGTTATCATCGACTTCATCAGAAATTTTCATAAACAGTCAAGAAAAATGTTTATATTGAAAAAAGTGCGTGTTACGTATTACTATCCCTGACCACTGAACAACGGAAAACCACTGTGTTAACTGCCGGCCTAGAATATACGCATTTATTCTTCTAAGATACAAGGAATATAGAGAATTCATAATATTCTTCATCATCCTATTCCCTTATAAGTTTATCGGTAACAAATCGTCACCTGCAGAAATTCCTTGAAAATTACGATCTCAGCGAAAGCAGACTTTTTGTGGCCGTCAGATCCGCTCTGTCACCCATCGCCATCCATGAATCAGCCGCCTTCTAAACCCTTTTCGACAAGGTCGTTAAAGGTCAACCCTCCGTTGCCAGGCGACTAATTCACACACTGTGAAGACCCTAGGGTGAAGAACCAGTTATGAATGTCGTGGTAGCGCATGGAGATGGTCGAAATTAAAAGCCCTCTCCCCCTCTGTGCGTCTTTTGAACCCGATGTTCCACTGTTTTTCTCTTGAAAACCAATATCAGTGCGGTATGTCGTCTCTCAGACTCAATTTCCATTTCTCAGTTTTCTTCTCGAATTCATTTCTGATTCATACACTAAAGATTCTGGGCTCGTGCGTTTGGATTATCATTTACTAATCTAAAAGATGAAAACGTTATTTCCGACTTCTGTCTTAAATCATAAGAGAATCATAGAATTTGGTGGTTATTTGAGATGGTTTTCGTTTCTGTTGAAGACTCGTTCAACATTCTTTGAATCATTTTAAGAGTTAGCGTCTCAATGAAATGTATTTATACAATATCATTTACGTATTCAGCGAATGCATCTTCTACATTATCTGTCATGGAATTCATTTTGGCGAGTGAGCAGATTTTGACCTCTAAATTGAAAGGTATATTTTATTAGGTCAACATCCCTCGTCCCTTCCATGGCTCCCTTTATATGTGACTTCCTCTAAGAGCAAAATACCCCTCTGCAAATTGATTTTTGTTTGACGCTAGGCGCCTCCGGACACATTTTGGAGGGTTTCCCTTTAACAGATTCATCTTTGAACGCCTCTCGCTGTTGTTCTTTGCTGGATGAATATTCGGAACAAGATTAACGTTCCTTCTCTTTCTAAAATTGTACACTATAACAGATACTCAAGAGTTATCAAGAGTTAAGGACTTCAAAGAACTTCAGAAGATTTTTTTAGACCAACTTACGAAACCATAAGGGATTTCTAGAATTTTAGTGAGAAAGTAACTTTTAACCACGTGTCCTTTTAAGTATTGAATTGTGTATCTGTAGAATATGATAAATTCCAAGATATACCACTTAGATGTCTGAATTGGATTAATATATGGAGATTATAAGTAATGATTGAAACATTTTTATCATTGAATTGCATCAGAGAAATTCTAATTCTACGTATTAAATGTATACGTATTAAAAAGGCCATCATATGGCTAGAAGGTCGGTCTCAAGTAATAACTGAATCGAGAATATTTAATGAATAGGACTCGAGTCCTGAGTGATGAGCTATGATATATTTATTTAAGGGTCCAACGTAAAATGGAACGAATAAAAACAGCAGTGGAACGTGAATTTCAAATCTTCGGGATCGCTGCTTGTTCAATAGTCATGGCGCTCGGAAATATTCAGTTCTCCTTTTTTAATCCTCGATTGGATTAACATCATTGGAATCGATTGTATTTCTCAATTCACCGATCGTCCTTTTTCGACCGATGGATTCGGAAGTTATGTATTTCGTCCTTTCCGGTCTTCATTCTTGTTATTGGTGATCTCACTCTACGCGCACTTCCGTGGATTTTATCTTTTTGATGGTCCAGCGGCTGTTTGGGGATATTATAGTTGGCCTCTCGTTCCTCTTTCAACCCTTTGAAGGTCTATTTTGAAGTTTCATCTCCCGTATCCTGTTCTTTTAAGGTGACAAAATAAATATCGTGGACGAAATCTATTTATGGATCTTCTCTGGCATCACGAGTATTACCCATAAATTGTTCAATCGATAATATATTTCTTTCAAATAATAAGACAAAGATGTGAGTGACTTGAATTGCTCCAAAATCATTGGATCATCGTCGAAGTAGTTCTAAGATTCTAGGTTTAACCTCGAGGCATCGTGTACGAAATATTAGGCAAAGAATTCGGTGACGTATTTGTTATTTGGTGAAAATTTGCTTATATGTTATTGCTTTTCAATTCATACAACATCTATTCGACTCTTTAGAGAGGTGAATTTTCGTTTATTTTCATTTTGAACGTGTATTCATCAAATTGAACGTTATCATGATATTTTACTACTGATTTCGGATTTAAAAAGTTTTTGGTCTAATTTTGGTTTGGAAGGTTGAAAAGGAGGAGGTTATAAATTACCAAATTTTTCATACTTACTTAGCTTATCTTGTAAAATAAAACTACTTTTTAGCTAATTTTGCATGTGTTTCAAGTACATTTCTAACATTTTAAAGGAGAAATCTTATACACATGTCTTTACCCGATGCACAATTCTTTTAACAACTTTTGTTTCTCTCACCAGAATTAAAATGTGGGAAGATCTTCCATAAATCTTCCATAAGACGCGTTTTAATTGGGAAGCTCCGTCGAATATCCCTCTACATGCATATCCCTTCTCATTAGTAACCCTCCTCGGCCTACCACAGGTTGAAGACCCTAAACAACATGGATCGACTCCATTTTTAGCATCCCCTCTCACGAGTCCTCTCCAAACTCCCTAACAACTCGTCTTCCTCCGCACCTTCCCCTCTTCCCTATTATGAGTTAAACAAGCCCACTCTCACACCTTCTCGACCTACAAGAGTAGAGAAATTCGCGAGCTCGTGTTCCAGGCACGTTCTCCGGAATTTCCGATTGCCCGTCGATGGAAGTTGAAGAAACATTCGTAAGGAGGCACGGAAGGTATCCAGAGGCTGTTATTGTATATTTTTAGCTAGAACATTCAGATGGATATTCTATTTCATATCAAAGCTAGAGCTTAAATGAGGAAATATAAGTAATTAGAGAAATAGTAAATTTATTGTGGGTATCGGAGATGCAGTCCCAGACAAATGGGAATTATTTTCGTTTTCTTATTTAAATTAATATAGTAAATATTTATAAAGCTATTTTATTCATAGAATTACATCCATCCATATTATCCTCGTTTATGTATTCTCTACAATGTTCTCCATATATTACTTTCTCGATTCTTACCTCTGGAATATCTTTTAACTGATTGAATATCACTTTAGAGTCTAATATAACGATGCCGGTTTTTATCGAATCAGTTGGTATATTATACGCATCAAATGGGATTTATTTTGATACCTAAGAGTAAGAGGAGTAAGATTCAACTCTCTCTACCTGAAACTTAACAGTATTCCGCAAACTTATGTTATAACTTCTCAAAAGTGTTATTGGAGCTCTCATTTGATTTGCATCATATTTCTTTTATACTAGAAACTGAGTTGTTCCTTATTTATTCAGCTGTCTTTACGGAGTTGGACTTAAATGATCCATTGTGTGAAGTCTGAATTGAGAGATGGTTCCTTCAATTTTTATGTTCTTCAGCGATTTATATTTCGACGACTCCATCGTTAATGGTTATTCAAGACATGCATTTGATTGGTGTTCGTTACTTTTTGATATTTCGAAACTTTTATTTCTTAAATTTATACTCAGCATTTAAAGACAAAACTTCGCAGTATAAATTTCAGAAAATGGATTTAAAATAATTAATTTTTCATTCGAACTGAAGATTTATTATGTATTCATAAAAATTGGATTCTTTTCGCAAATCTAGTCTCATAGCTTCCTGTTGTTTCATTCTCTTTCCTAATGTGTATATGTAGTGTAAGAGAACAAAGGAAGGTAATATTGAAACGAATCGACACTCCAGTATTGGTTATGAATGAGAAAATTTCCATCAGTTCTATTTTGATAATTATTAATTAGGGAAAGATACGTCCTCACCTTAAAAATCTAATCTGGATCGGGTTCTTGCAGAATTTTTTTGCACATTTTACACTTAAAAACTAACGAAGACTAGATAGAAAATCAAATCTTACGAGTACATTCTAATGTTCGATGTGCGATCTTTTTATCTTCTGGTTTTGAGAAGGAATCTCTTTGGAGTGCTTCGTAAACTCTCTTTCAGAGTTACAATATTAAATAAAATCGGTTTGGATCGAATTAAAAACCATCAGCTGATCCTCACCACTCCGTCGGCCCAAAGAAAGCCCTCCGTTTTAATTTGATGTGAGAATGCGAAGAGGGAATATATATATATTTCGGCGGAATCAATTATTCACGCGTGCGAATCACGCTAGAGAGATTGCTCGCATAAATAATTCATATACGCTCTCTCGCTGGCTGCGATAAGGCAATTTGCTTACACCTTTTATGTAAAGCGAATCCACGCTCAAGCGCCGAATCGGTCTTTTTTCTGTGCTTCGTCGGAATTGAGTTTCGTACCGAAAAATCGGAAAAAAGCGGGACTTTTATCAAAATTGAAGCCGAGAGCGTATGTATTTCATTTGAGACTCGCGCTCATCGGTTATATGTTTAAAAATTAAGCGAAAGAGGGGTTATTCATTGAAAAGGGAGTCGTTTGATGGTTACACGAGCGTTTTGCAGGAACTTTTATTATTTTTAGCTTTGATCGTTTTTTGAAACTAGGTGTCTGTGTTATGAAGAGTAATGAACAGAAGCATTTATTTCATTTAGAAGTAAATTGGCAGTAATATTTCTTAATAAATTATCATTTTACGTCGATAGTTGAGTGCATTGATTTAAATAAAAAAGGGATGCGAACAATAGTTTATCACATGAAAAAGTTAAGCGGTTTCATATATGAATGGATACGAAAAATTATGAGTTTATTTTTTGCTTATTTTGTATTTTAAATTGGATGCTTTATAATTTATTTAGGCTAATATCGTATAATAGTCATTAAAACAGAAAATTCACAGCATTTACTTTCTCTCTTATTGCTAATTTTGATGTAAGAACAGCGTATTTAATCTCTCGTGAATTGAATATATTCACGCCAGTTTGATTGATAAACAATATCAGTATAATGAGTTTATGGTATGAATATACAGAGGAAATTATTTTCAGAAGCAAACGGAAAATGGAACATACAATTTTGATCAGTCTTTTTAGTAATCATGGAACTAAAAATCGATAACTGAATATTTTAAATTCACCTTCATACCAATCATGTATACTGAGCATAATTTCGCCATGATGAATAGCTCACGAATCAACTCAATGGGAGTGACTGAGTTAGGGATCTCATCGAGCGAACGAATTTGATGGTCCGGAGATTCAGGACTGTAAGGAATACACCCTCTATATTTCCCGAGATCTACGTCAGAAACAGAATGATCGGTAAAACGACGTTTTTCGAGACAAGGATATCCCCATTGGATTGATTACCCTTTCACTTTCCACTCAGGAGCTGCCTCAAGAAGGAACCTTCGGCACTTATTTCAACTCCATTTATCCAGTTTACACATGTGTGTGCGTATATTTATATATCACAGAGAATTATGTTCATAGAACTTAACCTCATCAATTTCGTCAGGAATCTTCGTTAGAGAGAGATTTCGAAAAGGTTGAGGAGCATCTACATCTCATAATCCGGTTTCTAAAATCTTCTCCGAACTCTCTAAAGTATTCCTCCAAAACGACCCATAGTCCTTCTCCTTCGCCCGTTGACGTCACAGCACCTGATGCTTTCAGAGGGTCTCTCTGCAGACGCTTTTCTCGACACCGGAATATTCTTTAAAGATAAAATTTCATCTTGGAAGGACTAGAACACCCTTAGAGCATCTTGTAGGCCAAATGGATGCTTATTTGCTATTTTTTGTCTCTGAAAATTTGTTAACGCTGGACTTGAGCCTCTCACCGCTTTCGCAGTTCTTCGGTCCAGTTGCAGATTCGCTACGTTGTGCGTTACTTGACGACACTGGGAATTCAAAGTTGCGCTCTTGAGTAACATAATATATTGAAGCAAAATTTTTAATATGATTGTTTTACTATAAATTAGTAAAAGAGGTTTGTGAGAAGATTTTTTTGATGATTGTATTTAAACGTAGGAATCGGTGATTAAAGATAGAAGATACCGAAAAGTATATCCTGTCATTTGCAACACAAATCAACTTTAAATACTGTTAGCAATATTTAGTTGTTAGAGTGAAAATTGCAATATTGAATTGCATAAAAAATAATTGCATCGCAGAGATTTCAAATGAGTACGATTAATTATTTATCTAGTCTCTTGAAGTACGAAAAAGAATATTGCAATTTATGATTTTCTATTTATTATGCATTATTAAAGATTATAGGTCTATTTTACTTTCTGTATGTTTGAATTTAATGACAATTAGCAGTAAACTTGTGGTATATTCTGGATATTATTATTACTGTTAAGGTTCGTAAAATTAAAATTAAGAGTATACAAAACAGAAAGTGATAGTAATTATGATTGCTTTTTTCTCGGATGTTGATAACATTTTTCCTAAAATGAATGAATTAATTAAAAGTATGAACAGATATGGAATTTAAAATTACAGTGGCAAAATTCCGAAAAAAATTTCTAAATCGTAAAAAATAGGCATTTTGGCAAGAAATTTGTTTCTCCGAGGTCCTTCGTGGAGCAGATGCGGTGGTCTCGAGATGATGATACGAAATCTTTGTTCGCGTCTTTCGCGGCCGAGAGTTCCACTTTCATACGAATTTTCCAGCAATTTCCATAATTTAAAGCGACGATAGATGTCTCCCCTTCTCCGGGGCATATCTGTTTGCTTACTTGACCCTGCGCCGCTCCACCTGCTACCCGACACACCCAAAAGACCACGATTCCGCAGTGGAAGCTTACTCTTTCGATTTTGTAGTCCTAAGATCAGTAATTCCACCTCATTACGCAAATGGAAATTCTGGAGTAGTGCACTAATATCCGTCTTGAGACGCAGAGAAATTACCTCAAGAGAGTAGGCCACGGTACAGGATTCCGCACTTACTAGTTTAATTTAAAATATTGACTTCTAGAGTTTTGACCCAACATCTCGTAGTACAATTTATGAATTTTGTGAGATTTAGAATGAAGCTTTATTTTATAACTCTTTTTTCTTGTTAAATATGACGCAAATTTCCAATGTCATCGTGTCTCCTTCAGTTACACAAATTGGATTATCTACGTTTCGAAATTGCCTATTATCTGCTAATTATTGTTAATTACCTCGGCTTAAACGTTATTTCAGTTCTCCTTTAAACACTTATAGAAAATAAAATGTATTGTGAAATGTTGAATTTACTTCATTGGTATGTATAATAGAAGGGTTTAGGGAAATCCTACTTCTTTGAGTTCGGGTGAATAATTTTATAGGGAAACTTTAATTTCAATCTTTAAATTTTTGTTTAGTTAAAATTAATGATAATAATAATAATTTTATTAATTTTTTTATCAGGCAATTGGAATACAAGTAATTTCTCTGATGTTACACCATATAAATTCTTATAGATAGTTTATAGGTAAAATTTGAATTGATGTTTCCTTCTGCCGCAATAAATGATTATATTATTTTATGAAAAATAAATGCATTTGTTTCCAACTAAAAAATTTAGAAAGATAACTAAGATATATTTGATTGTATTGCAATCCTCTATTGCAGAACCTAACGGGAAGTTTTCTCTATGTACCCACAATGTAATAGTATCGTAATTATTCGCAATTTTACGCGGTAAAGGTAAAATTAATGAAGTTGTGAATCATAAATTCATATATTCCATACGAAAAATCCATATTCAGAGTTTTTTTTACCTAAAACTACAATCCTGTATCTTTCAGGGAATTTTCAGAGCTTTGTTTTAACACAACACAATTTGAAGCGAAATATTCTGGACCAATTTACTCTAGTTACGAGGGGAAATGTAGAGATGTTTATAACAGATTAGGAGAATGGTATATACATTTTGCACTCCTTCCGAGAACTTATGCGGAAACCTTGTAAGGATCTGTTTGCGAAATGGTGGTACACCTTCATTAGAGCGATTCAAACGTCATTCAGCGGCGTAACCGCAAGTCGAGAAAAGATTATAGGTCTTTGAAAGGCGCAAATGTCTCTCCAGGATCCACCGTTTGAAAAGGAGATACTCCTTTCGCATGCAATTTGAAAGGACTAGGATCTGGACTAAAGCCCGCGAAAACTTTTCCCACGTTTGCCCATCTTTTTCGTATAGTTTCCGGAGTCCTCCCGTCCCTTGCCCAGCCCTGGGTGGTTGGCAACCCTACAGAGATTGCTCCACTGGGATATTTTCCTTTTGTGAACTTTCGAGCGACGGTGGTGCCTCCATGGAGACGTGGTGGTCGCATAGGAAAGCAAAGTCCGTGGGGTTTCCTCGACGAGTTGCGGGTTGCCGCCACCCGTCCCTCTTCGGGCGCTTATATCGTCTGCGAATGGGTGGAAAGATGGAAGCAGGGCGCACGATAGACTCCTTTTTTATTTATAGCGTTAGGAAAGTGTCGTAATGGAAAGAGATGAATGATAGATCACCGTTCATTTCATATGCTACCGCACTAAGCAACGGCACGTATTAAAACATCTCTTTATGGATAGGTCTTTAAAAAGGATGGCTGTGAGTATATCGGGATAATAGAAGTGTTGGTTCTGATGAGCGTCTGGCTTTGAGTTTCAAATCCCGCGATCGGTTTATTGTCATTTGGGAGGCGTCGTAAAAAAAGACATAAAAGAAAAATAACCGTGGACGCGTAAAAAGGTGCATAAATCATGGCTCTACGATAGACCGTTGAAATTGGAGAGAAATTGTGCCCTTTTCCGAGTAAAGTGCGGTGAAAGTGTTTGATAAAAACTTAGAATAAGCGACGCGATAAGAGTTTTCATAGTTTTTATCACTATAGTATAAAATATGCGACACTTTTTCGCTTCTCTAGGTTTTATGCATTAAAAAAATTACATCTGTAGTGAATCTTACAAGTGTACTCTCTCTGAAATAATTCAATGTATTATTTTGAATTACAACTGTTATACTCCGGATACTTATTTCATTAATATATAAATGAATTGGTTTTTCGCAATCTAGAGATATATTTTCATTTGAAACAATGATTACCGAAAAAATGAAGAGTGAAAAGATTAATTTATGCAAAAACAATGGATTTGATAATTTTTATTGTTATGACAAGTATTTTATTAAAAAAGAAATGAAGAGATAATAAATGTATATAATTTTCTAAATCTATATTAAGAAATTTTTGAAAGAGTATTGGGTAAGAGAATTCACATTGGTGGTAGGTGAAGAATTCCATCGGTAATTAAATTATCCCCATAGTGGTCGTTGATTAATTAAAAATGGCCTTAGAAATAATATTGATCTAAGTTCCTTGGTTTTGTGAACGGTTCTCCATTTGGGATCCCAAAATGACTTTTTTCTATGAAAATCGAACAGTTTTTTAGAAGTTGACGGATTATTGCTAGTGCCTCTGTGACTATTCCCTCGAAAATTCCTACTTTTGAGTCTTCAGAATATTACTCTCTATATCATTAAGAAGTGAACGGACTTTATATTTTCTTTGAAAATATTTAGGGAATCTTTTTTCGGAAGTTCACAATTCATGATGACATTCCAAAGTACTTCTTGGAAAATTAAATCCATTACGTTGAACAACTTTCTCCTAACAATTCTTTTTCCATAAAAATACCTTTTCAAAAAGGAAAATCATTTTCCTCTAATGGAAGGCATTCGGGACGCGAATGGATTTACATTCAGTTGTGTCGCGGGCGAAAAATCGCTCCACGATATGAAATGTAATTTCTCAAATTGGCATAAGGAAAATACATTTCGAATCACTTCTAAAATTCCTCGCATTTTATCGAATCCGCTTTTCCGTGGGATCCCAAATTTTGCGGCCAATTCCTGAACTCCACGAAAAGCAAATATGATCAATAGAAGGAAAAAATTCCATTCTCCTTTATTATCTATTTCTCAGATTCCTTCTTTGTTGATTTTCTCCTTATGTCCCGTTTTATAAGGAGCCAACTATATTACACCTCATTCCTTTTTCCATAAAATCTCCACTTGCTCAACATCGTCTATTTACCGTGTTGCTTCTGAGTTTTACTATGTGCACCGTTTTTCACTCACGAAACCAGCTTTTTCCTTTCCACAAACCCTTCTTCCAGAGATTTCACCTTTTAGAGGGTCCTTTTGGAAAATTCGCTCAAGATACTTCAATCGATAAAGTTTTCAAAACTTAAATATGAATAAATGTCGAATTAAAATCATGTTAAGCACAGCTTTATTTTATTTTTTTAAATTATAGAATGTGCGTAGGAAATGTAAGTTCGATTTATATTTTTCTTGAATGGATACTTTCGGAAATAAGGCAAATTGGAAATTTTAAGGGTAGGACAAAATACGATATTAATGCATTCAAGTGTTTTTAGTTTATAATTTTATTCGTATTTTAGATAAATCCTTCCATTAGGATTCCTTAATTTATCGTTACTTTTCAACGTTTAATTATTTAAAATTTTTCAAATTCAATGCAGCTTTTTGATGGTAGAAAACTCAATTTCAGCCTTCCTTTATTTTTGACACCTTTTATGTTTTCCTCTCATTAGACTAATTTAATTGGCAATTTAAATAGTGATCCAAGGATATTTTTTCATCGTATTTTACAATATTTAATGAGTCAGCTACACATTACTTAAAAATATGCTCAACTAAATTTTCTGCTTGAAATGAATATCATGGTTAATTAAACTTCCCGTTTCCAATTAATATTAAATTGATTTTGTTCTCTTAGAATTTATAATTTCGTTCTCAACGCACCATTAAATTATGGCGACAGCCATTTTTGTTTTAATCTCAAAAATCCGTATTCAATACCAATCTTTTTTGAACTTTTCTGTCGATGACACTAGTAGAAATGCAAATTATGAATAAATAGCTCATTAAATTGAATTCGGCTTCATTACCAATAAGATAATCTTTTTCGGAGAAGAGTTTCGGTGCCATTTTGTCAATTTAATACAGAGGGAATAAGAAGTTAACATAGTTAATAGTTTGACCGATTTATCGTTTGCAATTTTCTTATGTTTTCTTTAACTTACGATTTCAATGGCTGAGATTGAGAAATAATATGTCAATTTTTATGTCAAAATTCTTTAAGATATTCATTTCGAAGTACCTCCATTTTAACGGCCTCTCCCCGTTTCTTTGGCAGTTCTCATAACTCACTTTCCTCACTTTTATATCCCAACTTGAGCCATTTATCCACGTGGCCTCCAAAAGATTTCTCCAATTCCCACCACTCAACGACTCCCCATTTACCACGCATTTATCTCCACCATTCGAACATCCGCTCAACAAGAATCTTCTTCACGAATCACTTCCAGCCATCTTTCTCGGGAAGCTCTTTACTTTTTAAGGAGAACAAAACCACCTGATGTTTTCACCCCATTCCTTTGAGAGTACCTTCCTCTGGGTTCTTACTCTAAAGCCACGGCATGTGTCCCTTTCTATGTTTTTACGGTCCACCGAAAGGAGACGGTCTGATTTTCTTCCGCAAAGGACACACTCTAGTCTCAATTTTTATGAGTGCGCCAAGAAGCGGTCTTCCCAAAGGAAGACTTCTAATCCGTGTTCATTGTTGTTGACGAATCGATGGAAATCGATTGTTTTGGAGAATGTCATCCAGATGAGACATCTTCATTTCCCTCTTTCATCGGGAGTTCAGAAATTAGACGACGGCGCTCGATGTTCCGTAGGTTTTCGGATTTCTTTTGCTTTTCATACTTCTTGCGCTTCAGAGATGTCTTTTGGCTCCATTGTCAGCTTGCAGGAAATGGGTTATCGTGGTTAAGGTAAAGGTTCATGAGATCCTAGATATTTTAAATAATGTAATGGAACGAAAATAATATCGTACAAATATTTTTGCCTCCATATTCTGTGGAATTTTGATAGTTCTTTAAAATACATTCCGGTTTCAGTAGATTCACGGTGTATAGTGTAAAATCAAGCGAATATCATTCTGCGAGCATTCACCTGTTGTCCATGTGTATTTAACAAACAGTCAAATGCTCATTAAATTCACTAGTTAATATTACGAATAATTGTTTCATTTTGGAATAAAAGAGCTGTTAATTAAATGACGGGGTATTTTTGGAAAATTTAATCAAACTATTGTATTTTATTAATTTTGCGAAATACAAGTCGTTCTTTTTCTTTAATCAAAGGGATGGAGGTAATGATAAATATTTTGAATGTAATTAAAAAATTTAATCAGTTCGATATCCATTTTTAGTGAACTAGAAAAGAAGAATGTATTTTACTGAAAATATTATATTCCTCACAATTTAAGCAACCATTATACACAATATCCGATTTCCATTACAATTCTATAAATATAATCGTAAATACACATCAAACACATTTCATTACGACGAAATGCTTTCTAAACGAAGCGCTATTCTTGTCAATAATTATCTCGCGTCATAATCTCTCGTATCGATCGAAATGGATTTTCGTCCATTTTGTATTAAAAAACTGATCTGTATCGAATTCTAAAACTTTAGAAATGCTCTTCATCCATCAATAAAATACAGGTATATTTATAACAGGTAAAATGAATCGCTGTTAGCAAAAGTACGCCATGAAAAGGTAACGAAGCAATCACTACTTATATCTGGTCGGTTATCAACTATTCATTTCCATCGTAAGCCCGAAAAAGAGGCCATGTACACCCAATTTATGAGGATCGCACCGCTGGGATTTGGCGCAATAAAAGTAAATGATCAATTAGAACAGGACGTCATCCCTTTTTCATGCCGTCGCCTCAATAATTCAGACTCCTACCGGCGGTGGCGCGAATGTCCCCTCATCATTGTGCCGGAGTCACTTTCGTTATCATACGCCTTTTTTGTCTTTGCACCTACTCATTTTATAGAAGTAATTGTTCTTTAGATCTAGAAAAAGTGTCATTTGTCTTAAAATGTCAGGCAATGAGAATAAGTGGACAATTTTATCCTTCTGAAATATTTTAAATTGATATAGCAATCACACTCTTGTCCTCAATCTCTTATCTCTTTATGATTCCCATCCCTATAATATTTTGGTGATGTATTTTATCGTAGCAATTCTTTACAAATCGCTGCACTTTCTCGAGTTGGCGGGTGCAAATTTCGATTCCCATTCATTTGACGCGAATTCCAGATGTGGTCTTACTAAGGTGAGTTACCATCACTATTCTCATCACTTTTACGCCAAATGGTGCTTTCCTTTCACGCTACCGCAAATATTTTCATCGTTTTTGCATGCTCCATGTCATGTTATGGGCAAGAAGTATCTCGAGATAATCAACCGAGTCTATTAGTTGTATCTCCGTTTCGTTTATTTTGTACACTATAATCTGACGAGACTATTTTATTTCGAATAAAACTACGGAGCATTTATTTGCGTCGAGTTTGCCATTTTACGTTCCATCGTTAATCAATGTGTCACCCGTAAATATCCTTACTTTACTGTCGATGCCGTAAGCTCAAGTCCTTTATGTATATGAAGAAAAGAAGGGGCCCTAAAACATTGCCTTGAGCAACGCCTGAGATAATTAATTTATCTCCTTTAAACATTTACATGTTTTGGCAAAGTCGAAATGCCTTTCCTATTTTCGAAGGCAAGGTATATTCTATGTATCATGTCATCATTGATCCCCAGTACTTCAATCAAGTTATTCTTTAATCTCCTCTTGCAGTTCCGTTTTCTTCAGATGATCCTCTATATCTTTTGTAAAACCCTCATCCACTCCCTTTTCATTAAGACACCAATAAATAGTAGTAATATTTCAGTCATTCTGAGGCCCTCAGTACCCAACAGGTTTTTCCATCCTCTTTTTCAGCCTAATAACTTTTGAAAACGCTCTCATATTAATACCTTTAACATTGTCTTATCTCTCAAAGTAAATTTCAATGCTGAATTAATAGAATAATTGCTTTTATTTAACCATTAAATAAAGAGGTATTATGACTAGCCAATAAATTCAAGTGCGTTATTGATGTATTGTGAAAGAATTACATTATTAGGTACCATAAATAATGTTTAATGTTAGAAATTTGATCTTTCACTCTTAACTACATTGGTTAGAGGAAGAAATATGTTTGTAATATATTATTCTTTTTTCATCAATTGATTTATATTCCTTTCCCCTAGCCTTTAGTTATTTTGATCTTTTCCATCGGTCTACTTTCAAGGGTACAGCTTAAAGGGGTCTTTAAGGTATTTAATTCTCTGTCCGTATTCCTTTATCTCTCCTTTTATTCCGAAAGTTTCCTCTCTGTTTCCAGGGAAATCGTTGCTGGGGGAACAGTCCGCCAAATCACCACTCAAAGCGGAGACGAAATAATCGTTTTAAAACGGGTAATCTGACCGAAGAGAGCTTTTTTTCGCCAATTCCGTATCTTTTTCACGTCTTTTTTTCGAGCAACTTTTGCGATCCCTTCCATTGCTAACGAGATCCATTTTTTCCCTCCACAATCCCATTTTCTTTTTCCGGTAGCGCTGACCAACGCATTTAGAGGAATAGAGAATTTGTTCTAGCGCAAAACCTCTTTGTGTTTCCAATGTCGGTGTACCAGAGACCGTTTTAAATGTGAAGCGTTGTGGGAAGCCAATGTCGTGCCTTGTAAATCGAATACGAGCGACAGTTTTCTATTTCGATTTTTGTTACGCATCGAGTTATACGTGTATGTTTCAGAATTCCATTTCGATTCCGGAAGATGGATGAGGAAAATTGTTCTCTGAAAACGATTTGAAAACGTATAATTAAAATGAATAAAAACAAAGTTGCTGATAATATGTTTCACCTGTCCAAGTATAAAGTATCTGCCTCGATTTTAATATCAACTATTTTAATACTATTATTATAATACTATTTTGAATACCAAGTACTCAGTTGTATATAAGATGAGTATTTGATTATTTAATTGCTATTGCATTTCTTATCTGGACACATAAACTGCCTTTGCGAATTATACATATATTTTTTATAAGGATTAAAACTGAAGTTCTCATTGGTTTTCGGAGATTAAATATGTCTTTTCAGCTAAAGGAGTTGTACGTGCATGAATGTGGATGGAAGCCAACGGCAGTAGTAGTATTCGTAATGCTATAATTCGTAAATTTCTTTGTTTTTCTTTAGAAGCTTCATGCTTTATTGACTGTTGGCACATTATAATGTAGGTATGATTTGTTGCACTATATGTAAACTCAAAAGTGAAAACCATTTTAAAATTTCATGAACATCGTTCAGCGTTTCACCGGTCTGTGATGGATCGCATTCTGATGAAAGAAGATGTAGGGCGTTAGCCTTATCATAAAACGTAATTACAAAATCATTAACGTGGGGTATTTGCTTAATGGACGAAGGGAAACGGATATGAGGAAAAGTAAGAGCTAATGGTGAATGACTCCGTCTCTGGATGACTCACCTGGAGCTTGTTTTTTAATAAATTATGATACTTTTTGTGAATTTCCCATCTGTCATCTCTCTTAGAGAAGGTGTAGGAAGAAATTTCGATGAATTTATAGTATCGCTAATTACCAAAAGATATGCAGGTGGAAGCGGAAATTATTCACCTTGTAAATGGTGAATAAAATAATTTGAAGTCCTTGAATTCTTTTAAGTACCAGTTCACTCAACTCTTTTGAATTATTATTTTCGTTGATATACATACTCGTATGATATGGAATTATATTCCCATGTTACTCGTAAGCTTTAAGCCAATAGATTGTTTAGTTTGATTTGAAGTAGATTAATCGCCTCCACGATAATTCTTTAAATTCCATTCTCCTATACGTTTTGAACGGAAAAAAGGTCGATGTATATCGTGTATGATTCATTATTAATCCTCTTTTTCTGTGCATTTATTTGGATCCTTTTGTTATATTAC
This sequence comes from Pantala flavescens, assembly GCA_020796165.1. Classification (NCBI taxonomy): domain Eukaryota; kingdom Metazoa; phylum Arthropoda; class Insecta; order Odonata; family Libellulidae; genus Pantala; species Pantala flavescens. Next base: position 63,277,211 of record CM036879.1, on the reverse strand, counting down.
CAAGGATCGATTATTTAAAATGTAAGTCTTTAGTTTTAGTAATTATTATCGCGATGTTATTTTTATTCGTAATATAGAGATTAATTTTTATATATAAACTGGAGAAATGTTTCGCTTAATTACAAATACTGAAGTAGAATAATGGTGTATCGGTTTATTCAATGGGCCAAAATATGTTTCAGATGAAAGGAATATTCGATAAAACTGTTGAAATATTGCAGATTGGATCCTGAAAAGAATGGATGGATGCTTGACTGATGAGTTGAGTGGAAGAAGGTTGATTGAATATAAGATTCATAAGGAATATGATTGAAAGGGAGTAAAGGAGCTAAAGTTGAGTAAGGAACTGATCAGCTAAGTATTTTGAGAAAAGTGATAGTTAGAATTATAGTTGTTTTGCTTACATCATAACATAGAAATAAGCAATCATTTCATGTGATATGTATAAAATTGCATAATTTGAACTGTATTATACAGACTATCGATACGTTTCTGCAGCATATACTTATCAATACGATCCTTAAATGACACACATAAGTAAAAATCTTATAATTACACCAATATTAACTCTATATCAATGAACACTCAAAACTTCTGAACCGACGAAGAAATATCTCGAATTCATCGATGTCAGTGGAATGGATGCCGATTTATAGATCATAAAAGACATTCATTTAAAGGGTACATCCATTTCCACTGCCTCATAGCTGTTTAAAAGCTATCCCTCGAAAGGTTCCCTTTTTCCTCCAAAAGAGTTCCCAATGTCCATCGCAAAAATCCCGTGTTTTAGAGCGGAATTTTTTGTTCGCCTTTCTCCCGGAAAATCCTATTAAGTTAAGCCGGAATCTCCGGCGTATATACAGTTTAGCCATAAACCTGTAATAATGAGAGGAGCAGGATAAAGACGGGGCAAGTATCGAATCTTCCTTTTCGATACCTGGATGATCATGAGAGCCCTCTGCAGAAGAGGCCCGTTCGTCACCATTGGCCACTGTGTGTCACGTGACTACCATGACGCATTCGGAGGACGTGAGCCGTGGAGGAACGAGTTTAGAATGATGTTGGCTCATATAGCAACAATGCGACTATATATCGGAAGGAGTCATCGCTGATTGATGTTGCCCACGGCGAACAATCTCCCGGCGGCAATTCGACCTTCTTTTTTATTATTTATCCCTTTATTCCACGGCGCTGCGTTCGTTTTCGGATCGCTAACGCTCTCTCCCGCGTCTCTTTTTGTTTCGATGGGAATTACGAGTATTTTGTTTTCATTTATAAAATCCTCTTGCTCATATTTTTTCCTCGAATTAGCTAAGTCGTGTTTGTTTGATAGACCGCTTACTTATTTGCGTGTTCGCGATTGGAAGAATCTCTTGAAAAATTAAGCGTCAAATTGGGAATCATTCCCGTTTTTTAGTCTATGCAGAAAAGATGCTTGTATCTCAATTCATCATATCAGTTTGAAATCACTCGTTATCAAGAAATTTTTTGGTCCAGCAATATAAGAACATCGCATTTTTCTTTATGAACATTACATAATGACGTCAAAATGCTATTTACGCACTCAAGAATTGTGTCTTTATCAATTGCGGAGTTTATTTATTTAACATAAACGCATTTAAGCCTAGGAGCCGTTATAGATTTTCACTATTATCATAACAGGCAACGGGGTTTTGATATTTACTCATTTCTTTATTAGATGCGGATCGAAGTTTTGTTTCTCATTCAAAATCATACTTATGTCATAATAGAATTGTGGCATCCGGAGATTAGAATATACTCGCACCTAATCTACTCGGTATATGACTTTTTCTCTTACCAAGAAATTTACGTAACTCAACTTTTCTTGCAGCAGTCTTGAAGATTTTTGTTTTAGTTCAAACTGCATTTAAACTAATAATTGACCTGTAACACTACATTTTGTAATTATTAGTATATTTTCATCAAGTATAAAATTAAGTATTTATGGTTTAAAATTATAATTTTAATATTACTATATTTTAACGATATAAGTGTTCGTTAAATATTACTTTTAATTCATGGGAGTAAGAATAAAATTTTTATTTTTCCACAAGTTTATTAGCGATTTTTCGCAATGAATCTGGAGATGCTATCCTAATATTCTTCAATATTCTAGGAGGGAATTGCTGTGTATTTATCATCATGAAATATCACCAATCTTTTAAATTAAGTAACATTAATCTTTACCGATTATTTATACGGGATAAGTTTCGACCCTTGGGCTTAGCCATAAAGCAAGGGATAGTGTTTTTCTCTTTCTGTCCCATTCCGACCCTCTTTTATTAATCCCCTCATGAATCCAATAATTGCATAATCCGTCATAAAATGACAGAGAAAGCCTCTTAGGAGGTAGTAAGACAGGCTGGAGACCAAACAGCTGATGTTCACTGATGCCAGACTCATGTCAGACCTAATCGGGACCATTGGGTGCTTCTCTATGAATGAGCTATTTCTTTGAATGAAATCTTCTCGAATTTATGGACCTTATCGATTTTATTTTTAATAGATTTCTCAGTGACCATACAAATATAATCAGATTTTGTGTAATACAATTATGTCTTTGAACTTCCATAAATACGAGGAATTAATTTTGATTTTGTCTATTTTAGCTAAAAACGAAGATATTATCTTGCTGAATTTGAAAATTGTCTCGGAATTATAATTCAAGCAAATCTATTCGTCTATTGGGATATTTAAAATATATTAAAATATTGGAACCGAAATCATATAAAATTTACTTTTTTATGAAATTAAGCAGTATGTCAGGGAAAATAGTGTAGGCAAAATTCAAGTCTATCATTCGATCTACACCAGAGACTCTTCAAAAGACACTCGTATCGCCTTTTATCGCATCCATTGATTGCGTTCATCAAAAGCTAATTTAGCCTCCGTGTTTTGAAAACGCATCTTTCACTCGTCCGACAACAGTTTCAGCTGTTTGCTCATTTGCTCTTAAACAATCTTTCTGACCAAGTCGTGCACTCTTTCCGAAAATCCTTGCGAACATAATTCACTCTGTCGAAAAAAATATGAAAAACTGTCGTGAAAATCCGAGGTTAGACTTTCTTCTACTGGAGCATCGAACGCAGATGTTCCTATGAAAGCAATCATTCTTTTGTCATTCCCAGATATCGTTCCCTCCCCCACCTAGTGGCCAACGTCCATCATTAGCAACGATGTTTTCACATTTAGACATTTTTTGCCTGAGCGATATCATTTCCCCCTTCTTTTCCATAACATCATTTGCTTTCGATTTAGTCTTCGTTCATTTCCCCTCTCTTTGCTGGCGCACCATCGTATGCTTCATTTAACTAGATAAAGTTAATGACCGACAATTTTCCTATGCGTTTCCCAAAAATATGATAATGTTAGTATGATGGGATGGGCAGATTGATTGAAACACATAAACATTTATTCTAATATCGGGTGTGTGCAAGTATATAATTTACGAAAACTTTTTTTTTTACAATGGGAAAAGGAATAATAAGAAATATAATTTTTCCGCTTTAGAAAGAGAGTTATTTAGAAAACATAAAAAAATATCATTCGTATGAAGGATATAAAAGAAGACTTGTGTTGATGACATGTCAACGATTTCCGACTGAACAATCCCTAATAATACTAAAATGAGTTCGTTTAAAAGATAATCCCTCCATTTTGTGGTTAAAAGGCGCATAATGAAAGAATCGAGATACTAAAACCAATTGCCGACGATCATCTCAAGTAGAAATGAGATGTGGGCGGGAATGGCTCGTGACATTGTTGCAGAATACTTGCCTGGGAAGTGAGGAACCTAGGTTCGAGCCCCAGTTGAGTCACTTTTTCCATTTCTATTTAACCTTCTTGAGTAGCATGAACTCATCGTGTAAAATTAAACCCCGTTCCCCTTGTTCATGAAATAGTTATCTTTACGTGTTACTTTCTCTACCTACATAACCTTAGTAAAACATGATGGATCTTTTACGATTCACCTTCCACTATTTGATTCCCTCCATCTATATATCGTTTGCTCTCTGATCATCGAACCTGAAGAATATTAAATTATGCATCGGAAATGAGATTATGTTATTGTGACGAGTAGAAATTTTCGTGATTCTTTTATAATTATTGTTTATAAAAGATTACATCGATCTTCCGGAATACATTTAAAATTTGCAAATAATGTTGACAATGCATAAAAGTGATGGAACGCAGTTCTTAAGGTTTAAGTCAAGTTTACGAATTAAGATGCTTTAATTTGGTTGTGATATTTTCTAAATAAACTCATAGTGGCACGAAACTATGTGAAACATTTTTATTTCTCGAATTTCTTTATTCTTTCCTCCTTATGAAATCAAATGAAGTGCAGGAATGCTCAAGTTATTTGGGGAGACTTTTCCCTCGCATTTATTCAAGGCGTCACCCTTTCCAATGCACGGATCTCAAAGGAAACTTTAAGTGGCATAGAAAGTTGAAAATCAGATGCATTAAACGCTGCGGAGGAATACAATCCGTCTGAAAGTTTTGTGCGACGTTTTGTATTGTAGTTCTGGATTCTCACGTCAAACTCAGCGGCGGCGATCAACTTCTCCGACGTCTGGATTCGCACAGTCGATTGTCCATAATCACCATAGCCACGTTTCATGAATAGAACATCGTTCTGAAAGCTTTCTCTCAGATTATCTCTTGATTCTTGGTTCAACTCTGGACCACATGTCAGCGGTTGAATGAAGGTTGTCATTTCTCTGATTGAATATTCTTAGACTAAATTCTTCGTGATTTAAATATATTAACGGTTTGGATATTTTTATGCTCCTTCTAATTTATAATTAATCATTGAAACCTAGACTCATTCTTTTGAGAACTATAGATCGAATCGAATTCATTTACTTTTTACAATGACATTTCAAGCTTCGTGCACATATAATCGTGTTTCAATTCGTGACGGATTCTCCAAGAATCTTAATCTTCTTCTTAAAATATTCTTAGACTTCTCATATACGTATATCGCCTTCTTTCCTGCTTAATAAATCAATGAAGTCTAACCTTATAGATATTAATATGAAAAAATATATTTGTTTTGTAAATTATAATTTAAATTTCAGATTATTTTATTTCTCATTCTTTATAATCTAATTTTCTCTCCTCTTCTTAATTGTGTCTGTGAATAGCAGCTATATCGTTATAAATAATCTACTAGAATTAACTGATGCCCTTCACTTAGATGTTCGTTTGCGGAACACCTTCGCAGTTCTCTAAGTTATTTTCAAACTCCCCGTTCTTTTCGAACTCTCGCGTTGTTTTCACAGTCTTTCTCATCGTGCCCTCCATAAATATTCTCCCTAATATGACAAAGAGCAGTAACTTTATTATAATAGTTTCTCCAACTTTTGTCATATTTTGACCTAATTTTCTGTGCTTCACCTTTCTCCTGCGAAACTGCGTTTGCGGTCCGTTATTATCATTCAACTGGTGATACGTGATAAAGGCAGAGTGAGGTGGAGTATTGTAAAGAAAATATATACGAGGGAAATTACTTTGGCCCTGTATTTTACTGAAAAGGAGAAAACCTAAGAAAATAGAACTTTTTTCCTCGTCGTTCATATTCGACCAAAGTAATCTTTAGAAAAATGTATTGAAAGGATTTCAACAAAATCATTAAACTAGAAAAAGGGTTTATTTCTGAAAGTTTTGTTTACGAATAAATGATTATCGGAAACATTATACTTTCAAATGTTTTTTTGATGATATTTAACCAATAATATTCTTGTATCAAATTAACAAGAATATTAGAATATCTTATTTTCTCTATTAAGTGGGAAAACACGAGACAATTTTAATACAAATCATAATCTTTCCCGAATATTCGAATTATTTATCCCTATATTCTCATGCTTTCTAGATAAAAGCGCAAGAATAAATACATTAACACGTTTGTATATGAAGACGCTACAAAATGGCAAGAATAATTTGTCAGATTCATTGCCTTTTTCACTTAATACTAGAAAAAAGAGATTTTTAAAAATCGTATACTATTACGGATTAGCCTTCCAGGTGAATACATGAGCTAAAATCGCCCTTTAACTTTCTATTCTACTTTCTCACATCCCAACGCAGCCCTTATTTCATTTTTATTGCCTCTCTCCTACAGTTTTCGAAGAAATGTTATGTTCAGTCATCTCGGTTGACATCGGATATCCTTTAATTTACCGGATAAGCACTCTTTATAGATCCCACTGCTTTATCATCCAGCAGTTTGATAAGACCCAAAGGATGGCTTCCGTACCGAGGCAGTGGGTGATTGTCGCTCGTGTTCTGATTCACTGCTATCCTCAGCGTCACGCACCGAGATTTTTCATCGGCTACTTTGGCACGCTATCAGCTTCCCCTCGATTCCAAGAAACGACGGTTCGCCTTATGCGGCGGTAACGAAAATACGACCTTCTGTCATATTCCATAAACAATATGGAGCCCACCATCTCTTAAGAGAAACCCCCTTTTCGATGGAATATTGTCCCACTTTCTTGTTTGTTTCAGAATAGAGGACAGTTTTTCTTTTTGAGATAGAATGAAAGAGAATGGTGCGTGTCATTCATTGAATTGTAGTAATCGGTGACTCATAATTGAGAGCATATTGAATTTTATTTGAAGAAAGAATTTTTAACCTACGATCACATATGCATACGACATGATCCTCGTATTTTCAACCAAAACTCTTCTACCCTTTAGAATGTGCTAGATTATATTAAGTTGTATATTTTGAAATATCCTCATCTTACTCAACTTTTAGTGATATTATTTCTAATACGGCTAATGATTATGTTGTTGTTTCTAATTGTGTTTTTCTTTACTTTCAGGTGAGTACTGCTGAATTCTACTTTTTAAAGGCTTATAGTGAGTATTTTTCTGTTCATATCCTTCTATGTGAAAAACGATGTAATATGATTCTCAGCAATTACAACTCAGCGTTAATTCATTAAAATACATTGATTATTTGCATTTCATCGATTTCACAGGTAAATTAGAATACATTTCCGATCTAGCTGTTCAAATATTGCGAATAAAAATATATTTTATTTATTAAGTTCCATCATTAACGGAATTTTACGCAGTATTCAACAAATATTATTACGATCAACATGAATAATTTAGTAACCTAAGCTTACTTTAGTGCTGTATTCCACGTTATTAATGATTTGAGAAATGTAGTAATAATAATAATTTATTTTAACGTAAACAGGTTACTCCAATTACGTGCGTTACAGTGAATGATTCTAAACAACGGACATCACTAACATACACACCATGAGAGGAAAATTTCCTCCTCAGCCGGGATTTGAACCCGGGACTTATTGTACCAACGAGGCCGGCCGAAGTATGGAAATATTATTCGGTCATCTGCAAAAATATAACTACAATTCATAATGATCGTATCCGCAGTATTTGTAGTCTTTTCGTTGCATATTTAAACACCCCTTAGTAACATTAACTTCGGATTCCAAGGAATCCGTAGCTGTTTGTCTTCTTCTCTATTTCTCTCGCGATTCAATCCTTCGTGAAAATCGATGGCAGAGCGATGGACGAAAAGGTACGGAGCAATGCGCGATGCCTCAGACGTATCGGAAGCTGGAGAACGCGGTAAAGTAGCAATAGGATGAGAGGCATCCTCTTCCCCAGCGTATCTTTTTCCTCTCGGGATCCTGGCCGGCTTCCCATGATTTCTATTACACTCCAAGGAGCTCTCCGCAGATATCTCCCAGAAAGGGAAAGTTAGGTGGAGACACGTTCTTCAGCTCGATACCAGAGGACACTGATTCCTTACCAATGTGCCGCTTCTTTCTCTGAATTTGCTGCTTAAAACGTGTATGTACGTCGTAAGTTTCAGATCTTATGAGCTCGAATTTCAACTGATATTTTCACATCAATGTAATATTCAGTATGGATTGCTTTATGACGCAGTTTTTCTGAGCGTAATGAAAGTTCAAGGGCGACTGCTTTTGGGAGTAGTTTTCATTGCGGTAAATTATCTCTACGAAATGATTGATTTTATAGTTTGTTTGTCATCATCAATGTTTTAACATGCTTCTAGATCGAAATTACATGAAATATTGTGAGAAAAAGCATTTGTGTTGATTATATTCTAACATCCTGTCCTTAAATTTGATATCTATGTTTGTGAAATATTCGACATTATATTTTATACGATTGTATCTAAAGAAATAATGTAAGATTCATGACCGCGTAGTTTTAAGTCTCGTTTGGTATTTTGGTAAAAAGATGATATTCATTAGTATTGTGTTAACATTTTGATGCACGCACATATTTCTTAGTACTGAATATTTTTTAAGGAAATAGAACTACAACAAAAAATTTTCAGTATTATGAAATTATGCATAATAATATGCCCTTATTGACTTAAGAGCCAGAATAATTGTAAAAGTTTTCAGGGATGAGTCTATAGAAGAAAGTTATTTGTCAATAGATGACTTTAGAAGTTTCGGATAAATAAAATCGTACACCTTTCTTATCTAAAAGATTGCTTTTAGTCTATTAATTCATAGTACTTGTTTATTTCACAAGAGTATTTTCGCTATGAACCTGTTATTGACTGAAAATGCTTTAGACTACCGCCCAGATCGGCATATGGGCGGGGCACGGAAAAAGGGTGTTTTCTCGTCGATAGAGAAGAGGATTATAGAAGATGAGGAAGCGCATAATACCTGCAAGGACATCCGATGTTGAGAGGATGCGAAAAAGAGCAAGAAAGAGGTGAAATGGGACATGAATATGACGTCTGAGTGCACTCAGCGCGGCTAAATGTACGCTTAAATTTGAAATGTGACGGGTAGACACTCGAGTGGAGTTTACGTACTAAATATTTCCAGGCGTTATCATGCAGGTTTACCTCCTCATTTCTTCACTGGTTCATTTTTTAGATACGTTATCTCGTTCGATATGAGAACAGGATTGTTATCAGGATGCTTGTGTGAGGGCGTTGAACCGACGGCCTTAGATTCGCACGAAAAGACTGCAGATTTTATCGCTGCTGATGTCAAGGGCTTGCTTTGAAGAGACTTTCTCCTAAGGATCATTTCCAAGATGGATTAGACGTTGTTTATAGAGACGTCTTGCTTTATCTCATTTGAACGAAGGAGAAACCTGCTTGCTTTAGATTGACCGAATCTCATCTTGCAGAGATTTTATCTCAGTCGAGCGCACTGACCATAGATTTCAGATAGAAACGATTGGCGTTACATAGCTTTTTTTTAGTATAATTTTCCTCTGTTTTGAGCAAATGTATGTCGATTATTAGTGTTTATGTCGCCGTTTGTTGCATTAGAATGTAAATTGCTCTGTAATATATTTACTACGTAAAATATTATGAGACAAACTTTTCCTGTCGGCATATAAAGGTATATATTTTTTATTAGTCATTTTGTGTAGAAATAGAATTTTAGAAATAAACTACTCTCATTTGAGTCTTTTGTACAAGTGCGATGAAAATATTGAGTCTGAAATATGAATTATGCTAAAAAATTGATGTATTTTCTTGAGAAATATTTCGTAATTTGATCTCAGCAGTTCTTCATTGCGTAGGAAATTAAGCAAAACTATCTCACACCTCATCAATCATCCTCATCTTAACTCTGAAAGATCTTTGCGAATAATACGATACCCTGACAGCAAATACTCTACGAATAGATTTCACATTTCCGATTAATTGTATATCGTGTAGTATGTACTTCTGATTCCAAAAAGTAGACTGAACTTACTTCAGCAAAATGAAAACTGATATTTCAAGAGTAAAGGAAATTTAAGAAGCATTTTTTTGTTTTCAAATGTCTAACTTTACAAAGTTTATCACATTTTAAATAGGATTTTACCATGTCGGCGATTTTTATCTAAAATGTTTCATTTTATATATTACAGTAAGTGAGGGAATGAAGCTTCACATAATATTACTATAGTAAGTAAGAGAGTCTAAAAACTCAATTTTTTTCAAAAATATTTATTTGCAAATTACATTAGTGATTATGTCGTATGCACGGTCTATCCTCGTTCATTTCATTCCTATCTTTTTCGGGATATGCTCATCGTTCAAAGGCTATTAAAGGTGTAAACTTAAGGAGGATGGATCCTTTCAAAAATGCCCCAAAATGGAGTGTATTAAGAGATTCTTCCATCAGAATGCATGCACTCCAGGATTTGGGCGACTCCAGCTATAGCCGACGGCGAACTCTTCTGTTTTTCAGTACTGCACCTTCATCCATACTTTATTGCGATTATATCGGAACATTAGGAAGCATCTGCATCCCAAAGATATCGATTGATAGGGGTGAACCTCGTATTCTACATTTGGAGAATTCAAATGCATTCGATGTGGAAGAAGTTACAACGTCGAATCGTATGAAGTATCAGGTTGTTTGGCTATAAAAGTTATTCTGCCAAAATTGTTTTATGTATTGTCTCTCTATAAATATTTATATTTGTATATTTTTTAAAAGTGCAATTTGACAATTAGCTATTACTTTTCGACTCCACATTAAACATACAGATTATGTCCTATTTCGTTGGAAAGTATTTCAAATCAGCCAAACATTATTGAACATAAAGCTCCAGTTTGGGCCTAGATATTTCATAAATCACCACAGATTTGCAGACTGAGCGTTTATTAAATGAAAAAACACTAGAATAGATTTTTAAGGGAGATTCTTATTAACTAATTAGTGTAAAGGGATGAAGTGTAAAAAAATTGCCTACATTGAAATTGCTTGAATTTAGAACCAATTATTCTTCTTCTCCAGACTAAATTTTAGCCATTCTTTGGAACGGAAAACAGCCCTCGCCGCAATAATTATAACCAGAAATGCATTACTTCTGATAATCCAACTATATTCCTGAACGTAAGGATATGAATTGGCAGCTTTTGACTACACGTGATTAGAATACACTTATTTGGCCTTCGATTACTTCTGAACATCCGTTTATCGATTTACATAAATAGATACATTACGAAGTCTTATCAACGCCGATCCTTAAAAAGATACGGTTTCCTTTTACCATGAGTCTCCTCATATGGATATATCGACTTTAACTACCCTCCCTCCATTCTTCCGTATTGACTACCTTGTCCCTCTTCCTGCAGAATCCATTTCTTGGCCGATAAATGTAACGCCTTCAATTCCCTATGGTTGAATTATGCTTATGCTCGTGAGGTATCGAGACCTTAGAGGTATCCATTTTAACTTGTTATAATTTAAGTTAGGAATTTTAATGGAAAACCGTTATCTGTTATTATCATTGTATCAATTGGAATCGTTTTCATGTTCAATTTTAATTGTATGAAAAGAATTCATTAAGGTTTCTAAAAATACTTGTAATACCTAACTGCGGTATGCAATATGAGAAATAAAAAGATATCATAAAATTTTTTGATATGTAAAGATATAAATGATTCTATATATAGTCACACAGCTACACATTTCTGGGTTTTGGTCCTTCGATATATTTCACACATTTTACTCTGAGGCTTCGGACCAACCTTTTCAGTCTCAATTTCGACCTAAATAAAGACGCTATTACTATTACAGAGCTAATTAGCCATATACATTATATATATTATGTAGCTTTATATAGAATCTCTTTCAAATCAACTATTTTTAAACGAAACTTAATTCTGTCTAAAAAAATTAACTTGTGATATATCTAAACGATTTGAAAAGTTATCGTTGTTTCTTACATCCAAGAGATATTTTTGATTTTTATTAAAAATGTTAACCGTTAATTGCGTGAATGTAAATGTTACACGCTCCAATGTGTCCTCTATTAATTTCATGAAAATTGATTTTAAAAATCTGTTGCACTTTCACTTAAATTACATAGTATATATATGCCTATTAGATTTAGGAATTCCAGACAAATATAATTTATGTAGTTATCAAAATTTTCCTAGATATGAATTAAGATATTTCCAAAGCTCGGATATTGGTGCATTTTAATGAACCATCATGATTGAATTAATTGAAATATAATCATTATCCTTTCCCTGTTCTTCCATGTGTTGTTTTTCCAGTGATAATCCCTTCTCCTGGAATAGCTCGCTATCTATCCTCTCCACTGTCCTGCGGTCTTTCCGTTAACAGGGATTCGTAAATCACCGACGCTACAGCGAATTTCATCGTCATAGAGTAAGTTGTGGGGTCCATTCCATGCACGTGCTTTCCCTTTACGAGTTTGTGTATGCATCTGATTTTATTGATGCGAGTATAAATTTCGAGCGAAACTAGTTTCGAAATAAAGGAGCTTCGTCTACCGATTTTAGATTATTGCATTGATCGAGAAATATACTTTGTCAGTTAAGTATTGAATATAAGATCTAAAAGAAAATATATTTTTTGTATATTGTTTTCCGTCAAAGTACTCTACATTGCGTATTATCAATTTGTGTGTATAAATGTATTTTTATCATAAAATTCGTGCATTTTCATTTCCTTAAAATAATATATTATAATGTCAGTCGAATTAAGAAATTTTTATACAGCAGCTTGTTAATAACAAGGAAATTAGAAACTTGGCAGTGATATATAATAAAAATGACGCCTTTCCAATCAATATTGACCAAGTAACGAGAAAATACTTTGAAAAATGTTAGAAATTTCGCTTGGAAGCTATATTTTTAGATTTGACCTTAGAAATTTTACAATTATATCTTCCATTTTTATCAAATACTTTGAATATAAACTCATTCTGCAAAATTATCGTTCAAATAAATGATTTCATAGCAGTATTTCTGCATTTCTCATAGGTGATATAAACAAATCTCTATCGTCACGTTTCTACGTTTGAAAAACCCTGAACAGGGAGTTGAGGACACACTCCCGTCGAGACTATAGACAAAGCTTTCTATTGGCGCCAAGTTCCATGTTTCTTTTATCAGTTAACAGCTATCCAACCGGAATCATCCTTTATTTTTCCATAATTTCCCCTCCCTTGGCGATTTTCCAGTTCCAGCATATTTATAGCTCTGGTGTGTGCATCCCCAGAGGCTATTTTTCCGTCTGCACCGAATGGGTCGAAGCAGCAAAAACTGCAGAAGATTTCCATTATCACCACTACATTATCAATTCCGACACCCCTCCGTTGACGCACCCCATACGCGTGCTTCTGCCCAAATCGATATGCGAATTGGGAGCGATCCAAAGCACGCATTTATTGCGAAAATATCAATGGGATACTATTGCAAGTGTTTGATATTGAAAATAGTATTGGTATAGTCTTTAAAGGAAACTCGTTCCTCTTATCCTACAATCGCTGAAATAATGTTTTTTAATCAATTCGTTCTTAAATTTTAACGTGGAACTTTATACAACATACTTTTACATCCTTAATTTCCTTTATTTTTCTTAATTGCCATTTGGATGGGTATAGTTGTTTGATTTGAAGACTTAATTATTGAAATAATGTTTTTAGATTTTGGAAGAACTTTTGCTTTAATTCTATAATTTGCAAGTCTAGGTATGTTATTTGCAGAAATTAGTGCATTCTCTTCTTTTTCAAGAATTTATGAATGGTCACCAGAAAATTTAATCTAGCAGTTTCAATACATAGGATAATTTGAACGAGATATATCTGAAAAAATTGGTAATGAATATAATATAAATTTAAGTTGAATTCTTCATTACTTTTGATAAAGTTTTTTTCCAGTTTTCGTTTATAGAAACATTTTCCTGTTCTCATTATTCCGTATCTAAGATATGATGAGGAGCAATTCTTTACGTATTTTTTTCAATCTGAACTTCATTCTGTACGATATTTTCTCTTCTTTAAATCGAAAGATATACAAATACAGATACACATTTCGGAAAAATACTAGATATTGTTACCAAATATAAAGCAGTATCAATCGACTCTAATAATTTTTTTCCAATTTAAGAAGTTCTTCCGCGTATTGATATCGCGCACTTTTGCAAAACTAATTTACCAATTTGCACATACGCAACACAGATGAAATGAACTTAATGACAGTAAATCCAATTTTTTATCCAAATTATATGGGGGTGTACCGTCTCATTTCTAGATATATTCATATTGATATGACAAATTAAAAATATTATGGGTAATTTAGAACTTATCCACTTTATTACTTCGAGTAATCGATTTTCAATATATTGAAAGTATTTATTAAACTAATGAGCCTTTGGATAAGCGCATAAAATATTCAGAGAGTTTACCAATTAAGGGAAATATTTCCAGAGAAAATTCCACGCACGAGTATTACTTAATCATTTTAATTTCAGTGAATTCACTTCGTTAGACTCTTCCACTACATCGTCTTCACAGTAATGCATCTCCATTTTGCTCATTTTTCGGTCTCTCGTGGGACATCGAGTAAAAAGGCCTCCGCAGATTTTGTAACCCTTTCATACTTCCTTTTTTACACTCTTTAACTATCCTTTTGTTTCCGATTTATACGCACAAAATTGACGCGGTGCACCATTAATGGCTTCTTTTGGCTACCGAGCGCTTTTCACTCGGAGGAAACTCACATCATGTCTTTTTCTTTCGGCCGTAATCCATTTTTTCATGACACCTTCGGCCGCACACCCGAAGTCCGCAAAAAATGCGGGTGTTTACGTCCCTTTTCATTAGACTTTTTTCTGATAGTTCACATGTGGTTCGAGTACGTTGATATTAGTATTTGAAGCTGCGCTAAGAATGGTTAAACTTAGAAACTGATGGATTGCGAATAATTTTTGGATGAAAAGTTGATTTATTTGATTATAATTGGAAGTGAATTTTGTGGAAAGTGGAAAAGAGAGGTTTTTAAGATATTCATTGCATGAAAGACATCGGAGTACCTTGTCCTTTACCGTCATTTATTAGTTTTTTCAATAATATTAGAAAGTTATTTCCTTCGACACCGATTATGGGAATTCCTTCCCATTTAATCAATCATTTAATATGATAACTATTTTTATAATAACTATATCACACTAGCATTCTACCGAAAGAATATTTTATTTTTGTGAATCATCAAAGAATAAGCTTTAGTAATTGCGTTCTTTCTTCTCCTCACATGAATTGATTGTATCCAATCGATTCCTAAACGTGTTGTTAAGGAGCTAATTTAATCCATTCAATTCCTCTATTTTGCATTTAAAAAGTTTTTCTCAAATCTCCAGTGTAACATTTCTCTAACAAAATCATATTTTGTTGGAGATAATGCTCATTATTTCAATTCACTTTTAATGATCATCTCCCTAAGATATTTTACTGACCTCAAATGAAACGAATGGCACCTAATATCCTTCATTGAGGCAATTCCGAAAGATCTCAATCATAATCCTTCTTCAACATTTTCATCTCTCGCCTAAATGTCCGCATATTGCACTCTTCTGGTCCAAACGATCATCGCTCCCTTCAGATGTTCTGCTTCTACCTCCTTTTCCCTGTCGAAAGAGTTCTCAAAAACGGATTGTTTCCATGCAAAGACAATTTTCTCAGTTATTCTTCGACAATTTCTTCTCATCGACGCCTTTTCGGTTGCCTTCGATGAATAAATTTCGCTTTCGAAAATGTTTTCATATCAATTTTCTCGGCGGAATGAAAGGGCGCTCCTTTTATTCGCGAAAGTGCGTCACAAGATGGAGATAAGGCTTTCTCGGATCGAATAATTCCTCCTTGGCGATGATGAGCAGACTGAGGTGCTGACATGCTCCTTGCATTTTCCTGTTTTGGTCATTTACTGTATTTTATAGTTGTTTGATAATCATCGTTAGGATTTTTTACGATGGAAAACTTTTGGAATTACGAAAAACTGACGAGGTTCGGATTTGGTAGATAATCATATCCATGCCTCGAAGATTTAGAATCATTAATTAAGTTGATGTTCATTTTCAGTTCTAAATTCATCCAATTTAGAAAATATAATTAGTAAAAATTATAACGAAAAATATGCTTAATCAGCTATGATACTATCAAGTCAGGATATTTTGATTTTAATTGTTCTTTTCCATGCATAAGTCGGTCAATCTTTGCGTGGACTAATGGCTTCATTTATGTTGTGTAATCTGGTTTCTATTTCTTTTACGTGTTGTTGCATTTTGAGACAATTTTAACTTACAATTAGATAGATTCTTTGAACGACTAGATCAAGGGAAATTCAGTCATGTCGTACTCACTTTCAAGTTTAACCAACTTAGAGATTTAGAAGGTTATAATGCTCTGGATATTTCTTTCGAGGGTTTCCTTTATCTTCTATTGTAAAGAACTACATTTACTCTGCATATGAAAATATCTAGTGAATAGTCGCATTTAAAATATTTTTTTTATTTTCTTTTGGAAATCGTAAATGCTAAAATTTCATATAAATATATTATTCTAAATCTAAGCTTCTTAATCAAAATTAATTAAACGAAATCTAAACATCTTATGAAATATATATTCAATGCGATGAACATTCTAAATATCATTGAATGTTATTTTCCGATATTTGGATTATCCTAAAATGTTATTTAACTATCTTATCATCGATATAGAATTGATTTATTAATGAAATATATTATTGGAAATAATTTTGGCTTGCTTTTCATTGGGCCACACCTGAATGGTGAAATTCAAGTTTCTAATTCAAGTCCGCATTCATCTTGAGACTCAAATGGGATAGAATTACTTCTCTGGAAAAATGTGTTGAAATCGATTCGCAATTAGAATCGAAATCCCGATCCACACTCTCGAGCGTATTTAGTCGAAAAGGGGAGAAATGGCGTATTGGGTGAATCTAATTACGACGAGAAAGCTCTTAGGTGATTTTTTTCTTTCCCTGCCTTCATCCCGCCTTTTTTGTGAAAAGGGTTCGAATTCATTTCACGGTGTCATTTTAACGCGCGATAGTAATGAGCTGGCGTCAGCGGTCCGTGAAATTACACGTAAATTACGAGGCCTGTGACCCCGACAACCATCGACCCGCTCAGAGGAAATCGCGCTCCTCGATTATTTTTGCGGTGCTTCAGAAATAATTTCGGGTATTTAAGAGTTGTTACCTCATGGCTTAGTTTACACTCTCCGGTGCACAAACAAAGGCTATTGTGCCGAACTGATTCCCAGTCTTCTGCCTTTGAGGATTTAGTATCCACTCGTATATATCTGAAGTATATCTCTTTTGCCAAATTATTTATTTGAGAATTCATAGAGTGTAAAATAGCGGAGTGACTGGTACTCGAACCCAAGTCCCCCAAATTGCCCGGAAACTTTGCCTACCGACATGCTACGTCCATTCTACTCTCTTTAAAATGATGTCTGGCTTTAAATCTTCATCGAATCGATCTTAAAAATACGCACTTAATTAACCCATTGTATGGCATTTTATGATCTTTTTGTCTTTTGACAGTCAGATACAATTCTAATATAAAAGTTTGCAAGCATCTATCCAGCCATAGAATGCACAGATTTTCGTAAATGCGACTATTGTGCCCGAATGTGTCTGTTAAGGCATCACATAAAAATAAATTCTAGCTGAAATATCACATTCACTGCCCCTGAAGACATGAACTGCCGCTCTCTAAAATTTGTTTTTCAAACAAGAAGCGAAACGCTCTCCGGTGCGGGTCGAAAAGAAGAGCGGTCCTACGATATAACCCTGCGGCGCTCCCTTCGAAGGAGTAGACCGTACACGTACGCGTAAGAAATTTCGAGGACGGGAAAAAACATACGAGCCATGAATCCGGAAAAATGTCTGCGGAACAAACATAAAGAGAGGGAGAAGCAGATTTTGGAGTTCGAGGATAGAAAGGAAAAATGAACGCCGGCATAAAATAGCGTGCATTATGCAATCGGGAAAAAACGACGGCAATACACACCCTTTAGGGAAACACGTGACCGTCCTCTCAATGACGTCCTCTCTGCATTCCTTCTCCTCCTGGATAATCTACACAGACGTTTTATAGAGTTAGAAACGCCCTCGCTTCACCTTTCTGTTTTCTTTCTCTTGCTTATCCTTCGCTCTCTCTGAGGTTTCGATATATGCATCCTTCAATGTTTTTAAGTTCGGTTAAACATACATTAATGCCAAACTATTGCTGAAATATTATTGTCCGACTCGTTTTATTGTACTAGCTTCTTAATTTTTTCTGATTGATTTGTCTGCATTTGAAGTAACATTAAATAAAGCTTTCATATTTTCTTCAAATAATATTATAAAATAATATGTTAAAACTTGATGCTTGTAAATAGATTTAGGAAAATATATTGGAATGACCGAGATGCGTATTCAAGTGCTGTTTTTATGTTTTAAAAAACACTTTATATTATAATTACATTAAATATTTACTTATTTATATTATCTACAGTTATTTTTTAGTGTAATCTTTTTTTCTCATATCATTTCTTTATGTTATTATTCATGCGTCGCTTACTTAAATGATCGCAGATCTATTGCATTTCTCAAGGAGTATGTTTTGTGTTTTTGTGGCAATCTTTCTTATATTACATTTTCCATTCTATCAGAACCGAGGAGGAAAAAGATACACCAAGACACACTATTCATTTGCGGGGAATTTTCTGTAGAAATTCACATTGGGGTAATTCTAAGATCGAATTTCTTGGGTTTCAACGTGTGAAGATACATTTGAAGAGTGTACCTTGGATTCATGGCAATCGCACATGATTCGCTCATGGTGCCTTAAAAGGAACGGAAGGGAAATTGCATTTGAAGACCTCCTAATGAAGGTGGATTTATCCAGAGGAAGGGTTAAAAAAACAACGTGAGAACAGAGAGATGAAGAATTTTATTTATTTTTTTCGATTCTTGAAAATGAGAGAACGTTCTATTGCGTGCAGGAATGAGTTTTTATAATTAATAAGAGGGTAAAGAAATGAATATTTCATAGAATTCTTTATAATAAATGTTATTTCCGGGAAATATTTTTATTTAAAAAATTCCTTGCTACTCCTTGGAAACAATCTTCTTTC
Source organism: Pantala flavescens (assembly GCA_020796165.1). Taxonomy (NCBI): domain Eukaryota; kingdom Metazoa; phylum Arthropoda; class Insecta; order Odonata; family Libellulidae; genus Pantala; species Pantala flavescens. The sequence continues at coordinate 63,258,242 of CM036879.1, read as the reverse complement.
ATTTGATGATACGAAAAAGGGTGGATGCATTAATAAAGTCAATTTTCTTACCTCAGAAATCGATGCACGTTATGAATAGTAAGTATTTATTTTTTCATTATTTATTTCCTACCTCAACCATAAAATATTTTATGTTTTTGAGTGATAATAGGAGTGAGATTAATATCTCATAGTTCACGATTATTGAGTTACAGCATTGAGGTTTAAGTTTCTCCGAAAGACAATGAGTAGTTTATTGCTTGGACTTCAAGGAGCTTAGAAGCTTTAGAAAGCAGGAAACATTGACTCGTAACTTACTTTATTAGGACAGTTTTCGTTGTGGAAGCTTTATTCATAATTTTCTTAAACCTATCTTTAGATAGACTCTGACTGAACAGATACACTTGTTATGTGTGCGTATATATGTATTGCTCTAATGAGGAAGCCAATATCTAATCCGATGGAAATATTTCGTTGGATGAATAAAGAAAATTTCAATAAAATGTGTCGCCGCTCTAAAGATCCAGAGAATGAAGCACGGTACAATAGAAATGTAGTTGAATGGAATAATGAATTTCTCAATGGTAATTTCCGTTACAGAAAATTATTTCAGCAGGAAAGATTGACAGTTTTCATCCCTTTGCAAATAGTTATAGCAATAATTATAGATCTTTCCTTGTACAACCGTTTGAACCTTTCATATTTTCTAAGCAAAATACTTTCGTTTCCAAATAGGAGAAAAAGAATTTGGAAGGTATTCTAAGATAGCTCCCTTGTGAATGGGTCTATTTGAAAAGATGCCATTAATTAATTCGATGAAGGTGAGGGGCATATTCATCAAACGTCTATTCTTCTGGAAATAGTTTGAATAATAGGATTCAAATCGGCAACTCGCGATAAAAGAAATGGGAAAGAGGGCTGATTTGTGGGAAGAGGCAATATGGAGAGGGGAAGAAAGATGAATGGAAGGGATACAAAGGCAGTCGAATTCGAAAGGAATAAAACGGTGAGGATATTAAGTCGAAGTGAAAAGCTCTTTATCCTGAGAAGAAGCAGAGGTGCGGATTCCCAGCCTCAAGATGGCAGCCATCAATTCTCGCGAAAGATTGAGATCCGAACTTTTCCTTTCAAAACCAGGAAACGCTTATTTCGATACACATTCCAAAATTTTTACGTGGCTCATTTCTTTTTATAGCTATCCATTTCCAAACCAATAGGGTTTCTTCTGTAGGAAATTTTCCGCATTCTTCATTATTAGCGATGATTTCTAATACTTTGCGGTTTTTCAGTCATTGATAGTTCTCAAACTTAAATCTTTCTGCATTTCCCAGATTGGGAATGGAAAGCTCTTCAGGTAAAGCATCTCATTCCTTTACACCTCTAATAGTGACAGAATATTTGGAGAAATCAGTTTTTCTTTTTGCTCTTTTAAACTGGGATCACCTGTCCTATGTAAGTTAGAGCATGAAATCTCTGATGTAGTTCTTCCCAGCCATCTTTGCAATTCTACGCATGAAATACATCATCTTAACAGCTTCGATCTTGGTTCTACTTCCGTGTATACTCCTCTAGTTTTTCATAACTTTTGGATTAAAAATTCTGAAATGATGTCTATATCTACCATGCCACCTTTCGGTGTGTGGCAGGGGAGACTTCCTTGTCATAGAAATCATAACTTCACAGTTCTCAATTTAACGGCAAAATGGCTCTGAGAGTTTCCGGCTAAATGTCAAGGAAACGTCTTAATCGAGAACCGGCGACCACAAGTGAGAGGCGATTGATGGCAAACTAAGGCGGGAAAGGGGCAAAGAGATGGCATGTTGTTGCTGTCAGATAATGAGCGGGAAGAAGTGGAATGGATAAATGGCGTGCGCAGAGATCTTGATGATCCAGTTTTCGAGAAGAAGTGGTAATGGAGCGGAGGGGTAATTTTTTTGATGATGAGGTCCATATTTTAGGGTTTTTTTGGAGCGATATTTTGAACGATTGGTTCTAGCATCGAAAATCGATCCATTTGCCTTTTTAAATACATCGAGTATAATTCCCTTAAATATTCACTAGAGATTTTTGAGGGTTTTTTAATCTCATATTAGTGACTATGAAAATTAGTAGTTAGTGACAGTGGTACTATTTTTAGAACGTTCCCTTTGCACATTGTCAGGATATATCTATCATTCCTGTATTTAAAACTGATAAAATTATAGAACACCAACCTTGGTGTTCTGCAAGCCCTCATAAATGCAGTAATGTAAACACACCTGCTATAATCCCGAATTTCAGCATTCAAAAAGGATACGTTTTAACCGTTTAAGAAGCGCTTTAATATGCCGAAAATTTCCAGAAAAGGTTCCATTTTGACTGTTATTTTATTAGGTCCAAGCAGAGAATGGAAAACGGAGATTGAATCTTGAATTTATTTGTTGAAAGAGGTTAGTTGTACAATCTATCTTTCATGTATGGTAAACGAACCCATGAAAAACATTCTGATTATAAACATTTCTAAAGAATAAATTGTTTTCTTCAAAATAGATAATTCACAGAATTGTTTCTTTAGTATCTTATTTATAAACTATAATATTTACTATGCATATCTGAAATCTTTTCCAGGTTAACACATTATGAAATTAATTATTCTATTTTTTTAATTTTATCTTCTTTATTCGTTATTTAATTTCTAATATGTTAGAAAATTCTCCACGCAAAAGTTACTCTTAAATATCAAACATCTAAACCCGCCAGGAAAGTTATGTTTTTTGCATTTCAATGATTATTTTCCTAGTTCAGCTATCTTAAATAAATAATATTTTTCACACATATCCTAAAGCAAACTGGATTGAGGGCGTCAAAGTGGCGTTCCCGGCTCCTAAATTGAATGGATTTATAGGAAAATATAATGAATAATATTAGTCTTCATAATCGAACTTTGGATGCCAAATTTCAGAATTTAGGTTATTGCTCAACTTTTGATAATACATCAAGTTTTCTGTTCCAGCCTTAATTATTTTTCCTGATGAAGGAATATTTCTAAACGCGTATTCCATAGTGAATACTCTGTGTCTCAATTTATTTTAATCCCTTTTGGATTGATTTTTACATTATCTCTAGCATTTCTGTACAATAACCGACTGACATTTTCGGGTGCCATTAATTTTTTCCAAAGTCCGTTATACAGACGTAATCTTCTGTTTCATTGGCGAATTGCTTTTGGAGGATCAACTGATCGAAGAGCTTCGAATTTAACAGCAGATGAGCTATAAAGCATCAGAACTTATTAATCTTGTTGCAATGTTCGTTAGTTCATCATTCTCCCCATAATTCAAAAAGCTTTATGGATTAATCAGAAATGCCATGCGGACTTTAAACGCAATATTTTTTTAATAATTCACGTACCCTCAGAGAAAATAATTTACTCTCAAAACTCTAATCCCTCTTCTTCAGCATCGGCCAACTGTGGCACGGACAATTAGAGTGACGGAAAAAGATTTTATTACTTTTATTCCTAAATGGTTCTCCAACTTTTTTCACGTTATTATGATACAGAGGAAATAAAGATAGTCAGTTAAATTGTTTCAAAGATTCTTTTACTTTCGTTCGTTCATATCGTACCATTTTATCTCAAAGTCCACCAAATTTACCATTTTTGGCATCTCATTTGGTCGTTAGTAATAAATCAACTTATTAATTTTTTTTAATAATACCTCTTCCACGGCGCCATTAATGAAGGCCTCATCTTACTTGATTCATCCATCGCTACTTTTATTCAACAGATTCTGAGAAAAAATGCTATGATCAATTACTCCGTAAGACTGAAAAGAGCAGGTAAGAGAAAAGTTCTCAAAAAAGACAAGTTCTGTGGATCAGATAGAAAAATTCGTTCAGATGAAAGCGATGGATCTCGTTGACCCAAATGAAAAATATTGAGAGTTATTTGCGGTATGGAGAGGTCTTTGGAGAGAAAGGAAGGTGTGCGCTGAGAGGTTTAGATAGATTCCAATTCGATGATAGAGGATTTCAAAAGGGGTGAACAAGAAAGGTTAGAATTCTAGGAGAAGCAGCATTAAGCTAAAGGTAAAAAAGATCTTGAATAGTGTATAGTGTCGGAAGCTTCAATATCCTGTTCCTCAATATCCTGTAAATACCTATTTTTCATCTCTTCTTAAATCGGTTTGTTAGGCCAATTATTATTTTTAAGATAATTATTTATTTATGAACCGTATATTCTCTGTTGAAATTCATTATTCATTCATATATTCATCATTCATAAAAATTTTGAGCGGAATGGTGATGTCAGATTTTGTATAAGACTATATGTACTTAAACACTTTTGTTCGAAATTCAAATATGTTTTGTTTGCAAAAATATTTTGCTGCCGTTGGACGTGAAGGAATCACTAAAAGTAATCAAATCATATGAAATAATATGCCGCACCCAAAGCCATCGCCGCACGCATTCCCATCCAACGCGAAATTTACGCACGAAAAACGTCCAAGTGCGTCCAGTGACGTTTCGTTCATTCGTCCATTTGCGTTCGTCTTTCTGCGGCCATTTGTGCGACACACAGCGTTCATTTGTCCATCGATTGCGATGCAATCGCGCCGTCCCTCCCTTTCACGTCGGGAATGCGAAACCGCAGCTCTTTCCTTTTTTCCTCATCTCTTTCATGTGGCGTTTTAAGCTATCTCTGTGCTCTTTTTTGTTCTTGCCCAAGAGCTGATCTCCTGATGCAGTCCTAGTATTGTGCTTCAAATGCGACTCGGAGATTTTACTTTTTTTCCAGCCGGTGTGTTTCCGATGTCTTTCTAAAGGGAGCTTTTTTTTTAATCTGTGGCGTAGCTATGTCTTATCTATCGAATGGTTCGCGTAGATGGCAGGTTCATCACATTAATACTTCTGTCGCGAATGATAAGAAGTGATTGGGAAATGTTCTTTGCTCTGCTAACGATGCAATATACTGTATGCCTGGTTTCCTTCTGTTCCCATGATCCATTCAACTGTCGACATTTCAATGAATCAGAAATTTATGTTGTATAATAACGCCATGCTATTTTTACTTATCCATCGTCTGCACTTCTTACAATAACAATTTCAAAGCTGATTTTACATCAGTCATTATTATATTAAGGGTGAATATGTATATTTACACGAATATCGAGGTCAGGTAGTTTCTAGTTTCATTAGAAGGACTTTAAATGCAAAACTTTCAGGAGTTGTAGGGAAACATTTAGATCAAGTAATGAGGATGCTTTAATAACTGTGCAGTAATATTTGCGTGCTATTTGATATGCAAACTTTGAATCATGTTAAAGATTTATAAATCGGAGAAAAAAGAGAGAATGTTCCAATTGGTTTATATTCTCAGCTTCATTACGTCTCTTTGGTCCTATAATCGTTTGAATTTGCTTTTCAGAGTTAACACTAGTTTGGCTGATGGTTCTCTTGAGCCTTCATTGCAATTGTGCCAATTGAACGGCCAAATCGTACCCTCTAGACGTCTACTGTGTAGTTGTTCAAAAGAATAACAGTATTTATAGATACGCAGTTCGAATTACCCAAAAACCTGAGTGATTCCGTTTGTTTAGCGGCGTTTAATTAGACGGACAAAAGAATTGAATAGTTTCAAACTCTTTTAAACTCGTATTCATTTACACTATATAATGAATCTACTTGGAGAAACTTTAAGTCCTAAGTATTTCAAAGAAGTAGGATGTTATATAGCTTAAATGTCTGAAATGAGTACACGTAAAATCATAAAAAATATTCAATAAAACTTTTAAATTATTCAACACATCAGAATATTTATTAAACCAAATAAAAATAAATATTATAATATATTCATTTCTTATTTATCTAGGTTCATAAAATTTTTCGAAGAAAAAACAAACTTTGAATAGATGGTATCTAAAATCAATAAGAATCATCATGAGTCATAATTTTCTCTCCTTTGAATCGCAATGTCCATATCCCTTGTGTAAACCATACCTCACACTCACACACTCCACACATCTCTTTGTCCAGAAAGGAAAAATAAAAAGTGTAAAATCTAAATATAAATAATTTTTGCATTAAATAAATTGTTAAATTTTCATAGGTGCTTAAACAAATACTATTTTACATTAATTGCGTTTGTGAATAAATCTCCCGAGAGATATCCAAAGCAGCCTTGGGGGGGTTATGAAATGGAGGTGAAAATACCCTTTTCGGAAACTCTGGTGATTTGGGTGATGACAGCTCTTCATATGAAAAACCCGAAATGTTTCCGCCTAATTTTTTCCTCGCAAACCATCCAATATCCTCCTCGTAATTTATTTTTTGGACAAAAGGGGACACAAATTTAAGGGAAAAGAAGGAATTTTCTTTTGGTAATACCTCTAGAGATCGTGTTCGAACGGAATGAAAAAATGGATGGTGAGACGAAAAAAATGAGGTAAAACATAAGTTTGAAAGAACTTTCGCCCTAACATTCACTTATATTGACAGTTTTTGTCAACGATTCCTATCCTCATAAGTCATCGCTCGTTTACATCCAATTCTTAGCTCATGAATCCCACTCTCTTCCATTTATAGACCACCGGTGGTCATTGCTGGCCCTATAAGGTCAACCCTCCGGGGTCTTCTAGATATTACTCTCTTCAGGAAAGTCCGCTATCACTGCCACAATCACTCGAGACTTCCTATTTTACCCCCACGCGGCTTATTTCCAATCCTGAATTCCTTATGGAAGGCGTAACAGTGCTATCGTCCGCAGCGAGAAGTGTTAACGCACGTGATCGGAATGGCCAAAGTTTTATCCCGAGCAACACGGTTTCCTTCCTTTTACACCCTCTCAACCACTCAGATATATCGGAGTCCCCCACAGCATCGCATTGGAACCGGGCTTTTTTCTTATTCAGTTGGCTGTTCTCCGGAAAAGGCGTAAAAGGATTCGGGAAAAATTCAAGTAACAGCTATAAGGAAGGGCTTACGAATGTTTCCAGACCTATTGGATCCGTTGTCTAGCTGTTCCGTAAACCCAGTAGTGACCGATAAATCGGGCGGGCTAAACACAGGGACTCGTATTTGCATGAGTTTCCGCTATGAGATCATTTTCGATGACTATTAGGAATTTAGATGCTAGGTGCTGGGGGTGAGATTAAAATTCACGCAATAATTAGAGAAATGATGCACAATCTGCTCAAAATACCAAGAAAAATTTCGCTAAATGTTCTTTGGAGGGATTTGTTTTGAACTTTACTAAAGACTTAAATCCATTAATAACGATTGATAATCACATATTGAATCCATTTGAATCAAAATTCTATACCTTTTGTATTGATTTGATATTTCTTGAAAAAACTGTTTGAAAGTTTCAAAATTATAAAATTTTTGCTATAAGATTGAAATCTAATTGAAGGTTATTTGTAAATAATATACATTTTTATTTTGAAAATTCACATTTCTTAAGATATTACAATCGTAAACAAGTGTGTGATATATTTCAATCTTTTTCCAGAGTCAATGTGGTAATAATAAATTAGCATTGATCATTACATTTTACGAATTTAGAATATTTGAGGAATAGTTGAATGGTATGAAACGGATCTAGACTTTGATAAATATTCCTGTCCTTTTTACTCTGAGTTATTTGTAACTTAAAATGAGACTCGCTTCTTATTTCCCCTAGAGCATCGCTGAAAGATTTGAGGGCAAATTATTCTCCCGACGGAACATTCTTCAGATATGCGTAAGAAAAATTTTATGAAATTAGAGGCTTTGAAATTAGCACGCACCAGGTGTTGACGTCGCTCTTTGGGTATGAAAAGTCCAGAAATGGGAATATGGAGTCATTATGGTTTGGTTAAAAGGAATTAGGTGGGAACGAAGGAAATTGGAGTGAGGCGGGTGATATGAAAGATGATAACCCGAGTGTTGACACTACGTGAAAGCCTACCGTGAGGATTACGAATGTTTACCTTGGCTTCGATGTATGTCGTCATAAATAAATTCGGCGAAAAAAAAGCTATTTGCCTTCTCGAAATGTCCATCGCAACTTCTCGAAGGAGTTCGAAAAATTGTTTTTACGTTCCGAAGGTAAATTTTTAGGTATAAATTCTCCTCAACCGTGGTCCTTTTCTTATTAATTAAAATAACGGAAATATGTTGATGTTAAGAAATGCCATCCATTTTATTCGAGATCATACTTAAAATTAGGAATTGTATTAATTTAGAACGGAATTTCCAGGTTCCTGTGTATTCTTTATTAGCATTCTAGGTATACGATAGGATATTTTTGTAGTCACGAGGCACTGTTTTGAAATATTACCAATTTGTTTACTTTGTTATTTGTCTTTGATTGATTAATGTTTCTTGAGCATGTAAGCTAAAATTATTTTCCCGTTCGATCACAGAAACCATATTTCAATATTCTATTCTGATATATTCTGCTACAATATTATAACAAACACATTTAATCGTTTAGTAAGAAATACAAGAAAAATCTAAAATATAATATCTAAATAATGTAATTCTAAATATGTGTATGTTTTATGTGGGAATTTGCGGATTTACTATAATCTGAAAGATTTGTGTAAATTTTTTTGAATAAACAAATAAAAAAGCTGAAATTTATCACAGCTCCTACGCTTATTACAGCGAACATTTTAAATGGAACTTTGTTCATACTTCTTCCACTCAAATATTAGAGCCCAGCATGAAGCATTGACGAAATATTATCTTCTTCGACCACTCACAGAGAGCGTTTCTACACGAGGAATCTGTGACTAAAACCATCACTAATAGACTTATATTCGCGCCATCTATAAATTATCGCCCCCTAGGCGTTGTGCTACTCTGATAGAGGAGTATACGTGAGAAATTGCGTCGTAGGGGAGTAATTAACAGGGCGAAAGTGGCAATCGGGAAGGAGTATAACGCCAAAAGACTTAATAAAGAGATATCATAGAAACGTGAGGTTGAAGATATTTTGGAGAAAGTTCCTCTTATTTATTACTTGAGAAAGAAAAATTAAATTGTTTTACATTTAGTATTATGTAAAAATTTAAAACGCTGTGGTACCTTTATAGCCTATTAAAGCATGAGGTTTTAAGAATTCTGAAAAATATATCGGATAAAGTTTCATGAATTACAAGAAAAATCTTGAAAAATCAACTTTTTCTAAACTTTTCACGGAGAATGAATCATTGAGTAAATTTAGAAAGGTGAAATTATAATGATGTTCATTGGGAAAGAAAGTTAAGCGTTGTTCGATCAAAAACTGAAAAATTATGTATTATTTGAATTTTTTTGAAGCAGTGCTATTTCCGAGAAATATGATTATTTAATTTTTTATTTAAAGGTTTTGCCGGAGTTAGATGTCTGGCGACAGCGTTATGTATAATGAGTGCTCAGAGTTAAGTCAAAAAGAGTGAACTATCGAAATGTTTTACAACTAATTTGATTTGAGACTGTAGGTGTACATCGTCAACAAGTAAATCAATACCACCATCACAATAACTATTTTTAATTATTTTTTATTGCGTTGGAACGTATATCACGAACGACACATGAAATTTCATCGCTCTGAGTTTATAGCGTGGTTTACACCTTTGGTGGATACATTCTAGGGGAGACTAGGGAAAGCATGTTAATTTATTATACCCATCGTTCGTTTTATGAGTAACCGATGATATTAAGTGAAGAAAGGGGTGATATTGGGTTGATGGTGGAAAAAAGATCGTAAGAAATGGAAGCATAAGAAAGAAATGGAAGGAATTGGATGCGAAGGGAAAAAATGTGTTTAAGAGTAAATATACGTGCGGAGGAGTGGGAAACACGATACGGGTGCATCTAACGTTATTCCCTTCATCATTAAGCAGTGGGCTGTGCAGGAGAAAATTTAAGTGATCGAGGCATGAGCAGCGAATGTGGTATTTTAAATTTATTCGGTTATATTAAGAATTTAATGAAATTTTAATTGAGATTGTGCTTTCAATTTATATATTATAATATTTATTTATCGAATTTTATATGTTAATTGTTTATATATATGCATATGTAGAAAATAACTGCCACTAGGCTAGCAGCCTACCAGTAGTTTACTTGTTATGATAATAATAATAATACGTAATATACGCGTTTTTCTTTTTCTTGGCTATTTATTATCTGTTTTATTAACAAAAAACAGATCAAGAGCTGGTTGTGGAAGCCAAAAGCTTACATTTATGCTGTAGTTCTCCATTGCATTAAGTTCTTGATCCTGTTTAATCTCGTATTAATCGCTAAGTCACAATGCATTCATTCAAAGCATGAATTCCATTCATTTGATTATCCTTAATTATGAACCTTCGCAAATGAAATCTTAAGTTCTTAGCGGAAATAGGGCGATAGCTAAATGGATGTAACTTTATTTATGTAATTGGGTCAGCGAAAACATAAATTCCAAAATGCGTATAATATGAATTTTCGAGTAAAATTATACATATTATCGGAAAAAAATAATGTAATCTTAAAATTGAGATAATTGGAGATAGGAAAATGAGTGTTACAGTGTGGAGTAATCGCAACACGAAGTGTTTCACAAGACATCTAGTGCTTTTGAAGAGTTAAAGATGTTTGTGATGCATATACCAAAGAAGCGTTATGATGGAGCGGGTAGTAGATTTGGATGGACTCTTCGTTACAGGAAATATTGATGTGCAAAGGATACGAGATCATTAAAAGTGAATCGTAGTTGAAAGCGTGAAGAGTTGTTCAAATACAGTTAATTAAGAGTTATTAGCGAAGTCCGGATGAATTCCATTCTGCGACGCGTTTAACCGTAGGGCACTTTCAAACAATCTTTCGCATTAAAAACCGCTCGGTGCGTCTAAATATGGTTATCACTTGATCAGAATCGATATAAAGTAAAATCACTGACTGACCGCGTTGCGCAAATTTCAAAATAAATAGAGAAATAAATTTGTTTACTATCTCTGTATGAAAAACCTTTCACTCGAATATGATTGGTGGATGAAATCATTGAAAAGTTACCAATTAGTTCCTATTATTCGCTAACTTTCTTTATTATGAATGTGTCTTATATATGAATATATTAATTTTTTTTGAGCAATCCATCTCTTAGTAATTTTCAATGGTTATTCTGTAATTTATCGATATGAATGATTTAATCATTGATCTCGTTTTTCGATTTATTTGACTAATTGATCTTTATAATTTCTTTTCAGGTAAGTGTGAATACATCTGATACCTCCCCCTCTGTGAGTAGAAATTCTCTGATATTAGATATACGAAGATGTACTTCTTTAACTTATGAAATTTTCGCCAATAATAAACGACGAGAATTCGTTCTATCCTAAAATATACTCTCATTGATTAGACTAAAAAAAGTTTTCTAACTATTCTATCATATAAAAGTCCAGGTGGCAAAATTGACTTGTTTCAATGCAAATATAGCATAAAATTGAAATGTAAATGCATGTGTAAAAGTTCTCAATTTTAAATCCTAAAACATTTAAGCTTACGTTGACAGATTTTAATATCCAGTGCTATTGGGTCTAATCATCGACAATTTGAAGAAAGCCACCTTTCAAGTATAACATTAAAGTCTTTCTCGTGTTTTGAATACCCATTACCATCGCTTTAAAAATCTCACGGTTTGGGGACACAAAATAAAATGAATAAAAAATCCTTTGAGAAGAAAGAGGAATAAGAATACAGACGCGAAGATAGATTAAATCTCCGATTCTCGCCTCCTTATCTTTCAAACAACGCTCATATTTCTTTCATTCGCTCTTTTATGGATTGGAATATCATTATTTTGCTCGGATGCTAACATCTGCGGCTGTTTCCCTTTTATTCCATCTTCTTCACCCAATTGTGCCCCAGATTGGATGCTGATTTGGAGCGAAAAACGGAGAGAAAAGATCCGGAAACACAAGAGTGCTATTCATTTGTTTTAAAGAGTTTTAATGCCACTAAAAGTTTAATGTGCTAGAAGTTGAATCACATTTTGTAACTCATCCCTTTAATGTTAAAATTGAACTGTTTATCGAAAATTCAAAATAATTTCCCTATAGAATCTGCTGATTCAATATTTTATTCTTTTTTCTACTGGCCGGTGAATTTATTTTTACCTACCTTTCGTTCTTTCATTCTTTTTTCCCTTTCTTAACACAATTACATATTAGAATAATTATTTTGTTATTGTAGGAGTACTGAGTCAACCTCTTTTTTCTCTTATCTAGTCTCATTGCTTTTTTTACTTTAACTTGTACGAGACACCTCCTACGATGAAAGGTTTTCACTATTTTATTCCACTCATTTAAGCATTGAAAAGAATGAGAAGATGAGGCTAAATTTTACTATTTAACTTATACGTATAATTAAAAAAAGAGTAATTCCGAATGTATGAAGTCCTTACACATAATCACCAAAACTTCTCTGCACTCAAAATATTGCTGTCATGATCATACGATGCGATAATGCTCACATTGACGAGCATTATTTATGAATTTTAGATAACAATATAGTTCAAAGTAGCGATCTCATGCATATTGGGAGATACCAATTCTTATCGTCTTCTTTCTTCGACAAAACTTAATTCTTATTGAGATAAATGGCATTACTATATGGCATTCATTACGAACTTTCTTTGGAAATCATGAAATTGATATTGCATTTATAAATCAAATTTAATTCAAATTAAATACATTCAAAATAAATAAATTTAATTTAATTCAAAAGATATTGCATTTATAAATCAGATATTTGCAATTCAGCAGAATCAGAAGAGAAGTGAATTTAGAGTAACCCTTTTTTTACGAAAATAAGAAAATAAATTTATAACGTGGATTAAAGCGATTTAAGAATTTACGAAACGCTATATATAAATATATTTATACGCACCATTAATTCCGTAAAATACCAATCCTTATAAGCGAAGAGAAAATCCTTAGTTTACGTCTGCTGTCAGTGGAGAGTATGATACAGTTTTGAATATACACTCCGCTATCGCAGAATACGGATATGGAATCCGATTCAAACAAACAAATGGAAATTAATTACAGTTTCGATGCTTATAATCGTACGAAATTCGCCTTATCCAATTTGTATTCATGATCCAAATAATTTGGATAAATTCTCTTTCGAAACTAACCGGTTGAGAGGTTCTCACCCAATGTTAACTATAGGAACGCTCTTCCAATTACTGCGAACTCACTTCATATTGAAACTCTTTTTTCCACGTAAATATTTGATCAGGGCTGGGTTAGTTAGAGAGAGAACGGCCACTTTTCGAGGTTTCTGCGGAGATGGTCTCCTTTCACGGCCATATCCCATAGGCATGCCCTCCGTACAAAATGCTGTAAAGCGAGCCTGTTGCGTCTCTCAAGGCTAAACAACTCGGAACCGAGGATTATTTTCTCTCTATTAAAGAGACCATCCAACTTCACAACGTCTCCTTTCAAATTCAACTATCCGATTCAAGAATTATGGCATAATTAAGCATGAGAATACCTTAGAAGATCATTAAAGCAAAAATGGAATCCGTATGGTGTGCTCATCATATCTCATGGTGACTCAACGTTCGAAATCATAGTTTGTCATTGATAGCTCTTCTCTTCTGTTGCGTATCGTAAAAGCGTTCTAATGAGCCGGTATTCCTTTTGATGGAACTCACAAATTGGAGATTATATTGCCTCCCTACTGTACCTTATTTCCACTATTCTCCGTAAGCCATCTTCGGTAGGACAACAGATCCTAAACAGTAACAGATTGAACGCTTACAAATTAGTTTCTATTGATAACGCGATTAACTCTCATCTCTTCTATCGTAAGTTACGCGTTCATGAGAAATATTTTCAGGGTTTTCTCAAACGAAATTTATTGATCTATCGATCATCGATCATTAACGATGTTTATAAGCGACATTCTCTTTTTGTGTAGAGAAGAGATTCCCCAGTAAGCTTCTAGTGAAAGAAATATCGTTTGAGGTAATGATAGTAAAAGGGAAACGCAGAATATATTTGACCCGTGTGATTTACCCACTCTTAGTTACATACTATATCTTTTCCTCGTATTCTGATTCAAGAGATCGAATTTATATGTCTTTTTCACCGTACGATTTATCACAGACTGATTGACGTGAATTTGGACTCACTTATATTCACCGGTTTTCACTGTGAGAGAAATTGATGTGATTTTTATTGCCAATGAAGAAGATTTATCGATCTGTGTTAATTTTGGAGGATGGAGTTTTATAAATTCATCAGCCTCATTTACCAGGGTTTAAAATGATAATAGTGCAAACACTTCACTTTAAATCAAAGATCTTATTTGCGTAGTGATTATTTTTTCTTTCGCTTTTGTTCGGTTTGAACGAGATGAATCATCATCTTCTGTTCTTCGTGGTGTTTTCGAGTACAAAGGTTAATTGAATTTCGCAATTCATGTGATTTAAATCAGTAGTTTCCCCTATTTCATCATAAAATCCACTCATGAGCTATATTGATTTTCCCTTAAAGCGCTCTTCTTAACAGACGTCTTAATATTTATTAAAAGCTTCTGATGTTCCATCCTTGGGGCTTATTTAGCCTAAAAATGTAAATGAGATTTTACGCACAAAGGAATTATTGTAGGATAAAACATCGCTTAGAATGAAGAGCAAGGTGAATTAGAAAGGAAGGTGAATTTTAAAATCTGGATAGAAAACGGATATTTTGTGGAAAGAGTTAAGCCTTGAGATAAGCATAGTTAAATTTAAATTGCAGAACTTTTATCCGTCTAAGACTACTTACTGTTACTAAAAACTTGTTACTTAAGACTGTTACTAAAAACAATTTACTCTCATTATAACTCCCCGAAAAAGGATAGATCATCTCAATTCTGTTCATACGTCTGAGAGATTTCATTTCACAAAGCTCTTTCAACTTTCCCACCACGATTGATTATTTTAATTTGATTATGAATATTAATTATTTTTTAATCTTCACGACTTCTTAACTACGTATAACACAATGCAAGCAAACTATTATTTATTTATATAATTTAAGTTACAAGTTGATGATTTTCCGGTCGCAACTTATGCTATCAGCAAGCGTATAATACATGTATATTAATAAACAGATACAATAAACATACATTATAACTTTCCCCTTTCCGAATTCCACATCGTACAGCGCCCTATCAGGCGATCGCCTACTGGTCATCGGATGGCCTTTTGTAAATACCCCTCATAAAACATTTGGGAAATTACATCCTAAGTACGTCATCGCAATGAGCAGGTGTCGTTTGAATCTCTGTTATCATTCATGTCTAATGGAGAATGCGATGATGCAGACTCCTTCTAAAGGAGAAAACGGTGAATGAGGTAGAAAGCGAGTGTCAAAGGATTTGATTGTGGATAGCGAAGGATGCGTGGACTCAGAAGGATTCCAAATTCCTGAATTTCCCTTTCCTCGTTCGCTCATATTCTTGTCAATTTTGCGCACACGTTTGGAAACCCTCCACCGAAGTATTAAATCGATAACGAACTCGAGATAATTATCCAAGTTTTCGAAGTAATGGGCGTAAAAAGATGTGTATCAGATTTCATCGGTGAATGGGGAAATATATTATTTGATTATCATACGGTATTATTTCAAAAATATTTGTGTAGCAACTTACAAATAATTTTCAAGTCCTTTTGAGGTTTTAATTCATTGTCAGTGATAGAACATTTATAGACGATGAAATTCAGATTTCATATCAGTTGAAATAGAAAATTAACTTGAAACTTATTAAAAGAAAACGTATATGATTTTTCAATTTGCCTAATTTACACAAATATTTTCTTATACAGGAAGTTAAATTATACCCATAGTAATTGAATTTGTCTGTATCTTCATTGAAAAGACTTTAAACCTACTTTACTTTGGCAAGTTGTCAGATAATTTAGTGAATTTAGAAGTTCATTCCATTCAAGGTATAGACTAATTTTAAGAGCAACAGGACAACTATATTAACAGATCAACATATCAATATATAAATGTATACTTAAATATTATTATCGAAAAGCATATAATATTTCATCAGATTAGAATAAAAATAAATTTATAAAACAAAAAAGCAATGTTTCTCAGGTAGAAATCCTGTAAATAAAATATATTTTTATAGTAGAAATATCCTCGGAAATCTGAGTTATACGTGCCTCTTTCGCCGTTAGCAATAAATCGAAATGTTAATCACTTGATATTATTTAATGCAAGTTCAAATTTAATCTAAAAGTATTTCTTATAAATAGCATCAAATAATTATAAAACCCTATTTTTTAGTTTTTACCAAGGAATCTGAATATATATCATTACACTTTCATTAATCGTGTGACGAAAATTTCTAACTTTCATTTCATTCAACTCGCATGAAAACTTTTAATTCAGAACATTTGAATATAATGATGTTCTCTTTACTTTCCATGTTAACCAATTGACGAAGGAAAAATCTATCGCTTTTCCCCATTGCCACCCATCCTCCTCAAGGCAATTGGTGCTTTTGGATACATTCTTCCCAATCGCGTTCTAACTCCGAAGAGCGTCTTCATTCGACGGCCTTTCCAAGGGATTTGGTGAGATAAGGCTGAGTGCAATAAGGTTTTTCTTTCCTTACTGGGCCTCTTGATATCTAAAACGATTTGCGAGTGCGGAATATTTTTAGGGTAAAGGAAAGAATTTACATGAGATATATTACGTGTTAAAAAGCGACTTGGACTTGACTAAGTCCATCCGTCATTGCTGGTAGGATTCTGAGATTAAATAGTTTTTTTTATATTATGTAATAGTTATTATATTGATTTAGCATTGATTGATAGTTTTTATGTTTTAAGATATAATGCTTTTGGTTATTTGAGAAAACTTTTCTCCCATTGCAAACAGCCTTTGAATATAAAAGGACTTAACGCTGCAATGCGCAAGAACAAGTTATTTTATATTTTCATTCCTCAGTCGGCGATTCCAGTTAATCTACCGTTCGCTCATTATTCCCTTGATTACTGGGATGAAAGTGGTAATGTAAGGGGTATGTAGCCTTTAGAGGATTCAGTTGTACTAGAATGTCGGGCGACCTGGGTTTTTTCTCCTTTTCGCAATGGAAGGGGCAATAGCACCGGTAAGGTTAGCTGATGCGGAGCTTTGTTCATCCACTGTACTATCCCTCGTTCCTCCACAATCTTTCCTTCCTTTTTAGCATCCAGCTCTCGTATAGACTTCGTTATCATTAAAGCCCGTATCTTTAAATCCCTCTTTAAAGTCCTCTCCGTGCGTTCGATCCTCTCATGTTTTCCACTTCTCATTTGCAAGTCTTGGTGGCCCTCAACTTCCCCGTGAGATTTCAGGAGGGATGTCCCTTCTAACATAACCCTAAATTTTGGGAACTGATTAACATCTCTATTTCTATATTCTTTTGCTATGCATTCGTATCAAAGTTACTATCATTATCAAATAATTGCTGAATTATGCCAACGAAAAATAACTCGTGGAACGTGAACAAAATTTTGGTATACCTTTTCTAACTAAAGCGCTGTAGAGCAGTAGATAAATTCAAGAAATAGATATAATAACATCAATTCATGACATATATATTTAGATGGCAAAATAATGAGTTTTCAGAGTCAAAATATTTGTGAACGCTCATAGCTTAGTTAATTGTTCGCTGTAATACTGACATATTCTTGGAGGTTCAAAGATCGAACTCCATTCAAAATTGATGGATTTACATTTGTATTCTTAAATAGCAAATTTTGTCGAAAAAACGGAAAAAATGATGAATTTTTAAAATGGGATAGTTCGTGGATTGATTGGAACTAAATTTAATGATGAGTATTTTTGAATATTCGCTTCCTGAAAATGTAAATGATTTTGAGAATCGAAAGCTGAATTTAATGAATTGAAAGTTTAATGAGGCTTCGCGTATAGTATGTATTTTAACGAGTTTAAATTTCCGCGTAATTTACTATTTTTTCTATGGAATACATTAGTAATTATGCATAATTAATCGCCGTGCTTTAAAGCCACCACTTGACGATTTGTTGAAGCATTTATATTAATTATGAATTTAAAGGCAAATTGGGTTTTACAGAGCGCATTTCCGATGTTTACAATAGATCATTATTGAGCAATAAGGTAAAAAATTCATTGCCATTAAGTAATCGCAACAGATGTAACGATTTAAATCCGTATTCAATATCGTTCAGAATATGTTTCATTCATCCATCATGTGTTAATATATGCAAAAGTTGAGAATTATTTTTCATTTCTGACACTAAATTATTGTTAATCTTTTATTCATGTATGTAATGCTACTAACAAAATGTTGTCTCTGTATAAATGAAGCTGTAAAAGGACAAAAGGTTATTTAATAATTTAGTCGCAAGCCATAATGAAATTTTGAAAACGAACAAAATATTTAAAATTTTTCGCTTAAATCCTGACTGTAAATTACACGGTACCGCAAGATATTCTTTTAGCGAAATTTTTCTCTTGCACAATTTGCGATGAGCATTCCATTCCATGGTTTTCCTCTTCAGTCGTTAAGTGCAAATTATTGGATTCAATCTCTCCGCCACCAATTTTTTCAATTAAGAAGTTCTCGACCAACGTTTTTACAGTCCTGTGCCTGGAAATTTATTTTTAATCTCTTCAGTTAAGTTTTTGTCTTTTTTGCACCATTTTTCGTCATAAATTATTATCCCTTAAATTGCTCTATCCACTCTTTAAATGAAGATACCTTCCACTAATATTTTCTTATTATGAAGTCAATTTCTCAGTGTCTGCTTCAAATTAAGGAGAAGTGATGACCTTTATTTCATCATCAAGTTGTGTAATCTACAAAAGGTGGTCCCAGGGAATGCAATTCCACAGCTCAAGAAATAAAAAAAAACTATGAATGTTTTCTTGTACATTATTTTTAATATATTATTTCATATCCAGTAAAATGTTTAGCACTTAATCGTAAGAATTGCTATAATATATGTTACAAAAAATCAATTTGTAAATGTGATAGAATTCAAGATGGAAGTTAATCTAAGAAATTAGATTCAAAACACGAAAAAGAGACTTAATCGTTTTTAAAAATTTTAATAATATCGTAAATTTAATAACAGTAAGTGTCAACCCTTAGCCTCTTTCATTTTTCTATATCAGTTCGAGCACTCTTATATTTTAATTTTTAAAACAAATTCGATTTAGCTTATTTAGCTTTATTTTCTTAATAAATTATTATGAATTACATTTTAAAAAATATTAAGTTGAAACATCCATGAGAGATATTTTCAATTATAAGCCATTAATAATGAGAGATATTGCAGTAAGCAAGGAAACGAGAGTTAATTCATTTTTAATGAATAATATGATATACGATCGAAGATCAAATAAGAAATTGAGCATACATATAAAATTGCAAATATATATATATATATATATATATATTTTAGCAGTATTCGTTAGCTTTTATCATTATCACACGCATTCATTGTATCTTCGAGTTGAAAATGACATAAACCAGAACACGATGCGTATCTCAGCAAGAGTGCATCATTGGAATTGAAACACAAAGGAAATGTCGGTGAAAGGTGACCAATAGATGAACGCAACCTGTAATTAGAATTCTCGCAATAAGTGCATTTCATAAACAGAGGAGTAACGCATCGTTCGAGAAGAAAACTTCTTTATTCGGTCGTCATTTTTCATCCCGGCGCCACCGACCTATTTATCGGCCTCCACCCCTTATATCTAAGCTCGGCCGACGTCCCTTCAGTTTGTTTCGTCACACAACAAGCTCGTCTCCATGGCAACGCCTCGTTCCCTCATAACAAATTCAATAAATGTCTTTTTTTTATACGTCCGTCAGGAGTTTTGCCTCGGAGAACATTTTTCTCCGCCGTATTCCTTAAGACCCATTTCTCGTCTCTCTTCTTCCAACTCTTTTTTCCATCGCGCGTGCATATTAATCACGCTCCGACCAATCCGCATCTCATTTGCGCTTTCTTTTGCGAGGATGCGCAGAATTCTGCTATCATTCCTCTCTCTCGAGGTTATCCCTCTACTCCCGGAAAATTGCTTCCTCGCCTCCTCCATGTCCTGTTAAGGATCAAATCGTAATTCCGTCGAATCTTTCTGGATTTCTTTTTTATATGTCTCTCCTCTCGAGTTTTATATCGCCGTGGGCGTTTCATTTATTTACCTCTTCTTTTCCTCCATCGATTGTCTTTTTCGTCTCCAAAACGTCCGTTGAAAATAATCACGATCCTCATTTCCTTCTCACGAAAAAGATTCCGTCGTACAAAATTTTACTTTTCATTGTTCCGTTGTTTGAATTTTGCGGTTTTGTCTGAACTTTAGCCATTTGTACGGATTTTTCAATATTCCTACGTTAGCTGTACGTAATCTGAAATGGGGAGTAAAGCGATTTGGTAGAATGTAATGAAAAGTCATGCTCTTTAAGTTGTTGGCTATATTGAAGCAACCGGGACTCTAAAGATGAGGAAATATTTTGTTTCGCTGAGGGTAAAATACATCCAAATTCAACTAATTGACGATCAACTCGTATCCAAACATTCCAAAATTATCGTGTATGTAAATGTGATTATTCTTCAAACCGCATCGAAAAATTGCTTTCGAAGCCACGAAATTAATAAATCAGAGGAACAGGAAATCAACATTGTCTCTACTAAAAGATTAGAAGAAAATATTTTATTTAATTGAGATTTTTTTTCTCAGATAAGGAGCTTGGGTAGTAACTTTGTTGATTTAATAATTGCTTTATGTAGGTGATATTGCATAAGGTTTAATTTTTTTTGCTTCTCTTGTCTCGTTGGTCGTTTCATATTAAGATCCACTAGTGATGATACTTTTAATTTCGCGTTCAATCCTTTTACTTTCAGTGGTTTAAAATTCCGAGTGTAACTGCACCCTTATCCCTCCCTCACCGCCTCCGATCCCTTTAGCGGACATCGCTTAGGCCCCTAAGAATGATTGCTTCTTGCTCAATCCTTTCGCAGCATTTCCTGCCGACGCTAATTTGTGACTGCTGTTTGTTTTTATCGCCCCTACGGTATTTGCATAAAAACTTAACGTTACGGAATCTTGTAGGCAAAATCACCGCCTTGCTCGCTCCCTTATCCCTTTCGGTATAATTTACGAAGGAATTCCGCTTTATGACCTTCTTATCGAATGAGAGGCTACGGGAAAATGCCTCGTTAGTTCCCGAGTTCATAACGAACTTACCCCGACTTAGATAAGTTTTGACATAATGAGAGGATTTTGTGTTCTACCTGATTCCATCAGTCTTAGCGAGAGAAGGTGATTTTGTTGCTGTTAAAATCAGGGGATTTACTTGAAGAATTTATACCCTAAATGGATCCTAGCTCATTCGAGTTACTAGTATTCTTCTTATGCAAAATACTAATTTATCACCAATCCACTAATTTCATAAGAACCAACAGTCAATAAAGTACGTGAAGAATTTCCGTTCTCAACTCAACTCACAACAATTATTCTCATAACGAATAGATGCGTATCAACAATGAAAACTTTTGATTGGCAATTGATACTTATATTTCTTGTGCAGTTTTAGCTTAATGAACAGATTTCTGGCTATCGACATCAAACATGTACCTCTTGGCGGCATAATTAATTTCGCAGCCTCAATGGTATTTAAGCTTCACTAAAGATTGCAATGCATTATTTTGCAGAAATCGATTACAATGTGAAAAACGCGTCACATTTCGCCCTCTATTCGTCGCATGATTTTACTCTTCGATAGTTTCAAAATCCATTGCTTTAGAAGATGGATTCTCAAATAGCACAAAATTCAATAAAAGTCATTAATTATCATGCGCTCTACTGTCTGATCGGACCCGATTATTTCGTAATCGAATCATCGTTAGCGTGAAATATGAAGTTAAACGTCCTTAATCGAGTTGTTGAATATAGGTCTCACATGGAAACGGCGCCTTTTTTGTAGAATTTTTACTTAATGAGGCAAATGGAGTGAAATATCATGCAGCTTTGATGCTCTCTGTAAATAACGCATTACGCACGATTAACTATTGTGTTCGGAATAGTGATGAAATATTTATCGGTTCATCCATTATTTATAATTTTCGGGGTGCTGTGGACTCGTCGTTAGTATGTTTTGCATTGACTTCTTCTCTCCAAAATGTGCACCTTTTATTATTCAGATTTCTATGCTCTAAATTCTAAGCGGGAAAAGGATGGTGAAATAGGACCCTCCTCTGCTTACTTATCCATCCTACCAAAGGCTGTTTGGTAGGATTTGGTATTATTTTCCGTGGAAAGTATGAACGTAAATGATGACTAATTTGTTTGTCATGAAGTTGATCCGATCGATACTAATTTCCTTTTCAGTGCTAAGAATGGCTTTTCATTAATTGCCTTTTCTTCTGATTTTGTGGTGATTGATATTCTATATTTTTTAGAAAATAAGAAGCAGA
Source organism: Pantala flavescens (assembly GCA_020796165.1). Taxonomy (NCBI): domain Eukaryota; kingdom Metazoa; phylum Arthropoda; class Insecta; order Odonata; family Libellulidae; genus Pantala; species Pantala flavescens. The sequence goes on along the minus strand of CM036879.1, from coordinate 63,235,807 downwards.
GAAGATTGTTCACCAAAATTATGAACACCTTATAATTTATCTTAGACCGAATGTATACCATAATTTACGAATATAAATTAGATAAAATATAAATACTAAGAAAGATAAAATTTTAGGCCGCAAAAAAACTTACATACCAAGATATTAATTTGCAAGGACACAATAGAGCAAAATTCATTGTCAAATTAAAAATGATATCATTCTCATCATTATCTTAAAAGACTAAATTCCCTTTGAAATTTATGTATTTAATTTAATAACGATGCTGGAAATACAAATATGATATATTATTATATATATTTAATACGATCTATATTGATGATGTTTGAATCCAGAATTGGGCGGATTTGTAAACTCAATTCTAATAATTCGAATCAATGTGCGAATGTATTTTCAAATAGACTACCAAACTGATAAATTAATAATCGTTTTAAATAAATATATAATAAAGTTTTGAGCGAGACTATGGCTAACATAAATTTAATCAAATAGTTAGATTATGCTACTTCGTAACTGTTTTAGTCTTGAAGAGTGTCTTTGGAAGAGTAATGAAATTTAGTGAAGAGGAATATAGTTTATTTAAACAGGGAGGACGATATACTGCTAAACATCTATTCTGTAAATAATGCTAAAATAATCCTTTATTATTCACTACAAGGATATTTGTAAGGTATTGTTATTTAATCACATTTCGCAAGATCTACATGGTATCAATACTCTCTTGATCAATAACGATAAGTTTACAGATACTAAACCCTCTTATTCTTGTTAAAACTGCAATTTATGAAAATGCAGTCTTTTAACTGAGGCAGAAAGCCTTTTTTTTAAGAATTAGAATTATAAATAAATTAATTAAAAAGAACGAAAATAATACGTAAGAAAGAGATTAAAGCGAGAGTAAGTTTCCGCTGTGAATGGATACAGAATAGGAAGGGAGGAAGATACGGTCATCTGAAAAGTCGTTGGAACATTCACGAGGACTTCTTTGTATGCACCAATTGCATTGCCTAGATCATTGTAATCTCTGAATCTTTTCTTCGAAGGCAGCTCGAGAAACTATAAATAGCGGACTTGTTGGTCTATTGCATCTCTCCCGCGACAACGCGGAACGATCATTTTCGACAGCAGCCACATGAATTTACTACTTGGGTGGGTATTCAGATTCGTCTCATAGTCCAACTACCGCTCGTTCTTCAGATTAGCTTGTCATTTCCGATGCGTTTGTAATCGAGCGCCTCTTGTATTCGAGATATAAAGGCAGGTAGCGAATGACGTGACCTGAGCGTGAATTGGATGCGTCGAGCTGAGGATGTGAGTCCGTTTAAAAGATGGCACATCTTAAAAGTGATCGTTTCACTGTTCGTTGGAAATAAACGAATGCAATTGGATCATAGATAATGTTTATTTAAAACAAGACAAAATTTACAGCAAAGGCATCAATTTTCCGTCCATTTTGTCCACAATAGAAGCCGATCTACTCCTTCCCACTTTTTGTTGTTCGTCCATGTGTGAGGAATAAACCATCCACGTCTGGCAAACTGTGCTGAGCCGTCGTTACTGTATGGAAATCCTTCCCAGCAGGTTTTGGAAGCGGCTGAAAAGAGAGATTTTTTTAAAATTAGGGCACTGTAGGAATTACTTGGTTCACAGTCAGAATGAAAGGGCGCTGTAGCATCATCCTTTTCACGATAACTTTGCATATGGAATGTAAACGGTACGGTTCAGTATTTCGACATAATCAGCAACGCTTAGATGAATGTAAGAAATCATAGCAAAGCGCGATGGCTAAAGGATTCGGAGGGAAATGCGAAAGGTACCACTGCAAGTGTGGGAGCTCAAAAGACTGCAGCGCTGATTCCCGTGGGAAGAATTACTCTAACTGAAGCCCCTGCGAGGAAGTAGGAAACTCCAATAACGAAGCGGTTCTATCCCACAAGTCCCTAGGCAAGCTGGATTCCATCGTAAGATTCTCCAAAGAGATGTATGGTGACATGAATCCGTAACCGGTGATAATACCTTCTGGAGAAATATTTATGAGCTATGTGAAAGGGGAAGGTGAAAACCGGAAAACTTAGCCAAGGAATTTAAGACCAAGGAAATGATGTTGATAGCGAAGGAAAAAAGCCTTATAGATCGTCTAAGTCTCGGCTAAAATGCAGACAAGAAAAGCAGAAATTCCCAGCAAGCCCTCAGGAAGATGGGCCAATTTGCAGGGAACCATTGCAGGCCTTGGATCTATATAAGGTAGTGAATGCAACTGGGATGGCTGAAACATGTTTACCCTTCGTAATTGCACTCTCTTTCTGTGGCTGATGAGGACTTGGGAAATGCATTTGGTTATTGTTGAGTGAAAGGAGATCCTGCCAAATATCAGTAAAGAAGTGTGTGACGATCGAGGACTTTTCAGAAATCCTCGTCCCTTCTCGGAGGATAAGTGAATGAATGGAGTCGGAGAAGAGGGTGTTTACAGGCCTTAAAGAAGGAAAATGCCAATGTTTCCGTGTGGAAAGCAGAATGAGGGATGAACTTAATTTTTTCTCAGTGATTGGGCTTGGAGCTAACGGGGTGCTGAAACGAAAAATAAAGTCCATGCAATCGTCGATGAACATACTGAACGGAGGCGCTCACATTGACGGAAATCATGAGAAATGGAAACTTTTGTCAATGAAGGAAAGGATACAGCTGCATATGTAACAGCTCGAAGAGTAAAGATAGTGCAATTTACTTCGTTGCGGCGTCTTCCTAGTGGCTGAACATACGTTGGAAGAGCCAAGAAATATATGGTCGAAACCAATGAAATACCAACAAGGAAGATGGCACTCATAGCTCCGAGAATGTAAGTTTGAAGCATTGAAAAGAATGAAGAAGTGAATGAATGAAGAAGTGAACAAGCTATCATTGAATTCAGCCTGGGAATGCTAGGAGGCATGATGGAATTCAGCAAAACATTGCAACGCTGCACCGAAAATAATTCAAAGGAAAAACTCACGACTTGGTATATAACAGTCGGCTGGAAAACCTGGACATAAGATGCATGGATAGATGGGGGACATACGATGGCAATGGAAGTAGTTCCAATACCCAGAATGATCCAGATTAGGAGATGAAAAGAGTGCCTGCTGAAATGATGTGAATTTGCTTCATGTCAACTTCATGGTCAAATGAAGGAAGATGTAACAAAAGTAAGGGAGGAGAAATGAAAAAGTTAAACAGCAAAGACAGACCTAACTGCCAGTGGAAATGAAACTAAAGAGGATGATGGTGAATGCTCAATTCTTGCTGTTCATATAGATTCCTTGTAATTGATTTGCAACAAAAAATATCATGTTCTGCCTTCACTAATATGTAACCCTTCAATTCAATTGCGTGGAAGGAATATTATGACCAGTTTGAGGTCATAGCTTAAAAAGGCAATGTACTCACACAGTCCAAGTTGTAAACAATTTCCTCCATCATCTGAGAATAGTCTCGGCAACCCATTCCCCGAAGGCTCAACACTCTCCTCGTAGATAGGATGGCGAACGTTCTCGTTTCCAAAGGCATCCTAGAAGTGAAGTGTGATGAATTCATTAAAAGAAGATACAAGATTGTAGATCCAAGGCTAACTTCTACTACAATAACACTGTCAAGGCTCTTTATTGTTGATGTATAACTATGTATAGCTTTTAATTCATGTGTCGTGCAATTCAAATAAATAAAAATTAATACCTTGTATCCGATTAAGTCATAGCATGTGTATGTTTATAATCGTATATACTGATTGTGGAAAGGTGTTCATGGTAGAAAATAGGAATTTAATATAAGACGATGCAAGCTTGACGTATCTTAGCTTTTGCACGTTCCGGAATGCAGAGAATAGTTGAATTCACCCCTTTCCTAAATTAAAGGATGAAATATTGAAATTAATGAATTTTGAACTACCGCTAAACATTTATCTCGCTTCTGATTGGCTGAGAATTATACCACCGCTGTCAGTGCAGCAGCTGTATTGTTAATTTGTATGCCAGTTATTACTTTACCTCATGACCGATTGAATATCACCAAAATTTCTGTCTTCTTTTATGTCGACTGCCAGCAATGGCGGTTTTCTTGAAATCGGACTAATAAAGTCGACGATGCTTATGAATTCAGTATTCTTGTGCAGTAAGACTCACGTAGTAGGTAAAAGTCATAATAAATACTAGTCTTCATTAAAATTTAATCGGTTTCGAATAACCTCATGTTTGTTTTCGAAAATCTTTCTTGAATTTTAGATTCCCGCCGGTGACAATCGCGTCTCGAAATGCCACCGTGCGTAATGCACTTTCCGCAGCGACCTCACCGTGTCAACATCCTCCCTTTCACCAGTCATTCATTTTCCCTTTTCTCTAATTTAATGCACCCTATTGAGGATAAAATCATCCTCATTAAAACTATGAAGATACGCCCTTGCTCCCTGGGCGAAGAAACGCCTTCGGAAACTTAATAAAGTTCGCATTGTAGCGATAAGTTACGAGCCCATATGTACGATACAGCCGAGAGATTATTAATCCGTCGATCAATAATGCCGTTATTAGTATTAATCTAGCCTTTTTTTCTAATTTGGTGAAGGAACCTCGAATGGCGATGAATAGGAATCTAGGTATTCGAAACGCTTCGCACGGTAGCGATCGGTAAATAAAATTCCATCCGCACATTCTTGTCATCGAGGGCAAAGAGCGTTCGAAATGTTTTTCAATGGGACGTTCCTTACCTTGCTTAGCCTTTCGACTGAACCTCGCTTCCTTACTGTTAGCTGTGCCGCTCGATCTGCTCTGGGATGACGATGCCTTCCTCTACGAAGCTGCCGTCAATCTAATCAATCTTTTATGTGCACCGCTAACCACAGAACGCAATAACATTGCCACAACACTTAATCCAGGAGAAACTTGGAGATTTGATAGCAATTCCATTGATGGAAAACGGCGTTTCACAAGCAACTCGATTCACGAATTCCAACAACGAACTGTGCTCACTACCGATAACCTCCCAAAGAGGCGACACTTGTACGATAACTTGGCCCTCTGTCGGATTTCGGATATTTCCGTATGACGAACGATGTCGATCTCTTTCAGCCTTTCCTCATTTCTGCGTAGGGAATCTAAACTATTGAAACCCTCTTTGGATTCCCTTTTTCGAACAGTAAAGTTGGATCGAGTGTCATTCTACGCAAAAATACTTTTCGAGGAGGCATCGCGTTCCTCGGGAAAAGAACGAAAATAATACGTAAGAAAGAGATTAAAGCGAGAGTAAGATTCCGCTGTAAATGGATACAGAATAGGAAGGGAGGAAGATACGGTCATCTGAAAAGTCGTTGGAACATTCACGAGGACTTCTTTGTATGCACCAATTGCATTGCCTAGATCATTGTAATCTCTGAATCTTTTCTTCGAAGGCAGCTCGAGAAACTATAAATAGCGGACTTGTTGGTCTATTGCATCTCTCCCGCGACAACGCGGAACGATCATTTTCGACAGCAGCCACATGAATTTACTACTTGGGTGGGTATTCAGATTCGTCTCATAGTCCAACTACCGCTCGTTCTTCAGATTAGCTTGTCATTTCCGATGCGTTTGTAATCGAGCGCCTCTTGTATTCGAGATATAAAGGCAGGTAGCGAATGACGTGACCTGAGCGTGAATTGGATGCGTCGAGCTGAGGATGTGAGTCCGTTTAAAAGATGGCACATCTTAAAAGTGATCGTTTCACTGTTCGTTGGAAATAAACGAATGCAATTGGATCATAGATAATGTTTATTTAAAACAAGACAAAATTTACAGCAAAGGCATCAATTTTCCGTCCATTTTGTCCACAATAGAAGCCGATCTACTCCTTCCCACTTTTTGTTGTTCGTCCATGTGTGAGGAATAAACCATCCACGTCTGGCAAACTGTGCTGAGCTGTCGTTACTGTATGGAAATCCTTCCCAGCAGGTTTTGGAAGCGGCTGAAAAGAGAGATTTTTTTAAAATTAGGGCACTGTAGGAATTACTTGGTTCACAGTCAGAATGAAAGGGCGCTGTAGCATCATCCTTTTCACGATAACTTTGCATATGGAATGTAAACGGTACGGTTCAGTATTTCGACATAATCAGCAACGCTTAGATGAATGTAAGAAATCATAGCAAAGCGCGATGGCTAAAGGATTCGGAGGGAAATGCGAAAGGTACCACTGCAAGTGTGGGAGCTCAAAAGACTGCAGCGCTGATTCCCGTGGGAAGAATTACTCTAACTGAAGCCCCTGCGAGGAAGTAGGAAACTCCAATAACGAAGCGGTTCTATCCCACAAGTCCCTAGGCAAGCTGGATTCCATCGTAAGATTCTCCAAAGAGATGTATGGTGACATGAATCCGTAACCGGTGATAATACCTTCTGGAGAAATATTTATGAGCTATGTGAAAGGGGAAGGTGAAAACCGGAAAACTTAGCCAAGGAATTTAAGACCAAGGAAATGATGTTGATAGCGAAGGAAAAAAGCCTTATAGATCGTCTAAGTCTCGGCTAAAATGCAGACAAGAAAAGCAGAAATTCCCAGCAAGCCCTCAGGAAGATGGGCCAATTTGCAGGGAACCATTGCAGGCCTTGGATCTATATAAGGTAGTGAATGCAACTGGGATGGCTGAAACATGTTTACCCTTCGTAATTGCACTCTCTTTCTGTGGCTGATGAGGACTTGGGAAATGCATTTGGTTATTGTTGAGTGAAAGGAGATCCTGCCAAATATCAGTAAAGAAGTGTGTGACGATCGAGGACTTTTCAGAAATCCTCGTCCCTTCTCGGAGGATAAGTGAATGAATGGAGTCGGAGAAGAGGGTGTTTACAGGCCTTAAAGAAGGAAAATGCCAATGTTTCCGTGTGGAAAGCAGAATGAGGGATGAACTTAATTTTTTCTCAGTGATTGGGCTTGGAGCTAACGGGGTGCTGAAACGAAAAATAAAGTCCATGCAATCGTCGATGAACATACTGAACGGAGGCGCTCACATTGACGGAAATCATGAGAAATGGAAACTTTTGTCAATGAAGGAAAGGATACAGCTGCATATGTAACAGCTCGAAGAGTAAAGATAGTGCAATTTACTTCGTTGCGGCGTCTTCCTAGTGGCTGAACATACGTTGGAAGAGCCAAGAAATATATGGTCGAAACCAATGAAATACCAACAAGGAAGATGGCACTCATAGCTCCGAGAATGTAAGTTTGAAGCATTGAAAAGAATGAAGAAGTGAATGAATGAAGAAGTGAACAAGCTATCATTGAATTCAGCCTGGGAATGCTAGGAGGCATGATGGAATTCAGCAAAACATTGCAACGCTGCACCGAAAATAATTCAAAGGAAAAACTCACGACTTGGTATATAACAGTCGGCTGGAAAACCTGGACATAAGATGCATGGATAGATGGGGGACATACGATGGCAATGGAAGTAGTTCCAATACCCAGAATGATCCAGATTAGGAGATGAAAAGAGTGCCTGCTGAAATGATGTGAATTAGCTTCATGTCAACTTCATGGTCAAATGAAGGAAGATGTAACAAAAGTAAGGGAGGAGAAATGAAAAAGTTAAACAGCAAAGACAGACCTAACTGCCAGTGGAAATGAAACTAAAGAGGATGATGGTGAATGCTCAATTCTTGCTGTTCATATAGATTCCTTGTAATTGATTTGCAACAAAAAATATCATGTTCTGCCTTCACTAATATGTAACCCTTCAATTCAATTGCATGGAAGGAATATTATGACCAGTTTGAGGTCATAGCTTGAAAAGGCAATGTACTCACACAGTCCAAGTTGTAAACAATTTCCTCCATCATCTGAGAATAGTCTCGGCAACCCATTCCCCGAAGGCTCAACACTCTCCTCGTAGATAGGATGGCGAACGTTCTCGTTTCCAAAGGCATCCTAGAAGTGAAGTGTGATGAATTCATTAAAAGAAGATACAAGATTGTAGATCCAAGGCTAACTTCTACTACAATAACACTGTCAAGGCTCTTTATTGTTGATGTATAACTATGTATAGCTTTTAATTCATGTGTCGTGCAATTCAAATAAATAAAAATTAATACCTTGTATCCGATTAAGTCATAGCATGTGTATGTTTATAATCGTATATACTGATTGTGGAAAGGTGTTCATGGTAGAAAATAGGAATTTAATATAAGACGATGCAAGCTTGACGTATCTTAGCTTTTGCACGTTCCGGAATGCAGAGAATAGTTAAATTTATCCCTTTTCTAAATTAAAGGATGAAATATTGAAATTAATGAATTTTGAACTACCGCTAAACATTTATCTCGCTTCTGATTGGCTGAGAATTATACCACCGCTGTCAGTGCAGCAGCTGTATTGTTAATTTGTATGCCAGTTATTACTTTACCTCATGACCGATTGAATATCACCAAAATTTCTGTCTTCTTTTATGTCGACTGCCAGCAATGGCGGTTTTCTTGAAATCGGACTAATAAAGTCGACGATGCTTATGAATTCAGTATTCTTGTGCAGTAAGACTCACGTAGTAGGTAAAAGTCATAATAAATACTAGTCTTCATTAAAATTTAATCGGTTTCGAATAACCTCATGTTTGTTTTCGAAAATCTTTCTTGAATTTTAGATTCCCGCCGGTGACAATCGCGTCTCGAAATGCCACCGTGCGTAATGCACTTTCCGCAGCGACCTCACCGTGTCAACATCCTCCCTTTCACCAGTCATTCATTTTCCCTTTTCTCTAATTTAATGCACCCTATTGAGGATAAAATCATCCTCATTAAAACTATGAAGATACGCCCTTGCTCCCTGGGCGAAGAAACGCCTTCGGAAACTTAATAAAGTTCGCATTGTAGCGATAAGTTACGAGCCCATATGTACGATACAGCCGAGAGATTATTAATCCGTCGATCAATAATGCCGTTATTAGTATTAATCTAGCCTTTTTTTCTAATTTGGTGAAGGAACCTCGAATGGCGATGAATAGGAATCTAGGTATTCGAAACGCTTCGCACGGTAGCGATCGGTAAATAAAATTCCATCCGCACATTCTTGTCATCGAGGGCAAAGAGCGTTCGAAATGTTTTTCAATGGGACGTTCCTTACCTTGCTTAGCCTTTCGACTGAACCTCGCTTCCTTACTGTGAGCTGTGCCGCTCGATCTGCTCTGGGATGACGATGCCTTCCTCTACGAAGCTGCCGTCAATCTAATCAATCTTTTATGTGCACCGCTAACCACAGAACGCAATAACATTGCCACAACACTTAATCCAGGAGAAACTTGGAGATTTGATAGCAATTCCATTGATGGAAAACGGCGTTTCACAAGCAACTCGATTCACGAATTCCAACAACGAACTGTACTCACTACCGATAACCTCCCAAAGAGGCGACACTTGTACGATAACTTGGCCCTCTGTCGGATTTCGGATATTTCCGTATGACGAACGATGTCGATCTCTTTCAGCCTTTCCTCATTTCTGCGTAGGGAATCTAAACTATTGAAACCCTCTTTGGATTCCCTTTTTCGAACAGTAAAGTTGGATCGAGTGTCATTCTACGCAAAAATACTTTTCGAGGAGGCATCGCGTTCCTCGGGAAAAGAACGAAAATAATACGTAAGAAAGAGATTAAAGCGAGAGTAAGTTTCCGCTGTAAATGGATACAGAATAGGAAGGGAGGAAGATACGGTCATCTGAAAAGTCGTTGGAACATTCACGAGGACTTCTTTGTATGCACCAATTGCATTGCCTAGATCATTGTAATCTCTGAATCTTTTCTTCGAAGGCAGCTCGAGAAACTATAAATAGCGGACTTGTTGGTCTATTGCATCTCTCCCGCGACAACGCGGAACGATCATTTTCGACAGCAGCCACATGAATTTACTACTTGGGTGGGTATTCAGATTCGTCTCATAGTCCAACTACCGCTCGTTCTTCAGATTAGCTTGTCATTTCCGATGCGTTTGTAATCGAGCGCCTCTTGTATTCGAGATATAAAGGCAGGTAGCGAATGACGTGACCTGAGCGTGAATTGGATGCGTCGAGCTGAGGATGTGAGTCCGTTTAAAAGATGGCACATCTTAAAAGTGATCGTTTCACTGTTCGTTGGAAATAAACGAATGCAATTGGATCATAGATAATGTTTATTTAAAACAAGACAAAATTTACAGCAAAGGCATCAATTTTCCGTCCATTTTGTCCACAATAGAAGCCGATCTACTCCTTCCCACTTTTTGTTGTTCGTCCATGTGTGAGGAATAAACCATCCACGTCTGGCAAACTGTGCTGAGCTGTCGTTACTGTATGGAAATCCTTCCCAGCAGGTTTTGGAAGCGGCTGAAAAGAGAGATTTTTTTAAAATTAGGGCACTGTAGGAATTACTTGGTTCACAGTCAGAATGAAAGGGCGCTGTAGCATCATCCTTTTCACGATAACTTTGCATATGGAATGTAAACGGTACGGTTCAGTATTTCGACATAATCAGCAACGCTTAGATGAATGTAAGAAATCATAGCAAAGCGCGATGGCTAAAGGATTCGGAGGGAAATGCGAAAGGTACCACTGCAAGTGTGGGAGCTCAAAAGACTGCAGCGCTGATTCCCGTGGGAAGAATTACTCTAACTGAAGCCCCTGCGAGGAAGTAGGAAACTCCAATAACGAAGCGGTTCTATCCCACAAGTCCCTAGGCAAGCTGGATTCCATCGTAAGATTCTCCAAAGAGATGTATGGTGACATGAATCCGTAACCGGTGATAATACCTTCTGGAGAAATATTTATGAGCTATGTGAAAGGGGAAGGTGAAAACCGGAAAACTTAGCCAAGGAATTTAAGACCAAGGAAATGATGTTGATAGCGAAGGAAAAAAGCCTTATAGATCGTCTAAGTCTCGGCTAAAATACAGACAAGAAAAGCAGAAATTCCCAGCAAGCCCTCAGGAAGATGGGCCAATTTGCAGGGAACCATTGCAGGCCTTGGATCTATATAAGGTAGTGAATGCAACTGGGATGGCTGAAACATGTTTACCCTTCGTAATTGCACTCTCTTTCTGTGGCTGATGAGGACTTGGGAAATGCATTTGGTTATTGTTGAGTGAAAGGAGATCCTGCCAAATATCAGTAAAGAAGTGTGTGACGATCGAGGACTTTTCAGAAATCCTCGTCCCTTCTCGGAGGATAAGTGAATGAATGGAGTCGGAGAAGAGGGTGTTTACAGGCCTTAAAGAAGGAAAATGCCAATGTTTCCGTGTGGAAAGCAGAATGAGGGATGAACTTAATTTTTTCTCAGTGATTGGGCTTGGAGCTAACGGGGTGCTGAAACGAAAAATAAAGTCCATGCAATCGTCGATGAACATACTGAACGGAGGCGCTCACATTGACGGAAATCATGAGAAATGGAAACTTTTGTCAATGAAGGAAAGGATACAGCTGCATATGTAACAGCTCGAAGAGTAAAGATAGTGCAATTTACTTCGTTGCGGCGTCTTCCTAGTGGCTGAACATACGTTGGAAGAGCCAAGAAATATATGGTCGAAACCAATGAAATACCAACAAGGAAGATGGCACTCATAGCTCCGAGAATGTAAGTTTGAAGCATTGAAAAGAATGAAGAAGTGAATGAATGAAGAAGTGAACAAGCTATCATTGAATTCAGCCTGGGAATGCTAGGAGGCATGATGGAATTCAGCAAAACATTGCAACGCTGCACCGAAAATAATTCAAAGGAAAAACTCACGACTTGGTATATAACAGTCGGCTAGAAAACCTGGACATAAGATGCATGGATAGATGGGGGACATACGATGGCAATGGAAGTAGTTCCAATACCCAGAATGATCCAGATTAGGAGATGAAAAGAGTGCCTGCTGAAATGATGTGAATTTGCTTCATGTCAACTTCATGGTCAAATGAAGGAAGATGTAACAAAAGTAAGGGAGGAGAAATGAAAAAGTTAAACAGCAAAGACAGACCTAACTGCCAGTGGAAATGAAACTAAAGAGGATGATGGTGAATGCTCAATTCTTGCTGTTCATATAGATTCCTTGTAATTGATTTGCAACAAAAAATATCATGTTCTGCCTTCACTAATATGTAACCCTTCAATTCAATTGCGTGGAAGGAATATTATGACCAGTTTGAGGTCATAGCTTAAAAAGGCAATGTACTCACACAGTCCAAGTTGTAAACAATTTCCTCCATCATCTGAGAATAGTCTCGGCAACCCATTCCCCGAAGGCTCAACACTCTCCTCGTAGATAGGATGGCGAACGTTCTCGTTTCCAAAGGCATCCTAGAAGTGAAGTGTGATGAATTCATTAAAAGAAGATACAAGATTGTAGATCCAAGGCTAACTTCTACTACAATAACACTGTCAAGGCTCTTTATTGTTGATGTATAACTATGTATAGCTTTTAATTCATGTGTCGTGCAATTCAAATAAATAAAAATTAATACCTTGTATCCGATTAAGTCATAGCATGTGTATGTTTATAATCGTATATACTGATTGTGGAAAGGTGTTCATGGTAGAAAATAGGAATTTAATATAAGACGATGCAAGCTTGACGTATCTTAGCTTTTGCACGTTCCGGAATGCAGAGAATAGTTGAATTCACCCCTTTCCTAAATTAAAGGATGAAAAATTGAAATTAATGAATTTTGAACTACCGCTAAACATTTATCTCGCTTCTGATTGGCTGAGAATTATACCACCGCTGTCAGTGCAGCAGCTGTATTGTTAATTTGTATGCCAGTTATTACTTTACCTCATGACCGATTGAATATCACCAAAATTTCTGTCTTCTTTTATGTCGACTGCCAGCAATGGCGGTTTTCTTGAAATCGGACTAATAAAGTCGACGATGCTTATGAATTCAGTATTCTTGTGCAGTAAGACTCACGTAGTAGGTAAAAGTCATAATAAATACTAGTCTTCATTAAAATTTAATCGGTTTCGAATAACCTCATGTTTGTTTTCGAAAATCTTTCTTGAATTTTAGATTCCCGCCGGTGACAATCGCGTCTCGAAATGCCACCGTGCGTAATGCACTTTCCGCAGCGACCTCACCGTGTCAACATCCTCCCTTTCACCAGTCATTCATTTTCCCTTTTCTCTAATTTAATGCACCCTATTGAGGATAAAATCATCCTCATTAAAACTATGAAGATACGCCCTTGCTCCCTGGGCGAAGAAACGCCTTCGGAAACTTAATAAAGTTCGCGTTGTAGCGATAAGTTACGAGCCCATATGTACGATACAGCCGAGAGATTATTAATCCGTCGATCAATAATGCCGTTATTAGTATTAATCTAGCCTTTTTTTCTAATTTGGTGAAGGAACCTCGAATGGCGATGAATAGGAATCTAGGTATTCGAAACGCTTCGCACGGTAGCGATCGGTAAATAAAATTCCATCCGCACATTCTTGTCATCGAGGGCAAAGAGCGTTCGAAATGTTTTTCAATGGGACGTTCCTTACCTTGCTTAGCCTTTCGACTGAACCTCGCTTCCTTACTGTTAGCTGTGCCGCTCGATCTGCTCTGGGATGACGATGCCTTCCTCTACGAAGCTGCCGTCAATCTAATCAATCTTTTATGTGCACCGCTAACCACAGAACGCAATAACATTGCCACAACACTTAATCCAGGAGAAACTTGGAGATTTGATAGCAATTCCATTGATGGAAAACGGCGTTTCACAAGCAACTCGATTCACGAATTCCAACAACGAACTGTGCTCACTACCGATAACCTCCCAAAGAGGCGACACTTGTACGATAACTTGGCCCTCTGTCGGATTTCGGATATTTCCGTATGACGAACGATGTCGATCTCTTTCAGCCTTTCCTCATTTCTGCGTAGGGAATCTAAACTATTGAAACCCTCTTTGGATTCCCTTTTTCGAACAGTAAAGTTGGATCGAGTGTCATTCTACGCAAAAATACTTTTCGAGGAGGCATCGCGTTCCTCGGGAAAAGAACGAAAATAATACGTAAGAAAGAGATTAAAGCGAGAGTAAGTTTCCGCTGTAAATGGATACAGAATTGGAAGGGAGGAAGATACGGTCATCTGAAAAGTCGTTGGAACATTCACGAGGACTTCTTTGTATGCACCAATTGCATTGCCTAGATCATTGTAATCTCTGAATCTTTTCTTCGAAGGCAGCTCGAGAAACTATAAATAGCGGACTTGTTGGTCTATTGCATCTCTCCCGCGACAACGCGGAACGATCATTTTCGACAGCAGCCACATGAATTTACTACTTGGGTGGGTATTCAGATTCGTCTCATAGTCCAACTACCGCTCGTTCTTCAGATTAGCTTGTCATTTCCGATGCGTTTGTAATCGAGCGCCTCTTGTATTCGAGATATAAAGGCAGGTAGCGAATGACGTGACCTGAGCGTGAATTGGATGCGTCGAGCTGAGGATGTGAGTCCGTTTAAAAGATGGCACATCTTAAAAGTGATCGTTTCACTGTTCGTTGGAAATAAACGAATGCAATTGGATCATAGATAATGTTTATTTAAAACAAGACAAAATTTACAGCAAAGGCATCAATTTTCCGTCCATTTTGTCCACAATAGAAGCCGATCTACTCCTTCCCACTTTTTGTTGTTCGTCCATGTGTGAGGAATAAACCATCCACGTCTGGCAAACTGTGCTGAGCTGTCGTTACTGTATGGAAATCCTTCCCAGCAGGTTTTGGAAGCGGCTGAAAAGAGAGATTTTTTTAAAATTAGGGCACTGTAGGAATTACTTGGTTCACAGTCAGAATGAAAGGGCGCTGTAGCATCATCCTTTTCACGATAACTTTGCATATGGAATGTAAACGGTACGGTTCAGTATTTCGACATAATCAGCAACGCTTAGATGAATGTAAGAAATCATAGCAAAGCGCGATGGCTAAAGGATTCGGAGGGAAATGCGAAAGGTACCACTGCAAGTGTGGGAGCTCAAAAGACTGCAGCGCTGATTCCCGTGGGAAGAATTACTCTAACTGAAGCCCCTGCGAGGAAGTAGGAAACTCCAATAACGAAGCGGTTCTATCCCACAAGTCCCTAGGCAAGCTGGATTCCATCGTAAGATTCTCCAAAGAGATGTATGGTGACATGAATCCGTAACCGGTGATAATACCTTCTGGAGAAATATTTATGAGCTATGTGAAAGGGGAAGGTGAAAACCGGAAAACTTAGCCAAGGAATTTAAGACCAAGGAAATGATGTTGATAGCGAAGGAAAAAAGCCTTATAGATCGTCTAAGTCTCGGCTAAAATACAGACAAGAAAAGCAGAAATTCCCAGCAAGCCCTCAGGAAGATGGGCCAATTTGCAGGGAACCATTGCAGGCCTTGGATCTATATAAGGTAGTGAATGCAACTGGGATGGCTGAAACATGTTTACCCTTCGTAATTGCACTCTCTTTCTGTGGCTGATGAGGACTTGGGAAATGCATTTGGTTATTGTTGAGTGAAAGGAGATCCTGCCAAATATCAGTAAAGAAGTGTGTGACGATCGAGGACTTTTCAGAAATCCTCGTCCCTTCTCGGAGGATAAGTGAATGAATGGAGTCGGAGAAGAGGGTGTTTACAGGCCTTAAAGAAGGAAAATGCCAATGTTTCCGTGTGGAAAGCAGAATGAGGGATGAACTTAATTTTTTCTCAGTGATTGGGCTTGGAGCTAACGGGGTGCTGAAACGAAAAATAAAGTCCATGCAATCGACGATGAACATACTGAACGGAGGCGCTCACATTGACGGAAATCATGAGAAATGGAAACTTTTGTCAATGAAGGAAAGGATACAGCTGCATATGTAACAGCTCGAAGAGTAAAGATAGTGCAATTTACTTCGTTGCGGCGTCTTCCTAGTGGCTGAACATACGTTGGAAGAGCCAAGAAATATATGGTCGAAACCAATGAAATACCAACAAGGAAGATGGCACTCATAGCTCCGAGAATGTAAGTTTGAAGCATTGAAAAGAATGAAGAAGTGAATGAATGAAGAAGTGAACAAGCTATCATTGAATTCAGCCTGGGAATGCTAGGAGGCATGATGGAATTCAGCAAAACATTGCAACGCTGCACCGAAAATAATTCAAAGGAAAAACTCACGACTTGGTATATAACAGTCGGCTGGAAAACCTGGACATAAGATGCATGGATAGATGGGGGACATACGATGGCAATGGAAGTAGTTCCAATACCCAGAATGATCCAGATTAGGAGATGAAAAGAGTGCCTGCTGAAATGATGTGAATTTGCTTCATGTCAACTTCATGGTCAAATGAAGGAAGATGTAACAAAAGTAAGGGAGGAGAAATGAAAAAGTTAAACAACAAAGACAGACCCAACTGCCAGTGGAAATGAAACTAAAGAGGATGATGGTGAATGCTCAATTCTTGCTGTTCATATAGATTCCTTGTAATTGATTTGCAACAAAAAATATCATGTTCTGCCTTCACTAATATGTAACCCTTCAATTCAATTGCGTGGAAGGAATATTATGACCAGTTTGAGGTCATAGCTTGAAAAGGCAATGTACTCACACAGTCCAAGTTGTAAACAATTTCCTCCATCATCTGAGAATAGTCTCGGCAACCCATTCCCCGAAGGCTCAACACTCTCCTCGTAGATAGGATGGCGAACGTTCTCGTTTCCAAAGGCATCCTAGAAGTGAAGTGTGATGAATTCATTAAAAGAAGATACAAGATTGTAGATCCAAGGCTAACTTCTACTACAATAACACTGTCAAGGCTCTTTATTGTTGATGTATAACTATGTATAGCTTTTAATTCATGTGTCGTGCAATTCAAATAAATAAAAATTAATACCTTGTATCCGATTAAGTCATAGCATGTGTATGTTTATAATCGTATATACTGATTGTGGAAAGGTGTTCATGGTAGAAAATAGGAATTTAATATAAGACGATGCAAGCTTGACGTATCTTAGCTTTTGCACGTTCCGGAATGCAGAGAATAGTTAAATTTATCCCTTTTCTAAATTAAAGGATGAAATATTGAAATTAATGAATTTTGAACTACCGCTAAACATTTATCTCGCTTCTGATTGGCTGAGAATTATACCACCGCTGTCAGTGCAGCAGCTGTATTGTTAATTTGTATGCCAGTTATTACTTTACCTCATGACCGATTGAATATCACCAAAATTTCTGTCTTCTTTTATGTCGACTGCCAGCAATGGCGGTTTTCTTGAAATCGGACTAATAAAGTCGACGATGCTTATGAATTCAGTATTCTTGTGCAGTAAGACTCACGTAGTAGGTAAAAGTCATAATAAATACTAGTCTTCTCGGAGGATAAGTGAATGAATGGAGTCGGAGAAGAGGGTGTTTACAGGCCTTAAAGAAGGAAAATGCCAATGTTTCCGTGTGGAAAGCAGAATGAGGGATGAACTTAATTTTTTCTCAGTGATTGGGCTTGGAGCTAACGGGGTGCTGAAACGAAAAATAAAGTCCATGCAATCGTCGATGAACATAAACTATTGAAACCCTCTTTGGATTCCCTTTTTCGAACAGTAAAGTTGGATCGAGTGTCATTCTACGCAAAAATACTTTTCGAGGAGGCATCGCGTTCCTCGGGAAAAGAACGAAAATAATACGTAAGAAAGAGATTAAAGCGAGAGTAAGTTTCCGCTGTGAATGGATACAGAATAGGAAGGGAGGAAGATACGGTCATCTGAAAAGTCGTTGGAACATTCACGAGGACTTCTTTGTATGCACCAATTGCATTGCCTAGATCATTGTAATCTCTGAATCTTTTCTTCGAAGGCAGCTCGAGAAACTATAAATAGCGGACTTGTTGGTCTATTGCATCTCTCCCGCGACAACGCGGAACGATCATTTTCGACAGCAGCCACATGAATTTACTACTTGGGTGGGTATTCAGATTCGTCTCATAGTCCAACTACCGCTCGTTCTTCAGATTAGCTTGTCATTTCCGATGCGTTTGTAATCGAGCGCCTCTTGTATTCGAGATATAAAGGCAGGTAGCGAATGACGTGACCTGAGCGTGAATTGGATGCGTCGAGCTGAGGATGTGAGTCCGTTTAAAAGATGGCACATCTTAAAAGTGATCGTTTCACTGTTCGTTGGAAATAAACGAATGCAATTGGATCATAGATAATGTTTATTTAAAACAAGACAAAATTTACAGCAAAGGCATCAATTTTCCGTCCATTTTGTCCACAATAGAAGCCGATCTACTCCTTCCCACTTTTTGTTGTTCGTCCATGTGTGAGGAATAAACCATCCACGTCTGGCAAACTGTGCTGAGCTGTCGTTACTGTATGGAAATCCTTCCCAGCAGGTTTTGGAAGCGGCTGAAAAGAGAGATTTTTTTAAAATTAGGGCACTGTAGGAATTACTTGGTTCACAGTCAGAATGAAAGGGCGCTGTAGCATCATCCTTTTCACGATAACTTTGCATATGGAATGTAAACGGTACGGTTCAGTATTTCGACATAATCAGCAACGCTTAGATGAATGTAAGAAATCATAGCAAAGCGCGATGGCTAAAGGATTCGGAGGGAAATGCGAAAGGTACCACTGCAAGTGTGGGAGCTCAAAAGACTGCAGCGCTGATTCCCGTGGGAAGAATTACTTTAACTGAAGCCCCTGCGAGGAAGTAGGAAACTCCAATAACGAAGCGGTTCTATCCCACAAGTCCCTAGGCAAGCTGGATTCCATCGTAAGATTCTCCAAAGAGATGTATGGTGACATGAATCCGTAACCGGTGATAATACCTTCTGGAGAAATATTTATGAGCTATGTGAAAGGGGAAGGTGAAAACCGGAAAACTTAGCCAAGGAATTTAAGACCAAGGAAATGATGTTGATAGCGAAGGAAAAAAGCCTTATAGATCGTCTAAGTCTCGGCTAAAATGCAGACAAGAAAAGCAGAAATTCCCAGCAAGCCCTCAGGAAGATGGGCCAATTTGCAGGGAACCATTGCAGGCCTTGGATCTATATAAGGTAGTGAATGCAACTGGGATGGCTGAAACATGTTTACCCTTCGTAATTGCACTCTCTTTCTGTGGCTGATGAGGACTTGGGAAATGCATTTGGTTATTGTTGAGTGAAAGGAGATCCTGCCAAATATCAGTAAAGAAGTGTGTGACGATCGAGGACTTTTCAGAAATCCTCGTCCCTTCTCGGAGGATAAGTGCATGAATGGAGTCGGAGAAGAGGGTGTTTACAGGCCTTAAAGAAGGAAAATGCCAATGTTTCCGTGTGGAAAGCAGAATGAGGGATGAACTTAATTTTTTCTCAGTGATTGGGCTTGGAGCTAACGGGGTGCTGAAACGAAAAATAAAGTCCATGCAATCGACGATGAACATACTGAACGGAGGCGCTCACATTGACGGAAATCATGAGAAATGGAAACTTTTGTCAATGAAGGAAAGGATACAGCTGCATATGTAACAGCTCGAAGAGTAAAGATAGTGCAATTTACTTCGTTGCGGCGTCTTCCTAGTGGCTGAACATACGTTGGAAGAGCCAAGAAATATATGGTCGAAACCAATGAAATACCAACAAGGAAGATGGCACTCATAGCTCCGAGAATGTAAGTTTGAAGCATTGAAAAGAATGAAGAAGTGAATGAATGAAGAAGTGAACAAGCTATCATTGAATTCAGCCTGGGAATGCTAGGAGGCATGATGGAATTCAGCAAAACATTGCAACGCTGCACCGAAAATAATTCAAAGGAAAAACTCACGACTTGGTATATAACAGTCGGCTGGAAAACCTGGACATAAGATGCATGGATAGATGGGGGACATACGATGGCAATGGAAGTAGTTCCAATACCCAGAATGATCCAGATTAGGAGATGAAAAGAGTGCCTGCTGAAATGATGTGAATTTGCTTCATGTCAACTTCATGGTCAAATGAAGGAAGATGTAACAAAAGTAAGGGAGGAGAAATGAAAAAGTTAAACAACAAAGACAGACCCAACTGCCAGTGGAAATGAAACTAAAGAGGATGATGGTGAATGCTCAATTCTTGCTGTTCATATAGATTCCTTGTAATTGATTTGCAACAAAAAATATCATGTTCTGCCTTCACTAATATGTAACCCTTCAATTCAATTGCGTGGAAGGAATATTATGACCAGTTTGAGGTCATAGCTTGAAAAGGCAATGTACTCACACAGTCCAAGTTGTAAACAATTTCCTCCATCATCTGAGAATAGTCTCGGCAACCCATTCCCCGAAGGCTCAACACTCTCCTCGTAGATAGGATGGCGAACGTTCTCGTTTCCAAAGGCATCCTAGAAGTGAAGTGTGATGAATTCATTAAAAGAAGATACAAGATTGTAGATCCAAGGCTAACTTCTACTACAATAACACTGTCAAGGCTCTTTAATGTTGATGTATAACTATGTATAGCTTTTAATTCATGTGTCGTGCAATTCAAATAAATAAAAATTAATACCTTGTATCCGATTAAGTCATAGCATGTGTATGTTTATAATCGTATATACTGATTGTGGAAAGATTTTTAATGGTAGAAAATAGGAATTTAATATAAGACGATGCAAGCTTGACGTATCTTAGCTTTTGCACGTTCCGGAATGCAGAGAATAGTTAAATTTATCCCTTTTCTAAATTAAAGGATGAAATATTGAAATTAATGAATTTTGAACTACCGCTAAACATTTATCTCGCTTCTGATTGGCTGAGAATTATACCACCGCTGTCAGTGCAGCAGCTGTATTGTTAATTTGTATGCCAGTTATTACTTTACCTCATGACCGATTGAATATCACCAAAATTTCTGTCTTCTTTTATGTCGACTGCCAGCAATGGCGGTTTTCTTGAAATCGGACTAATAAAGTCGACGATGCTTATGAATTCAGTATTCTTGTGCAGTAAGACTCACGTAGTAGGTAAAAGTCATAATAAATACTAGTCTTCATTAAAATTTAATCGGTTTCGAATAACCTCATGTTTGTTTTCGAAAATCTTTCTTGAATTTTAGATTCCCGCCGGTGACAATCGCGTCTCGAAATGCCACCGTGCGTAATGCACTTTCCGCAGCGACCTCACCGTGTCAACATCCTCCCTTTCACCAGTCATTCATTTTCCCTTTTCTCTAATTTAATGCACCCTATTGAGGATAAAATCATCCTCATTAAAACTATGAAGATACGCCCTTGCTCCCTGGGCGAAGAAACGCCTTCGGAAACTTAATAAAGTTCGCATTGTAGCGATAAGTTACGAGCCCATATGTACGATACAGCCGAGAGATTATTAATCCGTCGATCAATAATGCCGTTATTAGTATTAATCTAGCCTTTTTTTCTAATTTGGTGAAGGAACCTCGAATGGCGATGAATAGGAATCTAGGTATTCGAAACGCTTCGCACGGTAGCGATCGGTAAATAAAATTCCATCCGCACATTCTTGTCATCGAGGGCAAAGAGCGTTCGAAATGTTTTTCAATGGGACGTTCCTTACCTTGCTTAGCCTTTCGACTGAACCTCGCTTCCTTACTGTAAGCTGTGCCGCTCGATCTGCTCTGGGATGACGATGCCTTCCTCTACGAAGCTGCCGTCAATCTAATCAATCTTTTATGTGCACCGCTAACCACAGAACGCAATAACATTGCCACAGCACTTAATCCAGGAGAAACTTGGAGATTTGATAGCAATTCCATTGATGGAAAACGGCGTTTCACAAGCAACTCGATTCACGAATTCCAACAACGAACTGTGCTCACTACCGATAACCTCCCAAAGAGGCGACACTTGTACGATAACTTGGCCCTCTGTCGGATTTCGGATATTTCCGTATGACGAACGATGTCGATCTCTTTCAGCCTTTCCTCATTTCTGCGTAGGGAATCTAAACTATTGAAACCCTCTTTGGATTCCCTTTTTCGAACAGTAAAGTTGGATCGAGTGTCATTCTACGCAAAAATACTTTTCGAGGAGGCATCGCGTTCCTCGGGAAAAGAACGAAAATAATACGTAAGAAAGAGATTAAAGCGAGAGTAAGTTTCCGCTGTGAATGGATACAGAATAGGAAGGGAGGAAGATACGGTCATCTGAAAAGTCGTTGGAACATTCACGAGGACTTCTTTGTATGCACCAATTGCATTGCCTAGATCATTGTAATCTCTGAATCTTTTCTTCGAAGGCAGCTCGAGAAACTATAAATAGCGGACTTGTTGGTCTATTGCATCTCTCCCGCGACAACGCGGAACGATCATTTTCGACAGCAGCCACATGAATTTACTACTTGGGTGGGTATTCAGATTCGTCTCATGGTCCAACTACCGCTCGTTCTTCAGATTAGCTTGTCATTTCCGATGCGTTTGTAATCGAGCGCCTCTTGTATTCGAGATATAAAGGCAGGTAGCGAATGACGTGACCTGAGCGTGAATTGGATGCGTCGAGCAGAGGATGTGAGTCCGTTTAAAAGATGGCACATCTTAAAAGTGATTGTTTCACTGTTCGTTGGAAATAAACGAATGCAATTGGATCATAGATAATGTTTATTTAGAACAAGACAAAATTTACAGCAAAGGCATCAATTTTCCGTCCATTTTGTCCACAATAGAAGCCGATCTACTCCTTCCCACTTTTTGTTGTTCGTCCATGTGTGAGGAATAAACCATCCACGTCTGGCAAACTGTGCTGAGCTGTAGTTGCTGTATGGAAATCCTTTCCCAGCAGGTTTTGGAAGCGGCTGAAAAGGGAGATTTTTTTAAAATTAGGGCACTGTAGGAATTACTTGGTTCACAGTCAGAATGAAAGGGCGCTGTAGCATCATCCTTTTCACGATAACTTTGCATATGGAATGTAAACGGTACGGTTCAGTATTTCGACATAATCAGCAACGCTTAGATGAATATAAGAAATCATAGCAAAGCGCGATGGCTAAAGGATTCGGAGGGAAATGCGAAAGGTACCACTGCAAGTGTGGGAGCTCAAAAGACTGCAGCGCTGATTCCCGTGGGAAGAATTACTTTAACTGAAGCCCCTGCGAGGAAGTAGGAAACTCCAATAACGAAGCGGTTCTATCCCACAAGTCCCTAGGCAAGCTGGATTCCATCGTAAGATTCTCCAAAGAGATGTATGGTGACATGAATCCGTAACCGGTGATAATACCTTCTGGAGAAATATTTATGAGCTATGTGAAAGGGGAAGGTGAAAACCGGAAAACTTAGCCAAGGAATTTAAGACCAAGGAAATGATGTTGATAGCGAAGGAAAAAAGCCTTATAGATCGTCTAAGTCTCGGCTAAAATGCAGACAAGAAAAGCAGAAATTCCCAGCAAGCCCTCAGGAAGATGGGCCAATTTGCAGGGAACCATTGCAGGCCTTGGATCTATATAAGGTAGTGAATGCAACTGGGATGGCTGAAACATGTTTACCCTTCGTAATTGCACTCTCTTTCTGTGGCTGATGAGGACTTGGGAAATGCATTTGGTTATTGTTGAGTGAAAGGAGATCCTGCCAAATATCAGTAAAGAAGTGTGTGACGATCGAGGACTTTTCAGAAATCCTCGTCCCTTCTCGGAGGATAAGTGCATGAATGGAGTCGGAGAAGAGGGTGTTTACAGGCCTTAAAGAAGGAAAATGCCAATGTTTCCGTGTGGAAAGCAGAATGAGGGATGAACTTAATTTTTTCTCAGTGATTGGGCTTGGAGCTAACGGGGTGCTGAAACGAAAAATAAAGTCCATGCAATCGACGATGAACATACTGAACGGAGGCGCTCACATTGACGGAAATCATGAGAAATGGAAACTTTTGTCAATGAAGGAAAGGATACAGCTGCATATGTAACAGCTCGAAGAGTAAAGATAGTGCAATTTACTTCGTTGCGGCGTCTTCCTAGTGGCTGAACATACGTTGGAAGAGCCAAGAAATATATGGTCGAAACCAATGAAATACCAACAAGGAAGATGGCACTCATAGCTCCGAGAATGTAAGTTTGAAGCATTGAAAAGAATGAAGAAGTGAATGAATGAAGAAGTGAACAAGCTATCATTGAATTCAGCCTGGGAATGCTAGGAGGCATGATGGAATTCAGCAAAACATTGCAACGCTGCACCGAAAATAATTCAAAGGAAAAACTCACGACTTGGTATATAACAGTCGGCTGGAAAACCTGGACATAAGATGCATGGATAGATGGGGGACATACGATGGCAATGGAAGTAGTTCCAATACCCAGAATGATCCAGATTAGGAGATGAAAAGAGTGCCTGCTGAAATGATGTGAATTTGCTTCATGTCAACTTCATGGTCAAATGAAGGAAGATGTAACAAAAGTAAGGGAGGAGAAATGAAAAAGTTAAACAACAAAGACAGACCCAACTGCCAGTGGAAATGAAACTAAAGAGGATGATGGTGAATGCTCAATTCTTGCTGTTCATATAGATTCCTTGTAATTGATTTGCAACAAAAAATATCATGTTCTGCCTTCACTAATATGTAACCCTTCAATTCAATTGCGTGGAAGGAATATTATGACCAGTTTGAGGTCATAGCTTGAAAAGGCAATGTACTCACACAGTCCAAGTTGTAAACAATTTCCTCCATCATCTGAGAATAGTCTCGGCAACCCATTCCCCGAAGGCTCAACACTCTCCTCGTAGATAGGATGGCGAACGTTCTCGTTTCCAAAGGCATCCTAGAAGTGAAGTGTGATGAATTCATTAAAAGAAGATACAAGATTGTAGATCCAAGGCTAACTTCTACTACAATAACACTGTCAAGGCTCTTTATTGTTGATGTATAACTATGTATAGCTTTTAATTCATGTGTCGTGCAATTCAAATAAATAAAAATTAATACCTTGTATCCGATTAAGTCATAGCATGTGTATGTTTATAATCGTATATACTGATTGTGGAAAGATTTTTAATGGTAGAAAATAGGAATTTAATATAAGACGATGCAAGCTTGACGTATCTTAGCTTTTGCACGTTCCGGAATGCAGAGAATAGTTAAATTTATCCCTTTTCTAAATTAAAGGATGAAATATTGAAATTAATGAATTTTGAACTACCGCTAAACATTTATCTCGCTTCTGATTGGCTGAGAATTATACCACCGCTGTCAGTGCAGCAGCTGTATTGTTAATTTGTATGCCAGTTATTACTTTACCTCATGACCGATTGAATATCACCAAAATTTCTGTCTTCTTTTATGTCGACTGCCAGCAATGGCGGTTTTCTTGAAATCGGACTAATAAAGTCGACGATGCTTATGAATTCAGTATTCTTGTGCAGTAAGACTCACGTAGTAGGTAAAAGTCATAATAAATACTAGTCTTCATTAAAATTTAATCGGTTTCGAATAACCTCATGTTTGTTTTCGAAAATCTTTCTTGAATTTTAGATTCCCGCCGGTGACAATCGCGTCTCGAAATGCCACCGTGCGTAATGCACTTTCCGCAGCGACCTCACCGTGTCAACATCCTCCCTTTCACCAGTCATTCATTTTCCCTTTTCTCTAATTTAATGCACCCTATTGAGGATAAAATCATCCTCATTAAAACTATGAAGATACGCCCTTGCTCCCTGGGCGAAGAAACGCCTTCGGAAACTTAATAAAGTTCGCATTGTAGCGATAAGTTACGAGCCCATATGTACGATACAGCCGAGAGATTATTAATCCGTCGATCAATAATGCCGTTATTAGTATTAATCTAGCCTTTTTTTCTAATTTGGTGAAGGAACCTCGAATGGCGATGAATAGGAATCTAGGTATTCGAAACGCTTCGCACGGTAGCGATCGGTAAATAAAATTCCATCCGCACATTCTTGTCATCGAGGGCAAAGAGCGTTCGAAATGTTTTTCAATGGGACGTTCCTTACCTTGCTTAGCCTTTCGACTGAACCTCGCTTCCTTACTGTGAGCTGTGCCGCTCGATCTGCTCTGGGATGACGATGCCTTCCTCTACGAAGCTGCCGTCAATCTAATCAATCTTTTATGTGCACCGCTAACCACAGAACGCAATAACATTGCCACAACACTTAATCCAGGAGAAACTTGGAGATTTGATAGCAATTCCATTGATGGAAAACGGCGTTTCACAAGCAACTCGATTCACGAATTCCAACAACGAACTGTGCTCACTACCGATAACCTCCCAAAGAGGCGACACTTGTACGATAACTTGGCCCTCTGTCGGATTTCGGATATTTCCGTATGACGAACGATGTCGATCTCTTTCAGCCTTTCCTCATTTCTGCGTAGGGAATCTAAACTATTGAAACCCTCTTTGGATTCCCTTTTTCGAACAGTAAAGTTGGATCGAGTGTCATTCTACGCAAAAATACTTTTCGAGGAGGCATCGCGTTCCTCGGGAAAAGAACGAAAATAATACGTAAGAAAGAGATTAAAGCGAGAGTAAGTTTCCGCTGTGAATGGATACAGAATAGGAAGGGAGGAAGATACGGTCATCTGAAAAGTCGTTGGAACATTCACGAGGACTTCTTTGTATGCACCAATTGCATTGCCTAGATCATTGTAATCTCTGAATCTTTTCTTCGAAGGCAGCTCGAGAAACTATAAATAGCGGACTTGTTGGTCTATTGCATCTCTCCCGCGACAACGCGGAACGATCATTTTCGACAGCAGCCACATGAATTTACTACTTGGGTGGGTATTCAGATTCGTCTCATGGTCCAACTACCGCTCGTTCTTCAGATTAGCTTGTCATTTCCGATGCGTTTGTAATCGAGCGCCTCTTGTATTCGAGATATAAAGGCAGGTAGCGAATGACGTGACCTGAGCGTGAATTGGATGCGTCGAGCAGAGGATGTGAGTCCGTTTAAAAGATGGCACATCTTAAAAGTGATTGTTTCACTGTTCGTTGGAAATAAACGAATGCAATTGGATCATAGATAATGTTTATTTAGAACAAGACAAAATTTACAGCAAAGGCATCAATTTTCCGTCCATTTTGTCCACAATAGAAGCCGATCTACTCCTTCCCACTTTTTGTTGTTCGTCCATGTGTGAGGAATAAACCATCCACGTCTGGCAAACTGTGCTGAGCTGTAGTTGCTGTATGGAAATCCTTTCCCAGCAGGTTTTGGAAGCGGCTGAAAAGGGAGATTTTTTTAAAATTAGGGCACTGTAGGAATTACTTGGTTCACAGTCAGAATGAAAGGGCGCTGTAGCATCATCCTTTTCACGATAACTTTGCATATGGAATGTAAACGGTACGGTTCAGTATTTCGACATAATCAGCAACGCTTAGATGAATATAAGAAATCATAGCAAAGCGCGATGGCTAAAGGATTCGGAGGGAAATGCGAAAGGTACCACTGCAAGTGTGGGAGCTCAAAAGACTGCAGCGCTGATTCCCGTGGGAAGAATTACTTTAACTGAAGCCCCTGCGAGGAAGTAGGAAACTCCAATAACGAAGCGGTTCTATCCCACAAGTCCCTAGGCAAGCTGGATTCCATCGTAAGATTCTCCAAAGAGATGTATGGTGACATGAATCCGTAACCGGTGATAATACCTTCTGGAGAAATATTTATGAGCTATGTGAAAGGGGAAGGTGAAAACCGGAAAACTTAGCCAAGGAATTTAAGACCAAGGAAATGATGTTGATAGCGAAGGAAAAAAGCCTTATAGATCGTCTAAGTCTCGGCTAAAATGCAGACAAGAAAAGCAGAAATTCCCAGCAAGCCCTCAGGAAGATGGGCCAATTTGCAGGGAACCATTGCAGGCCTTGGATCTATATAAGGTAGTGAATGCAACTGGGATGGCTGAAACATGTTTACCCTTCGTAATTGCACTCTCTTTCTGTGGCTGATGAGGACTTGGGAAATGCATTTGGTTATTGTTGAGTGAAAGGAGATCCTGCCAAATATCAGTAAAGAAGTGTGTGACGATCGAGGACTTTTCAGAAATCCTCGTCCCTTCTCGGAGGATAAGTGCATGAATGGAGTCGGAGAAGAGGGTGTTTACAGGCCTTAAAGAAGGAAAATGCCAATGTTTCCGTGTGGAAAGCAGAATGAGGGATGAACTTAATTTTTTCTCAGTGATTGGGCTTGGAGCTAACGGGGTGCTGAAACGAAAAATAAAGTCCATGCAATCGACGATGAACATACTGAACGGAGGCGCTCACATTGACGGAAATCATGAGAAATGGAAACTTTTGTCAATGAAGGAAAGGATACAGCTGCATATGTAACAGCTCGAAGAGTAAAGATAGTGCAATTTACTTCGTTGCGGCGTCTTCCTAGTGGCTGAACATACGTTGGAAGAGCCAAGAAATATATGGTCGAAACCAATGAAATACCAACAAGGAAGATGGCACTCATAGCTCCGAGAATGTAAGTTTGAAGCATTGAAAAGAATGAAGAAGTGAATGAATGAAGAAGTGAACAAGCTATCATTGAATTCAGCCTGGGAATGCTAGGAGGCATGATGGAATTCAGCAAAACATTGCAACGCTGCACCGAAAATAATTCAAAGGAAAAACTCACGACTTGGTATATAACAGTCGGCTGGAAAACCTGGACATAAGATGCATGGATAGATGGGGGACATACGATGGCAATGGAAGTAGTTCCAATACCCAGAATGATCCAGATTAGGAGATGAAAAGAGTGCCTGCTGAAATGATGTGAATTTGCTTCATGTCAACTTCATGGTCAAATGAAGGAAGATGTAACAAAAGTAAGGGAGGAGAAATGAAAAAGTTAAACAACAAAGACAGACCTAACTGCCAGTGGAAATGAAACTAAAGAGGATGATGGTGAATGCTCAATTCTTGCTGTTCATATAGATTCCTTGTAATTGATTTGCAACAAAAAATATCATGTTCTGCCTTCACTAATATGTAACCCTTCAATTCAATTGCGTGGAAGGAATATTATGACCAGTTTGAGGTCATAGCTTGAAAAGGCAATGTACTCACACAGTCCAAGTTGTAAACAATTTCCTCCATCATCTGAGAATAGTCTCGGCAACCCATTCCCCGAAGGCTCAACACTCTCCTCGTAGATAGGATGGCGAACGTTCTCGTTTCCAAAGGCATCCTAGAAGTGAAGTGTGATGAATTCATTAAAAGAAGATACAAGATTGTAGATCCAAGGCTAACTTCTACTACAATAACACTGTCAAGGCTCTTTATTGTTGATGTATAACTATGTATAGCTTTTAATTCATGTGTCGTGCAATTCAAATAAATAAAAATTAATACCTTGTATCCGATTAAGTCATAGCATGTGTATGTTTATAATCGTATATACTGATTGTGGAAAGATTTTTAATGGTAGAAAATAGGAATTTAATATAAGACGATGCAAGCTTGACGTATCTTAGCTTTTGCACGTTCCGGAATGCAGAGAATAGTTAAATTTATCCCTTTTCTAAATTAAAGGATGAAATATTGAAATTAATGAATTTTGAACTACCGCTAAACATTTATCTCGCTTCTGATTGGCTGAGAATTATACCACCGCTGTCAGTGCAGCAGCTGTATTGTTAATTTGTATGCCAGTTATTACTTTACCTCATGACCGATTGAATATCACCAAAATTTCTGTCTTCTTTTATGTCGACTGCCAGCAATGGCGGTTTTCTTGAAATCGGACTAATAAAGTCGACGATGCTTATGAATTCAGTATTCTTGTGCAGTAAGACTCACGTAGTAGGTAAAAGTCATAATAAATACTAGTCTTCATTAAAATTTAATCGGTTTCGAATAACCTCATGTTTGTTTTCGAAAATCTTTCTTGAATTTTAGATTCCCGCCGGTGACAATCGCGTCTCGAAATGCCACCGTGCGTAATGCACTTTCCGCAGCGACCTCACCGTGTCAACATCCTCCCTTTCACCAGTCATTCATTTTCCCTTTTCTCTAATTTAATGCACCCTATTGAGGATAAAATCATCCTCATTAAAACTATGAAGATACGCCCTTGCTCCCTGGGCGAAGAAACGCCTTCGGAAACTTAATAAAGTTCGCATTGTAGCGATAAGTTACGAGCCCATATGTACGATACAGCCGAGAGATTATTAATCCGTCGATCAATAATGCCGTTATTAGTATTAATCTAGCCTTTTTTTCTAATTTGGTGAAGGAACCTCGAATGGCGATGAATAGGAATCTAGGTATTCGAAACGCTTCGCACGGTAGCGATCGGTAAATAAAATTCCATCCGCACATTCTTGTCATCGAGGGCAAAGAGCGTTCGAAATGTTTTTCAATGGGACGTTCCTTACCTTGCTTAGCCTTTCGACTGAACCTCGCTTCCTTACTGTGAGCTGTGCCGCTCGATCTGCTCTGGGATGACGATGCCTTCCTCTACGAAGCTGCCGTCAATCTAATCAATCTTTTATGTGCACCGCTAACCACAGAACGCAATAACATTGCCACAACACTTAATCCAGGAGAAACTTGGAGATTTGATAGCAATTCCATTGATGGAAAACGGCGTTTCACAAGCAACTCGATTCACGAATTCCAACAACGAACTGTGCTCACTACCGATAACCTCCCAAAGAGGCGACACTTGTACGATAACTTGGCCCTCTGTCGGATTTCGGATATTTCCGTATGACGAACGATGTCGATCTCTTTCAGCCTTTCCTCATTTCTGCGTAGGGAATCTAAACTATTGAAACCCTCTTTGGATTCCCTTTTTCGAACAGTAAAGTTGGATCGAGTGTCATTCTACGCAAAAATACTTTTCGAGGAGGCATCGCGTTCCTCGGGAAAAGAACGAAAATAATACGTAAGAAAGAGATTAAAGCGAGAGTAAGTTTCCGCTGTGAATGGATACAGAATAGGAAGGGAGGAAGATACGGTCATCTGAAAAGTCGTTGGAACATTCACGAGGACTTCTTTGTATGCACCAATTGCATTGCCTAGATCATTGTAATCTCTGAATCTTTTCTTCGAAGGCAGCTCGAGAAACTATAAATAGCGGACTTGTTGGTCTATTGCATCTCTCCCGCGACAACGCGGAACGATCATTTTCGACAGCAGCCACATGAATTTACTACTTGGGTGGGTATTCAGATTCGTCTCATGGTCCAACTACCGCTCGTTCTTCAGATTAGCTTGTCATTTCCGATGCGTTTGTAATCGAGCGCCTCTTGTATTCGAGATATAAAGTCAGGTAGCGAATGACGTGACCTGAGCGTGAATTGGATGCGTCGAGCAGAGGATGTGAGTCCGTTTAAAAGATGGCACATCTTAAAAGTGATTGTTTCACTGTTCGTTGGAAATAAACGAATGCAATTGGATCATAGATAATGTTTATTTAGAACAAGACAAAATTTACAGCAAAGGCATCAATTTTCCGTCCATTTTGTCCACAATAGAAGCCGATCTACTCCTTCCCACTTTTTGTTGTTCGTCCATGTGTGAGGAATAAACCATCCACGTCTGGCAAACTGTGCTGAGCTGTAGTTGCTGTATGGAAATCCTTTCCCAGCAGGTTTTGGAAGCGGCTGAAAAGGGAGATTTTTTTAAAATTAGGGCACTGTAGGAATTACTTGGTTCACAGTCAGAATGAAAGGGCGCTGTAGCATCATCCTTTTCACGATAACTTTGCATATGGAATGTAAACGGTACGGTTCAGTATTTCGACATAATCAGCAACGCTTAGATGAATATAAGAAATCATAGCAAAGCGCGATGGCTAAAGGATTCGGAGGGAAATGCGAAAGGTACCACTGCAAGTGTGGGAGCTCAAAAGACTGCAGCGCTGATTCCCGTGGGAAGAATTACTTTAACTGAAGCCCCTGCGAGGAAGTAGGAAACTCCAATAACGAAGCGGTTCTATCCCACAAGTCCCTAGGCAAGCTGGATTCCATCGTAAGATTCTCCAAAGAGATGTATGGTGACATGAATCCGTAACCGGTGATAATACCTTCTGGAGAAATATTTATGAGCTATGTGAAAGGGGAAGGTGAAAACCGGAAAACTTAGCCAAGGAATTTAAGACCAAGGAAATGATGTTGATAGCGAAGGAAAAAAGCCTTATAGATCGTCTAAGTCTCGGCTAAAATGCAGACAAGAAAAGCAGAAATTCCCAGCAAGCCCTCAGGAAGATGGGCCAATTTGCAGGGAACCATTGCAGGCCTTGGATCTATATAAGGTAGTGAATGCAACTGGGATGGCTGAAACATGTTTACCCTTCGTAATTGCACTCTCTTTCTGTGGCTGATGAGGACTTGGGAAATGCATTTGGTTATTGTTGAGTGAAAGGAGATCCTGCCAAATATCAGTAAAGAAGTGTGTGACGATCGAGGACTTTTCAGAAATCCTCGTCCCTTCTCGGAGGATAAGTGCATGAATGGAGTCGGAGAAGAGGGTGTTTACAGGCCTTAAAGAAGGAAAATGCCAATGTTTCCGTGTGGAAAGCAGAATGAGGGATGAACTTAATTTTTTCTCAGTGATTGGGCTTGGAGCTAACGGGGTGCTGAAACGAAAAATAAAGTCCATGCAATCGACGATGAACATACTGAACGGAGGCGCTCACATTGACGGAAATCATGAGAAATGGAAACTTTTGTCAATGAAGGAAAGGATACAGCTGCATATGTAACAGCTCGAAGAGTAAAGATAGTGCAATTTACTTCGTTGCGGCGTCTTCCTAGTGGCTGAACATACGTTGGAAGAGCCAAGAAATATATGGTCGAAACCAATGAAATACCAACAAGGAAGATGGCACTCATAGCTCCGAGAATGTAAGTTTGAAGCATTGAAAAGAATGAAGAAGTGAATGAATGAAGAAGTGAACAAGCTATCATTGAATTCAGCCTGGGAATGCTAGGAGGCATGATGGAATTCAGCAAAACATTGCAACGCTGCACCGAAAATAATTCAAAGGAAAAACTCACGACTTGGTATATAACAGTCGGCTGGAAAACCTGGACATAAGATGCATGGATAGATGGGGGACATACGATGGCAATGGAAGTAGTTCCAATACCCAGAATGATCCAGATTAGGAGATGAAAAGAGTGCCTGCTGAAATGATGTGAATTTGCTTCATGTCAACTTCATGGTCAAATGAAGGAAGATGTAACAAAAGTAAGGGAGGAGAAATGAAAAAGTTAAACAACAAAGACAGACCTAACTGCCAGTGGAAATGAAACTAAAGAGGATGATGGTGAATGCTCAATTCTTGCTGTTCATATAGATTCCTTGTAATTGATTTGCAACAAAAAATATCATGTTCTGCCTTCACTAATATGTAACCCTTCAATTCAATTGCGTGGAAGGAATATTATGACCAGTTTGAGGTCATAGCTTGAAAAGGCAATGTACTCACACAGTCCAAGTTGTAAACAATTTCCTCCATCATCTGAGAATAGTCTCGGCAACCCATTCCCCGAAGGCTCAACACTCTCCTCGTAGATAGGATGGCGAACGTTCTCGTTTCCAAAGGCATCCTAGAAGTGAAGTGTGATGAATTCATTAAAAGAAGATACAAGATTGTAGATCCAAGGCTAACTTCTACTACAATAACACTGTCAAGGCTCTTTATTGTTGATGTATAACTATGTATAGCTTTTAATTCATGTGTCGTGCAATTCAAATAAATAAAAATTAATACCTTGTATCCGATTAAGTCATAGCATGTGTATGTTTATAATCGTATATACTGATTGTGGAAAGATTTTTAATGGTAGAAAATAGGAATTTAATATAAGACGATGCAAGCTTGACGTATCTTAGCTTTTGCACGTTCCGGAATGCAGAGAATAGTTAAATTTATCCCTTTTCTAAATTAAAGGATGAAAAATTGAAATTAATGAATTTTGAACTACCGCTAAACATTTATCTCGCTTCTGATTGGCTGAGAATTATACCACCGCTGTCAGTGCAGCAGCTGTATTGTTAATTTGTATGCCAGTTATTACTTTACCTCATGACCGATTGAATATCACCAAAATTTCTGTCTTCTTTTATGTCGACTGCCAGCAATGGCGGTTTTCTTGAAATCGGACTAATAAAGTCGACGATGCTTATGAATTCAGTATTCTTGTGCAGTAAGACTCACGTAGTAGGTAAAAGTCATAATAAATACTAGTCTTCATTAAAATTTAATCGGTTTCGAATAACCTCATGTTTGTTTTCGAAAATCTTTCTTGAATTTTAGATTCCCGCCGGTGACAATCGCGTCTCGAAATGCCACCGTGCGTAATGCACTTTCCGCAGCGACCTCACCGTGTCAACATCCTCCCTTTCACCAGTCATTCATTTTCCCTTTTCTCTAATTTAATGCACCCTATTGAGGATAAAATCATCCTCATTAAAACTATGAAGATACGCCCTTGCTCCCTGGGCGAAGAAACGCCTTCGGAAACTTAATAAAGTTCGCATTGTAGCGATAAGTTACGAGCCCATATGTACGATACAGCCGAGAGATTATTAATCCGTCGATCAATAATGCCGTTATTAGTATTAATCTAGCCTTTTTTTCTAATTTGGTGAAGGAACCTCGAATGGCGATGAATAGGAATCTAGGTATTCGAAACGCTTCGCACGGTAGCGATCGGTAAATAAAATTCCATCCGCACATTCTTGTCATCGAGGGCAAAGAGCGTTCGAAATGTTTTTCAATGGGACGTTCCTTACCTTGCTTAGCCTTTCGACTGAACCTCGCTTCCTTACTGTAAGCTGTGCCGCTCGATCTGCTCTGGGATGACGATGCCTTCCTCTACGAAGCTGCCGTCAATCTAATCAATCTTTTATGTGCACCGCTAACCACAGAACGCAATAACATTGCCACAACACTTAATCCAGGAGAAACTTGGAGATTTGATAGCAATTCCATTGATGGAAAACGGCGTTTCACAAGCAACTCGATTCACGAATTCCAACAACGAACTGTGCTCACTACCGATAACCTCCCAAAGAGGCGACACTTGTACGATAACTTGGCCCTCTGTCGGATTTCGGATATTTCCGTATGACGAACGATGTCGATCTCTTTCAGCCTTTCCTCATTTCTGCGTAGGGAATCTAAACTATTGAAACCCTCTTTGGATTCCCTTTTTCGAACAGTAAAGTTGGATCGAGTGTCATTCTACGCAAAAATACTTTTCGAGGAGGCATCGCGTTCCTCGGGAAAAGAACGAAAATAATACGTAAGAAAGAGATTAAAGCGAGAGTAAGTTTCCGCTGTGAATGGATACAGAATAGGAAGGGAGGAAGATACGGTCATCTGAAAAGTCGTTGGAACATTCACGAGGACTTCTTTGTATGCATCAATTGCATTGCCTAGATCATTGTAATCTCTGAATCTTTTCTTCGAAGGCAGCTCGAGAAACTATAAATAGCGGACTTGTTGGTCTATTGCATCTCTCCCGCGACAACGCGGAACGATCATTTTCGACAGCAGCCACATGAATTTACTACTTGGGTGGGTATTCAGATTCGTCTCATGGTCCAACTACCGCTCGTTCTTCAGATTAGCTTGTCATTTCCGATGCGTTTGTAATCGAGCGCCTCTTGTATTCGAGATATAAAGGCAGGTAGCGAATGACGTGACCTGAGCGTGAATTGGATGCGTCGAGCAGAGGATGTGAGTCCGTTTAAAAGATGGCACATCTTAAAAGTGATTGTTTCACTGTTCGTTGGAAATAAACGAATGCAATTGGATCATAGATAATGTTTATTTAGAACAAGACAAAATTTACAGCAAAGGCATCAATTTTCCGTCCATTTTGTCCACAATAGAAGCCGATCTACTCCTTCCCACTTTTTGTTGTTCGTCCATGTGTGAGGAATAAACCATCCACGTCTGGCAAACTGTGCTGAGCTGTAGTTGCTGTATGGAAATCCTTTCCCAGCAGGTTTTGGAAGCGGCTGAAAAGGGAGATTTTTTTAAAATTAGGGCACTGTAGGAATTACTTGGTTCACAGTCAGAATGAAAGGGCGCTGTAGCATCATCCTTTTCACGATAACTTTGCATATGGAATGTAAACGGTACGGTTCAGTATTTCGACATAATCAGCAACGCTTAGATGAATATAAGAAATCATAGCAAAGCGCGATGGCTAAAGGATTCGGAGGGAAATGCGAAAGGTACCACTGCAAGTGTGGGAGCTCAAAAGACTGCAGCGCTGATTCCCGTGGGAAGAATTACTTTAACTGAAGCCCCTGCGAGGAAGTAGGAAACTCCAATAACGAAGCGGTTCTATCCCACAAGTCCCTAGGCAAGCTGGATTCCATCGTAAGATTCTCCAAAGAGATGTATGGTGACATGAATCCGTAACCGGTGATAATACCTTCTGGAGAAATATTTATGAGCTATGTGAAAGGGGAAGGTGAAAACCGGAAAACTTAGCCAAGGAATTTAAGACCAAGGAAATGATGTTGATAGCGAAGGAAAAAAGCCTTATAGATCGTCTAAGTCTCGGCTAAAATGCAGACAAGAAAAGCAGAAATTCCCAGCAAGCCCTCAGGAAGATGGGCCAATTTGCAGGGAACCATTGCAGGCCTTGGATCTATATAAGGTAGTGAATGCAACTGGGATGGCTGAAACATGTTTACCCTTCGTAATTGCACTCTCTTTCTGTGGCTGATGAGGACTTGGGAAATGCATTTGGTTATTGTTGAGTGAAAGGAGATCCTGCCAAATATCAGTAAAGAAGTGTGTGACGATCGAGGACTTTTCAGAAATCCTCGTCCCTTCTCGGAGGATAAGTGAATGAATGGAGTCGGAGAAGAGGGTGTTTACAGGCCTTAAAGAAGGAAAATGCCAATGTTTCCGTGTGGAAAGCAGAATGAGGGATGAACTTAATT
This sequence comes from Pantala flavescens, assembly GCA_020796165.1. Classification (NCBI taxonomy): domain Eukaryota; kingdom Metazoa; phylum Arthropoda; class Insecta; order Odonata; family Libellulidae; genus Pantala; species Pantala flavescens. The sequence continues at coordinate 63,199,052 of CM036879.1, read as the reverse complement.
TTTTCTCAGTGATTGGGCTTGGAGCTAACGGGGTGCTGAAACGAAAAATAAAGTCCATGCAATCGACGATGAACATACTGAACGGAGGCGCTCACATTGACGGAAATCATGAGAAATGGAAACTTTTGTCAATGAAGGAAAGGATACAGCTGCATATGTAACAGCTCGAAGAGTAAAGATAGTGCAATTTACTTCGTTGCGGCGTCTTCCTAGTGGCTGAACATACGTTGGAAGAGCCAAGAAATATATGGTCGAAACCAATGAAATACCAACAAGGAAGATGGCACTCATAGCTCCGAGAATGTAAGTTTGAAGCATTGAAAAGAATGAAGAAGTGAATGAATGAAGAAGTGAACAAGCTATCATTGAATTCAGCCTGGGAATGCTAGGAGGCATGATGGAATTCAGCAAAACATTGCAACGCTGCACCGAAAATAATTCAAAGGAAAAACTCACGACTTGGTATATAACAGTCGGCTGGAAAACCTGGACATAAGATGCATGGATAGATGGGGGACATACGATGGCAATGGAAGTAGTTCCAATACCCAGAATGATCCAGATTAGGAGATGAAAAGAGTGCCTGCTGAAATGATGTGAATTTGCTTCATGTCAACTTCATGGTCAAATGAAGGAAGATGTAACAAAAGTAAGGGAGGAGAAATGAAAAAGTTAAACAACAAAGACAGACCTAACTGCCAGTGGAAATGAAACTAAAGAGGATGATGGTGAATGCTCAATTCTTGCTGTTCATATAGATTCCTTGTAATTGATTTGCAACAAAAAATATCATGTTCTGCCTTCACTAATATGTAACCCTTCAATTCAATTGCGTGGAAGGAATATTATGACCAGTTTGAGGTCATAGCTTGAAAAGGCAATGTACTCACACAGTCCAAGTTGTAAACAATTTCCTCCATCATCTGAGAATAGTCTCGGCAACCCATTCCCCGAAGGCTCAACACTCTCCTCGTAGATAGGATGGCGAACGTTCTCGTTTCCAAAGGCATCCTAGAAGTGAAGTGTGATGAATTCATTAAAAGAAGATACAAGATTGTAGATCCAAGGCTAACTTCTACTACAATAACACTGTCAAGGCTCTTTATTGTTGATGTATAACTATGTATAGCTTTTAATTCATGTGTCGTGCAATTCAAATAAATAAAAATTAATACCTTGTATCCGATTAAGTCATAGCATGTGTATGTTTATAATCGTATATACTGATTGTGGAAAGATTTTTAATGGTAGAAAATAGGAATTTAATATAAGACGATGCAAGCTTGACGTATCTTAGCTTTTGCACGTTCCGGAATGCAGAGAATAGTTAAATTTATCCCTTTTCTAAATTAAAGGATGAAAAATTGAAATTAATGAATTTTGAACTACCGCTAAACATTTATCTCGCTTCTGATTGGCTGAGAATTATACCACCGCTGTCAGTGCAGCAGCTGTATTGTTAATTTGTATGCCAGTTATTACTTTACCTCATGACCGATTGAATATCACCAAAATTTCTGTCTTCTTTTATGTCGACTGCCAGCAATGGCGGTTTTCTTGAAATCGGACTAATAAAGTCGACGATGCTTATGAATTCAGTATTCTTGTGCAGTAAGACTCACGTAGTAGGTAAAAGTCATAATAAATACTAGTCTTCATTAAAATTTAATCGGTTTCGAATAACCTCATGTTTGTTTTCGAAAATCTTTCTTGAATTTTAGATTCCCGCCGGTGACAATCGCGTCTCGAAATGCCACCGTGCGTAATGCACTTTCCGCAGCGACCTCACCGTGTCAACATCCTCCCTTTCACCAGTCATTCATTTTCCCTTTTCTCTAATTTAATGCACCCTATTGAGGATAAAATCATCCTCATTAAAACTATGAAGATACGCCCTTGCTCCCTGGGCGAAGAAACGCCTTCGGAAACTTAATAAAGTTCGCATTGTAGCGATAAGTTACGAGCCCATATGTACGATACAGCCGAGAGATTATTAATCCGTCGATCAATAATGCCGTTATTAGTATTAATCTAGCCTTTTTTTCTAATTTGGTGAAGGAACCTCGAATGGCGATGAATAGGAATCTAGGTATTCGAAACGCTTCGCACGGTAGCGATCGGTAAATAAAATTCCATCCGCACATTCTTGTCATCGAGGGCAAAGAGCGTTCGAAATGTTTTTCAATGGGACGTTCCTTACCTTGCTTAGCCTTTCGACTGAACCTCGCTTCCTTACTGTGAGCTGTGCCGCTCGATCTGCTCTGGGATGACGATGCCTTCCTCTACGAAGCTGCCGTCAATCTAATCAATCTTTTATGTGCACCGCTAACCACAGAACGCAATAACATTGCCACAACACTTAATCCAGGAGAAACTTGGAGATTTGATAGCAATTCCATTGATGGAAAACGGCGATGGAAAAGGACATATTTGGTTATTCTTGCTGTTCATATAGATTCCTTGTAATTGATTTGCAACAAAAAATATCATGTTCTGCCTTCACTAATATGTAACCCTTCAATTCAATTGCGTGGAAGGAATATTATGACCAGTTTGAGGTCATAGCTTGAAAAGGCAATGTACTCACACAGTCCAAGTTGTAAACAATTTCCTCCATCATCTGAGAATAGTCTCGGCAACCCATTCCCCGAAGGCTCAACACTCTCCTCGTAGATAGGATGGCGAACGTTCTCGTTTCCAAAGGCATCCTAGAAGTGAAGTGTGATGAATTCATTAAAAGAAGATACAAGATTGTAGATCCAAGGCTAACTTCTACTACAATAACACTGTCAAGGCTCTTTATTGTTGATGTATAACTATGTATAGCTTTTAATTCATGTGTCGTGCAATTCAAATAAATAAAAATTAATACCTTGTATCCGATTAAGTCATAGCATGTGTATGTTTATAATCGTATATACTGATTGTGGAAAGATTTTTAATGGTAGAAAATAGGAATTTAATATAAGACGATGCAAGCTTGACGTATCTTAGCTTTTGCACGTTCCGGAATGCAGAGAATAGTTAAATTTATCCCTTTTCTAAATTAAAGGATGAAAAATTGAAATTAATGAATTTTGAACTACCGCTAAACATTTATCTCGCTTCTGATTGGCTGAGAATTATACCACCGCTGTCAGTGCAGCAGCTGTATTGTTAATTTGTATGCCAGTTATTACTTTACCTCATGACCGATTGAATATCACCAAAATTTCTGTCTTCTTTTATGTCGACTGCCAGCAATGGCGGTTTTCTTGAAATCGGACTAATAAAGTCGACGATGCTTATGAATTCAGTATTCTTGTGCAGTAAGACTCACGTAGTAGGTAAAAGTCATAATAAATACTAGTCTTCATTAAAATTCAATCGGTTTCGAATAACCTCATGTTTGTTTTCGAAAATCTTTCTTGAATTTTAGATTCCCGCCGGTGACAATCGCGTCTCGAAATGCCACCGTGCGTAATGCACTTTCCGCAGCGACCTCACCGTGTCAACATCCTCCCTTTCACCAGTCATTCATTTTCCCTTTTCTCTAATTTAATGCACCCTATTGAGGATAAAATCATCCTCATTAAAACTATGAAGATACGCCCTTGCTCCCTGGGCGAAGAAACGCCTTCGGAAACTTAATAAAGTTCGCATTGTAGCGATAAGTTACGAGCCCATATGTACGATACAGCCGAGAGATTATTAATCCGTCGATCAATAATGCCGTTATTAGTATTAATCTAGCCTTTTTTTCTAATTTGGTGAAGGAACCTCGAATGGCGATGAATAGGAATCTAGGTATTCGAAACGCTTCGCACGGTAGCGATCGGTAAATAAAATTCCATCCGCACATTCTTGTCATCGAGGGCAAAGAGCGTTCGAAATGTTTTTCAATGGGACGTTCCTTACCTTGCTTAGCCTTTCGACTGAACCTCGCTTCCTTACTGTGAGCTGTGCCGCTCGATCTGCTCTGGGATGACGATGCCTTCCTCTACGAAGCTGCCGTCAATCTAATCAATCTTTTATGTGCACCGCTAACCACAGAACGCAATAACATTGCCACAACACTTAATCCAGGAGAAACTTGGAGATTTGATAGCAATTCCATTGATGGAAAACGGCGTTTCACAAGCAACTCGATTCACGAATTCCAACAACGAACTGTGCTCACTACCGATAACCTCCCAAAGAGGCGACACTTGTACGATAACTTGGCCCTCTGTCGGATTTCGGATATTTCCGTATGACGAACGATGTCGATCTCTTTCAGCCTTTCCTCATTTCTGCGTAGGGAATCTAAACTATTGAAACCCTCTTTGGATTCCCTTTTTCGAACAGTAAAGTTGGATCGAGTGTCATTCTACGCAAAAATACTTTTCGAGGAGGCATCGCGTTCCTCGGGAAAAGAACGAAAATAATACGTAAGAAAGAGATTAAAGCGAGAGTAAGTTTCCGCTGTGAATGGATACAGAATAGGAAGGGAGGAAGATACGGTCATCTGAAAAGTCGTTGGAACATTCACGAGGACTTCTTTGTATGCACCAATTGCATTGCCTAGATCATTGTAATCTCTGAATCTTTTCTTCGAAGGCAGCTCGAGAAACTATAAATAGCGGACTTGTTGGTCTATTGCATCTCTCCCGCGACAACGCGGAACGATCATTTTCGACAGCAGCCACATGAATTTACTACTTGGGTGGGTATTCAGATTCGTCTCATGGTCCAACTACCGCTCGTTCTTCAGATTAGCTTGTCATTTCCGATGCGTTTGTAATCGAGCGCCTCTTGTATTCGAGATATAAAGGCAGGTAGCGAATGACGTGACCTGAGCGTGAATTGGATGCGTCGAGCAGAGGATGTGAGTCCGTTTAAAAGATGGCACATCTTAAAAGTGATTGTTTCACTGTTCGTTGGAAATAAACGAATGCAATTGGATCATAGATAATGTTTATTTAGAACAAGACAAAATTTACAGCAAAGGCATCAATTTTCCGTCCATTTTGTCCACAATAGAAGCCGATCTACTCCTTCCCACTTTTTGTTGTTCGTCCATGTGTGAGGAATAAACCATCCACGTCTGGCAAACTGTGCTGAGCTGTAGTTGCTGTATGGAAATCCTTTCCCAGCAGGTTTTGGAAGCGGCTGAAAAGGGAGATTTTTTTAAAATTAGGGCACTGTAGGAATTACTTGGTTCACAGTCAGAATGAAAGGGCGCTGTAGCATCATCCTTTTCACAATAACTTTGCATATGGAATGTAAACGGTACGGTTCAGTATTTCGACATAATCAGCAACGCTTAGATGAATATAAGAAATCATAGCAAAGCGCGATGGCTAAAGGATTCGGAGGGAAATGCGAAAGGTACCACTGCAAGTGTGGGAGCTCAAAAGACTGCAGCGCTGATTCCCGTGGGAAGAATTACTTTAACTGAAGCCCCTGCGAGGAAGTAGGAAACTCCAATAACGAAGCGGTTCTATCCCACAAGTCCCTAGGCAAGCTGGATTCCATCGTAAGATTCTCCAAAGAGATGTATGGTGACATGAATCCGTAACCGGTGATAATACCTTCTGGAGAAATATTTATGAGCTATGTGAAAGGGGAAGGTGAAAACCGGAAAACTTAGCCAAGGAATTTAAGACCAAGGAAATGATGTTGATAGCGAAGGAAAAAAGCCTTATAGATCGTCTAAGTCTCGGCTAAAATGCAGACAAGAAAAGCAGAAATTCCCAGCAAGCCCTCAGGAAGATGGGCCAATTTGCAGGGAACCATTGCAGGCCTTGGATCTATATAAGGTAGTGAATGCAACTGGGATGGCTGAAACATGTTTACCCTTCGTAATTGCACTCTCTTTCTGTGGCTGATGAGGACTTGGGAAATGCATTTGGTTATTGTTGAGTGAAAGGAGATCCTGCCAAATATCAGTAAAGAAGTGTGTGACGATCGAGGACTTTTCAGAAATCCTCGTCCCTTCTCGGAGGATAAGTGCATGAATGGAGTCGGAGAAGAGGGTGTTTACAGGCCTTAAAGAAGGAAAATGCCAATGTTTCCGTGTGGAAAGCAGAATGAGGGATGAACTTAATTTTTTCTCAGTGATTGGGCTTGGAGCTAACGGGGTGCTGAAACGAAAAATAAAGTCCATGCAATCGACGATGAACATACTGAACGGAGGCGCTCACATTGACGGAAATCATGAGAAATGGAAACTTTTGTCAATGAAGGAAAGGATACAGCTGCATATGTAACAGCTCGAAGAGTAAAGATAGTGCAATTTACTTCGTTGCGGCGTCTTCCTAGTGGCTGAACATACGTTGGAAGAGCCAAGAAATATATGGTCGAAACCAATGAAATACCAACAAGGAAGATGGCACTCATAGCTCCGAGAATGTAAGTTTGAAGCATTGAAAAGAATGAAGAAGTGAATGAATGAAGAAGTGAACAAGCTATCATTGAATTCAGCCTGGGAATGCTAGGAGGCATGATGGAATTCAGCAAAACATTGCAACGCTGCACCGAAAATAATTCAAAGGAAAAACTCACGACTTGGTATATAACAGTCGGCTGGAAAACCTGGACATAAGATGCATGGATAGATGGGGGACATACGATGGCAATGGAAGTAGTTCCAATACCCAGAATGATCCAGATTAGGAGATGAAAAGAGTGCCTGCTGAAATGATGTGAATTTGCTTCATGTCAACTTCATGGTCAAATGAAGGAAGATGTAACAAAAGTAAGGGAGGAGAAATGAAAAAGTTAAACAACAAAGACAGACCTAACTGCCAGTGGAAATGAAACTAAAGAGGATGATGGTGAATGCTCAATTCTTGCTGTTCATATAGATTCCTTGTAATTGATTTGCAACAAAAAATATCATGTTCTGCCTTCACTAATATGTAACCCTTCAATTCAATTGCGTGGAAGGAATATTATGACCAGTTTGAGGTCATAGCTTGAAAAGGCAATGTACTCACACAGTCCAAGTTGTAAACAATTTCCTCCATCATCTGAGAATAGTCTCGGCAACCCATTCCCCGAAGGCTCAACACTCTCCTCGTAGATAGGATGGCGAACGTTCTCGTTTCCAAAGGCATCCTAGAAGTGAAGTGTGATGAATTCATTAAAAGAAGATACAAGATTGTAGATCCAAGGCTAACTTCTACTACAATAACACTGTCAAGGCTCTTTATTGTTGATGTATAACTATGTATAGCTTTTAATTCATGTGTCGTGCAATTCAAATAAATAAAAATTAATACCTTGTATCCGATTAAGTCATAGCATGTGTATGTTTATAATCGTATATACTGATTGTGGAAAGATTTTTAATGGTAGAAAATAGGAATTTAATATAAGACGATGCAAGCTTGACGTATCTTAGCTTTTGCACGTTCCGGAATGCAGAGAATAGTTAAATTTATCCCTTTTCTAAATTAAAGGATGAAATATTGAAATTAATGAATTTTGAACTACCGCTAAACATTTATCTCGCTTCTGATTGGCTGAGAATTATACCACCGCTGTCAGTGCAGCAGCTGTATTGTTAATTTGTATGCCAGTTATTACTTTACCTCATGACCGATTGAATATCACCAAAATTTCTGTCTTCTTTTATGTCGACTGCCAGCAATGGCGGTTTTCTTGAAATCGGACTAATAAAGTCGACGATGCTTATGAATTCAGTATTCTTGTGCAGTAAGACTCACGTAGTAGGTAAAAGTCATAATAAATACTAGTCTTCATTAAAATTTAATCGGTTTCGAATAACCTCATGTTTGTTTTCGAAAATCTTTCTTGAATTTTAGATTCCCGCCGGTGACAATCGCGTCTCGAAATGCCACCGTGCGTAATGCACTTTCCGCAGCGACCTCACCGTGTCAACATCCTCCCTTTCACCAGTCATTCATTTTCCCTTTTCTCTAATTTAATGCACCCTATTGAGGATAAAATCATCCTCATTAAAACTATGAAGATACGCCCTTGCTCCCTGGGCGAAGAAACGCCTTCGGAAACTTAATAAAGTTCGTATTGTAGCGATAAGTTACGAGCCCATATGTACGATACAGCCGAGAGATTATTAATCCGTCGATCAATAATGCCGTTATTAGTATTAATCTAGCCTTTTTTTCTAATTTGGTGAAGGAACCTCGAATGGCGATGAATAGGAATCTAGGTATTCGAAACGCTTCGCACGGTAGCGATCGGTAAATAAAATTCCATCCGCACATTCTTGTCATCGAGGGCAAAGAGCGTTCGAAATGTTTTTCAATGGGACGTTCCTTACCTTGCTTAGCCTTTCGACTGAACCTCGCTTCCTTACTGTAAGCTGTGCCGCTCGATCTGCTCTGGGATGACGATGCCTTCCTCTACGAAGCTGCCGTCAATCTAATCAATCTTTTATGTGCACCGCTAACCACAGAACGCAATAACATTGCCACAACACTTAATCCAGGAGAAACTTGGAGATTTGATAGCAATTCCATTGATGGAAAACGGCGTTTCACAAGCAACTCGATTCACGAATTCCAACAACGAACTGTGCTCACTACCGATAACCTCCCAAAGAGGCGACACTTGTACGATAACTTGGCCCTCTGTCGGATTTCGGATATTTCCGTATGACGAACGATGTCGATCTCTTTCAGCCTTTCCTCATTTCTGCGTAGGGAATCTAAACTATTGAAACCCTCTTTGGATTCCCTTTTTCGAACAGTAAAGTTGGATCGAGTGTCATTCTACGCAAAAATACTCTTCGAGGAGGCATCTCGTTCCTCGGGAAAAGAACGAAAATAATACGTAAGAAAGAGATTAAAGCGAGAGTAAGTTTCCGCTGTGTATGGATACAGAATAGGAAGGGAGGAAGATACGGTCATCTGAAAAGTCGTTGGAACATTCACGAGGACTTCTTTGTATGCACCAATTGCATTGCCTAGATCATTGTAATCTCTGAATCTTTTCTTCGAAGGCAGCTCGAGAAACTATAAATAGCGGACTTGTTGGTCTATTGCATCTCTCCCGCGACAACGCGGAACGATCATTTTCGACAGCAGCCACATGAATTTACTACTTGGGTGGGTATTCAGTTGTACGATATCTTGGTCCTCTGTCGGATTTCGGATATTACCGTTTGACGAACGATGTCGATCTCTTTCTGTCGATGCTTATAAATGCAGTATTCATTCATGAGAAATGGAAACTTTTTTTTGGAAACAGTGGACTGCAGCGCTGATTCCCGTGGGTAGAATTACTCTTACTGAAGCCCCTGCAAGGTAGTAGGAAACTCCAGTTACGAAGCTTCACTCCCCTGTTATCGAAGAAAACTGTTAGCGAAAGCGTGTTCTTCCACAAATCAGGGCGTTTGTGGCGGGTTGCTTCTCGCAAATTGCGCATTACTTGAAGGTAATATTCCTTATTGACCGTTCTACCCTGCGGCAAGAACTCATAATGCACCACGCCCCTTCAATCGAAGAAAACAGTCAGCAAAACCTTTACATTCGACCGAACTTGGCAGGCTTATTTCGGTCTTGGCTCGTGTAGCAGTTTCCATTGGGATGATGGAGCTTTGGTTTTTATATCATAACGAAAAACCCATGATTCGTCACCAGTGATGACTCTTGGAGCAAATTTGGGTTGTCATGGACAGAATCCAATAGCTCCTGAGCAATGTTACTGCGATGCTGATTTTGGCCGAAATTGAGCAATTTTGGTACAAATTTTCGGAGACACGTCTCTTGCCTAAACTATTGGTTCTAATCGAACGGCACGAGCCAATCGATATATTTAGGTCCTCAGCAACTTTTCTGACGGTGATTCGAGGATTGGCCAATACTAGTTTCTTTACTTCATCAATGTTTTCGTCTGCCGTTGATGTGCTCGGGGTCCGGGCTCTTCGTTTCTCACATCTTCTCGGTCCTTTGAGCACATTTTGTACCACCGATAAATGTTGCTTTTGTCTAAAGAAGCTTCGCCGTATGCTACAGTGAACATTCTGAATGTTTCCGCGCACTTAAAGTTTTTCTTCACACAAAATGTGATTATGGATGGATCTAAGAATTTGATAAAATTTCTTTGATCCATTTTCTGGAATAGGCAAATATCGAAGACGAGTCAAAGCCAAAACATATCCGAGCATAACAGATGTCAAGAATTAATTAAACATTGAAAATGGCCAAGAAATGGTCAAAAAAGTAAGGGACATAATTAGCAATATAACGCTACAAAAAAATCAAGAATCAATTATACGTAGCCCGCGGAAATTGAGAATTCACTATAGCTTTTGAACAGACCACGTATTCACGGGGGAGAGGTGGAGTGAAAAGTGAGTACAATGGGCGGAGAGAGAGAAATGGTGCTCAATCCTCGTTAGTCGATTCAAAATCGTTTTTAAATGTTTTTTTTTTAATAAGTAATATATTTGCGTATAGAACTAAAGAGCCGCAGTTTCATATCCAAAGAGCCGCATGTGTCTCGCGAGCCGCCGGGTTCCGACCCCTGGGTTAAGGGATAAATGATAAGCTTCGCTGGGGATGCGAAATCTCGTAGAAATCTCCATGGAAACACATATTCCAAAAAGCACCATAGTTATGCTGCTGGAAAAGTACAATAATCTGGACAAGATAGCCTTGCATATGGAGATAAATAGTTCTATATGACTAGGACTTTTGTCGGATTAATTTAGATGCCACTGAGAAATTCTAAATTTCTATTTCACTTAGTATCCAACCGATTTTTATTTGCATGGAGACTGAAATGGATTCCCGGATATACGAAGCATAAGCCCTTATAAATAAAAAATTTAGATATCCCTATATTAATAATGTGATATTATAAACTATAAATATCAAAAAAATTTTATGCAAAAAATGGGATTCTATGCAAACTGATTTATCACCCGCTTCATGGTCCGATCGTCCACTAATATCTTTTATATCACTTTGTATTAGCGCTGTGTCCATTAATTACCTCATGAGAAGCACAATACACAATGTACAGATATTCCGCTGATTGATTTAGTTTGAATAACTTATATTCCTCGAGTTTGATTACAAATCGCTCACCCCTTTTTCTTAATCCTTTCTTAGGAGGATTTGGGAATAAGACCCGGATCTGGGCGTTTCCTTCCAATCCCATGTTTCCCCTGGAAGAAGCCCATGACCTTCTTAAGATGAAAAAATGGTATTTCCCATTTTCTTGATTCCTCACTCCACCGCCCTTTTTTACCTCAAATCTGGAGGTAAAAATAAGTCTCCCTCTTACTCTCCTAAGATATATTCTCTGCAGATTCTAGATATCTACCAAATCTACTGGTGGAATATTTCCATCCTTCAGTCGCTCCTTATTCTTTGACGTTAGTTACCTTCTGCACAGAAGGTACCCTTTTCTTTTCCTTTCAGTTTTGCTTCGTTGTTTTGTTCACTCCATTATTTTGGCTTTTGGTTCTTTTCTTGAACTTTCCTGCGATTCGTTTTGATTTACAGTGAAATTTTAATGAACGATAATATTCCTTAACTTCTCCGTGTGGGCACTTGATAACACTGTTTTTAGATAAATTACTATTTTCAAATTTGGTTAAAAAAATAACTCCAGTTATAATTGATGTTGAGGTGCAACTAATCTCAAGAATTATAATTTTGGAAGATTAAATTTCATCTGTTATTCCTTTCTATTCTAAAGGATATTATCAATAAGAGACTTTTTCTAAAACCATATAAAATGACTAGTAACTATACAAAAAATTTATAAATTGTAATGGTGAAAGAAACACCTTTAATAGGTTCTTAAATATATTATGACTTTGAAACATTATATTGAAAGTGCGATTTTAAATAAAGTATCTTGTAATGATATACATAATTTGTCTTAAAAATGCTTCAAGTTTTCAGTAAAAACAATGACAGAAATATATTTTCACTATAAACTGCCTTGAGGAAGTTAGAAAATGTGACTGAAAATATATTAACGAAGACCTTTCACATAAAATATTGCTTCATCAAGAAATAATTCATCGCACAATTAGAAATGTACATTACGATAATAATAATTCAATCGTCCTATTTCTTAGTGAATAGCCATAGTAAAACGGCATTTGAAATCTTTCTTATACGGTTGTTTAATTGAGTTCACTTTCGACTTTCTTCGGTAATCAACTGTAAATCCGTTTTCCATGAGGATTCGAATTTGAAATCCATTTTTGTATTTATGCTCTGTTGGGAGTGCACTGCCGTTTACGTTGAATGTTTGAACCAGATCACGTTGGTTGTTTCGTCCGGTTGCAACAGTAATTGAATTTCTTCGCCCACAGTAGAGGAGCAGTCGAGTTTGCATCTCAAACAGATGGAGCAACCAAAGGCATTCATTTAAAGGCAACCGCTTAATGCGATAGTCAAATTCGTGCGCACTTGGGAATCTCTGAACACAAAGTGTATTACACTTCTGAGCATAATTACTCCCTGTTGATACCGATATCTCGAGGATGTGCTCATTTTAAATACGGTATTCTAAACGATGAATCGTGTGGGTTTCTAAAGCTTGAAAGATACCGATCAAACTTCTGGTTGACGTACATTATGTGCCTAAATTTCTTGACGATAGTTTCCATGGGAATCTAAGAACATTTAAATATTTTTGGAAGAAAGCATAAAATTCAATAATATTATGAGCAAATGAAGTATTTACAGATTCGCATCTAATTCCCCAAACATTTTCTACTATCAATAAAAGATTCACAAAGCACATCTTCATCATTTTCCATATCTTTCTTTCAGCTACATCTGGCGTTCTTCTCACTTTCATATATATTTTTCCTAAATCAGTCCCTCTTCTTTTCCGGTCCATCTCCATCCTTATGTCGATCCCCACCACCGCATTCTTTCATCTCCAAACCCTTTTATCCCCTTTCACTTCCATCGAAACCCATCTTCGCCAAACTCTTATTCTGCAAAATTCATCCTCTCTCCTTCGCGCTCTACCTTTTACAGTATGGATTATTTACGGGGTTTCATGAGAAAGGGAATTTCTCAATCGTGTAGTTGATCGGAGTTTGTGTTCATTGACAAATAATCCATGGAAAAGTACTCATTTCTGTGCTTTAGATCTTATTCTTTCCTAAAGAAAGGGTATTCTACACAATTCGAATAATTTCTAAATGTGCCTCTGTTTGAATATTAAACATAAACAAAGTTTTGTAGAATGAGATATTTTATTATTAATAGATCAAACATGTCTCGTTTGCCCTTATTACTAATGATCAATTTGTAACTAAGAACTATTACCTTACTTCTAGTTATTGATGAACTTAATATATGAGTTTTACATCTCGAAATATTTTTTATCTTAATATTTATCTTAAATTCAAATTCAGAAAGTCCTTTTCGGATCGTTATAAGAAATTTCCGATCCATAAAATCATATGTTTCAAATTTAGTCCGAAAATGAGTCGCATTCAATATCTTGTTGTGAATTTCGAGAAGCAATCGTAACGAGAGTCTCAAAAGGTGATCATTTCGTACGGAAACATTGAGAGAACTCCTTATCGATCTTTCATTTAGCCTTTGTGACCATACTTCTCGGGAAACCCTTCTCCTTTCAGTTTTTCTTCCAACTATTCTCACTTTTTGTCTCCTATTACTTTTCTCACCATTTCTTTCGACTCTTAGTTTCTGAGTCCTCCTGATAATTACATTTTTTTCGTCCTTGCACCTTGTCCCTTTTTTGCTGACGTATTTGAGAGGCAATGATAGAAGATGCGTTCGTATTGCGTTTCTTCAGCAGTTACTCAGAGTTTTTTATTTGCGCAGAATATATTTGGTTGCGTTACTATATGGGCCGCAAGGTTTCTTTATTATATAGAGTATTAGTACACTTGGCATACGTCAAAAAACTATAATAAAATAGGATAGTGAACTTGAGTCATCCAAGGTATTAAATAAAACAATTTTCTCTTTTTATTTAAAAGTTCAAAACTAGTATTTTTGGTTATCGAAAAATCCAAAAATTTACCTTTATGTTATAGTCATATTTTTTATAATTCATATTTTTATAATTAATTTATTAATAATAACTATCATATTTTTGATCTTCAATGTTAAATGTGAGGTAATTAAGGTCACCATTTGAAAGAGATTCCTGTTTATTTTTTCTGAATTGTGTTAAATTCTTTTGTGATTTTTATTAGTCAATAGGGCTGCGTTATAAATATATCTTTGAATTTTTATTATTATAATTACATTATTCGCTGCGAAATTCCCTCGGTCTGGTTGTAACTTACTATTGTGCGCTCGATCATTGCACATCTGAATTTTTCCGCCAGGAATATTAATAATTCCTCCAGGTTATATTTACTTTTGTTAAAAGCATTATAATTATTAATGATCTCTCGTGATTCTATTTGTAATTTGCAGATGAATTACAGCAGTTACAGTTTTTTTTTCCATCAGTAACCATTAAATATCTTGGTACGATATCCGGAAAATCGACTGCCAAATCCCCCCTCATTTATCCGAAAGGAAATCCAATGTTTTGCTGAGTGTCATCGAATGTGCCTTATTATGCAACACCGTCCCTTTGCTCCGATTACACCATATATATATGTTCTCTCATTCGCTCTCGTTTGTTTTTCTATTCTCATTTTTTTCCTTATCTCTCCAACATATGTCACGGAAACTTTTCCCTTTTCAGTTTCCTTTTTTCTCTTCTCCATGCGTCCTATTTTTTCTGACAATCATATTCTTCTACTCTCGTTGTGTTCTGGTGGTTTTAATTTTTCCGAAGGTCTCATTCACTTTTCCTTCCGAAAAGTATTTTTTTTCTCTACGTGACAATGTGGCCACATATCTTTTCTCCGCATTATATCCTTTTTACGATGCAAAGTGAACTCTAAAATCGTGCATCGGTGGAAGACGGCATGTGACCATCTGCATTACTCTCAAAACGTTTTTATGAGAGGATTGGCGTCGTAATTGTGCTGTTTTTTGCTCACATCCGAGCTGACTCCCAAAATTTTAGAATAATTTTTCCTCATGATTTCCTAAAAATTTATTATTTTATTTCCTAGTTTCTCAAAATGATATAGCTATCGGTGGCATCCTTTTCATCTGAATCAGGAAAAAAGGGAAACTCTGATCTCTTGGCAGCACTAAAAAATTAGTATTTTTTGCCCTAAAAAACGCACTTTAGGGCACGTTGTCATCATTTATATTTTGGTGATCTCATTTGTGACAAGTGTGTGAAATTTAATGTCCTATTTTGTTACTCACTCTGGAAATATTCGACGAATTGCAGATTAAAGAGTTTCCTACTATTTCCCGCTTATTTTAGACCCATTTCTAAATTCGATTCCGAACGTATTAATATGAAAGACGATTTCATTCCACTGTGAAATGGATTTTCTTCTCCCATTCGAAATTTCGATATTCGGCGTTCGGATTCAATGCTAACCGAAACACGAGAGAGGCACGTAAATCAAGTCAAACTAATTTTATTCTGACGCACGTTAACACATCACAAATTTCTTCTTCGTTAAAATAATGGATTTACACAGTATTCCACCGTCCTCCCTAACCATTATCTTCATATGTGGATGTCTACGTATCAGCTAATCGAATAAATCAATCGTGTCTTATGATCACCATTCCTTGACTGAAAACGGTCGTGTCCTAGAAAATACGATTAAAAAATGATAATCGTATTTTCTCCAATTACCTGTTATGAATTTTCACTTTGAAAATCCTTAATTAACACATTTTGTATTAAATTGCGGGAAAAGTAGTTGCAGTAATAAGTTTTGTATCTAAAGACAGGCAATTAAATCTTTTTATTATTATTTTCAACTTATATTTTCCAAAGTTCGGATTTCGTCAATCTATCGCTAAATGCGTGTATTTCAATGATTTATCAAAAAGGATAAGTTTCGCAATTTTCTCTCAATTTATATCTTATCTCCACAATTGAGTAAACTGATTTGATACCTTTCATTCAGAATATTTACCATTAGCCACAGAATAAATTTTGCGTCAAAGAAAACTTTTATTCGAACTCCTTACCTCAAGAAGATAGATTTCTTTATAAAGTGGCAATCACTCCTTGATAAATCACCCAATGGCATCCCTCCGTTTGACCTAAATTAGCTGTCTACAAAACCCACAGGTGCGAGGAGCTTTTCCTATGCATACATCTCATTCAACGTACTTAGGAAATTGCACCTTTCTTAGGCGGCAATAGTTCTACCGCCTCTCATCCACGTGTCTTATTTATTCGCATCCCCTCTTGAGTCGCTCCCAAAGGGCAGCATTCCTCAGCCATTCTTCCTCGAGTGTCCTCGTGGACTGTGCAGGGTTGCCAACTCTCCGCGTTTTAGATCAATATTCCAGCAGGGTTTGGCAGGTGGTAGGGAGGCAAGTGGGGAGGATATAGCAACCAGGTCGAGTGGTAAGTGTCGAGGTCTCGAGTGCGATAGGATCGTGACCAAAAGCCGTGAGGGTTAAGGAGGGATACGTCTTGGGAGTGCTAAGGTTGTCGTAGAATTGGGTGGATCGGTTACCATTGCGTTCAGAAGTGAGCGAACGATATCCTTCGATAAGAAATTTTGATTCTCAATGAGAACACAAAGTGGAGGATTGTCGAGCGCAGGCGGCTGTGTCTCGAGAAATGGATTAACGTTAATATTTTTTTGGCAACAGTTTTTAAAATAATAAAACTAAATTTGAAATATTAAGTAGAAACTATTGATGGATTAATTTTTATCAAAGCTGGTATCATATAATGATTAATTTTCAAAAAAATTAATTTTCTAATTCTATATTATTACATTGAGTTACACTAATGTAGGCTATTTCCGATTTGAGGTATATTTAAATTCTTCTGGTATTTTTTTTCACTATCTTTTGTTCTAAAAATACAAGGGGTTAGATGAAAGAGACTTCTTTCAGTTCTCAATCTCGACTGCAATAAATTTGATTTTTCAGCGTCTCTAAATGGGTTCAGATTCTTATATCATAGAATGAACATGAAAGATGGAGTATAGAACTGATATTTTTTCATATATTGGTCATTACTAATTTATCCACTTAAATCGCTCGTGAGCACGGAATATAGAGTAATGAGTAAAAAGCGAAAAGTTCCTTTTCAACGCAAACTAATGAATCATGCGGAATTAAGGATTACATGGTTAAGGCCTATTGTCTCAACTATGGCTTTGCTCGTAATTTTTCATGTATAAACCATTCTCGAAATTTTATTGATCAGTTAACCGCCGTAAAAATTGATTTTAACCTGAAACTCCTAATTGGATTTATCTCGAGGATTAAAGTGCGCATTTGAAGATAATCCGAGAAGCAATCAATCGAAGGATTTCTCCCGAAGGCGACCTTTGAAATTTTAAGACGCAATTTCTCTGTCGGTAATTGGACAACGAGATCGCTTACGCCGCCTGTCCTCGAGTTGCGCAACCATCGATTCGCGACGGGCATACGCGGAAATGCATCAACAATCAAATAAGTGATAAATTTTGGCTAGTTAATAGTTTAATAAT
This sequence comes from Pantala flavescens, assembly GCA_020796165.1. NCBI lineage: Eukaryota > Metazoa > Arthropoda > Insecta > Odonata > Libellulidae > Pantala > Pantala flavescens. The sequence continues at coordinate 63,181,540 of CM036879.1, read as the reverse complement.
CTGAATTCAAGATCACAGAAAAGAATAAAAGAACGCTATTTCAGAAGAGTATACTGAAGTTTAGATTAACTATGAAAAGACATAATTTCGGCGTTACAGTGGCGATATTAATTCGAATGTGTTTTATTGTAATAATGATAAAAGTAGAATCGAAAATTAATCTTTGGGAAAGATTAATAAGTTTCATTCATATTCTGAGTTTAATATTTCTACTTGATTCACATTTCTGCGGAGACAAGTACCAGTTATTGATGGGCCTATCCGAACTTAGAAACGAAATTGGGTAAATTATTATTCAAATTAATAAATAGTTGGTCTTTGAAATTGAATCCAATCGCGATAAACACATCCGATATAATTGGCAAATGAGGAAACTTAATGAGATTTTGAATTCTTTCAACTGGAACTACCTGAAATAGCGGGATCACTCGAAGAAAGTTTTCGAGTAAAGTTGAAAAATAGACTTTCGTTTGCAAAACTGCTGCGGTTTAACATTTGACGGGAATCCAACTTTGTCACGTAACGGCAGTGAAAGATTTTGCTTTCCTGAATGAGGTTTCTCTCTTCCTTTATTTTTGCTTCTATAATTAAATTGCACACATTTATTTAGTATTAAAAATTCGAAAATTTTCTTTTAATAAAATTTTGATTGACAACTATGGAGACAGAGTTTTCACTCTTTTTCATCAACGATTTCTTTGAAGCAATTCTCTTTCTTAAATCACTTGGAAATTTGAAGGTAGACATGATAACGAAACTCCAGGACTTTTGCTATCAAAACATCCGTGGATATTTCTAAGCAACTTTCTCGAAAAATTTCTCACGGGAAATATTAGTTGCTCTTCAGATTCCGTTTTTGGGCAACTCACCTGGTTCTTTAACCCTTACTTTAACATTTTTGTAAAAAAATACTTTAGCAACTTCTGTATTCTGATATTGCGTTCAATCCTATTTCAAAATAAATAGAAGAGCACCGTATTTTGTTCCTCATTTTGCATAAGATTAAGGATACAAAATTCGTGCAGTGCTGCCAACAAAGTGAAAGGATCCACTTTCATTATATTCTTTTATTTCGGTTATCTTATCCTTTTATATCCACAGAATATAATCTAATTATATTCGTCAATAATTTTTCACGAAATAAAATTACTGCTGCAGAATATCACTGTTAGAGAAAAGCAACTATGTGACTTCGAAGAGAATGTAATATCAGTATTTTTATCAATCGATATAATTTGATTTCTCCGTATATCATTCTTTGCCAAATTTTCCTTTATCGTTATTTACGTAAGGAGGATTTTATTCTTTGATTATTTTTCTTAATTATAATTCTTGATATTTGAAAAACAACCTTTCTAAACTTTTAAATCGCAACGAAATATATCAGTCAAAATGTCAGAAATTATTAGATGTAAATTGGGAAATTTCATCAACCTGAAATTAGAAAATGAACTTTTATCTAAAGTTATCCACCAACTCCTTGACTCCTGTTACAATTTATCGATAAAATTCCGTCAATTGAAGTTTCAATCGCAAAAAGTACCTCTTCTACGAAAGACTAACTGAATCCTCTTCCTATTGAAATCTTAATAATCTCGTCACGTGCAATTGTAGATTATTTCAATTCAATTTCAAAATGTTTAACTAATCGCAAAATTTGAATTCCTAGTCAATTTCAATATCCTTTTCTTTTAACTGATATTTCTGAGTGCATTCACAGATAAATACTGGAGAAGTAAGGGATAAAGGGAAAAATTTCCTCTGTAACGACTCAATTCCGTTAGAAGTAAATTGAATTTGGATAGGATATCCCAAAATAGTGAAGTAGACCGAAGTTCACTTTTTTGCAAGAGGTTTTCACAGACTCAATTTCGCAGTCATGCGCTCCCCTCATCGGCCAAAGTGCAATACATCCATGTTTTGGGATGTGCAGTGGATTTTTGGTCGAAATTTATCAAAACAATGGCCTCAGATAACCTTAATCCTCGAATTAGGTCGGAGAGTACCTGTTTAATTGGGTCAAGTCAAATGCTCCAGCCATTGGGAAGAGGGAGGTGGGAATTGAAATAGGAAATAGATGAAAGACACTCCATTAATAGCTTGGAATTATATCCCGAGAGGAACCCACTCCGCGGGGATCTTGTCAGAAGTTAAATTGCTATTCTGCTGTCTCTTCGAGCGTAACATACGAGATGAAACTTTTCGTTTGTCTCCTCTTCATTTGGTGTTGTAGACTTTGAATCTGTAAATTGAGTCTTAATGACTTTCATCCAGTATTTCCGTGAAAAATGTTTAATTGTTACTTTAGTTAAGATTTATTTTCATTAAGAATTTTTACTTTCAAATAATATCCATGAATTTACTTATTTATTATCAAAGACTGCACAAACATCCTCTTTCGGGACAATTACAGTGTGGTTGTAAACCTAACAACGGACGTCACAAACATCCAGACCCTGGGAGGAAAATTTCCTCCTCAGCCGGGATTTGAACCCAGGACCAGCGTTAGAAGATTAGCTAACTATTCTGCCGTCGATCGTTTATGTTAATTATTATAATTTTAGCTCTAAATAAAATTACGTTCAAAGTCAAAAAATGGAAATATATTCAATCAAATGTTCATAATAAATAAATTACTCAAAGAAGTGGTGGTTAGTCTATCAATTATTATCAAATTGTCAAAGTGAAATTTCGTATCTACAGAGTAGCATCTCTTTGGATATTTTTTTTAGGAAATTTTAGTTAATTACTAAAATAACAATAGCTTATATTCAAAATTTCTTCTATAATTTTCTTCTAGACACTTTCTAAGTCTTAAGGAAACAAAATTGTAAACTCTCCTGAATGAACATATACCGAAATTAGTTACTTACACATTATAATAGATTTGACAGCGATTCAAATATATTATTTCTGAAGCGATAGATGTATATTCAACTGCTTCTGGAGCAGCAATTTCAGCAATTTAATGACGTACATGTCCCAATACTGTGAATTGAAAAAGTATCAGATGAGTTGAGAGTTAATTTCCTTTATATCAAATATGGGCATGGAACATTAGAATATATTTAATCTTTTATTGAGTCTCAGCATATAAATGTAACCATCTTCAGATTCAATTTTCCATCATTATTTTGTTGAAGTGAATAACCTAATTACAGCATATGTATTTAAAATTCTGGAATAACATTTTCAACTAAAACAAGTACATACAATCCATTTCCTTTCATAATGAATCCCTTTATTGTTATTTCATAATATATAATTTAATAATTATCCATTGCATTGCATTGCAAACATACGGACTCCATTGCAATTATTTAACAGTTGTTTAATAGCTTCGAATTGATTTTTTCGTATACTTTCATCCGGTGGCTTGACAAATTACTCGGGAACATTCATAAGGAGAGAGATATTGCTCCTTTACACCTACTTTCTTATTCTTCCATCTATATTTATCCTCGTTTGTAATATCTCGTTTTCTCTTTTGAGACTACTCTCTAAAGACTCTTTTCTCTTATTTCTGAAGATCTCTGAATCTTCGATTGCACTTCAATCATAAATCGGATATTATTCAGCTGCCGAGGATTTTCCATTTGGAAGAATTCAATGTGTAGATACACGGCGATATATCTCCCAAAAATCGAACGCAATGAATGCAAATAATGGAATAGGGCATGGAAATGACGAACTCTTTGTTGAGGACCTCATCCGCTGAAGATCTCCTTCATATCATAGATCGGGAGTTATTGTACGGGGGCAGCAATTATCGTCGAAGTGCAGGGATACGCTCTTCTAACGAGATTTCGGGGACTCCCGTTCGATTCAGACCCTTTTTCGATTTATCCGGAGCTGACGCACGTAGCCGTGAGCAAGATGAAGGTGTTCATTTTTAATGGGATTATTTTCTGCTGTTTGCTTGGATTTGCGAGCAAAGATAATTGATAACAGAGAAGTCATTTGATAGTGGCGCCGCCGACGGGCGCTTACTGAAGCAGAAACTGCGCGAAATCTGTCTTTTAATCGATATTTTGAAATACTTCCCTAACGATTAAGAGCATACGTTTTTTAGAATTATATTAAATATTTTCTTTAGCTAAGGAAAACGGTTGCTTTTATACGAGAACATTACCAAAAATTATAAGCTAGGTCTCTCTAAAGGATTTTCCCAAAGGTAGCTTAATTTCTTTTGTCATGATCGAGGCGTTACTTATCCTCATTCCCTCGCAATTGAAGTTTGCTCATATAAAATAGTTATGCATAATTATGCTCCACAAAATATGTTCGTGCTCATATCAACGTTCATCCAATTAAGTCATTTATCATCATCTTTATGTGTCAATAAAATACGGGATATTCTCTGGGATACAATCTAGGTTCAAGCGAATGTCGGTGTTTTAAGGCATCTTTCGCTTTGGCCAGTTGTCATCGAACGAGTCATTCTTCAATTTTGGATTTTTCTGAGCTAATTAAATAAATGGAAAAGCCTTCGAAGAGAAATGTATGGCTTCTATTCTACCTTTCTTCAGCATCAAAGTTTTCTCAAGTCCCCTCCGTTAGAATGCTTAGAGAGAGATTTGACATCGCCGCATTTCATTCGGTCTAACCGTTATGAAGGGAAATACCCTTCGTTTAACCCACCTCATACTATACCTCTCTCGTGATACATTTATCTGTTGGTTTAATTCATATGAAATATTCCTTTCACTGTAATTTCTTGATATTAGGAGTGTTACACTTTTTTGGTCGCAGGTTGGAAGATGATGACCAGTTTAGGGCTGTGATGCCGTGAATTATACTTGAGGTTGAGTAATGGGATTCCTATAGTTCATTCATTTAATGTGCACTCAATATACTCTATGATTCTTAAGCTCAATCCAATGTATAGATTTAATCCATAAAAGTAATTTAAACTTGTTGGAATGAAAGCTGTATACTGCTAAACTATCTCATTCATTATCCAGTCGCTTTTACTCTTTACAAAATTCATTCTCCGCATATTTAATACTTTAAAAGAGATTATATTTCAAAATATTCGCCTCAGATGCCTGAGATTTTTAATCCGAGCAGCGTTAATATCAACTGATCAAATTATTTGAGAATAGCAATTTGATAAGTGTATTTTATTCATAAAATATAATGAATCGACGTTTTGGATAATTCGTATACTTTTTAATTTTTTATCATTTCAATCAAATACACATAATTTAGTTACAATAATATGTAATTTTCGTTCTCGTTAAACCAATTAATGTAACAGTAAAGATCTGCTGAAGCTCAAAAGAGGTAATGGTTATGCAAATTTAGCTAATTTTTACCATCAGAGATACTCGTTTGAGTATTCTGTATATCAATTATATAACTAAAAAATATAGAATTGGAGGCTCCGTCCCAATTACTCAATACGTTTCATTCTGAAATCCGTTCTTTTATATTCCGTTAGCTTTGGGGCCCTTTCGCTCTCATCAACCGAGCGTTCTTATTTTAGATATCTCTAGTTTACTTTGCGGGTGAGTCTCGGCTCACATAGGCAGATAATTGGGTGTACTTGAGCTGTGCAATTTCATTTATTTTCGTTATTCTGGATCGCTTGCGTCAAATACGAACAAGTCTACGAAAATTGCCTCTTGAAAGATCGATTCTTGTGCATAGTACCCTTTTGGGATGTAAATCGTTAAAACATGAATGCTTTAAGTCGTACGGCTATGTTTTCGTATACCGCGTATATATTAATCATAGGAATACTAAAGTTATCTAGTGTTTAAATTAAGAAATAAATACGTTGGAATTTGAAAACAAGAGAAATAAATTTATTTACCGCTGCATCCTTCTCCTACATCTCTCCAACTATTAATTTCTCTTTGGGTAGAAGTTGTTATACAAGAGAAATATGAGTCTACTTTTTAGTTTTGTTTCCTTATATAATAATATGGATACAAGCAATTTATGGGTTGAGCTGTTTTATGGTATTTATTTGGAATATTTGAATTTAATTGAGTGCATAGAGCTTATTTTGCTCAATCGATGATCCCAAATAGTTTTTGCTCTCCATACCAATTCCGGTTGTGGTATTGGAAAACAGATATGACTCCATTCATGAGCTCCAATGATCATTCGAGGGATCATTTATAAAAATACATTAAAAGAAGCTTTATTATACTAATGGAGTCTAAAGGGATGAATATAAAATTTTGTTGTATTAAATAGTTATAGGCGTCTCCAGTTTCAACATATATATTCGATGAGATAGTAATTATATAAGTATATACTTAAAATGTTTCCATTATTAGTTATTAGATTATTGAATATTACTGTAAGGAAGGATAACATTAAAAATACTACAATATTGCTAGCAGTTTCAATTAAGATGTTGACTCTATTTTCATGAGGTATATAGTAGTTTTTTAGGTGTTGATAATAAAACATAACAATTTTATAGTAAAAGCCTCCTAATAAGTGTTTTAAAATTTTATTGATTATTATTCATTTTTACTTTCAGGTAAGTACGGCTATTTACTGCATCTTTGAAGTGTCTAGTAAGTATACACCAATGAAGTACATCATTACTTCATATTCAATTAATATAAACTTGCTTGATTTGATAATATATTATTTAACCTAACCATTAAAAACTTTCTATATTATATGCGCAATAACAATGATACAGTATATATGTGCACTAACAATGATATAATACAGTAAGACCCCGCTTAACGCTGTTTCAGTATAACGCTGTTTTTTTGGGATTCCCCGAAATCGCACACTGTATTGATACTTGTTGTATATGGGTGCAAAGGAAATGGCCATGCACCAACCAAAAGCGGTGCACTTTATAGCGACGGTGATATTTAGATATAATAATAATAATAATAATCTTTATTGAACAGGGCGAAATTTAGTCTATACAGACCACTCTTACAGAAAATTTCTGGACTCGAACCTGGGACCTCGAGACTTAGAGCACTAGAACTTAATGCGCTACGCACTCGGAATGCATATAGTCTGTCCAGAAAAAAGGTTCCAACTGTATTCTCTTAAGTCGCAATCCCAGCACAAACGCAGCTTTCCTGCACAACAATTGATTTATTTGTTCTCATCAAGATTATTAAGTGTGTAAAGATATAAACGTAATATTTTATTTTATTGTGATAATTTCGACAAGAACTGATAAATTTTCTTACTCTTTGTTCTTTTCACTGATCCCCATTATATATTTACATATGTACGTTTTACGTTGCCTCGTTTAACGCTGAAATCAATGTGAGAAGGCGTGACTTCGTGGAATGCCATAGTAATAAAAACAACTTTGTAAATTTCCACAGAAAATTGTATTTCGCAACCGGTTTCGTCGTAGGCTGTACACCTGAAGATGTAATTTCCTATTACGAAACCGGTCGCGAAATACAATTTTCTGTGGAAATTTACAAAGTTGTTTTGATCGTTTAACGCTGTTTAGCGCTCGAAGTTATTGGAACGTATCCCCCGCGTTAAGCTTACTGTACTTGGTTTTGAGCGTGGAAAATCAAGCTGAATCCGTCCGCTGAATTCTTTGAAGTATGAGCCTAAAAATTACTTAAAAGAAAGATCTATATCTATATATGTAAGCTCCATCCTAATAGAGTTTCATTTTAAATAGAAAAGCTATTCACAATATTCAAATGTCGATCTTTTGCGTCAAGGAAATAATCTACTTCTATTATAGAGAATCATGAATATGCATTACCTTAAATTGCTCCTAAGGACGATTGAAAATTTTTTAGTCAGGGAAGTCAATTTTCATAATATTCTTGATTTAAAATAATACTTCAAAGAATGTCTTTACTTTTAGTCAAAATGTGTACTACTCTTTCGGTGAGGCATAGAACATAAAAGATGCTACATAACTAATGAACCATAGAAACTACGAGTTAAAGGAATCAACAAAAATATAAATACCTTTTTTCTAGTAATTTATCCCGCATTATATATTCCTTCTGTTTTCCGCGCATCCAATAAGTTTTCATTATTTCATCCAAAATTATATCGAAAGCCGGCGGATATTGAAGTTTAGGAGGAAAAGCTTTAAAAAATCAAAAAATTACAATTCCAGGAAAAATGGTTCGGAACTTAATAACGATCACAAGCGACGCTCCAGCGCCGCCATCCATCACAACGGACGGAGAGGAAAAGATATAAAACAAATAAATGACGATCGCTCTCTAGGTAACCTACGGGGGATTGGAAGAGTAAGTGGCGAGGGCAAGCACTCCATCGCGTCGTTCATTTTTTCCCTTCTTCTCCCATAAAATCTCTTACTCGAGTCAATTCGTTATCCAATGAGCGAATCCCATAAGAGCGAGAAAGAATTAGTCCCGGATTGCGATTACAGCGCGGGATGAAGTTTCGAAGGATTTGTGCGGCGAAGAACCTAAAGAGACGTGAAAATATCGGGAAGGGAGATTATGTTTCTTGGAAAACGTCTTAAGATTTAAGTCAATTTTATTGGTGAATGAGATAGCAGTTTTCGTCTAAAAAGAGCTCTATAATCTCATGCGAATTCCACCCGTTTTCTTACGTCAAATTTAAATACGAAGGAAGCAAATAGAACTTACATTCATTCGTAGGAATTTCAGGGCATAGGACGTGCAATTGCTCTTCTTGTTTTTGAGCGTTCAAGATGAATATGAAATTGAAATTTTGGAGTGTTTATAACTCCTCGAATAAGTCACTCTTGCATATCATATTGATTCTACGGAAAGGTTTGCGAAAAGGTAGTTTATGTTCACCAAAATATTCTAAATAATGATGAAATTCTTATATTATTTTTAAGGTATTCCGAAGATGTATTTCGTAAAAGTTGTGAAGATTACTTCATTTACTATAGCTCGACAACTTTTTCAGTGCGGAAACTACGGGGAATCCACAAAGCATTCTGATCGATAGGAATCACTTCGCAGTAATAAACAAATTGCTGAAAATAGCGTGAATATTTAAGATCTTATTAATGAAAGTCTTGAGCATCAAAATGCCTATACAACTTTGGTTAGATGATGCACCTTGTGTTGATTACGAGTTATAATATCTCCTTACAGTCACACTCTTGATTTCATTATAAACGCTAAAAAAATTATCAATTAAAGTATACGTAGGCATTAACGTATCGGAAAAAAGAAAAATAGAAAAGAATATCTTTGACATTTAGAAGCGATTAGCGATCTTACAAATGAAAACGAGTGAAATGTTCTCTTTCACAATCTTCGACACGGTTTCTGCTTCATTTAGAAAGGAAAGAATTATCTTACAAATCAGTGTTGATTTAAAAACTTTTCTTTTCATATAGACCATAAGTTTTAACGACCCTTTATGGAGCAGTGACATTCAATCGATCCATAAATTTATAATTATAAATTTCTCAAGAACTACGAGATCCTTCGCAAATATAGAAGCGAAATATAAATCAACCATTGTCCACTAAATGTGGCAAAAGCAGCCGAAAAGAAAACGAATCAGCAAAACATCGGCAGTTAAAAAGACGGGTCTTTATCCAAATAAAAATACGTTAAATCGTTCGGTACACTCGTGAAAATGCCGCACTCTGAATAAAACATCCAAAAATCCGCCCCATCCCATTCGCCGCAGAATCGCCCTCAGGTTACGGGAGATAACGGAATATATTCCCATCGCTTTATATTAAGGCAGCCGCTGGTACTAACCACGCTCTGCGAAAGATTTGTGCCGATCCAAAGTTTTCACCTTTTTATTTGCAGGGTGACGTCATCCGAAAGCCCCCTGATTAATGCAAAACGCTTTTCGTCTCTTGGGATAAGCGATTTATCGTCCGCTCCTCTTCAGATGGTTACTTAATTCGGAAACTATCGGAGAAGAGTTTTCCATCTGTCGATCAAATTCACTTTCGAGCTGATAATTCGGTTACTGTCGTTTTCTATTTGCTCCTCTTTTCATCCAGTTTTTGTTGTTGGGACGCTTTTGTATGTCATTTACGGAGATAATGAGTTGTTTTGCATAAGTTTTTTATGTGTTAGCAAGGGGTCTCATGTTAATATGCATCGATTTTCTCCCGTTTAGTAGAGATTTTACATGATCCGCGTCTTATATATAACTATATAATACTCTTATATCCAAGCGGTATTTATAAAAATTTTTGTCGGTTAAAAAATCCTGTCCAGTGAAACAACTTCTAAATTTTTGAAGACCAAATAGATATAATAATGCGACTTTATTATTGCCAAGATTAGGACAATTAAATACTATCCTACATCTTACTCACTAGAGCACCTCACTTAATATTGAGTTGAATGAAATATTTGTCTTAAAAACGTTTAATTTTATAATTAATATATTTTTTTGGTAAATGTACCTCTAGAGTCTGTTTTTTTATAAATATTGAGATGGTAAATACCAGACACATTTAATATTTTAACCTTAAACTCTAACTAATTTACTCACACATGTCTCAAACTTGGTTTTGGTATGATAGCTTTTATACTATTGCGTGATTTAAATTGTCATTGGTAGAATATTTTTCGCCAAATCACGAAATAGTTATACAATAAAGTCTATAGTATAATTAATATTTATAATCCACTAATTAAATCGCCTGAACATTTTTTGATTGATCTTCTCGTATCCTGTATTTGTTTACGTTTTATCGGTTTATTATTTTACTTAGACTTTGGTTTTTATGTATATAAATGCTACAGAATAAATAAAGGGAATTAATCTCAGCAAGATATGTAACACCCTTTCACCAATTTCATATTCATCCCCTTTCTTTCACCATCGTCGATGGATCTCCAAGAAGGGGTGAAGGAGAGAATTAAGCCCACAACTTCTTGATACCTCCACCAGGAGGCAACATCTCCGCTCTTCGAAGACCCTTATTTCCCGATCTCTTAATCTCTCACCCACCGTTTATTACTCTCTCGAGCCTAAGTCATGCTCCGTTCCCAGTGCATCCGAAAATTCGCTCTATCACACTCTAGAATGGGTTAATTTATTGACAGAAAAGAAACTTCGAAGATTACTAAGATTTAGATTTGATTAAGATGTGTGCCGTAATTGATTATGAATATTTACTGCCATAGGAGTTATCTATGTTTCTTTGATCAATTGCTTATTACGTATTACTTTATTAAATACAGTCTAATTCTTACGGTGAAAAATAATCCTAAGAAAGTGACTCGAACGAAGAGCGTTTATGTTTATATGTTCTTGTTTCAACATGATATGAGAATGGCGTTCATTTTTTTAACGTTGAAAAATATTTATGAAATGCATTTAAAATGCTATTCAGTATACTCTGTGTTGTCAGTTAATGACATGTAAATGTAATATATATTCCATCTTTGTATTATTCACGGCGCAGCGTGTCTGTGCTTTACCTCAAACCCTATTCCTTAAATGTAATATATGTTTATTATTAATTTTTTTATTGATAACAGTACTTTCAATTGATACAATTTATAACGATTGAATTTCATAATAACTGTGCAGATATTTATTTTCGATTTTAAATCTATGTGTAAAAACCTCAAATTCCTTTTACTTGCGAAAAATGAGTTAAAGATAATTATTCAATATTTAGAGTAAAAAAGGACTTAAAAATGACCTAAACCAATAAATGTCATGAAAAAATCTAAACTGTGAAGATTCTCTTTTCAATATCGAACGCTAAATTTACTTCGTTTTAAATTACATAGGAATCGGTGAACGAATACTTTTATCACAAAATAAAGAATTTTTCGCGGTTTTTACCGAAGGTGAATTTCTTTAAGGGTTAGTCTGCTGAGCATTTTCAGCAAAAAAATCCATCGTAATTTCCCCTTCGTATTTAATGGCTTCCTCTTTTAAGATCCATTCGGAGGCACACATTTCTCCCAAATACACAGAATTAATTCTTCGTTGAAGGAATGCTGAGATGAGATGAATTGCTGAAAAAAACTTTCGAGCTGCAGCGATGAATGCTTCACCTATTAGACCCTTAATCACCTCGTTAGATGGAAACTCATTCATGGAGATATGCGCATGGAATTCATGAGGGACTATCACTTTAGATTTTAATTGAAACATTTTTGACTGTTTTTATAATTGATTTAGTCACACTTAATTAAAAAGACTGAAAGTGAATTATCGTTCATATAGAGATTACGATATATTTATATATTTAAACAATGTTTTAAGTAATTTTTTTATACTAACACTCGTCTATCTTAAAAAATATTGGACCCCGAAACACCGTTTCAATTTTTCAGAAATGGTTTCTCCTCAATCTACGTTAGCTTTTGTTCTAATAAATATAATAAAATCAAGTATTAGCGCTGATTTAAATTCAATACATCGGAAAGAATCCCATTAATTAATCGATGACCATTTGAATGCAGTATTAAAATTCGGTAATAATACATTTCGTAATTACAGGTTATACGCATCATCATTAAATCAACAATTTTTGATTTTTGATATTTTAACCGTATTTGTATGGAATCAATATAAGAAGGCGTGACTTCGTGCAAGGCCATCATATAATGAACAACTTCGCGATTTTCCCAGATAATTTCATCGCGCTGGTCTCGAATTTACATTACGTTTTCTACATTTATATCATTATTGTATCTTTTTTTCTTATCAACAGCTATCTAAAGATAAATTATTTGAACATTTTTATTTGTATTTGATATTGCATAGATTTTTTATCCTGTTTATATTAAATCCATACATATAATTAAAAGAAAGCCAAATGTACATTCTCCTTTGTGAATGCTTTTATAAATGTGCTCGCACTGTAATGCGGTCAAAGGCAACGTAATCATTCGGCGACATATCCACTAACCGATCATTTTCATATTCCGCAGTGGCTATCGATGGACTCCTTACGTTAATCAACGATCCTCGGTTGTTGATACCCATACCTGACACTCGATGCGTAATGCATGGTCTACAAAGTTGGTTTGCACCAGAAGGCTTTCCAAGCATATTAGCGAGATCATCTCTGTACTCATTGTCAGTTGCTGCGAGATCCCAATCAAATCCTAGATAATCTTTACTTTTTAACAGAATTTTTGTCGTACCAAATGGAAATATCGCTCTCTCTACTTCGTGCTATACCATGAGACAAAACATTGAATTGCGTTGATAGAATTTGCAGAGAGCCTTTTAAAATAATTAATTTATCTCGTTTATGTTATATGTGTCAGCTGTCCGGGTAAAATTTTTACGATTCTGTAAAATATAAGTTATAAAAATGTTAACGTATCAATGAATTCATGAATTGCTTGGGATATCGTGTGAGTCAAAAGTTGTGATGGACTTAAATAATATAGGGATAATTCATCGAAAGAATTTTTGTTGAAGCGTCAACGGATTGCCAGGCATTATTTTTTTAGTTAGTATTTAGAATTTTCATTTCTTTACGATGTAAATGTTAATATCATAATACAAAGTATTTTAATCTTTGAAGTGATGTTACTGCAAAATGTTTATGGTATTTTATGTTTTAATTGTCCAACTATTATACTCCGTAGAAATATGTTGTACCTCAAACGTTTCCTGTTCGGTGCTCTCTACGACATCTAAAAAGGTCAATGATAATGTGAATCCACAGTAAACTATTTACAATTCAATTTAAAGAGTTTTTATGGAGAGAGAATCATTCTGAGGTATGCAGCATAGAGAATTAACAGTTTATTCTCACTTATACGATCACTATTTCAAAGCTGTACTATTTTATTTTTGGCCTTCTAAAATTTAGAGTGGGTTCTCGTAGAGTTTCTCTGATCATAGATGATTTTAATCTCATTTATTTATTTTTATAGATTAATCCATTACATTATAATTTCCCGACGACTCTTTTAAGACTAATTCGAAGAAGTTAATACTGCCTTTTTCTTCTTTTATATTATAAATTTTTAAATTAATATTTTTTTCAATTTTATCGTATATTTCATGCTATTTTTAATCATAAATAGTGATATAAAGCTTAGAAATCATAGTAGTTTATGAAGTATTGTTAACGATATTTGAACCTATCCAATTGAATTTCCTAGAAAAACTGCCCCTAGTGATGACTACGCTTTAGAAAAATACCGTTAAATATAGTTTTGTGACACTTTAAACATACGCCTCAGTTTTATGATACTAATATGCTCACAGTTCATTAGAAACTCTTTAGAACAGAGAGGGGCGCTGAAAAACGCGTTTATGGAAATTCGCTGCATAACCATCCTTGCACCCAATGCCGCATCTCTATGGTTTCCTCTTTCAACGTGTCCGTCAGAATACATTAATATCAGCCATCTTCTCTCCCCATCTAAGTCGGATTCCTCGAATTTCGGCACATCGCTTTCACACCTCAACAAGGCATTCCCTTCTTTCCTCCGACGCAATTAACATTCCACGTGGCTATTGTTGCCATTGTTGCAACGGTCCTTCGACTCCTCAGCATCTCCGAAACAGACGTTGCCCACCTAACGTCGGCCAAAAACAAAGGATGCCCTTAGGCGCTATTGTTCTCGATGGGTACGTCCGTCTTCATTTGTACGAACGATAATGGTTGGTTGTTGCTGTTTTGGTGCTCTTAGGGACCTTTGGTGTCATATTCGTGCTTTATAAGTAATTTTTTTTACATCTATTGTTGACTTTTTCTATTATGATTCCACTAGGTCAGGAAGATGCTTCTAATGGAATAGATTTTGAGAAATTCGGTGATCAAGGATTGCATGAATGGTTTTTAGGAAATTTGTAGCTTTGATGAAATTTAACTCTTTTAAATGTGAAAAAATATCAGTAGATATTTAGATCAATCGCAGATTTTGAATATTTGTTTGTTTATCAGTGGATTTTTATTCATTATAAGGTTTTATATTATACTCCTGCATCATAAAGGATATGAGTTATGGTAAACAATAAGAGATGAAAAACCACCGGTGATTGCTGATTGATTTTATTTTTTAGCTTTATTGTTTGTTATTTATTATAAATGATCTTAAGTAATGGTACACAGATTAATAGTTCAAGGAGTCTGTTGTTTGAATCGTTATATTAAATAGAAACTAATCGAGCCTCAATAGGTTTTAAAATTTCATTTCATTTTTCTATACAGTAGCTTATACGTTTTTTTATTCTTATTATTACTATGAATAATTCTCATCTCCATTCATTTATGTTAGCATGATATTTTTCTAAAGGGCAGCCAAATTCGAGGAAAATGAAAATCATCCCTCCGTACCCTGAAACATTGTTATTTATCGTCAAATCTTCAAAGATATCTATCATTCAGAGGATTCTGATGGACATTCATCAGCCTTTTTATGCGATTCTTGTACTGAAAGAGTTTTCTTTCGCGAAACGTGCCCTTTACTTTCATTAAAGAATTTCCAAACAATTTTTAAAAATCACTTTCAAGCAATATATTCAAATTAGTTAAAATATATATAATTGTACTGATTATAAGCACGAGACAGTATACTAGCTCATACCAATCTCAAAAATTGTGTTTATCAGCAGCTGACAGTTAAATTACCTAAGAGATGAAATAAGTTAAGCTCCATTTCCTTAGTATTTAACAATGGCTCTTATGTATCATTTGGATATTACAACTGATTTGCACTTATAAAACTTTATTAATCCACACTGATCAATAATTATCATGCTCGATGAGGTTAGACATGGCACCGTAAATAGCCAAACGAGCTTATGACTTTCATTTGTTCCTTTTTATAGTGTAACATAACGAGATATTTAATGAAACAAACCGATGACCGGGTATGAAATATACATGTATTTATGTACTCTGCCAAACCTAAGCCATCCTAATAGTAATAAAAATAGCTTAGTAAATTTCCACAGAAAATTGTTATATTTGCAACCGGTTTCGTAATATAAAATTACATACTCATACTAAGCCATCCTATTTGTCTGAAATTCCAAATATCCTAACCATTCCAGCGCTTCCTAATTTAACCGTTTTTCACGGAAAACTCAAAAAGCCATAATCGGATATTCTTTCCGCTTTATGCATCCGAGTGCGTGTATCCATATGCCCTAATTATACGATTCGTTTTGAAGTAGTGAAATTAAAACATCGCAAAGTGGGAGTTTCGCATTCCGCTCTTTAAACGCGGATAATTACATTCCACGGAAATCCGCGCTAACGTGGAAATTAGAGTTATGGCCATGGAAAGTATGGCTAACTATGGAAAGCGACTAATGTCCGTCAAATGGTTAAATATTCAGTTGCAGCCAAACTTAATTCCGCATCCATTACCCACGGGAATTAGTTTACCATATTTATTACCATTATTGCCATGCTTCCAATTATTTTTCATTGCAAATATCTTTGCTCGTGATTTTACTTTCGCACTTAATTACTTACACGCCCATTTTATTCGCAGGTATATTTTTCGACCCCATTTCTTTGGGGCCCAAATATTTTTCCTCGCCTGTTTCATTGGCGATTATTTTTTGCGACCAAGTATTAATTTTGCCTACCACAAATGTACAATAAATTTGTCCGTTCTAACCACTCTTCTGAAAGTCCCATTCGAACCTTTGATGCAAACTCCACCGACATATATGGTGTGGAGGGCGACTCGGTCTTTCAAATGTACTATTTACTCGTTCTTTGCCTACTCATCTCTTTTCCCCTTCGAATGAGTTCCTTCATGAGAGTATTTTATAACGTCTAGACTTCGGAATTCTGCTTAATTCTATTTATGATATTTTTGCTTTAACATCTTCTCCTCCAGAAATGTTCTTATTCTTGTGAAATGGAAATCTATTGAAATATATTGAAAATTAATCTCTTATTGAAATGGTAATCTATTCTAGTGTTAGTAAATTACTTAATAACGGAAAAAATGTGGTCAGGGTTTTTAAAAGAGGTGAAGGACGGGATAAATCCTGTAAACAGGTGCACTTAGGGTGTGTCTGGCGGTATAGATGGACAAACCGAATGCAGCTGTAATGGATTAATCGAGAAACGTGCATTACAAATCCGGATCTTCAATGACTCGCTAATAATTGAATGAAGGGCAAAAGAGTACCTGAAAGGGCTTCTGATTCGAAGTCACGTGCGAATGAAGCTGTAAGGGGATGATAGAATACTCGTTAAATGAGATCTTCAAGAAAGACGTTTGAATGAGGAGAGGTTTCATCTCGAATGAAACATGTAGAAAAGCATTGGAAGCCTTTGATTCCTCTAATAAATTAGTACGCATTTTAAATAATCTATAAAGATTAACTAGTATTAATATGGAAAAGATATAAGAAACTAAAATAGAAACTATCGTAGAAATAAAGGAGAAATCAGTGATATAAATTAATATATGATGTATTCTGTATCATAGGGAATATGATAAATTCTTGGGATGATTGGCGCTATTTATCAAACTTGTTGTGATATTTTCCTTCCCATGTATGACATTTTCCCGATTCCGGTGACCTTTCAGAAATTTTGGAAGTATTTAGGGAAAGCTCTTTGGTGCGGCTGATTTCTTTCCGCCATTCATGAAATTGATTTTGTTATCGTGTTAATGTACATGGACCTCGTTTCCTCGAATATTTTCTCCCTTTCTTCTGACATTCTAATTCCCCTACATTACAGCGATCGCGTGTTTTCTACTTCTAGGCATTTATATCTCCGTTTAGCTTACGATATGTTCAATTCTTCGAGCGAATAATTCCTTCCTCTTTCAACAGCATTTGCCACATATATTTTAATCCCATTATCATCATTCTCCCGCTTTCACATTCCGAATGTTCATAATGCACCAACTTTTCCTTCGAGTTCATTCTTTGTAGCCTCGTTAGCATTCCTTATATCCATCGTACGCTTTTATAGCATAAAAAGGGCGTGTTCGTTTTCAGCACGAAGATGGGCGCGCCTACACGCTGCCTTTATGAGCGTTATGTACGTACTTAGGTGGGGGAAAGATGGTTCGTACATTTGGCGGGTCGATACGAAGCTTTTGGGTTGGCCACTTGAGTTCGAAGACTGTGCCGACGGATCGAAGGCGGAATGGTAGATGTTTTCACTGAGGACGGTGGTGAAACTTTGTGGTTTGGAAAATCGGAATTTTTCAATCGTCGGTGCTTAATTAAAATATAATTCATAAAATAGAACGAACTTCTCACTTTTTATAAAATCATCTCTTGATTGCATTTACCTTGTTTGATGAAGAATGATAGAGGGTTACGGCGAAAGATTTTTCTATAATAATAATTAACGCTTTAACCTTCTCATCTGTTTTGGTTTATGAATGTATTCTTTAAAGACTTTAGATATTACACTATTAAGGATTTAACCCAATATTTTCTCTTATTATTCGAGCTTTTCTAATATGCAAGTACTTAATAAAATAACATATTCATTGAAAAGTAAGAAAGAGATTCTGAATACCGAATGTAATTATTGTAATCGATCAAGCGACTTATGAGATAGTAATACTTGAAGCTACTCTTTTAGCTATCGATGTGTATTGATAAACGTGATGACTAAAGTCCTGAAAAACACCATCATAACTAAAGTTTTTAATCGTTTGGTAAGTAAACTATAGATCAAATCAACGCCTAATGAGCACTCACACCTCCCAAAGAAGAACGCAATGAGAATACCGGGAATATCAGACTAATTAGAATAACGGTCATTGTGTATCCCATCAGACATATACGAAGTGCGTTGTTTTAAAGAGATGTTGCGAAAGCGAAAAGCACGCTCTATGTAGTTCGGGAAGACGACTCTTTCGGGACAACTTTGCTGAAAAGGGAGACTTTGATGTCATCGTCTCCCTATTCACAATCATTTTATGCTCGTTTAGCACGCCATAAGGGTGTTTTTCATACTTTATGATCTAACTATATATTCTGTAAAATGCTCGATATTTTAAACAAGGGTCCAGATGGAAATCAGATGAATTCCCATTTTGATGAATATATGGCTCAGGGGATATTGAAATGGATAATAAATAATCCTCTATTTTATTTTATTAATCATTGCTTAAAAATCAATATTTATTTATATTCTGTTTATCGAAAGATACTCTCTTATTTAAAATTATAGCCTTCGAAAGTGAACATTTTCAAAGACCATTAATTTATTTATTTAATCAAAACAGCTGCGATTTGATCATTCGATCAGGTGGCAGCGGTGGTGTAGGGGTCCATATTACAATGAATTGCCTGACACTCGCCCGAAGACGGGAGAAAAACCCCTCCAAAAACCTCCCGCAGACAATTTGTAGTTACATTATACTTAATACATATATATATATATATACATACATACATACATTTTACTTCAATACATATATAAAACATAAAAGTAAAAGTTGAATTGTTATTTTAGATGGCTATAGTTAACATTTAGATTTTAATCTATTTCTAAAAGTTTTTACATTTTTGGCATATGGAAGAGAACTTCTCCAGGAAAAAATTTATAAGAATATTTCCGTGAGACCAAAAAGAACACTGAACAAGAAACTTTAAATATTGAGAAGATCACCTTTTCAATGCGACCCTGGGATTGATCCCAAGTGTACTACTGAGAGTCACTAAATTCTAAGCCTTGCTATCTCAACTGACTCCGATATTAGGTGTAAACTTAAATGCATTAGTATAATATAAAGGAAGAATAGATTGCATAATTTCCTAGGACGAGAAAGCGCACGATTTTCAAGGAATGAAAGAAAGTTAAACAGTAGTGAAAATAACAGCATAACTGGGATTCGAACCAAAGTTCGGTTTATTATTTTCGGAATGATCAGCATGCTGAGGCATTCGAACGCTGAGGTCCCGGGCTCAAATCCAGGCTGAGGGATGGATGTTTGAGAACCTTCGTTGTTAAGTTTTAGCACCACATCTTAATTGTCCAGGAAGTGGATATTTGTGCAGTCTTTGATAATAAATTTTAAAAATAAATATAGAGGTCGGCATTCTTGCAAGAAGAGGGCTCGAATTGCAGTCGCTGATATTTATCTCTCTTTAACTCTACATCGCAAGAATGTTTCTTTTGATTAGTAATTGAAAGAATTATATGAATCGTATATTGAAAATTTCAATTCAAACGGATGTGTTGTAAATAAGTAAATTGTAGATATCACAGCTCAAACGGTTTCGTTGTTGCTCAGCCATTCAATGTGATTAACGTACAATGAAAGTGATCGTACACACGAATAATAGATTTCCTTCAAATAAATCGCAGATTTTTGAAATCGATTATTCACATCCACTTTTAACGATTTAATTATTCGCCGATGTGTCTTCCTGTTTTCTCATTCCATTTAGTTCTGTGACGTTAATTGCTTAAACGCAAATGCATCCCCCATCTGATTTCCCTATTTACTCTCAGTGATATAAATCGGGAAATTAAATATCGAAAATGCTGTCGAATAAAAATGTTTTCTCCAATCAACGCACGAATGTTACGGATTCGATTTTTGTACCGAATGTTTGATTTCACGCTCTATGCGCCATGAAAATAAACGCGAATATTTATGGAACGTTTGAAAAGTACATAAACTGGAGACTCCGAGTCAATCCTATTTAAGCCCAATTGATAGCTATTAGTTGATCGGAAGGATTTTATTTCTACTTTTCACAGTTTTACGTCTCAGAACGATTCGTCGTCAAAACGATTTGAGTGTTATTTATTCCTTTTCCACAAATACTATAGTCGTTAGAATTAATTTTGGAGTTTTAATTGAATACTTATTACTGTTCTTTATTTTATGAGTTCCAAGCTTCACGTTAATTATTTTACGCGTCTCGCACTATAATCAATCAACTGATAAGTATGATTTATGATAAAAAATTTGAAAAAGAGAATAATGGTAATGCCAGCAATATGAGATTTAAGCATAAAAGTCTATGCTATTATGATTCTTTAAAACATCAATACGTGTTTTGATAAATATTTAGAAACTTTTAACAGATTGTGTAACTCTCTAAGTGTAAATTACTAAATATATAACAATTTTCTTGAATTTTTCAATTGAAAACTCTTGACTTCTGAATGCTGTTTTGTCTTTTTTGTATAAATAAGTATACTGTATCATGGCGTGACATTATGAGTAAATTCATTATCTTTCAATTTAGCAAGTAAAAAGTGAGAGAAATTTATTTGAGTTTTGATTTTAGAACCACTCATAGAATGAGAGGGAAAATTTGAACATATTTGTAGATCCCCTTCTAAAAATAATATTGATAATTTTGAGGAAGGAAACAATTACTGATATGAATTCGATTCATTCACTTAGAATAATGCTCTTGAAACTATAGGTCTAGTAGATCCTTTTCAATTTAATAAATACATTACGTGGGAGATTAATGTGCTTTCATTGAATTAGATTTAACGTTGGCTTATCGGAACGTAGATGTGAAAGGATACTTTTATCCTCAGAATATTTGCTTTTGATTTATCTATCTTAGGGAATGGGAATCAATATATATTTATAGAAAGTTTTCATGTTCTGATTTTATCGGTGTTTTATTGAATTTTCATATTCAGTATCTTCCTATCATTCACGCACGGGCTGTTAAGAGAAAAGTATACTTCAGGAAACTGACCA
This sequence comes from Pantala flavescens, assembly GCA_020796165.1. Classification (NCBI taxonomy): domain Eukaryota; kingdom Metazoa; phylum Arthropoda; class Insecta; order Odonata; family Libellulidae; genus Pantala; species Pantala flavescens. The sequence goes on along the minus strand of CM036879.1, from coordinate 63,159,980 downwards.
AGTTTTCTAAGCCCTATGCCGAAAATAGATGCACGTAAAAGATAACAGGAAGCATGGAGAGAGTTTCATAGAAATCGTGTAAAGCACGAATAGAGAACAGACCCTTGTTCATCCACGACGTGATATTTTTCATCGTTTTAGATCCAGAAATATCGCCCGAATTTCCCAATTCATTACACTGTCTTCCGCATCCCTTTTGTTTTTTTAGTCTCTTCAATCTCTTTTTTTCATCATCCGGGAACTCTTTCTTTATTTTTCCCACGAGTTTTTTTACTGGGGAAGGAAAGCTTTAGGAGTATCCTGAGGGAAGTAGACAATGGAAGTAGGAGAGGACGTCCCAAAGAGAATATCTTCTAAGACGAGGGTAGAAAATGTGGATTAAAGGTACACTTGTGTGAATACTAGTACACTGAAGTTGAAGGATATTGGGGGTCTGTTTCGAGAAAGAAATTTGACATTAAAGTATCTGGTAGGAAACTTATGATGCATCGATATGTATCTCTCATTCGATAGAAATCGAATCGAGGTCTGGATATTGAAGAATCTATCGATCTATCGAACTCTCTCGGAGGTGGTAGGTTATATTAATATTGATCTAACTCCCTTCCTTAGCGGCATATTAATGCTTGAAAGCCTTGATTACAAAGCTTTAGTCTCACAGTTTTTCTGGGAAAATCGAATTTGATCTTTTTCCGTTCATTTTATCGAAGGCCAAATTCCGGGAATAAAAAGAGAGAACTTGTGATTAACCTGAAAGGTAAATTTTGGTAGCAAAGGAAATATCGGCGCGTATAGCTGCCTTTTTCGGTTGGGTAGAGAAATTCTTTTCACGTGTTGGCCAATTGGGAAGGTAAACGTTTCCCTAAATATCCTTTCAATTTATTTTTCAAAATCTAAAAGTTTGTCTTTGAGTTTATTTTTCCGTGTATGAGTTTTCTGGGCGTATCCGAACAAAATTATTAACTTTGGATAAATTTCATAAATTATGAAAAAAATTCATATAAAATATAAATTTATGCTTTTAAGTATTCACGGACAAATTTCACCACCTCACGGCAATGCAAATGATCCACTGTTTATAACCATTGTCAATATTATTACTGTAACTGTCCAAAAGTGAATAATTGTGAAAGCTGATTAATAATTTTAATTTACCTCAGTCAATTAATATGTGATTAATATTCCTGATTTTTTATGAATTGATAGTTTTAAAATACCTTTGAATTAAATTTTAATCAAATGTTGAAACCATATATTGAAAACTCATCCCGAGGTCAACAGATTCCAAATTTTTTCTTATTAATTATGTGATTGCATTTTACGATTTATTTTTATGAATTACGGATTATTGCAATCGAGTAAGAAAAGTATTTATTTTGGAAAGAGCGAATTACCCCATAAAACATCTTCCGTTAGAGGGAAATGTGTATCGGACAAACAATCGCTTGAACTCCTTCTGAATCTCCACTTTGATCTCAGAAGAGTATCCAGTGGTCGCTTTTTGACGCTTCGCCGATTTCGTTAATGCTCGGAATATTCTTTTCCCGAAGAACGCGTGAACTTATAAGGTCAAACATCGTTGCCCTTTTTCGGCAATGGGTGCGTTGGCGTCTGTACCCATGGAGGTGAAGGTGGGCGTTACCCGAGGCATTTGAATACAAGCGTAGGAGTATTCCAAAATAGATTTTTTTATCAGATGGTATTTTTAGGTATCCTTTTAAAAGGACTCTTGATATTTCTTTCTCAAATTTTCCTGTTTATCTTTGACTACTCCTCAAGTTTATTTCCATATCTTTAGTTTATGTGTTCTTAATGTTTTTAATGGCGGTTGAATTAATAGTTGTTAAAATCTAATAGCGTAGAAATTTTTGAAATACTATCACTCTTACTCTTTCTTTCTAAAATTGTCGTACCGAGCGATTCCTATTTTATTATCTACTGATTTTTTTATCTAAAAATATAGGTCCTTAATATACAGCTTATCATGGAAGTCGAGTAATTTTGAAATATCTTCTTGAGTTTACGATATATGTAAAAGGAAAGGATGTTCCACAAATTTTGTAAATATGATAAAACTTAAGCGATACAGGGGATCGAAAAGTATCTCAAGAAAACTGTTTTTCTCTCAACATCTCTGAAACACAGTGAAACAGAAATATCAACCTTTGATTCAAAGCAGAAATCCGATCACTGGATTCATTCATTTTGATCTGTCGCGTGTTGAGAAATCTTGCGAACAAAAATATTGACACTCGCTTCACTGGAAAACCTTTCAAAAACAACTCGAGGCCGCTCATTACCGGACCTCGTTAGCGTGTGATCGCCCGCATTTGTGCAAAATCGAGTTTCATTTCTTCAAATCTCATTCGTGTAAAGAGCGTCTTCTGATCTTTTTGTCTCAAAGTCGTAGCGAAGGCAAAGAATGATTTTTCATTACGTCTTCGTGACACTACATTTACTATTTTATACTCGTCTCGATATTCAAGCCTGATGTTTGAAATTTATATTTATTTTTATAAATATTTTCCTTCACTACATTTCCCTCTGAGGTGTGTATTCCAATTGTACGAATCTCGTTCTAATGTCATTTCTCATGTTTCTACGATTGAAAACATTTATCTTTGAATACATGAAGGATCTTTAGAATTCCATAATGAATAAGTATTAATTATATATTTCCATTAGATAGCGTGAAAGTGAATCTCAGAAATTCCATTTGTAATTTATCAATTTGTGATTTCTATTCGTTAAGGGAATTCAATGTAAATATAAAATTCTATAAGGATTCCCAATTTTCTCTGGAAACGGACATCTTTGATAAAGACATCTCTAATGCTAGGAATTAGTTTCTGGGACTTTATTTCCTAAAAATTTTCTTCCGATAAATGTGAATAAAGTGAATAAAACTTTCTCGCATTCACGGATAGGCAGAGATCATTGTAATTAAATAGAATTTTGTTAGTACGAATCTTTGGAGTTATTTAATTAGAATGAAGTATTCAATAAATAGATCAAAGGTATTAATTTCTTTAAAGGTCGATTACATATTTAACAGGATTATACATTCATGCCATTTTAACTTAATATATTTATTTGCTATAAGATTTCATTGAAAACTATATTGTAGCGTTAATGATTTATTGGTTTTGATTTTCTTGAATTATGTTTCACTGAACGTACCTTTAAGAACCTGTATAACTACAGTCTTAAGTCGCTTTTTAAAGGTGAAAATTACAAGTTTACACAATCACGAATGAACTGATATGTTCTAACTTTCTATCGGTCCTCAATGAAAATTCGTGTCCGCCGTAATAAACTTTCAACCTTTTGATGATAATTCACTTAACCCCTCCGCTAAAGTACGTCCCCACTTTTCACTCAGCAGATGGCGTTAAGGTTGTTATATGAAATGCTTTCGAGTAATCGGGAAAGGTACAACGGCAAAACAAATTAAGGCGGTGGTCACGTGGTCTGAGAGAAGGAAAATCGAATGAGGGACATCGTATAGAATTTTGAGGTCTAAGCAGCAGAACGTTTCGTGAAAGCGTTCGAATTCTATAATGCAATTTCAAATGTGCTTAAGTCATTAAGGTGGAATTATTATTGCTTCGGAAGTCCTGAAATGCGTAATGAATGCCATCCAGAAGGGTTAAAGTTTCTTCTAAATCCTACAAATTACTTAATATAATAGAGGTTCAGCCGATGGAAATAAAAATTTAAATAATGTACGATTAAAAGATAATTTTCATCTATATGAAGTCTAAATAAAGTTATTTCATTTGTTGGTAAGTAATATACGAATGCATTTTGATACAAAATATTGAATTAGTGATTAATTTATTTTTATACATTTTTATTTGTGCATAATCCTGCAAAGAATAACGAATAGGTTGAAATATATGGAAAATTGTCTAAATGTTTATTGTTCTTTAAATATTGACCATAATTTGAAAGTTTTTAATGCTGTCATAGAGTAATGCCTTTGTTTTTATGAAAGGAAATTCTGTAATTGATTTTTCTAGTGTCAGTATGATTGTTTTTATTCCTTTCAATGGTCATCTTTCCGAAATTATGACGACAATTTAATGGATGCTCTCTTACCATACACTTCTAAATAAGCTGTTCATATATTAAATTATCTCAATGTAAATAAGAAGCGTTAGTATAACAGCAAATAAACGATTTAAAAAATTTTCTTCTTAAATTGTGTTTAAAGATAGTTCATTATAAAAGTGGTATTGCTTTCAATGACAGCTTTCGAAAAGCGCAATTTAGTAGTCCGAACAATTTCTCCGGAACACAAGGCGAGATTCCGGTCCTTTGTCGCGATTTCCGGTCACCGAGAGACGTTTTAACACTAGAACAGCGGAGGGTGTCCTCAGGACACCTCGCCCATGAAAAAAACGCACCATTTTTGTAATTTGTATCATAGAAAAAAATCGTTTCGTGACTTTTAATTATTTAATATTCTGCGTATTCCTACCAATTTTTATAGTTATTGGAATATTTTCATAGGAGATCCTACCACATACCCCCTAGAACAGCGGAGGTGTCCTCAGGACACCTACGTAATATTTACTATTATTTCTTATGATAAAACCTTCATTGTTTTATATTAGAAGCTCTTACGAATGTACTTTGAGATAATATTGCTTTTTGCAATTATTTTGTCCCCGTTCTCTAAAATTAATTAATTATATTGTTATGTATAAAAATTTGAGGTAGCAATTCTAATGATGATTTGAGTTGGAAAAATTTAGCCTAATATTTTCTAATATTTCCATTTAAAAGATACGTTTCCCTTTTCTATTTTCGCAATTGACTAATTTGTCTTATATCTTTTTGTGACACTCACTCATTGAATATTGCCACGCTTGCTACAACCCCGGTACAAAAGTGACGGTGAATGATCAGCTTTTTCCCAGAAAGTGTAGATGTCTATTCACACAATTTATTCTTGATAAACCTGATAAATATGTACTGAAATTTCGGTTAGTAGTGGATTTTAATTCCAAATATGCATAGAATAGATTTCCATAAGTTGTCGAGTTGGAGCATAGGCCATCTTCCTGAACCATGTGGTCATGACCTTGATGGGACCTTTTCTATATAAAAAGAATTAACCTAATGACCGATAATTATTTTAAATTAAAGAAAATATTTAAAAGGCTGAAGAAAGCATGTATTTTTTATCTGGAACATAGAACAAATTGTGATGAGTGTCGCTGGAGTTGAAAACCAGCAAAAACCTGTAGTGAATTCCGATGTTGTCGAAAACTGAAGAATAATCCTTGTTTATAAAATTAAACCGAATAAACATGCTCTTCTCGCGATTTAGATGCTTTCTAATGTCGTATTTGACAGTATTAGTAAAAGAAAATCAGACGCGGTGACGTACCATAATTGTACAAAAAGCGGCGTAGTGGACCAAATGGCGCGTAGGCACACAGTGAGAGCAGACTCACGAAGTTGCCTAATGCATTCTTTTTACATATTGTAATTTCAATGTATAGGTTATTTTTCACGCAGAAAAGAGGTCGCCAAATAACCAGATATAGATTCTTGCAACGAATCCCAGATAGACAAGGTAATACCTAAGCTGTCTAAAGAGATCTCAAAAAGGACCTAAGTATACACTGAATGCACGAGACATCATCCAATGAAGCCACCGATATCCGTTCAAAAGAAAATCCAAGTTAAATAAAGCATCAGATAAGTGTAAGAAGTGCAAGGAATGGGTTTAAAGAAATTATAACATCAAGAAGATTTATCTATGAGCTATCTTGAAAGGATTTTGTGGAGTAATTATTTTGTGACAGCATCATTGTGCTAAAAAAGGAAAATGAATATAAATGCGTATGAAAATAACATATAAGGTCTTTTTTGTATCTCACACCTTATTTCTGGTCTTCTTGTTTTGAAATAAAATCAAAGGAAGGTACGTGAAGCGGTAAAGTTTTACTAAGCGAGATTATTTTTTCTTGTACCCCATGTAAATTGTTAATAAAATCGGGTAATTTTCATAACTTATTCAAGTAAATAATTATTTTATCTCGAAAAGGCTTTATATTAATTTATTCATATGATTAATTTCTGGCTTTACTGTTCTGTATATTTTTATATCGGAATATGAGTCTCATGAAATTGATTGAACTCAACAACAATTTCTATATTAAATATGTAGCAACTATTTACCTCATGATCTGCCGATAAATAAGTACCCATACTTAGTTATTAATTTTTAAGCTTATAAGGAAAGACTAGAAATTTAAATACGACTGCCTCATGCAATTTAAAAGAAGCGCAAGTGTAGGTGTCCTGAGGACACCTTCCGCTGTTCTAGGGGGGTGTCCGTTTCCCGCTGTTCTAGTGTTAAATGGAGATGATGAAGGGTCGAGAAAGGCGATGGGTATGACTGCGGGTGGATATTATTGATTTTGTCTGCTGCCATCAAAACCCCTTCTGATCCGCGCCATTCCACACGCACTCCACTTTTTCCAATCCTTGCGTTACCTCGTATATTCTGTTTCTCAAATCTTAATTATATGGAACTCTCATAAAACGAGTTTCTCTTATGCAAAGTGCTTTCATAACATCTATTTTTACGACTTTTATTGATTTCTTCCGTCACAAATGTACTTAAATAGCTAACAAAGTAAATTTTCGTGGGTAAAGTGAGTAAAACAGATGTATGTATTTAATGCGGCACCGATTCAACTTTTTACTTGTTAATTAAAGTGCTGTTTTACAAATCGTTAATCATTACGATAATTATTCTTTGCCGTTTTGCGCAACACATTTCCTTAACTTTATAAAGAATTGGGAGAAATTTTTATGCGAAATAGCTGTTCCAAATCGCAAAATGTGCGAAATAGGTAGATATTAGATATCAAAATATTGGAATTTAAAAAACAACTCAATATTTTATCTCATCTAGAAGAGGAAAAATTAAACATTTTTGTCTTCATCTGTAACTTTAATTCTACCTCCTATGCAAATACAACCAAGCTAATGATATAAACTCGAAAATTGTTTTTTAATACTGAAAAGACCAGTTGAGTCATTGTCATTAACACAAAAATCGCCGTAATTAAAAGAATATTTCTATATCTTCTTCGCAACACATTTAATTGATTATATTTTTGTTAAATAGAATCAGATAATTGGCAAATCAATTATGATTAAATATAAATTCTTGACAGTTGAGTAATAAAGTTCAAAGTGCGGTGAAATCCTTGCACGTAAATCTACTTCAAATAAATATCGACTTCGTGTCGCTCATCGTCTCTTTGGCTCTAATGGAATTGGGGCGAATGCGTAAGATCCCCAAAAAGTAAGAGGAATATCCGTCCAGTACTTTCGATCGAAGGACTGTGTTGAATGGAAACATTTCTTCGGTATAGAACTTATACTTAATTATTCTAATCTTTCTTATTACTTTTAAGAACTCGTATATATCATTATCTGATTTCAAGATATCCAGAAATGTTATCTTTAGACATCTCTATTGACCGAAGGTTCGTTTTAAAGCATTGTTATTGTGCTGAGTGAATAGGCGAATTTTGGGAAAGAACAAAGAATAAACAAGCGTTCCTCATATTTCCTTAGCTTAGCGCAGGCATTTTATGAGCTAACAAAGCAACAAATGTATCGCCTGATGATGGCGATCGCTCGCTGAAACCGGTGGTCGCGAAATAAATCGGGGAAAAAGTACTATCCCATCGAATTTATTTCTTTATTGATATGAAATTTTTTCTACTGAAATAGTAAACTTCACTATCGAGCCCAATTATTTATTCAATCGACAGACGCTTAAACAGACAATTATTTCCAAACTTATTGCACCTATGTTAATGTTTTCACCGTCGCTAAGGATATTGAAGACACTCGTAACTAGGCGGTTTGCCGAAATTGCTTTTCAGAGGAAAGCCTCGTAACATTGTGCGGACATCCGAAACTTTACTCCCATTCACTCTCCCAGGGAAACAGGTCACAGAACCGGTGGAGGCACATTGTCGTACCGCGACTGCGGAGAAAGAAACGGGGTTATCTGCCGTGATTTGCAGAAAGGGTCTGATAGCGAAGTCCAGAAGGATTCGGAATTGTGGGGCAAAGAAGGAAGAAGACGGAGAGCTTTTGGTTGTTTGGACAGATTGGGAGATAGAGGCGTTAAATCGAGCTAATCCTTAGAGTGGATGCTGGAGATAAAGGAAGAAAGGGTCCAATTGGGGATAGCTTCAGTTGCTGAGTATCAGAATGCTTTTGCTTCAGAACGTAATTAAAACGATTTGGTCGTAGAAAGAACTTAAAATTACAGATTTACATAATGGATTTCTCCAAATACTGATATTAATGTCTAAACTCTATATGAAAAGTATTGATAAGAAACTAAAATCAAATAATGTAATGTATTATTGAAAAGTGCTGCTACACCGCATTATAAATAATTCATTCGTGATGGTTAGATTATGCTACTCGGGATGAAGAAGTACTTTTAAATACCCTAAATTCAGATTTGATTACTAAAGAGGGAACAAATGCAAATCAGCAATCATGAAAAAACCTTGTTATTTCTACCGAAAATTTGCTTTACTTGCAACTGGTTTCATAATATTAACTTACATCTTGAGGCAAATTTTCTGTGGAATTACAAGTTTTTTCATCATATTATGGCTTTCCACGAATTCACGCCTGTCCATATTGATTGCAAATCAGCTAGTTCAATATCTTTTTGACTTTGATTTTTTCAACCTTCGCTTTATGCAGATAACTTTATGCACTAATGATTCTTTTCCGGAAACAACATGCAAGAAAAATTGCATAACAGCAATTAAATCACGAAATTGAAATAAATATATAATACATATCACAAATATCGAAGATTATCGTCTCTCATGTGCTCTTTATAAAAGAGTTTAAGATAAATTAATTGTTATGCTCTGAAAATTATATTTTTGTTGTATATTTATTTGTATTTTTAGAATGTTAAAATTGTTCATTGGCCATAGTCGAATATTGTCTTTGTATGATTGTAACCAAAAGAAAAACCTTCTCCTATTATCAAATACTAGAAATATATTTTCTCGATATCTGAATCCCAAAGTAAAACCTTTATCTTCCTTCAATATCTGCTAATTTCTTGCCTAATAATTCATGCTATGAACGCTTCCATGTTTACGATTTTAATGTTTTTACGGCATTCAAACCATTAGATCGATACCTTTACCTTCTAAATCATATTCTTTTATCTCCAAAATTGCAGTATTTCTGGAAGGGAATGTCACTTTTATGTCTACCTCGAGCAAACGATACATCTTTTAATCTGAGGACTATTTTTTTTATCGGTATCTTTTTCCCATTCAGTCTCAAAACCCCTTTCTCTTCACCATTCGACTCTTGTTATCGACTCACTCACGGGATTTTTAATCCTCAATTATCGGAGGGAAATGTCATTTGTGTCCATTTTTCTCCCATTTGCCGTTAATAATAGTCCCAAATGTTTAGCTTTAATCATATGTTCATATTTCAGTGCTGTTAATTTAGCATAAATGACGCCAATGTCTGTATTTTTTGAACAATTTCAATTGGTCTTCGCGAATGGCCTCATAATACAAACTCAGCAATAATTATAACAAAAGAGTTATAATTCTTGGTTTTATTTATTTTGAATATTCCAAAATTTAAGATTCTATTGCCCTCGAGCATTTTCGTTGAGTAAACGTAATTGTAGAAAGATGAAAATTTTTGGCATCAGTAAGGAAAAAGAAGTGCGGAAATGAAAAAGAAAAAATCTAATTTTCTCGATTGCAGACAGATCTTCAGAATGTAAATTATTAGCTTAAGCTTCCTTAATTTCCATATCTATTTATTTTCCCTAATTTTTTTGGGCATTATGATTTTTATAATATTTATTAGATATTTAGGATGAAGAATTGTAAGTTTTATTTGATTCAAAAGAAATGAAATCCTATCATAAATCGAGTTATTCTGTTTTGATTTCTGGTTTATTCAGTTTCGAATTCTCTCCTCAATGAATATATATTATGTATCAATTGTAAACAGTCTTTAAGTATTACAGTTCAATATTTTAAAATACATCGTAAAGAAATTTAGAGAACGATAAAAAGTAACTGATGGTTCAAATTATTCATAGTTGTTCGTTAACGTATACTGCAACTAAGAGTGATCCAGTATAGCAGCGTATATTTTCATATATTTTAGTCAAATGATTGGCTGTTAAAGGTCGAAGAAGTACATTTTACATAAAGAAAGCTTAAGTTATTTCGAGTAAGTCCGAATATTCACTGAATTTGAACATTTGATTTTGGTACTCATTAGATGTGTAGTCTACTATCGTAAAGAACCGAGTGCGCGGAATAAATAGAATAAGAGAATAAAGTAACGGCATTGGAGGTGATTGTGGCAGACTGAAGAATCCTTGATAGAATTAGACGCTATATCTTTTAGTCCAGTTCTTTTCTGAATCGTGACTGGTACTTCGAGGACCGTCCCATTTTCCACTTTACCACTCCCTCCCATCGACGAAAGAATTCTAGAAACCAAAATGCGTTTTGTAGGTGGAAAAGTTTTCGAGAATAGAAAGGATGTTAGGTTGCCGTTAAGTGGATAGGAGATGGGGAAGGGTTCTAAGGGAAGTAGACGCCCTCTGTTCGATTGGCTCGAATTCTCTCACTCCTCCCACATGCTTTTTATTCCCCTTAAAGATATCTGGGAATAAGTGGAGCTAAAGTATAATGCTGTTCATTATATTTTGGAAATGCTGAAAAACCTATCGAATGTTAATCAAAGTAGGTTTAACTGAACAGTAAATTATGAAATATTTTTTTTCATTAATCGCTGTCAAATGGTTGTTACTCGTTATTCTGATCATGAAATTTTAAGCTCATTCCTCTTAAAACCTTACTAAAACATTACTCTACTAACTTAAAATTGTAAGAGTCTAAACTTGAATCTCTTATAAAGTATAACTTTAAATTTATATATGCTTGAGCGTCTTGTTATTTTTCAACATCTAACTACTTGGTCTAACTTAATACATTTCTACTATAAGTGATAATTTTTTGCGGACATTTTCGTTCTCAATTCTACTTCAAGACAAACGACTAAAATTTTTAAATCCAATGTATCCTCAGTTATTTATTCTATTTCTCGAAACGTTCGATCAGAATATTTAAAAAATTCCCACAACAAAATGATTCTTCTCCTCAAAAGCAAAACTTCATTCTCCAAGTGTTAGGAGAGTTAGAAGATGAGCCCATTCAAAAGAAGAATTCCAAACTACTTTGACCCTTAAAGAAAAAACTTTCCCACATTCACGCAAAACTAAGTGGAAAAAAGAGCTACGTACCATGTGCATTGAAATTCAATAGATCTTTCAGTGTTCATCTTCTGTATGATAGGCTTACCTTTCAACAGAGAATACCTTTTTGCTGCGTGGTATATTACTTAATCAATGCTAAACAAAATAAATAAATTGCTGTCAAAGTTTGAATTTCTTTCATTAAGTTATAGAAAAAATTGTGCCGCTGGGAAAAAGTTTACTATATAATACGAAATATAAAACCATTACTTCAAATTTGTTTTATTTCTTTCTGTAGAAAGGAAATTGATCTATGAATATATGGAGAACATAAATTTATGATTCATTATTATCATATATCATATCATGAAAGGAGTGTTAATATTTGTATTCTCTTTCCTTCCTTTGTTTCATAATGAAAGTATAATGTAAATTTTATCGTGGCGTGAGAAAATTCTGTGATATTCTAACTTAAAATACATGGAAAACGTTTTACAAAAACATTCTTCTGGGAATCTTGGGAATTGTTTCAAACTCCTTGATTGAATTACATTTCAATAATTAAAAAAAAATATATATCTAAAATATGTCCCGCTTCCGAAACAAAGCAATCGGTCAAATTTAGTCCTCACATAACCAAACTTATTTCGTAAAAAGTTCCCCAAATTTTTCTTCTCTCTTCTTGTAACTTAATATAATAAGTAACCTTATTCTCTTTGTAATAAATTATAATGGTGCATTAATACTTAATAATTGATTTTATAAGTGATTAAATAATTTAGTACGATTTCGCACTTCCAAGGCGTAGATATGGAATAGAGAAATTCAGTATTCCGAGAAAGATGGATTTCAAAGAGATTCTTAAAGGACAGGTCGTATTTCCAGAATATATTATTTTCTAAGGAGACACAGTATTTAGCAAACGACTTTGCGATATTGAGAGTGACTCATTTTTTTCAATTTTCATTCATACACTTTTAAGCTCTAATTCGCATATGCAATCGTATTGTGTAATCCTATTGAACACAATATATATGCAATATCCGGCTTTTACGCATCCTATTTTCCTTGGAATATATCTGTGTATGAAATCCGATTTAGCATTTTACATTACCCCCATCCTCTATTTTAATGAATTTATAATATAATGAATAATTTTGGATGATGCAATACGATTTGAATGTCTCAAATTTTGGTTTTTATTTGATCTTTCAATTCATTTAATATTTCAATTAAACATCAGCCTTTATTATCTTTTTCTATAACACCTTCTTTCTCATTTGTTTTTTCTTATTTTGTCTTTCTAATTGTCTTATGGTATTTGTTTTATATATTTTCTTTACGTATTTTATTTTTTGTATTTATTTTTTGTATTAATTTATTATCTTAATATTGGATCACGTGTAATTGGGTCACGCCTGTATGTGATAACTAAACTATTATTATTTTTTATCGAAGTGAAGAGCCATTTGGACTAGTGCATCCTGAAGTATACGCAACCCGCATACTTATTAAGTTATTTTGGTTGCATAAGATTCAGGCGGTACTATAAATTGTGCCGGAAATTGGTGTGTACTGTACAGTTTCTTTTGAAATCAATATCTACGTAATACTTTTCAAACGCAGTTTTCTTTAAGATGAAATGGTAGAGATAAAAATATTGCACGGTCATGTGGCTATATATTTCTTCTGATCATCAGGACACGAAAGAAATCCTGTTCAAAAATTCACAGACAAATATTCAAAAATACTTTTTCTAAAATATCAAAACATTTCTCATGTATTATTTAGATATTATAGACCTTATAGAATGGGAATTTTTCATTTAATTTAATCTGCAGAAAGAATGTTTTGCAACAATGATCACGATTCGAAAATAAACATATATTATGACAGCTCCCTTTATATTTCTATGTGAATATCATATTTTATCTCATAAACTTGAATGATACCGATATGTTTACATTTTAACTTAAAATTAAAACTTGTGATCAACAGGTATCCACTTGCAGGTACTCGTGTTTTCATACGCATTCCAGTGAAACGATTTTACGAAAAATTTTGAGTTGAAGAGCAATTTTATCGCCAAATGCTGGGACAGAAAATATTTCTTTATGCACATTGAATGCCAAAGCATTTGGAAAGTTGATTTTGCTGGACTACATCAAAAAAATTAAAAAATAGTACATTTTTATTCGCGTTTTTGTGTGATGTGCATTATTTTAGAGTAGATTGATTTAGTGTATATTTATTGATGAAAAATCCATCCTCGCTAATCATATTTTTATTTTAATCATTAAGAAAATATTCATCATAGTTTTATTTGATTATATTTTACAATCAGTATATAAAATAGTTGTATTTCAAGCACTCTTACTAGTATGAGGCTCTGAAATTTTAGTTTTCATACCATACCTAAATTCCTATTCAGCGTTCGTACTCCAAAGGTTTTGATTTAGTCAATGTAGGATTTATATACTATGTGGAAAATATAGCTAGTAAACTTTTAAATTATCTAATTTATTCGAGGAATTCATTTTTCAACTATTGTCGTTGTTTCTCTTATTATAATCAAATTATAATTTCTTTTATCTAAATGCCAATAGTTTAATGCGATGTTGGGTTTCATAACCTAGTATTGATATAAACATTCGATACGTTAGAATTGCTTTTTTTAAATATTTACGAACATTTTTCTTGGGAAATTAATGAATTTCCAAACATTGACAAGGGAACCTCATTCCTTTCCCATTCTATTAATAAGATAAGAAGGAACTATCATAAACACTGAAATGCGCAATGCTCCAGTTTTTGGTAAACCTACTTTCCGATCTGCAGACCAACTTTACACGGTATTCTATAGTTACCAATCTGAATCAACGATATAAAAACTCGGTTCCAAAAACTCATTCAATACGTATAGAAAGGCATCGTCCGCACCCAATCGCTTACTAATCCAGGAAATTAGAAAATTCCGACAGCTGGAGAGGAAATGGATCTTCGTGGAAGAGACAAAGGATGTGCGAAGCAAAAGGAAATGAGAAGGAACTTGTTCGGCTTGAAAGAGTAGACCAATGGGCGAGTGGTTGGGGAAGTAATGGGCGAGAAGCGGCGGATGGAACAAACTCCCAGGTGGCAGTAGTGTCGGCATGAGTTAGGTGAGGCAAAGGGGCATGGGATAAAGAAAAGAGATCGGGAGATGTGGTTCTCGTGGATAAAACTTAAGATACCGGCGACATCTGTCGTGTGACACGTCCCTTCCTCGTCTCCCTTTTTTGGCTGCTTTTTCCCCTTCGATGTTTTTCCCCGAAAAAAATACGTTCCAATGCTGAGGTATTTGCAGAGAATACGTGATCAGGATTTTCAGAAACACGTGACGATCTCGTATCGTGAAGATCGTTTAATTCATGAAGATATTAATCAAAGAATTATTTTCGTTTGAAGAATGAATAAATCAAAAGATTGATCTCAAAATAGAGTTTTTAAGTTATGTTTTATATATCTTGTTAAATTTCCTTCCTCTATGCTTGAAAATATTTATAATCGACAGTAGATGTATATTTTCACTTTTTTTTCTGGAGGAGTCGAAGCATTATGAAACTTTATTCATTGCAATCCGTAAAATCATATCGGTATCTCAAACATGTTTCGAGTGAATCAGGAAAATCATGTGAAAGCGTATAAATTGGAGGAAAATGCAAGAGTGATGGAAAACTTGAGAGGATCTCATTTTGTGGGAGCGAAATTGGACGGGAGCAAACAAAATGGGGAGACGATGAAGGGGTGGTGGCTGTTGGTTCCCTGCTTGCGGGTAAGGCCACAGAAGTAGGAGTACCGGGATCGAAATCAATATCTAGTGGGTGAATAGATACTTAGTCGATAAAGTTACAGTAGTATATAGTATAATTGTGCGGGGTTGACTGGGGAGAAAGATCTAGTGCCCATTTCTGAAAAGATAAATATAGATTGTACCTCAACATGTACGTTACATGAGCTTAAAGTATTGAATGGATACTTTAACGTTAATTCTTTTTAAAGCATCAAATGAGAATTCGAACATTTATTACATGCTCAGTTTAATGA
The DNA here is from genome assembly GCA_020796165.1 of Pantala flavescens. Lineage (NCBI taxonomy): Eukaryota > Metazoa > Arthropoda > Insecta > Odonata > Libellulidae > Pantala > Pantala flavescens. The sequence goes on along the minus strand of CM036879.1, from coordinate 63,144,577 downwards.
CGATAATCATTGAATATGTACATCTATTAAATCAAATTTCATGGTCAAGTATGCGTTGAGTAAAATATAATCAAACATCTTCCAAATTTAGCTTAGCATTGCCGAATTTGGATCATCCCATTATTTCTTTTTCAATTTTTGATTTTCTTTATTCATTCTTTGAAGCAAATTATCTTATAATTTTTAAAATTCAGATTATTATCTAAAGGTATACAACATAATACTTAAACTCTATTTGATAGTACTAATTACAAATACTCTAATGATTCAACTTTGTATTTATTCACTAAAAAGTTGAAACTTGAATGTGTAGATAATGTTAAAATGTTGAATTTACCATCATTTAAGATATTTTATGTAGACATGATTTTCTCGAGTAATCACCCTCTTTTTATGATGAAAATTATCTAAAATTATTGTTTTGCTCCCTCGTACGCTCCGTCATACAGGTTCTATATTGCATCGAAAATTTATATCCTCACTCCGAAGAAGCAAATTCAAGCAACCGTAAGTCCACCTAGCACATACACGTGTGGACTGCAAGTATCGAAGCCTCGGGGAATCGCCTCAGTGCATATCCGTTCGTCTGATTGGGAGAGAACTCCGTCGGATTTACTGGGATGCGTAAAGTTCGATATTGAACTTGTATGGCAGCCCTCATCTTCTGCCCGTTCTTGGGCTGCGGTTGATACGGGGAAAGACACAAGAAGGATGTATCGGTGGGAGGGTTAGACTCCAGATTGAGGTCTCGGTGGTGAAGGAGATGGATTTAGTAATATGGTTTAAAGGGAAATTGGGGATTAAAGGGATCGGTTCCTTTTCACCTTGTTTCTTTAAAAGGCCATTTTTACCGATTTTACGGAATTCTTCCTATTCTGAGTTAGATGTCTCTATCGTTAAGGGGAAGAGGTTTTTTTTGGACAAAGGTGGTGGTTTATCTTTCGAAGATCAATTAAAGTTAGTGCATCAATAATAGGCTAGTTTCAAAAATATGTGAGCGAACATTTCATCTTCTTTAAGTTATTTCAAAGAGAAGCACCTGAAAAATTTATATAAATCTATTATCGAATAATTAAGGAAATATTTCATTTGAAACGATCAGTGAAATTTAACATGATCGTAAGTAAAGTGAATGTAACAATGTTCCTTGAGTTCAGAAATTTCTTACATTTAAAAGAAAAAAATTGTAAAAGTGATGTTTATGAGGTGACCAGTTAATATAATAAATGGAGTAAAAATTAGTGTTTAAACACTATGATGATGAGGAAATTTCCTTCTCAGGATGTTTGTGAACGATCGTTCTCAAGTTTCGAATCCTGATGTAATTGTCCAGAAAGTGGTTGTTCGTGTGGTCTTTGATAATCATTAGTACATGCAGGTTATGTATGTGTTTAGAAAATATTTGTATGCGCAACTGTAGACTCTTATCTATTATTTTATGATGGGTGTAAAAAACAATAGGATTAGTCTGACATATTAACATATATTTATATATATCTTTATTTAATTATTTTAAATTCATATTATGGATATTTATGTGATAAATTTAGGGTATTTTGTATAGTTTCATAGAACTGAGTGTTGAAGTCGCCACCTGACTTTATGTCAACTTGCTTCATTTACAACTTAATTACTTATCGCGGTTTTAAAAATTCAGAAATAAAAGCTGTCAACTTACTATCTGAATATTGCAGCTTATTATATGATATGTATTTAATTATGAAATAATTCATGGTGCAATGGAACTTAAAAATTATGATTTCTTAACAACTGCAATGCATGGCATGTATACCAGTCTTATGATAAGCCTAAATAAATTTAGGGAAATAAATAATGAAAAAATTACCTGATTTGAGTTTAGCTAATATTAAGTAGAAAATAATCAGTTTCGGTGATCATTTTTCTAAATTGAGCTCGATTCAATAATGGAAGGATAAAAGCGAAAAATAAACGCGATATTTAATCATCGACTAATTTTTTCGGCATCCATTGTGCGTTCATATTTATCAAACGGAGCTTTGGAAGCGAAAAACACCCTCCCGGATAGCACCCTGCAGAAAAATAGGCGATAAATCCAGACGAACCCGATTTTACATGGGAATAAAAACAAATTTTAATTACTTTATTTGGATCCCTCGCAATAAATATCTACAAATAAAATCTTACAAGAGTGGTCCAATAAGGAAAACAAGTCAATTGCGATTTTTTTCTGCTTTTGTTATCTGATACAGTTTTCGAAAGAACTGGTTTCTTACGGCAAAACAAATGAAATGGAAAAATTTACACAAGCTCGCATAAATATCAGGCCGCAAAGTATTCCATGCCGACAATTTGAGAAGAAGCAGAACGATGTAAAAAAGGAATTTTTGTAATGTATTTACGTGTTGGAAATATTTAGCAAATAAGATTTGGAAGAATTGATTATAGGGATTTAGAAAAGACGAAGCGTCATATAAATTTTAGATTTGAGGAGTGGAAAGGAGGCAAAGATTGACGCCCGTAAACACTTTTGTCGATGAAACATTTGGAGAGAATTGGAAGGGAAAATTTCCATCAATAAGAGCGTCAGAGAAGGTGCGAAAAGAAATGTATTCATGTGAAAAGGGAGAGTGTGTTTCGGATGAATGAGGTATATTTTTCATATGTTCGATGAAATTCGTAAATGATTCTTGAAATTGGGAAGATTGTCTCTTTGGATCAACCTAAAAAGATTTCCGAATCATATTAAATTAATTTTGAAACTTCGTATATACTATTTATATTAAAAATCCTACCAATTACTGTATTTCATGTATATCCGATTAAATATTCTAATGATGCTGTTCCTTTATATAAGATTACTATGAAGGAAAGATAATTTAGAGTATATGTAAAGAATTCAGTTTTATATAAGGGAATTTTATGCTAATAGTTTATTTGACACTCAATATTTTCATCGTTCAAAAGATTTAAGATATCTGGATTGATGATATTTTCTTTATTTTCAGGTGAGTACCAATTTGGATTCTTCTTGAAACTAATACGTGAGTACGAAGAACAAAATTTTCATGTTAAAACTACATTAATTACTGTGCTACTAAACTTTTTGTATTTTGCACGAAGGAATCAAAGCCCAAAAATAAATCATAACTTGAACAATATAAATTATTGGTATGTTTCGGATACTGACAATTAGTAGAAGTAAATTTTATTTCTTAAACATTCAAAGTTTAAAGTCTTAAAAATGGAGTAACTGGTTAATAATTTATAAAATTTACTGAATACTCAACCTGAAAATTATGCGACCAGCAACGTTTTATTTAATGGATTTTTTTTAAATTTTAAATTAATTTTTTTTAATATCATGATTAAATAAAATTGAAATGACCTTTTCTGGCTTGGAGTTATACGAGTGTATTTGAATTTCTTATATGATTTCTCCGTTCAAGCTTTTAAAGATCTTTTAATTGACAGAAAGTTTAGGAAGGAGATAAATTGGATGAAAACATTTTGCATTCTTAAAGAAATATTTTAAAGCCTCTCTGAGCGTAAACTCTATGAATGTATCGAGTATGCAGATTTACGAATCAAAGCGAGCACAGATGGAACACATAATTGGATTGCATTTGTGTTCAATAGGTCATGAAATAATCCATCCAATCAATTCCTTACGGAGATCAGAGTCGGTTATCCAGATAATTGCCAGAGAGTTGGTAATTCCTCTCACATTCGAGGTGCGTCATGCGCAGAACACCTCCTTTCCTTGTTTTTGATCCGATTCGGATTGAAATGCGACCTCGCTGACGGTATTACCAATTCACATTCCATGCATACTGCATCGTTTTCATTGCAAATGAATCGCAAACCTTTTTTTTATTCATTCTTCCTTTTTTGTGGTAATTAGGTCTCTTCCCGTATCGTTTTGTCCCAAAAATCATAGAATGCGTAAGCATGGAATATTTTCGTGTAAAATCTGCTACGTTTTTAGGTATTTGTGCTTTCGTAATACTTTTTAAAAGATATTTGATTATGAGGCAATTTGTCGGAAAAAATAAATATTTTCGATGACCTGCTCATGAACTCTCAAAAAAACTTCAAGGAGCTCATTTAGTTTGAAAAACTGGCAGAAACCTATGGTATAGCAGAATCGGGGAAGCAAATTGTAGTGCTAAGCATCATTGGTCAAATATAATTCGATAAAGTGGGCATTATATCTGCTTGAATCGTAATATCTTTGGATTAAAATTTCTTCCTTTACTAATGATACCTTTATATACAGAATCGAGCTTGAGATCCATTCAAATCATTAATCTATGAAATAACGTCCGTGTATTTTTTACCGTTCAAGTAGCAAAAGAAGGTGCAGTTGAGACGAAATTCATTCCCCTTTCTTTTACCGTTAGTATTTTTTACTTACAAATTGTAATTTATTCCAAAAATATTTATTATGTGATCGTGAAAATGTATTTTATTATGATTTATTTTATACATGTTATTATTTGTATTACAATTAGAAAGCTTTTTTCTCATGTGGTTGTTTAGATAAACCAAGGTACAGTTGTTTCATCCCCGTATCTACATCCGCAACGTGATGGTTGAATGTTTTATCATTCGCAGGGGCCGATTAATTAACTGTCACCTGGTGATTTTCACAGGATAATTGGTGTGAAATCCCAATAACATCTGTTTTTGTAACTATTTGTTCACATCGTTGATTCGCGAGAGTTAATGTGTTTACATCTAAATTAGGAGCTCGACCTTGAGCATCAAAATCTATAAAAATCATAGTTCAATATAAACTAGTTAGTTTTTTCAACGTTTCAGAAGGAAAATACAGCAATTTGGCTAAATATATCTTCGCATTTTATTTCTCTCTTCTACTATGTAATTGAAACTCAAAAAATTGTTCACGAAGGGTAAACTCGTTATGTTGCCTAATTGATGTACGTTATTTAAGTTAAATTATACTATTTTATTAACAATAAATTAATTTCCTCAGAAAGCCTTTATAGACTACTAATTAAGGATAGTTAAGGACTAATAATTAACCATTTCGATTAAGCCTTAAATAAATGATCATTTAGGAAGCTGCTGACTTTAAAAAAATGCAGAAGTTAGAATTTCATTTCATTCATACAAAGGTCATTCATTTTCATTAAGATTTTAAAATTCCCATAAGGAACATAGCAGATATAGAAACGATTTAATTATACATATTATTCACAAGCCGAAGGATTTAGCATCACATAAGGCGTTAAGTAAATTGCTTTGATGATGAATTAGGAATCTTGAAATCCAATTTCCTATTACATCGATTTATTTGCGCATTAGTAATTATTTATTTCCATATCTTGGAAATCTCCTCATTTGTTCCTACAGTTGACGTATTCTTCGAGATTATGGAGTTCATTATAACTTAAACTCTCTATCTTGAATTCCTATGCCTTCTTGAAATACGAGTAAGAAGATTACAAAAGCTATAACAAGCCTTACACAACAAAATTTGAAAGTAAGGAATGTGGAGATCCTTAAGCAATATTATACAATGAAAAATAATTCATTATCAAATCGAAGGAAAGAATCATTTGCCGAGTCTACCCTGCAGATGCTTGATCAATTATCAGTGATTGAAGGTCATTTAAAGGATGCAGATAAACCACAGGGGCAATAAATACACTTCTCCCACAAATGAGGAAGTGAGGGCATGATTATGATGTATACGTGCAGAAACAATGGAAAAAAAGAGTTTCGTATTTTCACCACGCCCTCCCTCAATTTACGGAAGATATTCTGGAAATGATAAATGACTACGGAATCGGTGGCCATAGAGATGGATGGAAGCAAGGCATGAACGAAAGGTAAGAAAGACAATGGCGTAACAGGAGAAGGAGCGTTCTATGAAAGGATCTCTCGCAAAAGAGGATTGAGTAGTAGAAATTGAAGGAAGATTAATCGTTCAAACTTGTCGGGAGTAAAGAAAAGAATGGAAATGCTGCTGAAAGGGAGAAGAATTCAGGTGAAGACGTTGGACTCGCAAAAAGGGATGAGAATAAATGGTGAAAAATGTAATTTCAGAAGTAACGAATTAGTAGTTTGATTCGCTTGTGTTTTCCATATGTTGGGGTTATAAGTATTATTAAAGGTTTTTACATTGCGCTTATAGTCAGCCTGATGATTCATCGTATAATCTTATATCTATTATTTTAAAATCATTAGATTTTCTGCACGAATATTGTTTATTACAGAAACCTGCATATGTTCAGCTAAAAATACATATGAAAAATATTTACCCTGGTTCATATTCATATTTAGATAAACGTGTTATTCAGCTCCATCAACTTTTTCTTTACGGATTTTTTTCGTATTTTTTTATAGAAGTCATTGAATTTTCTTTTATCCATAGTTTAAACTAAATACGAAAAGTACATTAGTAAATGAACAACTTTTGTCAATTGTGCGAAGAGAGGCTTCTGGTAAATAAATGTAAATTGAATATTAAGCTCTTGTAACTTCCTCCTTAAGCTTTACAAAACAAGTAAAGGTATTGAAATGCATGGAAGGAACTTTTATTACTTTTCCGTAATTTAACTTTTCAAATTACCCCAAATTCATAAATTTAGCCTTAAAATTAGTTTAATTAAAATATTCGTCATGTATTTGACATTTTAACGGTTTGGTTTTTAAAATGTTTACAATAACTTTATTGCCAGTTATATTTACTTATTAAATTCAATCAACGAAGCCTTCACTTTCTGGAACGTCGATTATAAACATTATATCTATGTCCGATATATCCGTAAATACCCTGCTTTCGGCGTGTGGCAGGGGGTGTATGCATCCACCTAATTTTTTCATGTCGTTCGCTGAAAAAACGAATTCCTAAGCTGCTTCGTGTTGGAATATAATTTTCAATTAAGAATTATTTTTAGCCAAATGTTAATTTCCTTATGTTGTCTTCTAATTCATGATATTTACCACTAAATTAAATAAATAAATATGAGTAAACGAATTTTATCTATTTCTCTTTATACAGTTTAAATGTATTTCTATTGCTCTTCATTGAGGAAGTTTTCATTATATTTGAAATCCCATATTTTAGTGTATTGCATATTCCATGTACAAATTCATTCTTTAATTTAGCACCTCAATCCTTAAGAAAATATAAAAAAATCTTGAACGGAAGTAAACGCCACTGAATTGTTTATCGTTGCTACAGAAGAGCCTTAAGTTTAAATGTTTTGAGGAACGTCGCTTAAAAGAGGGAGCAAAAGAGTGAAAGGCATTTTATCGGCTAACGTAAAAAGGGCGGATTCCGTCGCTTTTGGTATCCACATTCTCTGATCTAAACGAGAGGAACTTTTTGAATCAGGGTTGAGTATATTCTTCTTTGACAACCATTCATTGTTTACTCTTTGACACGCTCATTGTCTTCTTTCCTCGTTCTTTATAGTGAAAATATCGAGTTGTGTGAAGAAATTTTATCCCTCTTAAAAGCTCTTAAAATAACGATTATGCTACGAAAATTAATACTGAACAGTAGTAATAAGGCAGCTTTTTAGTCAATGATCTATTTCTGATGGTTTTCCTTCACTCTGCATGTTTCGCTATGTATTGCAATATCACTATGCATCTGACTCATATCTTATCAAATCCATATCCGCACGCATTCTAGCGATTGAAGTATTTTTTAATATCAAATAGGGTCTGTACATTATCGTTAGTTTATTTTCAGGAGAATATGGTGATTAAGTTATTAAATTTATAGAGAAAAGGAATTTTATTGTGAAAATAAAGGTTTTATTAATTAATTATTCTTTCCGGAAATTGCAGTTAGATTTTTATCTAACTATAATTAGCGTTGTTTGAAAGATTTTAAGTTACCCATTCACATGAAATTAGGAATTGTAATATTGCGGAATTTTAATGTAGGAATTGAATATCTCAAATTTCTACTTATTGCAGTTTCAGTTTGATTTGCTATTGTATGCACGATCCAACCTCGTCTATCGACGAACGGTATTCGGAAGAAAATCATTCCAAATTTGAGCTGAATCACATTCTCTAATACTGTTCTACATTTTGAAAATACTCGTTTTTGTGGAGAAAATGTTACACTTAATGTTTGCCATATTTGAATTCCTGTCTTCATCCAACTGTGCATAATTCTGTTCAACACGGACAAAAATAAAATTGCTTCACTATCATCCAAAAACTTTCTATTATATGCTTCGGATGTTAGAGGTTTGGCAAGTCAAGTTTTATGATTGACGTAAATTATTTATTTTTACTAATTGCTTAATATGTAACTAATTTACTTAATATGTAAAAGAAAATTATCATAATTTTCCCTTGTAAATTTAATTATAATTATTTTTGGAAAATTTCTCTCCATAACATACTTTTTTCTCAAATCACTCCTCAAACTCATGTTAAAGTATCGTAATCATTCGCAATTTCAGTCTGTACTTTTCCCCACGGAAACTATCAAACTTACGGATATGTGATCTGAATGAAGATTCACATCTGTTAAATATCTCGATTGAATTAGTCATGCTATTTATTGAATCATCGTTTTAACTCTTATTTTCTTCTCAAAATGCAATTCTCAAAGGGTCACTTCTTTCTTACATCGATCGACATCGATCTTACCATTTATACGTTCTGCAATGTCTTCTCAATTTTGCATACTTAATGATCGGATTTTTAAGCAACAGTGATGAGAGAAGATATATGTTTGTGGAGTTGTGTGAGGAAGAGGGATTATTTAGTTTTCGGAACCACTCTCATCAGGTCAAAAGCATGTTCACCTGCCCCTTTCCGAGTCGAAGTGAATTGGTTCGAATTCCAAAGGAATACCATAAGGGAGTGCCTCCATGATGCACTGCTGTGTCTCCATGTCTGAGTGTGCGTTAGACCGTCTTAATCCTGGGAAACTGCGGTCATCGGACTAACTGGGCATCCCATTTGCCTTAGTGAGGGCGCTTTGTGGAATTCGGGCTGGATTCTGAGATGAGAAATCTGTCTGATGGGGATTGAATTTGGATGTCTCCCATAATCTGCCGTTATTCGATGAATTATTAACCGGTGTATCTCATTGGTATCTATTGATCTATGATTTTACATAATCAAATAAAGATATTATTCTATTATAGAAATTAAATAAAGGAAGATTTACAATCCTTGACTGAATAATTAATATGAATAATGATTGCGTATAGAGAAAATAACGAATTTCGCTGTAAGGACGGAGGGCGAATATTTTCTGTGCCTAATAGTATTTAAGAAAATTTAAAAAATTGAAAACCTGAAAAATATTTTGGATTGAATGTATAGAAGATTTATTAATAAGAGATATTCATCACATTATCAATAGGATTATAAAACTATGGAATATATAGAAGCAACCTTTACTCGGTGAAACTCCGTTTAAAACCAAATAATATTTGGTTACTGGATATGGATTTTATATTGTGTAGCTTGTAAAATACTATGATATTTATTTTCTATAAAAATATAGTTGAAAATCGCAATTAATATTTTAATGAAAAGCATTTCCTTAGGAACTTTAAGAAGATATGATGACATGCGTTCTATGACTGAATAGGCAAATCGTGGTATTTCAAAGAAGCACGAGGACACTATTAATCAATAAAATAAAATACTTTGTGGAAAGGATACATTTCAAAAGAAAAGGTTACTTAGTACCTTCCGAATATTTACTCTACCGACCGTTTACGTGAACGAGTGAACATCTTCTGGTTAATTAAAAGCGAATTTCAACAATTATCCATTTGATTAAATTCCATGTTCCAATATCTCCTATTTCCTTAGAGGAAATTAAAATTTCATTGAAATAGAAATCGCATCAGAAAATGTCCCGATATCCGTTGATGAAATACATTTAAATGTGGGAATGAATAAATACAAAGATTGTACACTGAGGAAAGTATATTTTATTAATACATTGCGGTTTCAAATGACTATTATAAAGCTATATTCGAGTAAAATGTTCATCTCCTGGATCCATGGCGTGTCTCGCAACTGTGAGAAATTAGAAGAGATATTTCTTTTCTCCGGAGAATTCGGCGTCGAAACTTCTGTCTGATTTATGTCCTTTCACCGACAGAAGATCTAAACTTCCCAATGGGCAAAGAGGAAATATTTAGTGAGGAAAAGATAACGTCAAAGTTATGGGAGTAATCGAAAATTAAAAGAGGATTGGGGTAAGCGAAGTTAGTCGTAGCAGAAATATGGCGGGAACTTTGGAATCTTATGAAGAGAGAAAAAGATGTTGAGAGCGTCCGTTGCTAAGGCGCTTTTGCTGCGGGAATTAGTCCGAAGTAGAGAAGGAACGGTCACTTAGAAAAAAATTTTTTGGGGCAAAATGTGAACCAAAATATCGTAAATATACGTTAAAATTTTGGACGAAATGATAATTAACTACTGCAAGTATTCAATCAAATACTATTAATGATTCAATTGTTTATCCATTTTTATTCTTTCTTAGTGTTCTTATTTGTTCTCCATTGCCATTTATATTTTTAAGAAAGAAACTTTTGTGTATTTTAAGAAGCTAATTATTACTTTAATCTATTTTAAATGAATTTATGATAGAGCATCATGCTATACTTTGGAAATTTGCAAGTTTTCGCATATCTAATTTTAAAATTTTTATTGTTCGGTATTTTAGTAAAATGAACTCTTAGATATGGAAATAGCTTAACGTTATACAGTTAAGCGCAGATATTCGGTCCAACTGGAATAGAAGGTACTTGAATGGTACTGCGAAAACATTGGATGAATATTTAGTTTCGATCTTGAAATTTTATAGATCTTCAAGACTAGGGGCAAGTTAAAGTGTCTATGGACCCCATTTCCTGTGAAGTAGGTCTATTGCTTCTACGGAGCAAAAAATGTCCGCGTGCAATCGTTCCAGTGTTCCAATACGCATGGATATATTGCGTCATTTCATCTTGTATTTCATTCCTCTAGACAACGCAAAAATTCCGAGTTGTTCATCGTTTATTGCAAATTTTTTGAATTTTTGTCGCCCTTCCGAACCCGCGTTTGGCCGCAGAAGAATTTCTCGTAACGGTTTTCATTTTTCTCGCGTTTTCAATCATTTTTATAGACGAATTTCGGGCATACTTGGCAGCTTTTCCATATCCATCGTTGCTCGTTGATATTTTCTACGTATTTTCAGGTATTCCAATACTCGGTACTTTTGACAAACAATCAAGTATTATTGGAGAAGTTAAAAATACGAGAATATTTTCACGTCTCATCAGGCGGAAATATTGCTCGAAGCTGTTTCAGAAAACTTGGAAAATAAAACAAAGCTCACGGGAAGTAAATAGATTTTATTATTTTCAAAGCCGAAAAGGGACGAACCAAAAACAGTTACAAGTTATAATAATAGCCGATATAGATAAGGCCAGTAAAGATAATAGCTTTTTCTGTATTTAAGGAGAACAACATTCGAGTATACTGAAATGATTTCGATCCAAAGAATTTTTCTCATAGCGTTGCTGGTAATAGCAAAAATTGTATTCTTATAAAATCTTCTTTCTTCTTCTGTTGGTAACAGTCTTTTATAATGGACTCAAATTAAAACCTCTGAACCCTATAAACTAAATTTTAGATATTTTCAATCGATATTCGATCTTCAGAGATGATAAAAATTTGTGTGATATCGGGAGTATTATAAAAAGTAGAAATTATCTCACGAAATAACAAATTATTATTTTTACAGGATATATGTAAACTATGGTAATATATGCCATGGTAACCTGAGACATCAAATTATAACTACATTCATTTACTATTATTGTATAAAGTGCATCACCTGGAAAAATACGATTAAAAAAATAAGTGAAGATAATTTCCGAACAAATACTATCACTTAGCAGCATATTAACCCTTTATGGGCAACCGATTTATTTGCGGCATATTGTATTCATGTAAGATGGCTTTTATTCATTAAATTATTAATCAATTATTCATTGCTATTTCATATTCTTTTCTTCGGTATTTTGAAGTAAAAAGTTACTTCCTAATGGATATAAATATATCGTCGGTTAAAATGGACCGCTACACCTCTAGTTTTATTTTGAATTTAAAATTTTTAAAATTTATTAAATAGTTTTTGCTTCAATCGTGAATCATTCAGGAAGCGAATAATATTGTGATGTACTTCACCGTGTATGATATGAAAAAATATCACGAAAGATGAGGGAATAAGCAAATTGATAAAACGGTATCATTAATATAATTACACATTGTGTAAGAATAGAGTCGATGGAGAATAAGTTATCAAACCTTCTCAGGTCTCTTAAAAAGCGATTTCGTAAGAATATGTCGTTCAGAAAATTAAAGCTGACATAAAGGTATTATAATTATCAAAGTTTCGATCGTTTCTAGTAAAAATAAATAGTAAAGTACTACATTTTAAATCAAAGAGATTTTTAAAATTTGTGCAGAATGAGAAAATATAGTTTGAACTAGTCTTCTCTGGAAAGTGATACTTTTGGCGCATTCTGCAATCTCTATCTATTTTGTCGGCCTCGGAATGGATACTACTTACGCTGAGGTTCCGGGTTCAAATCTCGGCTGAGGAGGAAATTTTCCCCTCAGGGAGTGGATGTTTGTGAAATATGATAATAAATTAAAAATAAAAAAATCGTCCCATTGAATGTGTTAATTGCTACTTCCAAGAGATCAAATCATTTCCAGGTATTTTGTGTAAGATGAGCACAAGATCATTGTGTAGGAGTTACTTCTGCATTCCAAATCGGCTAAATGTTAACATATCTTGGACACGCGGCAGAAATAATCGCAGGATTTAGCGGATGAGATAGGGAGGAGGTAAAACAATTGCAAATGTAGTTAAGATAAAACTAATTATCCGCCCGTGCGACCACTTCTTTCGCCATTTCCAGGCGTATACCTGCGATCCTCGAAAACAGTTTTCGAAACTTCGCTTCTGAAAAAGTTCCGTCCTTTTGAACTTTTCGAATCAGAAGCGAGTGGTCCTTTCACTTTGGGCTAAATTCTCATCTCGTCCGTTTTCCTTTGATAGAATGGAGGTGATGGAAAGAACCTTTTGTGTTTTAATTTACCACTCTAAACGTCACCTAGAGCACACTCAAAGTGAACATTATTTTTCTCAAGTTGTGCTGAAGAATCTGAGAGTATCAGCTTTGAGAGTAACCGTAGCTGTATTGTTAAATACGTTCAATCTTCGAAAAAAGTGGTCGATGACCTTGGAAATCTTGATTGCGAGTATTATCTTGTGGTTTTGTTACATCCTTTTAGTGGTTCCACGATTTTACTAAGAGCCATAAATCCATACGACAAATACTAACAACAAAAGTTAACCGTGCATCACTATTGGTAAAACTGACATTTATATTGGAATTTAGGATTATGAAATTAAAGTACACGGCAAATATTATTTAAAAATTGAATCATTGATTAAAAAAGTAACTAAAAGTAGATTGAGTAACTAACCACGAAAAATTATTTTCGTGGTTATCTGTACTAATCTTACTTAATTTAGTCGATTTTCGGTGTCTTGATAAGGAAGAGCGTTTGCTGCAGCAGAATTATACAATTAAACCTATTTTATAGCATTTCTCATTCGCATAAGAGAACCACTGATTTTTTAAATTTCTTCAACTGTCCATTTTCCTCATTCTTGCATATCAATTTTAATATATCAATTTATAATCGTCAGCAATCTAGTGAGGCTGGATACAAATGAGTGTTATGAATGTGTTTTCAATAAAGAATGCGAAAATGCTTGCCATTAGATTCCTTCTGCTCTAATTTTATATTTAATTCAATATTGAATTGGTGAGACTCGGCATTTTTTTTTACCTGGAACTCATGGGGTTACAGCGATCTTATTGAATCTTTAGCTATTTCATATATGGAGCTTTGATGTGCCCTGTTTCATATTAAAGTCTTATAATTTCTATGATCACATCGAGTTTAAAATGAACTCGATGTGATGTACATCATCTTTAAAAATACAATAATTTGTGATTTAGCTAATCATTAAGAGAAACCTTTGGGTTCTTTTGTTTCTTTAATATTTTCATTTATATCTTAAGTTTTATATTCGTCTCTCATATTCAACTCCATTGTTCTTCTGTTTGGAGCCTTATGAGTTTCATCGCGGACGATTAAATTTCCCGGACGTTCTCCCGAAGAATACCTCGTTTCTATTCATTTGTCCTGGAATTGAGCCACGGCCATCATGGCAGCCAAATTTTCTCTCCAGAAAATTCCTCCGAAGCCAAATTGATGCTTGAATAAGAGCACGTAATCCATAGCGCAATCCAATAACGCATAATATCCCATGCCTAATTCAGGATAATATTAATTCTGTGGAATTTTGTTATCTGAACTATGGATCGGACATTTTGTAGCTTTATTTGAAGGTTTCCTATTGTGTTACTGCTTTATTTGCTGCCTTTAACTGAATTGAGTGATTCCATAGAATTATAGGAGACGTTCAAACGTCCTTTGAAATCTAATGTGTAGTATATAGTAAATTTATAATATAAATTGAAAGCCTCCAGTTGTTAATCATTTAACTGGATGTAAATTTATCTGAACATTCGAAACAACATAACGGTTTGGGATTTAAAACCTTCAATTTTCCTTGTGTTTTTTAGGTTTTTTATAATTCAATATTTTATAAATTTTAACAATTTCATATTGAGAAATGATCTTTTGTATACTTTTGCGAAAAATATCTTCCAAACATATTCTTTATAGATTTTCCCAATGTAACGATTAATACGAAAGAAATTAATCTTATGAGGATACTTAATAAGGTTATTTTTGATGCTTTTACTTAAATATAATTAGATTGGATGTAATTTCGTAATAGCATACGCAACGCTAATTATTGAGAATAACAATTCATGAGTCTTTTATTGTCTAATTATGATTAATATATTGCTGCGTGACATTCTATCCGATATTAATCTCTAAAGCAACAGTGCGATCGGAAACCATCGATTCATCGACATCTGAAAATCCCCAAATATCTTTAAATCCGCGCTAATTACAGAATAAACCAAGATTAAGCTTCAATAGCGCGATTGCTTGAGAAAAGGACGTAAGATTCGGATTTTAGTATCCCAACGTGGATAAAATAAGAAGGATACCGCAGGAATAACTTCTTTAATGAAGAAACTTGTAAACTCGTGAGCCCTCCTCCTTCCATTCTCTTTTCTCACTCGTCTTCCTACACTCTCTTCGAATCCACTTCTTCCGTTGAATATCTTGCCTTTTATTTTATGTATCTTTTTTAATATCAATCCCTGTTTTCTCTCTTTTTCATCTCCGTTGTTCCTCTCTTTCGTTGTTCCTTTTATTCGTTTCTCATTACATTTGATATGATTTTCCCTATACTTCGCAATCTGCTTCTTATGTATGTATTCTATTTTCGTTTTATTTTACGTTCACACAATACTTTTCTTGCTTATCAATTATTTTTGTTTCCTTAATCAATCCGTCAATCCATGCGTTATATTTTATATCTTCCATTATCTCTCAATAACTGATTCTAAACTTAAATAAATGTCTCCATAATTTATGATAATCACCTTCAATTTATTTCTTGGCTTTTTTAATAAAACAGTATGGAGAAAAAATGAATAACTTTTATTAATCCAAATTCCATAAAAAGGTGACCAATTTATTCACAGACATCTTTAAGACTATTATAATTCGTTAAATAAATTTTGGGAAAGGTGTTGTTTGAAATATTTAGTATATTAATGAAAATAGCACTATAGAAAATCGCTTATGAAATGTTCGCATACATTAATAATTGTTAATCACTAAAAATTGTTTTAGTTTCTTAAGACTTCTGTTCTTTTTAAAATCGACCTCAATGAAATTTTTTGCCTGTGACATCTTTTCTTTCTTATCTCTACACATATTTCCTCTATGTATCATTTTTCTTCATTAAATTAGCTTTTCCTAATGTTTTTGCCTTACTCTATTTTCTTATACCTTTTCACTTTTTCCCTCGAATTTATAATTGCATTATCCTTTTTCCTGATTGTTTAGAAATTATACTTTTGTTTATTAATCTTTAAGGCTTTCACGCCAATTTTCTTCACATTTATATTAGAAATATATTTATTTTCCTTTGATTTAATTTACTCTCTCATTGAATTCTCATACCTCTTACATTTGTGTATCCCTTTTCCATTTTTTTCCCTTCACTCTCTCTTCGCAGAAAGTCAAGTGCTCCTAATATATATAGAGATTGGCAGCACTCGTAAAATAAGTGTCATTATAGCCTCTTTCCCTCATCTTCAGCGTTTCCAAACAGCAAGGAAAATAAGCGGTAATTTGGAGCTGTTTAATTAACTCCACTTTAAAGCGAAACGGAATGCAACCATATACGTAATTCCTCTCTTTCCCAAAGTGGTGATTATCTCTCACTTTCGGAAGTTATGCCGTTCTACAATGTCAGTTTAGGATAAGATCTCGCACGTGGTAATCTATTTCGGTTTAGATAGTTCTTTTCTGCACGATTGGCCTTCTTAAAATGTGAGATATTTCTCGCTTTAATAGAACTCCCAACTCCTTCAGTTTTATCTTCTTTGTTACTAAGCATGGCTGATGTTATTTAATTAACTAGAAAAGTAAGCCTTTCTTGGAAATGTCCGCTTTCGTTAATTAACTTGAAAGCGCCAGCAATTGAGGTGACTTGCAGCCTAGCAACAAGCCGAAGTTGATTACACCGTTCGGGGAGCAGCTTTGTTTGAAAGTTCCCTTATCCTAGCTCTTTCAGATATTGCATCAAACGTTAAAGAACGTGGATTTCTAAATAAAAACGGATTTGTAAATAAGAACGAATTTCATCGATATAATTCTCTGGAGTGGAGGTTTAGGCTAAAAATAAGTTTAAAATATTCCACATTGAGTAATCATTCTTTAGCTTAACATAGTTTTATTTTCACTCTTCTAATTAATCTATCTTTCAAAGTATATTTTATAAGAATAACGATTAATGCTGATTGATTTTAAAACTTTTAATTAAAAGAATGTTTTTATTTTTAAAATGGAAAATTTTTACCCATTCCCGTATGCACATCATGTCCCTAAAACCATCTTGTAATTAACTTTCAGCTTTGCATTTAGGTTTTATTTAGAAGCCTAACGATCCTTTAACCTCTAAAAATGCTGTATAGGTTTGCATAGTTAATGAGTATGTCAATTAAGAGCCAAAGTTAATGGAAAACCTGAGATGATTATTCGGAACTTCAAACAAGGGTTTTCCTTAATGCTTCATCAATAGTCTTCGATTCAGGGCCTCACCAAAGTGGAGCAGATTGGTTAAACCTTTCTTATCTTCAATTCTGAATATAAACTCTCACGGGAAAGTTATAAGCCAATAAACAGAAAAGTTTGCGGCCCATACTTCGGGAAGCCCTACCGCAAAAGCTGCTCCGAACAAATTTTCTTATGCAAACCGATATCTGAAAGACATTCCCTAGGGATTCCAGTCTTTCAGCATAAGATGCAGGACAACACATGCAGCGCATCCAAATAAATGCAAATAAGTAAATACAGAGACTTATATTAAAGGCCAGTTAAAATATCAATCCCAAACAAAAATGTTGCTCCAAAATGCATACTCTAATTATTCATTCAAATACTATAATCAATTAAAAATGAATTAATAAATACCACTACTGGAAATGATATGTAGTGCCTTCACTCTCGTATTACCTTCTATTAAAATTTTTCGTACGGAATTTTTCGGAATTTCGTACTATTTAATTACATTTTCTAATTTAATTTAATAATTTCACTACGTAGAAACAAGGAACTATAAATTTATCCAAAAAGTTATAAAAATAATGAATTTAATACTTTTTGTAATTGCTTTCGGCTACTTATTTCTTCACTTTTGTTTCTTTAAGCCTACATCTTGAGCTCATGTTTTATATTCCTTTTACACAATTTGCAATCAAACTCCCCCGTTAAAACTATTTTAGCTCAAATTGCATCTTATACATAATGTGCAAATTTCTCACCCTAATGAACATCGTATTGCACTTTTTCGAGAGAATTTTGATTTCGTACGTTTAATTTCGTCCACTCGTTTAAAACCTCACGATTCCCTCAGAACCAATATTCGTTGTGGAATTGAATTATATTTTTCATTCTGTAAGCTCTTCTCTAGTAATATCTGTTAATTAAATGGAGGATTATTAAAAGTGGGATAAGTTACCGTATACTATTAGCGTGCGACATATATTGTTCATGAACTCCAATTTCTTCCATGAAAAGGCCATTCATTACTTGGATATTGCCACTTATATTTCCGCTCTATGCATTGGTCTCTTCGCAACTCATGTTTAAGAATTTAATTAATACTGGTTTCACTTAGATCAGCCTCATTCCTATTTGAAAACATTTTTTCATTGCATTTCATTGGAATGCCTATATAATAAATTATTTGCGTCAATCGATTTAAGCTCTTATTCAGGAAATATATCAAAGTCCTGAGGTTTTTCTTCTAAAATTCAACACAAATTATTATTATTACGTTTACTCTTGAAAAAAAAAATCATTTCGCAGCAGACAGATCTCAGACGTAATAAATGAATATATTTACATAAATAAATTTTATGGAACAAGTTTAATGATTAAAAAATAAACAAAATATAATAAATAATTTCTAAATGTACCAATACACAAAACCTCTAAATTTCTCAATATATACAATGAAACTTGTTGTCTTTACACGGATGAATTCAATCAAAAATCAATCGCGTTTAACTTATTCAGGTTTTGTTTTCAAGGACGGGATTGGATACTTAGGGTATTCCTGTCCAGTATGAATCTTTTTCGCGAATAAGAATTTTCAAAAATCATAATTTAGAACAACTCCTTCGTATTTTATGTTCCATGTGTACCTATGTAAAAGAGAATTATGTTATGATATGAATTACAAGTATATTGTTAGCTCTCATATCGACAAATTTATTGTGTATCGATTAAATTTTTACTGAAAGTGTTTCAAGTATAATACATGGTCTGTCCTGAAAGTAGTAGGACTGATTTTTTCCTGTTCGCACGGACGGTCGGACGGGAATTTTTTGGATTGCAAATAGAGGGGGGGACTGTAACAAAGCGCTGACAACAATTGGAAGTCGATTCCCAGCTTTTGCGATCTGTGTATCTTCGTTTTCTCGGACCTCCGCAAGTGACCTCGTCACGGTACGCAATGACCGTTTGCTGGAGCAGCGCTATGCAGTGAAATTCTGCGTTAAAAACTCGTAAAAAATGGCAAGGAGAGACACAAACTCATCAAGGCAGCTTAAGGTTTGATTTTTCAACCGTATTTGAGTGGCACAAGCTTTTTCGAGAGGGGAGAGAAGACGTCGAAGACGCCGAGCGCTCCGGACGCCCTTCGACCTCGAAAACGGACGAAAATGTGGCGCGAGTGAAAAAATTATTGAACACTGTGAGTGTGAGAATGTTATCGGACGAACTTTTTACGTTAAAGTACTCGAAAGACAGCGAAAACGCATCTTCCGTGTCCGACCCGCTATGGCCGCCTCGTGGGTCCTGCATCGCGACAATGCGCGGGCCCACACGCGCTCATTGTTTCCAACTTCCTTGAGAAAAACGGTGTTGCATCCCTGCCTCACCCACCCTACAGCCTAGATATTGCTCCCTCGTACTTCTTTCTCTTTCCAAAATTTAAAAATCCGCCGAAAGGACGTCACCACGGGTCGGTGAGACCGTGGTGACGTTCCGTGACGAGGTCACTTAACAGAGGTCCGAGAAAACTAACATACACAGAACGCAAAAGCTGGGAATCGACTTCCAATTGTTGTCAGCGCTTTGTTACAGTCCCCCCCTCTATTTGCAATCCAAAAAATTCCCGTCCGACCGTCCGTGCGAACAGGAAAAAATCAGTCCTACTACTTTCAGGACAGACCATGTATAATACATATGATAGAAAGGAACACATTTCGGGAATAATTATGCGCTGTAATAAATAAACGCTCTCTCTCATTTATATGACTCATTATGATAGAGAATCGAACATATGATTACCGGGGATCGATTCTCAGATTTCGTAATTTGCACATTTCGTTGCATCTCTTAGAATTCACACCAATTAAGTTTTCCGGTGGACTGAGGGAATCGGAAACTCTTAAAAGATTGGGTACACTATCAATCGAGTTGATTTCAGTCATCGAAAGACTTGCTATCGGGATTGTCAGCATCCCGACTACATTCTTTGAAACTTGAATTATTTCGTAAACTCAAACTTCCTCAGCTGCGCATTTTTCAAGAGCATTCATTTCTTGCGAATTTATGATTCATAAAATATTCTTCGTTATGTTACCCATTTTGTGTTTTTGCGTAAGCCGCATAATCTTCGGAAACATCTATCGAAAGGATTAAAGTGGTGTGAGAAGGATTTGTAAGAATTATAAAACACTCCATTTGCACTCGGGAGGATCGCTCTTACTTTCACAAGTAAGTATGAGAAAGCTCTTAGATCATTTCGCACCGTTTGTTCTTTAACGTGGTCCACAAATCTGGTCTAAAATCCTAGAGACTTAATCTTTAATAAAATTAAGTTGTTAACGAGCCCAAGAAGAATTCATAATATCTGAGTAAAGGTCACAAACTGCAAAACCTCAAACTCTCCATTCCCTGCCTTAAGGAGCTCCCTATTTGGAGAGAAACATCCTTCCCATCTCGTGAGAGATGCAGTCACAAAGGAAAGAGCAGAGTGAATGGGAAATGGAGGAGAAGTCCATCAAAAGGCTGCACAAATATTGATGGAGAAATGAGAGGAGTGGAAATAGGAGCTTATGCAGAGTTAATTATAAATTGTAGTCAGTTGATTAAAACTCAGTTTCTTGTTTACAGCAGAAAATTACGCCGTATAAAATATATAAGTGTAGTATAATACGAAAGTATTGATTGAATAAATAGATCAATCAATATTCTGAATGGTTTTCCCAATGGCTTGTAGAAGTATTGTACCGGGTTAACTCAACGGACAGAGTACACGACCGGCAATTGGGAGGCCCGGGTTCATCTCCCGGTCCCGTCATACTTTTTCCAAGTCCATCCCACCTTTAGAATTCCGAATGGTATTTTTCTACTATTTTATCGATACAAGCGGGTGTCACTTCGTGAGGAAAAATGTCTGTGTAAAATCACCGTATTTATAATTTAATTTCACTATCATGGTCTATGCTCGTAGAGAAGAACTTCAATTTTAATTGCTTTCCTTTATGATCCAGGATTCTTAAAGAAATTATTTTTGGTACAGTTTTCCTAAATTTAGTACCCCCTTTCAATTTATTACTCTTACTTTTTATAGCATAGATTTTGGAGTTATCTAGTGTACGTGAAGTTCGGTAAGAATTTTTCCTTGTAACTCCCAAGAATCAAGGACATGGTCAAGATTATTCTCTGAAAGACGAATCATGTTTCTTTATACATGTCATATCCATTCCTTACTCAAAGATAGACGTATAAAATGTTTTCGCTCATACATATTTGATGTAGCTGATTTTAAAGAGTATTTACCATTTCCGTTTTAAGTATCAAAAGGTGTTATAAAAGAGACAACGCTCATATTGAGTGAATAAAAATCTTCCAGAAGACTCCTTTTTTCGGATTTCTCAGTTGATTTTAGGAGCGAAATGAGTTTAAAAATATTACTTAAAATTTATAATTACGGGATTAAAGTTATGGAAATATATTTTTGGCAGAGTAATGGTAAGGAACTTAACTTAAAAAATACAGAGAGACAGCACAGTAAGAGTTGAAGAATATGGTTGAGTAATAAGTAACAATCTAGGATGGAAGGAGGGTAGAGAAGGGCAGGAGATGCTACTCATAAAACAGATTAAAAGGTCTCAGGGAAAGGACCCCGAGAAATTTCATGGATAAAAGGAACGTATGTTAGGGAAGCAAGGCTGGCGCTGCTTTGAGCCAGAGCATTGCCCAGGGCAGTGTTTGGAAACGAGAGAAATTTCGAAGAGGGTCGTATGGGAGAGAAAATGTAAATTGGAGAAATGTAAAGGGATAGAGTGATTGAAGGACACGGAAATTAAGGGGGAACGGCTTTTATGAGGTCATGACGGGTCATAAGAAAGACTGGATGAATGTCAGAGTATATAAATGTCGCTAAGGTCACAGTATATCGGAAAATTAATTTTCAATCAAAGAAAGACTTTCTTCATTAACAAAGGGAGATAAGAAAGATCGAATATTTCAAATAGTTTAGTCCATAACTGTGGAGTTGAGTTAGTGACTAGGATAAGAGGCAAATTTCACTCAGTAAGTAAAATAAATAAATAAAATAATTAATATATAAATATAGATAAAATTAATCTGCCAAAATATAATTTTAAAATTATAAATAAACGTTAGCATCGAAAATGGAGAAAATTAGGATCGGGAAAGTTTAGGAATATTGTATTTAAATATCTTCACTCCCTTATGTTATGAATCGATTCAAGAAATATATTAAGTGAAATACTGTGTTGAACATAAGTGAACATTAAGAAAATAGCGACACTGGGATCCGAACCCAGGTCCTCAGCATACCTGCCTGGCAGGCGGGGGACCTGCGTTCGACTCGAAGTTGTATCGCAGTTGTAATTATATCCTTTGAAGTTTAATTATATCCTTCATAATTCATAGAGATGGAAAAATTATATTTAATGATTTGAGGAAAGCCTTGATGATGAGATAAGGACTGAAGAAATGTTGAGGATTAGTTGAGAAGTGGAGGGAAAAGGTGGTTTGCAAAGTGAGAGAGTGCATAATGAAGGAAGAGAAATGGAAAGAGAGGCACAAAGAGTGAGCTGAAAGATTGAGCGAAGACGTGAGATTTTCACGAAATGGAAGTTCAGAAGGTAGGGGAGGAATAGAGCTTGGAATGCACGTTATTGAAGAATTTAAGAGAAGGAAAGAACATTTGTAAGAAGGTTGCAGAATCACCGAAATATCCTCTTATTTTGTATGATTTTAACATAAATGAGGTGCATGAAGAAAGCTATGGCTGAAGAAGGTAATCATTATAGAGAAGGTCCAGCAATTTGAAGATACTTTTCTTCAGCAAGGATTGAAAGGCCTGATTTACGAAAAATTTATTTAGAGATTATTCGACTCTGTATGCTTTTAATTAAAATAATTGCATCAATCGTAGCTTATTGGCTTTTTTAAGTGTATTCATGAATGTGTGCACATGATATTTCATCGTTTGATGAAAAGGAGGAAGAAAAGAATGACATATTTCGTTTAATATGATAATATTCTTCAAAATTATATTCAGATAATTTTTCATTAGAATAGATATAAGAGAAAATATTAATTTTATGGTTCGTATTTGATAAAATAGAATTACTCAGAGAAAATGAGAAGAAACTATATTTTCAGTGAATATCGGAAGCAAAAAAAAAATTCAAAGGAAGGGATTAAATGTGGAATTCTCGTCCAAATGCCACGAGCGCGGAAAAAAAAACGAGAAAAAAGACTTTTGAAGCGAATTGTAGAGTGTCACCCGATATCACATTCCAGGACTCTTTTGAAAGAGCACTTCATATGTACGATTTCAAGGCAAAGAGATCTGCGTAAAAATCACTTTATCTGGTGCGTTTGAGAGAGTTGTACGAGAAAGAGTTTTTATCAACTCAATGGAAAACGCTTTCGTGCGCCACTTCTTTGGAATTCCCTTTCGATTTGAGGGTATCGCGTGAAAATTTCTGACGTTTAAATCCTCATTCTTTTGTTTAACAACATCTTATATACGTGATGAGGTTTGAAGCAGATGATATCGTTTCGTTAAAATTTGAATAATTATCGAATTAAGAATGATTTTTTACTCTTAGGATCAACACATATTGATGTCCACTTAATATTACGTGATTATTGTTAGAAAATCAAAAAGTATTGCCTCTTATTTGCTTAAGTCTCTCTATGAAGTGTCGCTAACATTCTTTGATTGAAATGATTTCCTTCGGAAAGAGGAAAGTGTTAATATTCATAGAATATCTAATTATGATCGTTTCGTCTTCCAGTTATCATTATTAACAATTTTATTTACTCCAGCATTTTTCTCCATCTTCTGGCCTACAACCTAGAATTTGTTTTCAAATATTTTAATGTAATTTATGAATATTATTGAACATTAGGCCTCCTTATGAAATGAAACGGAAACGAATCAGTTCATTTCAAACTAAAAACTAGTTTCGAAAGAAAATATCTACTCACCTCCACTATTATTCAGAAGGGTAAATTAACGGCAAATTACGTTAATTGTGTACGGAATTTAACTCACGATGGGCGGTCAGCCGCAGCAGGACAATCTCCCCTTGATGATATCCGGCCTCCTTCTACAGATTCACCAGCGATTATTCGCTCTCCATAATGTCACATCATAACGGAGCGCCCATAGAATTGCAGGGATTGATTGTCCTCTGCTTGTGTTTCAATTAAATAGAGCAACCGCCCGTGCGGGTTCAATATATTGCTGAAGCATAATTATGCTCTCTCATACACCCATTAAGAACAAGTTTCTCTTATCTTATTTAACCATAAAAATTTCATAAAAGAGCCAAATCGTTATATCCAATTAAATCCATCTTAAGACCTCGAAATTATATATTTCTGCCAAAAGTTCTCTAAAAGTTGTAAAAATTGCCACTAGAGAAGAACTTCGCTATTTTTTTTCTATTTGATCTTCACCCCTCTCTTTGAAATAATTTTGAGCAATCTCAACTAAAAGGACGAAATATCCGCTCCGTTCCATTTCAGCATTTTGTTATATATTCCGAAATTCATATATTTTTCTCATTTGAGTTTCAGAGTAAACCTCTCATTCGGTTCTAAATCTTTAGCATCTTAGGTATGTTTGACATTTATTTCGTAAAATTAAAGCTTCAAGCTGGTTGTTTGATGAAAAGATTGTTTTATTCCTAGCAATTTCATCTATTGAAGCAGGGAAATTTTCAAAACTTAATCTAATGATTGATAATACACTGAAGATATACGATTTTTATATTATTTAATATTGACATTTTCAAATATATCCTATTAATTTAATAAGAAATTTCCGAGAAGTTACTTAGTAATCAACTTCCAAATACGGTTATCTTCCAACAAATTCTTATATATATATATATATATATCAGTCATTTTAGACCTCAATTTAAAAACATTTTATTACTATTTTTAGTGTACCTCTATATTTGACAAATTCTAATGCAATGTACATTGTGATATTACACTCTTATACGATCAGACGCATCGGGTCAGAAATTGTAGCGAGTAAAACAAATAAAGTATAAGAAAGAAATGAAATTTCTTCTATTGCTTTTATAGATTCAGGCGGAAAGAGTTTCAAAATACGTCAGCTCGCCTCAAATTGCTTTTTTATTTTTGCAGTAGTGCAGACGTTCCTTTACTTCTAAAAGAAGAACTTCCCAAGGAATTCGCTCTTTTGTGTCACAATAAATAGAAGAGAAGCTGTTCTTCGTTTCATATTTGAGCATTTTTACATTACCTCTTTCCGACCACTCGCCTTCCCCAGAGGTTTCTATGGCAACTAATCCAAAACAGGGACCGCAAATTGACGTCTTCCCTTCGAAAGTTCCTCTCTTTCCTTGTTTTCCTCTGTTCCTAGAATACTTGATATCTTTTATTACAATTCATTATACCATCCCTTTTCTTGTCACCTATTTGAGGACAAAAAGCATTGCTCGAATCCTATACATACTTATTTTTGCCTTTTTAACCTTGCAATATTGATCTTTCTTCATCCGATTGAGGTAGTATCTATTAAATTCGAAATATTACCTTATTTTATTAAAGTATTTTAGGCCTTTATTCTCTTCTGTTATTTAAAATTTGATTGAAATGAATCAGCACACATATATATATATAATATTCTCAGGTTCTCATCACTATAATCGGATTTCTCCAATCGTATATTCACACTTCAAGTTTCAGATTAAATTATATATTATTATATAAGCACTTTTAAATTTGAAAATGCTGAATTATGTTAATCATGTATACATTTGGTTAATATTTACGTACTTTTCATTCATACACTATTTTCTAACTTTTCCCTTCTTTTCTATCTCAATTTATTGCTATTTCGATCCAGTCTTATGTTCTTATCCATTAGCTGTCGGGCAATCGATCGATACAAATTTTCCTTACCCTATTCTTTAGGGAAATGTTTCCCACTTGAGTATGCGAAACATTATTTCTCCTTCGGCAAGAACTCTAATTCTTCCATTTATCCTCTTTCGGGTGGAGAGGCCTGTTGAAGGGGCATCGGCAGTTCGTTTGTGGACTTTTTCGGTCGAAAGAGGGAAGCCTTGTTTTTGCAAAGTAAATTATTGAGAATCTTGACGATGTGGCTGAAGGGAATGCAAGTGGAGTCCTCTGGAATGGAAAGGTGGAATTAAGTTCGAGAGACGTCGTCTCTTGGGAAGCAATCGGACGTATTTCAGCCATCGAGTGTCCGTTAGAATAAAAGATCGATTGTTAAATTCCGTTAAATTGAATTAGATTCTCTATTTCTGAGAATTTGGACTAATATCTCACGAATTAGAAGCAACGGAATAATAGAAAGAATAACACTGACTCTTCTTTTATGCGTAAGAAACTGTAAGTTGCTCGCTGAATTTAAGCATATGTCTCTTTAAATTGTAATTCAAGTACCAAAATCAGGTGAATTTAATTATATCCACCAGATTAAATTAATTAAATAGTACACCGGTCCGTATTTAAAAGAAATTGTCATACTTTTGCAATCAGGATAAACTTCGAGTCTTAGGATGAAAATTAAAATTATTACAAATCAAATAAATTTTAATAAATTTCAAATTAATATTTTATTTTAGTAGATTATTTTGTATAAGACATGTTATTCTCATTCAGAGTTCCTCATTACCTGACTTCACTTGTCCCCAGGATTGACAAGTATAAATGAAGACTAAATATTTGAATTGATATATTATGATAATGAATGAGTTGATTCCGTGAGAATAACTCTTTTAACCGACAAATTTCTCATTTGTTCTAAAATTTAAGATCCATAAATGGCACCCGTGACAAATTTTGCAAAATAAGGAAAAGAGCAAAATTTATTGAGCCCTAGGATTGTAAAGCGCTCTGATGGAGAATATACCTTGTGTGTCGTCATTGGATGAAAGGGGAGAAAGAAAAACACCAATTGATATAACACGTTCGAAAGATGACCTCATGAAAGTGCCTCGTGAAATTTCTAGATGATCATTTTCCTATCGTTGTCCTACTATTCCCGTTATACGAGTAAAACTATGGAGCTTAAATACGTTGTAAAAACAGGTTTATTTGATTGGCATATATTGCTCGAGCGCAATATGTGCTATGTAATTCCGATATTTCTTGCATTTATTATTTATAACGTCATCATTTCAACGCATAAACTATCATTTCTCTCTTTCTTTTTCTTATTTACTTCGTTATTGTTTTTTTTTCAAACCCCAGATTCGGCTCTTTCTCCCTAAAATATTGACGGTTTAATTTCAATGAGAATATAAATGATCAATTATCTAAGCTACCTTCACATGAATTTAACATTTCATTAATCAGTTCAATAGAAACAGATTCTTTCTACTATTGTAATATGTAATAGTTAAAGAAAGAAATGTTTTAATTTTCTTAATAAAAATCAAATTATGTTCATTAAAGTAATTTTTATGCGTTCACTCCTTATATAGAGAAGTGTAAACATTCTTCAATTTGTATTTCATACATTTTTTTCTTTACTCTGGTTTCATTTCCTTGCCGTAATATCGCCCTTTGGATATTATTCAACTAACATCTACTTGTAAATTTTATGTATATTCAAATAAAAATTCTTTAAAAATATCAATTAGGAGAATTTAATCTTTAGACATTTATACTTCATGTCTTATGATATATGAAACCGAATAATAAGATTAAATTTTTAATTTCAATGCGCTGGATATTTATTCAATTCATTGAAAGTCTAAAATTTTACTTCATTCATACCCATTATCAAACCAGTCTTAGAAAGTTCAATTAACCTTTAATTGATTTTAAGTTTTTCCAGGAAAACATAAAATAAATTTTTGCCACGTTAAAATTTTTAGACGGTATTTAATCTTTTATTTAAATATGCCGTTATTCGTTTAAGGGACGTAACGAAATGATTTTCAGTAATGCGAGTGAAAACATAATTTGACACGATATGAGAAGAAATCAGTAACTTTAGAATGAAATAGGAAATATGTAGGTCGAGCGAATAAATGAAAAGAATCCAGTTGACATCCATTACAGAGCAGTAATTAGAAAGAAGAAGTCGGAGGAAACGAATGCTTTTGACTGTTAAAACGTATGTTCATAAGGAAAATTTTAATAGGAGTATTGAAGGGAAAAATGGAAAGAGTTTTGAAGATTTAATGAAAGGGTACAAACGGATTGAGGGCTTTTATGAAATGAATAGTTCTAGAAACCGCTCTGACAGTTTAAAAACTACTGAAGTCTATCTTGAAATTTTTATCGAATAAACTATAGAATATGATCCAATTGGTTTGCAAATAAAAACTAAATATTCTGAAAGTAGGTTCCTCTATTTTATTTCTTTTTATCGAACACTTTTAGTATTAAAGATATTGATAATGATGGATCAAATTACTTAACTATTATATTATATCTAATTCTATTAAATGCAAGTTAATTATAAATTGCAATTAGATTATGGCGCAAAGAAATTTATTTGTTGAAACATTAGCTAGAAAATCTATTAAGCAGATTAATGAGAGTAGTTATCATTTACATTCATTATTAATCGATTTGTTATCATAAAATTCACCGTCTATACGAACTTAAGAAAGGGTGTGGTGAATTATTCATTAGGCAACAATGGTCTATATCTTTTTTTATTTCATTCAAATGAAATTGCCGAGCATTATCTATTGACAAAACGAAGAACTATGATTCTAACAAATTCTAGAACTCAGGTTGAAAGGTTATTTCGAGTACTAGACGAAATGGTGATCTATATTAATTAATTATGAAAGCATTGATTGAATCCGATTACGTAGTTTAAAATCTATTTATTGCATCGTAATTATAACGCTTAGCTCTGCACATTCTTTATGATTACGGTGACGAAAACGCATTTTATATAAAAAACCACAACTTCAAGAAGCTTTAAATTTCTTCGAACTGTATTACCAACGATCGATACAAGTTAAACTATTTTGGACACTTGCCTCAGAAAATCGCGAAAACCTTGAGCAAGATAAAATCGTAGTCTTTCTGTAACGAATAGAGAAATAACTTTAAGTGTGGTTGCATGATTGCGATGAATTTTGCATAAGACAATTACAGAAAGCTGGAAATAGAATTTCCGTTGAGCTCTCAAAAAGTGAATTACACCAGCGCATTATAAAAGTGGCAGAATGAAAAAGGCGATTTGGATGCATTCCGCAGCCCTTCTTCCACGTCACGCGGTTTGCATTCGGCCGAAGGCGGCTATTTCCTCGTCTCATCCGTGTCACCTCCTAACGCACTATCCTCCTCTTACGTTCCATTTTTCTTCTTTTCAAGGTCCCCGTTTCCAAACGGCGATTCCTGAGGCGTTTCACCATCACTCGTCTTTTATGTGCTTTCGTTTTTGAGTGTTGCAGCTTCAGACGATTCTCTCGGAATTTTAAGAAGGTTCGGTTGATATTCTCGAGTTACTCGCTTCTCTGTGATGCGTGAATCCCTCAAACTATTCTCTTTCCAAAGGAAATGAAGCTATTTTTTGAGCTAGCCTTCTCAGAAACGAATTTTTATTGATTGTGGATGTTAATAAGAGTCTGTTTTTTGTCTCGATTTACTTAAGATATTTTTTATCTGCCTGTATCATTTTCGTTTAACTTTAAGATTTTTCATGATTGTTTACGGAAGTAATTTTTATGACATTATGGCCCAAATGGAGGCGCTCAGGAAGCAAAAAGGGAACAGACGAAGTCCAACACAGGATTTCCTCGCGCTTCTCTTTGCCCTCCAAAAAGAGATGGGATCGGAATATCATTTTAAAAGAACAAAAGAGAGGAGTCATCGGAAAAGAGGAGAATTCAATTACCATCCTAAGTTTGTTTCAATGCCAGAGACGCTACAGAAGAAGAAGATAGGGATGGGGTGAAGTGGTGTTTACAAGAAAAAGCGTGAGAATAAAAAGGTCATCGCCCCTGAAAAGGGGTCCTCGGAAACAATGAGTGCCCTTAAATACTTACAATTATTTATTTTTATGACTAGTTTTTTCAGGTATCTTTACTACCTGATATAAGTTCAATTTTCTCGTATTTAAGTTTTTTTCTCATTTTAGAAACATATTGCATTCATATACAACCCCATCGCCTTACCATTTGCTAATAAGTTAAACAATCATTTCGAAATACAAAAAAGAGATCCTATAGTATAACAGCAAAAGACACAAATCTTTTCTGATCACGCTGTAATTTAATCAATGAACGCATGAAAAGTATGAGATTCGTATGAATTGAACTGCAAGGGACGATGATTATTTAAATCTTTGGATAGTTTCTGATGGAAATAATAAAAAAACGATTATTTTCAAAATATAATCAATAAAATCAATATTGAATGACTAATTTTACTAGTATGAAAGTTGTATTTGGATAAAAATCTGTTATATATAAATAGCGATACTCCTAAACACGTTTGGACCCCTCTTTTCCCTTCTATCTCTCCCTTCTTCCTGTATATTTAAAGAGTTTGTAATAAAGTTTTAGATGATGACGATCAGTCGTCGAAAGTGTGTTCCTGTTAACTAACAGAAAGAGTTTTTTGTTAAAAAGTACAAAGAATTTTGAGAATCTTTTCCATTGTGGAATTCCATTTCCACCACAACAACTCGCATGATTCAGTTAAGTTTATAACGATACTTGTTTATTAAAACGATATACATTCCGTCTATTTATAAGTAAATACCAAAAAGTATCTCCTTAAATTTATACTAAGACTATACTTTTTAACATCACATCGATGAAACCTTTTATAGCATTATAACAGTTAGTATTTTCCTCATATAATAAAAGCAGCTTTCTTTATTTTTCAGACATACGTAAAAGAAATTCAGGGAAACGAATGATGTTTACCCGTTTCAAGCAAAATATGATTTCTGATTCACCTATTTTATTGGAAATGTGTACCTTATATATGAGGCGATATCGAATGTATCTAATGACCTGTACTATTATAAGGTCTCCTTAAGTATTTCTACAAGGGAGCGGGTTTTACCTATGAAATCAAATATCCTCCATAGGGCTCTGTTTTAGCTTAAAGACGAAGGCTAATTATTTTACATATTGGAAATCGATTTCCATTTCTATCTGTTCATTGAATCCGTTTACTCTTAAAGAAATAATACTTCCTCTATTCACTGGATATTCATAATCCAAATGTAGTTTTTTTCGTCAGATATATCTGAAATGGGAAGGAGAGACGCATATCGCATCCGTAGATTCCAAGGTAATCTATTACCGTTTTAATAACCTTATGACGTGAAGACGCACTTTTTTCTGCCCGTTATAATGTAAGTTTCATGATGGAAGAGATTTGTCATCGCATAATAAAGCTTTTCTTTCTTCCAGATCACATGGCCTCACTATGTAAGAGCCATTTCCTGCAGCAGCTATACCGGAAGATTGATGGTGCAGTGCTCCGCTCCCAAAACGAGCGAAACCTCGACTGCGCAATAACGTTTCAGACGCACTCAATACTCCAGCGGTTCATGCTGAGATTCGATCTACTGCAGCTTGATTGCAATGACCACTTGTTCGTGTATGACGGAGCGCACGCTGTCGGAAGCTACAAGGTGAGTCTATCATTCTGTGCAGAGTTCTCGAAAAACTGATTGCTGTGGACAAGAACTTGCTCTCTTTCCTTCTTTTTATCAAAACAAGGTTTGTTAAATTTAATCATAGCAATGGGCTATTTCGTTTTTGTAAATTAACTTGAAATATTGCCTCCAAATTACTAATGAAAATGGGAAACTAAATGTTATTACATCCAACCTCAGCAGCTCTATATAAAGAACTAGATACATAAATTGCATAATTCATCCTTATGCTGCAATAAAGATATTTGTTGAAGTATATTATAATTTATATGCATCCATTTACTGCCATCAAAAAGGGATCTTAGAAAAGAGTTGTTTGTAACTTAACCTATTTCTAAATGCTTGAATGACGTGAGACAGGCTATGATTAAAGTGAGGCATGGTCTACATTGAAAGTCTCTGAATCTTTCGTGTGAAGATTTTTTGCCTTCTAAAATGAGTGTTTCTTCGATAAAATGAAATCATTTTAACTGAGATCTTTACCTTGAGTAGAGTTTCGAACGAGAGATTTTTCTTGAACTTCAAAAGCTTTTATGCACGCATATTGATAGTCGTAACTTCTAACTAGTAATTTATGCAAATGAATAACTTTCTTGTTGAGAAGGATATGCAATATCCTGAATTATATGCTAGATCAACTCATATAAGAGACGCGGGTTGCGGCAATCGAGGACGAATAGACGTCTTTGTTCTTTGAATGGTTTGGTAATCACAGAGAAAAATACGCCAAAACTGTTAGTACGTTTGATCATTTTTTATTATAATATTTCAATCCGATTGAATCCTATTGGCAATAAAAGGAGAAACTCTCTGGAAACTCATCAAGGTTCGTTACAAACGAGAGGTATTTTGGGAAGCGCACACGCGTTTCCCGCAAATGAGGTCATCGGAGGATAGATTCAGGTAAAAGGTCACATAGGAGCTTCGATCGAGACATTTTTTCAGTGCTCTTGGGTATCTTCACTCTTCCTTTATACACCTGTTCCATGCAAAGAAAGCAAAAAGCGAGGATATAGCTCCTGGTAATTTGCCACGGGAGAACCTGTTTATCCTGATTCCATTTCTAGTTCATCTCTGTTTACCCAATCACAAACGCCCTCGGGGAGTGACCCAAGCAATCTTGTTTAAATCACTGGAGTTGCATAACCGTTTCCACATTTCTCATATGAGAATCCTTCTTCACTATTGCTTAGTTCTCTCCACGTCTTTCGTTGGATGAAGTTTTTCATCTCTTTTGGCAAATGAGATCACGTGTTTGAAATTTTCTTCATCAGATTATTATAATATTATTATTAAAAAATAAAACGGAATTTATTGGATCAAGTCTCTGTTTTCTCTTCAAAGCTGCTTTAATGACTTATTTACGGTGGATTAACCGATTGTGCGTTTATCATTGACGAATTTACTGAAAGAATATATTGGTAGAAAATGTTATTTTGAGCCCTCAATTAAATGCTATGCTTATTATTAAATATCTACTCTCAAATTATCTATTATAGATACATTTTTAGGATTTCTTGAAGAAAAAAATTTAGAAATCACACTGATGCGGAATTATATTACATTATTATGACAGTAAGACCCAGCTCAACGCGGAGGATACGTTCCAATAACTTCCAGCGCTGAACGAGGCAACGTAACAAGTACATATGTAAGAGGATCAGTAAAAAAGAGCAGATAATAAGAAAATTTATCAGTTCTTGCCGAATTTATCAATAAAATATTATGTTCATATCCTTATACACCTAGTAACGTTGATGACAACTAATAAATGAACTGTGACGCAGGAAAGATGCGTTCGTACTGTGATTCTACTACCTTCTACTACCTTTATTCTGAACAGTCTAACAGGAGAACGTTGAAAAAGATACATAATATACATATTAATACTATATAGTGCACCGTTTTTGGTTGGTGCATGGCCGTTTCATTTACACACATATACAATAAGTATCAATACAATCTGCAGTTTAAGGGAATCCCAATAATACTGCGTTATACTGAAACAGCGTTAAGCGGGGCAGCGTTAAGTTAGCGCCTAACTGTATCAAAGTTTTACAATTTAGTTTCAATTGTATTTTAAACCAAGGAACAATGACTTATTCCTTATCTACTACGAAGATGAATGTTAGTTCATTTCTCTTCTCTTCTAAAATACGCTGCGGAATCTACTCAATTTTCTGAATCTATACCATTGATAAAGAATGTAAATATTTAAAGTATTACACGTTATATTATCTCAGATATCACAGTTATAATTTATTTGTTTAAAAATAGTTTTCCGAAATATATTTAATCTAATTTACAGCTTTAACGAGTTTATCATTTTGCTTATATCTGGAATGAATCAAAACTCTCTTATTTCAATAGCCTTAGTGTTTCTGATCTTTTTTCTGACATAGGCCGACCTATCCTGCCGCAACACCAAACACACGGTTGGGGCAATTTACACCAGGACCAACTTCGTGACCCTCAAGTACGTGACGGATGGATGGGGAACGGAGTCCAACGGTTTCAAGCTCATCATCACGGCGGTGAAAGACCCCAGTGAGTACCCACTCTTTGCCAGAGGATTAATTATCATGGGACCTGACAACGAATGGCTCTTTCTAAATTAACTCTTTTAAATATCCGCCACGAGCAGAGATTATCCTCTCATTGGCCCACAGTCCTCAAACAACGGACGTGTCACAACTCCCCGAACGACACGTCTCCCACTCTCGTGACTTTGTTTTATGATGCATCCATTGCTGCGTCCTTTTTCTGTGTCCATAGTAACCGAGAAGTTTATGAAAACGATGAGTTACCGATTAAAAACATCCGGACAAATATATGATCTCTTACTTTACCATTATAAATGGCTTAATTATTTTATTAGAAAAATAAGTTCTATTTTGCATTGATTCTTGGTAATATTTGAGATTTATCAAACGAAAAGAATTTTTGTAGTATCTTTCCATATCTATCGATTTAGGAAAATTAATATCTTATATCTCTAGTGCGATTCTCCTTTTGAAAATTTTTTAATGTAGTTTTGATTCAAACAGAGAGAGTGAAATAAGAGGAAGATGCATTACATATTGATACACCATCCAGATTACGAATTTTGCATATTGCTTTTATGAGATCAGAAAGTTCAAAAGTAAGAGCTCATAATTTTAAATGAGTAACTTTATCCGTCAGGAATCCGTCTTCCTGAAAATTCTCAATTTTTCATTCTCTTTTACATTCTATTATTAACATTTCTACGAATCCTCTAATCCGTTCCACCAAAATTCTCTTTTGGACGGTTACCTGAGGGAACGGATTCCTTGAGAGGCTTACGTTCCACCTTTAGAAGCGCTACCGGAATTTTTCTGCTCCCATTTTTAGGTGCTTTAACGTGTTGAAACCTTTCTCCTCATTCGGGGCTGTGAAATAAGATTGCGCAGAGAGAAAATAACGACCCCGCTATGTTTAACGATGCTCTTTTACAGAACAGCGTGAGTTAATGAGTCGCGGGTGGTTTCTTAGGGAAATTCTGGGATGTTTTATATCGGTGGAAATGAAGTCTTCCCCAAGGTCTTCTTTAGGTCATCCGATTCATACGATCGATTTCATCTATACTCCCAGTGAATGATGGTCGAATCATTGAAGGTCACATCTTCTTTTAAATGATATTTTTTATAGAATAGAACGGTTAATGAATAAAGATATCTTAATATTTCATATAACGCCTCGTAGATGTCGTTCGTTTTGCAGATTAAAGATTATCGATTTCCTGGAAAATATCCTTTTCTATAAAATCGGTAAATTAATTGGGAATCAATTAAACCGTAGTTTATATTCCTTGTTTGCTCGTTCTATTGTCGATATATTCCTTCAACATTCAAATTATTATTTTAGTATTTTAAGTTTTAAAATTTTATTCCCAGCTACCGAAATCATTTCTTCGCTTTTTATAGTTTAATAAATACTTTCATTTTAAATATTTTGTAATTTATTTTTTAAAATTATTATATAAAATAATGAAGATCGATTTCTTTCAATAAATATTCTTCCAAGTTGTGTCTAAGAGGAATCTCTTGCACGTATCTTTAGATTGTTGTCGTGTTCCATAAGGCATTCCTCAACTTTCTTCCTTTACGTCTTTCCTCAGGGTTCCTCCTGCCCTGCTCACAAAGGTGAAACTTTGAGGTACTGCATTCCGAACAGTAAAGCGGTTTGCATGCTTTCCTCAGTGTATTTGCAAAATATCTTGCTTTTGTAATTCCTCCGTCTCGAAATATTTTTGGTATTTTGATTCAAAGTTTTAAAAAATATCATGATTTTAGCCAAATTTCCTTCTCGACTACTGCCTTGTATATGATGGAATAGATAAGTAATCACAGTAGAATCACAAATAACTTCTATTCTGAAAGTATAGGATGCTCCGGTTTATTTATTATGCATGTAAAATGAATTTAAAATTATACCCGCTCGTACTTGTTACATTTGTTGTTGATTTTCCGAGCTGTGACTCGGTGGAACGTTGAAATTCATTATTGGTTTAAGGTAAGATAGATTAAGCTAAAGAAGTCACTCTGCTAAACCGAATTTATAAGATATGTCTCTCATATTCATTCTAAATACTTAGGATTAAGACCAAATTTGAATTTCAAACACGTCGCCGCTACAAATTTCAGGTATTTAGAGAGCTTTCTTTAATCGAAAGACGATGGAAAAAGACTGATTGCCTTATCTCTCTTATCCAGAATACGGATAAGCAAGTGTACATTAGAAAGTCCTTTTAATTAGTCCTTTCCTTAATTATCCTTTAGTTCCTTTGATTTGAATCACCAAAGAGTAATTCATGGCTCTTATTGTTTTCTTCCTTCTGTGAATATCACGTGATCAGCATCATAAACCTGCCGAAAGATAATTTAAATATTTAGAAGAAATATTTCCTTCCTCATTCATGTGCTAATGAAAAGAATCTACTTTTACTATATTGACGATATCTATCTATACATTTTTCGCATAAGCACTTCTGTCCTTTAGGCTCACTTCGTAAACACAGCTTTAGCATAGGACTTCCTATGCCAACGCTTATTAGGTCTCAAATGGATTTTTAGAGTCTACATTAAGTTTCTCAAAACACACCACCGTAAAATTTCCAAATAACACAACCCAAAATGATTTCGAGAACTTACACTCTGCATCAGATCCCAATGTTTTCCATCTCCGAAACGCGTCTCAGGAGAGTTGAAGACTACTTAGGAAAGCGATGTGAAATCCAGAATTAATGCACATTCCGTTTCTTTACGCCGAACGTTTTTATTTTGAAAGTGTCTTCTCTCAAGAGCGAAGAATACTTCTTTGAATATCTACTTTATCCAGGCGGTTGTTTTACGCTTTTTATTTCCTTTTAAGAACGTTCTAGAAACCGTTCGTTACTTAGGTTAATATTTAAGGAAATTAATTATAACATTGTTTAGGAGAATACATTTTTCCAGGAATTACATTTTCCAGGGACCCGGTGTTCCAGGTGTTACTTTCCGCTCAAGCTCTTAATGAGAGAAAGAAGAATTAAAACTTTACTTAATTTCCATTGCTTTTTATAGTTTTCTTTTTTAAATATGAAACACCTCGAATACAGTGGGGGTAGACTGTTTTTCAAGAGGCCAACTGATGATCAAACTTTGATGTTATATAGCATCTTCGTTTTATAAGTCTACGTTAACTGTTTATTATTGTAATTATTATCGTAATTGTTAATTAGTGAATATATTGAATGGTGCTCGAAAATTAAGATACAGTTCAAATTATACGATAAGTCACTTTCTTCGAAGGGAATCTCAGATTGCTTGTTTGGGATGATTTTTGTTTTCTTTGAACTTTAATCTTGAATGTAGCCTAGTTATGTAAGGAAAATTCACTGTAAAATATTATGAAATGGTAAATATTCTCGCAGAAGTAACTGAGTTTTATGCATGTAATAGAATGAACCGTTACCATAAGTTATTGAACTTTATTTGCAAAAATACTTCAGTTTAAAAATTTTAATCAAAAAATATATTGGGTAGTCGTTCTTCTGTACTTTTTAGACAATTACATTAGTTTAGAATCCATACTCTTGGTGTTTTCTTCGTGCGATGATTCTCTATACTCTATTATATAAATTAGAAAAGGAGATAACAAGAGTGGTAGGAAGGCTCGAGATTAAATTCAATGTAATTTAAGTAAAGAAAATTTATAGCAGATATATAAGAAGAAAAATCCACCTCATTTTGACGAATGAATTTTCTTGGAATACAAACAAACAGATCGTTTTGAGAAAAAACAACCAAAATGCGTTAAAATTAAAATTCTATAAGAAATGTTAATGATACTAGGAGCACTCCAATATTCCTCTTTCGAAATAAAGTGATATTATGGAATCATTAGATAATCAGTATTGTTAAGATCTTAATCTTATCTCAAGAACCGGTAATAAAGCAATGTTTTCCATGTTTTATCATTTCATAACATTTCAAAACTATTAAGATGCATGCATGTGTCATCCATTCAAAATCCAAAAATCAAAAGAAGAAAAACAGAATTGCATTTTATATTTTATTTAAAATTTTCGAGAAGTAATTCAACACTGTATTGCAATCGGTACATCGGAAAGTGCACTTCGGAAAAGGGTGAATTATCAAAGTAAGAATTTTGAAGGACCTAAAGAGTCTTTGAAGTGCTTAAACACCACGTCCTCAATTCATAAAACGAACAAAGGATGAAATGGAAATCGAATTACAGGGATCTTTCTGAAAAGGCGTCTGTATTAAGGAAGATAGAGAAATGTTACGATGAATTCATTTCCACGCCAATGATATAATCGACAACAAGAAATGGCCTAAAGAAGATGTAATTATGTGAGACAGAGGGAGTTCCTGATCCAAAGAGGATTTAAAAGTTAAAGAGGTGGAGATGAGGAAAAAAGAGAATGCGAAATAACAAAAGACTAGCTATATTTTTTGGGCAAAAGGTTTGCGCGGTCTGCCTTTTCCCGGGATTTTCGGTCACGTGGTTTCTGTGGGATGATGGGAAAGGTTGGAATTGGGAGGGTTCGAAATCAGAGCTGGGGACCAAGGTGATTTCGCTACGGGGCAAATGAAAGATACGACTTTCCTTTTCAATCTTCCTCCTCTATTTCCCTTTCTCTTCACCACATCCTCTCTCTTTTCCCTGCTGTTACGCCTTTTCATTCAGATTGATATGGTACATCTGATTTTGCACACCCATACTCCCGCAACATTTCCTCGATTACTTCAATGTTCAAATCCAGAAAAAAGTATGCTAAAGCTATTCTTTCCTAAATCCATATCCCCATTGATAAGGTATTTCTCATTGTCAGCATCCAAAGCAGGATTTTTTTAGTTGTCAAACTGTACTAGGTTTGAGAAACAGTTTTGGAATACAAAGAAAAATATGAATATATTATAAAAATCAAAAGCTTTCCGTTAATACGGTGAGTTGCGTAGGTCTGAGTAGCAGTTGAAGTATTTGATTGTATCCACTGCCAAATACTAGAGGTGCCATAATTTATTAGTGGAACATCTTTGTAAAATACAAATTTTAGTAAGATTCAGAAAATAATATTTTTCGCTCAATATGTTCATTAAACGAATGGTGCTATACTTGCAAAGATATCATGAATTTCCCTGTGGCATCGATCTTTTTGCCTTTCTCTTTAAAATACATCTTCCTTCGAAAAGCTTATTTCAATCCATTTCTCCTTTCCTCTTTATCGAGTACGTTCCCATTTTAATCCTTTTTAACCAGTTCAATTTCCTACTCTAACCTTCTTCTCTGAGGAAAGGAAGGCGCAAGTAAAATTTAGACCTCGTACTTATCATTATGCCAATTTGAAGTCCACAGTACTCATCCTCAACTAGTTTCATGAATGTCGCAAAGAGGGGTTTTGGCTTTCCAAGGTTCGCGCCTGTTAGAACCTCATTACTAAGAGACGCTTTAGAAAATTACCTTCTTAAACATGAGAGGCGAATTGCAGGAAAGATAGATATTTGGGTGTCTCTCCAGCGACGAGTGCGTGAAAATGTTACCATCGAAGCTCTTCGTTAGCATTTCTCAACAACCACTCTGGAATATACGCTCTTATCATTGGGAATGGAAAGTAGTTGCAATTGCATTAACCTGAATTCTATTGCTCTTAATACCAAAGGTCTTAAACCCAAAGTTTAATATTCGTCGGAGAAGATTGCCAGTTTGCATTGCTATTTGGAGGAGTGAAAGCTTCAACTATTACGTAGACCGGAGGAGAAATGATGTTCTTTTACATTTTCTCTCTGGATTAACTAAAAGATCCCGAAATAATGGTAATCATTGGAGCCAATTCAAGGACGAGCGTGGTTAGCAGATCCTGCGACTTTAATTTTTTGCATCACTAGGCTGCTTCTAGAAGAAATTAACTTCGTCGTTGAAGATAAATTTCAATGTTTGGATGTTGTATCGGTTTCCACATCACTCACGTTGAATTACTTTAGTTAAATTTGTTTCTAATATCGAATAAATTTCATTACTATCACTAAAAATTGTAAAAACCAAACTTAATCACTAAAAGGAACGCATACAATATTATCAATGTCATTAACATCCATTTCCTAACTTTAATTTTTTATTCTTGTATAAAGAATAGATATAGAAGTAATATATGTATAGAAGAATAGATTCTGGAATTCATATTTAGATATTTGTAAATGTAGTTCAAGAAGTTGGAAGCCAGGAAAAGTATTGGAAATGTTCAGATAGCAGATGGATTGGAAATATAGATTTTTAAGATAGGAATTAGATTATAATTATTACAATAAAAAAGTTGAAATATTCCATGAGAATAGAAATTCCTTTCAGGGCTTTGACTAACGACTTCTACAATAAGTTTTATGGTTTTAAACTGATCAGCTTCTTATTGGTTCCATGATATACAGATGTCGATAGTTTAAAATCTCAAGTTCCAATAGAGTTTTTCCTCGAAATTCACGCATTTTTACAACGATCTTCTAATTATGCCGGACCGAAAACGCTCGCTTCTGATTGGCGATGTGAGTTCCGAGAATCTCATTATGAGGAGCACATTCCAAAGTGCTCGCCAGGGGCTTCATCAATTTCGATTTTATGTAATACGTCAAACAGATTCGAAATGAAAAAATTCTCCAATTACCTCCTTTCTTTTCCCCTTTTGACTTCCCAAAAACATCTTCGAATGGAGATCCCGAACGTGAAAGATACAAAGAGGAAGAAAGGTTCGCCTCTTCTTCGGTAAATAGAGCTGTTTCCAAAGATGTATATGTAATAGAACTTTCTGGAGAAGGGAAACAGGTTTGAAAATACTTGTTATTTTCCGCAGAATTACCATGACGATCTTCTTACACATAGGTTGTTTGCTTATAGGCTTATTATGTATCTATCGCGCTAGACTTTTGCATATACATGAAGTTCATCGTGTGAGTTAACAGCATTAAATTATTGAAGTCTGTTATTCGTTCTACTTTTATCGAATACTGAATTCTATTCGTGTCATTTATTTTAGATGGAAATTATTTGGAAAGAACAATCATAAATAAATTTCAATAGCGTCTTTTCAAAATGTAAGGTTACGAATTAATGTGTAAAATTAAACTATCATTAAGAAGTTTTACAGTTGCTGTTAAAGTGTTCTAGAATCAAAAAATTTCAACCATTATCGATTCCAGAAACATATCTCTTGCTTAGGGTCTGTAGATGCCTCTTTCCAAAGATCGTTTCTTGGTCCCATAATATCTCACCCCAGCTAACAACCTCCTCTTGACCACCCTTTTTATTCTCACTCATTTTTATTCTTCGTCTCTTTCTCGCCAAAGAACCTCAAGAAAAGGTTTTCTTTTATACGCCTTTGGCCGTGTTGTCCTCAAGATGTGCTCTGAATGTGAACAGACTGAGCCACAGAATTCGCGGGTCATCTATTTTCTCCTTTTTCACTTACGTTTCTAAAGTAACTGCGAAAGTGAATCATACTGCGAACACGTTTTCGGAACTTGCAGAATATCTGTCGTAATATTTTGAATTTATTTCTTAGAAGTGATTTGGCAAACGATCGAGGAGAAGCTTATTGTGTTCCTGATCGTAGAATTGGCGCTATCAGAAATATCTTTCGGCAAACGATTCGATACACTGAGATATTTTGTGAGACATATTATATAACTACAGTTATTTTCTTTTGAGTATCTTTACAGTTTCTTTCTTTTTAAGTAAAAGTGAGTTTCCGAACCTTATGGCATCGTTCATGTTATTTCCTCTAAGAATATTTCATATTCCTTAGAAAAGCATTTTTTCTTGAAATATTCCCGTTCACCAATCTTTTGAAAAATACAATTGATTGCTCATTAATTAAGAATATTTCACAACATTTATGCTGAAGTTTGAAAGTACACCTTGATTAATTCAAACGAGTTCAAGCTGAGAAGTTTAAGCTAGAGCAAAATTTATATAGGGAAGTATTTTTGAAGAATTGGAACTCCTACGCCTTACAATGAAATTAAAACCTAGTGTACGGAGCGCTTCAGAATCGATATCAATCAGGTAAAATCAGTAATTTAATTTATGGCTGATCGATATGAGTATCGTATGAGGATGTAAGGAGCTAGATTATTGAAATCCTGTATTGACATATAGGCGAGAAAAAATTAATCTATTATCTATATTTAAGGGTTAAAATTATTTTTTGTTAATCTCTAACCCGAATTTTGAATTCTCGACTTTGAGTGAAATATAAAATTCCCATCATTCCCTGTGGTCTATCTCGCTCTTGCCTCCCCAGAGCATCTGCATGACCGATTCCTTTCACTGATTTTCATTCATTTCCTATTCAATTCGCCTGTAAAGGTATCTATTTCATCTTTCTGCAAGGGAAACGCTTTGGA
The DNA here is from genome assembly GCA_020796165.1 of Pantala flavescens. NCBI lineage: Eukaryota > Metazoa > Arthropoda > Insecta > Odonata > Libellulidae > Pantala > Pantala flavescens. The sequence continues at coordinate 63,101,719 of CM036879.1, read as the reverse complement.
AAGATAGATCACGGTTTTCCACTATGTCTCAAATCCTTTGTGAATTGATGTAAAGAGGAAGTTATTCTGAAATTATAGAGAATCGATTTGAAGGAGCGAATCTCGTTATATTCTGTGGACCGATATCCGATTTCCTCTTCACTCAGTTCCTTGTCTTTCCATGATGTGGGTCCTCTCAATAGGATTTCATTTCGGATTTTTAATTACATCCATTTGGATCAAAATATCCGAAGCAAAGAGAATTTAATTGAAAATGGAATCCGAGGCAATTCGTAAACCTGAGTAATTCACTGGAGAGTTATGAAGACATCAAAGTAATATTTGTATATTTATTTTATTATTTCATTTTTGTGATTATTATCGACTTTGCAATCGAAGTATCAGGAGTCAGGTTAATAACCGTTTAAGTACAGTCATTTTTCAAAGAACGCTTTAAAGTAATTCCAGTGATTCTCTGTTCCGTAAAATGATATCAGCTTAGAAATAAATGAAATAGAATATTCGCTGCAGTAAGCCTTCACCTCTGCGTTTTACAATTCTTAAACTAGCATCGAAATCTTTCCATAGTTATTTCTCTTACATCCTATTTCCTCCCTTCTTGTTCCTCTTTTTTAATTTCCTTCTTTTAGCTCTGTTAACAAACGTGACCGCATTGACTTCCTCTTCCCTATTTGACCACTTTCTTTTTTGTGTCCAAAAATGGTTCCTTTCTTTCACATCACTTTTCTCCAAAGGCCCATTCTCATCAAAAATTTCCTTCATTTATGCAGATGTACATTTTTCCGAACAAAGTTTGTGATTTTCGCTATAATGTACAGTAAACTAATTTCGGCCATAAATTATTCACAAGGTGGTAATTTCCTAAGGTTTTATTTAAAATATTTTTTTCACTCCTTAAAGTCCTATTTTGTACCCTTATTTTCAAAATCTGTTTTTTAAAGGTTGTACAGCTTTAATTCATTTTTGCGTTAGTTTCCCTTTTTAGAATTTATGTGCATTATAAGAACGTTTACTTCCAAAATCTTCTTTTTCCCACCCATCGCTTTTTTTTAATCGTTTATTTTTTCATCTTTCTAGTTGAATAATTTTAACTTTTGCAAAATATTTAAAATCGCATTCCTTTGTCAAGGAAAAGTTATCAAAATTTTTAGCCCATTATTACGATGCGCATAATTCTGTATTTAATACATCGATGAAAATGTTTTGTAACCATTATAATGATATTTTTTATCTTTAAGATATAAAGGAGATAGAGTATGCATATGAACTGTAATTCATAACTTAAACTTACGATGTGCAAAATCTCTTTCTTTCTTTATAGACGTAAAAAACGAATACTCAAGTTGAGTATATTATTAAGAGTTTTCTATTTATCTATCTCTTGTTTCTTTACACAGTATTTCCACCGTTTCAAGGATAGTTGTTGTCGTATTTTAAAGATTCATTTTTCGTTGAATATACAGGAACATCAAAGATGTGATTCTACAGCTCTCCGCCAACATAAGACTTCTCCACCTTTTGGCAACATCTGCTGATATCTTGATCACTTTTCCCTCACAATCTGTTAATTTTCCGCTTTGTTCTTTTTCATCCAATCATTTCTCTCCTTCACTAGAGGAGTAGCTCCCCGAATCAGAGATTGCTTTTGAGAAGCGGTCGCTTTCAGTTTCTCAAAGAACTACGAATGTGCAATAAAAATGTCTGAGCTCTGTATAATATATCCTCCCGAGTATAAAGGTAAATGAGGAGGTTAATTATTTTCAAATATATACTTTTTGTCCAAAAGAGAGGAAAGATTAGAAAAAAATCCAAAATTAAAGGACTAAAGCTAAAATCTCTCATTTTCGTGTCGTTTCCTTCTATCAGTTAAACTCATAATTAATTTATGTTATTAAATTTTATTCTTATTTTCTTTATCTTATTTCTTTTTTATGTAAGTTTTAGTCCTTGAAGTTTAAATTCCTTCAAAATTTGATTTTTGAAAATTTTGAAGGAATTTTAAAATTTGTAAAAAGACATTTGATTTAAAATAACTACGGTTTTGAATCAGTCAAATGTTTTAAAGTTACATTTTCATTTATTTTATCGCCCTCAGAATGTAATATACACCCGAAAATCAATGTGGCAGTTACTAAGCTTTAAAATCACATTCAATAGGATGATGAGATGCATCTAAGACTAGAATAAAGGCTAAATCGTGAATGCTATGGAATATTATTTGAAAATATTATCTAAAGCTCCTTACATAGTACTCTCGTGATTTTCCTGATTAGCACCTCTTCGTGTTCAAAACAAAGGCTATGAAATGATCTTAGAAGTTTTCTCAGCTGCCGTTGAATTAATTATTTACAAAGGACTTGAAAGCGCTCATGAAAAATATCCTCTCAGCGACTGCATTTCCCTTCCATAGCTTCGTTGTAGGTCGGTATTTTCTTTGCTGCCAAATCGTTTATCTCCTTAAAACTGCTTTTGTTTGAGCGTTCACTCGAAAGAAACTTCAGCTTGACTTACCCTTTTTCTGTTCTAGATCACTAATCCTTCGTAACTAGCAAAATTTCTGGTTGTTACAATAATAAATAAAAGTATCACCTTTTTGTTTAAGATTTACCTCGACCTTTACCATCCGAACCCTGATTCCCCTTTAAGCTCTAGATATGTGGTGATTGGTGAGGTAATTTTCGGAATATCAATCTATTTGAATTCACGGAAAAAATGCATAAAATAATTTCATAAATATATTTAATAAAGTTTCTTATTGAAATTAAATTGATTTATAATTATTTATAGTATATACGATACTTGCCGATATCACTTATGTACAGGATAAATCTGTATTGATTTATGAAATTGAATCTTCAACAATACCTTTTTATTTCAACCAAATTGAGGAATTATGTGATACATATCAAAACAAAAATCGTAGCACTCATGCATGTAGGATGGAAAAATTTATCATTTTAGAACTGTTGTCTCTTATTATCGTGTGTCATTCGATTATACATATTTCGTCGGTCAAAAAGTAAACAACAAAGAGTTATGGGATGTGTTACACTCAGTCCTATTTGCTAACGCTGAGAACCAATTTGGCGTTCCAATCGAGAGCGGAAATGACCAGTCATCAAGGAAAGGGATTTTCGGGAAATGAAAATAAAGGGGCCCCGGGGATCTGCGGAGATTTCATTTTATTGTTAAGGGCCGAACTCGTGAACAGTCCGTCAATGTGCTATGAAGAATGCCATTCGGTACGCCTAATAAACGAGTAATGTTACATAGCTAATAATGCATCTGCCAACTTTAATTTATAATCTATGTAAAGGAATAATATTTACATAAAAAAATTCTCTCGCTTTTTTAATATTATTGTTAAAATAATAATCAGAGCTTCTTTGTCTTTTTACGAAACCAAATCGCAAGCACCATAAATACTTCTCAACTCAGTTCCGAATAAAATTATAGATTTGCATATTAATTATAAATTCATTTTAAAGTTAACAAATTGTTATAACCCGAACCGATGAATAATTACCTAAATTAAAGCTATCGATTCAATATATTAAAGGGATAAGAGAAATTCAATGTTTTTTTCTGATAGGAGTGATTGAAAATTTAAAAGTCGCAGAAAAATATAAATTTTTATTTTTGTTAAACAGCGTATTAATAGCTTTACTGTGTCGCTTTTTTATCGTTTCGAAGCAATTTTATATAAAATCATATTTGTGCGATGGATGGAAGATGAGGTTTAACTTCAACAGAAATTATTCTTAGTCATTATCCCTAAAATGTTAAGTAACTAGTGTTGAAGAAACCTATTCATAAAATGAACGATATTCCGTAGTTGAGGATAAAGAATTCCGAGGAATGAAGTCAGGATGGGCCTCGTTAGCCCTAGAAATTCGTTCTAAAGAAAAAAATTTGCTTCCATTCGCCTTAATCGACGCTAATCAGATTTTCTTCGCATCCTCATTCGAAACAGAATGTGGTTCAATGAGGGTCGATCCTTGTATACTACTCTACTTCCTTTTTTCTCTTTAGAAATGTTTATCTATTGTAGAAGATGATCGCATATTTTCATTCGATCTTGCGTTAAAAAAATCGATGCGCAATCAAAAGACGCATGAGCTAACAAATAATTTACAGTTCATCAGAATTCGAACTAAGGACGTTAGGAGGGAAATATGGTGATAAATCTAGGTAATAATCAGATTGTAAATTTATCTGACTCTAAATCCAAAACTAATTCATACTAATTATCAGGAAAAATCTCTGGAATCATCACCATACCATTTCACATGCAAGATTCTAGGCAGAAAATTGCTAAAATCTCTCCGTTATTTTACGAATCATAGTATCGGAATGCGTAAGTTAAATTAATGTTTCCATTCTTTCGAAAAATAGCTTTTATCACAAATTATTTTTCAATTTGATCATCCTTCCGTAGAATCGGGTACACAGTCTCACTCCAAAACAGCTTTGTCATTCGTCTCCAAGACCGTATCAGACGGGAGAATATCCTTGTGGGGAATCTAACGAGCGTAAGGTTTAGAGATGGCAGAGAGATTTGCATCTCTTGGAGGATGACCTTCGAGGATAAATTGTCAAAGCCCCTTTCCATTTATTCCCTCCTTGTTTAATAATTCGTAAAGAGGGCGGTTGAACATCTATTCACACGTATTTTTCGAAAGGAACCTAGAATTTAAGATTCAGTGCCTCAGGCAATAAACATAAAGGTTAGTTTTTATAAAGCTTAAAAAGTCTTGCGTATAAAATTTTATTGACGATATTAGAGTATCGTCAATAAAATTTGCATTGTACTTCGAGGTATATTATTTGTCTTAAAATCAGAGAAGCTGAAAAATCTTATTCTGTAATAAAGCCATAGAAATACTTAACATCTATTATACCGTATTAAAGCTAAAAAAAATTATCTCGGGTTTTCAAATATTCCGATGGTCTTTTTGGAGGTCATCGCACCTAATTGCTAAACCACTTCCGATTTGAGTGCTATCTTCGAATCAAGAAAACTTATCTGGACAAGAAACTCTTCAAATAACGATACCAAAATTTTCAAAATTCAACTAATGACGTCGTCGACGGAAAAGGGAAAGTTTTCCTTAATGTTTCGAAGACATGGTCGGATGGATGGGATCTTGACAAGTAAATAAGAGATGGGAGAAAGATGAGCAAAGAGATGATAAATCGCTGCCGTGATATGCACAAAACACCATTGCTCCCGGTGATTGATTGTTCGGCATTAAGGAGGTTTCCGGAGGATGGAAAAAATAGACCCTCTTGTCTGTCGGGCGTGATAGCTGTGCCAGGAACTCCGGAAGGTACGCCTACTGATAAAGAATGGCTAAGATGGATGAAAGAGAAGCAAAGGAGGGCACAACTGGAGCTAAAAAGAGGTTGAACGCTAAGGAGACAATCAGGACTTGATAACTAATTACCCAAGATAATTTGATTGTACTTGCAACGTTTTCTCCGATTCTAGAAACAGGAATGTATCAATCTAATTTACGATCGCTAATTAAAAACATTCAACAAAAATGTAAAAATCGCTGAGAGATGAATTTGTTCTCTGATAAATGAGAAAAGATACATTTCCGTATATTTAGAGGGGATTATGAGGACTATTTTCAGAGAAGACATTCTTCACCAATATGTAGGAAAATATAGCACAACTATATTTTGATTATTATTTGAATAAAGTTTTTATGGAGCAAATGTATCTATTTTTAGGCATATCTCCGGAAATTTATCGAATCATCCCAGTGTTTATTTAGATCTATACTCTTTGAATGCCTAGAAAATAATGTAGAAGACACGGAAAATAAATACAGAATTACTGAAATTAAAATAAAATTTCAGCGTTGTCGCTTTACATAAAAAAGCTCCTTTCATTCATTTTATCGGCGCATCTTTTAATTAGATCGATCACAACAATGAAACACCGAAATGAAGCGCAATACTTCTAACGAACGAACCGTTCTCATGTCTTTATCCTATCGTTAATGTTTTATTATACTATTGTGGTATCCGTATCTCTTTTCCGTGCGAAGTTTATTTTATGCTGGAATATGGTCTTCGTTTTATTCATCTAAGACGGAAATGTGTATATATTGTAAGCGATCAAAAGAGAGAGCCAAAAATGTGTTTAATGTTTATGAGCTTAATTGTTGAAACATTGTAATCGGAACGGATTTTTGGCCTCTAGAGATAAGACATTCTTTAAAAATGGGATATACAAATATATATATATATATATATATATATATATATATATATATATATATATATATATATATATATATATATATAGAGTCATTGTCTTTATGTGTTTATCTCTTTTATCAACTTATAAAATGCTAGAGGAATCAAATAGTTAAGGTAAATGACGTCCTAAACGGCTCTATACGTCATCGCTTCGAAATGATGAATATTCATACGTCATCAAGTCGATTATATGGATAAATCTCAATGAAAAACATCTGAGATCAGACAGGTTCTCAAGAAAGGGGCAAGGGAGGAAGATGGCAGAAAGGATAAGGACGAGAAGGCAGAGTGAAGGGGTTGCCGGAGGGGCTGAAACGGGCAGAGACAAAAGAAGAGGGACAGAAAGGGGAGAAGATGTTGCGAAAGATGAAAAGGAGCCAGACTCCCGTGCTTTGGGTCAAAGAGAGAGAGATTGCGCGCCGAACGGATACAGAGATGATAACGCGTAAATTAGAGAGTAGCGCGTAATTCGGCTCAGTTTATCGAACACGCCGGGGGCTATGTCGTAGCGTGAGTAGATTTGTTGAAGACGAGGTTTGCCCTCTCTAGAAGTGCATTCTTAGTGGAAACAAATTTTGTCTCTGGGGCACTCATCCCACCGCCTCTTTCAGTTATCTTTTGTCGAGTTTGCAATTTTTTGAACCCGCAGTTGTAAGGGGAAAAGTTTCACAGTCATTTATTTTTCGCTCGATAGGTTTTTGACTGAGACGAAATGTCATATAAAGTAATTATACATTCTCTTAAAGATACTCTTTACGCACGTCTCTTGCTATTTTAAGAGTGGCAAAGGAAACATTAAATTCAAACTTGAACCGTATTTTTCAGATGATAGTGCGCACAGGGTAAAACAAAATAGCTGAATAGATCAGCCTTTACTCACATATTAAACACTAGAAAAGCGATTATGCATCGCAAATCACGGGAAATCACTTCGTTACTAACCAAAGTCGTAATAAAACATTTTGATTGATTTTGTGCGTTCTGATTTCAGAGCATAATTAGCTGAGCACTATAAGGATCCATACATAATGTGCACCAGAATACAAATGGCATTTCTGACTTTGTTACAATTATAGAAGCATTTTATGTGCACCTCAGAGTCCGTTAAAATATAGTCCATCACTACTTAAAATTAAATACAAAACATTATTTCTTTGGTAACTTCCTTTGGCGAGTCTTTGACCTTTCGCACTATCATTTTATCTCAGTGCGTCACTCAGTTTCCGCATTCAATGTCCTTTGATTCCCGAAACGTATCGAAAATTAAAAGCTCTTGAAAGCGAATGGCTTCCATAAAATGATGGTGGATATGAGACCAGATAGTTCTGGTGAAGGAAGATGATGGTTGCTAAGACACGTCGAGAAAGTCAAGGTGTTACTCATCCGAAAAGAAACCGTTGGGTTTTCCGTATAATTCCCGAGAATATCTCTTTCATAGTTTGGAGGAATTCCTAGATTTCACTTTCATTTTTGACATTACAAGGATAGGGAATGCAGAGGGATGATAATAATTATAAATTAATCGATAAACATGTTTAGAAGAGGAAAAAGATTAAATACTTTATCTGCCTTAAAATTTAAAAGATATAGATAAAATCACTCTAAAACTTACTAGTAAAATATGTATTTAATATAGATTTATAAGAATTATTGCTTTCATTTTTTATTTATAATCGCAGATCGAGGCCAATCGAATAATTTGAATGGTTTTATTTGAATATTTGAATTGTGTCAGTTCTTCAGCATATTTTGAAATTGGTTTGATGCCTTATATTTTGCATAAATATTCTCTTCTCTATTATGTAGTATTAGAATTTAAACAATAACGATGCACTTCGTAAATGGTTCAGAGAAGAATGTCTAGTTAAATGGTTAAAGAAAAGTTATTTTGGAAATGCATTTCCTTTGCATGAAGTTGAAGGCGAGAAGAGTGGAATTTGACCGATTGATTTGTGAATTTCTCACACACATCGACAGCTATATTACAAATTGCGATCTAATTTAATGAAATGGACGTCTTAGATTCTATAGAGATCAATTACCAATATTTCCCAAATTTGTAGCTGTTAGGGAAAATGATTCAGCCAAATTCATAAGTTTGAGAAGGAGTGCTTTAAAAAGCTCTATGAAAATCGTAATTGCACGTGCAAAAGAAACAACAGAATATTGAACAGAAGAATTAAATAAGACTACTAAAAATTCGGACGAATAGACGGAAAAATAAAAGGCTTAGGGAAGAGTCGGCGATAAATAGGGATTGCGTCCTTTGAACGAATGGGTAGCGAATTCTCCATTATTAGCGTTCGAGTATTTCACCTCCGATGCGATGACAGGATTTGGTAAATAAAGAATCGGATATTCTTTTGTTTGCCGAACGAATAATTTAGTGTTGTTTGGGCTTTTGTGCCCTGAGGAAGCTTTTCACCGAAATCGAAGTCGAATTGTATATTCCAAAAGAGGAAGGGATTCAAGGTCCTCCATGGCCTCATCTCTTTGGAAGGGGAAATGGCACTTAAGAGAAGGTAACTAGGGGCTTGTAGATGGTTATAGAATCTGTGTACAGCTTCTTCAATTTTCTTTTATCTATATTCCTTTTATAAAGGGTTCTATGTTTATCGTTCGCTTCTCCCCCGTTCATTTCATTGTTTTTTATGAATTACTTTTTCTTCAGCAAAGTTACTTTTACGGACTATTTAAGATTTTACTTTTATTCAATAATAGATTTATTTTAGTATTTAGGACTTATTTTAATCCTCTTCCATTTTGTCAATTCCCGAAAACTTTATAATTTATTATCTCTATTTATTTATTATTCGCCATTTCCTATGTTATTGATTCATCTTATATTTACTCTCTGAATGAATAATGAAGTAATAATAAGGCTTTCTGTGTTCCTTATTCATTAATGAGAACTACCGCAAAGGTGAGGCCGAATTAGCAGATTCTATGTTGGAAATTTGTACATATTTATATTATGTATTTCCTCTAATTTTTATAGCACCTTATCTCTATACTTAATTGATAATTTATAAGCACGATTCTGGAATGAATTAACTGGACAAAAATGATATATTTTACTAAAGTCGCCAAAGTAAAGATGGTAAACGATAACCATAATATAACGATAGCATATAATGTAACGATGATTTAGTTACTAATTGTTTTAAGCTTTCAGTTCAGCATTAATGTGAGAATATTCGCTTATGTATCGTAACGATAATTAATTTAAAATAAAAATATCTTTACAATAATCAGAAAGGAATATAACCATAAAAAATATTCTTAGCTCTATTTTGTGATAGATGTTCATTCCCATGTTCCACTCATTTTTCAGTTTTATGTTCTGTTTGATAAAGTAACTATCGCATCTTTTTAAGAGAGAGGCAAGGAATCCATTATGATACTTCATAACTTAAGACTAGAAATTTCTTTACTTAACAAGGAGATGTATTTTCAACATTATTTTAATTAATTATGGGCTCAATATCTTTATTACCTCTTTTGCGAGAATACTGAAAATGGAAGTCCTCTATTTGAGCAGAAAATCCTCTCAAACACGAGTTCATCGATTCAAATGCCCAAGGCAAGGAAACGGGAGTGACCACTGAAATGAACGGACTTCTGCGAGAGGATCGTCAAATGGACAAGTTGAAAGTTCTTAAGTCAACAGATTCCTATTGTATTTTTGTCCTAAGAGAAGATTTCATGGGGCTACAGAATAACGATAAAAACATTAAATGAATGTAGATTTATGAAGGACTATCTCCCAGTACTCCCAGAAGAAGACCAATTTATAAGAGCAGTATTATTGGTTGATGCGTCTGGTGTATGAAAAAGATCTGAAATATATTTGCTTACATGATCCGAAGGTTGCCATTGGTTATTCATAAAATATTTCAAACGATATCGCAATTATAATGCTAAAATTCAGTGATTATCTTTTAGTCTAATAATCCATTATTAAAATAAAATGATATAATATTTTAAAAATTGATATGATACAATAAAATATAATAAAAATTTATACGTTTATTAAAATTAAAATTTTTACTTAATATGTGTATGCATTTTACGTATTTGCATCCATAATCTTACAAAGATAAGATCGCACTTATAAGAGCGATTGTTTATTAAATTTTAATAACGTAAATCTCCTCTCAAAATATGATCATTAAAATGTTTGAACAACAATACATTTTCGTATTACCACCCGTTATTTTTTATTTGTAATACTGCAAGTGATATGAAGAAATATTTGCAAACCCATAATTCGTAAGAATGCAAACAATGATATCAAAGTGGAAGGAAATAAGAGCGTCTTTCTACACACGTTCCATCTCCGCAGCATAAGTTTCATTCTAGTCCGAATGGTCGCTAAATTTGGGAATATCCACAATAGAGAGACGATTGGATTCCTTTCAAAACTTTCTGTTTGATATTTCCACCCAATCGACTAAGTTTCTCTAAGGGTGCATTTTTCTCACATTTCTTAACATCAAAAGTTTTTGTCGATAGAATACCATTCGGAGTGAAGAACCAATAAAAAGAACTCAAAAAGTTTCCTTTTTTGCACAAATATCTATGTTTGATTCGTTTCTATTTGTGTCATTTTCGCTCTCTTCCAGGACATTGAACGAGCATTGGCGAGGATTTCGCTCAATGTGTCCTAAGGATTAAATTATAATAATTTCAATGTGTCCTAAGGATTAAATTATAATAATTTTTAATGTGTCATAAGGATTAAATTATAATAATTTCAATGTGTCCTAAGGATTAAATTATAATAATTTTCAATGTATCCTAAGGATTAAATTATAATAATTTTTAATGTGTCCTAAGGATTAAATTATAATAATTTTCCCATATATCGTAAGCGTAGAGCGAATTTAGTCATGGAGTCACTTCGACTGCAAAAGAAACATCAGTGCAGAAATGTCTGATATAACGTACTTCCGAGAAAATATACATTGAATGTTGTATAAAAGGAACACATAAATCTATTAAATTAGTCAAGATCCACGTTTGATTACTGCGATGAATAGATGCGTTTTTTTATAACCCTTGTTTGAATATACTCTTTAAGAATACTTTTCAATATAACTGCAAAATAAGATGAAGTTATCAAACGTTGTAAGGAAATATGTAAAGGGTAATAATATATCTAAAATCTATCTAAAGGGTGATAATAGGCAAAAATATCTACTTTCAGGATAAAGAAAAGAAAAAATAGATTCTTGCTCAGAAATAATAAATAAAAATAGATTATCTACTACTTCTTAATATTTACTGCCTATAAATTCTATCGTGGATGGCCGCACTTCGTGAACCGACTTTCTAAACAGGAAAAATGAGTACTTTGTATTTTCCGCCAATTTATTTGTGGAAAATACGAAGTACTCATTTTTCCTATTTATTTAATGCCTATTTATTACTGATTTAGTATGTTTAAAAATATTATTGTAATATAAAATAGAATATTGACATCAGATATTTTTTACGTAAAGAATTTTCTATTGAATCTGATCTCGGAATCGTTTTTTCTTAACGGAAATATAGCACGATTACCCTATCATTTATCATTAGCTCTCCATTGCGTATCACGCACATTCAAAATGCGAATAACTCGCGAAAACGTTTCAAAGCGCCAACAAACAAGTCCGTGTCACGGTTCATCTCATGATCGAGAGATAGCGCCATGTAATCGTGTGTGTGTGATTCCGATGAACGAAAATGAGTTATGCCATATCCGATCGCCCTCCCGTCCTTAGAGGCGAAATTTGATTTAATACACGAACCCCTCGACAAAAACCCCCTTTGACCCTCGAGCTTGATGACCTCATATCCGTGAAATAGTGACCGACATTAACTCGACGGAAATAAGAGGGGAGCCATTTTGAGCTGAAAGTAAATAGCAAATGGAGGAGGGAGTGCATTTGATGCGGAAAGATATCTCGCGAAGAGGTAGTTACCTTGACCGCCGTGGCGTGCGTGATGTGGGAAGTGGCCACGTGCGTTGGATCGAGGTCGGATTTTCAATTCGAACGTAATAGTAGCCAATTATGCGACTGCCTAAGGGTCGTTTCGAGGTACTCTGGGCACGTGTTGAGCGGTTTGGGTCATCAATCCTGTCGGTTTGCGATACCCGGAATAGGATTGCAGCCCTTTGATTTCGAAAAGAAAGTTTTCTGTTTATGCGAACTGCGGCTTGTTTTCGCGTTCATTAAGCGCATTAGGCGAATTCTAGTTTGATATAATGTATTATTTTGGTCGGGTTTAAAGCGCTGATATTAAATTTCTTCCTATCTAAATATGTAGGCACAAAAAATATTTACTAACTACATATCCTTCCTCTTATTCCTATTTTTACACTTGGAGTACTTAAGACAATCCTACTTAGGTTTAGCTAATTTGAGTTGTTTAATATATGGGTGAATGGTGATTTTTTAAATACCGGATTTGTTTATAATGCAATTGAAACAGTTAAATTAGCTAAAACATTTAAACCATTTTATCCTTTCCAAAAAGTTTTAATTTAACTATTAGTATTTATAGATTAAATTTTTATGAAAGCACTTTATAGTATATATTTAGGCGGTTCTAGATAAAAATCATCGCGAAGATGACCGTATATGTAATGTTATAAGTCTCCTTCAATGGACGATATCTGATGGGAAGAACACATACAACATATTCAAATGAATTTTTAGGTTTTCATGATTTTGTACGCTTATTTTGAAAATCAAAGCTCTGAAGGATGACTAAAGGGATAAATACACGAGGAAAAATAAGAATATGTTATCTTTAGAGCAACAAATGTTATCAGAGAGGTTTTCTTTTAAAATTCTTACAAGAACTCAGACATTAATATCCTTTGATTTCGATTTAACATTGAATATTTCTATTAAACATTATATAAGTACATTAAAAAATTGTATGTTTTTACGAGTTTTTAAATAAAATATTTTATTTACTTTGAATAATTTCTAGAATAAATCTTTCAAAGGAAAAGTGAGATCTTCGAGAACATCAAGTTTAGTAATTTTAAAATCGATTTAATCTTTTTTCTAAAGACGCAACCAATCTTTCGTCTGTAATAAAAGAGTAATTTTTTCCGTCAGATTCACGTCACTTTTCTTTTCGTCCGCTAAAATCCCAGCGGTTTCAAGTAGTTATCGAAGTTTTTCACTTTGAATTCCGATCAACGACAGTCGATGCTCTTGAAAGAACCAGTGGAGTGGAAAATAGACATTTCCTCTTCTTTCAGATTGATTGAATAACTTTGTTATTCTCTACAATTGCATCATAAGTCATATATTTTCTTTACTCAATTTAAGAAGTAGAAAGGTTTTATTTTGATCTGGAAAAAAATAGATCTCGTGTCTAATTAACGTACGTAATGAGAATAAATCGAAAGAGAATGTTACATAGAATTAAAAAATCAATCTTGGTTTTAGATAAAATGGGAGTGTTCCAAGCGCTAAATAAATTAAGGAAAAATAAATCGTTCTGTATGAATTATTCGGATACCTACGAAAAATTTTCCTAATTCTGAGTGAAATGAAAGCAGTTGGATAACATTACTCTCAATTGAAATCGATTGGAAAAAGTGTTGGAATCTATTGAAATCAAAGTGAGAAGGCGTTCGTGGAATGTCATAGTAATAAAAGGAACTTTGTAAATTTCCACAGAAAAGTGGTATATAAATACATAAAAATAAATACCGATTTTCTGTGGAAATTTAAAAAGTTGTTTTTATTATTAGTGTTGGAATCTTATAATCTTCAGAATGTCTCTTTTATTTTGTAAAACAACATATGGTTTTCTTTATAGTTGGGTGAGATTGTCGGTATGATGAAATTGAAGGCTTACAGAATAATAAGAGCTTTTAGTACTTAATGGAATAGGTTAATGCAATGCGTCTTCTTCCCCTACCATTCTATTTTCAGTTTTATTTCATTTAAGGATTAAGTACAGTTCTAAATGAAGTAGACTCATTTACTTTCCTGAAGTTACATCGTAAAAATCATCAATAAGCACGAAGTAAATTTTTTATTAAATGTAAAAATAGCAGGTTGTAAATTTTATCAAATCCAATCCAAAACCATTCTTCAACTATTAATGCTAATATTAAAATACATATTACAGTATACATCAATATTGAGTGCTAAAAATCAATTTAAAATCATGTCTACTGGAGTGGGCTTTATGAAATTCCATATCAATGGATTTTAATATATAAATTTTAATACAATTATTGATCGTTCAACTGATGTGTAAATCGATTTTCAAACAACCCTTGGCACTAGAAATGTAATATTTGTACTGAACTCTAAATGTGTATGGACTAATTTTTAATTATGAGGAACGCTTACTGCCATTCGAATATGTTCATTAGGTATCTTCACAATGAACAATTAAATTAATACATTACATACAACTACATTAGCTTAGAAAGTTAATACAGAAATCTGAAATTTCTTTATAGTAGTCTTTAAGCAGACGATTGACAGAGTTTTTCGTGTAACAATTCAATGTATTATCATGTGAATACAACGGCGATGGATTACTTCCTCATCTATACTTTCTCATGATGTATTTATTAATCTTGAAAAGTAATTAAAGACAAGATTTGCAGACTTGAATAAGTAATGGATTTATATATATATATAAATCAAAGGCAAAATAGGAAACGAAATTTATGGGAACTTTATTCTTATTAGGACTATTTAGAAACAGGGACCGATCGAAAGTTTACGGTAAACTTTACATTCTCACATAATGTATTTTCCTCTCTGTAATTTTATTCCCCCATAAAGTTAAGACTTAGTTGTCCGCTTGATTAATGAATAATTCAAATGGATAAAATTATGCTAAAAGTGGCCTGCATTCAAAAACAGAGGACCGCTAAAGCAAGATGTAACGGATTTGCAGACGTGGATACGAATATATTTATGGAAATCATCTCCTCTTATCTATTTTTTTGGCGCAGTGTTATCGATATCTTTGTTCTCTTACTTTAATTTTATAGTTTGCAGAAGGACCATCAATTTTTTCTTAAAATTTTACGTAAAACTAATAAATAGAGAATAATAAATCCTTTTTATCTCTAACTTTTCTTTGTGCGAAGACGAAAAAGTAATCCATAGTTCTGTTTATATTTACTGCCTATAAAAATTCAAATAATTCAAGAGTTTAGATTCAATGGGTTAAAAAAATTATTCACTACAATACATCTTAAGTATTTCATTGTAGTAAATATCAGAGATTAAATTTACTAGAAATTTTATTTTATTATTTCAAGACTTAAATAAATAAATAATTCTTTATATATAAATAATATATATTATTATAAATATTTCTTTTCTGTGATATTTATAGAATACTGAAAAAAAGTAAAAGTAAATGTACACATACTCTTAGTAGAATATTCCGAAATATTCCTATGCAATGAATTGAATCGTTCGTATACACGTTCGGGAGTAAAATAAAAATATGAAAAAAGAATCGCCCGCTTATATCATTTTCGTATTTATATTTATCGTCAACATAAAAGCAGATTAAATATTCTATATAAATACAATGAGTTGAGATAAAATTTTATTTCTATTCATCCTTAAATTTTAGATCGTTAACTGACATCAATTTTATTCACTGGAAATTGACTATTGACTTAATAATTATAGATTTGTATGATATACAATAGTTTAAATATCTTCGAGCACATTCTTAATCTGATTCTTAATAGTGACATCAACGCCAGTGATCTCTTCCGTTCTAATGTTCACAAAATCTGTTTACGAACTCGACAAACTTCACGGTTCAGGGCGAATGGCAAGTTTCCCAAAGTATATTCCGCTGAAGCTATCGAAAAACGCCTCGGGAGAAAAATAATGGAAGTATTTTCCGGACCGAAACATTTTCTCCGGAATAAAATCTTCCGCAGCCCATGTGCACGACACGGCCGTGCGAACTCAGAAGTTAAAATTACAAATCCCTCGATTCTTGCGTGTAAATGCAAATTCTCGGACTCGCATTATACTTTATGTCCTACGATCGATTCCATGGAGGTGGAGGTGATATTTGTCATTTGGCTGCGTCATCGCCATCACAGGATTTTTACAGAATTGTGTTTTACAGTGTTTTTCATTCAATAAAGGATTCTTGATTTGCCGTAATATACTTTTGATAGAATATGTTCTCATTTCCAATGCTGAGGAGATTTTTTCAAAGCGGTAAGTTGGAATCAACAGATATGGATTAGCATTTGTTTCATAAACGATTCAGCTTTCCCTCTCATTTCTATATATAGTTTTATCGTTTATTTCATTAATAATTGAAGTTTTTTTCTGAAAAAAGGCTAATAATTAGTTTTTCCCCCATTTAGTCTTGCTCAAAGACGTTGAATCCAAATAAACTTGTCTAAGACATAAATTACGCTGATAATTGTGAGATCATTTCATTGCATTCTATTTCTCATTCCAATGATTTTATTTTGTTCATGGACAACTAGTTTATTTCGCACAACTACGATAATCAGTCTGCACGAAGTATTAATCTAGGAAAACACAGTACATTTCTATTTTATCAATCTTTTGATATTTCTCATACGTATGATCTAAATTTTTCGTTCTATTTCCTATTTGCATTAACGATTCCAAATTTATAAAAAGTATATTTCTCAATTCATCGAACTGCAAACATAGTAACTGAAATGAAAATGGAATTTAAAACTTGATTTATTCTATCAGCTTAATCGAGCCATCCATGCGTGTTGATGATATATTAAAAAACAAGTATTACCCCTCAAGAAACGTCAGCAACCACGTGAATTCGATTTCGCTTACTTTATTTTCAATTTTTTTCCCAATAAACATCGATTTACTACTTCTCAACTAGAAAGATTTGATTTGACGGTAATCGATCTAGGATCTTAAGATTGAAGAGCTCTTTTGTAAAACAATATGCGTCGGGAACTCTGAAGGATTATTTGCACAGAGTTCATCCAGGGAAATAAAATTTTGTTTTCATTCATTATTTTTAACGAATTATTAATTCTATCGAGTATCTAATGAGGGGAGATCTCCTCCAAATTTTAGCTCATCCATTGGTTTCTTCTGTTAATTAGCAGAATAAGAACAAATCGCATTTCACAAAGGCGTTCGCAAAGAGAGCAACTGCGTATTAATGCACAAACTTATGGAAATGCTCGTTCGCTCGGGGGCAGTTTGCACGCGGAGTGGAACACGGCCGTAATAAAATAAGAGGGGAATCGAAATTCTCGAGGAAAGTTAATATGCCCTCGGCTCCTGGAAATCCCTTACTTCACCTTTTTTTCCTCGAAAAAAAAAATACTTTCGAGGAATTCTCACGAGAATTTTTCGCGAATTTATCTCGAGTGAGGTTCTGTTCTACTCACTTCCTTCTTTCTCTCATTTTCTGGTCCTCTCACATCTTCATTCTCCGATTTTTTCCTTCGACACATAAATACCGTTTCTGCTTCCATGGGTTCTCCATGCATTCCAGGCTTTCAGTTTGCTGCGAATTCGTCCGTTGGAGGTCAGCATCTTCGTCATCCAGGCTTTTGCTTGCACATCCAATTTTAAAAAGTAAATTGACATTTTCCAACATTGAGCGATCAAATTTCGAAGAATACTTTTATTAAGAACCCGCGAAGTCCTGAATCCGCGATAAATGAACCACGAAGTAGCGAAGGATCACTGCAGTTTACTGTACGTTTCCAAGAATGTTTTCCTTCATATAGAATGGTTAAGTTGCTAGCATCGTAGGTTGAAAGTACTCAAATGATGTAACAATACTATGATGCATACAAATGAATGAGGAACTCACAGTATACATGGTCTGTCTGAAAAGTATCGGGAAAAGTTTCAGAAAAATAGCTTTTTTTGAGATATTGTTATAAGCGAACAATTTATTTTCAAGAAATCAGCATGGTTTTAGAAAAACGCGATCTTGCGAGACGCAGCTCGCCTTACTAATACACGATATTCTGATATCTATCGGAAAACAAAAGACAGGTCGATGCTATATTCCTAGACTTCCGTAAAGCCTTCGATAAGGTACCTCACCACAAATAATTGCATAAATTAAAAATCGCGGGGATCAATTCTGAAGTATTAGTGTGGATAGAACACTTCCTAAACGATAGGAAACAACGAATAGTGCTTGACGGTATTTGCTCAAACATAGTAGAGGTAACCTCAGGCGTTCCACAGGGTAGCGTAATCGGGCCACTACTATTTTTAATATATATTAACGACCTCAGCAGAGAAATTGATAGCAAGGTTAGGATATTTGCGGACGACACAGTTATCTACAGAGAAATAGCTAGCAGTGAGGATAGATTAGTACTTAGGAATGATTTAGATAAAATAATGGCCTGGTGCGAAAATTGGGAATTAGAGTTAAATATTAACAAGTGTTCCGTTGTCAACTTCTTTGACCGGAAAACTACGAATAATGATTTCACCTACAGCCTCCGCGGAGAAAAGATTTCAATAGTAGAATCTGTTAAGTATCTTAGATTAACCCTGACGAAAAACCTATCATGGAATACCCACATCCGTAATACATGTGGAAAAGCTTTAAAGAAACTCGGTTTCGTTAAGAGGATAGTCGGTAAGAACGTAGAAAAAGTTCGCGAGCGATGTTACTTTGCGCTAGTCAGACCACACCTCGAGTATGCTTGTAGTGTATGGAATCCTGCCGATAAAAGTAATATAAGTGAATTAGAAAAGGTCCAACGAAAGGCGATACGTTTTGTTAAAAATTGCTACGATAAATCGATTAGGGTAACTAAATTGCTCAAGGATGCGGGATGGGAACCATTAGAACTAAGAAGATCTAAGCGTAGATTAGATTTGCTATTAGGTGGCTCGTAGGGTATCTACATAGACTTAGACAAGATATTAAAATTCTTCAAAGTACATTCCTTGGGCGTCGACACACTATTTCCAGAGGCTTTTCCTGCACTCGAAGGCTCCCTGGTAGGCAGAAGGAGGGTAGGAAGGTCCTCAAGGGTACGCGTGCAAGCGTCTTTGACAGCACTTAGGGTCCCGTGGTTTTGTCCTTTCAGGGAGGATATCTTTTTCCAGCAAGAAACAATCTCCCGTGAATACGTTCTACAGAAAAATGAAATTTTCAACGCGTTACAGAAGGTCTTCGCAGAAAGAGATTCGCTTCTGCTGTTGGTCGTCCATGAAGACCTTATGGACGAGTTTGGAACAGATCTTTCGCATCGCCATATTTTCAGTGATAATGGTGTACGTTTCCGTACACAATTTCCCTAATGCAACACAATATTTCATCGCGTACCGCAGTCCAATCATTCGCTAAATTTTAAGCTTGCACCGTGTCACTTGATAGGAGTCAACTAAATGCTGAATAAAGACTCGCAGTTAACTTACCCTTATCTCCTTTTGAAGGTCTTACCCTGAACTACTAACATTGCTTAGTGTACTTGCAATACGACGTGTCTCAGTGCGAAGTCTCGCCGTGAAAAAATTGTTTCCGATACTTTTTAGACAGACCATATATTTCAATAAATATTGGCAGAAAAAGAAAAGAATATTCGAAATATATTTTGGCGAAATAAAATCGAGAAAAGATTTTTCATCCGACAAAAATATTAGTCATTCAATAGACAAAATAAGTCATTTGAATAACGCGCTCGCGTGTAAAAGCGACTCAAAATTGGGTCGCGTGTTTCCAGTATAATCTGATGAAAATTTCGCTCGAGCAAAGGCGTGTTAGTGGGAACAGCAAGAAACACATCTTTATAAAATCAGAAGAGTGATAATTTCGCGTAAATCAGTGTCTTAGTGCGTAACCTCCATCGATTTATTTACATGACGTCGTTTCTCCCTCTCATCTCTATGCCTGAATATTACGATGGTTATTCGACTGAAGGCTTTTCAAGGCGTATTATTCCTCAAGTAAATAATTGCGACCTCCATTCACCGGGGGCACGCGATTTTATTCAAGAGCTCTCAAAGTGTTTAAATATATCCCTCTAATTTGAATGCACCCAGAAAAATTGAGGTGTTCTACTTGCGAAGTTAAAGAAATGGCCTAATGCTGTCATTTACTGCATTTCTTACTGAAGTGATTCTAGTGGCCAAGTCTTCTAAAGTTCTTAATTTTTGTAAATTTAAGGGCTTTAAAGATAGAAAAATAAGAGAAACTATCCTCTTCTTGATCTTTGAGGTACACCGTATTTATCACTGTTTTCTTTAGTGATAAAAGAGAGCTTTGCTTAGCTTCATTCCGTTAGGACATCTCTTTTTCTTTAATATCATTTTTCTACATTCGTACTTAATAAAGTACCGCGGCATATATAAATTATGATTTATTGTTCCGAGTTACCGTGTACCGTCCGTTTCATATATCCCTTTCTATGCAAAAGGACAAATTTTACTACAAACTATTAGAATTGCTCATGAAAATCCAAAAATTCTTGCAATGTGAGGAGGAATACATTGATAACGTATCAATAATGTAAAATGTATTAACATCTTATCATATATTACGTAACAGAATATATAGTCCAATTTTTATACGAAATACTTGATAGTCGTCGATCTGCGTGGCGAAACAAAACTCTAGTAACCCTTTGAAAGTGGTTCTCCTCACAATCGAATCACCTAAATTATTAAGGGAATTCTTCTCACAGAAACGTCATATTTTATGTTACTTCAGCTGCATATTCCACAATTCTTCCCCTCGGAGTGTTCTCCCTGCGGTTTCCCCAAAATCGGACTCAAATGCCGGAGAATATATAACATACGCACGAGTGCATTCAGTCGCATTGAGTCTAAAGAAGAACTTCAACTATTTTTCCTTCATCAGACACGTCTTTGTCTCACCCGCTTTCCACTGCTTTCCTTACGTCTCCGTAAATTTACCATCTTTTCAGGAATAAAAATGCAAAGGTGATGTGGAAATTTGCCGGAAAAGAGAATACTCATAAACATATTACTTCCCAGCTCACGATACAATCCCACCAAAGTAAATTGTAATCTGCAAAATTAAGCAAGATATAGCAATATCGCCGGGACAACGTTTCCTTTACGTAGAAGTCGAAAAAAATTTTTAATTTTTCTATTATGAATATTTACGCATGTAGGAAGATTAGTAATGTTACTGTTATGATTGTACATAATTCAAAAGATGTGTTATCGTGTAAATATTTTCTAGATAATTTTTGAATCAATCCCTAAATAAATTCCAATTTAATCAATTACCTAAATCGTAAAACTGATTACGAAGAATATTTCAAGTACATTATTTAGTACAAAATAAGAATTATTATTGCAAAATAGAATAGAGTTATTATATAATAAATAGAATTATTTCGTTGCATTATATATTATTTTTTCGAGACATTATCTATCGTTTGCATATGACGAAGCTTCTACTTATAACCATACTCTCGTTCTCTTTAATTTTAACCGTTATAATTACCAAAGCTACCAGAGTTACTCGTAGAATAGAGTTTTGCATTAAATTAAAATTTGCCAATTTTCAAATACGGTTCATTGAATCCAAAAGGGCTGCTTTCTCGTGAACCAAATGAGTGTTTAATGTTAGTTTCGACGAAGGCCACGGAAATGCCGAGTTATTCATTGCCATGAAAGGTTCTATTTAATCGAATTAATGGAAACGGCAACCCATACGATATACAGCTCAAAGGAGATATTATTTCAAGCTGTAGCGAGTGCGTTTTTGCTATGATTAAATTAGAAGAGAGATTATGCTTGATCTCTTTTCAATTGATTTTTCAATCGAAGGAATTGACTTTGAAGTTGAATAATAATTTTTATTCCTCTTTTGATCTTACCTGTAATCTCTAAATCTTTTTCGAATGCTATTAGGTTAAAATAGATATTCACACTTCCGGATCATTACTTTGTACTCTGAATAATGAAATATAATTCGCTTTATCAAGTCAAACATAATTTTCGCTCGTTGAATAAGTTACATATCGGTTATAATACGGTTAATGATGTTCAATTCATACTTTATAAAAATAGAAACCGATTACTCAATATATAAAGAGGTATTTTCTATACATGTAGTAGAAAAGAAATAATTATACATTATTACATTCAACTTAAAATTTAAATTTAAACAGTGATCTATTACACATTTTAGCAAAAATTTTCTTCTTCATAAACTTTTATCCATTTCAAAATATACCCAAATAACTAACCCTCGTCGTTATGCATTTTTAAATCTC
This sequence comes from Pantala flavescens, assembly GCA_020796165.1. Taxonomy (NCBI): domain Eukaryota; kingdom Metazoa; phylum Arthropoda; class Insecta; order Odonata; family Libellulidae; genus Pantala; species Pantala flavescens. The sequence goes on along the minus strand of CM036879.1, from coordinate 63,079,191 downwards.
TCTCGAAAAATTGATTAATTAATTTTCTCGTTGCGATTATAATAAAATTCCGCCCTTAAAACAGATATCAAATTGAAATAAAATTTTGCAAATCACCAAAGACCACTCAATGCAGAGAACATTAGATAAGCCAAAAAGCCTTCAAAGGGCAATTTTCTCGAGGCATCTCATTTCCTGTGCTCATTTTCGTAGCCTTTGTTAAAAGCATCTCTACGTTGATTTTGTAGCATTCGAGGGATCTACTTTATGTTAACCTTTCAAACCCTCTTTAGCGTCACTCTAACCGGAAAGTAGCGAACGAAGTATCGAATTTTGAAGTTGCAAATGAAAAGAATCAGATGAATTTATAACAAAAGGAAGCTAAAAGATAATTGGAACAATAATTATAATTATTATTTCTACGAAAAAGTATCGGAAAATGTTTAACATAAAAACTAAATATAAGCTCAAAATTCACCTTCTATTTTTATGTCAGTGATAATTAAGAATGAAATATAATAATAAACACTTATGTTATCAGAAGTGCTGCTATTATCTTAATTTGTTTCTACCGAACGTCTCAATTTTTCCGAGAGAAGGAATATGTTATACCAATAGTATTACCTATAACTCATAATGATAATTGGTATAGAAAATTAATAAAACAGTTAAAAATTTCTCTTCACTAAATTAATTAAGAATTGTAAGCATGTAATTTTAAAGTTTTCTGTCCTGCCCAAGTAAACAACCAACCCAAACTAATCAGTGGAAAAATTAGAACATCAATCAATGTAAACGTCTTAATTTTTATCAGTTGAAACTTTATAATCTCCATTTCAAACCTGCTACGTAACTGAGAAAATTTTGAAAAATCCAGTCCTTTTCATTAATGGATCTTTATAATATCAAACTCAGAGAATCTGAAGGCGCACATTACCTTCGTTTAAATATCCGAAGAGGGTTTGTAATAGGGAAACTTTCTTGAGAGACAGTTACTCTCTTAATTAGTTATAGGAGGAGATACATAACCCACCCAGTTTTCCCATTTTTTCATCCTCTTAAATTTCATTTACTCTTTCTCTAAACTTTCTCTACCCATTTTCGATTTCAAAGTGAGATTAATGTTCCAACTAATTATACTTTAACTACCACAATTAAAACAGAAAATGATTGATATTTTATTCCTCAAAACTCTATCGCGCAAAACCGCTACTCTGTGGGCTTTTCTCGATTTATTTAGTAACTCCTTTACTGTTTCAAAAATACATACTACATACTTCTTTACTGAAATACATACTCTACTTCGTAGAACAAAATTATTAGCTTCCCTGAATTTCCTTTCTATAAATAAGCTTTTATTTCTCCAAAAAATTCCTTACATTCCTGCATTTGTTAAACATAGACCTTAATATTTCAAAAGTAATAAACTACAATTTTATATTTACAAATTTATAAAATATAATTTCAATAAATGTTCTTCACAACGCACGACTTTTCGTTTAACATCCTATATAGTATCAGGTAAATACGCTTCATTAACGTTCCAGAAATTAATTATTAATTTTAAAAAACCGTGGTTGATACGAATAATGAATACCTAAGTTTCACTTCCCGATAATGGGAGATATAACCATTCGGGGGAAATTTTCGATTGTGTCTGTTTCCCTTAGCTTTAAAGTTGCTTTTTATTGATCGTTATCTTCTTGTAATTCTCGACTCTATTTACAAGTGCTTCGAAACATCCTTTTAGGAAGTACTCCTTGGTGAAGAATAATCTTCGTTCATTGCATTTCTAATCTTGAGCACTTTTTACTCATCAACCTTAACCAATGACATCTTACGAAGAACTTGTATTAAATTCAAGAGGAATTAGAAGTACTGAAACTAGAAAATATACGTACATATATATTTATATAATTTCACTTAAAAAATCGGAAAAGTGGTTCTGGAAGCTGTAGGAGAATTAACGAACGTGTGAATGAGAGACTGAAAATCAGTCGAATCATTTATGTTAGTGACTTTTAAGACTAAAGTAAACTTTAAATTCTCTTTTCGGTATCAGTTGTACCTTTTTTCCTCATAATCAACAAACAGAAAATAAGCACAGAATTTTTCGCTCATTATCGTTACCATAACTCAAACCGAATGGAGTATCTTTAATTAATGTCATCGGTCTGTTTTTTAATTCCCCGCTTCAAGATTTAAGAAGATCCACCACAAACCGTATCCACCGGTTAAGTCGCACTTCCCTTTTCATTCGGGGAACTTCTCGGCTACTTTTGGAAAGAGGGCGTCGAAGGAGGGCACAGAGGGATGAAAGAGATTGTGGTGGACAAATCCTCGCAACTCTTTTCCAAATATGTTCACCACTTCTCCTGCGCATAAGGGACATGCATAAAGGAAGATGCCCTTTACAGGGCCCCCTTCCGAATATCTTGACGCGCTTCTTTTATAGACTCGGCGATGACAATACGGGACGTGAATTTATTTTCTTCTCGAAATGCATTATCTTATCACAAACTGTATTATATTGATAACAAAGTTTAATTTTTATGCGCACTTCCATATTTCCTTTGGTTCTAAATAGTTTTCTTTTTGTTATAACACTTAATCAAAGATTTTTATTTACCTTAATTCCGGGAAGAAGAATGTTCTTAAAATGAATATTTAAAAAGATATCAGAATTATCAGTTACTTCTCCAAATACGAATTGTCGTCTCGGCCAAGACGTGTACTAATATTTTCATATATCGAAAACAAACGATTCTCAACAAATAACGTGATAGATTCGTTTCCATTTTGTTGGGCATAATATCATAAGAATTCTTGGTAAAACGCATCAAGGATTTCATTTTTGAACTTTTTCTTGTGGAGAAAAGTAAATGAAAAGGTGAATGAGAGATTTACCTATTTGCAGTATAAAACCCGATTGCGTTGTTCTGTCGTATGATAAATTTTCAGAATTTTCATATAAAAATATACGGAAAATAAACTTATGGAATTCCTTTAAGTCGATTTTTTATATATGCAGGCTTAATTCTTAAGTCAATTAGATGTGAGATGCATTTATAGTATAATGCGTCTTAATGTGGAAGAAGATTGGAATTGGACTTCCTTTTTAATATAACTGGAATTATCGCAAGTACCTTTGCGAAGCAGCATATATTTCCTACATTATAAAGATTAAATTACAGTTTTGCAAGTAACTGAAGGGAGTAACTTTCTTACCTCTAAAAAGAACGATCCAGAAACTGCACTTCGAAACGCTTCTCTCCATCAGCTCCTCGTTTTACGTGCAACTGAATTGGCACAAAAAAGGATGGATCATTAACAGATGACACATCCTGCTTGAATCGAGGAAGCCTCCGATTGCAATTTCGCTCCGCGCTGTGGACCGGGAAAACCTCCATTGCACATTTTTCTCCGTACATCAGTCGTTTTAAGCGTTTCAACCAACGTTCTGTGGTTTGTTTACCTTTATTTTCTTTAGTGTCTTCTTTTTCTGTTTCATTCATTCCTAATAAAGAACAGTTTTGTGTTTATATCCATCCTTTCCAACATCCCAGACGTCTCGTGGTTCTGATAATAGGTCATGAAGAGATAAGAACCCGCGTCCTATAGAAATAGAAAGGACAGACATCTGAGGACTTTTTTAAGGGACCGATTCTGCTGCATTCGTCTCGTTGCAGAAAAAGGTCACTTTTATGGAAGCTCTTTATCTAGTCCCCGTGTTTCGGCTCATCTAAGAAGAGCACAAGTCTTTTTATCTCTCGCCGAGAATAATAATGTATTCCGCTCCACTGTCACCTTATCACGTGTCTCCTTCGCTCGAATGGAGCCGCGATTACACTGAAATATTGTATCCGTTCAAATATATTGCATTTTGGTGAATTTGCTGAATGAAGTCACCTCTTCGGTGTCACTTGTTTTTGATCTTTAGTGAGTCTTTGCCTCTCTTTCTTCTCATTCTCATTGCTATCATTATTATGTCTTCTCATTTTATCTTCAATCTCCAGAATTTAAAGAATTGAGGGACTGAAAGGTCTATGCACAAAATAAATCTTTGATGAGAATATTAACTTTGAGGCCCAATGAAACCTCTGAGATGCAGATCCTGAGAAGATTTTTATCAATTTGGGAAAGAAACATTTAGCGATTCAAGTGAAGCCTTAAATCGATAGGGAAGAGTTCAAAATTAATTACCATTAAAAGTATCAAGCTTGGATGAACATAAAGCATAAATGATTCCTTGAAGACTATTATAAAAAATTCCTAAAGATCGATTATTTGAGTCAATGACTTTTATTTCTTTATGTATATTTATCTTCTGTAATCTTTCATTTTAAATGTAATTAAAAATACTAAAAATATATTTTTAAAAGAAAAAATTAAGTTTAACTCGGTCCTACACGTTAGTACGTCCTACGTAGAGTATCTTTAATGATGCACCGAGATAATTTTGTTTTCATTACCTCAGAAAACAAACATTGTATGTGAAATGTACTTCTAGCGGTATAATGGTGCAATAGGAAATGGGACCCTGAACAAGGGCATTTAAGTGTCCGCAGGAAACAACGGATTTTCATCAAATTTGAATCCGGTGTTCGTTCTCAAAAGCTGCTCCATAAAATTCAAAATCCCTTAAAACTATACCAGTCTATGGCATCCTCGAGTGACTGCGTTTTAATTGCCCTATTAAACTTACCGATCCTCGCATAAATTTACGAAATTCGTGCTTCCCTCCGAAACGTATCCAATAGACGACATACTATTCGCGGAAAAGACATCATTCATTTTTCTCATCTGATTTGCAACCCCTGGTTTCTTAGACTTCCTCTCTAGTCCCAGATTCAGGGCGATGAACTCGAACGATAAATCTACTCAGCACTGAATGAAATAAAGGTCTCGGATTGCTATTCCGCATGGGTTCCTTCTCTCTGTCACGACATCCATAGACCAAACCACTAGTCTTACGATCTCTCATTCCGTCTCCCTAAGAAATGTCCCCGCTACTCTTATCAGCCTCGCGTGCCGTTCTATCTCGGGCGTTGAAATCTCCGGCTCTCTTGACGTCTAGATTGCCATAATCGGCAGTGGTCGATCTTACAATCAATGGGCAGCTACAAAGGCAACTCGTTCACGTCCATTTGAGACCGAGATTCGGAAATGTCTCATTGGTAGTGGTAACGGCTCAAAGCTGTACATCCTTTACGGAAATCTTGGAATTCAAGATGTAAATCCGTAGCTGTTATTCAAGATTCCTTAAATTATGCCCAAATCATGTATCGTTCCTGATTCCCGATGCAATAAATTAGTTCCTAATTCTTTGATATTTCAACGTAATCGGAATAGCTACCACATATTTTTTCATAAAGAACAATAGGATTTCATTTATTTTATGTGGGATAGAAATAATTATAGTAAAAGGTATTATTATCTCGAAGTACTTTCATAAGAGCATCTAATCTAAAACAATGAAGGGTTAATTATACGAAACATTTCCCCCGAGAACTTCTATAGGTAGGTATACTGAGGACCCCTCCGCTGTTCTAGGGTATTATGGGTATTATCACCTATGAAAACACCACAATAATGATAAAACTTGGTGAAAATTTGTAGATCTTTGAATAAAAATAAGTCACGGGACATTTTTTTCTGCTTTAAAAATACAAAAATGGACGGCGTGTCTAAAGGACACTCAGGACGCTGTTCTAGCATTAAATGATCCAACTATTGGTTATACATGTATAATCATATTCTTCACTAAAAAGAACCCCATGTTATATAAAATTCGAAACTTTATCTTATGAAGTTACTAATATATACATAAATATAATTATGGAATCATGAATATCCATATAATTCAAGTTAAATTCGTGGCAGTAGAGCGGCGCGAGATAATATCTCAGTCACTTCCGTGAATCAGATTAAACACCCAACATTAAATCTTTCCATGCAAGCACGCGAGACCTATATTGTTAGTATGGTGGTCGTATCTGCTTTGAAAACTAGTAACCGGATTTTTATTGGCTCACTAGGAATTGGAACTACGATTTTAGACTTGTCTAGATAAAGAAACGTTGCGAAAACCAGCACATGTCAGGCAAGTCGCAAATTCTGGGTGGGCAAACAAGCCTCTATCATTTACGGACTCCATCAACACAATTTTCTTCACCAAGAACGTTAAATATTAACTGCCTCATCCCTGTGAAAAAGTTTTTACTCTTTCGTATAAATTCGAAAGTTATCCACCTACATTTATCTAAAATAATGGCGGATTATGAAATTTAACCTAAAAATATATGAAATACGAGAGAATCTTCACAAGTATGCATAACAAATTTAATTTTCTGAATTCGAAGTATTTTCCTATTCCAGTCTTCGTAAAATCGTCCAAAGGAATTCAATATGTATTCGAGACGAATATTTGCACAAAGTTTAGAAAGTCTAGAAGGTATAAGCCGCTCAGGTCGTTGATTCTTCCACCCAATTCCTAACTAAAAGTGACCGAATCATGCTAAATCATCAGCTTTGTTTTAATGGGGAGAACTTTTTACGACTAAATTGCAGCACGCCAAGCACTTCTGTATACTTAAGGCCCCGTCACGGAAAGTTTTGAAACATTCTCCAATGGTGAGAGAGGAAATGCGGAAAAAAGAATACTTTGAGAGCGTATGAAAGTGCTCCGGTAATATTCCGCAACAGTAATTCTACGGAGAAAATTATGGTATGAATTCGACTTTTCGGTCGTGTTCGCCAGAACGCAAACTTCGCAGAAGACTTAACGATTTTCTCCGCAACGGGAATCTAATTCAGGCCAATAGCTCATTAGGAGTAATGGTAGAGGTGCCTTAATAATGTCTCCAGGCCATTTACTTCGGCGTTGATTTTTATGGGAGTAAGAAAATTATGACTATAACAGCTACTAAATTTATCGCCAAGAAAATGGCCTCGTCTTGAATGCATTATATCCGACGGTTATAATGCAGTTGTGAACCCGAATTCCATTTACACAAATCGGTTCCTCTTCCCACCATTATCTGATGGAGGTTTTGAAAAAAATAAGATAAAGCAAGTAATATTAGATTTAAATGGTTCTTCATGATTCGTAAGTACCATTGCATTTCAAAAGCTTCGTTTCGCGTAAATGATGACAGCAATTCTCTCTCTACTTTATTAAATATCAATATTTACTTGAACCTGAGGTTGTGTTTCCTTAAACATACATTATTATCGAGTTTACGTTCGATAGATATCGAATATAATTTGAATTGTTATTCATATTTTTCGTCCGACTCTTCGAGAGGAAAATCGCACATAGTGATAACAGAAAATTATATGTAAATGAAGATCATTCAATGCTTAGAAGGCGGCGGTTCTATTTTATTGACAATGAAATTGTGCTCTTGTCTAGCGTATTTACTACGTAGTAGCTTCCAAGCAATTTATCTCTTTATTCCATCCAAATAAAACGGAAATTCCAAACTCCATGGAGTCCTTTTTTATTCTTTCCCACTTAACATAAATGCCAATCAAGGGATTGAAATCATTTGTGTTCTATTCATTAAGGACTCATCGTCTCTTTAAGGCCCCTTTATTGGATCATCATATCGAATCGAACGTGGGATTGAATTTCGCCACGGAAGTTACATCTGAACGTGCATCGGCTTTCGATGTTTATACTTTTTATATTTCTATTCTAACGGAAATTCGTTTTCTCACATTCTCTTTTTATTTATTCGCTATTTTTGCCCGAAACTAACATAGAGCCAATTGAGCTGTGAAATTTATTTCAGGAAACGTCAGTCCGATGCGTTTTAGAAAAATGAAATCGTGGTCCGGTATAGATTGGAGGTTACTCAGGAGCAATCATTATTTTCTAAAGGAACATATACGGACACGCAGTTTTTCCTGGCCATCGCTTCCTTTTTCTCACGCAACAGGGGATTTCTCTCCCATGCATGTCCTTAATCACCTTATTATCACCATTCTCGTTTTATTTATGTTTATACTAATCGAAGCGAGGTTACTTCGATCTAATTACACACGCACTCCGACTCATCTAGACGAATACAGTGTTGTTTTTCTACTGAGACTTGTGCACAGTGCTGCTCTCATTGGAACACTTCAAAAGGACTTACAAATGAGGATGGCGTTTCTCTTCGTATACGTTACTCACTACTTCCAATCCGTAATACTATGAGCTCGAGGGTTTTGATTTTATTGTCTAACATGCGATAGTAGCGCATGATAATCCTATGATGCGTTATATATCGTCAACGCAACCATTATAAGCGCTGATAATAATTGTGGCAGTTCATTTGATACAGCCTACATTCCAATGATATTCCAATTACTTTTCATGAGTCATACACCTATAGCGGCGCTATAACATGCATTAATTATCTTCAAGACTGTGTTATTCGTATACTGATTGTCGTGATAATGAGTAAACCATTAATAGCATTGGGTCATTCTGAAACTTAAACCTAAATTAAGTGTGTTTCATTAGCCATTACTCTTGAATACTTCCGTAATAAAGAGTTTGTGCGACAATATTTTCACGAAAAGTATATGAAAACCTACATTTTAGTCTATTATATTCTCGATCTTATATTTAAATGTACTCCATTTATTATTTACCTTGCTCTGAATCGCATGCTTCATTTTGTTCTTCATCCCCACTGAACTTTTGAAATGAAGTGAAAATGGAAACACAATATCATTTCATACTATCGAATTTGAACGATTTCACAGCAAAGGACATAATCAGGTTTCATCATTTCAGATGGTCCTTCCTTAAATTTCAGCTGAATATAAAATTTGCTTGAAAAGAAAATAATCATAGATTTTTGGGCAATTACCTTCTCCTAAGGTGAATTCATTGAAATTTTTCTTGTGCGTTATCTAGTTAAGAAGTCTAATCTAGTCAAAATACCTCTTAATTATCTTTCATATTAAACCGCATTTTAATTTTTTTAATTCGAAAGGACTACATAAAGTTCCTTATTTTTCCCATGATAAATAGCAGAAACGGGTGAAATAGGTTAATTACAGTCGGTTAACCCAATGGATGATTTACTTGTGTAGATTCTAATCGTAATTCATTCTTCATCTCATTTTTAATTTTAAATCTATTTCCCGCGAGATACCTATCTACCGCGATAAGGATTTCTGTATTTTTGTAAATTACTCGTATATAATTCATTGAAACAATAAAAAGGTAAACATATTTATTACCCTTATATTTTATACTCTAAGAATCTAATGAAATTCGTCTTATAGTTCAATATAAAATTAGTAGTCGTTTAGCCTTTAACTCTTCTCTCCATTCTCTCGAAGCGGTCTATTTATTCGAAAGATTTGCGTCGTTTGCGGTGAAAGAGGGCCAAAAAGAGTTGAAAGGTCGCATGAGCCGATGCCCATTTGAACGCTCTTTTAGAGGACTGAGGAGGATTCGCGCACAACAAGAGGTTGCGCTCCTAATTCATAAATAATCCCTGCTTTAGGATTCCTTTCGATAGTTGGGTTTTTGGCGGTCTTTTTGAATCTGCTCTCTGGAGATCGCAGTGGTAGTATGTTTACAGATTCATTATTTAGGGGAAAATATGATTCATCACAAATGTATCGATTGATTTATCTACTTCTTTCAAGATTTTTATTTTGAAGAATTAATCGATCATTGTATTCTAATGTATTCTAACAAAGTATCAAATAATATTTCGAAAAAAGGTAAAACGATGAATTAAACAATACGTCGAACGATGCATCATTCAGTAAATGAGGCTATGTATAGACAGTTATGAATAACGATGCATCGAGTACGAACGTGTGAATATACAGAACTATCCATGGAAAGACAATTCACGCGCTGTATGGAAAAAGCTATCGATCTGTAGATATCGCGATTAGACGTAGCGTACGCATCGCTCTCTTCCTTTGATGTTCTGCGATGAAAATTAATTCGACGAATGAAGTCTCTCGGAGGTTCATTTTTTATTCAGCTTCCGGTTTATTCGTAATCGTGGATGAGTTTGCGAATTTTTATCAAAAGGCATCCGCTCATATCCTCGCCTGATGCGTATGATGGATAAATTTCCGTTTGCATAAAACATTAACTGAAATATTTAAAAGGATTTCCCTTAAACGATACACCGCTATGTATTCAAAATAAAAATATATTTTTGAATCATTTAAAATCGAGAGACCATTTCTCCGTCGTTCGATTATTTAAATTTTCTATTTAATATTTGAATCGAATTGAATTCATTGAAAGTTAGCAAAAATTAATTAATAATCGTACGCTCATTTAGTACGTTGTTTAATCACTCTAAGTGAACGGTTATTTAAATTTGTGAGAGCTAACAAAAAGGACACCTTATCATCAACAACCACAACCTGTTCTCTTGATGATTTTTTAATGTTTCTTGGAGAGAATGAAAATATTCGCTTATTTATTTCTTTTCATCTTATTAATTGTGGTTATATATTTTTAAATATTCAATTTCTGTTTTATTACAATATTTTTTTTCTTTGCGGCTCGAAAGATTTTGCAGATATTTTCAAGATGGAAATTTTTTTTAGAGAAACATTAAAACTTTCCAAAAAAATTATTCGTGCAATTTACTTAAAAAGTAAAGATGACTTGCATCATTCGAATATCATCGCAGATGAAAGATGATGCGTCGTCTCTTATCATTATGAGACTATTTCTGACACGTGTACAAGAGCTTCTCAGTCATCGTAGTTTTATTATTTCAACTTTGGTATCATAACAACAGCAAACCTTAATCGCCGTTCTCTTAACTTTGGAAACCGCTTACATTCCAAGTAACAGCTCTTCTCAATAAGGCAACCTCCCTTGCTTAATTAGGCCTCCCCTTCTCAGCATCCACTTTTATCTGCTCCTCTGCTTATCGGAGTCCCTTTTAATTCCTCTTTTCATTTTTACCCCTCTCACTCGCGTCCACCTTCCTCTTCATCATTTATGCTCTAATTTATATGGACTCGAAATCTTTGTTATCTTACTTTCCTCGAATCGTAAAATATTCTTAAAAATCGCCAATTCTTTGGCTTTGCGCGGATGCTAACATAATGATGGCCTCGAAATCGAGCTATTCTCTTTCTGAGACTGATTAGTGGTAAACTCCTCAACACCCAAAAACTCTCCTTGTCGAACTTTATCGTATTATTCTGCATTGCATCCGATTTTTTATACCTAGGTAATTTGAGAAGAAATTTAAGGCCAAAAGTTGACGTTAAAAATGTATGTAACTTTTTCTATGCAACGTACACAAAAAGTCGGAAGTAATGATCTCCATATTTCGATTACTGCTCTTTTTTAATTTATTAAACTATCTATTATGCATCTAAAAATTGTGTTCAAAATTGTAAAACGTATTTTACGTACAGTAAATGGCCAAAGAACCCTGAGCATCCATTGCGTAGATAAGTAGCAAAATAATGAACTTCTGCCCTAAAGCGATGGCCTTCGAGTGCTGTGGGGTCTTCGAAAGAGCAAATATTTTTGCACGAGTTCTGGGAGAGCATGACTCACCCTCCGAGGACTGCCCTGAAGGCAGCGTCAATTAAAACGAGATTTCGTCTTTCCTCTTCGAATGATAATTTGGTGGAGAACTCTCTAAAGTCGTGCGTCCCCATAAAATCCCTCGGAAGGGGAAAGCTTTGATCCAGAAGATCGATTGCCTCGGAAAGAAGTTCGTAACACGACGGTGTTTCCCCTGTTTAAAAGTCTCTTTATAATCTAAAAACATCGCCCTTAATCGAATCATGATTATTTGAGCCGATGAGCGAGAAATGAATAAAGCTGTAAATACGTGGCTGAGACTACAACTAGGATTATTTTTATCTTTTAGAAGATAATTTTCCTTATACTTTAATTCTGATCTTAATTTATTTCTTTATTTGATTCGTAAAATGCTAATCATTAACAAAAGAGGTGAATGTTAAGATAACTTTGACTTTACATTCTAAGAATACAAACCAAAAACCTTTGGCTTGTATTCTTAGAGTTTCTATTATTTCGAAATTTTCAGACCGATTGTAACGAAAAACAAACTCACAAGAAGGGAGAGTATTCGATACTCATATATTAATGTATGAAACATAAATCGTAATAAAAAATTAAAATAATTCTTCCTAATTTATTACGATACGTTTTGAAAAATTCTGAAAAAAGAGAATATCATAATATCTCTAATTGATATTTTAACATTAAATTATGCAATAACAATTTTAGTTCATAAGTAAAAAATGATATAACTATTCCCTCTATCTTTAAAATTTATCTTTTTATTTATCCTGCATATTTTCTTGGTATTTATATTTTATTTATATAACAACGCGTTTATAAAACTTGAAACCTCTTTCGCAGAACACGCATGCAAGGACTTTCGGTGCACACTAAAGGAATTCTGTATCGACAACGATCTCGTCTGTGATGATGTGAATCATTGTTCCGATGGATCGGACGAAGAAGCGAGCAACAGCTGCACACGTAAGTTTCTCATCATCTCGTAGTTTTCATTTATTTTTACTAATGAAACAGTATGTTGCTAAGTTTTAAATGTTAAAAATTAATACCTCTCATGATAAATAAAGGTTCTTTATCGAGTTAATTTTAAATTAAGATAGATGTAAATTAATCCAGAAAAGTAATTTTTGAATAAGATTTAAAAATTGAGGATCACCTAGCGTCTCGCAGTTTTGCATAAATCCAAGTCGATGCTTATGAAGTATTCCGAATGATCTATGATCATAGGACAATTGGTTTGAATACCTGACTGGCAATTGAGAATCTTGGGTAAGAGTGTTGGTCAGAATTTTCCCAGTTCTTTGTATTCTTTGGGTTTCATTTCAATAAAAAAGTCCTGTTTTTACTACCCTTATTTTACCCCTGGGATCAACATTATTTGTGAACTCCTCTCATAGGCAACGATTCCGGAACCATCCTCGGAATGAATGTGCCAGTATTTTCAGCTGTAGCCGTCGGCACTCTGCTGGCGCTGTGCGCCGCAGTAGCCGCCGTGGTGCTTTGCGTGTGCAGACGTCAAAGGGCAGTGCCCTCGGGTGCTACATCGTCCTCAACTGCATCCGCGAATGCACAATCGCAACAGCAGCAGCTACTATCATCCGCCAATTCAACGTCTGCTTATCCTCGTAGGTACCATGGTCCTTCCTTTTTTATCATTCTCTGATTTTAAGAAATAATGAAGCAATCACTTGACTATATCTCTCTTAAACATGTACAACTTATATGAGAATTCATGGACTGCTGGCATGGATCTACTAAAGCTTGTGGAATCCTTCATTCCTTCTCCCTCTAAGCAATCATGTTAATGGGTTCTAAATGATTTAGAGAGAACATTTAATTATTTGAAACCCTTATCAGACTCTGATGAAGATGTAGATTGTGGACTGTAGAGTTCACCCTAAATTTTCAATAAATCACTAGATGATGATTTACTTTTTGGCGTGTGCGTATTACCCGAACTCTATTTTTTTATTCTTGTAAATTGCTTTTCTATACCTGTAGTTGTCGTTTAGCACACAAAACATCTCTACAGTATCCATGGATCACTCAAGCTACTATCGTGTTCATTTTAGTGTTCTATGTTAAATGATAAGCAATCTAAGATTTGAATGGATGTATTCAAAATAGTAATTCATTCTAATGACTACAACTTGTGGGTCTGACAACCGGCAGTGCATCAGATCCGCGGGTGGAACGGGAGCGGAACGGGTACGATGTCCGGTGTGGGAATGGCGGGAAGCGGGACTATGGTGGGAACTGGGACCACTCAGGTACCGTTCCCAGGTGCCACAAGAGTATTCCCGCCGGGAAACCTGCTTCTCCCTGCGGGCCAGGTCATCGGGTACTGCAGCGGCTTCCGGGCCCACCTCTGCTGCCTGGCAAAGTGAGGAGTTCAGGTTCTGACAGGTGAGTTTAACGCCTTATAATTACTAAGAGGTGATTTCAATGGCAGTCGTAGTCATCTTTGACCAAATCAACGTCAATTGTGCAAGCTGCATGTCACCTCTACTGAATAGTCATTTCTAAAAAATACTCATGTAACATACATTTCCACTTGTTTTGGTAGTAGTCTAGTATTGTTTAAACCACATATCAATCTAAATGAGTCTGAAGTGTATTACAGAAGTGATCTATTCCACAGGTAATGATATATTTGGCTATACAACTCTTGGTTCAGCTTACATTTAATCAACGTTTTTTACTTAAATTAATGAAAGGAAATGGATTATAAAATACTGAACCCATAGAAGTATTCTTTTATTTTCAAATGGTTTGAACATTTTGAAAAATATATTTTTTATTTACTTTTAGTGACATCTCCTCCAGCCAGAAGGACGAATGGTTCGTTTAGGTATGTGTTTTGACCTTTTTTAAAATCAATTTTTTGTAGCAGCACTCAATAATTAAAATTAATCTCTTGCATACTTATCTTTAAAAAAAAGATAAGAATAAAGAAGCTTTATAATCTCTTAAGCAGTCCCATAAAATAAAAAAAAAATTAAGCAAATAGTAATTTCATTTAAATTGTGGGATTAATCATTTAATTATTTGATTGAATTAAATTAAAATATTTAATCTTATTATATCTATTAACTTTCATAAATGCTTTCAAACAAAATAATAAGGAGGATGTATTAATCAATAATAATGGTCTTTATCATAATTAATACTCACACCAAATTTTACCATTTTCAGAGGTAGGCCTGGTATTGTGCCTCGCAGGGAGTAAGCGTGAGTGGTGTAGGAGTACCCCCTACCTACCATTGGCAACCATCATCATCAAGCCTCGGAAAGGTTGCTTTCACAACACAAAACACTGATGCATTGGTGACTACAAGAGCTGCTGGCCAGTCCCAACTAGGCAAAGACTAGCTATCAATGCAACAGAAAGGTATAAGTAAAATATAAATGATAAAAGAAAAAAGTCTGTGCACATTCCCCCAACTCTACTCTGTATATCTGAATAATATAGCACTCAGGACAATGAAGACGGGATCACTTGCTATGCCAGCAGATGCTGTGCACTTTGACACTGCTGGATAAGGGAACCAATAGAAGGAGAGAGGCCCCATCGAATAAAAGTCATGTTGTCAAAAAGTGCCTGTTTGGTTATGGTTTTCCTTCTTTATGTTCCTGTTGTATAATGTTAGCTTTTTGTTCAATCCTGCGTACATATTACAAAGCCCCCTATCTAAACCTCCCCATAAGAAATGGAAATGTTAAATTAAGTGAGTGTGCATGTGTGCGTGACTAAACAGGATGCATTAAATTTCATTTCCTGCATAATTGTGAGCGCAACAGTCAGCATTAAGTGCATTGTGATCTCTGTTCTTGATTTGTGTTCTCCTTTGGTGTTGTGGAGGAAGCAGTGTAGTGCAATATCTCGCTTTCTTGTGACAGAAATTATCTTTGGCTGTTAAGATTTAAAGAAAAATAAATAAGATGTTTCTGTGCTGAAAAAATGTGATTAAAAAATCTTGGAATCTATATTAAATTTGTTGAGGAAAGAGTTTTGACAGTATCATCATCTATCAAAGTGAAAGAAGTAATTAGGAAACCTGAACTGCATAAAATGTTTGTTTGGGAGTGGAGTGTAAGTCCTCTTAAAAAAGATATAGTTATAGCTAAATAAGAAACATTGTTTGATTTTAGTCTTTGGATTTTTAGCCCCAATCTTTCGATTTACAAGTGTGAAATGCTTTCAATGATTTGGATAGGAAAGAAATGTCATCAGCCACATACTGCCTGCCACCTAGTGAGAATATCAAGGTATAGAGGGAAGGGAGATTAAATCATAATTATTAAGATACTGTATTGTAAAATTTCAAGCCGAATAAGTGCGGCATGTCAATGTGTGTTCTTCTGAAAGTATAGCCTTTTATTCATAGAGACTTTATTTTTGACACTATGAGAACTCAAATAGTGTTTCATTTTGCTGTGTTTGTTGTAAATACATATTGAGGTCTAGCAATAGTGCTATTAATTTTAACTGGGGATAGTTTGTGTGAATAATGGGTAAAACGATAGTCTTTTCCTGATGTCTGACAAGGGATCTAAATTATTTGGGGGGAAGTGTAAAATTTCAACTATAGCCTTTGTATGAAACAAATCAAATCACCTGTTGTTTAAATGCGTGCTTTTGATCTTGGATTTGTTCCATGGTGATATGTCTAAGAAATCTTTATACTGGTATTGATATTGTCACTGTCCAAATCACTACATTTAAAGTCGTTAACGTCTCTTCTTTGGTATCTGTCTCAGCTCATTTTTCACCAGTTGTGTGTCTTGGGAAAGCATATTCAGCCTCAGATTTAAAGAGTCTCATAATTTTAAATGCCAAATCTTCTCAGTATATTCTATTCTATGTGAGCAGAAACGTCTGACTCCAGAATCAGTTGTCCTCTTGGTATAAAGAATGCAGAGGCTAATTTAAGTGATAAGAACACAGGGGAAACTCAGTCATTCAAGGAAATGGGATCACATGATGATAAAAGAATATTAGGAATCATATCATAATTCAGTATGTATACTTTTCTATTGGTATTATGATATCATTCATCATATCAAACAACCAAAATGCAATTGGATTTGTGTTGGTAACTATTAATTATTTATTGTACATGTATGTATTGGACACATTTATATAATTTATTTATTATTGATGTGAGAAGTATTCAAAGAACTCAAGAGTTGAATTATATACCCAGTAACTCTAAAGATTCCTTAAGGTATTTTTACTTTTATATTTAGTGTTTAATAGATAAGTGCTTTTTATTTACATATCAACATGACATTACCAATATGAAAGGTTTATACAGCAGATGTATTTGATCAATGACAATTATCATTCGAAATAAGCTACTGAAACATTTTATAATTATTTGTAACTAAATGAAAAAATGTGTTGGATTGTCTAGAAAAGCTTGATTGCAGTTGGTGCTCTCAAATTGTATCACACTTGCCACATCATATTAAAATGAAAGCTGTAGTTATTCGTGGTGAATTATGTCTGACTTAATTTTAATGGCTTTTTGTGTAAGGCAACTAATTCTGGAGCAAATTGAAATGAATTCATTGTTGCATGTATCTCAGAAAAATTATGTGTGGTGTTAATTTAAAATATTGTGTGCTTCTAAAAATGAAAAAGTTGCAATTGGATGCAACGAGAAAACGTAACTCGAAGATATTCTTTTCATATCACTTATGCATATCACAAATTGACACATTTTAATGCAACAGAGTATCATTTGGTGAAGCAGGTACCATATCACACCCCAAAGAGCACCATCTTTTGCCCCTCAGCTCAAATAAAAACAATTGGATTTTAACGAAAAATGTCAGTGAGTGTACGTTATGGAAAATTAAAAAATCATTCTTTAAAAAACTCATCGTTTTTTATTTCTTCAAGTTCGAAATCCAGAAACATCCTTTCCCCATCCCACAAGCATTGCATTCACTATAAGTACGCGTGATTCACCAAGAGATGGCATCCGCGTCACGCTTTCCGAGCGTGCTTCCAACGGCACGACCGTCAAAAGTTTTACCAAGTTTTGGCGGTAGAATTTTTCGTGACATAGTAAATAATACACGGTAATGTACTTGTCCCGTGCCTTCGATGTTTAGCATGCCTTATTCCGTCTATAGTAACACTCTAAGGACTACTTTCCTTTAACCTTGACTTCCCCGCCGCTCTCCCACTCAAGAGCGTACCAGAAGGTCGCCGTGGAAGACCGTCGTCTGCTACACCGGTTTTTGTATCCCTGCGCGCATGGGCGGCAATCCCTTCACGGAGAAACCGCGTCCCTTTCAAAACCTCAGTCTACCGCGCGTGTTCGTACGGAATCGTTCCACAGTCTCGAGAACCGTAGGCATCATGCCTTTCGCGTGAGAAGCCCCCGTCGGCAACTCACGGACCTTCGAGTCAAAAGGTCTCTGTCAAACGCCGCTCCGATACGAAAACAATTGGGCGATGCACGATGCCTTATGCGAATTGAATCGATTCCGAAAGTTCGCAATTGGGAAGTCCCTTAGGCCAAACAATACTCTCTTTACTATTGTGTGGTAAAAGAAAACGTCCTATCGGTTATCATAGCGCAGGCATCCAATTGGGCGCTGACTTTTGCCTTCTTGGCATTTCACATCCCCCGGTTCGTCGGACCAAAGGTCATTCCGAAGAGTGGGTCGAGGATTTCAGTGCTATTGACCTTGAAGTGATTGTTGATTTTTTGTGCGGATCGGGAAGATGCTTCCCGGCGCGGCCTTTGCGTCGCTGGTGCTCCTGCTGGGTGCAGCGGGGGTCATCTGCAACGAGGGACGCAGGCGGCCTTCGCACCGAGATGTGGATCATTCAACAGGTGAGCGGCCTCCACCGAAGGACCATCCCACACACCTTTTCTCTCCGAGTCAAAGAGTCTTCTGAAAGTGCACGCGTATTAAGGGGTTCACGGCGTTCACACACCCACCAATTTCTCCCTTTCGAAGGACCCAATAACATTCAATGCTCCAAAGAGGCAAAATAGTAAGTGGAGTGGAGACTCCCAATTACATTGCGATTGGATATTTACTTTTGTCATTTCTGGAATATTTTTCGCTGAATTTGACGCTGTAACATATTTTTTAGAGTATTTACATACAAATGTTTTACTTATGGAAATAACTGAAAACTTAATAATATTAAACTGTATTGAAATGAGGGAACTTAATCATCAAAATAATAATACGATGGGAATAGAAAATACGAAGAGCATAATAATTTGCATTCAATAACAGAATCAAATTCCATTTTAGTAAAAAATCAGCGAAATATTATATTACAAAATAGGAAATTTAGTTGCGAAGGAACTTTGATGGGCAAAAACTATATAGTATGACATCCGAATAAGCATCGGTACATGTATTTAGGAATTTGTATTTAGCTTTCAGAATTATTAAGAATGCATTTTAAGAATATCAATTCTTTAAAATTCTGGATTCAAGGTTTGTTAGTTTACCATAATCTTATACTTTTAACAGTTTCGCATGTTTATCTAAGAACGGTACCTTCTGACATCAGAGTTTTTTATTCAAGGACAATTTCCATAAAAATAAAACCTATGCAATGCACGGAGAGTCTTCCCAAATATTAAAAGCCCTTCCTCTGCGTAACAGTGTTATTAGACCGATCGCCGAGTACATTCATCGAGAGAAAAACTGAGAAATTAATTTTCTCAGGAGAATCGGTGCTTTTATGGTAAACGTCCATCTGCCGTCGATGACCAATTTGAGGGGATCATTCGCCTCCTTAGTCTTTTGCGCTCCTTTCGTCGCATGGAAACGATGGAAATCCAATGAGAGAAACGGCTGAAGAAAGAATGAAATGCGGGGGCGAGAGTGCCACCTGTTATCTCGCACTAAGATTGTTGCGATTTCGAAGATCGCCTGCAGAACGGTCGATTGTCTCCTTTGAGTTTTACCGGTCATCACGATTGCTCAATCGTAGGTTGCGTAGCGTTTTTCCTTTTTCGGATTTAATTCGGATGAATTATATGAATATGAATGCATCGTTAATGAAGCGTAGGAATGATGCCGCTCAGTGTGAGGCTTCTTATATGACATGCATTTGAAGACTTCGATTGAAATGAAATAAAATTAGCTGTTATTGAAAGGTGCGTTATTGGTGTTATTCCTTATAAACAGTATACGTGGAAATCTTGGCTGGTTTCCGATAAGACACACATTCCTTCTCAGCATAAAGTAATTTTTACTTCATTCCTTGCGAGACATAGTGTTAAACAGCATTTTCAGAGGATCTCACTTTTTTCCGCAAATATGTTTTTATGATGATATTTACAAAAGGTAAGATAGAAGAATAGAACTTTTAGTCCGCTCCTTTATCAACACTTTTCATTTGCGCTTACTCTGTTTTCAAAAATTAAATTTCAACTAATAAATCTCGAGTTACCTCTCGGAGTTGTTTCCGGGAATAAGCAGGATGTGCACTTGATCAGGGACACCAGAATGGGAAGGGGTCAGATGATTCCGTGATTCACCGTAAATGAGCCATGCAACTCTCATTACCATCCCTTTCAACCCCTCGAAACGTTCCCTCTCCAAAGATTCCCCCTTCGAGGAAGCTATACAACCTAAATGACTACTCCTGTTTCATCGAGCTTACTTTTCTTGCACTGAAAGTGCATCCTATTTTCAAAATTCCTTATACAAACATGCTTATGTTGCGGATGTAACAACTGAATATTGTAACTTAATTGTAAAACGGTTAAAATTACACGCTTTAAAAATATGACCCTTAGTACTATGAGTACTCATCGAATATAATCAGTTACTCATTGTGGAAAAGTATGACGCGTTCACATATATTACCTCCCACCATGTTACGCCTAACAATATCAATTTTACTTAAGAACTCTAATTCATTTATTGTAAACTATAGCTTAAGGAAGCTCTATAGATTTTATACAATTCTTTAAATCAGGAACTTTGAACATTTTTGGATAATATATCGTCGTATAAATATATCAAATTAATTTAAAATATCAATCTTCTTCCACTGATAATTAAGAATATATGTCTTGATTTTGTATAGTTCATTTACATTGAAAATTAATTATAAAATCCGTCAATCTTTAGAACTCAATTGAATGAGAAAGATCACGTACAGCGAAGGAGGTAAAATTAAAAGATTAATAAAAAAATTAATTATCATCATTACTCGACTTCTCCCAGTAATAGAAAAAAATATTAATTTTTAATATAGGAAATGTTCTTATTTAACAGACCTATTACTTTAAACGCCCATTTAGAAATTTTTAAGGATAATTGATTCATCAGAATAAACGTAGTTAAATGCAATACTATCTATAAAAGATATTTATTAGATATATAATGAATCCAATTTCAAGCAAATAAAGAATAAGAAACAGGGGCTTTCGGCTCTCGCAAAGGCATTGTCGATTGAGCTATTATAAAAGTAAACCTCTCATCATTATCTTTCCGAGGGTAAAAACCAACTTAAGAAATCTTTTACTGCATCACAATTTGATACATTTAATAAGCGGTTTGGGAAGATGTGGCGGATACTTTGCCTTAATTTACAATCCCTCTCAAGATAATCGCTATTATTTGTATCCTGAGTAATGCGATGACTCCGCGAAAAGACCTTGCAACGATTGCGTCGGTGGATAATTGATGCATAATTGTACCCCTCATAAATTATGAAAGGGTATCATTACTGAGAAAAACTTTGTACCTCTCAGAATCCGAGATAAATGATTTGTGAGGAAATGAAATCGGGAGAGAGTAGAATTGAAAAATAGTATATTTCCTGAAGAGCTCCGAAAGGTAAATTCGTATCACCAATCGACAAAGTGCAATGGGAGAGCATTGATAGTGCTTAATCGCTCACATCGATGATTATCCCATCGCGGCGAATCCCATGGCAACGCATTCGTCTGAAAATGATAACCCAAATTAACCGAGTGGTTATCTCCTTCCGGAAATCTGCTCAATTTGGAATTAGTGTGACTAAATGCTTGTGAGGCTATTTCCCTGATTATGAAGTAAACAAATGTACCCTGATAAGATTTGCATTACGATAAATTTGACGAGGTGAACTAATATTGCGAAAATCCTTTAAAATCTGATACAGTCTATCTTATACGTGACCAAAGGTAGTTGAAACAATGTTAGAACGAATTCAGGATATGGATTTCTCAGAATCGATCTGTTTTTAGAATATATACGCGATGTTTCAATCATCCGATCCTATTTATGTTTTGATTATTTATTTAACGGAATATGATCCTGATAGAAGATTTATAATTGCCTTTTATAATTATATTGATTGCAAATATGCTGATATAATTAAAGTTTTGAAACATTTAACAAATATTTTTCTCGGGGAGATAATGTTGGCATAATTGCGGTAAAAGAAATATTATTACAGGGAAATTTTACGCAATTAATAGATTTTAATTTTGAATATTTCAAAAATGTTTAATTCTGTAATTAATTTCAATTTTAAAAGGAAAATTTAAATCGACGAAATATAATATCGAAGTAGGGCACAAAAACGTTTTTCCTAAGAGCCGCTCCTTGAAACATTCGACATCGAAAGAGCACGTTCTCCTCTAATCGTAACTAAAGGAAACGCCTCGTGAATCCGTTTCATTCGTCATTCCACTTATTTCCGAATCCAGGCGCCTCTCAGCACCTTTTCAGGGAGAGCCGCTGAAAAATTCCGTCTTTTACACGACATAATGAAAAGTGACGATGAATGAGTACATTGCGGTAGGTAAAGACGCCGGGAGTTTTTCCCGTTTTTAGAGACCTCGGTGAAAAATTCCTCAATCCCGTTTTGGGGACGATTTTTTCGTCGCTTTTTATTTTATGTAATATCTTCAGAGGATTTCATTTGGAAATCTATTCGAAGAGAAAATTTCTCCGTGAACACGATATGAAAACTGGAGTAGACGACGTATTCACGTGAAGAATCGATCGATTTACACAGTATGAAAGAAACGTATTAATTCGTTGACTTTTCCAAAGAACATTTCTATCCATTTCGAAATTTATTATACAGGACAATAAAATTCGATTTCTAAGATCTTCTGGTAATTACTAATTCGTCGGACGATTTGGCCCATGAATTTTATATTCAAAGAATATAAAATAAAATCTTCTTTGGTCTTCTAATCATACAGCGTGATGCCCTCCTCTTATAGAAGCGGTATACAGATTGCTTGTTTGCCCTTCGTTAATGTACTCCATTATCTCTGATTTGGTGGATTCTATAATTATACGTTACTTCTCCGGAAGAGTGACAGTTATTGAGTAGGGGCAATTGGTCTTCCTATGATCTTTTAATTCTGGTTGAAATAGATTTCATTCATTTTTCCCTGGAAGTTTTTTATGAGAATAATGTTCCATGAGGAATATTTGTAGATCTAGAATCATTGTATTCGGAGCTATGATATTTCCGTAATTTTACTTAAGAATAAAATTTTTTGCCTAATTTGACGTAGGTATAATTTATATCGATAAAAGAACATGTTTTATCACTATTTCTCTTATGTATCAATCCATTAACGGACTATTGATCTACAATAAAAACATGGTCCTTACGTCATCGATAAACTTAGGCTCAGCAAACATTTTTACATTCGGTCCATTTCCTCTATTATGTAGTTCATGTATTCCTTTCAACTTTTCCTTCATATTTTTGACTCTATGGCGCGAATGTTTACCCATTCGTTCACGTGGTACAAAAGTTCACATTTTAAAAGGAACGTATTTGGAGGAAATGAAAGGAACTTCTTGGGGTGTCGCGAACCAAAGGTCGTTATGCGGCTTCCGAAAGGATGTCCCACAAAAGAGAGCGGGAGCCCAACAGCTCTCCAATAGACCGTTGAGGATGTATCGGGGAGCTCAAAAGAAGATTTATGAAAACCATTGCGATGGATTCAGTTATTTTCCGTAATAATGCCATTTTATTGTTATTAATGAATATTGTATTTCAATTTTGCTGATTACGGATGAAGGAAACTTCCTTGGAGTAAGAATTGATATTTCCTCTAAAAATTCTAAATAATTATTTATGACGTTAAGAGGGTGAAAGGGCTTAATGTTCATTATAAATGATGTATCACATAGCAACGGACGTGCAGAATTCATAAAATAGACTTTGGCTTAACGTTGCGGTATTCATTCATATAAAATGACATTATTATACAGAAAGCGATAGTAGATATTGCTACAAGATATTCTGTTAAAATGTCGTGAAGTAGTATTTTCTGTAGAAACAGACGTATTATAATTGGGAAGGCACGTAGTAAGATCGATGCTCTGAATGAATGGAATCCTTCGCACGTAATCGCATTCGAAGAGATTTCAGAAGAAAGCAGTTGCCTTTGGAGTCAACCGAAATAAAGCTCGACTTGCTGACACGTGCACAGGCAATTTGGTGCTATATTTATTTGCTCCTTTCAATCGGCTGTCATTAGCAGGGCCCCGAAACCAAAAATTTCCGTTTTTGTGCTGTTGCGAATGAAGGGGCTCCGAAAGGTTAATCGTGACTTTCCCAGAATGCGATTTCGGATGGTCATTGATTCCCATGAGTTCCTGACGAAGATATCTACTCTAGTATTTCGTACCGAAAGATATACTTCACCCGAGTTTTAATCTCTAAATTTTGAAATTTTTTAAGGCTTATAATCACAAAAATTAACTATAAATATCTTATGCGTGTAACAATATAAATTTATTGATATTAATTTTTCTTAATCTCTTTTCTTTCTTAAATAAACTTTCTTAATTTCATCATGCAAGAAATGATTCACTCGTTACAATTATGAAATTAAGAAGTATTAGCATCTTAAAAATAATTTAGATGAAATTAAACCCTTTAGGCCTAAATTTGATTTTCATGTGTATGACATTTCCGCGAACTTAACTGTTTAGCAATAAAACGCTACTAAAGCAATTTTAATAATGAAATACCCTTCTCTTAAAGAGGAGGATCAAGAAGAACGCATTCCTATCTGCATATCGTACGTGTAGAAGCGAATATCTCGTCGCCACCCAAGTGGCCGAGGGATGACACGCGGGGTCTGCAAGAACGTTCCTCGAAGGGTACCCTCGGCTATCGTAAAAAAGGAAACAAATCGAAAAGGGTGTTTTTCGGAAGGTGTTCCAGGAAAAGGAGAAGTAGGTAAAGGTGCGGATTGCCAGAGGTGTAAAATGGCAGAGAATGGTTTGAAGAGAGAGATGACTTCCCTTCACTGCAGGGGAGCTATTTTGGCAGGGACCCCATTTTCCACCGCTTACCTGCACACACTCCCTTTGTCATGCCGACAGGTACTCTTTTCCCCATGACGACGCTCGGCTCATCCCAAATGAGACATTCTTCCTCTTGTGTGTCCGCTAATATCCACTCGTCGTCACCTCGCCGTTTTAGTCCGTCATATCACCTCCATCCAGAAGAGGGCATATGAGCTAAGTTACGTTAAGGCCGCGAGAAAAAATTCCGAAGGCCAATGATTGCTCAGAAAATAAAAAGAATGAATGAAGTGATCACTTAAAAATGCCAACCTCCGAATCCAAAGGAACTATTCTATTATTGTACATTGAAATTTGCACGATAGTAATTATATGATTACACAAGGATACATTAGCCTCGCTTCCCGTTAGTTCAAATTATGATTAAAATTTTTATTCATTTTACCTTCCATTCATATGAGTTTTGAAGCTGAATTCTGATCCTATATAGAGCCCCCTGTACCTGAATTAAGTTCTCAAGTCAGCATAATATAATTCAGTCAAATATGTCGTAAATATATTTAATCCAGAGACAGCTATTTTGTTGAACTCCTTCACTTATCGGGTTAGTTATCGAACGGAGATGCGAAGGGACACATGAGCGAAGGACTCCGATGTCAACTACGGAATCTCTGATTCGCGAATGATAAAAAGAAGCTTCTTCAAGACGAATTATTTAGCTCTGGAGTAATAAGAGTAGCAAAATTTTCAATCATGGTTGGTGTTCGATTCAGGAAAATAAGTATTGAATCCTGTGCAGACTTAAGTAATATTCAGATTATCAGTGTTCCTTCAATAATGAAAGTTAATCAAATGAAGGGGTTCTTTAAATCGGCATTATACTAATTATTAAAGATGCTTTTACTATCATGAATAATTATTATTACTGTAATTTTTGTTCTTAGTAAATATCCAGAAATACAGCATCACTTTAACCATCTTTTAATTTACCTTTATTTACGCTATTCATCGTTATTACGTAGTATAGCACATAGTAATATTTTACTGATCGTAGTCATTTTATCATTTAATCTGCCCTTTTCTCAGAACCATTGTATCGATGGATGTGGATGATTTGATTGGGATACAACGATACTCTTATAATTTAAGTGTCTTCAAATATTAAATGATAAGTGTTGATAAGTAGATGCTTCGATTGAATGCTTCTGAGAGTCGGTGTTGTTTCCAATCTTCAGGATTCAAGTGGAATTGTACTGGAAATCCGCAAATGGGCGTGAATGTTCCTTTGCCTTCACCTAGAGATATCCTTAGAGAGAGGACGAGCCTTTCTGAGAGGCTAAAAATAGAGCCAAGAGAGGTCATGTCTTCTTGCACTATTTGTTTCTCGTTAAGGACCAAGGATACATTCTTTTTCTGTTAAAGAATTCTCTCTGATTCAGAATGTTTTCAACAGATTTCCATTTGTGGAAAACCGTAAACAGTTTCATTATACACTTCAAATTCAAATATATCAATGAAATGAAAATGTCTTTAGTAAGTGCCTTTTTACTTGAATAATTTGATTGGAATGATATCCATAAGCTCTTACAAGTGGTTCAAAATCTAAGAAAAGCATAATTTTTTCTTTGTAAATGTTTTCGGAATGGAAGATCTTTGAATATTATGTATAAGTTATTTCCTTTTTTTAATCCGCATAAGTAAGCCATCGGGTTGCTATCTTAAGTTCGCAATACAGAATTTTATAATGGTAGGGTTTGGACAGCTAATAATACTAAAAAATCCATTCCGTTCCATTCACACATCACCTGCTTTGGAAAGCATTTAACGTTTAAATATATAGAATATTCTTTCAGATTGATATTATTAATTTAATCAGAGATATAAAATTAACATATTCAATCTCAACAGCACTTATAACCATGTATATAACCAAATATATAATAACCGTAAATATTTGTGGATTCATTTTTTATTTCACCGTGAGGAAGAGAAATACCAGACTTTATCTAAATCTTCCATAACTGAAAAAGGAAGGCTATTTTAATAAACCAACTTTGGTGATGGAAATCCTCTTTTCCCTAACCGTCACCAACAAATTCCGAAAGGGAATCGCAAGACGTTCAAAGACCCTCTGTATTCTGCCTCTCTGCAGTGCTGATGAAGCCCTCGTGCATTCAGTAACTCAATGCCACGCATTGTCTTCACTTAACAAAATCTCGGGATAAGCACATCCGAGGCATTGATGGATACGCTCTACGATTTTCACGAAATTGCACTTCGGATAAAAGCTCTTTTTACCCTTCAACCGATCGCCATAAAGGTTCCCTCGGAAGGTACTTTCTCCGATAGCCTCATGCTAATAAGGAAGTCAGCCCAAGCGCCTCTCTTAAACAATTCAGATGCCCCTTCAGCTACTTGTGCCCGAGTGGTCCATCGCCTAATATCACCCAGATGCCCCAACGCCATCTGGGACCCCAATCATTGAGCGCTACTTCGGAGGTGCGGTCGAGTGTCCACTCTCGTTATTATGCATACGTGCGCGACGTTCGGTCACTTCCCGCAATCTCTTTCACTCCGATTTGCTGGATAAAAGTTTTTTATTCTTTGGAGCGTCTATTAGAAATTCTTTTTTGTATCGCCGATCGAAATATCTGTAGGAATTTGATGATAAATATTGCCAAAGATCGTGACATTTACGATGTTAGCATCGCAACTCATTTGATTTATGGCTATACACTTTGTCAACGTTTAAGCCCCTCTATTGAAATATGTACGTGGGCGTTTCCCAGCTAATATATTTTCATTAATTAAATAACAGTATGCACCTAATAACTATCTGTTTTTCGTCTATTTCTGATATAGTACGTTTAAAAGCAATGATCCTCAATTATAGTGGAACGATCTATCGTTGGTGGATAAATTGCGATGTATTGTATAATATATTTATATTTCATAATTGTTGCGAATTTATAATATTTACTGTTCCTGAACAAATCTAAATACTGGGATACAAATACTTAACACTCTTATCACTCTTTTTCACTTAATTCAGTAAATTTGAGCTCATGAAAACATATTTCATGCCATCAACCTATATTCATATCCGCATAAATGCATCGAATACGTCTCTTTACGACGCCATATTTTCCGAGAGCATCGCTTAAATTTCTTTCCTAACTTATCATTCTCACATTTAACAACCATTCGCTAACTTATTCACGGAGGAGAGTTCGTTTAATCCACTCGCATTAATATTCCAAACAGAGTCGCACCAGGTCTATATTCTTCCGCGTTCTGCAAGAACCAGATCCTTTCGATCACTTATTCATCAGCCGCCAACAATAACGCCAGATTCTCGGGAAACCTCTTCCTTTTATAGCTCCATTCCTCCATCAAGTTATCGCCATTTTCGGGGGAAAAACTTCTTCCGCGGAAATTTGCCTTCCAAGCAAACAGTATCTCCATTCGTTGGTTGCAGCATCGCTTTCCACTTCCGATTATGGTGGGACAAAAAGCGGCGGCGATGCACCTTTCTTGGACATTCGGAGCTCGACCTTCTTTCCAAATAGAAAAAGGAGTCTCCGAAGGTTCTCTATCGGCTATTTCAACGCCGTTTTCGTCAAGGACGGAGGGGACGAGCTAATTAACTCGAGTCAATGATTGTCTTCGACTTGTTGTCCTTGTAAATCATTTGAACGATTGCATTTACAAATAGGTGGTTCATCCGAAAGAGAGATGCGTTTCGATAGCGAATAACTGTTTTTATACTATCAAAGGATCCGCGTTTATTGTCGAGATTTCTATGCATTGTATTTTATATTCTATGCATTATATTTTATATTCTATGCATTATATTTCCATTCAGCTAGTTTCTGCTGTTCTATTTATTTTTTGATTATTATATTGAGTATCTGAAGGGAATTTCAAAAATATTTCTTTTCATTATTTTTTCAATAATGCATATTGTTTCCTTCCTCGTCTTCAAAAAAAGGAAATAAGAAAAGGAATACGGATTTATCTCAAATAAAGAGTTATTTATGAAAGAGTCTTATATTATTTGTAAAATTATCATTCAATTGTCTCAAGTATTTCGATATATAAAAAAAGAAATATTCTATTATCTAATATATTTTAATGAATGATTCCCTTAAGAATTTCATAACTGATCTATGGCTAAACTTTGTCTTTTAAAGTGTGATCACATAAAAAGCCTTAGAATTTCCAGGAAAACCAATGTCTTTAAATCGATAATTTTTCTATGTTATGTTCTATATTTCTTCCAATGCTGTGACTTTTTACAATTCCTGACTAATTCCTAGAATTGACCAATCGCTATTAATTAGCGTTTTTCACTCATTGTACTATGAAGTGCATGTTTGTTTAGGTTCTGTAAATGATGAGTATTTCTCTAACTCGAGATATCAATTGCGTTCATTTTGACCCATTTTTGGCCAAACGTCACTACGAAACTGAAATCCCCTTTAGGAGCATAATTGACAAGAGCATAGATATGATAATAAGTGAAATAATACAGATATTTCACCTTGGATTACGTGATTGGTTCATATTACATTATAAAAAATCTATTAGGCATAATATCGCAAAATAGGAACAAAAACTTATTTAAAACGTTCATTAGCATAATACGATAGCAATATTGAATCCGAAGACTACTTAAAAATAAAAAAAACTTTAATGATCCCGATATGGTATGGATTTGTAAAAGATATCAAGAACAGAGCATATGATGAAAAGCGATAATAGCTTTCAATGTTTAATCATTTATTTCGCAGCTTTCTGCTAAATTTAAAGCTGACCTTTATATTTTTGCTTCGGTAAAAAGTGTTTTAAAGGTATAATAAGCTATGCATTAAGTATGAAGTATTCTATAAATTCAGACGTGTCACTTCAAAATTAACGCCCTATGACTATAAACAGAAAGCTATGATCTCTTTTAGCGAAGATGCAATTATATCGCAGTTCGAACCATAAGGAGTAAAGAAGGAGTATTTTGGAGCTTTTCTACAATTACGAGTTGACGCTTCTTTCAAATGGCCGTTTCCTTCCGCTTTGATGGATGGCTTCGAGAAACGGCGCGTGGAGAACGCTTAACACCCTAAGACCGTGTTCAGCCCTTTTCCCCTCCATATTCCATGAGGCGGAATTGTTTGACAGTTTTGCAGCATAGCAGTGTGTCGATCATCCGTCCTTTCTGCGTAAGATTCGGGAAATAGATAGGATTTCTAGAGATAGACCTCAAAGGACATTATCTCGTTTCAACAAAAATATTCTACATCCATCTATATATTTTCATAAAATTCCGTACGAACGACAATTTTTTTCTTTAATCATGTGCCGTGTATGAATTACAGTATTCTATTTGCTGATATTACTGCTAAGTTGCCAGAAATAATTGATTTGCCTTCATAATTTTATGTCTCTGAGATGCTGTTCGAATCTTTTAAAATAATTGGAATTTAGATTGAGTTTAAAAAGATTTAACTATGAATTATCAACAGATTCTCGAAAAAAGATTCAATTATTTATGAGTGTAATTATAAGAAGTCGCAACTTCCCGTCTGATCCAACATCGGAATCTAAATCCAATTTGAATATCCTTAAAATCCTCTTACAATTTTCTAGCGATATTTCTCTAGAAAATTCAGCATTTTCCAGTTCAATCAAAATATCTTAATCTCTAGATAGTATAGGTTAGTCACATTGCGAACCGAAGTTATGATGTCGTATTTATATCGACAAAGAGTTAAAGTTAGATCTGCGCTAAGTCGACCTGCGGATTGATAACCTTTGATGTGTTAAGTGTAAACTTCCGCTGCAAGATCCTTCCAATTGCTTTATTGGATAGGATGAAAATGAAGACATCTACACTTGCAAGAAGTGAGCCTGAGAGTGTATTTCGAATTTCTTCATTCTCTCATTTGAAATCGCCTTTCGTTTGCAAATTCTTTTGGCGAACTTTGCCTTTTCCCGAATAAACTGACGCTTTCGAGACGAAGGCGATGCATTTAATCATCGCTAAAGAAATTCTCTCGCCTAAAAAGGAGATATTTCTGTATTGTAATTGCGCGGAATTCAATCGAGATGGCAGTCGCCAGATGTAGACACACATCCGATGACAATCGCCGACGTTTTGTTTTCGCAACGCGCTCTTTCCGTTGTTTGTTTGCCGTTGTTTTTCCGCAAACGAAAGATTAATCGATTCGATCGATAGGATTTGCAGTTCGCATTGGAATCAGGTGCGTTTCATCAGTCGCTTCATCGTTTTTTTCTGGAATTATATGCTTCTGCATTCTCGATCGAATGTTGGTTGAGAAGGAAGAAAAATTATTAATTTTTTGATTAAATGATGCTTATGTTTTTATTTATTTTCTTTGTCCGTGTCTTTGGAGAGCTGTGCTTCATAATCACTCTTAATTTCTAAATACTTGGTGATGGCTGTCTTATACAATAATAAAATAATTCCAAGAATAATTTAATTCTTTAGGAAAAATATCGATAATTATATCAGAAAATGCATTAGTAGTGAACCAAAAAATTTAAATTACTTTCGTAGCTCTTAAGCGGTACACAGAAAGTAATATTTTATATGGCGATAGTACAGAGTTGCGAATAGTTTCTTTCTCTGTGATGCTTTATTATTCAAAGTATCAACAAAATGTCCTCTAAATATTTGAAGAGCCATTTCATATCGTCCGCAAATGTTCATGCGAGTGAATTCCGCAAATTGTAACAATGAAGCCTCGTTATAATCTTTATGTTAAAGAAGAAATCAAAGCGAACTATGAAACTAAGCTTCGGTGAATTCGCTCATCGCTCACTAGTATTAACGGATGAAATCCGTTTGGTATTTTAGGTCATCATGATTAGCCATCGCAAAAGAAAGGTCCTTAAATACACTTACTCAGGCAAGGACCTCCAGAAAACGGCCGTCTACTCCGGTCAATAAACCTTGCTGCAGATTTCATCTATTCGTCCAGCCGGAAACAACCTCCGGGATTGTGGATAGGGTTTAAGAATCTGCAGACACGTCAACTCGTTTTATTTTTCGTCTTACCATGGTTGCTCTTTTCTTATTGCTCTTTCCTTTATCGTCTGCTTTCTCTACAAAATATCTCTGTTCTCGTCTTCAACGACTTTTTGACCATTTATCATAAGAAAAGCGTTATTTGAATAGGTTCAGTGAATGGATCAAAAAAATATAATGGGAATCACAACTTTTTTAGTCATTAAAAGTTTTTAAATATTATTTTAACGTGTTACCGCAATTTATAATAGAGTTTGGAAATCGATTTTCTATAATTGTATTCTTTTTATGTATATTTAAAAATATTCTTTTTCCGTTTTCCTGAATTCGCTATCATTATATTACAAAAGATTATTAATTTTGTTTCTTACTTCGATAGTTTACATCTCAGATTTATTGTAAAAACATTTTTGTCAATTCCGAAAATGGTAACTTGTTATCTATCTCTTGTATTAATTATCACTAAAGTATTTTAAAATTATTTTTTGACAGTTTGTCTTTCATAAAATTCTTGTTATTTCAATTACTTGTGGTGATTATGTATCAATTAAAATCCATGAAAAAAATTAAAATTACTTCCTTATGAATATGCCCTTGATTATGTTTTTCATGAAGTTGTATTGGAAAAAATCAATCGATCAACACCGGCAGTTCACTAAGTAAACTTTCTTCGATGTTTGTTTCAATCCCAGTAACTGGCCTCAAGTCCCTCCTCGTCTCTCGTCAAGGGGAGCAGACGATTGTAGGCGTGTCACTATGACGTCAACACTTAGCAATAGCCAAAGTTCTCCATTTTTGCCAACTTCTAATCATCTTCCCTCTCCTGGATTTCTTCGCAGCATCCATTACACTTTGCTCAACTTCTCCCCATCTTCTGCACTCTACGCGAACACAGCCGTTCTCGACGATCTACGTTTTCATTCTATTCTCGTCTTCCCGATTTTTCGCGAAGTGTCCTTCGGACTTTTATTTTTCCTCTCAGAATAGTCGGACGCGTGACTCAGGGAGTTGTGTGAGGGAGGTCACTGCATTTTCGGTGCCCGAGGCCTATCAGCTGCCCCACCGCATTTTTCTCCTTATCTTGGTTCCTTTGGGAGATGAGTCTCGACCGGCGAGAAATTTTCGCTGCTAGGGATAATTTCTTTTTTTCCACGTCGGGAAAGGAATTCCTTCCCAACATACATCATAATATTTCCCAGCTTGTCCGTTCCCTTCACCGTTGATTCGGATTGTTTACGCGGTTTTGTTTTTCTCCCCTTCGACGATATTTTTGGACTGCCGTTTCCTTTCGCTTTGATCTATCGAAGGTTTCTACGGAAGCATAGATTTCCACGCGGAAACTGTTGTGATGATGTGTCGAAACGAAATTAGAAGCACAGTGACTGAATCAGCCTTGATGATTATGTCTATGATTTTATTGTTGGCACTAAATATAGGTTATATACATTAGTACAGCTTAATAGGTTAAATACATTAGAGTAGCTTAAAAAATCATATATTAATATTTCAAACAACTAAAAGATTTAATTGCTAAGTTTTTAACAACTTTTTGAAGTAGAATCGCTGAACTTAAGCCAAAATTATGTGATGTAATAGTATTAATAAACATAATTCCTTTTCATTTCCCAGGTCGTATTTAATTAAATCGTTAATCATGAAAAGAATTCCTTTGAAAATAACTTGAATGCTGAATTGAAATTTGCCTGGAAAATCAAAGAATATATTAAGAAAAAATTTAAAATAAATTAAAAATCTTCATTATTTAATTAAGTTGTCCTTAGTTAGGAAGATTAAATCCTCAATTCAGGATTTCCTCCCCTCAAGAGAGATATTATCTTTTTACATCGTGATGTCAGGTTCTCAAATTCTAGGGATGATTGATTCAAAATATAATATAGTTATATAAAAATTTGAAAAATCTACAGATGAGTGTGAATAGAAAATAAACTGGAAGTGTCTCTTATTTAATAGAGGTGGTGAATATTACAGAATGTTCTACCTCCGAAGGATCTCTTTTTTTTCTCAAAATTAGACCTTGGAAATTCTAAGAAACCGTATTCGATTCTGCGGACAAGTCTTTTTATGATAGGAATCTAGTTGTGCCGTATGTTCCGAATCTATTCGAGAAAAATGGATTGAGGGTGCATTAAACGTGTGACGAACACTAAGCACGCAAGTTTAAGAACATAAATCAATCCATAGAAAAGGCCGCTTTTTGCTTTCGTCCAAAGGGATTCCTTTGATCCATTTCAGGAAATCGCTCCCGTTGCAATAAAACGTGTCTGTAGAGGGGATGTATGATGAATGTTTAAGAATCCCTGAAAATCATTGTAGAATCGTAGAGTGCCAAAAATACAAGGATATTCTTTCTGCTCTCAGAAAAAAACCCACGTTATCGACGTATTTGTTAACAGTTAACTACTTCGCATTTCCGAAAGGCAGAGCGAAAAAACTACTACCTGTTTCGTTTCAAGGTTCGTTGAAATTGATGTTTTTGGGATGGCAACATGTAACTGTTCGACCAAACGCAATGTTACTAACATCTCCTTAAGGTTCCAGAGGATGGATTTAGACACTTCGTTGCCGTTATTCCTTTGAGATTTTCCTGAAATTCTTTAACGCAATCCTTTCTCTTATCAGTGTATATCGAAGAACTAGTTTTTTTTTAACGAAGTGTATCCTTTATGAGAACCAATCAAAATACAATATGCTCGGAATGATCCCTACAAAAAATTATTATAAATACATCATAATACATAAATATATCATAAATACACTCTCATTTGGAATTAGTTTTAATCATATTAAATTTTTTAAAGAAATATCCAGTTATAGGATATGAGAATTATCAATAGAGCGGGATCCCAATCCTATCTAACTCTTATTTTTGAAATCATGAAACCTTTGGAAATAAATATGATTTTTCTCCTAAATTCTAAAGTTTCAGCTCGGCTACTCAAACAGGTAGCAGAAAAAATAGCTCATTATCTTAAATAAATATTCGATAAATCCTTCCCAAAAGATTGGAGAATAGAAATTTAACTCCAATATTCAAAATCGGGTTGAAGAAGAATCCAGCGAATTACAGGCCTATTTCCTTTACATCACTGAGCGGTAAATTATTGGAGCATATTATTACTAACCAACTATTTCTAAACGATAGAAAACAACGAGTAGTACTTGACGGTATTTGCTCAAACGTAGTAGAGGTAACCTGTGGCGTTCCACAGGGTAGCGTAATCGGGCCACTCCTATTTTTAATATATATCAACGACTTCAGCAAAGAAATTGATAGAAAGGTTAGGATATTTGCGGACGATACAGTTATCTACAGGGAAATAGCCAGCAGTGAGGATAGATCAGTACTTAGGAATGATTTAGATAAAATGACCTGGTTCGAAGATTAGGAATCAGATTTAAATATTAAAAAGTGTTCGGTTGTCAACTTCTTCGACCGGAAAATTATGAATAATGACTTCACTTACAGCCTCCGAAAAAAATTTCGATAGTAGAATCTGTTAAGTATCT
The DNA here is from genome assembly GCA_020796165.1 of Pantala flavescens. Taxonomy (NCBI): domain Eukaryota; kingdom Metazoa; phylum Arthropoda; class Insecta; order Odonata; family Libellulidae; genus Pantala; species Pantala flavescens. The sequence goes on along the minus strand of CM036879.1, from coordinate 63,043,813 downwards.
TGGAATAACCCTGACGAACAACCTATTATGGAATACCTACATTCGTAATACATTTGGAAAATTTCTAAAGATACTCGGATTGAATGGGAATCGTTAGAACAGAGAAAATCAAAGCGTAGATTAGATTTACTAACTAGATTCAGAGAAGGAACTTTCAAGGAAGACTTATCAGTTCAGATTATGCGCCCTCCCTGCTTTAGAGGCCGATAGGATACAACAACTAAAATAAGGGAAATAGATGCAGAAACGAATAGATTTAAAAAGTCCTTTTCCCCGCGAACGCGATGAAAATCGCCTGGTAAAGTAAAGTCACGGTGCATGCACCCCCTGCCACACTCCGAAAGGTGGTTCGCAGGGTATCTACATAGAGTTCAATTCGTAACTAGATATGACCCATAACTCAGCAGACAGCATCCGAAATATCTGCTCAGACGTACGCTAACTCCGAAGTAATCCTGTACTTCTCTCCACCTCTTCTGGGAGCTGTCCAAAATTCATAATACGAATAAATAGTCTTCTGCATCCGATGACCACTTTCGAATCCGTTCTGAGATTTCGACCTCCAGAAACATCGGCATTTGCCCTAAACGTGGACTCGTGAAAACGCCATTAGGTAACCCCCTCGCCCGCATCCCTTCTGCAGAAATGCCGGATGAGAAATTTAGCGGTCCATAGAGAATGAGGTGGTCCAGTGATAAAAAAGGTGCCTCTTTTCCTCTGTTTGAGGGACATCTCTACGACTTTCCCTCTCTTCTCGATCGCTGCTTTTCGTGTTTTGTATGGAAACAATTTTGTCTTTGGTCACCGAATGATACTTTATTTTCGTTTGAATTTTCTGCCGCTTTATTTGAATTCATTTGAATATTTCTGTGGCTTCCGGTAAATATCTTCGATACTTCGCAGTAATTTAAGAGCTACTGTTATCGCGTAAAGTTCGCGGAAAGAACGAGTCGTCAAGTATCCATTTATCTTAGTTCATATGAATTTTGATAAAAGGATTTAGTTTCTTTTCTTATTCCACCATGTCTAACCATGAATTACAGCCAGAGGTCATGTACAAGTGAATGTAATGCACAACTAAATCGTCTTCTCAGTGAGACAACAAAGCGATAAAATGAAATCTCACCAATTCATTATCATAGTAAACGACTTTTGGGAATGTCACGCTGACCCTCTTCATAGCAACTGGAATCTTTTGATCCTCTGCACTCTTATAGGGCTATTCTATGTCCATTTTTCAACCTTTTCACAGTTCTTTCACTGTCACTTTAGAAAAGCGATATATTTTAAGGAGCGTTTAAAACAGGACATGTTGAAATGTCCGCTGATTATAATTGACGATCTTTTTTTCTTTCCTCTATTTTTTTATGTATATTACTCGAAACTCCTTTCTCGCTTCTCCATTTGGAATGCTTTCACGGAGTCACTCCTGTTTATATTTCCATAGCTTTCTCTGATGTCCTCCCTTTCACCTTTCTACGGATAATGTTTCCCGCTGTCCCTCTTAAAGCATCTCCTCTTCTTCATTTCTGATGCTTCGTGTACATCTACCATTTCGTCTGCATTCGGAATCTCTAACGGCAAACACCTATTTTTCATCCTCGAGCTTTTGTTAAGATATGTCGTAACAGAGGAACATTTTCCGGCCCCTCTTTGTGAGGATCGCCTTCTATACCACTCGTTTCCCTCGTTGCGTATTTAATAATTTATTTCGCGTTTTATAGCATTTATTGCTTCCTTTGAACAGCGTTTTTATTTAGGTAATGTTAATTCTTCATAACGCGTGAGTTTTAATGCAGAATGTTAACGTGTCATGGAACCTTTTTAGTTTCATTTGCTTGTTTTCCCACTCTTTCTTGAGACGCAGTTCAGACTGAATAGCGCTAACCTTAAATATGATTCTTTTTAATTTTTCCAGTTCAGATTTGAATGTGCATAGTATTCTTCTGTCTAGTAATAGCCTGTGGATATGAAATGGAGAACTCAATCTATTAAATGGATATAAATTTAATCTTGGCCTTTATCTTACTCAGAGGCTCAAAATACATAAAATTTGCATTCGTGCTTCGTCGAGGGAAAATCATATTAGCAATGTTAAACATCCAATTACAGATAAATAATTCACATTAATAGAAAATGCCATCTCACTGCGTGATTAATCAAATTTGGGCATCACCTATGTATCTCGATCTTATTTCGATTTTCTTTTGGTGTATTATTAGTTATTTACATGTACATTATGAGTAAAAAAATAATTTTATATTAACAATTATTGTTCATATTTCAATTCGAGGTTTTTTGGTATTCCGTTGACTCTCATGTAGTTTGTCGAATTTTTTAAATACATTTTATCGAATCTTATAATTTGTCGTCTTTCCTTTCACTTGTTTCTCCTCCACATTTTGAATTCCATCTTATTTGTCATTTCCTTTTGCTTCTCACTTCTGTTTTCAATAAAAATTCCCTCCCTTTAACCAATTTCGGCAAAACCATGAAAGGTAGTGAAACGAAATCCAAACTCGCACCTTTATCTGATTAAACACACTCCTTTCTCGAGATCGAACTTTCTGACCCATTTGAGGTGGTCTTTGAGAGCATATCTGTTCTGAGAAGTATGACGTCACTCCCAAACGAACGAGTTTCGATTGAGCTAAATTCGATTCAATCGAGCTAAAATTGTACCCCGCAAAACGGAAATTTTCTTCCGAATTAACGAGCGGTTCATTAATTCAGCGGAAAACTTGTGAACCTAAGACTTCAGGAGTCTTGAATGAAACTGATGCGTGAAACTAGCACGAATAACGCTGCATTCACATTCTAAAAAATCCATAAATTGTGTAAATAAATAAAAACTGCACAAATAAATAATCCATTCGCCCCGTTTTAAATAGACAAAAAAGGCTAAAATAGTTATCGCATTTCGCTGATAAAGGGTTGTTCATCTTATGGGTGACACGAGAAGCCTCGTCTTTTTTGGCCGATTGATCCTCGCACCCAGTCGGTCTTTCAGGAAGTCCCTGTAAATAAGAGCAATTGGATCCGTGTTCTTCTTCCTGCGCACATCGCTGGTGGGTTTTTTCCTCTTCGGCGCATTCATTATATCATCATGTAAAGTGCACTCCGTTAATATTGACGGGCGCTTAAGATTAGCGTGGACGCTTACTGATGGTGGACCATCCATCTTCGAGGGCACATAGGTTTGCCCTCTTCATGGTGTGTTCTCTCGATTCATCTAACATAATCAGCTGAGTACGTAGAGAGTGAATTTGGAAGGTTTCAGGGAACACCTTTGGAAAAACTTGCCTCGGTTTAATGAAGGACATACGTTAGATACTTAATACAAAAAGAATCCGAATGATATATTTGCACTAAGTAATTATGATTTTATTAACTTATTGTTTAAATTTCACTTTTAGTTTGCCGAAGAATAAATTCACCTTACATTTTTAGATAATTTTATTGCACTTTTATAATCTTTCACAAAGCACTCAAGTACACCGGTGGGACTGGAATTTGATTTAATAACTCACCCTGAAGAATTATGATGTATGCTAAAATCAACCATCAGCAACTTGTACATGCTTAAAGATATCAATTATCCAGAAAAAGGTAACTCTGACCTTAAAAGGGAGCTTTGGATAGAATAAGCGGCCATCCATAGGAAACAATTCGTCTGAATGAGCAACTGGACGGACCGGTTAATTGCGGAAAACCGCCTCCTCGCCCTGGGCTAAAACGTGCGTTAAGTAGACGATAAATATCCCGTATAAAAAACAAACAGGCAATTCGTGCTAGCCCAGGGCCGGCGACAAATTTCCCGTCCGAATTGATGGCCGGATCATGAGGAATTCATTTCGCCTCACAATTTATAGAAGGCAGCACAGAAAAGCGGTCGCCTCCGGTTTTTCTTTATGAATTCGTTTTTCTCTCAAAAAACTTAGTTTGTTTTTTGGAAAAGTGTGAAGTAAACGCTGTTTTCACGAGTTGCGCGATAAAGTCCTTTTTCTCCTAAGAATTGTCATAAATATATTATATATTTATATAAAGAATTGTCATAAATTTTCGCTGAATCCGATTCGTAAACCTTAAAAAGTGAATGAGTAATGATTAAGTGGAGAGCATTTGTTTGAGAGTGGAAGAATAACGAAAGTTCAACCTCTTTCTCAAATGTTCGCAGAAGTTACTTTTTTTTAAGTGATTATTTGAGGTGCCTTCGATTGCAATTGAAAAGTGTGGATATGGGTATAGTATTTATTGTACGATATACGAAAACAGCGTTTTTTTGCTTGTGCTTAGGAGTTTAAAATCAATTTAAAATCACACGATGGCAATATTTAGCACAGAAGAAAAATTGACAGCCTTTTATCATAGAATAAGACAATCATTTATAAATCTTTGATATACTTTCCGCTACTCATTACTTTCCTAATAGCCTACATATTGTCTGTGTATGAGAATTATTGCATAAAATGAGTAATAACTCTTTTACACTCGATTGCACATAAATGTATTATGCTAAATTTATGAATAACTATTTATGGATGAAATAAATAATTAACGTGTTAGCCACTTCGTCAATGGGATTAGCAATTTACTGTCTTTCCATTGATATAAACTTGGATGGATTCATATGACATTATGTACTCTCACATATATTCTCATTACCAATATAATCGCACATTTCCTTTACTCCACTTCCTCGATCATACATTCGTCTGCGGAAATAGCTTTCTGCACGTCGTTCGTTAGCTCGCTCTATGAATTATTCAACTTCTTTTTTTGCAAACCCTATTTATATGAAGCAGTACCTGCTCTTGCCGCGCACACCTGTTTTCTAGACTCCGTGATTCTAGAGTTTATCGCTCCCAATCAAAGCAGCGGTTCGAGAGGAAAAAGATAATATCAGCCGGGAATTTATATATTTTTCGCGGAATTCCTCGGGATGAGATGTAAAAAGGCGGGATTATGTGCTCCCGAGTGCATTCGTTCGCTCAGGAGCCGCGTTCCTTTGGGATTCGGTTCATCGTCACTTAGGAGACGGTGTTTGAAGAAGATAAACAGAAGCGAGGAAACCACTGACAGATTCGATGCGTTTAGGTATCTTGCTAACTTATAATCCATACCTTTTACCTCTTAAAATTATTTTCCTCATTTTATGCAATAGTTTCTTATATCGACGATTTGTAATCTCTATTTCTGGAATTTCAAGCCTTGTTAATGTTATTAATTCGTGAAATTATCCTTGCAGATAATTTTTGATCGATAAAAAAGAACTACTTACCAAACTTATTGGAGTAATATGGTATCCTAGCGCAATTTTTAAGTTCATAAAGATAGAATCTTCATGAGACTCTCCTTCGTCGTCAAGGTGACTGATACAAACGTCCGAAAGTAGAAAATAAGAGTCCAAGACAGGATCATTATCGCCGTCGCATGACTGAGAGGAAAGACCCTCTCCAAGTAAATAAGTAAATGAAATTATCCGTTAACTAAACAAACGTTTACCCTCCATTATGCTCGAGTGGAATCGGAGTGCAGATTGGCATCAGAGAGGCGAATATACAAAAGAAACCTTAAGGAAGGAAATATTCGCCCAGAGTCCTCTTTCAACTCACAAAAGAAAACCGATCTCCGCCACCACCTTCACCATGGACCTCCTTATAAAAATTCTCTCTTTGAATGCAAATAAGCCGAGGAATGTTTTCGGCTGAGAAAAATCACGCGAGTCGAAAAAATGAAGAGGCGGGCCTTCGAGATGGCACTTTTCTTCGGAGGATAATTATGCCTTCGTAAGAACGCGTGAGGAATAAAGAAAGCTCATTACAGAAGAGGCAGTACTGCTCGATCGGGCGAGACTAGTAGATGGGTTTAAAACGAGATGAAACAGTACAATGAGAGTGGAAAGTGTTTCAAAGTCATAAGGGAGATATGACGGGATACGTTCCTAAATTACGGCTAATTACGATACGGGAATATCTACAAAAGAAATTCAAGATTACAGAATTCGAAGTTAATTAGAGGTGTAGAATGTTCAAGAGAGAGGAAATAATTTATCAAACTGCTATTAGAGAAAGTTAAGGTGAGAATATAAATACCGTATGTTTTTCTTTAATAATGACATTGATAAGATAATAAATAATAATCTGTAAGATTTATTTACTCTGTCGCTTGAGTATTCATAAAACTTCGATAAAGATAGGGTTCTCAAACGAAAATCCTTTATCTTAAATGCAAAGCAGAGAACTTATTTCTAATTTCCATTTTCGCTGCTAAATATCAAAACAGCAGCAGCCGAAAATGTTGCTCTCACGTAGAGCGTAGCTCCATCTTTACAAAATCTAATAAACATGATAACAACAGATTTCATTGGTGATATTTTCGATTTAGAACCACTCCATACATTTGTTAATGAAACTGAATGAATCTATTAGAAATAATTATAATAAGATAAAATTTCTATTTATTAAGTTCATTAAAACTCCCAAGAATGCGACTAAAAAGGCTGGTTAAAATGTTTAAGTAATGGGACGAAAAAGAAGAGGAGCAAAAAAGGAAGAGGGAATGCAGAAAGAAATTTGAGGGACGCAAAAATCGAAAGAATGGAAGAGGATTATTTCGTGAATACATTAAAGCGAAGAGAGACTACCACGAGAATGATAAATGGAGCGCAAGATTGAGACAAAACGGAAGGAAAAAATGGGAAAGAAGATGTGAACGCAAATAAAAGCGTAATGAGGCACAGAAGAAGATATTGTAGTTTAAAATGAATGTTAAAGTGGCACAATTCAGACTGCAAAAGCGAGTTGTAAATTCATTCGAATTAAATAAAGTTCTATCTTATTTTCTTCCTAGACGTTTATAATTCCCAGAGCGCGAAATTTTCATACAGAAATTTAATTTTGGAGTGCGGTAGTGGAAAAAATCTAAATTAAAACATGATTAGGAATTACTTGAAGAAAGTGAAAATTGTTGGTAGCAATTTTAAGCGCGCAAAAATGAAACTGACCCTAACTTTTCTTTACCAAAAGCTTAATAGAGAGTTAAATAAAGGTCACAGAGTTTTTCATTAATCATTAGAGAAATTTAAATTTATCGGTTCACAAAGAAAATAAGATGAACTCTTGATGCGCTTGAGGCTTTGAAGGAGGAAATATCAACAATTAAGGATTTAATTAAATATCACTTATATCTCAAGTGTTTATTATGTAAACGAAAGATTTGATCGATAAATTAGAAACATCATAAAGATTAATCAATTAATTAATAAGAGACAACATAAGTGTGTTTGTAAAAGAAACGGAATGATTCTTCTCGGATGATGCAATTGAGGCTTGATAGGCAGTGAGGATGGGATGAAAGAGGACTAGAGATATGAAAGAGGACTAAGGGGTAAAAAAGAGGTGAGCTTCGCCGTAGAACACGATGGCTAGAGAACAAAGGCTCTGGAATCCCCTTAGAAGGTCAAACGCTTCTCTATTTACATCCCTCGAGCATCTTCAGTACCTTTCTCTCTTTCAGCGATCGTGTTTCCCAAAGGACGATTCACGCCGCTTAAATTCTGAATAATTTATCTCTTGCATGTATAATGCGATGCCGGAAGTTTTTCGCGCGCCGACAGGGGTCTAAATATTGCTCGTACCTCCGTCATTTTTTTTCGCCGTCCCTTAAGTAAATAGTGAGTAATATGTAGATCCGACATATTTACTCGTCTACCTCTCTCGGAGGGCATCTCCCGGAGTTTCTCCTTAATAATAATACACTTCTACTTGTAGGTTGTGCGCAGTAGAAGTAGTGAGTAATTTACAGTTACAGCGCCTACCTTTCCGCTCATATTAAAATTTAATTTCATGCGCTCCTTAAATGTATTAACGCTAAATAAATTAGCAGAGAATTCAACCTAAGAGAGTACGTACAAAAGTAAGGAAGAGTTTTAATTACGTCAAGGAAATTATATGCTCATTGATTATCTTCTATGTCAAAATTCTTACTATTTCAGCGTATCACACTATTTTACTACATTGAAGATCTTTATGATGCGTCACTAATAATCAGCAATTGCATATTCAATAAAAGTATTTTGTGAAGTACATAAATAGATTATAATAGTTACTAATGCTTCTTCATTTCGTAATATATTCACTTGTTTTTAAACTTTAACACGGTAATTATAAATAGATAATGGCAACGTAGTTTCTTCAATTTCAATATTGAAATACGTACTCTCACTTTTAGCTTTTTAATTTAAACTTGAACAATTTCATTAGTCGTTGACTTAAATGCTAAAACATTCTTTATCCCTATTCGATTCTTGAAATGCTATTAGAAAATATTTTCTATAACCAAACATTTGAAATATCTTTGGGTATTTGGCATACTTGTTTATTTATCATAGATGACATCAACATCCAGATTTTGGACACTAACAGTTTGATTTTCATTTGAACTTGGGACCTCGTAGTTAGAAAGTTAAGAAGTTTAATTTTATTTTCAAACAATAGCTTAATATCCGGAAGATCCTAAAAAGTCGAATCGTAGTACCTTTAGCGGAATTGAAGACTGAAAAGGCAAAGCGGAAGGTTTTTGAGAAAATGGAAGGAAAATGTTTTATGGGAAAGCTTTCCATCTTAGGGATGCAACGTCTCTGAGGTAAGGTTTTCTACCTTCCGAAGGTGGTATAGTGACATTGAAAGGAGTTTAAAATGGACGAAAGACGTGCAGAAAACTAAAATGGCAATCGATGAAAAGGGTCATTCGTATTTCACAGTAACTTTCATATTTCTCTTCAAAGAATCTACATCATCGATTATATACATCGATGTTATTATAATTATACACAATGAATTATTTCTTACGGATAATGAATATCATTCGTTTACGAGCTGAGTAATTTAATTCGTAATGTAATGGCAAAATTGGAAATATTTGCATAATTGAAGACATTCTCATATTGTTGTTCCTTCAAACCTTCGAAATTTTCATTTATGGCTGAATTTTTGCGTCAAAACAATCCTGAACGAGGTATTGAAAAAATAAACCACTTTTCGGGGCGAAACTAGTGATTTATTCCTAATACCTTAGCTGATAAAATTATTGGCTATGATCTTTGGATTAAATCACCTGTTTCGTCCCAAAAAATAATTACTAATTTTTTAGTACCTGTCATGGTATACTACCAAGTACAAAGTAAATCACCCCTCCATCGAAATTAAGCAGCAAACTCGAAAATCGAGCTCCATATGATATATATCTCCTAAATCTTGTCAATACGATTGATTTAATATGTTACTATCGTTTGATAAAGAATTACATTTTTTCTTCAAAGCAATCTATGAATTAAATATCTATGTTGTATGTTACTTTATGATCGAAAACACAAAGCTTGTAGTATTTTGTATAAACTATAAATTAATCTATGGTTCTAATTATATTTGAACATATAATCATGACACTTGACCCTTCGGCTTTTTCATGAATTTTTGTCGTACCGATGGACACTCAAAAGGATAATATATCTTTTTACGCGCAATTTGACCCATTATTGAAACGACTACGACATTTTATAGAAAATATTTAAGGAAAAAAGATATTCAACGAGAGAATGATTGGAGTCGGAGAATGCGAGAGATCTGATGACATTCCATAGATCGATCAAATGTGAAAGGATGTTAATTTATAGAAGAGGAGAAATAATGGGTGTGACCGCGGATTCTCCAGTGACCTCCCATTGAGATTTAACGACCTTTTATATCAGTTCGCGTTTCAGTTTCAGTTGTAATACGAAATGTACAAAGGAGGCATCACTTTTCATACAGTCATTAGAGATTTTCATTAAGATTATTTCAAATAATAAACAAATAAACTGTTCGTTATATGTGTATATAGAACGAAAGGAAAGAATTCGTAATAAAGCATGAATAATGTTATTTAAAGATAAAGTTTATTAAAACTCTGCCATAATTCACAACATAAAAACTACATTTCATTCTTTTTACTGCATTAAAGCTAATGTGCTTTTTCTCCCATGTGGTTGTTTTTCAACATGTGATGAATTATCTTTCCACATCTTGAAAACAAACCGTCCTGTCCTCTCCTGTGCTGATCGTTACGTAACTAAATCCTCTGCTGAACTGTTCGAAGTTCCTGAAACGAAAGTAAAAGTCGTCTTTCAAAATGAAGGAGGTATACTAATTTCTTGAGTTTCACCATCAGATTAAAGTAGCTTACTTATTTGTGACGTATAGAGTAGCTATATCTTTACCAACTAGTTTGAAATGGGAGTCAGCGGGTGATAAATAACAAATAGAATGTTATTTAAAGATGAAATTTATTCAAATTGGACCATAAAATTCAACGTACTTGGTTCTTCCTTACTTAGGTACTTTCATTTGTGGTTCGCGATAAGTTTTGAATTTTCAAAAATTGGCTTGCACTATGAATAGATTGGCCATCCCTCATATATATAATAATCATTTACATATAATAAAATATATTTGCTTTTTATGAGAATTGATTTAAAGCAGTCCAACGAGTTCCTTATTTGAGGAAAAAGATTCTGCTTTTAATAATATTAAAACATCATAGTAACTGGAAAAACCCTCTTCATCTTTTGGATATTCTGAAATAATCTTATAAAACATAGTTTAGAAGATTTTATCGACGGTGGATCTCCTGCGGAACTGTTTTGATTGCAAATTTCGGGCGGAAAAAGATAACGGTCGAAAAATTCTGAGAGAATAAGTTGGCAGCAAAAGATAATCCGCGAGATGAGGCAGAATTCGAGAAACAATGAGGAGAGATTGGGATCCATGTAAACCGGTTCTCGTGCTAACCCTTCACCTGTTCCCTCATAAACTCCTCCACAAGATGCCTTTCGTTTTTATTCATCACCGCGTAAAAAAGCCTTTCTTGAGTATTTCCCGTTCAAAATCTGCGTAATTCGCTGAGAACCTTTTTTCTTTTTCTACAGTCATCTGCAGCAGTATATTTAAAAATCTCTACGGAATTTGTCTAATTGGTCGTTTTCACGCATTATGTCTACGTCAAAGATTTGAAGTTTACTAAGTTTTAGGTCCCGCGATCTTCAAAACATTACAAAATATTTTAAAACTACCAAATATTATGTTTGCAAACATTAATATCATATCTTATTCTTTTTCGATAAAATTGAAAGTCTGATTAATTGAATAGTTAACTCTATACACAATTAAATATCAGTTCAATCGACTGCATACTTGATGTGCTATAACTTACGTGAGAATTCTTCCATTGTCAATTCTTTTCCCGATTTTTATTTATGGTAGTTTATTTTTCCAGAATAATTTGGTCTTTTTTCTGGGTAAACGTTTACTCTCAAAGGGATGTTTTTTCCAAGGAATCACTTGAAACTCTAATTCACCGATTGGAGAAAATAAGCGATTTCTGTTAAGTATCATCCAATATCACATCCAATTGAAATTAAAATGGGAAATTCGGTATCCGCGCTTCGTGGAGGTGCGAACGATCTTGATAGTCCGAGAGAAGTATGTCCTGAGGGCGAATGGGGGGGCTGTGATTGAGATCTGACTCTTGCGGATCCCAAAAGAATCTCTTTCTCTCCACCCATCGATTGAACTCAAGTGGACCCATAGGCGTACCCTGGGGGAGCGAATTTTCGCTCTGCCGAAACCGCCTCGTTTAACGGTATAGCGTTCTGAGACGCATTGTGACCGGTGCGATTTCCCATGATCCTCTCCGTGGGTGCCCTCCATCGGCAGCGAAGGAAACGTCTCCCTTTGCTCGTGAAAAGCGGTCCATTCATTATCTCCAGCCTCCCTTTTAATTCCCTGAAGATTCCGTTCGTCTAAGCGGCACCCGTTTTTAAGGCGCTTTCGCGGAAGAATTGGCCTCAGGAGGGCAATGTACGCCTCAGGAGGTAATTTTTATCCCTCTCGTTAATTGCTCGGGAATAATTCGGAGCTGGCTTGTTTGCATAAAATGCTCGGAATGGTATCTTCAAGTAAATTATTTTCCCGAAAAAGTTATTTTTGAAATTCCATTAACTTTTTTAATTTTTCCCTAAGTGGAATCGGATGCTGGACCTTTTATTTTTACAGTTTTCATTCCACGGAAACCTCATGTATTTGCGTCGTGTTTGCAAAATACACTCGCAAATTTTAACGCAACGGCGCAAATCTACACGGAAAAGGGTAATTAAATCTCCGAATTAAAATTTGCCTGGAATCTGCTGAAAAGAATTCTTTCTCTCCACTGTTTCTTCTGTAGTACTTGCATAGCTTGCGGAATCCTCTCTGTAAAGGATTCCCCGCGAGAAATAGATACGACGGTATGCTCGAAATTCCGGTTTTCATCACTGCTCGATGACATCCCTTCCCGGAATGCGGGCGTCTTTTAATAAACGTCTCATCACCTCGCTTTCCCAGAATTAATTTTCCCTCCGGGAAACTGGATCCGCCCTCAACTCCATTCTGCCCAACCTTTCGCGAATACACCTCTCGGTCCGCCACCTGGGATACACCTATAAATAAATCCCTTAGGCCATTCCTTCACACCTACTCACGCTCCCCACGGCCTCTTCCGCAGCAATCCGCTGCCCTAAACAGCGTTCCTCATCTTCTGGTTCGTGTACCACCATCAACCACAGCGTTTGTTTTAAGCGGAGGAGCTCCGATTGGGCTTCGCTGTTTGGATCGAAAGCTCTTCCTCTTGATACCAAGCCGATGTCCCGATATAAATTGCGTATATCTGACTTTTATATGATATCGAATTGCGAATTAAATAAAACTAAAGTTTTAACGACTCGTTTTCCCGAAAATACCCTTTCCTTTTTTTCTATGAACAGCAGCATCTTGAAAATGCCAATGATGAAGACGTATTTATTATGAAAATCACTCTCAACTAATCTGCTGTGTTCTAAAGTCGTGCCGAAATATTTTTTAGAAAACTTTATAAGGAAAACTTTGAGAATGACCTCCAAATAGCGTTTTCTTGAACGATAAACGTGGGAATAAAGAAAAATAATCCAATCATTCATATGCGATAGGTAAAAGGAATAATTCCCAGAACGATCGCGAATTATCAGTCAGAAAACTCGTTATTCTCAATGCTGTTTTTAATTAATCTTTTCCAGTAACGGAGGCATTGCAGCTGCTGTACCGTTATACTTCAATCACTTTCCGGTGGATAGATATTTCCTCTTTTTCCTCGTAGAGGAGCTACCTCGAGGATATATCTCAGTTCTCAGTTCAAAAGTAGCGGGGATTTCATCAAAGAAATTAGTTGCTTATATAGTGTTTATTATAGCATAAAGCAATTTTTAAAGCAGAAAATAATAGTATATTCCCATCGCATTCCAGAATTTCTTTTGCATACGGTCGTATTAAAGCGAAGTTGCTAAGGAAGCACTCTTGTAATGAGCGGAAAATAAAGTATTTTGTGTTAAAGAAAGCTGTGATGTTGTATCCTTGCTAAAACCATCGCGCGGTGAATAAAAGGGATTATTCTATGAAATTCATTACCAATTATGATAGATGATTGTAGTACAGATTTAAGGATTGTAATTATTCCATATTTTGGAATTTTAAAAATTCCTACTTTCCGTTTACAACGTCTTCTAAATTCATGATTGATTTAAGTCTCGTTGACATCAGTAAAACGCTATTTGCGTTGGAATGATTTTTTGTTCGTATTTCGAATGGCAATTGAAACCAATATCTCTTCGTGAAGATTTGTCAAGTTGGTAGTTGATTCAAAAACCCATTTTGGGAAGCATTTATAGTTCATTCACATTAATATTAACTTCCTTTCAATCTTAATATCTTAGCGGTATTTCCAGGAGAGAGTGCTTGCTTTTATATTCGAACGTAACGCAGCAAAAAATGTCTCAAATCCTGTTCATAATGTATATCTCGTATGTATATACCTTTATTAATTCTGTCTCAATATGATAAAAAATCTCGCTTGATTGTCCTTTTATATAGACTGGGAACATTATGGCATGAAAAATAAAATGGATATAAAATATGTATACGCATATAAAATTATTTTTGCCTGTGCATTGATTAAGTAACCCACTATTCAGGGACTAATCGCAGATAATGAAGCTATCGCTGGTTTCTATTAATCCCTCTTTTGTTTCTCCTTCGCTGGCCTCGTGGGCAGAATGGTTAGCATGCTAATCTTCTAACTCCTGTAAACTGAGGTCCTGGGTTCAAATCCCGGCTGAGGAGGAAAATTTTCTTCTGGATGTTTTTGACGTCCGTTGTTAAGTTTACGACCACGCTGTATCTGTCCAGAAAGTGGATGCTTGTGCTGTCTTTGAGAATAAATTTTAAAAATTTGGGTTGGAATTAATGATGATTCGGGATATTTTGTGTGGCTGACAAGGCTTGAAGAAATCCTCTGTCGGGATTGCTCAACGGACAGAGCACCTGACCGGCAATTGGGAGACCTGGGTTCGATACCCGATCCCATCAGACTTTTACCAAGTCCATTCTACCTTTGGAATTATCCTCGGCGCATAGCGTACAATACCATATCTCGCTCCTTATGTTATTTATAACTTAACTATAACGATAATTAACCATTATTTGGGCACTGTTTTAGTGGAGATTTCTGAGATTTCTGATTACAAAGTCAAGGGTTCTGTTTGCTTTAAAAGTTATATTCTCGATATGTTTAGCCCATTTTAAATCACTTTCAGCAGTAATTTAAAATGGGCTAAACATATCGAGAATGTAACTTTTAAAGCAAACAGAACCCTTAACTTTGTAATCAGAAATCTTAAGAAATGTCATAGGGAAGTTAAAGAAAAAGCATACTTAACGCTTGTTAGACCTATGCTGGAATACGGCGATAGCATTTGGGACCCGCATCAAAAAGGACTTGCAAACAAATTAGAAAATGTGCAGAGAAGAGCTGTTAGGTTCGTTTTGGGCAGATATGGTAAGACGGATAGTGTTACTGATATGATTAAAGAACTTGGTTGGGAAAAACTAGAATCGAGACGGAAACAAAAAGGTTGGGGAATATTTACAAAACTTTCACTGCTAAACCTTCGTTGAAAGAACTAAATAATAAACTCAGAGAACCGGATTACATCGGGAGAAACGATCACAAACATAAAATCGCTACCTTAAAACAGAGAACGGATATCTGCAAGTTTTCATTCCTTAATCGCGGAATAGTAGAATGGAACAATTTACCTGAAGAAGTCTTCGAACCTTTTCCCCCTTCATGTAATATCTTTCTAAATAGAATCAAAAGGGTTGTGTAAATTTATATTATAAACAATTTTGTAGTTTGTAACTTTCTATGATGATGTACTGCCTTCGGGAGGTTTTTGGGGGTTTTTTCCTCCCGACTAGGGTGAATACCAGGCAGGGTAATGTATTTTTTTTCCCCCATAGACAAATTATTACCACCTGGCCTGGAGCCTAATTGTAGTAATTAAGTATATAAATAAATAAATAAATAAATAAATATCATTAAATTTTCCTCACAAAAGAGGCATTTATTATTCCGTTTCTGTCTCATGAACGCCGTTTCCTTTTCCTCTATCGAAAGAACGCAATTCTCTATACTTTGAACTCGTTTGTGAACTCTTTTTCCTCAACGAGCTATTACTTTCCGTTTCTTGCGTCTTGGTACCGCTTCCTTCTTAAAGGCCTTCTGCAGATCGTTGGAGCTCCACCTTCTTCGATTACTCCATTAACGTTTTTTATCGATGAATGACGTGTTATCTAAATAAATATATAGGTAAATGGTGATTTTATTTACTTTTATCTCAGTCGCACAAAACTTTCCATAAAACAATATCTTCAATTTAAGCTCCCTAAAGTTAATTACAGTTAAACTGCCTTTTGCCGATGAACACGTCTGATCTAATTAGACGCCGTTTGCAAAGTAAAAGCACAAGATGATTTTGCTAAATTAAAACCCATCAAGGAAAAGGGTGAACTTTCACGCTCTTTAATATACCGACAATATAAGGTCTCTGCAAAGCAAAGGGCTTTTTGAATCCATCGAACTTCCTAATTCGTGTCCTTTTTCGGTATTGCGGGGTCTCTTATCGGATGAAGCTCTTGGATTCCAAAGTATCTCACTATGAGAAAGATTATTTATTTTGAAAAAAATCACTCTTAATCTATACTATGTGACCCGGAAATGTGATAATTATCTCGAATTACGAATCGCAATGAAACTTTTTCGGGTTATGCTTTTGTTACTGATTCCTATACTTCAAAGTGATATTATTTCAAATATAGTAATTATATATCGGCAAATCATTTTCTTTTCACTGATATAATTTTTAAAATATTTGAAGCTTTGATTAATATCGATTCAGTTATAATTATTTATAAATCGAAAATCAGTGGAGAATCCAAATCACAACAGATACTGGAAAAGAATCTTGTATTTGGCGAAGCAATTACAAGAAATAATATTTTTATATTTTCATAAATGATAATGAATGTATTAAAAGAGAATTAAGTAGAATGTATACAATAATAGAATATTCTCACGGATTGGAATGGTTTGAATGAGATGAAGGAATTTTCGCCGAATCATCGAAAAGAGAAGGCAAAAAAATATATAGATTTTTGATCATCGGCAACGAGGAAAGTACACTATTATCTCTATAAACGCCTTTGTTTTTCACTCGATAGTATTTACGCTAATTCGTTGATGTGATCACTGTGTTCTTCCTCATTCCCCGATGTACAACTAGGCATTATTCCCAGCACACGCGACCGCAACGCGTTTCTCATTCGTCCGCACCCGAAGATGTCTTCCTCACATCTGTTGGCTGCTCGAGATTCGCGTCACGCCCACATCATAAACGATTTTTACTTCCCTGATTCCCACGGAAGGGCAATAAATTGATCCTTTTAAAACCTCTATCGACAGCTTTTTATCATCCCTCTTTTCTCCCAATTGCCTCTTCCCGAAGTTGTGCATCATTATGTTTCTTAGTTTCGTTAACAAATGAAGTTTATTGGCTACGGAGATGGATGGAGGTCAAGTCAGCGAATTGGTTGTGCAACTATATTTAAGAACATTAATCAGTAATTTGGTGTATTATTTAGGGAATAAGTTTATAAGAACAAAATTTCTTTACTTTTAGAATTAATTTACGATACCAACCAGTTCCAGGCTTATTTTCTTTATGATTTTTATATTTTTCCTAACGCACTGTTCTGGTATTAATCTTTAAGAAGCCTCCAGTCAGTGGCTTTTCAAATATAAATTTAAAACATTGAGCCAATAAGATGATAAAATAATGTGTTAATTTTAAAATTAATTTAGCGTCATTGAAATGCAATTTTTATTTGTGTTATTTATGTAACATTATGAAATTTTCAATCACATATTGTCTGTGCCTTGTAATATTTTCCTCCCGTGTTAAAGGAGATTAAATGACATAATGGGTTAAAGTACTTGAATGGATTCTTATATCGGTTTGAAATTTTATAAATTATTATTAAAGAAGAGAGTCAGTATCATCATGAGTAAATTCCCAAAAATCATTATCAAATCACGCAAAAACCATTCCCGAATGATACGTATAATTAAG
This sequence comes from Pantala flavescens, assembly GCA_020796165.1. Lineage (NCBI taxonomy): Eukaryota > Metazoa > Arthropoda > Insecta > Odonata > Libellulidae > Pantala > Pantala flavescens. The sequence continues at coordinate 63,026,241 of CM036879.1, read as the reverse complement.
AATTAAATAGTATACCATAAGAATAAATAGGTAGTAATTTTAAATACTGGCACAATTTCCGCTTTCAAATTGGTTAAAATTATTGAAAATTAGTAATAAAAGACTTGAGAAATCATGTTTCAACTCTTTCTTGCAAGTCACCTACTGCAATCTGGTAAAAATTCATTAAACAGGTTAAATGAATCATCTAGATGCATTTAAAGACGGAACACGAACGTGTATTACACATATTAAACCCTTTTAACCGTGCTTCCCAATTTTAATTTGCGCAAAAATAGATGGATCAACTGGATGGAGTCGACAATTAAGAATTCCGTTTTCCAGAGTTTCCCTCTCATAATGTACATCGGATCTGCAATCTCTGAGTTATAATGCACTTAAGCGCTGATAAAATGGACGTTATTTTTCGGAATTAAAATTCACGAAAGCTCGAATAGAAAGGCCAATTGCTCGCTAACTTTCGCATCTAATGAACCCATTACGATCAAAGAGATAGCCTTGAAATGCATAAACCGTCTCCTCCGACCAAAAGAGAAAAATTCGAAATCATTTCAGTCATTCAAACGAAACATGAAAACTTTTCTCATTTGGAATATTATTTTCTTGATCACATTAAAGGCGTTTTACACGCTTTAAGAAATGGAGGAGCATCCTAAATGCCAAAAGCAGTTTGTTTCCTCATCTTTTATGGTGTATTTATTACTTGGATAGATTTTTCTTTAAAACTTCAATTATAATCTGAAAAAATTATTTAATGATCCCTGTTTTATTTTACAATAACCTTAGTGTTTATCGTTATAATTTGCTTTATTATAACGTTATAATTTATAATTATATCGTTATAATTTATTATAATTTGCATATTTTAAAAAACGTAATCATTCGGTGAACAATAATTTTATCCTTCAATTCAAACTTCAATGAATCAGGAGGTACTGCACATTTTCTATTGTGTTCTTTCATATTGCAGAGAAGTTTCCATGAATATCTTTCTGGCCTCAAAAATTTCTGGATACCTCTTTCTATATGGTGTCTCTACGGACTACGCAGTTTTCCTCCAATAAAACGGGAATCTTAGAACTTCCTTGGATTCGTTTTCCCCTTGACCTCCCCGTCTTCTGTTTAAGTCTCAAATTTTTTTAACTCCTCGAGCACATCTTTCCGTGTCACTTTACTGAGGAAATAGGAGATTCCAAAGTAGCGTGCTTTTCGAATAAATTTATTCGGTTCTCCTTTTGACTAATGAGAAAAGGGGGAAACACGGCCTCACCTGAAAAGAAGCGCAACCCGCAAAACGGAGACCGGTCTATTTCCGTTTAAGAGCGATTAAACCTGTGTTAGAAATGGAAGTGGCAGCCAATTAAACCCATCTCCATCAACGATATCGTCATGTGGGATTCATTTTCAATTGGCTATGGGAAAACTATGCCATCTAGTGATGTAAAACGTCTACCTAACGTCTCACAAAAAAGGCATATTTAAAGTAAGATTCGACAACTGGTCCTTACATTCGTGATGAAGTGATCAATTTTCACTAATTCTTTACTGATAATTTATTTTAAATTGTTATCGAAAATCATCACACTAAAAGAATAAGTTTCGTTAATAGTATTAAAATAATAGTAATTATATAATCTGTAAAGTATTGTCACCTTAAAATCAACTGAATAAAAAACTATATTACTTGAATGAAGTTATATATCAATCTTCAAATTATATTTTTAGTTTTAATAAAGTTCTTTTATATTCGTAAGGTAAAATTTGAATAATTTGATGTAAAATAGGTATTATTATTATGATTGTAATCAATGTGCATATGAAAATAGATATCTAAAAATTTCGTTACCTTATTGGTTTTTTGGTTCTTTATCCAATTATATGTTTATTGAAGATATTTTGATGCAATAATATTGATTAAATAATATATTTTCTTCTCAAATATTCTTAGTTATCGTCTTCAAATGTAGAAGTAGAACTTAATACGCATACTAAGTTATCCTTAACTAAGGAGTAAACTATTGAGTAAACGTTCATCAAACAGGACTTGGACCATATATCAGATTTACTGAGAAATTCAGATATTTATTTAACTATGCATTTGAATTGAACTGTCGACACAAAGAGAAATGTTTGCGTAGTTGTTTCGTCAAATAGGAAAAGCAATTAATGATCGGAGGCAGAAAAAGTTATAGTATCGCTTTTTCTTTAAGTATTGCAAAAGCCTTTATTTTAGTTTTTCATTTTGCTTTTTCTTTTCCATTCTACATTTATGCTGATGCGTCAGGAGAATTTCTGTAGTAAGAATGATAAAAGCAACCCGCAAAAGTTTGCTAAAATAAATTGATTAAATATGTAAACCATCACCAGGGTTTAGTAGATTCCTAAAAAATTTTTAATAAATAATCTAACAGATAATCAATGTTGAATTTAATCTGCATTTTATCAAAAAATTTACATTATATATATATTAGTTCCATGTTACATTTATATTTGAAATTAAAAATATACCAAAAATCATTTCCTCCCGATAACTCAGTTGTGAATTGCATATTTTATACGCTCCGATTTCTACAATTTTAAAGCAACTTAAGATTTTATTAACAATAAGAGAAAGATTCCAACAGGACAATGGTAACACTCATTATATTTTCTCTTCCATTTCAAAACACTTTAAACAAACGACTTCTGTGATATTTCATACGAACCGCTCGGAGCTCGTAATTCACGGAGTGTGCTCGTCTCCAAGTGCTTAAAAATCTGCACTCATTCATGGCCATTGTGTAGTTGTCACGAGTCGATGTCACTGACCTTCACAACCGGAGTGATAAAGAAGGGAGACCGGAAATGTTAGTTGCGTCGACCCTGAGCCGAGTTCTTCGCCAGAGCGAATTACATAAACTTGAATGAGAGATTCTTCATTTTGTGCTACAGCCACAATCCGCACGGATTTCCAATGCATTTACGTAAGACTGTGTACGCTATAAAATAAAACGTCTAGAACTCTTATGCAAGGGTAAGTATTACGAGATATTTGCCATTGAGGTTCAAAATTATAATATAGAAAGGATTGCATGTTCCAGTAGATTTAAGAGCTCGAAGCCAACTGCACCGTAGATAAAGGAAAGCTGTTTGTTATAGAAATGCTTTCGGATACAATTATTTTAAAATCAATGAAGTAAACACTTATACGCCAACTTAAAACCAATTTGATGCCCCATTTTGTGGGTTTGAAATTGAAGATTATTAGCCCATTCTTTTTTATTTAACACTTTTCGATATCAAAGATCTAAGAATAGAAACGTTTGCAAACCATATTTTTTCAAACAGGAGTCGGATCCTGTGTAACCTTGTCTCTGATAGAGGAAGATGTGTCTGTACCCATTTACAGACTCGATGAAATAATTTCGGCGGAGCTGTGAAACGGGTTTGCGGTCCTAGTCGTATGCATCGGATGAAACGAAGAGGGTAAATGCAACGGAAGGGTTAGTAAAACGATCCGCGAGTGCGGGAGAAAAATTTCACGGCGGAGATTGGCTTATGGCGACGCCGTGGAAGCTGCAGACCGCAAACCACCAGCCGCAGTGCGGTCGTTCGTTGAAGGGGATGCGAGAAAACGCACGATGAAAGAGTACCGGGATGAAAACACAGGGAAATGGTTTCGCAATTCGGTAATGCGCATGCGTGAAATTGTCTCGAGGGATAGGATGACTTCCTACACTTCCTGTCTTAGCAGTGAAAGACCGTCTTAAATCAAAGAGATGGAAGGTGAAAAGGGTTCCTTATTACTTTTATCATTCTTATTATTCGCAATGAATATTCTAAGTTATGATACTCGTAACTTACTGTTACTCGTAATAAACAATGAATATTTTTTTGCTATTATATGATATTTTTATTTTGAAACTTACATCTCTGAATTATTATTATTCGATTGACATGTATCAATGAAACAATTTGATCTTCACTCGAAAATTTGATTTCTCTTAGCCTAAACAATTGAAGAGAAATATTCCATTGGAAAGAGAAATTGTTTTGATTTTTTCAAATATGAAATTATTATATATATATATATATATATATATATATATATATATATATTTATTCAATTTTTTCTTTTAAATCGACACGTCACTATTTTCTCGTTTCAATGCTCGTTTCTTCTATCCTTAAGAGATTCCTAGGGATTCGATCAGTTACCTCCGAAACATTTGTGTCTTCATAACGAATGGACTTCTAATCGATGAATTGAAGACGAATATAGAAATCTTTTAAGGAAATCGACAGCTCTTTAAACTCTCTGTGAGGGTAACTTTAACATGCCATTGATAATATCGTGAAATATTGCCTTCCTGATTTGAATGGAGAGGCAAACATTTCCACAGAAATTTCCTCATCTTTTCAGGTAATGACAATCCTTTGTTTACTTTTACTACTGAGATAGTAGAGCCATTATTTTACTCGGAGAGTGTAAACAGTGAGGAAAAACCACCCAACAGTGAGTTTGGTTCATTTCGTCGCCTTCATTTACAGAAAGCACCAATAAATTTCTCTTTAGCGGAAGTATATCCTTTTACGACTCATAACCGCAGTTGTGGAATCGACGGCTCCCCATTTATCAGCAACAAAGGTGAAAGCGTGCAATACCCCTTACCGAAATAAACGATGCATTGGTGCTGAGAAATAAGTTGATAAGATATTAAAACGTTTGAAAAGGCTTCATGATGCTGAGTTGATGCCAGTCATTTTTAATTAATGATGTAAGAGAAAGACGTACGATGCTAAACCAATAATGATGCGAATCTTCTTAGTTACTCGAGAAAGCTTATAGAGAGATTAAGTTCCGAAGAATGGTAAAACTTATTTTTATTTGCGTCTTTTTCAATTGAAATAATCGCAGATTTCAATATTTCAATTCTCTTTTTTCCAATGAATCTCAAAATCTTAAATTCCTATTCCCTCTTCTGATGAGGGAAATAAAAATGATCTGCAATTAAGGATTATATTCATTCATAGGATATCTCTTCCACTTTCAGAAAAGAACAAAAACCGGTGAAATTTCAGTCTTTACTGTTAATTTGTAAAATAGGAAGTTCACCTGGAAATGTTTTGAGAAAGAGGATCGTCATTAACTACGTAGTTCATGGCTGCGCTCAAAAGAAAATTAGCAATTGATAAGAAAACTCCATTCTTTAGCATATATACCAGTATAGAGATTGAAGAATTGAAATAATAATAAACTTTATTATAACGCCAACAGGTTACTTCAATCACATGTGTTACGATAAATACTAAACTTAAAAAGGGACGTCACTAACATACACACACTGAGAGGAAAATATGCTATCTATATATATATCAGCATTTAATCCTGTTATAATATCCTAAAACAAATATCTAGCCTGATTCTGTTGTAATATCCTAAAACAAATTTCCGTTTTGATCGTAATCTATTTTTGATGCTAGAAGGGGTTTCCGAGTAATACTTAAATACATCAAAATAGTAATTTAACAGCCAATTTAGATATATCAGTAGAGTTTATCATGATTAGCTGTAAAGTAATATGTTTATGTGAGGTTTATACAGGAGTTCAAAATCTTTAAGCAGGGACAATTATTTTTGTCGATCATAAAAGCAATTAAAATATTTTACTAAGTTATCTAACAAGAAGTAATCTACCTTTTTATTCTCTCGGCGAAAAAAAATCTCAACATGATTGCAATGGCTACAGTAATATTATTAAGCGACGACTTCCATCGCTCATGAAGGCAATTTGACATCGTCTAAACGAAGTTATCGTTTTAGGATTCCACCCGAAGCCTTTTTTCACCTAGATTAAAAGAGCGGCTTTTAAACCTTCCGACTAATTTCCCCTCGAAAATTGGAATCCGGACATCGGTAATTGGCTGCGAATGTCAGCGTTTCATAGAAAGCGCTCTCATTACGCGGTCACTTTGGGAGGTCGAAAATCCTGCCGATGGGCCAAAGAGAGTTTCCGTAGCTATTTACAGGGCTCGTTTAAGACGCGCATTGTGGTTCGGCGTTTATAAAAGATGGCAAAATAATGCAGCAGCATTCAGCGCTCTGGTATCACGGGATCGCAGCAAGATTTAATTAGTAATTCGTAACACGAGGAATGCATGTTGATTTAACGGCAAAGGGTTCCGAATCCTCCGAGCAGACGATGTAACGAAGGCTTATCTTACGTGAGAGTTTAAATCGATCGCATATTTAAACAGATTTGAGTTGAAATTTAAACGGGAAAGAGAAATTGATTAGCTAACGAGAATAAAAAGAGCAAATTTGATTATTCTCTCTGTTGACGAAGTTAATGGGTAACACCGTTGTCCAAGGCACTTTCTAAATTTTCTACAGCTCTAAATTTCAATTTATTTTGTCTGAAATATTTATAGCTCATGTTCTGGTCATTTTAATATTTTTAAGACCTTTCCCCCTTCAGTATAGTAGGCTAGACTCCGTTCTTCGTCTTAGAGGTATTTCAGGTTGGAACAATTACTAGAACATTATCATTAAATAAAAAACAACTGTATACTGCGAATGTAGATTCAATCTAAAAACAGAGTTAGAAAAATTGACCTAATATAAGATAGTATAACATACGTGTAAGAATTTCTTGTTTTTTCTCCTTGATTACAATAACCTTTTTACTGCAATCACCGGCGACGGTGTTCAGTGACCCATGGGATTGGGTTCCACGTGGGTGGGAAGCGGTCAAAGGAAATGGTAGCCAAATCTAATTTAGCCAACCAATTACATCTCATGCATGTTTTCGACTAAACATGCCCACGTGAAGTAACTTGTGGCTCATTCGTAGAATTTAAAACTATAAACGCTAAATAAGCTTAGCATCTGCGATAAAAGAATTCCTTGGACAACTGCCATGCCCTTCAAAGCCATTCTTTATCGAAATGGATCCTCGGAAGGAATTTAGTCGAATGAAAACATCATCGGATAGTTGTACGTATCCAGATAGATACTCTCTTGACTGTTATTTATATCCTTTCGATAAATCTTAATTTTTCTTATATTTTTAGAATATATCTATTTTCCCTCCTCAACTCCCTAACAGCTCATTTTGCATCAGCAAAGTAATAACTATTCAAGGATCCACCGAAAATGCTTGGAAATAAATCATCTACAGAGTTCCTTATCAATTTGTACCCCGTAAACGACCTTTACCGGCCGTAACCGGAAAGGTCTACATTCGACGAAAGGTAGACAAACGACAGCAAAATCCCCACAAACGTGTCTACCGGAGGCTGTATGGAAGAAGCCACTTCTAAGCAGCCACATATAATGTATCTCCTATGATCTAAACTGGTCACCATTGAGATTTCGGGGAAGAGCGCGTTTCAATTGTCCAACTGCACCCCTCTTTCCATTAGTTCCTTTCACGGCCGCCCGCGGAGCGATTCACATTCCTCACGAGGAAAGTACCTCGAACCACCAACTGAGAAGACCCTCGAAGAGACGTAAAAAAGAATGAGAAATTGAAAAGTGAAACAAACGACAGCATTTTTTCCTATTAAATCATGCAATATGTCTCTGGGAAACATTTGAGGAGACATCGTCTCCAAGTGAGAGAGAAAACTCGAATGGAAAAAATCATTGGATGTTTCTCTTCTTCGGAGCTCTTCCACGAGATATAGGATTCTCTTTTTTGTCGTGCTTCCCATAGTCCAGGTGGCACGAATGTATTCGCGATTAAATGCCCTTTTGGGTAATTCGTCTCTCTACACATGGGTCCGCGGAAAACGATTGCCTTTTTGATAGGAGCAGTCGAAGGGATAGAAATATCGCTTAGATTGATGGCTGCCGATGTGCACAACCGATGATTTTTTGGGAAAAGAGTGTTTCCATGGAACTCTCTCCACACTCGTTCAATACGCCTCCGAATTTCCATTAAACGTCACTCGAATGCTGCTCTGGCGCAAACTCCGAAATATGGAGAGAAATTGTGTTTCTGAGGGAGAAAAAATGAATAATTATGCTGCCCACTCACGGAGATCATATTATGGAACCTGTACATTTACGGTCTTTGTGACATTATAAAGCATTAGACTGTTCTTACGACGCATTATGTTACCCTTGAGTGATTAATTGGTGGATGAATGTCGGGTGAAAGTTGGCGAAGAATACTTTACTTACTGACTCTTCTAATGATATGGAGTACTACGCTCTGCAATGCCCTTATTTGGAAGAGAGAGCGAGGAAAAAATTTCAAAACGGTTATTCTTTGATATAAATTAATAGTGACAAGAGATAAAATTGGTAAATTTATGTTTTTTAATTACTTTCATTTTTTTAAATCCATGATTCCATGACTTACTAATCTATTGCAACCTTGAGCTGGAAAGGCCCTTATTTTGCATCATTGCAAATATTTTCATGCTAATGATTCTTCTTTCACTTTCAATTCCTTCTTCCACTACGAATTAACGATGCAAAGAACCATTCCGTTGATGTGTTGACTTTGAATTTAATTAAAGGCATAATCTCTTTAGATTTAAATTTAAGAGTAACGAAATAAATATATATATATATATATATATATATATATATATATATATATATATATATATATATATATATATATATATAATAAAATTCAAATATGATTCAGTGACTGATTGTGTATTTATCCCAGTCTAGCTGAATGATCTAATTTTGTACATATTCGAAGAGTCGCTAAATATTTAATAGAAATCAATACTCATTTTATCTCTTAATTGCGTGGTTCATTATATATATAGGGTTATTTATTGTCCTCCACTTACATCTTTCTCCTTCTAATTTCAGGTACATCTTCAAACTTAATCCATTCTATGAGGAATCCAGCCTTGGTAAAGGGATATAACCAAAAAGATGTGTTACTTAGAGTGCTTAAAGGCAAAGATAATTAAGGTATTTGTAGTAAACTGTCGGAAGTTTAAACAAGGGATAAACTTTTTATTCTACGTAAAGTAGAGCGAAATCCCTCCATCTTTGTGACTGTAATTAATTGTAATGAAATTTTTGTTGGTGAAATCTCAAAACAGTATTTTATCCTCCAAAGCATTTCTCAAGGGAAAGGAATCAAATATTTACACAGGGCAAAAAATTAATCCATAAATTATAATTTTCGTAAAATTTTTCAAGGGAGACGCACTTTGAAAAATGTTAATTAACCAAAGTGTAAGCAATATCGCTCTTGGATTCTTCATTCATTCTCTAATGCCTTATACGGTTTTTATCCCGTTTTGGAAGGCTTCGCTCAAAATACTCTATCAAAAGACTTCTTCACGCAGTTAAGAAAAGCTCATAAATTCCCCTTGGAGGAAATAGAAACGTCATTATGTACACGAAACTGCCTTTTCATGGCCCTCGAATCTCCACAGAACTTATTCCTCAACACTTCGAGGGATAGCCATGAGGAGCCATGGAACAGACACGTGCTAATATTAGAGGACCACGTCTCATCCCTCAAATGGAGAATTTCACTACAGTTAAATTGTCGAGGGCTCGTTTCCTTCGATGTTATTATCGATATACAATCTTGTGTATTATTGGTAGATGATTGTAAGATTGTTTTTAATTTGTAAGATTGATGTATATACATTCTTTTCTTTTATTTCAATTTTACTTATTAGAATGCGTTTCTTAATGAATTTTCTGCTACTAATTTGAACATTGAAGATCCATAATGACTTCAGTATCTGAATCAACGCTATCTGATTTTCTTCACTTCATCAGACTAATGCGCTATCAATCCAAATGCAATTAAATTTTGTATGTGTTAACTTAATAAGGCAATTTTATTATCATTTTCTTTTATATTTATATAATGACTTAGATTTAAATTTGTTCTTTGAAATAGTTTCAACGTCTCTCTTAGTTACGCCGGATATTGTCGTCATAACATCTTTTAAAAAGTCCCAGATAATCATTTTTAAGAATTTTGTGTAATCCCAAGGTCTAGTATTTAAAGTTTGACAATTTTTAAGTTTCTGAAATATAGATTCCCGTAAATTTCTTAAGTAATTTCACCTTTACTGGTGTATGTGGTACTTTACCTTCAACAAGATGACTTTTCAATGCAATTTTTCTTACCATAATTTTGCTTCCTTTTTTCTTAAATTGGTGAAGGGTTTTCATTTATAGTAAAAGTATCAATTGAATAATTAAAGGTTTTGCAACAATCGCAACTATATAGAAATAGTGTAGAGCGCTATGAGATTTAGCCTGGAGAGGCCACATCAATCGCCGATATAACTGTCAGCGATACGTCCTCAAACATATTTCGAGAGAAAGCGCTATAAATCTCGCTCAGAATGAAATTCAACCCACGCATATGTGAACAAGAGTGCTGATATTTCAAGTCTAGGATCGATACTTAAATATGTTCTGAAAGCCATAACGTAAGTTATTCTGAAGAGAAGTGGGCCAACTATCATTTAGGGCTCTGAAAAAAACTCGTATTCTTTATCTTAGAATGAATACGAAACTGATGTAGAGTGATCCTCGTACTTAGAGATCGTGATTTTCGAAACCAGACGTCAAATGAATTTTGTGAGATTATCGCGCGAACGTTATCATCGGTTTATTCCCAGTTAGTATCGGATGAATAAATAGTTCAATTGTTGTATTGACACCCCATACGCCATAAGGGTACTTATGTTAATGAAAGGGACGGATCTGTTCATTCATCTCCTATTTAAGGAGCTTCTCAGCGATAAAAACGAGTCATTACTTAATCCACATGCATTAAATAATTTCTAGTTAATTATTTACATTAGTTTAAATGTTTTAGAATTCCCACCCTTGATCTTATAGTCATATTTTTGCATTTAGTTTGTTAAATTTTATTTATTATGGAGATAAGAGATCCGTAATCCGATGAAAGCGTGCGTCTGCTGAACGCGAATGAGAGTATTTTCGTGTGGGCGATGCGAGGGTTGAGAATCTTTCATAATTTATGTACCTCCGACCCCTTCTTGCCCATTCTTTTCAACCTCTCCTTATCACTCCATACCTTTTCTATTCCCATCCAACCTTCATCGCGTCCAATCTTCGGAGTTGCTCAGTTATACGAAGAGTTAATGAAACAGATTTTCAAGCTGAAAGCGACTGGGAAATACCTGATCTTGGTATTCCTCTGGCTTTATAGTTTTCTTGTTTTACCCTTAAAGAGAAAAAATTCATAATTAAAAATATTCTTTTAAACATGTATCATCGATTAAAAAATAATATTAATTATAATTTTAAAATAATATTTTCAATATACACTCTTTATTTTATGTGCCTGCTGAAGTTATTGTTAGTGATCGAATTTAAAGTAAACTAAAGGAAGTGTGCGTTATCTATTTTGGTTTTAATGATACATTTCATTCGGTATTTCGGTATTTATAATAATCCTTTCTTGTAGAATGTACATATTAAGAAAGGGAATGAGTTTGAACGGTATTTTGAATTCGAACGATTTTCCTAAAGCTCAACATTTTTTTCGTAAAGGACGAGACAACCGCATACTGTAGAATAGAATCTATGCCATGAAACCCTGTGAACATCAATTTTAAAAAAAAAAAGGCTTATGTAAGAAACTATTCATGAAATCCAAAATAAAACAATTTGTCGCTAAGATGCAGTTACAACGAGGTTAATTAATGCAATGACTCGGACGTGAAAAGAATTCATTGACTTAAGTTATGTGGTAAAGACATTTGTTCATTTATTTCCATCATTTTCCTAATTCTTTACCTGAACTACCTCTTCTTCCTCTCAATATTTCTGCCACAAATTGCTTGTTTCTAAACGCCAATTTATCAATTTGCATTTAATTTATACTATGCTTATCAAAGCTCTACAAGCTTCGTCGTCATCAACATCATTTATCCCATAATATTTTATATATTTTTTTTTCAAAAAATTCCCCTTTTCATCACTTTTGTTGACCTTTTCTTCTCACCTTTCCCTGCATCATCATTACTGTGCTCGTAAGCAAGAATTAAAGTAGAAGTGCAACAAAAGACTCAGTCATTCAAAATATCTTTGCTTTTAGGAATCATGAATTGTATTCTGTTACTGTTTCCAAATGTAAGCTTATCAAACTCACTTTCATAGTTAAATTTCATTATTTCTTGAAACAAAAAATGAAATCCTCCACAGTTTTATGGACAAAGAAATTATTCTTTATCATAAAACTTTCTTGATGTTGAACAACTAATATTTTATCGTTTCTCTTTAAATACAATGAAAAAAAAACGTTCAAACCTCTAACTTACTTCTAATTGATACTCTATAAATTATTTAACTCAAATGAAGTTTTATTAAAATTTTATTCATATATGTTCAATTATATTAATTATTTCCTATATTTTAATTATTTAAAGAATGTTTCACTCAAATGTGCACTTTCACGTTTCTTCTAAAAAATTTTGCCAATTGAAAAAAAACTGTTATTGAATTGCTTTCCTTTCACTAAAATCCTAGATAAGAAGTAATCTAATATTGTTGGGCCATAAAAGGAATCTCATTAAAGTAGTAATGTTAAAATAAGTATCCTATAAAATCAAGAATATTCATACGAAGTGATAAAAATAGATTACGAGAATAACTCATACTTCTGGGTATTTATTTAGTTCACTCTGTCTTAAATGCTCTAACCGAGCATTTAGTTCTTGTGGTTTAGATCGGTACTATGACTGTTCTAGTGAATATGATCTGGGTGCTCATATGCATCTCTAGCCATTCATGCCTGAAATATCACACCGATGGTATTATGTTGATACACCTTATCCTGTGTTTTTCCAGGGCAATGCCTTAATGATTGCATGAAAGTTCCACTCTCGTTTCTAAATACCTTTATTTCTCCATTCACTTTTATGATAGCTTCTAATGCGATTTTAGAAAAGGTTTGTTCTTGGTTAGGCGTGGTATTTGCCCCTTAACTCCAGGAGACATAAGCATCCCAGAATCCAAAAGTAGCAACTAGTTATTATTAATCCTCAGGGAAACCGTTATTTTTGCCTGAAATCCTCAATTCTAACATATAAAACATTGTCTTCGTCCACTTCTCCTCCTCTTGTCATAAATTTACACCTCATTTCCATTGCACATCACTTGTTTCTTCACTCAGAGTTCTCTCTCCTTTTTCCGCGATATATATTTCTCTTACGCAACATATAGATGAATTAGTTTCACAATTAGAGACGAAAGTAAGGGTTTCGAATTAATGCGATATGTTGCATTCAGTATCGAATCACTTATAATTTAGGTAAGTTTTGGAAGTTCTCCACGTTTTTTGACCTAAGAGATAACCTTTAATCTTATATAATACTGTGAGTTTCGAGTGATTATTAACCGAAACTCGCCTCGGAACTCAACAATATTTTTTCCTTTTACGGCGTCGATTTCAATATAATTTTGTACAGAGCGCTGTTTACTAATAAATGAGTAATTCTGTCGTTTGATTAGATTTCTTGAATCGGAGGTTCTGAATGAGAAATAATATATACATCCATTTGAGACACATCTTCATAAGATGCTTAAAATGAAAACGTTATTTTCCATTTAACTTGTGCTGTGAATTGTATAGATGGATTTTCATCGGAATTTACGGATCTTTATTTTCAGCAGATTTATCTGCTTTTCCTTGAAACCGTTGTTAGGGACTTTCCCCCGATTATCAGTATTCAAAAAAGTCGGACTCAGCGTAAATGCTAAGTATAAGTCGAATATGATGCAATCTTTACCTTCATTGTCATGACGGAAATCAAGAATAAGTCGTTTCTCCTACGTTTCAATGCAAAATACAATCCTCACGAAGAAAACCCTTTATATTTCCAGAAGGACGATCTTTAAATGTTAAATATGCTTTTAGAGCTGATGAGGAAGTTTTTTTACAGCTTCTCGGAGCAATTCGCACCCGTTGTTTCTTTTCCAGGAAAAGCTTTCGCAGGTGAAAAGGGAAATCCATCTCAAGCTTAAAGTTCAGTGAGAGCGGCGTTCACAAATATTTTCGCCCCAATTAAAGTAAAAGCCTTTCTGAATGAAGAATTCCGCTTTGAGGATCATCCTTATAAACGTATGCATGAGGATCGTCTGTTTTTGTCTCCTCGAAACTTAAAAGGGATTTTTTCGGCAGTTTAATAAACTGCTGCCGCGAGATAGAGTTTTTTTCCGTTTTTCAAGCTTTCGAAGTGAATCCGTCATTGCGGAAGGGAAAAGCGCGTTAGAGGGCTGTTTTGGGGCTGCGATGGGACGAAATGATCTTGGAATGACTAAGGGAATCCGAGGCGTGATTTATACGATGAAAAAGTCAAATATTTTCCAACTCAAAAAAGTTTTTTCATTTTTCAGTCTTTTTCGATCATTCTCTTTTCTTCACGGAATGCTTATGATGCCCCTTTGACAAAATCTTTTCTTTAAGCAGAGGTATAGTTAAAAAGTGTTCTTCGATATCATTATTGTGCTATTAAAGTATAGCTTAGATTCATAAATTATTGTTTTGTTATTTTATATAACGATTCTTTCATTGCCTCAGTCTTTTTTCAAGACTCTCGCGAGTTATAAATATTCTTGTAGCGACGAATAGGTCGTAACATTTATGAAAGATAGCCAGAATTATTCTTATATTAACGTAATTATAGCTTGAAACTATTCGTTCAGTATCCAGTTCGGTAACTATCCGTGAGGATAGTCTTCCTTTCGTGGTGAGTTAAAGCATATATCGTTTTACCTATGTCATTCAAGGAATCGATGCCTTTCCAATGACACAACTAAGAATAGATGGAAAAGATGAGATGAAAGATATTTACCTTGAAAAGTCCATGAAGATTATATTATATTATGCAGGTATTCATTCAAAATTCAGCGTAAATAGTAGACTGGATATTGATACCTTTTCGTATATTTATTCATTTCAATATATTTTCAAGATCTTTTTAATATCAACAACTCCTGGTAAGCAAGCAGTAACGATAGAAATAAGTTGACGATCAAAAATAAATTTAAGGATTTTGTGTTTTGTTCTCATGATGATAAAATTATTCTATTTTCGTCGTGCGATGGCATGTTGTCGACGCTTTATAAAAACCACATCGGTGAAGAAATAAGGAAAAAGATAAAAATTCGATCATCATCGCCGTTATGGAACATACTCGGAGACTATTAATTAAACAGTACACGGTGTCTGTTGTTACACAAGCAGTTGTCAGCGATATGAAACAGATGCGTGGGATCAATTCTCATCTCACGAACTCGCAGATCAATTCCATCGTAAACAACTTTCTGGAACAATATTCAGATCGCGTTTCTGCTTCGTAAAGCCATCTTTATGACCAATGGAGCAGATATTTCGCAATTGATTCGATTAAGTCTACGAAGGCACGCCTTCGAGTTGATGGAAATAAATTGCGACCGTTAAAAAGGCAGCCGCTCCCATAAGATTCCGTGCGCGTCAAACGTAATCAAATCGACTTTTTTGTCCGTAGTAATGGCCAAATAATTCCTTTACTTTCTCTTTCGTGTCCTGTGGAGATGGCGAAATGGTTCAGTTTAGAGAGAGTGATTACATCAAAAGAACATCTGTGAATTATGTGATGGAATGCAGAAGAGATATAAAGGAAATTCGATTCGGAAACGAGGAACATATGGCTTTCGAAACGGCATCGATCTATTCTGGAAAGTTCCGCAAAGGAAGCTAGGTTATGGATTTTAATGAGAAGTGGCTGAAACAATCGAAGGCGTCTTGAGCACAGCTTCGATAGTTGGTTCGATTTCACGGTCGTAAGTTTCGATGCCATATGTCGTTTCCTCCAGATGCCGTTACTTCTTCGGACGTATTTCTTTTTATGCGATTCATACTGCCTTAATGACCACGATTTATCTTTTCTCATCCGAGTTCTGTGGCCGAGATCAGGAATCATATTTTTACCTCGTTTTAGGGATGGAAACGATAATTTAGGATGTTTCCGCCGCCAATTTTTGCTTTCGTTCGATAATTCGTTTGATTAACACATATTGCTCCATGAGTGAAATCCTCCCAAATATCTCTCCTTTATAAATCCATTTCTCGCTTTCTCAATCCATTCTGGTTTCCACTTTCCTTGCTTATAGTGTGTTCAATAAGCGAGCATCGAATGTTCTTGTTTATATTTGATGCCTTATTTTGCCACTTTTCCTACGAAGTCATTATCGAGCAGTGTAATGGCCTCCCAAATTGTTTTTATATTTCTTCATTATAACTTAAACCAGGATCTTATGAATTCTCTACTGATAATCAATAATCGTTTCTTCTGTGATTATTTATTTACATTTTAACACATGTGTTGGAGATTTTCCTCAATGTACCGTCGCTAATTACTCAATATCGTGGCAATATAATTCCATTACAATTATTATTGATTCTATAGCTATTACCTTGCTTTTATTGGCTCGTTTCTATGTGTTATTTGAAGTCGCTGTTTTTCCAATAGTTTAGTGAACGAATGTAAAAGTAAAATCTTCGTGTCTATTGATTGATTTTTCCGTCCAATATAGATGGCAGCTTTCTTTTAATGAGATCTAAACTGTGTTACGTTTAAACGCATAGTTGCCACTCAATAGCACAAATTAAAAAATAGGAAAGCATAATTCGAATGCTTCTGGTCCAGGCAGCGTGATGAATCTAACGTTCAATATAAATGAATAATACAAGTTTTACACTTATAAAATATTTCTCAAATAACGAACCTTTCCGTACCAGATTGATTAAAAATTCTGTGAAACGATTTATTTCAGGAAACTTCGATTTCAGAAATTCAGAGATTGGTAGAAGTGCTTTGGACGCGATCCACTCCCCTACGAATCGAAACAGTTTTCAATCACCCGAATTTAAGGGATAATAAACATTATTTAAATATCTTCCGTTATTTATTAACGCCTTATTCATAAATCTCTGAAACTCGCGTAGCGTAAATTCCTCGAGCAAAAACACGCCTTCCATCGGAGCGTTCTTGCAAATAATGTTCGCGGAGACCGTTACTTTTCGTGTCGAAATACATCGTGGCCCTCATAATTTCCACTTTTTCATTTATCTCACGAAGCACCCTTAATTCTCACTTTTTTGATGACCTCGTAGCTTATCCATTAGCTATTCGCTTATTCCCCCCATAAATCTTACATTTCCTTCCTCTAATTTGTTGACGCCCACTCCGCGTAAACACTCGTTTCTCTGATTACCACGTCCTTTTTTTAATCGAATTTGTCTCCACAATCCTCTTTCTCCTTTCTTTTTATTCTATTACTTTCTTTTACGCACCACACGATTCTGTATCTGCTTTTGCCATGTAAAGTTCCCGGAGAGCGTAGGTTACTCTTTGAAAGTAACATCTCGCTTATTTCGTAAATTTAGTCCTCGGAGCTTTATGTCTATTTAGGTATAAAAAGTTTTTACTGCTTTTTCTATTATTTGCAATTTCTTCTCGCTAATTTTTACGACCATTTTTTTCATATTCATATTTATGTATCAGAATATCCATATATTAAGCTAAATGTTAGATAAGAATCGATATCCATTTGAATTTTTAATCGCTAAAAGTTAATTAAATTGGCGTGAGAAAATATTTTATTTGAAAATGTATCAATCCTAGTACTTTCTAAACTTTCAAAATATACCATTCCAATATTTAAAAATATTTTATTTAAGTTGTGCACATTTTGAGTACATGATGAATCTTTGGATATCGTTCATTGAACTGTAAGATGATTTGTTGTATAAAATTCAGATTTTAATATCAATCAAATTTTGAAAGATACTTAAGAGTAATAATAAGTTTTTGTATTAATATTTATTCCATAAATGATTTTCAAGTTTCTTGACCTTTAGGTTTATACATTGTGAAAAATATTAGTTTTCTTTTATTTTGAAAAATAAATGCTTTTCCCCAAAAGTGGAAAGGAAATGGTATAACATATTAACAATATAATGAATGTATACCGAGTACCATAAAGTTGTGTTTTAAGGCCATCATCTTCATTTACACAAAAGACATTACATAGTCTAGCATTCGTTTTATCCTTTTTCCCATCATTTATTCTCATCTATCATTGAAGCTCTTCGTCTTTTAACCTTCGTATCCTTCTCTTCTTCACTGTCTATCCCCACCAGTGATTCCCTTGTTTATTACTGCCTCGCACGTGTCCCGTGTTTATTTGACGGCCAGATAACACGGCTCCTACCTCAACCCTCTCCGAAGACGTCTTCCTCATCTTTCACAGCCTGCATCACCAAACTTAAATCTTCTCGTGTTAAATATTTTTACATCTCGTCTCATCCCTTTAACTATTCACTTCCGAATACGTATCCGACACTTCCCGGATACCGCTCCTTTTAACGCTGTCGATCGAAATTATAAATCACGTGTTTTTTTATACGAGGCGTTGGGTCTTTTGATGGAGTCGCAAAACACGGGCGACTTCTGTATTTAATTAGGTCCAGTGATCTGAATGAATGGGTTTTTGGTTTAGAGATTCATTGAAGCCACAGCGACAGGCAGACGAGTCTGGTTAATTATTAACCTCTCTTGTATTTGAAGCGTCCGTTTAGTGCCAAGAGCTTTTGGAGCAGGCGTCTTTCAAAGGGCGCTATTACACGAAATGTTATTACGTTGAGAAAGAATGTGGAAATGAGCGTATAACGTGCTTCCTAAAAATAATATTTCTAATTAAAAATGGCGGATTTCGAAGTTCGCATTTCACAAGGGCAACCGCTAATTAGACTTTCAGGTTTGATAAAAAAGGGACCAAATATCAAGTGGAAGCTCTAAGAAATCCTCTTATTTTGAATTTTTTGTTTAAAGTACAGTTAAAACTGATTGTTATATTCATTCTAAATGGTCAATTTGCAATTTAAATATTTCCTTTAGTAATTAATGAATTCGATCATTTGGAATAATTTATTTGGCTTTATATGCAGCTTTAATTCAGTAAACCCTTATTTGGTCGATATTTTAAGTACTTTTATTAGTGGATTTATCTGACTCTATAACCGCGTTCTCAAGGGATGTCAACCCAAAGTCAAAGAGGTTGCTTATTTTTCGTTAGTTCGCCCGTTACTTGAATATTGTTGTGGTGGAATCCATACGAAAAGGGTTTGATCTCTGAGTTGGGACGCGTACAGCGCAGAGCGGCTCGATTCGTAAAAGGGGATTATAAATTTGACAGCAGTGTATCAAAAATGATTGAATCCCTCGGATGGGATACTCTAAGTATTAGAAGAAACGTGTATAGGCTCAAGTTATTCGAAAAACTCTTAAGTAGCGCCTTAAATGATGAGATAAGAGACACTGTGATCCCCACGCGTAGCGAATACATGTATAATTGTAGAATCCAGGCATCCAAAAATTTTCGTGAGATAATCGCTCGAACGGAAAGTTATTATTGGTCTTTCTTTCCCGGTAGTATAAGATGCGCAAACAAGAAAGAGTAGTTAGGGAATTGGTGTCTTAGCATCCCCTGCCAAACGCTACAAGGCGGTTTGCGGGGTAGTAATGTAAATGCATCTAAATATGCATCAAAAAACAAATTACAGCCTACCAGGTGACAACCCCTTTACGCATTCTTTGATTCTTCTCATAAACATAGAGTTGCCATTCATCTTTGAAAGCCTTTTTTGAAAGAGACTGACTCATAGGATTCTCAGAAGTTTAATATTTCGCGAGAAAAAGGCGATGCCCATCACTGAAGGTCAGAAGAATGCTTGGGTCACTTCACGCATTGAGCATACAAGGCGAATCCTATAAGACATTCTTTCGTTGACCAGCAGCGTACGTAGTGCATTGGAAAGTGAATAGGGTACGTGTCTTGAGCTAGCAATATGAAAAGGTGTAGGTGCAGCACTCTAGAGCTGATTAATTGGCATTTAATCGACCGTTTGGAAGGTTACATCTCACCACGCCTTGATAATTGAACACCTCTCGGAAGCTTACAGAATACTCTTACGTGTGCAGGGAAGTTATTGCTTCCTTCGGGACATTCATACCTCCATGCTAATACGATTTGTCCTTGGGTCTGTATTTCCTGTATTTTACGTGCATTCTCAGATCGGCCCACGTATCAGGATGATTACATGATATCGATCTGATTTATCACTTCATGAAGATTCATTGTTACATTTCCGTTATATTCGTGCGATCTTAACTGAGTGTAAAATCATTTTCGGTGTTTGTTATTTGGTTATCATAACGAGAAACTATTATTTTTTAAACTCAAGCTTATTTTCATCTATATGTAAATAAATATATGTAATGAATAAATGTAATGAAAGGTAATCAATCAAAATTTTCGCGATATATAACTTATATAACTTCCAGTAATTGTGCTGAACCTCTGAATACTTTCCTTCGGTATCTCCATCTAATAGATAAATTCATTCGTAAGAATCTTCAAATTTCTTTAACTTTCAATTAGATTTTAAGACATCGCTGTAGTACTCTCGACAACTGATGTACCCCAAATTTCCATGGACGCGATCTCGAGATATACCATCCGTTCCAATGACTCTCTACAGAATATCGCTCGGCGCAAGTCTTTCCAAGCCCTGTGCACGGAAATCTGTGGAGAATATAACGTCGCCGTCCTTATACAACCCCCGATGTACGCGAGGAACCATTCATCAAACCGCACAATTTCTTCCAGAAAATCCCCTCCCTACGAGAGCTAAGCCGCTTTGGACATTTTCGACCGTTTTCTCCGTTATTCCTTTCTAATCTTCTCGTCTTCAGGAGGATTGACTTATAGCAAAAACTGCGAAGGAAATCCTCCCGTGAAATGAAGTGTGACAACCAAGGTTGAAAGCAAGTATTTATAATGCCGAGTCTCCAAGGAGACGAATAAATAATTATCGGACGAATGGTAAACAGAAGATTGGAAAGAGTATGAAGGCTTAATTCGCGCCAGAGGAGTGTTATCGCGGGAATATTTATTCAAAATTCGGATTCCGTACGTTACCATGGCTATGCACGCAAAAATAAATGTAAGGAAATCTTCTAAGGCTAATGATAATAGTTTGACACTGCCTCTACTCTTAGTTATCATCAAAGTGAATTGTTCTTTTACTTTATTTATTCTAAATCTTCCACGACAGCATAGAAACTTTATAGTATGATAAAGAGATATTCAAAAGAGCATGGATATAACGGTGTCTCTGAACAAATAATTTTGTAACCGTTGTATCAATTAACACCTGAAAATAACAGGTCAAAATTCACGAATAAATGTTAATTAAATATTTAACATTCCAAAAACTTGTAAATATCGAACGAATTGCGCGTAAATATCAGAAAAGATGTTTTTCCATCAGTTAGTAAATTATACGAACCAGTTCGGGTATCGATGAGAAGATGACGAAATAGATGTATGAAACTTAGCCACTGATTCAGCGAAAATGGCCCTTAAAATTCTTAAGGATTTACTATTTCATTTTCTATAACTATACTCGGCCTAAAGCTAATTATAATATCAGCACCTACAATATATTCACTTAATATAAAGGAAAATATTCTTCCCTCCCCATTATCAAGAAGTGTTACGAAAATTATGGCAATTCAATGATCTCAAGAATACTGGACTCGAAGTTGTATCTGCTACGGGTTCTCGTTTTCATATTGTTCACTCCGACACCGCGATAAGCCGTGCACTTCTCGTGACCTCTGTGAACGAAAGGTCGCTTGTATAGATGCCTAAAGAGCAGTTTACTCCGATGCAATCTTCCGTTTATGCCGTTTTATTTCTCACATTATGTCTCATTAAGGCACTATTCGAAACAGGAAACATTCCAATCTGCATTCTAAACAGAATAAAATTGGCGCCTTAAATACTTAGCGTCACTTATGCGCTCCGTTACATCGGAATTTTTTATCCGGAAAGCATTCCAATCGCTTTGATGAATTGCCGTATCGATTGGCGGATGGTAACTTACACGGGATCGATGAATGGCACAAACCTTAAATTGGTCCCTTGAGGGCATTGGACACATGATTAAGGATGTGTGCATTCTTCTCGCTATGGGTCATCCACGAATATCATTAGAACCTATCACAGTTCCACGATTACTAATGGCGAATACTATTATTAATATACAATTTGTATTTAAGGATTTCTTTCACCCCTTCATAATAGTAGCAAATGAATTAATCAAACATTAGTATGTAAGAATACTATTTAAGGATTAGTATCAAATAGAATTGCAAATCAAGAAATATTTTTATTCCAATCAAGCATAAAATAAGGGAATACCTTAACATCATTGACCTTGACTACCATGAGTACATATCATTGCCGCGTAATTCCAATAATAGCCGTATATTTACCGAAATCAATCTTTTGGCTTTTCAACCACAAGTGAAGCGATTATAAATATATATTCATAAAATTTAGCAAACTAAAAATATTCAGAACGCTAACAAAGAACAAATCTCACTAAATTTTAAAAAAATTAATGGCACTCTCAAATTGGGAATAAATACACGCATAAAAACATTCAGTTTACTACATCTGAGCAGGGACATACATCATACATTTATTGCTTGTTAATGACGCTCAAGGGAAGTGTTTATGCAAATATTTAACACTGTATCTTCAACAATTCGTCACATACCTCTAAAGGGTTCGTAAATCGATTCTATGTGAACTGCGAAAAATCGAACCGTTTGGCGCATAAACATTGAAGTACATTTATTTTTTGGTAAAAGGATTGAATCACTAATCTTCAGTTTTTCTTTTCGTGAGACAACCATCTCTCCAACTTAATGTATGGATGTCCTTTGGCAAATGGAGTTAATACGTTCTCGGAATACATGTAGTATTTATCCCATGTTGTCCAAACTGAAATCAATTTATCCGGCAATGTATACAGTAGCAATAGGAGTGGGGTATATTTATTTATTTATCTGGCCATAAAAATAACCCTTAATAGTCTTGATTAAGGATTTTTAACGTCACGTTAAAGTGTTAAAACTTTTGTATAAAAACGCTCCCTCAGTTAATGAAGGATAAAGGAACGTGGATTGAAACAACGGAACCAAGGGTAAAACCCAAATCTACTATACTATAATTCTATGTATTATCCTAATCCTATTTCCCGATTTACTTATCCTTATTAATCGCATTCCAGTAATATAGAAGATAACTTTGATTGATAGGCTGTGTATATAATATTCTTTCATGTTTAAAAGAATGCAAAGCAGTTTATTAGAGGACATGACGAAAAGATATTACGCTTAGATCGCCTACTACAGATTTCTCAATGGACACCGTAATTTTGTAATAGTATCTGGAGGTGTAAACCTGCGTTTCAATCCTAAAGCTCAAAGAAAGAAATTTCGTCTCCCTGGAAACGTGCGGCTAGTTTCAAGGAAACAAAAGAAGTTATACTGCCCGCGCCCCTCATTTTCGCATTCCTGAGTCGCCCCTCATCACTTTCAAGTTCGAACCCTTAACCCTGGACAAATCACAGCCCTTATCTACCTTCTTCATAAATATGGCTTAAGGAGGCTTACGGGAGTCACGTATTAAGACTCGCAATAAAGTTTTAAGGCCACCGGACGAGCACTTGCGGCGAAGAAGACTTTTCAATTTCCTTAGGATGGTCATTGAGGGTTCGGCAGGTACCCGAATGAATGGACACAATGAATTGAAACTGCATCCTCCTTTCTGTCTATTTTGGGAGTCATAACGGTCAACTACTTTCGGCTGTAAGAGAAAGATCTTAGCTCGTTTGTTCGTACACCTAAACATCTTCGGATCCATGATTTATTATATGCATGGTTAAATAATGAACTCATTATTCGGCATGATTTGGAGGAACTCACAATCAATTTGTTTCCAAGATTGATTTAAGATGTACTTTCTTAATTATAGCATCAATGATTCGTTTTTCTCTGTGACTTAATTCGAATTTCATATGAATACGTTTTTTACAACGGAAGATATCAAGGAAATCTTTCGAACGCAAACTTACAGTATTAATAATGTAAATACTCAAAGTAATTGATGAAGATATTTCAAAATCCATTGTCTTCTAAAATTTGGAATGAATTTACATATTCAGCGAGCTCTCGTTTCGAAAAAAGGGAATTTAAATTGGTATTCATTATTGAGTAATTACACATCTATGTATAGTCCTAACGCAAATATATATTGCTTGAGGTTCATCGTGAATATGCTCATAATCTCATTTACGTAACGTAACCTCAAATGCTCATTTTTGCGGTTTGGATGACAGCGTTTGATGCAACTTTCTTATCCACTGAAGGCAATTGTGTATATTTATACATCGAGACATTGCGTAAATACCTGTTGCCAAGGATATAAGTATCTCCGTCTCTGCACAGGCACTTTTTACTGAAGGAGAACAAACGTAGTGAATGTGGTGTTGAATGGCATTAAATTTACCGTTGAACAGCAAAGAAAATAGCCATCGCATCCATTGCAACTTCGAGTGAAGAGAGACGCTACTATTACGAAAACATTCGGAAGATCTGAAATCAGTAACCGCATTGTACTTTTTAACAACATTCTGTTGATGAGATTGAAACTCTCATTAACTCTTATTCACGTGAAATTGCAACATACGATCGAAAATAATACGAGAGAAAGTGAATTGCTCCGAAAAAAATGGATTGAAAATTAGATAAGAATTTCCTTTCGTACTAGGCTTCCTCAACACATTTTTTCAAAGCTTAAGGGAAATAAGTTTTAAAGAATGGATGAGGTAATGCTTTCATTGTTGTTCTACTTATTTTCATGCGTTCCCGCTAAGTAGTAGCGATAAAAATACAATTTTTCTTTAAATAAAAATTAGCTTATATAAAACTACTACTATAATTTGGATAGAATGTATTACCTTCGAAATGGGCCTTTTGTACGTTTCTATATTTCGAGAAAATAAATGTAATTGATCAAAAGCTTAAAGTATATTTTTATAATGAAAAATTGCGTTTCTTTGGAACTTTCTTTTATACGCCATTTGTATAGTATACAATATATTTTCCGAAATGAATAATTTTCTACAATATTACCAAAAAATGAGAAATATTATTATTTCAAATTACAATTTCAAGGATTTCAAATCGAATTTTAGCAAATGCAGATGCGCGAGAAGACAAAAGAATTTCTTGGAAAATTCTCTTCAAAAGGATTTTGTGCTCTTTGATTTCTCGGCCGACTTTTGTACTTTATTTACTCTCGAAATTTCTTTGAATGAATCGTATGCGCTAATAAATAAAATCACCGAGGCTTCCAATCGACCTTCTTTTTAAATATCTCCAACTAGTTCCACGCACTTTGATGGCGTCGATGATGTTGAGAAAACATTTACTTATGGAACAGCGAAATTTTTTCCAGAGTTCGTGTCGTAAGTATTTGTTTCTCTCTTGTCACTTCATAAAATTGACGACCTTTTCTACTATCTCCACTCCCAGGACGAAAAATTCGTCGCGAGTTTACCAGTTTGGTTACCAAGCGACGGAAATAAACGACTCATGTCGTATTGCTGAAAAGCTTCTTCGCCGAAAGGAATCGTATTCATCATTTTTGAAAGGTTTTTGTGAACTTTTCGTTAGAGGCAAGTTGGATACTTTCCAAATTGATATTCATAGTGGAAAATTGGCATCCATGATTAAGAGGCACGGTGATATCGATCTTGTTAAAATCAATATAGCCTGAGGCTCCCCAAAGAAGACATTTACATGAATCAACTGCGTCTTTCCAAATGAGAAAAAAGGAAGCGTGTCTAGAAAAACGATTTAAAAATTAAAGTTACTCAACGCAAATTAAAATGGGTTAAAGGTTGACTATCAAGAAAAAAATTATTAGACATTTCAAATAGAATCTAATGAATCACATTGTTATGGTTGTATTACACTTATAACTTGAATAATCTCTAACTCCTTTTGGATAAAAAGCCATTTCTAATCAGTGAGTGACATCTCCTTCAGTGCGTTTCAATCCGTTCTTAATTGTTACAATCGATTGAACGTTCATAACCAAAAATGGAGTAAATATTTTGTCTTCTCCATAATCTTTATAAAAGCTCCTCGTTTCATTATCAAAGCTTTCCAGTTCCTACTGTTCCATATTTTTAAATATTGCTTAACACCTTCGATATATCTGGATAAAAAAAGAAAGTATTATTATTATAAGTTTAGTCTATAGTTCATTTTTGTTGGAAATTCAGTAGCAGTACCTTTCATAATTAAAATCCAGTACGGAAAGTTGAGCAGTAGTAGTTTATATGTATGTATTTGTCATTATATTATCATGTTTTACTTTTTATAAGCAAGCGTTTAAATTTACGCGCGTCAACCCGCATTTGAACGCAATTAATTAATCTGAACGACAGAACTCTTCTCATGACCCAAAATGTCCTCGCAGGTTTGCATCTTCCCTCTCTTCAAATCAACCTCGTTTCCCCGGAATACATTGCTCACCGTTTCGCGGTGACCGCCTGAGTTGCCACCTACCGCCTTCGAGATGAAACGAGGTTGCCTCTGGTCCACTGGCTGACACACCATCTTTCCTTAGCCTTAAGGTCTTTGCCCGTAGTGGTACAGGTGTGCGCCCCAACGGATTTCGCCTCCCACCTACTCCCTCCACCGTGAGTGTAACCTCCATCTGCGAGATTTCTCCATCAAACGAAGAGCGGGAGCCTATCTCAGGGGGATCACGAAACCCTTTGAATGTTTGTTCGTGGCTCTGAACGCATTTCGCTTTTCAACTAAATTCTCTTCGTCGTTTCCATGCATATTTTTATCTTTATATCAGCTGTATCAATTTACAAGACAACAAAAAGGGTAACTGGAAAGTACATTTAAAACTTAATCTGTCATTCAAATCTATCGCAAGATTGTTATGCTTGATTTTCTTTGGTGAAAAAACTCGTCTAATTCTGATAAAATGCAATTATATTAGCTAAAATGCTAATTTATTCACGCAGATTATAAACCTTCCGAAATTCTTACTAATATTCTTGAAGAAATCCATATATCGTAAAACCAGGAGCTCTAGTGATCATATTATCTTTAATAGCCTACTATTTATAAATAGTTCTTGATTTTAAGTGTCACGATAAATTTTTTAGCATCTCTAGTAGAAGAATTTTTACTACCAAAATGCTTATCAGTTCCATTTTAAAGCTATTTAAAAGTTTAATAAAAATGTTCGAAGTGCTCTGTCAAGAATTTAAGGAATTCTAAATATTTTATTAGAAAGTTATGCGGTCATTTAACTTTAACTTAAAAATCAGTCTCACTGCTTTGAATATAGTATTTTCATTCATTGAATGAGTGAAATATCGATAAACTGTAGCGTTAACACTTTCAGATCCATCCATTAACTTAAAGCCAATTTATGTGGAAAACGATATCAAATTATGGCATTTAACTGATATAGATAGATTTAACTCATAATATTAGAATTTTAGTGTTCATCTGTAGTCTTTCCGGATTCATTCATTATTTCATTAGAGTCGTCATAACGACCAAGATTGCCAGCGGCAAATATCGCGAGGTGGTGGTAGTCAGCTGTGGAAGAGAAATATCCCTAATACAATTTAAAGAAAGAACATGAATTTCATGAGTGAAGATCCATAAATATAACTTGGATTTAACTTTTTCATTCTAAATTATGATTTACGAACAGGCGATTTACGTAAAAGACACGCAAGTGATTGTGGATATTTTTTGCGAGTACCATTTCGATATAGATGTATGCAGTTGTTTCCATGAGGGTCCATAGCAACGACCGACTGTGGAAGATCGAGGTCAATCCGAGTGAAAATGACGATCCCTATAATTCGTCTAACGAATCCTGTTTGGTGTACAAATTGGGCCTTCAAGATTGCGCTAAATACATAACGATACCATTGAGCCGAACCGGTTAAGAGATCATTCATCTTTTTTGCATTCCCTTCCACTTACATCATTTCGCATCGCTTCAATCGATATTCACCGAGATACACTTAACGCAATTACAAAATGTCTCTCAGGTGTTTCCTTCGCATTTCATTAATCCCCAGAATATTTTGCGAATCTTTCGCCCATACTTGATGACCTCGACTGAAAATTGGACTTTTTCCCCATAAACGAAAGGAATCTCTTGAAGGGATAACTGTTCCTTCAACTGCGCCGACTGTGGATGCAATCACTCTTCGTTCCCTCTTTAGCGTTTATCAGATTCTCAAGGAAGCTCTCTCTCCGAGGATTATTCCCGTGTTTTCGTTTAATTAATCTCGTCTCCAGGGAGAGTTCCTCCATAATGACTGGGAGAGATTCTTAAGCCTCGGTTAATTATCATATTTTTAATAACTCTGTTTCGGGATCGTTTCCAACGGTGTTTTCAGACGTTTTTTTCAGCGAAGCTACTCTTCTAATCTATTAATTTTTTTTGAACGAGGGTTTTTTTTGACGAGGGTTAAATTTCTATGCAGCTTTTACGGAGATTTAATACAACGAGAAGTGGGTGTTGAGGATGAAAGAACGTGTTCAAAACAGGGCGTCGTTTTTAAGTTGATTCGAGGGATATCTATAGCAGATTCTCTTAAGGAAAATGAGCACAAAATGAATCTTTTTGGGGTGAGAAAGGAATTTTTATGTTATTTTTTGGATTTCTCCGGGAGCAGGCCTAGGATGCTTTATAATCTTTATCTTTTCTGGTCTGAATTTCTTACCTCACAAATTCGATACCAAGTCAGTGGGTAGATAAGAAGTAAGTACGTAATATATCGTATTTTAATACTTATGAAAGTATGTAATATACTTGAATGAAAGAGTCCACTTCACACGAGTAAAATTATTACTAAAAGTAAACTTTTGGCATATTTTAAAGAAAAAATAACGTAATGTATGTAAACTGTGGTCTGCGAAGCAAACTTCAAAATTGTATGAGAAATAACTTGGTGGAAATATCTCATATTTTTTCGCCTTCAACACAAAACTTCATCTGAGAGAAGGAGAAATCGAGATTATTTTAAAGAGAATTCCTTACAAATTCTGGTAAAATTGGATGATTTTTTCATTGTAATTTAATTTCTGTTTTACCAAGGATTTCATTCATAAATCTATTTTTCTTCAATTAATCATTTATACAGAGATTAATCTGTTAAAAAAGCTCAACTTTGTGGCTATAATTAAGGACTAACCTTATAGATACCCCAGAATATATTTAAGACGACGAGATACATCCATATTACCAGAAATATCATATATCTACGAAACTAGTTGCCTTAAATAAATTCTATGGAAGCTACAAAGAGTTTTTTCTTCAATAATGATCAGCGCTTATTTCTTACTGAAGCTATGTAATGCTTCCTAAGTTCTCAGACAATTTTTCCTTCTAAGCACGGTAGATAGTTTCAATTTAATCTCTCTTTTTTATTTCATCCGATGAAAGGTTGAATGCAAGTAGAGACCTTTGATTATAACCCTTAATATTTATTTTCATTTTTTATCGTGTGACTTAATAATTTCTCTAATTACTACGAACATCATCGATTATGCACGTATAAAATCGCATAAAACTTGGATAGCTAAACTTGATCAGGAAGCATTCATTTTGTGGAAAGTCTCTTATGATCGTAAACCTCAGGAAAAGTACATGATCTCTCGGTTGTTTGCTACATTTTCAAATACGAAGATATCGGTCGAAGATCGAGTCGCGCATTAAGCAAAAACCCTCATTCCTGGGCCGGTTTCTCGGCTTACACGTTATTGCGTCTTTTTTTACTGCGATGCGGGATTAAAATCTCCTTTTGGTCTCATGTTTCCAGGTTTTACCAGTTGCCATATCTGCGAGAGACCTCGTTATTTGAGAAGGTCAGATTGGCAGTGCTAATAACAGGGCTCTTTAAACAGTGCGTCTCACAGGGCACCGGTTGTTGTCGATCATTTCCTCATTACGAATCATCTTCGGACATCAATCAAAGGCGACAACGGTTTCAAATGGAAACGAGAATTGATCGATCTAAAGCGGAACGACGGTAAAATTAATCGAAATAAAAAAGGCTTTCGCCATTAGGAAAACGATCCTTTAATGTTGAACCCCCACGCCTTTTCATACCTCTAAATGACGCTAAGAATATAGAAAGATGAATGAAGGCGTTCTTCGAGCATAACGCCCCGATTTTCCTCTTTCCCACAATGCGTGAAGATGGGATGAATTAGACCTAAGTTTCTGCCTATGAATTGGGCTAAGGAACTGCGATTCCGGTGCTGTGAAAGACATTTCGCTCTTTCACTAATTTACTTCTCTCATTTTCATCTTCAACTGAACCCACGTCTTATTCTCCTCTTCATAAACTCCATGTTTAATTGCAAATTTGAGGATTAAAAACTTCTTCGTCACAGCTTAAACAGATTATTATAAACTATATATATATTATTATAAACTCCATGTTTAATTGCAAATTTGAGGATTAAAAACTTCTTCGTCACAGCTTAAACAGATTATAATACCCGAACAGAGGTATTTTTAGAAATTTAATCATTTTATCTTTTTTAATCAAAAACTCATGGTATTTTCGTTTTGATGTATTAGATGGTTCATTCAGATCCCTGAATTTTCAAAATAAGATTTGATTATCTAAAAATTAAATTACAACAACTGTTAGTGTAGACAAGGATCATTTCGTCATCACATCAACAATGAGATATTATCGAGTAAATTCTCGATGAAACTCAATATCCTTTCAAACAAGAGTACAAAGTCTTATATGATTCATTACAAGTAGTGAATCTCAAGAGAGATTATTCGTGCATAACTTTATTACTTCGCAAAAGAGCGATGGAGATAAGAAATTCGCCTTAACTCCACATTCTTCTCCTCTCTTTCCACGTCGAGAATTCGGAGGTAAACAGAGATGGTTATCATCTTAGAAGGTGAAGGAGGTGAAGGACGTGGAAGTACGAAATGGATTAAAGGACGCATATTTGCCGAGAAAAATTCGTCAATGTAAAATATATGAAAGAGGATTGGCAGATATTCGCCGCAACCAGAAACCCCCTCTTCAACCATTCCATAAGGAATCTGTTTATTCATTTATTTCTACCTTTTCCATAGTTTCTTTAGAAACAAGATTAATTAATTGTTATGATCATCGCTCCTTTTCTATGGCACCTGATCCCCAGTAAAGTATCTGCTGTTCATTTGATATATAAACAAAGAGACGGGAATCAGGTCAATTTAGGAAATTCATAAGTTAATAATCAATTTATTCGTCTGACGAATACAATAGAGTCAATTGAACGAGAAACGGTTGTTCTTTTTAGGATTTAAAGCAAATAATTCCAGAGTTCAGAGCTGTTATTTATTTATATATAGTAACTGAATACGTTAATAAAACTAATTCATAACATTCCATTTGTATTTCAACAATAGCAGTATGAAAGGCAGTAATAATCTATTCGGAATCTTTATCTATCTATTATTATGAATTTATCTATTGATAAATTCATTTCTTCAATTTTTCTATATAGTTATGTAGTTTTTCTATGTTATATAGATTTATACAATAGGATTATGATTATTGGCATTATCAATCGAAACTTCTATGGCATTACCACGAAAAAAATTTTGCTCCAAGTAAAAAAAAAATTTCCCCATCGTTAAAATGGGAAAAGTACAGCTTTCGAAAAAAGGATATTGAGATCTTGAACACTCATTTATAGACAATAGTCATCGTGAAATACTGGTCACGCGTGTCAACGGATTAAAATTACAGGTGAAAAGATGACAGTTTATCTGTCTAACTTGTAAGAAAACTCGAATTAGATGTGCTCCGTTGGAAAGAGAGCTGTTTTGGGAAACGTATCCCTAATTGTCTCACATAAATATTTAAGGCTTTCGGAAGGATTTTCCTTTAATCCTGAAAGGTTACGATAAGGACTAGTTGGTGCTAATGGAAAAGTTGATAGCGATACTCTTCAATGTAAGATTATGTCAGCTTAAAAGCTTTCCGGAATATTTATATCATAGCTTGTCAGATTGGATGATTACCCTAGTTCCGATAATCGATTAGAAGCCTTTTAAGATTCTAAGAATGGATTTAAGTAGATATCATTTTATTGCTTCGATTAATTAGATATAAATACAAAAGTGTAATCCCGAACTATTATAGTCCGTTTTCAACATCAGAATTTACGAACTGTAGAATTTGATTATAAGATTCTGGAAATGGAAGTGAGCTGAACAGAAAAAGACGAGCAAAAGTCTAATAAAAATCTCTTATAAAATTTTGAATAGTTTATTAGAAAAGTTGGATTTATTTCTGACTGCCGCAAGACTTAAGAAATTGGATGATTTGAATAGATAGAAAAATTCATATTTTTCTTCTTATATTTCCCTACGGAGTAGATTTTACCCCAACCTCTTGGCTTCGGATAATTTACGCCCAAAGTAGTTTTTCTTCTTCGTTATTCATATTTGTCTCTTATTCTATTGAGCTTTATATGTACGATGTTGGCGTTAAGTCCTTTTTATCACTATAAAATTCTTTAATATCGAGGAAACAGCCTGAAAATATTTCAATCAACACGAAACATCGCTAGTGTCGGAAAGTCAACGCGTTTATTAGAACTCCTCTGAATGAAACTGATATCCATCTCTTGGATTCCTCCTTTGATATATGTATTCATTCTCGCTCCTTTTGGAGTGACTATTTCGCATCGCTGTCATTAAT
Organism: Pantala flavescens; assembly: GCA_020796165.1. Classification (NCBI taxonomy): domain Eukaryota; kingdom Metazoa; phylum Arthropoda; class Insecta; order Odonata; family Libellulidae; genus Pantala; species Pantala flavescens. Next base: position 62,993,533 of record CM036879.1, on the reverse strand, counting down.
ATTTAATCTGGTGGGCGAGTCTTCCGCCATAAGACATCAGATTCGTATGCATTTAAATGGAAATAACTCAATTGTCCATAAATAGGCCATAAATATAGGTTTCGCCGATGATGTAATTGTCTTTGTATGGAAGCCGCAAATAAAATGAAGGATGACTCCGCATTAAATTCAGAAAGGGCCGTTAAAATAAAAGTCCGGCATGAAGAGCAGTTTTGAAGAAGATAAAAGTCCTCTTTCAAAAAAACCCGAAATTTACGGTTGAAAATTATATATGAAGATAATTAGGGGATATATTTCTCTCTAAATTGAAGAACTAACGTAATTCGAGCTCGAGATAAAATCAAATCGGATCTTATCTCTAAAATGTAATGTGGTTCGATCGTTTGTTAATTTCAAACATATAAATTCTCAGAAGATTTGTTTTTCGTTGCTATCAGTTCTACAGTTTCATGTATTTAGAACGAGAGGTTTATGATAAAGACTGCTCTCTGTGTTCTTCGTACGGTTAATGCAAGATTTCTTTTAATCTTCATCAGTGAATATCTGAAGTTATAACTGCTGCCTACCATGTGAAGGTTGGTGAATAAATTTTTACCATCCGGATGTTGCACCTTGATCCTTTATTTATTGCCCTATGCTTTGATAACATTTTGATGATTCGTTTTAAATCTTCGCTAACCCATTGAAGAGCAGTATTCATTCTCTTAAGAAACATTATGAATCATTCACTGTCTTCCATCGAATGGATCTTATTAAAACCCTTTTTTCATAAAGTGATGATTCTGAATTTGTGTACGATAATCGAGATGATTAAAACTTTATCTAATTTACAAAAGTAAACTATGATTTCATAGATTTTAGATTCTGTTGTATTATTCACGGTTTAGATCCTAGAAATGTCAATTAAAGTAATATTTCATCATTAAATGTCAAAAAGTTTCTTCTCATTCGATAGCTTCTTGCTAAACCAATACTTCGGTTTTCATTTCCTTTTTTGGTTTTCATTATTATTAATTGTCCTATAATTATGGGATGAATGATTTCAATACGCAATAATTTAGGTTGGGTGAATTACTCATCGCTAGATCATATGTAGCCATTAATTTTTGAGCTTGATTAAAATATTTGATGAACAAATAAAATGTGTTAAATGATTGCTTTGCAACATTGAACGGCATTTAGAGCTTATTTTACGATTTCTTGATACTACGTGTAAAATTATTTCTCATTATAACGATGGAGGTTATGCATCAGTACATTTTTATGCTCGAACTATCTTCATCAGTAATTAATCTGATATAATCAAGCTCAATTTCTCGGAATGGAGTCAGTAGATGGGCAAAGAACTTTAGTTAATTTCCACATCTATAACGGTATAGGATTTTATGAGCAATGACGTTAAATTTTGTATGAAACTAAAACGTCGAATGAAATGAAGTTGAAAATGAGATATAATACAAATCTACTACAGCAGTCACCGGCTGAAGTGCTCGCATCAACTCGAAACGGACGACTATTCCTCAGAATACATCTCGAAAATATATGTGCTCATTTGTCTTCACGATTTAATTTCGGCGCTCACAGGCACAGACTAATTCGCTCAAAGTGGAATGGTAAACATATAAACGCCACCAACTCCTTAAACCCTAACTTTTCCCATTCAATTATACACGCACGTGCGACTCGTGAGTAACTCAAGAACACTGAATATAGTTAATTCCATTCGTCGCTGTTTACATAATCTGCAATTTAAAGGAACCTCGGCCGCCTTTTTCGGACACTCCGGAAAAAAATCACGTCACTTGTTTGTTTAGAGTTTTATCAAACGCTTGGTAAGTGGAGAACTTTCTTCCTAGTTCCTCTCTGTAAATCTTGACAAAAAATTAATAACCTATGCTAAAATCCGAGCGTGAAAACACTTCGTAAACGGACCTCCCCTTCTTCTGTGTTCACCTTTCGTGAAATTTCGAAGCGATTGAAAATGTCACGTGATTTTATACCTCATATTGCCTTTTGATTGACGTAATATTTTCTGCATCTCCAGGAAGACTTTGATATTAAATGCCAATGGAAGAGATACGACAATTCCATTGAACATCGTTTTTCCACTTATCGCTACTATGACATGAGCTAATATTATAAAAATTTGCAGCTTAAACATAAAAAAGTGATTCCTACTTTTTCAGTAGTACTTATTTGCGTTACCTCAATCAATACAATTTTTGAAGTCACTTTAAAAGATTATTTAGTGGATCAAAATCACGTTTTATAACACTCACAATTCATCTGTTACTAGAACTGAAAACTCATTCCATTCCCCGATTTATCACTCATTTTTTTGCTAAACCTTTTACTCAGTACAGCATAACCCTCTTTGTTCCGCTATTACCTTCAGTTCAGCTTCGAATCCCTTTTGTCTTTCTATTTTGCCGAATTACTCTCTAAATAGAGATTTTTTTCTCGGAATTCCGAGGATTCCATCCACCCTCCGATGAATTACCTCCACTCGTATCCGCAATATCTTCATTTCGGACCTCGAAGTCCTTTTGCGGTTTCCCACAAAAACGATCTCTGGAATTGCGAAGGCATCCGAAGGAAAATGTGTTTATACATCGGAGCGACGAATCAATCAAAGGCTGTCATAATAACATATTTCACAAGTCAATGAGGATAGCGCCTCTGTTCTATAAACATCTCGGAAATACTTTGGCTTATTTCGAATAACCAAAGCGTCAATTATAAAGAGATCATCTTAAATATCCATTTTTCTACTACCATTCAATTTTCACAGCGCGACTGCTTTTCGATTAAAATATGAAAACTCGGCATTTTGACCCAAATCGATAGTTTTTTTTTTAACTTTGCAGCTGTTTGCGCTTTTCATTTCACAAAGGAGGCTTGCGTTAACACTTCCACTTTTGGGAAATTTTCCTCCGTATGGAATGTTTGGAGAGAGAATTTCCTTTGATTAGATCTTGAAACGCCATTGAATGTTTTTCCTCACGATTTCTAAATCTGACCATTCGAAATCTACCAGCAGATTGTTATTCTTCTGTATATTTTCGATTTCCAAAACGTGAAAATTTCTTTAAAATTAGAAGCTCTGATGGAGAATGAAATGTTTTGAAATCTTCCTCACGATCCTGTTGCTTTTTGTCTTCGAAGTCGTAGAGCACGTTTCACAAGTGTCAGTTGAATCGTCCTTTTTCCTAAGATTTTGAATAAATGCTTCTGACGTATTTACGAAGGAGCAACTCGTGCATTTCCGTGACATTGCTTTCTTGATATGCTCAGATATCCTCTCACTGTCTCTCTTTCTTTACGTTTTAAGAGCAACAGTCCCCTTAAATATACCTACACAAATCCCTGAGAGAAATATAGAAATATAGAAATAAATTTATATAATATATTTATATAAAATCGGTCCTGATTTGAAAGAATATATATTATAAAATTACATATTTTTACTTTATTCACCACAGAAATTTATATCTGTGTTCCAGTTATCACTTAATTAGGTAAAATTCATAGAATAGTTTAGCCTTTTACAATGTAAAAGATTCTGTTACTTAACTAATTAAATACTTCCGAAAATGAATTCGTGTTTGATATTCCAAAAGGAATTGTATAATAATACTATTTTATTATTCCATTACATGGGTTATCGAATTTAATATCAATAGACTTCTAAATCTTCTAGATCTTATTTTGTTCATGTTTATAATGAAAGTACTCTAAAAAAGAGTGTTTAAATAAGAAAAGAGTTTTCTGAATGAATAAGTCAACTGGATTATGGAGTTGGTGAATTCTTCGAAATATACAGATCAGTGGACCTATGAAATATGAGTCCATTGATCTGAATTCACTTATAATAACCTGATCTGATCAAACTAATGACCAACCTTTAAACCATAGTTGTTAACAAACTAATTTAAATGTTTTCATAGATTATTTCACAATAATTTCAATGTTAATTATAATACTAAAGGGAATAATGTTTTCCTTTAGTTTAATTTCCTAGATGAAATAAATAATTTGTTCGGATTATAATATTTCGGATGTTATGTTTTTATAGCTGCCATTTATTCTTTGATCCAAGCATCCAATTACTTTATATAACGGTGATTCACTTGATCATCTCTTAATAAAAATTGTGCCTCTCTATATAATGAACTGAATTCAAATTCTACAACAGAACAGCTTATTTCGAATTTTAATCTTAATTCTTTTTAGATGGAAAATAAGCACTTGCTTATATTTAGGAACATATGTAGATGATACAAGCCAAGAAGGAGCGGAATAGCATTATTAGTATAAACAGCATTTGCTTATAAGAGTCCTTTCTCTACTTAATATTCTTTAAACAACCGCATTCGACGCTTTCCATATCATCTCCTTTCTCCATTTTCCTTCAATGATCACGTCCTTCATTTCGCTAATCGCCCATCAAGTGCTGCCGAAAAAGTTGCCTAATCCCGTTATTGTATATTTCTCTATTGATGTACCCCTCGAGAAGGCTGCGTGTTGCCATAGAATGAGAAGCGTTCCAACTGGATTTAGGTTTGTTTCGTGTCTCTTCTAGATTAGAAAAATTCCATCAACGAAATAGACTTGAATATTTTGCCCTGCACGCGGTCAATGACTTTTATGAATGGAATTCTTCAATTTTTCCAAGACGACGAGATGTGATGCATTGGGCGCGAAAATTTTGTTTCCCTAAAATTATTTTATTTTCATAACCTATGTTAAAATTGCTTGTAAAACATGTAAATATCTATACCCTCATTAAATTTGCGGAACTTCTCAATGATTTAATTTGTTATACTTTGAAGAGAATAATGTTTTTGGTCTGTCTCGATTGCGTACGATAGTGTCTTTTAAGCCTTATTATTTTCAATGATGTTTCAATTGCTTGTATATAAGAATACATTTAGTTATGTGAATATTGGTATTTATTTAGTTCTATTCCATTCTCTCTCTTATTGTCTGAGACAAGTATCTAAGTATACTAAGTAGTAAAGAGATCAAGTATCTGATCAGAGGAATTACGAACTGGACTTTAGTAGAATATTTTAGCACATAATATATTAGCTCAGTGAGAAAGCTATGTCATAATCCTTATATTTTTCAGTCTATTCTATTCCCATTCCTATACTTTTAGTACTTGCTGAAGAGCAGAGGATAGAGAAGAACGCTCCATATCCATTCCATTCTTCGGATCTCTCTACCTTCCGCAAAGTGCCCTCTGTTTAATACCACTCAAGATGTTTGTTTTCATCCACTTTTAATTAGATAACCGTGTTAATGTCCTTTATCCTCTTCGAGACTTCAGCAGTTCCTGCGAATTCGATGTTGGCTTCATTATCTCTTGTGCTCTTCATTCGAACTTTGTGAAGTGAATTACAAGAATTCGTTTGCTACAGTTCGTTTCAAAAATAAACATAAAGTTGAAAAACTTTGGAAATTGTTATTTCAGCCGTACCATGCCAAATATAGTCAATTTATCAGTGGAATACGTTTTTCTTGTTTAAGTTTCAAATATACTATCAGTCTGACAAATTGAGGGAAGGGTATAAATATAACTTGCGAAAAATAGGATATCCTGTTGATAAAACATGGGATCGACGTCTTCACTAAAATCGGAATGATTTTGATCAAAGGAAAATGGGTCCAAAGTAATAACCTAATGTTTCATCAAAATGGATACAATTTTATTACACCGAGAAAAATGTAGTGAATTACAAAATCCTTGTAAATATATGAATTTCAAAATATACGGGTAAAGGTAAGTCAGAATATTGATAATAATATCAAGTAATTTTAAAAGTGAAAAATTATTTTTTTAAATAAATAAGAATATTCGACGTTAGAGTTCATTATTCTAAGCATATAAAATAAATTAAAATATATGGGATCGTAAACATATGAAAGTCGATTTATGTTTTTTATTATTATTATATTACAGTACTTGGTACTTTCGTTTTCGTTACTATTTATAAGTAATCGTGGACTTTATTTCCCGATAGTTTTAGATTAAAATACCGTTTAGAGTATAACTTCTTTTTTCAGAAAAGTTAAAGCAGAAGTTTTCTCTAAAATTTGAAGAATAAGCGATAGGCCTTGGAAAGTATTTAGAAAGCATTCAAAGTTAACTTTTTCGCAATTCCTCGATAGTTTTCTAAATTTTAAAATCAACTTTGACGCTTTTCTCTCATTCAAAAGAATTCAAAGATATTATTCTTATTTTCCCTTTGAAAATAGGAAGCAACAAGTTGTTAAATGTAGTTTGACCGATGGTACGGAATAGACCGATGGTTTCCTTGTAAACAACTCTTAATGAATCCCTAAATAAAAAAATGATTGATTTCAAAGGCTCTTTAAAATCTTTGAACTTTATTGAAAGCGATACGTGCGATTGACTGCCGAAGAAGCGAACTTTAGTGAGAACCACTGGTTCTCACAAAAGCAAACAAAACGAACTTGTGGATTTTTTTAAATGCATTACGAATAACGTTCAATCTCCCACATTTTAAAGATGTTATCATCCTAATCGTATGAAATAGCATTCAATTTCCGCTATTGGAAGAATCCGTTTACTTTAATGAGTAAAACATATAACTTTCTATACTTTTTCCCTTTTTATGTTCGGTAAGTCCAACATAGTGTAGTCCGAATCAACTTAGTAAGATAAGTAAGTTTCTAGCTTAATTTTCTTTACCTACCCGTTTTTGCTGCTAGAATATATTTTACTGATGGGAAAACATTTTTCTAAAATACTGAGATTAAGATCTGAATGATATCCCCCTTTCTTTCTTTGTCTTGCTTTCTCATTATACACGACCACAGTAAATCTTCCAATAACTTATTCCTCAATATTTGCAAAGGGTTTAATGGGAAAAAATCGCTCTAAATTGAAGTCATAGCTTATTATGCTATATTACAATGTCAGGTTGAAGCTGAAATTGTTACTATATTTTCTGATGAACTAAAAGGATTAAAGCACAACTAATCGAGACAATTGCCGCTTACTTCTTTTGTTAATTAAATATTGATTCGCGTGAATTTTCAAGAATTACCTAAATTTTTCACTTATCACATAGCCGTGATATGTTTCGATAGTATTTTTGAGAAGCATCATCGATGTCCTAACCTTTTAACGAATATTTGATAAAAGGCGATTCGCAGTAGCGAATCATCATTCCAACACACAATTTTTAATCCTCCAATTGTATTTCGCTGATATTTGTACGAAACGGGAGCATTCAAAATTATGCGTCCAATTCATTCGACACTAATCGAGCGCATTAAACTCTGTCTTTCCTCATTAGGTTTGATTTTCGACGTCGCAAATCGCATCAGCATGTGTTTTTACGCCGATGCAATTAATTCCTTTTTGTTCCTCCAATTACATCTGACAGTAGTTGCAAAAGCGTCGACGCGTTTCATTCAATGGACCGTGAGTTCCATTATTGTGACGCTCCTGCGGTCACCATATGTTCGATTGTGGTTGACCACGATTTATTGGAGTGAACATCAGGTCTGAACGTGTTCGATTGCACGCCCAACGTGACGAAATTATCACACGGAACTTTAATCAGTCACACCCGAGCATTCTCCCTTTTCATAGGTGTAAAGAATCGAGTGCATTTTCAAATTCATCGGTCCGTGATATTTCCCAGACTGGAATCCTGTCGAAGGACGGGAGCATGTCTTCAAAATGGATGCAAATACCAGTGTAAGAGGAGTCATAAATGGTTGAATCGTTACCACAGAATCAAAAAGTATAAGATTCTCTATATCATGATGAAGCCCTCCCCAAGTTGCTTCTGAAACATAGACAAACACTAATTTCTAACTTTGTTGTATTTACGCAAGTATGTGTATATAAATTAAGAAGTACAGTATAGTCAATGTACAAAGTGAGTCAAAATAGAACGTTACGAAAATGATTACCGATACCCGATGCGTTGCAATATATCAATTGTTATTGCTTCTAGAAACGACTGAATGAACAATTCAAGTGCTACGTATTCTATCGAGAGGATTGTAACAACAGCCCTTTTCTTTCATTTGCAGAATACGATGGATATGAACAGCATCATCATTCCGGCTCACACGGTGTCAAAACGTCCAAATCCTCTTCCCGTTCTTCCTTCTTCTCCACCACAGACCTCCACAACCCATCCATCAAACTTCCTGATCCTTACGAGGAGTCCTTCTCCAGTTCACGTACCTTCCGGAAGAACGGTACCTACACCAGGACGAGCGAAATAGATGTGAGTAGAGAGATCGGAGGTCACGTCAACTCCTCCTTCTTCAGCTCCGTGACGCCCGACTTCGAATCCGAGGACTTCTGGAAAGAGCACCACGGAGGAAGGCCGAGGAACACCTCGCACCACACCTCCTGGGTGTCACCAGACGGAAGGACCAGGAACGCAAGTAGGACGCATACAACGTCATGGTCTTCACCAGATGGAACGAGAAATCACACCGTCCATTCTTCTTCTTCTTCCTTTTCCACATTCTCCACTTCTTTTGGAGAAGCCTCAGGAGGTATATGTTCAAATGCAGCTTTAGTTGTCATTTATTAGAAAATAGTAGTTTAAGAGCTGCCAATTGGGTTTGCACTTATGTAAATTTAGTTAAAAATCATAGCAGTTGAGACTTATTTAACTTTTTGAATAAGTTAACACGTTAATAACTTCACGTATTTTAATAAATAGTTAATAAATTAACACACTCATTTTAATTCTTCAATTAATTATTAAATGACACCGCTCTTCAGCATAATTAAAACAATTATTATATCAAAATTCTAGAAATCAAGATTTCCCGTAAAAAAATGTGTATAAATTCTATGGATATAAGAGACAATAAAAATAACACTCAGTCAATAATAAATTATTGTGAAATAAATTATTTTTAACGAACAAAAAACAACACGGAAGTTCTCTCTAATTTTTTAAGTTATGCATCAGAAATATAGATAGCGGAGCGTGGTTTCGATCCACGGACCTCAGGGTTATGTACCCTGCCACTGCTCCGGCGCTATTATTGTTTCCTTATCAATGTCTTTGCATATAATGTTAGGCATCAGTTGTGCTTATAAAAGAGATGCTTATTTATTCACTGATTTTCAGGAAACGCACCATCAATATTTATGATTCTTTCCGAATATATTTAAACTGTATAAAATTTACAAATCTGCACTTGAGGAATTCTGTATTACGCGAACGATGATTCCGTCCAAAACATCTATTATGATACATTGGTTGCGTCAACCACCGCTACTTATCAATTTGTATGATTTTTTAATTAAGACTTTATTAACTTCTAATCTGGTGCGTGGATGATTCGTGAATGAAGAGAGATAAATAAACAGATGACAAGTTAGTGATCGCAGAATCAAATTCACAGAGAACAACTCATTATAACTAAAAAGGAATAACTCCGGATAAACGGAAGAGGAAGCAACTAAGTTGGCAGATGATTTAATTAGGAGTGAGTGAATTACGACAGATTAACATTATCCCATATCGAAAGATCCATTTTATCGCTTTGGAAATTAAAACCTACTTTTGATTTGATGCCGCATCAAACCGGTTTCTTTGTCCGCGGGACTATTTCGAATTTATTTGCATAATTTTTCGGCGAAGCAAATCACCTGGTTCGCATTCGGACCACCACTTAGAATGAAAAATCGCTCGGCCATAATTCTTAAAATACAATTACTATAATGCGGCTGGAGAAAGATCGGCGGCTAAAGAGCTACCGACTGAAAACTGTGGAATTATCCTCGCTCACGAATCTCCGTTTAATGAAAGGTGATAATACAGGAAGAAACACGGAGGGACTTATAAGTTCCTCTTTTGAGAGGACTACATTGTTATTTCTAGGATTTTCCATATTAATTGAATCGCTTTCATACTTCATAAGGTCTCTATGGATTAAATTCACTCTTAAAGTTTGAATTTAACAATGGAGTTTTAAATTTAAGATGATGGAACATAATTTGAGAGGAAATATGTATGTTAGTTTTATAATATTGTGTGAAATAATGTTGTCATTGAGTTAATTTATTCGCTGTCGTGTGTACTTATAGAGCCTAAGGCGTAAGAGCTTTAATACTAAATTACTAAATGTTAGCCCCCTTCACTCTGTAAAATCAACATAAATCTATTATAAGTCTACACTTTATGCAAAGTCAAATATCTAAATGATAATATGTCCGATATAAATATTCATTTTACGTGGTATGTAATCTCAACAGCGATTGATTAACACTTCAGCCGAGTTCTTTTTTGTTAGCATTCCGTAAATATTCAGCTCAATCTTTACTCGGGGATGGACATTTTACATCATTCCCAGATATCATTTCATACATCACTAATATTCATTCAACTCATAGATTGGTTATTATGCATACAATTTGAAGTGGTGAGGTACTAAAATTGATGAAACGATGATGAAGGCCCTTCGTCTAAATCTCTATCGATATCGTTAGAGCTTATTATTTCAGCGAATCGCAATAATCGACTTTTTCCAACAGGAAGGGGAGAATCGTCCAAGGAAATCCTGATAAGCCGCGAGTTCTCCAAAGGCTCAGGAAGGGAGTCGTCCTCGAGGGAATTCTCAAGAGAGTCGACAAGGGAATCTAAGGTCGAATCCGACGAAAGCGTCGGCTACTCCACCGAAAGCCTCTTCCCTTCCATCTTCAACCTCGCGGCCAGCGCCGAGATAACGTGCAACGCCACATGCGGCCTCCGCGGGCCGGAGTCATACTGCAAAGCGTCGGAGCACGCGAGCCGTGCACCGCAGTGCGGTGTGTGCGACGCCAGGTCTTCGGATGCATCGAGGAGACACCCGATCTCCAATGCCGTGGATGGATCGAACAGATGGTGGCAGAGCCCTACGTTGGAGAAAGGGGGGATTTACGAGTGGGTCACCATCACGCTGGATCTCAAGCAGGTTGGTCCGCTTCTGCATTACAAGCAGCGCCTATAAATAGCCGTCGTGATAAGCGAATGCCGTTTAGATCGAACCCCGGGGGTGAATTATGAATACAACAGTCCCTAAGCGATGCATCGCACGCCACCTGAAACGGAGCTTCTTAAGTGCATTTTTCAGAATAATAGATATCCTATAAAAAGAGGAATCCAGTATACTACCGTTTCGTCATAATGAATCTTTTATTTCTTATGACTAGTTCGATCTTAAGATAATCAAGTGTACGAAGATGTACTGTAATGTTTTATAAGTTTGATATTTTTTGTTAAATATTTTGTCCGCATCAAGAGAATAGAAAAACTTGAATTTGTTTATTCCATTTATCAGAAATCGTTCATTTCTTCACCTGATTTACAATACTAATCAATATGAAAATTGAAAATATGCGATAATATTAGAGTTGCGGATAATTAGAGGAAATTTTTAGCATAAATTAGCATTTACCCATCAAAGTATATTTAATTTATTTCTAATTTTTCATCGAGCGAATGAAATCGTTTTAGTATTTAAAATCACCATTACTTTCATTAAGTGAAAATTCTTAACTTCGGAAAATTGCAAATTTTTACAAAAATAAAATTTTCTTAAATTCTTCATTAGTTTATTCTTCTGAGTCATGGCATTTAATGTTTGAGAGAATTTTATGTTATTATCTTTCACCTGAATATCCACAAAAGTTGTTGAACAGAATTGAATGAATATAATTTAGTTACAGAGTTTATAAAACGCTTTTCAGATCTATGTGTAAATAGTGTTTTATTTTGTCTGTAATTTTTCAATTTCAAGAATTAATTAAAATTCTTAGTAACAGTTTGAAATTTAATGGTATTCCCGAAACTGTTCCACGAGCGAGAATTCAATTCGCATGTCATCTTTTTCAGCTGATTCCCATGAAAATTAACTTAGACCACCTTAAGGATGTACGGATTCCGTTTAAACCTTATTTCCAAGAGCGTATTTCTTGCTGCAACGGTGAGCGGCCACGCGAAATTGCGAATAGTACTGCAATAAATAAAGTACTGCAATTAGCATAATCAAATGAACAATCGTGGAGCAGACGGCATAGGTTCCTTGCATTTGCCTTGGGCCGCATTCATATTTCGCGTCCGCTATTAAAATTTTACGAAGTCTAGAGATCTTAAATTTAGACTTCTTTGGATAACGTTAAACGAACCCTTACAGGGAACTGAGAGATTCTGCCCATATAATGTAGGTTTCCCTCCTTCTTTGCAGCTTCAGAAAAAGAGGAGTGAATTGTGTTGAGCAGACGATATAAGCGAGATGCTGGTGGCTATTGTGTTCGACCTTCGTTCGCGTAGCGAGGAACATATTTAGATATGAATAAGATTAAGGAACTTTAAATAAGATTATTACTGAACTCACTGCTGAAAATTATTGTCTTACGCGCGATTTCTAGAATTAAAATAATTAAATATTTATTACGAGAGGCAGTATTTCACTTGGTCCTGGATTTTTATGCTTCCCTTTTATGCTTGGTATTTATCGAACCACAATCGACGTTTGTAGTAAGATATTAATGTGACGTTTTTACTGTGGAAAAATAGTAAAAATGTTATAATGTAATGTTAGTAAATATTTTATGGGAGTATTATTTCTTCAATATGTCATCAGATAATCACTATCATAGGAAAGATGACTAGAAATCTTACTTTCAAAAATTTCAAGCAAAGTATTGTATACAATAAATTAATTTTGTTAATGATAAATATATACGTAAGTAAGGAACTGAGTCGTGACTGGGAATTGTAGTGTCGCTATTTTCCAATTTTGTTTAACCGTTTTGACGACTACTCGTGCAAATATGGTGAATAACTTCCGTGATCCTAATCATGTTCATATTTGTAGCGATTACAGAAAATTAAGGATGAAATTAATTATGGAACGATGTTAAAGTTTAAATCGGAATATTTTTAACATTTCTTTTGATAGATACAAAGAGGAATGCATGTGAAGTTTTATCGTGAATTCTGATTTTCGAAATAGAAGGAACCTTAAAATTGAATGAATAATTCAACTTTAATAGAAAAATCAAAAGCCATTGTTCATTATCAAATAAATATTCTTTAAATAATTTAAGTTGGAATAATCTCAGAAATAAATACGATGATTTTCCTACACTTTCTTCGGCATCAGCATAGAAAGCCCATCGGATTCAGCATCTAACACTCCAATCTACGGTGTCTTTTCCGAAACGTGATTGAGTACAACGACCCCAAGGATATATCTTCATCCGTAGGCAAACGTATGCTGCATCTTTCCTTTCATTTCATCCGTGCCTCCGCATGATATTCCCAAAAAATAGAGCAGTGGAACACCTACAGAGACCTCTATCCCATTGACGGTCTCTTGTTTACGTTTCGTGGGAGTACATCCCACTGCGACCGTTTTTTGTTTTCCATTCGTTTGTTTGATGGCGCCGTCCTCCCACTCAAGAGGGCTTCAGAGGTGGAAGTGAGAGGGAACTGTATCCCACGTTTGACCGCGTGGCCTATTGCACCCACGCTTTTATTCCCGGTGTCCATCGAGAGGTCGATGCCATTCGGAGACCACACCTCGAGAGCTTTTTATTCCATCAACTGCGGCGACGCTATTCTCAGAAGAGGACCTCTTTTTTCCTCGGAGTTTTTAAAAGCTTTCGAGATGCTCTGGGGCGATAGCATTGAGGTCGTATGGAAGAACGTCGGTTTGTCCGTGAATGGGAGCTGAATTCCCTTGCCTCGTGGTGCTTATACGATGCACTTGACGGCGATAAAGTGGTGAAAAGGTACTGCGCATATACTTATGAGTGCTTTTTCTAAGGAGGTTCTAGCTCGGCATTGGTACACGTAAAGGCGTTTATATGCTAGACATTTTGACAATAAGAAGCATTTGTCACATGCAGACATTTCCAGCAAATGGGAGGATATTGTGTAGAATTCATAACATCATTATCATAGAAAATCAAAGGAAAGAAATTGTACAATATTATTAAATTTGGTAGGATAATCACTCCCTTTGAAATGCTGTTTTAAACAGTTAAGTGCCGTATACGCTAAATGTAAATAAATTTTGCCTCTCAATGAAATCCCTTGATAAAATTTACCAATAAGGCCTTTACTTAATAGGATTCCGTCATACAAGTTAAATAAAAGTTAGAGAAGGAAAAAATACATTTAAATTATCCGCATTTGTTTATATGTAGGAGAATAATGTCAATAAGTATCATATTTTATTTGAAAATTTGAGAAAACCCTCAATACAGTTGTGAAAAATGTTTATCTTAACTTGAGATGACTTTTTTTTAATTAATAATTATTACTTATTTTATTTACTTTATTAAGAAATTTTTTTTTAATTAAAAATTATAATAGATAAGATATAATTCAATTTTCAATTCTTATACCTTGAATATATACACTATAATTATTATTCTACTCATCGATCATTCATTATGAACTCTTGAACGATAGATTCATTTCCTTTGCCCTTTAAATATGCTCCCGAAATTTGATTATAAACTTGAGTGAAGAATTTAAGTATTATTGTTTCTTATTTTCTGGATTGCACAACTATGAAATTAAGTGACTACATCTATATATATATATATATATATCAATGGACTGGTTTAAGCTCATCATTAAAATAATATGTTATTCCAAGAATCACAAAATGGTTATAATTCGTGGTGGAATGTCATCCTCAAATGAATGATTAGTTCGAAACTGTGACGCCATTGATGATGTCCGTCATCGCGATTTGATGAATCATCCTCCGCTATTTGTGCATCGTCTGAGAGATGTTTATCTCCATCTAAACAAACCGCGATTCGAACAAAGGCATCGGAGACTTCATCAATTATACCTTTTGATTGAAAGATGAAATCTCGTGGGGCCTTTGAAATTCGAGGAACTTGAAGAGAAAGTTGAGCTAGAACTCGTAGCAAACATCCCACTCTGTCTCTTTTGTTATATTCAACACTGAAGATGAACATCTTATACGATTATGAATGAATTTCAGACTTTGATTTCTATTAGAGCTGAAAATCGAATTCGTGTAGAAATGCAAAGAAATATATATAATTTAACGAATGTATCATCATGAATTTCTAATTTTTTTGTTGGATTTACCATGGGATTTTTAAGCTTCATGATAAAATAAATGAGTTTTTCATACCTTGGATATTGATGTTTCTGAAATTGCTTTTCTCGTAGGTGGTTCACGAAGCTTGGAATTGCCTAAATAGTGTAATCATTTACGACATACGAAACAAATGACATGTTCTTATCTATTTAAACTCTTCCTACATTCATAAAAAATACTAATCTTGGCAAAACTTAAAATATATTATTTCAGGCATATTTCATGTTATTTCTTTACTCAGCTTGGAAACATGCTTTCGTATTCTGCGCCAAGTTATAGTTTCTTCATAGGTTAAGCGACAGACTAATTAGCTATTCAAATTCCGAAGTGAAAACAGAGTACTACGTGAAATAGGCCTGGTTTGGAACACACCACGTTAATAAAACATTCGATAGAAGGTGAGCTGTATATCCGTCAGAATTTATCGTTTGTACTTCAACGCACTTCTACAGATGGTAAACTAAGGGGATCCAAAGCAATACTATACGAAATTGAAATCCCCGGATACACTTTCGCGTAGGTCAGCCATTTTTGTCCCCAAAGAAAAAATTGAAATTCGTACGGCGTATTTGTAAGCGCGCCGTGTTCCCTTAAATATACACGACCCTCGACGAAAACAATAACACGAAACGTGCGAAAGAGTAATAAAACGAGGAAACGCTCTTTTGTTATTCAGAGAGGGCACCGCTCATCTCCTGTATCAGAATAAAAAGGGCGTTCAATCTTGAACGTTAATGTGAATCTTTTAGCCATTTCGCGTTTCCAGTTCAGTAGAGCAAAGCCTATAAACAAATAGGAGAATGTTTTTTGGTGTTTTCGTCGCCATGGAAGCGATTCGTGTAGGCTGTTCTCCTGTAAGCAATCATTTTCCCGAGAGTGCACACTCCGTACTTATTCAGCTTTGGAATACATAAGAAATCTCCTCGGACTCTCTTTTCCTATCATTTTGTTGAATTAGCCGATCTGGTTATCTCTATGGGTTATAGGTTTCGTTACTTTTAAATTGTGGAATATGGGAAAAGTGACTTCAGCGTTAATTGGAGATCTCATCTTCTAATCGTTATCTGTTTGTGACATCCGCTGATTCCACACAAATTCCGACCATTCACTCGTTATTTGTGTGAAATATTCTTAAATGAGTCATAAATAATGACACATATTCTTATTTTATAATGATATTCGTAGTATACGATAAATGACTATACTTACGATGCGGATGAGGAAATTGCATTTACCATTGATAGATAGTATTAAGTGCATCTCGGCAAAAAAAGTACTAGATGTAATGCTGAGGTAAGTTTATTTATGGATGATTCATGTTCCAAACTCCTAGAAATTATTTGAACAATATAGCGAAATAGAAATGTGAAAATGTAAACGTTCGTGAGTGGGTTTTTGAGAGGATAATCTTTGGTGGTTATTGAAGAAAGAACCTACATTGTGTGGGGAAACAAAGCGAGTCATTTTCATTTCTTTTGAGATATCCGATCCTTCTGGGTTTTCTTTTCTTCTTACGTTCTACTCTTAATTGGAAAGGTGGTTCTCTCAATCCACGTGGCGGCATCTATTCTTGCAGGAGTCGAGCCAAGAAGAGCCGAACATTTCCCAACAAATGATTCCATCCAATTCTAGTTACTTCCGACTTTTCCTGTTGTAGAGCGGAAATCCGTAAAAGGTAGAAAAGCAAGATAAATGCGCCGCGAAGGGAACAAACAGACAAAAGCGGTCATGCGTCACCGTTCTTCACCCAATTCATCGAGGCACGTACCGGGCCCCGCCCCATGCGTGTCGTGGGCATCCTCGACGCACACTCTTCCTCTCCGCGTGATCCATGCGTGGGAGTTCGAAAAACCTAAAGAGAGGAAGGACAGTGATATAGGGAGGCTCAAAAAATGATCCTCAGGTTGTGTAAATAAAGTGTGAAATTGAGAGTTGCAGGTTTTGAAGAAAGAATTTCGGATTATCGATTATTTCGTAAAAAGATTGATTGATTAATTAAGAGAATAGTTGTTTTAAAATGTAACAGTGGATTTCTCGTGCCGAGGGTAGGTTTCCTCCAAAGTAAAGATATAGATCCTCTACTAAAGGATCATTAACTGAGGAAGTGTTTTAGAATTTTAGTTTTAGGAAATGGAAAACATATTTACATATGATTGGGAAGAAATAAAAGATACAGATGTATAGGTGAAATTACATTGGCGTGGAAATAAATTAGAATAAGTGAGTATAAACAGAAATTAAGTGTGATCAGAAGGATAGACAGATGTAGAACGAAATTGGACAACCTGTTACCCATCTTTAATTAACACGATTAATTTTTTTATTGAAAGAGGGAAGCTATATACATATTGGATGTGAGAAAGTAAAGAGTCAAGTGCATAGAAAATGGAGGAGGCTGGTTTGAGACGGTGGAAAATATTAAACGAGAGAAAGTGAAAGAGAATCTCTCCGGGAGGGCCGTTGGGTGAGGGGGCGAACCGGTGTGAGGGTGTGTTCCGCTGGTCCATCTAGGTGTGTCCGGATGAAGGACGATCGAAATGTGGGAAGGGAAAGGTGGAGATTGATTGGGAGTGGGTGAAAATAGAGTGAGACACGTGTATGTCCGAAACATGGGATGGGTGTGGTGATATTGATTGAAAAGGGCGCTTTTTCGCTGAATAATAATGGCCGAAAGGATAGATTTGAATGGAAGAAGTGCTTTGATAGTGGAGGATGTTGGCAACGATTCAAAGAGAAGACACGGGAAATATGGCTTTGGGATTGGAGACGATGTAACGCTTTACGAAATGCGACAGCTTTCTGGACTCGGGTTTCATGCTGCCCTCTACAGTCTATGAGCCTTCAATGATGCTGGAGACGGTTTTGCTTCAGTTGACACTTGACAATAAAATGTTGGATGTGCTACGCGAAGAGTCCTGTTAAACTGATATTTTAATTGGTTTCATTATTAAAATTATTATCCTATGTTTCAGTATCTGTGCTGATTTTTTTTAAATTTCAAGACGAAATAGTAATGCTCAAAGGAAGGACCATATACTCGTAACTATGAACTCGCAATATAGACCTCAAATCTAAGTGTCTATGGACAATTCTCCTTCCTATTTTCATTACTTGAAACGCTTGATCCAAAAACTTAAAAACCAAAATTTCAGTTTCAGCAATAATAAATTGAATAGAGTAATTATTTAAGTCGATCACTTAGTTTGCTTCTTTAAACATATATGATAATCACGTGGATAATCTCGGCCGAGAACAGTTCTGAATTTTCGAATAATTTTAGATCCAACGTCTGATGCGACTGAAAAAGATGCATGGTGAACTATTCAACTCTAAAGCACTCAATCTAATCACTGTAATTAAGACGTCATAGTTCGTAATGATATTTAATCATATAATAATTGAGCTTCAGGTTTGACTATGAGATTTGATATATGCATTTAAATGGAAGTCTTCATTAAATTATTCTTATTCATCTATATAAATCAAAGTAGCAACTTTACTTAGAATCGAGTAATTTACAATTCAAAAGACTAATCTACGCGATTATCTATTAAATATTATTATTATCTAAAGATTAACCATCCTCTTAAACAATTGCAACTTTTAAAGTCTGAACAGTGGAGCAATGAAAAGAGCTATTTACGAAAGGACTTCGATTTCCAGGAGGCGCCTGGAACTTCGCCTGGCCAAGAATAATACTCATATTTGAAGTTTCTCGGCTTCACTAACTCGTATGCGACACGCAGCACGAATGGTGTGATGTCGTGCTGCGAAGATCCCTTCAAATGATACTCTAGAGTTTCCCGTTAGCGAATCTCAACAGCGAGATCGCTGTAAAATGTTTTCCACCAACGAAATAGGATGCATCTAAATGCAAAATGCTGTTTGTCCGGCAATTGCATTTCGTGTTCGACTCAAGCCATTATCTCTCCTGCTTCTCCCCGACAAATACGGTTTCGGGAGCGAATGTTAGAAAAAGAACGACGGAACCGCGCATTCTGGAAACGATTCGTTTTCACAGATAAAATTACTCTTCTTTCTCAGCAATACACATTATTGAAGCGCAGTGAATTTTAATAAAACAGTATACATTTAATTTAAACGTAAATGGTTATTTTTTATTTACCTAAGTTTACACTATTTCGGTGAAAATAGAATAAAACAGCATTGAATTTCGCCGAAATAGGACTACCATCTCTAATGATGGAGTCTAATTTGATTTTTATTAAAGAGGGACATTATTCATTTTAGAAAATCCTGAACAAAAATATTGTGTGATAAATGTAAATAAGATAATTATAATTATAGATTCTCTCCTGTAGCTCATGATAGAAACATTATTTGCTAAGGTGTTTCTGATGAACAAAAAAATGAACTTTCAGTGTATTAATATTTCCCTGTGGATAAACAATGATACAATTTTTAGGATACTATTTTTAGATTACCTGGTTAGTGTTACAAGAAAATTATATAGCTTTACGTATTTCTATTTCTATTGATTTATAAATATTGTATTTTTAAATATATCCAGGATATCCGATAAACTTAAGCATGTAAAAACACGATCCTACCGGCTTCCCCACGTATGACTCCACGATTTGAATTCGAAACATAAATAATACGATATGCACGTATATATCGGACTATGCCGACGTATTTTACGTCAGTATGTTAATGTAGAGGATCTTCGGTCGTGGAAGAAAGTGTCGCGACACGAGTGAAATTTGTATTGTCTCATTCCTCAGAATACGCGATACTCATGTTTAATAAAGCCATGTTTCAACGTGAGCACTTATGAAAATCGATAATCCTTAACGTGCACATCGTCTGGGAACACCATTTACGAGGGAACTTAAAATTCCGGTGCTACAATTCTTCGCTTCAGCGAGAAAATCTCTGAATCGTAACGGCGAATAAAAAATCCTTTTATATCTAAGATCCCAACGATTGTAATATTCCTAATCGATTCTACCAGAAAAAGGTCACATCTAAAACGCAAAATCGTTCCAAATCCACCACTTCGTCTCATCGACGGGCGTTGAAATTCCCGGAGGAATGAATGACGCAGAGGGACTATTCCTATTCAGAGCACAGAGTGCGTTCGACATCGCCATGGAGGTGCATGAATATGCGTGGGACAACTCCCGTGTTTTCTTACGTAAGGAATTACAACCATTTTGTGGCACCAAGGTGAGATCTGAATGGGGAGATGATCCCGGTGGGTGGTAATGAATAAATTCATGCGTCAACAAGGTTGGGCTCTTAACCTTCGCCCGCTTCCAATGCCAAGGAGTCACGATCCTATTATATTATTCAGAGGAGGAAATAGACTGAAATCAGAAAACGTTTTCTCAAATTCATCCCTAGATGAACTAGGAGTGGTTTAAAGCTTTTTTCGCTGCTTTTTATCACAAGATGGTGCTATTTTTAGCGCCGAATTCTCCTAAACGCTTCAAATAAATGTTTGAGGAACAAAAAGCTTCATTAATTTTAATAATTTCGATGGAGCGGCGATTCACTTGTAGTATTCCATAGCAGGTGAAAATTACCACTTTTCTTAACGAAACTGGTAATTTATTCAAAATATCTTCGCTAAAATACTACATAAACTCCCTACAATAAACACGACAAGTTTCGACACATAAGCGTCATAATCAAGTCTAATAATTATATTTTTTTCACGTTTCATTAATTGATGAATTTATAAGAATATATTATGAAAATGCAATCATATTTTATGTATTCATTGCAAGCTTATGCATAAGATCTCTTGGCCTGTGTCTTTTAGTCATCGCCACATGAAGCTCAAGTAGTCTTTATTCATAAAAATGCATTTGTCATCTAATTCTACATTTGAAATGTAAAATTCAACATTGATCTGTTTATCTTAATCTGTTATTTATGGAAATTTTACTCAACTGTAAACGTGCTTCTTTTTTCACGTTGAATGTAACAACCAATCTCAAATAATTTATTTGTGTGTTTAAATTTATCCCTAATAACTTTTTATGTTTAAATTATCAATTATTGTTATATTTGCGTTAAATTGTATATTCGAAGCATTTAAACTATTCTGGGAAAAGTAAGGGCACAACCTCAATCCCAGTGGAAAACGTTTTTAAGAGTATTTCAAAGGTTCCTTCGGGCTGAAAGCACCGCCTTAAAGGTTATTCCGTCTGTCACTTTCATAGAGAATAATCGTCTCCGGCAATTTACAGTCACGAGTGCATAGCGTAACACACAGAAACTCCACAACCCCACTTTTCCCTTTATTCTAAAATCATCCCGATCACTCCCAGCGAAGGTTGCTCGGATAAAAAACAGAGGGTTATTCCGACGGCAACATTATCCCATTTGCATCCAAACTCCCATTATCGGTGGGCGGCACGAATCGATGCAAATGGGGCGATTATAAAACTTTCCGGCGGACGCATCGTAGAAGCGGAGTCGGATGAATACAATCGGCAGTGGGTGGCAGAGGAGGCATGATTCCCTCGCGGCTGTTATTATCGACTCGTTATCCACGGACATCGCGGAACACGGAAGCAGTTCACTGCACTAGAAGTTCCCTTCCAACTGTGCCTCCCGCGCTCTTATGAACTACCTTCTCCTGTCCTTTTCATTATTTTAGATGGATGCCCCCTTTCTTCCGCTTCCAACGTCGGAAGAGTTACTACCCTTTTAACTTATAATTCTATCGTTTTTTCACCACACTATGACATTTTCCAACAAACAGCATTCATTCCTTACGAATTATTATTATTGTAGAAGTTCTAATTAACCAAAACAGGCGTTAAAATTCATTTTTATCCAAATAAATGGCTAATTACTATAAAATTGTATCTAAAACTTCTATAGATTTATTTAAAAAGGCTAATTCCAACTTAATCTAAATATAAACCTTGAAAGGTATAAATATCACTACATTAACAAAGGTAACGTGTTTTCGGAAAATTCCTCTATGATCGTGCTTTCTCTAATGTAAATTGTTCCTTTTCAGTCGTTAGATCAAACAGCTGGAAAATTCTAATGCACTCTTAGTTTTGTCAGATATCTGCTTTCATCGATACTAATATATACTATTTTTAATCTGTGAAAGCTGTTATAGTTATTATGTGTAGTCCATCCTCTAAATAAATCAACTGGAAATAATTTTATGGGTATATCTTTAGCAACCCAAACTTTTGGCTGAAGAGGTCTCATTTTGATGTTTTTCATGGTGGATTGGAGGCGATTTCAAAGACGACGAGAATCGACTGATTCCCTGAGGCATAGTAACGAGTAGATGGTTGGTATATCGATGGATGGAGTTGTATGCAAATGAAGTTAAATAGTTTGCTCTTGCATTTTAATATGGAATGGAAATTTGAAAATTTTTACCCAGCCCACATGTTTTTCTTGCCAGAGAAACCCCTTATTCATAAAAATTTGGAATAATTTATATTCAACGACACTTCACTTTTTACGGTTAAATCCTCTTTATACAGATGAATTAATCAAATTTTCTGATTCCATCCTAGATCAAAACAATGTCTACTGAATCTTTATAACTCTTTATTTTATATAACTTTATCATTTGAAGAACTCATGGAAGAATATTTTCATTTAAAGATGTACGATTTTAGTTCTTAAGATTTATTTGTGAACGTAAAAATTGGACGCTGAATTTAATTTAGGAAATAACTTGACCAATCAATCCAATGATAAAAAATGTGGTCAAAAAGCAGATGTAGAGTCGCGTTCTTGTACGTAACATATACTGTTGAAAAAATCCATTATGATCATTTGATAAATGAGCATTTATGCTCCACTTCTTGGATTCACGAATCATTTAAGGCCGATATTTTCCCCTCACTAAAGAAACATTACCCTTTTTCATCAGTTATTATTTATTCCTGAGTGTCTTATAAATCTTGCAATTATTTAACATCGAAATATTCATTCTCTATATTATCCTCCATTAGCCCTCCCATAGTATTTATTCATATGTACACGGTTCATGGCTTCCATCCACTCCGTCCCCCGTATATACACCAAATGCATTCTCCACGAGTTCACTCTGTGTGTCCGTTCCTGAGTTTTGAGGGGAAAGAATAAATGGAGCCTAAAATGGAAGGCACTCTTAATGAGACGCGTTTAATAACCAAATTGACTATCGCTGATCGACGAAGATCCCTCTTAGCCCTCGCATGCGTAATCCCCCTTCTCTTAATTATAGGAGAGCTCTATGTCAGCACTCGAGTCCTCGTTCATAATATCGAACGTATCATGTTCGATGTATAGTATTTAAATTTTATGTGTTTAAAACTAATTTTTACTTCGAAATATTCGATGATGCCTCTTTCATTGTAATCATCTTGTTTTTGATTAGAGAAAAGTTGCGTAGAGTAAAGATATTTGCTAGCGTTTGTTTGAACCGTTCAGAATTTGAAATTGATCAATCTTCAGGTTGATATTCAATGAAGAAAGATTTCCTTTATTACATTTAAAGACGAGATATTACTCGAATTTTGCAACTATCGTCGTCTTCTTATAAATGTTTCACGTCTGACAGTCAATGCTGAAGATTAGAAAAAAAATTCTTAATATAGATATCAAATTAACGAACAACCATCCATGACTTCATATTTTATGCAAAACCGGTTTTTCTTAAAGCGATGTTCTGGAGGAGAACAGTTCCTTTCCTCAGCAATCGGCGAAATAACTCGGAGGTCGAATCGGGTGAAAAATTACAGACCTCTTCATACGTAATTCGCTACTCAAAGATCGAAATCATTCGCATTCCCTGATTTGCATTCCTTTCTATCAAATCTCAAGTCCTTGCTTTTCGCTCTTTAATTTCACACTCCATGCGAAATTTCCAAAGAACCTACCTTTTTGTGTTTCATTTCTCATTCCGCATCTCATTTAGAAGTATAGAAAGAATGTCAATGAATCACAATCGCTCCTGGAAGAGTTTCATTTGATTCTCAGAATCCAATTCATCACATGATGTCTCCATTGCCATTGTAGCGTTGACGAGGTACTCTTATGTGATGACACATTACGACACTTCACGAAGTGTTACTTCTTAAGTTCATTCGGTGACTCCCACCGCAACATCCGGATCGGTGTTACTTGAGAGTATCCGATTGTACGTACTGAGACCAACACGTGCTCTGCACTTAATGAGGACTTAGATTAAAGCTTCTATATGATGACGTCAAGAGTATTAGAGTTAAGGTCGAAACCAAGGCCAGCATCTTCATCTCCCTTTTTTCAATTGTTTCAACTGTCTTAAAGTATAAGCATACTAAATAACAGATATCGTTCAAATATTATGTTTTGATTACATCTATTTTTGCTTTTCTATGATTTTTAAATTTTGGATCTCGGAATTTTGTGGTCAAAATTACATATTGTAAAAATCCATTTTTCAGTATAATTTACCTTAAATTAACTTCAAGCTATGTAAAACTTGTAGAGTTGTTTAGCATTTCTTTTAAATATTTCTTGTTTATTTACGAATAAGTTCAACTGACATGAGTTTTAATAACTCCAGTGATTGATTAGAGATTGAGTTTTTGAAAAAATGAACCGAGTCCAACAACATTCATTTATGGGTTCAAACCCCATCACCATCATATTAATGGATTGGGAAGGATTACAATGACCTTTTATTTTAATAATGCGATATATTGAATCTTGATTTTTTAGCCCTCTATTCGTACAATTGTTGATTGCAGATTTCAATTGAATAATGACCACTCTACTTTAATCACATTTAACGTTCGACACTTGATATTCATTTTACGCATAAAATGCTCGAAATTCTACAGTAAATCTGTAGTGAAAAACGATCACCTTCTTTTCCCTTCGCTGTCCTACAGAAAACCATAAATACTGTTATATTAAGAACCATGGTAACGTTTTCGGGATTACAAATTAAAACAAAACTCATTTCCCCGAAAAGCGATTTATTTTTCAACCGAATGATCCGAGGAAATTATCTGCTCAGAATCGTAAATCCTCTCGATTGGAAATAATAGAAGCAATAAGACTCTGCAGATGCAAATTAGATGGTAATCACTCGGACATCGAATGCCCCGAAACCATGCGCACTCGTGCGGACGAAGGGCTTACGGACGTTGACATTGGAAAAAAATCACTTTACATACGTAATTGGCTCAACTTACATGAACTGAAGAGTACTGAAGTAACGAATAAGAGAAATATTGTTATTCTCATGCAATCCTATTTAGCGTTTCGCAGAAATTTCTGTTTCTAAGCTGAGAGTGGTGACTGAGAGAATGTCAACTACTCGGGGAATACTACGGGAAACTAACCATGTTGAATTTCTTGAATGTTGGTATAATGCCTGATTATTCTTTATTATATATATATATATATATATATATATATATATATATATATATATATATATATATATATATATATATATATATATATATATTAAAGTAAAGAGTATCTTTTAATAATATTAAAGACATTATTATTATTATATAATTTCCTGTTCTTGTCATTCATAGATAATTTGTATCAAGTTTAACACTTCTTATGACTCATAGAAGATTCAAATTGTAGTCCGAAGTAAGTACGAAGATCAACAGATCTAGAGAATTATTGAGCTCATTATTTCTTTCGAATTAAATAAGGTGAATATTACACGTCATACAGTGTAATCCAATATTTCCATCCTTAATTTACCATTTTATTGCCCTGTAAATGGTTGAATAATGCCCTAACTCTATGATTCAATGTTTTTTATCGATTTCTTTTAAATTTCTTCCTCATCCGACGGTCGCTTTCGTTCAAACGAAATACCGTGGGAATAAGGGATTCCTCCTTTTTTCCTTCTCTTTCGGATAATAAAGAATGGCTGTTTCCGCTCTTGCTGAGTGCTGTACTTGATGGCAATGACATTCCTTTTTCCCCATTTTTTTCCCACTAGTATCTGTGAATCAACTTCTCCCATATATAACACACGGCCTCTTATCCACCCACATCTCCCGAACACTCCTAACATTCCACTCCTAACACGCTCTTGGATGCTTTTTTAACCGAATCAGATGAGAGTGATTGGGTTCGGAATTCCGTCTGAAAAAGATCTTACTGATTGGGAAAGTTGAAAATTAATGAAGTTTTGTTGTTTTGGGAGAATAAAAAGTAAGCAACTTTGAGTTACAAGAACATTGTAGATAGTAAGAATTATATTTTCGGGATTCGAACGAGGGACATCTGCGTGGACTATGACGACAAAAATTCTCCTTTTGATACCACCCAAACCAATAAGTACATTCAAGAAACCTTTCGGATAATAGTGAGAAGAATTGATCGTGGTATGCATGAGGTCCAAAGAGAATAGAAAGGTTCTCATCGAATCTAACTGAATTCTGCTCCAGATGTTTTTAAGATTAGGAGGTCTTTTATCTATTCTCTTTTTCAATGTATACAAAAATTCTGTAAATTGAATATATCCGTAAAGTATTGAGCTGTGAAGTTACTCCAAAGAAGCAGAGGACAGATAAGTCACCAAATCTGATAGAGGAGAATGATATTTACGAGACAAACCAATGTGCGTGATAATTCAACCTTTACTCAGCTGTGCAATATAAGAGGCAATGTAAACGCATATAAATGAAGGGAAACTTTAGAATTTAAATGAACAATTATTTGTAATAATTCGACAATTTATTTTGATTATATTGATCATTATTATAGTATATAATAATTCGTATGAACCCAAAGAAAAACCTTACTACTGATTGAAGTCTGTCTTTTGTCAAATAGATAATGTGTAATTGCTGTAAAAGTACATTCTTTGTTATTCTTGTACTCTGATTCCTATAATGCATAAAGTTAGATTTAAAGATTTTTTTAAAATTACCATATCTTATCATACTAGAAGTCGATGCAAATCTCATGATATACTTTTATGAAGCTGTAAAAGAATAGGGAATCAGTCACGTAGTAATAAATCGCTTTATTATTTATATAATAATGCAGACAAATGCCTTCCTGTCACATAGTTCTGACCTAATTAAAGTGACTTTAATTGGTTTTTGCTAAATACAGTTCAAATTGCTCATTTTAATCGCTGAGTTTTATGTATTTAGTAAATTCTGAGAAAGTTAAAGAAATAAAAACATCAATGAACGTTGCATCTGCTGAAATGCATCCGAGTAAATCTCTGCTTTCCCCTTCATTTGTTCTTGCATCTACTTCCAAGTCTTCTGTTTGTTTAATCAAAGCGAAACAAGAGGAAAAACATCGGGAAGGACTAGCAGTTTGGGGTAGCATACGTAGGTGTGGAATTCGTTGTGCGGTCACCATGGGAACTCACCGCTGTCCCCACCGAGGGCCAATCAAGGATCCTCCCGACCACAAACCCTCATTTCAACACCCCTCTCTCAACAATTGCGGGGTACTCATTCTAGCACCTCTTTTCTTAGCGGGTCTCACGTGCGGTATAAGCTCTTTCTCTCTTCCTCTGGATCCTTATTTAACCCATCCTCCAGTGTCTCCCTCCTTTGAGTGGGATTCCAACTTTCAGAGGCTGCTTTCATAAAACCTACGGACCATATCACTTCCATAACTCACGTTGGCTCTTAATTCTCAACCCTTCGATTTTTACTCCTTTGTCTCGGACCATGGCACTTCTTCGATATATATTTATTCAAATGAGCCACCATTAGCCTAAATTATTTTTCACATTTTTTCAAATTATTTCTTACATATGTATTTATAATATTTTGATAACTCGATTCTTGATAACCAGAAACATAAAATTCCAAATTAACCCTCTTTTACTGGAATGCAAGCAGATTTCCATTTTAAGTGTACTCTATTTGTAAATATTAATTTAAATCAAACATGAAATTCCAAGGAAAAATGATTTAATTTAACCTCCATACCTTTTCTATGAGCAGAAGATGAAAATGCCTATTTTGACATTATTCTAATTCAAAGTAAAGTTTAGAGTTCTTTTTACTCTCGAAATAATTCTATCAACTTCTAAACGAAGTCTTTCGTTACGGAGGATTCCGATCTTTTAATAAACTCTACATGAAGCTGTTTCATCCTTTTTTCCTTGAAGACTCCTTATCTATGCTCCATCTCTCCTTTTTCCATATTTTTCCACTCCCTGTCCTCGCTTTATCCAACCATCTCACATTCGTCTAGACTCAGGATTTCCCGAAAAAGGCGCATATTTCCGTTGCATTCATTGTCGCTCACTTTTCAGGCCTCATGAATTTTTTCAAAGGGATAACTTCGTAATGGAAGAGAGGCTACATAAAAGTGAAGGGATTCAAGGCGTCAGATACATTATTTTGCCGTATAAATTCTCCCTCTTTTATGTGCTCACGTGGATTTTTGATCAAAGTCCTCAATTATGTTTCGAATTTTATTTCTTCAGCGTTAATCCTTTTTCCGTCGTTTTCACGATGGTTTCCAAAGCGTCGATATCTAAAGAGGCGGAGATGCATAGTTTGCGTAGATGTTTTTAATGTTTCAAAAATGAGGCATCGCAGATACAATCTAATTACTGAGAAAAGATTATAAATAAGGAAAGGGCACTGTCGGGTGAAGCCTGCTAAATTTTAAACTTAGGCCACAAGTCTCCAAGATTTCTAAATTGATCCATTGACAAAAGGCGGAAGGAGAATTCTTTTATCAGAATATTGCAATTTTCCAAACCCGTTATAGTTCGGATAGTAATGTTATTGTTGTGGATATCAGTTACAAGTCTTAAATGTTATAAAATTAGTGCGGAGGTGAAGTAGGGTTACTTGAACAAAAATATTTATCTAGTTATTTTCCTCGTTTTTTTATTCGTGTAAACTGAAAAGTTATCGCAAACTTACGATGTATTGTATTTAGTGATTTAGGAATACTTTTGCATACGTAGGAGCAGGCGATTATTTAGATACGTATTTATTATGGGTATTGTAACATTTTAATTTAAATTAGATCATTAATTTCAAATTAATTTAGATTATTTAATATTTGTATTTCTAAAAAGTTCTAATAGATGTATCCTAAAGTTGCACTAAATCTTGTGGAACCTATGATTGAACAAAAAGAAAATCAGTACCTTATTACAAATGGAGGCTTATTGACTCAGTCAATAGCCCTACATTCACTATTTCCAAATCCTTTTGATTTGAGCAATATCATCAGTCATAGTGTACCATCTGACTCCCGAATCAAGTTCACAATTTTTCCTTTAGAAGTAATTTATAAGTCTCTTAGCTAATAAACATTTGATAAATTTGTAGTTAAACTACGAAAAAAGATGGTTTTGCGTGTGTGATTGAACGAGGAAAAACCATTCTCTCGCTTGATCGACTGGTTCGATCCTTTCTCCTCACAACTCGAAACATATGGAATAAACCCATCTCCTTCCCCACATCCTCCTTTTTCCCTTTCGCAATTCCGCTCTCCTTCGAAGCCTTTTTTGGACGCATCCAAATTCCGAGAACACGTGCATCGCCTTTAATCCGAATGCATTCGCCCATTGATTCGGCCATTGTGCGCTTTCGCTCGTCGGCGATGAAAGACGCGGATGATTTGTTTGTGATTATCGAGAATATTGGGAGTTTTGATCTGTGACGTGAGTTTGTTGCGTAGGATGTAATTCAGTAGAGAATTTCTCATTTGGCTACCGAAGTCGCATCCGAAAATTAGCTTTGCAACTAAAGCTACGGAAAAACGCTATTCAAATCATACAACCGTTTAATTTTAAGTGTGAAAGTAGAATTTTCAATTAGATTTTCTCGACGCATTTACTATGCAGAAGAATTATTTGGAGGCTTTGTGAGAATTATTTGGCAAAATTAAACTTAAACAAAATTAACTAATTCTTAGTTAAAAGAATTTATTGTCAAATATATTTCATTTCTGCTTACTGTATGAATTTTATTCGGAAATATAATAAATGATAAATCCAAAGCCGAAGGTGTAAATTCAGTATATTTCCTTTCCATGTAATAGGAAACTAAATGAAACGGTAATTGACCTGAATTGTGTCGTAGCAAAATCGTAGATCGAGAGATCCGTCAAAAGGCTTATAGAGGCAGAATAGCTGGACATAAAAAACATTATTATCAATTCTAGGTTTGAATAATATATACCACATTTTGATCATTATAGAAAAATTCAGAGGCATGTATATTCGACCTTTATCATAAAGCGAAAGACAGCTTATGCTTACATAAATATATAAAATAGAACGTCCAACCGAAAAAGAATTCGTCACATACGAGTAAAAACTAGGAAGAGAAACACTCATAAAGAGGTCGTGAGTAATATTTAGATAAAAGTGCAAGATTCGGAGTCTGCAATATCACACCGGCAGATGTATGCCGCTTGGAGAGAATCTATCCGCTCACCTAGATACAAATTATACTCCCCAATTTCCCAAAATTAATATCCTTTGAAGTCCGTGGGATATTTTCCGCCTATTTTTCCTGCAGTTGAAAGCAATCCAGTAAAGCACGTTATTAAAGTTCTCGCGACCTTTCCTTATTACAATTTTTCCTTGCGTTGTTGTGAACGTATTTGTCTCCTCGTCTTCCTTATTAGTTCGCGAATGTGACCGCCTCATGGGCTGTGGGCGATTCAACATAAAGAGGTAGGAAGAATCATCGCCGTGGGCGTCCCTTAAGACGTATGTGGATCTTTCCGTGAGAGTTTATGGCGACCTCGGTTCGTATTCGGTTGCTACTGGATACGAAACGAGTGGGTCGCGAATTTTATGGGTTTAGAGTGAGGTAAGCGGGTAATTTTTTCCTACGTCTCGTTTCATTTGGAGTTTTAGTCATAGTTTCTGGGATGGATTTCTGGAACGTTGAGAGTTGGCATCAAATGGGTGTATTTCACGTCTGCGTCAGCTTTTTCGTAATCTAAGCATAGGTGCAGCTCATTGTCCCCATGAATAGTAGCTCAAGGTATTCTGGAGAATTTAGCTAAATGTCATCTCTTAAGGTCATTCCTCATGCTTAACAGAATCTCAGAATTGCACGCTATGCACATGCATGGGTCGGAATCAAAACGCGATTACCTACATTCGTCATGTTCTTAAATGAGGTACATATGTTAAGATTAGTAGTTAATTGATATAAAACGAAGATGATAAAATCTCGTAACTCGTAGTTTGCCATTATATCAAATGGAAATACGGCTGACCATATTTCGAATAATTAAAGTTTTACAATGGTTTATGAATTTATTTTTTACGGATAAGGTAACTAAACAACACAAAAATTGTCTATCATTATTCATAGCGCTTAAATCAATGTGATAAATGTGTCCTCCATACATGTGTCCATACTTCTCCTTACAGAAAATAATTCAATTAATTCAAAAGGAAGACATCTGTTGTACATATACTCTCACTGAATACTTGAATAACCATCGATCGAATAATTTACTTCTTTAATTTTTTCTACTTCTACTTTACCAAATTCTTTCAAAAGAGTAAACTACTGAAAAATTACGTCCCTTGAAAAATATACTCCAAAATTTGGTGCATATTGAAAGTGACTCTCGAGTCATCAAAAATTCGAAGATATGAACACTCCGTTTCGAAGGACCAGAAATGAAAATCCACCTTTCATATCTATTTTTTCGAGGAACGCCTTAGCTAGAAAGGAACCTTGAATCCAAACAAAAAGAAAACGAAGGACAGACGTGATTCAAATAGAAAAGCCGAGGCGTTTAGCAAGAAACTCACCATTTTCTCTTCTTCCAACTAGCATACGACCTACATTCTTCACGCAAGGGATATTTTCCCCAAAGACGCATTCGAAGGCGTAGTGTATGCTCATATCATTCCATTGGCTGACGAGAGAGGTCAATTTTTTAGAACATCCCTTCCTTTCTTCCCACGCTGGACCCGGCATCTCTTGGAAGGGTATATTCCGGCACTTCCCATAAAATATCTTCCCCCTCCTTTCTTCCGATGCTCACGGTTCGCATCAAAAAACCAGCTTTCCCCTTTTTCCTCACGAGTTATTTTCCCCTCTTATTTCTCGCGCCTTCGCATCTCTTTTGTTTTCATCCTCTCTATTGTTGGACCACTATAATGAAATTCACTTGGCACAGGTTTTTCTTTCATATCTTACCCATTATTATCTTTACGCCCTTCTTTGTAGTATTGTATTTCTTTCTTCGGATGTTTTACTAGGATTTTCTGTTTTATTTGGATGAAATAATACCAGTAAAAACTTATCGTATTTGCTGGAATATCGGTCAAGGTTGAACTGATTGTACCGATCTGCTCTACTCATTAGACGGAGTTATTATAGTGTTTCTATAGCACCGATGACTTAATATTTTCCAATTTCCGACTTGTGTATGGATACAATGACCTGTTGGTTTTCTATCTTTCCTTTAGCATCGAATAAAGTTGACTGATCAGCTTTATTGACTTCCCATTATATTTCATCTCCCTTACTTCTTTCGGATATATTTACCTTTCCATCCACTCACGCGTAGAATGTGTCTCCCACTTCTTCATAAGCCCCACTCCATGAGCCTCCCAAATGCACGAACCGTCTGTCCAAATAAGGAGTCACCACTAGTAGGGGTCCCTCACGGTCCACTTCTCGGTCCGTTCTCAGCCTCTTCCTCTATCTTTCCCCTTCACACCTTGTATCTCTCATTCACCAGAGTTCTTCTTTATTCGCCTTTCCTTACCTCGCATCGCAATTATTCTTTCATTCCCTCATGTTTTATGCGGTGAGAAAAGAATGGCGATGGGAGTGGTAGTTCCTTTATTTGGTGAGAGTGAATGCTCTTTCGTTATCTCCCCTCTTGGGAGAAGAAGGAAACGCTCGACTATGTTGTATCTCGAGGTTTACTTATCTCTGGTATTCGATCTCATCGTATCAAATTAATTAACGATGCTGAATAAATGCTACAAAGCGGTCTTCCCAACCTAATTTACCGATACTTAATGTTGATTTTCACGAAACTCTTTCCTTGGTTCCGTTGATGCAGAAGATCCGATTTCTGGCCACTTCCAATTTATTTCCCATTTGTTCTTTTGGATTGCCTTCTTTGGCTTCCTTTCGAGATGAATTTGTAATCGGTTATTCTTAAGAGATCAAAAACGTTTTGTTAATTCTTGCGTTTAGAATAAGATTGGTTATATTTAGGAGGTTTAAGTGGTTTTCAAAATGAATCCATCGACAAGATATCCTCTCGTTATCTCTTGAAATGACCTAGGAGTACCGATTTGCCTGATAAAATATACCTTTTTTCAATTTAAAATCAAAAGCCAAATAAAACTTCATGCATTGTTTCTTCTTTCTTCAAAATTGAAATTGGAAAAAAAAATTTACATAGTTACATATATAATTCACCCTTGTTTTGTTCGTTTTCTCCTATTTCTCTTTCACCAGGCCTTTAACCTGATTTTGACATTGGAGGTCACTTTCCGTACTTTGTCTTCAAACCGTCTTCTATTGTATACCTATTTATCTCTTAGCATCTATTCCCTATCTTTTTTTTTCAAATTATTCATTATTCCTATCCATTAAGACAACAGTTTAATTGATAATTGATTAATTATATAAAATTTTGATCTCATATTTATTTCCAACTTCAATTTTTAATTCCAAGAGGTTTTGCATAACGTTCGATATTTTGAAAACCCTTTGCCCAACTCTGTCTGTAATAGGATTTGCATTCTGTATGTAATATGCATTTGATAATTATTACGATTTTTAAATTCATTACTCGAAAATGAAAGGGAAAATGTTAGAAAAGTGAAATATACCTTTACGGAACTATTGTTTAATTTTGTTTCTCTCTGTGATCGCTGAGATGTGAGTTTGGCATTCATCTTCGCCATTCCTTTGCAACCATAAGTGTAAATTAGTAGATACAAACCATTTTTTGAGTTATAATTAGGTGAGAGACTCGCTTTCATCATTAACGTTTTTCATTCCTTTCCCAGTTGATTTCACTTGTTCGACCTCTTTTATATTTTTGCCACAATGATAGCAAGTATGGTCATCATGAATAATATGATAATGACAGGGTTACAAATTATCTTACAGTCGTATACATATTTGTTAAAAAGGAGCTGTTATCAGTCTCTTTTTAAAATACTTACACTAAGCATTACAGAAAATATAACAATATTTCTCTAACTCATTTAAATTCTTGTGATTGCTTTGTGCGATTCTTCCTAAAAGTAAATGTAAAATCTAAAAGTAAACATCGCTTTCTCCAAATATTCATCTTCGACGTCGTTTTCTTTCCATCTCACCTTGCATCTATATATACATTCCCCTATCTGCTCTCTTTAGATATTTCGCGTCCTTCGCCATATCTCGTTACAAATTCCAATCTCTTCTTATTCCATCGCGTCTTTCTCTAGACGCGACGCTTCTTTTTTCTCCCATACTTTTTCGAACATTTTTTTTACTTCTACATTTTTCGATCCGTCTGCCTCTCGTCTTTTTTTTCTCCTCCTTCCGCCGGAAGCGCTGTCGGATGCGATTGTTTTGGATCCGATCCAATTCTCTCCGAAAAAATGCGCAGGGACAGGAGTTCGCTACCAGTTGACGTACGGCGCGCGGTAGAGAACATCGAAGATATTCAGTCGCCCCAAAGATACAGTTCTCAGAAAAGGATGATTTATGAAGTTATTAGACTCGCGATGATGAGCGATGTGAGATGTACACATTTCGATCGAATATTGTCGTTGTAAGAATCGTGGTATGCCCAATTAGTACACCGATTGAGAAATCGAGAGGTGCCTACTCAAGACAAAAGTTTTAAATCTTAAATTGAGTGGTGTTTATTTATAAATTGATTACCTTAAGTGTTTAGATGGAGAAAATAATTTCTTTATCATTTTCAAATATCCGTTAGACAAGTTTTTGCTTGTGATTTGACGAGTTAAAAAATTAATAATGAAGATGTATCATGTTAAAAAAAATTGTAAATTTTTTTTGTTTTACCTTCGCTTTTGTTAACTTTTAAGGTATTTTGGAAAAGTGGAAGGCTTAGGAAAATATCTAATTTTACATTTATCTTGGGTTATTTAAGTTCATTTAAAAATCTTCTAAATCTTCTTTCGACTAATTTGAAAAATTTAGAACTTCCTCTCCTTACTTCAGATGAATATATATATATATATATATACTAATTAATAAACAGAAATATATTTATCTATATTTTCAAGATTTATTTTGAATGTCTGCCCTGGATTTTTGAAGCTTTCAATTTAGGATAATTTTATTGCCATTTGCATTGCCACAATTTCAAAGTTATTAATGAAATTTTTTGTCTTTTCAGGTAAAAATCGAAGATTTCCATTACATTTGAATTACTATCCTGAAGATTTATAAGGTCTGTAAAATTTACGTATATACCAATTTCTCCAGTGTATGAAATAATCATATTTTATAATATTTTCCACATGTCCGTATTCGAGATGACTAAATATAAAACTCTAATTTTATTTTCTCAACATCTTGCAATATATAAAAATTATGAAGAAAAAATTATTTTTAATTTAATTAATTCGATGAAAGGTTGAATTGTTTCAAAATACGGATTACGCATAAAATCAATGCTCCTTTCATCTTTGCTCGTATATACGACTCACTCATTCTTGTCTAATTTTTCGCGATAGTTTATGAAGAATTTTTCCCATAATCAATATATATAGGATTGAGAAATACAAAAATAACACTTTCGTAAAATTTTAGTAATGATTCCACAATCAGAATAATGTATTTATTGTATTTTAAATCGGGGGGTTGAGTGTATGAGCATTTTCCCGGAAATTCTAAAGAAAATAGTTTTCGCCGGAGTACGCTCCTTCCGTCAATTCCGGCGAAAGAGTTGGAATTTCCGCGTTTCGCCGTTAAAAGGAAAACGCGCCTTCAAATGTAATCTCGAAAAAAGAAGCTTTCGTGAGTTATGTTTATGGATGAGTGTGAACACTTCGTGAAACCGCTTCTCCCATAGGAATCGAGGGGTAAAAACAGAGGCGAGTGTTTTGACTCGTGTGGAGTGCAGACACTCCGCCGCTCCTCGTGATACAAATCACGCTGCTTAAGAGTCGAAGTATTGACGACGCCCACTTTCTATCAATGCCCACTTCCTAGTGCTCGAGTTTTTTGTGAAGGTTCAAACATTTTTCTCTGCTATTTCCCTCAAATGACTGATATGTAGATTTTCTCAGGAATCGTTCCACTAACTATTATATTCCCTTTATGGCCAATGTATTTTATAAAAAATAACAATATATTGTTAAGGGAAAAATACTGTAAGATCATGATATCCATACTTGCTCCAAGTATGGATATAATAAGAAGTTTTATTCATAAGCGAATATTAAGTATGCAATAAGGAAATTCCTTCTTTTTTGATGCTTTTAATAGGCAGCTGTTCTTGAATTTAGCAAGAGAGGGGGATATTTCCACTATATTTACATTCTGCTACAATTAACTTCCTTGTCACTTTTATGAATCATCATTCTCAATCAGAATGTGAATCAGTTATAGCTTCCTTGGCTACTACTTCAACAATATGGTGAAATAAGAAACTCCAGGAAGTAACTGCAGCAGTTCCAAATACCAAAAGCAGAGGACGTTACCCTTATATGGGAAAGATGAAAAGCCAGTTCAGGACATTTTTTTTCTCAGAAAGATATTCTTCTTTATTTTGCCGTGTCTCCGAAGAATCGGTAACCACGATGACTCACGAAAGGAATGTTTCGTTTGATTTATTTCGCATAGTCACTTGTTTCCTCTTTCCATTCGGTTTTTTTATTTACCTGCCATATCTAAATAAGCTTCCTTATTTATTTAGGAAGTTACACCAATCAATATGGGTCATAAGCCCATTCATAATGGAATTTATATAAAAAAAACATAGAGAGTTTTTAGGATCCTAAAGCTAAAGAAGCAAATTGGTAACAATGAAGATCTCGGTTCAATATCAAATCACAGACCTGTTGAAAGACAGAAAACCAATAATGATGATGATCATATCAATCTGATCATGGAAACATTTTTACCCATAAAATCCCTTGCAGATTCGCTAATTCAATTTAATTATAAATATTTCTTTATTTTAGTATACAAGAACACGTTTATATTATCTTTGAAAGTGTGTACACACAGTCTGAATTAAGGCAGAAAAATTTTCCATTCAGTTTCCTCGCATGATTTCGAACAGTTTTCTCGTTGTATTATTCATTCAATTTAATCCATTTTTTCCAATTTCTCATTTACATAGTTTGACCGTAGTTCGCATGTTTGTTTGATTGTTCCTGAATAGTTTTCATATACGAGTAAATAAATGTCTCCTTAATGCCCGTCGCCTAGAGCAACTATTCTTCTTTATAGTTAATAGAAAGTGCCGATTGTTTAAAATCTAAAGAGTGACGTCAATCAAATATATTGCAACAGATAATATAGCAGAGAACCAATCAAATTTGGCTCTAGATGAGAAGATTCTCTTTCTAAAGATCATCAAGTTTCTCGCGATCACAAGCGAATTTTCCCGTCTGAACATCATCTGACTCACAACAATGCGCAGCAAGAATTGTCTATAGTTTGAGATGAGGTTTCTCATGAATGAATCCTATGAAAGCTCTGAAAAGACTTTTCTTTAGCTCCTCAATTGGATTACGTCTCTTTGGTTTTGAAATCGTACGGAACGTGGGTTGAGTGACAATTCGTAGGATGACGTTACCATTAGATTGCACTTTCTGAAGAAAGTGGTCCGATTGCTTTCGTCGCTCGATTTGTCCTTTTTTATTAGCGCAACCTTCACTTGCTAGAAAAAGCACATCTCATTTATTCTTGTATTTTTATTTTAGGATTCTTGAATGATAAAGTGAACAATCATGATTAAATCCATTCGTTGAAATTCATTCGCAACAAGAGACTATTGGCAGTTAAAGCGATTTCCTATTCATTGATATATTTTTCATATTATTTTCCGTCTGTTTGAATATCTCTTGTCTCAATTTAAGTCAAACTTTACTGAATAATTAATATTTATTTTATCACAGTTTTTTGCTTATCTTGTTATGTACTAGAAGTACATTCATTTTTCTTGGATTTTTATCTATCATGTATTTTTCCCTTTCAAATTCGTAGTGTTTCATTTTTCTTTTCACTATAATTCAGAATTTAATATTTTAGTTTGAAAAATAGTTTCGTCAAATTCCTTTTGATTTGTATTATTTCTTAGTTTTCATAGAAGAGATAGATGCAGCTTTAAATTACTAGTCATAAACTTATAAAATTAAAATATATAAAACTATCAGTGATGAAATATGTTGTCGTTATATAACCTAGTGGTATCGCCTCTCCACGTAGTTTTCTATTTACCTAGATTTATCTGCTCCCACTCATTTCTAAACTTGGAATTCTCTCTGAGCAATTCATAGAAATTGCTAGAAATCTACGCAATCTTCACCTTTGGCTTTTACGTAAAAATGAAAACGGAGTTAGGCAATGCCGCACTCCAAGCAACGCACTAATGTAAGCGACGTTAGGAAATCTCGCCCAGGTTGTTCTCCTTATACAGTGACAAAGAGAATTAAAAGCCTCGGAGTCACGTCTCAAGTTAGGATTCCTCTTTTTTTTCTTCAACAGACGGATTTTCCGCTCGTGACGTAGGCCTCTCTTCAAATAGCCAAAAATAGTGTTTACCATTGGAAACGCACAACACGGGCGTTGAAGTGCCGACTCATTGTTTGCCCCTTTTTTTCCTTAGGAAAGAAGCTTTCTTTCCGCCAAATCGTGCAGAGCGTTGATTTTATTCAGGATTTATTTCGATTGGGGTAACAGAGACGTATGAACACCCAACACGAAGATGTTAATACAGAGAAAATAATCATTCGATCGTAATTAACCAATTTATTGAAGTGAAAGATTGAAACAAGTAATCTCTTCTTACGACAAACCATAAAAAGATTCTAAGAAAGCAATATATGAGTCTCAAAGCAAAAAATGATAAAAGAAATAATAACTATCCCCTGATTAAGATCTTTGTAAAAAATGAACTATTGCCAGTTTGACTATATCTACATGACTCAATTGATGACTCATTCAAGAATTTGATATAGTTGAACCTTTTGCTTGATAGTAATAATTCAATATCAAAGAATGTTTTACACGTATCTTACAGTCACGATGCACCCGTCATCACCAAAGGTTTCCAACTTCTCTACCTTCTCGACTCTTCATAAATCTCGCCTTGAAATCGCGCTTTCTTTCGATATGGTTCGAAACTTACGATAGGTAATTAAAATCCCCGGCATTTACAGGGTAAGAAATTCTTGCCCTTTATTTCGGTGGCTTCAGAGGAATTCCACGCAAGTAATGGGAACCTCGGAAGGTAAAAATTACGATGAATAGAAGAGAGGGGAGAGTAAAATGTGACAGGAGTGTAAAATAGTCGAGTGAGTAAAACGAGGTGCCCACTATGGTTAGCGAGGAAAATAAATTGGCTTTTTCCGTCTCCTATCGGAGCACTCCGACTGCGTAAGTGATTCGTCGTGTCCGAGGCCTTTTGATGGACCATTCCTTCTTAAGACTCCTTTCACTTTCAACCTCAAGGGAAACATTTACCCTCATCCCCTATAGACGTGCCAGCACCAAACTTTCCCTCACCGCCCACTGCTCCCGGTAATCTCGGATGAGAAAAAGATTCTAAAGGGTAATGATCGATGCTTCAGAAGCCGAAGTGAATTCGAGGAATGCGTTGAGATCCATGCCGAAGATTTGCTCGAGTTTGCTGAGATTGATGTTGGTAATATATTGAAGTGCGGAAAAAATATGAGAAGATGTGAGGCAATCAATGCCAAGTTACGTGACGCAAATTTCTTAGGTTTATTTATTTTTATAAGCATAAATTATAAATATTAAAAACCCATTCTTTTCACTTTCAGCTACGCAATTTAACAAAATGAATTGAACGACAAGATAGTTAGATTAGAAGCTAAAATTTTGGCTGAAAATGGCCACCTCCTATAACTTGCTCCTTAGATACGGATATTATTTGAGGATATTCAAGTGAATTATCAAAAACATGGACTGCCATAATAAAATTTACATGAAAGTTCAGTCTTTCATCGAACACTTCATTTGGCATCCGATCTACATTCAAGACAATGGATGGATAAACATACGGAAAAGGTAAAGGTGTAGCAAAGTAACGCTGTGGATGATCCTAAGTTAGAATAGACTTGGAAAAAGTCTAGGACTGGAAGGATACAAAGATTTTTTAAAATTATACTATATTTTATATTTAGTTTTATACCCAAAGTTCATCTTAAAAATCAACCATTTTAATGAAAAATACACACAGTGTACTAACTGTTCGGAATACGGCATTTTAAGATAACTTTCGTTAATTTCTAAATAGCTCGACCCGGAAAAAGTTACCTGAAATTACATCAAGGTGTAAAATAGGTTCTTAAATGAAGCCAATTGCATCCAGTTATACTTTATTAAACTCTCGGCGATGGAATTAACAAGATAATAACTTCGAGGAACTACGCAGGACTGCGAGCGAAGGAAATAAACACTTCCATTTCTAACGATATTCCACAGTTTATGGCAAAATGAGTGTAATATTTCAAAACGAATGAAATGAACTGTCACGTGAT
Source organism: Pantala flavescens (assembly GCA_020796165.1). Classification (NCBI taxonomy): domain Eukaryota; kingdom Metazoa; phylum Arthropoda; class Insecta; order Odonata; family Libellulidae; genus Pantala; species Pantala flavescens. The sequence continues at coordinate 62,952,732 of CM036879.1, read as the reverse complement.
GAAAAATTGCCCTGCGTTGGGAGAAAAGGAAATATTTAAGCCCCTTTTTTTGCTTTCGATGGGGAAATGGGTTGGAAACGTTTTAGCCGTTCAGGGCAAAGTGTACCAAAAAGGCTTATTCCACGGCGACCGTAAATTACAATGTGCGGTAGGTTTATCACCATCTCACTTCCCGGATGAATATTAACCCTAATAACTCGGAAATGTGATCAGCCGGAATGCCCTTTGGCTTCAGTGGAAATCTCCTTTGGCACTGATTGAGCTATCTGAAGTGGTCTTCTTCCCCAAACGAGAGCACGGTCCCGACATCTGGAGACGGGAGTATAAATTAGAGGGAAGATAAATGACGTTTTTCGCAATCAAATAAATATGAGGGCAGCGTCCGAATAGTTGGACAATTTAAGGACAAACCTTTTTAAAACAGTAACTTCGCGTGTTGATGCGAAGTAGCTGACGGATAATAATAATAGAAATCCGTTAATTAAAAATATCATACTTCTTTCTTTTTTCGTAATTAGATGTCGTGAAGTCTTTACAGAAAAACTTTTTACACAGATGGAAACGCTGTTGTAGTAGATAACAAGCACGGAAAATAGTCAGCCCCGTTGTGTTCGTGTTTTAAATTTACTTGTAAAAATCGCCGTGTGATTTTTCTATATCGAAATTTTTGGGATAGGTTTGATATAGCAAGAAGAAAATTATGGACTCTCATATAGGCTCTCTATATTCACTGATTCACTGACCTTATTAGATTGTAGTATGTTGAAACTTCCCAGTAATTTATATTACGATTAAGAAAGATCGATTTTCAATGTCCATTGTGATTGACCGACGAACTTTTTACCTTCTGCAGAAATCTATCAGCTCAGAATTGAAATTCTGTACTTTCAACTTCAACAATAATGGAAATTGTTTTACAATTATAATACAGAATCGCGATGTTTTACTTCTCTATTGTCCTTTAAAACCCCTTAAAATGCGGAAGATATTTTAATAGTAATTAATACACATACAAATATAAATTTTAAGTATACTTAACTGTAGAAAGTACTGATCCTCCAAAAAAATGTGCATAATTTAGTTAGTAGCTTTCTTTAAAATGAAAAGGACTTGATATTATGTGTATTATAACGTATTACCTCAAGGACAACGATTGAGACTATTTTTAAAAAGGGCATCAAATTGGAAAAATATGTAGCAGCTCTCTTTTTCCACCTCCATCATTAAAAATCGAACTCAAATGTTTCTTAACGGACCCATTTGGAATTGCGTCAGAGGATCCTTGTAACTTTAAAGATCTTGTTTATAGTTTCCTCCTTGGTCAGATCACGCAAAGAGGACAGTTTTAGTGGTCGTTGGTGCATTTACGATCTCTATTTGAACTTCTTTATTGGATTAGTTGCCGACGGGAAAAGAGGACCAAGAAAATTTCTTTTCGAAACAGCTCGTTTTATTTTCCCCATGCTGATTTTCACCACCGCTCCTTTTCCTGCGATAATTTCTCTTCGTGGATTCTTCTAATGTTATCTTCTATATTCTAATTAAGACCCGAGAATTCGTGAAGTTATGATAATTCCTTTTAAATCTCAACCTTTGGATTATTCATTCTGAGCAATTTATCGGAGCGTTATGGATTGAACCATTGATTTTTTTCGGCTGAATAGAGGGTCTAATTCCGAATTTAATATCTAACAACTTTTGATCTTCTGCCTCCTTTATGCAGTAAGTAGAACGTGTATGCAACAATCAATTTTTGTAACTTATATTAAAAAGAGAGAAGATATCAAGTCAACATTTTTGGATCATTTTCTCTTCCCGAATCCCGTAGCATTTGCATGACGAGATATTATTTTATAGGATCTTTTTCTGCTGAACACACGGTGCTCCAATCCCATCTTTCTTTTAGTAGTTTTGTTTATATTCAATATTTAGTATTAACAGCAGTCGGCGTAACTCCATGCAAAAATTCGTTAATTAGCATCCTCCTCTCGCTATTGGTCCTTTCAACTCATCAAAATGTCGCAGACTTTGAACACTTTGAAGCATTAGTACTCTTGACATCGCGAGAATATTTCTCTTTCGCTCTTCCAACAACGTGGGTTGTATACGATGAAATTTTGGAGGCAATTTCTTAGTTCCTGCTAACTTTGGACATTTTCGAGCTGAAGAATGGGTTCATTCATGCATTTGACAAAGTGAGCACAAGGGAATCAACCGTTATGCAAAAGGTGCACAATGCATCGTATTCTTGACGACCTCGTTACAAAGCTCCCTTTTACAAAATATGAATGAGAAAGTAGAGGCAGATCGTGAGCAAATTTGCCCTCGTTAAGAGCAAAAGCTCTGGCATTCTTAAATGTTTGCAATTTGGTCAATTTAAATTCAGGTGTATCTTTTCCACTTTTAAATGCACAATATCTCTAAGTATGTTTGCTGTGACTCATTTAAACCTAATATTCCGATACATCGGAAATTACTTTGTTATGGGTTTCTGGGAGAAAATATTTTCCATTACAGGATCGTGTCTGAAAATGTTAAGAAAATTCTTAATTTGAGATTTAAATTGCTAATTATGGTTTCATCTATATTACATATTATATGGAGTTAAATTGTTTTAATGATTATGAACTATAATTTACCATTCCATATGAAATCATCATTTTTGATAAAGAGATTTCCACGAATCACTTAGACTTTTTTATATTGCTTTTCTCATCCAAGTCCAAGGAGTATGTACTCAGCAATCTATGTTCTAAATCGTGCCATCCTAAACATTGCAGCAACACTAAACCGAGGGAAATATTTTATGGAATAACTCTATTGGTGTTAATTGATCTTCTACCTAACACATCTAAAACTAGGATTCTTTACAGAGTAAGAAAAACTTCTTAAGCTCACAATAATAAGGCGTCAATCAAACATTCATATTGTAGTTCGAAAATTACAAATACTTTACTATCGTTGAAAAAAGTTAATTATTATAAAAGTTAATTATTTTAATCAATTCCGAATTACAATATCCTAATCATATTTGAACTTTGTTATGATGTAATATGAGTCAATGAAATATGTCTAAGATCGTATGCATCAAAGATGTAAAGTGGTAGTCTTATATCCTCGTTAAATCAGTAGAATTTTATGCTCAGCCATAACTGAACCTGCTTGAGGAAACTTCGTTCGCCCCTGAATATCCCGCCTGCTTTGTGCAGGTAGTAAACAAAAACCACCCGATTCCTCCACCCAATGCTTTCTTCGGGCGACATACGGGAGCGACTTCCATTAAACATCACGCCGATTCCTTCTACAGCCCCTTGGACGCATAAAAAGAATCAGGAAGAGAACGCGCATTCGCTCGGCATTTTTAACTCTAGACGCGGCGGGTACGAGGGAACGAAAACAGAGCAGGGTTCGTCACAACTCATTCGTATCGAATCCCTCACTCAAGGCGCCTCCCTTTTCCTCTATCTCGCCGCCATCTGTACTTGGAATGATTTACAATGCCTAGGAGGAAGCGACGCTCGCGCCACCGTGAGGTTTACTCGGCGACTTGCGTCACTAAATTATAGAGCGGGCGGAGTCGATTGCCCTTTTTCTCTTGTCTTAAGAAAGGGTTTTTCGGCTCCTTTGGAATTTAAGGGCCTAGGTGACTTGGGACCAAAAGATACAGTAAAACCCACATTATCCTAGCCTCGATTAACCTTGCCACTTGAAGTTACAAGAAGAGGGCGGAGGTGAGTTTTGCCTTGCCTGCTCAACCCCGACTTCAGTCAAGGGGAAAGAATTCCGTAAGCAACCCTCACCCACTTAATAAATAAATTTAAGGGAGTGGTTTGACTTTGTGATGCTTCCTGATGTGCCTTTAATGATGTGAAAGATACGAACGAAAATATGTCAAATAAAACTGGGTTCGAAACTAAGACCAGACAATTGTTCAGTTTTCTTTATTCTAGCTTCGGAAGTGATAAATAAATATTTCTTGCTTTTCTCTTAATTCAAATGATAGGAATATACTATTCAGCTCATCTTCATCGCCTTGATCGTTGAAATATATAAAATTATAAATTTGAGAAACTATTAATTACTTTTTGAAAAAGGAATCTGCAAATAAAATTCCAATAATAAATTCATTTAAATGTGAAAGTTCTTTTATAAAGTCTTTAAATAATAAATTATATTTGATTCCTAGAGCTTATACTTTTCAGTGAGAGGGATTTATCTAACATATCTTGAAAGATTTAATTAAAAACTGTCTTGAAAAAGTCCATCCCATTGCTGTCAGTCTATTCACGTCGAGAATGCCTTTTCTGCTCATGTTGAGAGCATTCGCTTATACATATTTGTAATACAACAACGCAGTATCTTTGAAAGGGAACTCCGCAGGTAACGAGGAAATCGTATGCAAATGGCGACAGAGCTTTTCTTAACGCATTCAGCTAATGGATGGATCAAGTGCTCCTTTGGAATCGTAAATAAGTAACCACCTCGGAGGCAAACAATCAAAAAGTCTATAATTATTCCTATTTACCAAAGAATTGAAATTCTCAAGCATTGAATAAACTTTCACATACAAATTCATGACAAATTGTTGATGAAACTCTTTCATTTGTCAAAAAAAATCAGTTCGGGAAATATAAAAATCCGTGCTTAAGTTTTAATACTCTCCACTCTAATATGAGCCATGGTGAAGTAACGAAAGAAGAGGGTAAAGTTATGATTTCTTAGGGAGTATATAATGTATGGAATTCCATATTCCTGAAAGTGCCTTCGATTTTGTTTTAGCAGTTTATAGTTAACTATTGCATCATTTTGAATTACCCTTATATCATAATGTATAATTTTATTAAAAAATGAAAAAAAGTAGAAGTGTAGTAGAATTTTAAGAATTAGATTTTAGCGAAATTGAAAAGTGCTATCAGCTTAGAAGTTTAAAGATTTTAATTCGAATACCAAAGTTCAACAAAGTCCAGTCAATTATTTCACTTCCTTTAAAGCTCCTTTATGTAATTAAGTATTTCACAAACTTCCGACAAATGCCTCGGAGCTCTTCGCTTATGAAATTGTAGAAATTTTAGATATAGCCAGGTACGATCATCAACAGTGAAAATTAGATGAAATTAAAGTTCGGACGTTCTCCGAAAAAAAACACCCAACATCATGGGACGATATAAATCAGAGGCCGGAATTCCTTTTATGAAACTAAATTAGCTGCTTTCTAAAACTTCCGCCTTGAAATATTGGTGCAAGATTGAGATGCAACCTATCTCGGTGAAAACCGGCGGATCGACTTACCCCACGTAAAATTAATCGATGGAGAAAAGAGCGCACGTACAGTCGGACGGAGACGTATCACGTGACCTTAAAGAAGTTTGGAAACCTCATTTTGAAAGCACGCAACTAATAGGGCGGCAATCCATTCTCTGGCTCATATCTCGCGGCGGCCTGAGCATCGGTTCCTCTACGGATTCTCTCCTTCAGAATGTAAATAGGTTTTGAGGCTGTGACAGAGCCGAGGATAAATATACGGCTCTGGTACGGGCGTCAAAATGGAGCTCCGTAGTGCTTCCCCACTAATGGAAAGTACTCTTTCACTTCACCTCCCGGAGCTATCTTCATTGCCGAAGTCCACGCTTCTTTGCTTTCATTCCCAAAAATATTCCTTCCCTCAGGGTTCACCCAGTCACTGGTATCCTATTCTTTTAATGATAGTCACACTATTTTGATAAGAATAATTTTCATCATCATTGAAATGAGTCATTTTTAATTGATGTATAAAAGAGCAAAAGTTACGGTTTATTTGTAATGGGATTAGCACAATATGTTTGTTAAAATGGTTGTAAATGCTATTTAGCTATATTGAAGTTTCCAAAAGAATTTAACCTCAATTCTCTGCCACCTAATAGTATATGGTTAATATTATTATAATATCATATGATAATGAGATTGGAATTCTGAATTGGAACTCTAAATTGAACATGATTTTACATAATGTTCATAATTTTTCATTTCAAGATGTTAGTTTTCAAATAAGTGGCAAGTGAACTAATAAAATTGAAGGAAATTCTTTTATTTGATTAAATTCCCCGTGTAAACACTTGTTATGTTTTAAAATTAGCCTGAACTAGATAGTTCAGGGTATCTCATATATCTCTCAAACTCATTATGATTTATAATATACACGGAAAAGGACACTATCATTGTAAAAAATAATATAATACCTTTCACAAAGATGTCATACCCTATTAGTAAATTAACAATATTTTCCTATGAATTGAATTTATATCCCTTTCTTTTATAGAATCAATTCAAACCCTTTCTCAATATCACTAGATTCCTTTCTCACTTCTCATATTCATTATTTTCCTCCCATTTATCAAATATATATCCTTTTTTCTCATTTTTGTTTCATCTATTTAATAAAAAAATTCCAATAGGAATATTGATTATGTATTTGTGCTTTTAATTAAAATAATTTTCGCATCAAAGGTCTCTACACACTAATTTCAATAATAGAATACTCCACTCACGTAAATTAAAAGCGCCTACGGTAGTAATTTCTATATTATCCGTTATTTCAAATGGCTTTAGAATTACTACATCCCTTTAACTATAACTGGAGCTCTATTACTTAATGTTTCAACCGTCGTTTTTCAACGATATTTTTATGGGAACTATTAATTTGCGGAATTTGTAGCAGGGACACCGTTTGACGCCATACGGTTATTTGGTTATCTTAAATATTTATTGTATCCTCGATTAAATCCTTTTCAATTGCTTGGAGAAAAATAAATGAAATGATCATGTCCTCGATTATTATAGGCAATACTGCAAAGTTCAAAATGGAGTAGCAAATTGAAAGTTAACCTTGTGAGATTATTTTAATAAAATAACAGGATTTATATTCCTAATCCATAGTTAATAAACGATGGAAATTAGATAGATATTGGTGAGCAGAGAGATACGAAAATTGCCCTTATCTCTACGTTCACTCAGAGATAGGATTCGTCATGAGGTTAATCAATGACATTAACGACAGAAGTCCTTTCCATTCAGATCAACCCAGTTATCTGAAACTCCTAGCAACAGATAATTTCTTTCCCAATCATTCCATTTACGTGTTACTCTATTAATTCCTCAATATCTTTTACAAGGAAATTATTTCTAATTATTTAAATGGAAATTTTGCTAAAATAAAACTTCCTCTGAGCCTTGTGAGTCATCCAAAATCATTCAAAACGTTCATATTATCTCCAGATTCGATCTTTTGGAATTCGCCGCTAAATAAGCATCTGTATACCGTTCATTCTCTACATAATAATTCGAAGGAATCTCAAAGTATATATTCGAATTCCAAGTGGCTACAAAAATAATTTGAAAAAATCGAGTACGCGGTATTTTGTCACGGGCAATTGAAGAGTAATAGTATCTAATCTAAAACAAGAATTACGGAAGAGCCCTATTCTTAGTTTACCAATTTTATTCCGTATCTCTTCTTAACTTCTTCTCCTCCTCCTGAAAATGATATGTTCTAATCAAAGAGAAACTGAGAAAACGAGATAATATTTTGTAAAATTTACGCCTACAAATCGGTTAAAGAGAACCTTATGAACATCTAAGGCAAGTTAACGCGCATTAAATTATATTTCTTTCCGAAACACATTACCACATAATACGCTCCTTCAAATGATATTCCGTTGTCCCGACTTCCTTTGAAGAAGACGTTTTCTGCTTGATTTACAAGAGCATCTCTTAATGTGGTTGGGATCGCTCAAACCGAAGCAGTTATAAATTTCCGGCTTTTCGAGATTACAGAATGATTCGGTTTCGCTCTTTTCTAAAAAGGGAGAGTCAATGGGTTAACAAATGTCAGAATCCGTCCCCATTACGTTCGCTGGATTGCGAATAAAAAAGTGAAACATAATCATCGCAGGGAAACTTCCATTTAAGGTGAGGCAGTGGAAGAGGTTAAAGAACCTTTTCTAGGAAATGTCTCACAGTTCACCCATTTAAGTAAGGCCATCTGGTTTCATTTACACTTTATTTCATACTTGTAATTCTAAGTATGCATAATTGCAAAAGGTAGGTTTATTGGGAAAATTCTAAAGTAATTCCCTACGTTTTACAGTGTGCTTGTCGAGAGAAGCTATAAAAAGTATGGAATGAAAATATTTTCTTAGGGTTCATTTTTCTCTTTGCATTAAGTAGAAGAAATTTTATAAATTGATTAGAAGTAGTTACTGCTTTTAAAGTCTAATTTCTAGATATTATCTTTATTGAATCATCAATTCAATCAATATATAATTAACCTGTAATATAGAGAGTTAATTTTTTATGCTTGATTTATATATTCCAGTTCTAATTTTATGTATTCATTATGGATCATTATGTTATTGTGTTTCTTTAGTATAATACTCGATCGAGGAAGAGATTCAACTGCATAATTTTATTTTTCGTTAAAACATATCAATTTTTAAATAAAGGTATTCAAATAGCAATGGAAAAAGTTGCATTTGGTCCCTCGTTTGCCTTCATCGTTCTTGGCTTCAAAGTTCCATGTACCAACTTAACTACAACGACTCAAACTCTGTATAGTATTGCATAACATATTCGCATTCTCATCCTTTTTATGGAAGCACAACAGGAATAAAATGTGTATCCCATTAAGGACGGCACAAGATCTGAATCATATCTTTCCTTCTAAGGAAAGATCTTTGGAGTTAAAATGGTTCCGCCGCATTCCGCGAAGAATGATTTAGTGCGACCTTTAAATCTCTTTCGGTGATTCATTCCTTCCCCAGAAGACCCCGCGATACAACCTAATTGCTACTCCCTGATTTCACTTCCCAGCTGAGGTCGTGATTTTTTTCTATCTCGCCTTCTTTTATTTCCGTTTTTCTTTTGTTAACGCAGTGACCGGGTGGTATTTGCGTTCTTTTGAATCGACCCAAATGGAGTTATAGGGCAATTAAGAGCGAAATTTCCTCAGTATTGCATTCCCATAACATAGGAAATTGAGTTCCGTTTTAGATTATATTAGCCAAAGAATATTCTTCGAATTATTTTCATTATTATTTTAATCTCTCGAGGCGATAATATTTAAGTGAAATATCAAAAATGAATTTACAGAGATTTTCCCTTCAGTAGTTTCATGGCAATCCATCCATTTTATGAAAATCACAAAAAATGCTGTCATCTCTTTAAATGCTATTTCTTGTGTTTCGATAATATTTCATTTGCTATCTTCATGGAATTTACATTGAAAGCTGTGAATTACATTTATATTTCGTAAAATTTTTAAAAATGTTCAAGCCTATTACATATTAATATAGCTATGCCTTATTTACCCCAAGGGTATGGTCTTACTACTTATTTCCCAAGCGATCTCAAATGAAATTGGCATAGGCCAGGAATACTTACGAGTAGAAGTATTTAGATTGCAAGTTTTTTAGGCATGGAAGAGTATGAAACATTAAACATAATTGAATGAAAGTGTTATATTAAATAACTACGTGGCTGTAAAATGTACCCCTGGTTATTTCTGGTTCAAATGGTTAAAGTAAAGATTTTTAAAAATAGTATCAGATCTTTTTGAAAAATACTAAGAATAAAATTTATTTAGTTAATTTATGTATGATTCGTGACATTTGCAGAGAATCGATTTCTTCTAATTAGCCATGTAAAATATAAAGATGTTTCGATAAAACAGATATTTGATCGAAATCCTAGTCATAAAGAGATTATGAATTATTTAAGATAAATAATTATATTTGTTGAGAAAATAATATTTTAGAAAAGAGATTTATTCAATACATACCTATAAAGATTATTCATCGAAATATGTAACAGAGAACGGCTAAAAATGTCTCTTCTTATTTACACAATCCTTTCTTTGGGTAAAAACCCTTTCCATATCTCCACACGACATAAAAATCTTCGATAGAAGCACACTTTACAATGAAAAGCTCGTAGAGAGAGCTTAACCGACTTGGCTTAGAAGCTCGTTGCTTCATACCAACTAGTATACAAAGTGCGTTCGAATAATTCTTCCTGTCGTCATGTATGGCCTCCTGGATGAAGTCTTCTCTTTACATATCTCTAACGGTCTGTTCCTCTCTATTACTAATCGCTGAGGAGAATTTCATCACGAGGAAGGAAGTGGATTACGGACGTGAATGCAGATTCGCTTGATAGAACCTCAGCAACGAGTGCTCAAAAGGACTTCCACACAATCGGCTGTGTAATAGATGTGTAAAGACGTGCATCGATACATCCTTCTAAATAACCTGATGAATACGATGCGACGTGTATCAGCAGAGGCTTTGAGGGATGTTATAAATCGAAGATTTGATTTCTGGAAATGTGACAAGTACTATTTAGTATTGCTAAAACTTTTCAAATTATTAAGAGCACTTTAATATCCTTTATTGGCCTTAAAACTCACAAACATCTCCACGTTTTTACTTAGTAGTTCCAATAATAAAAGTTCCTAAAACTCAACCATCCCTTTTATTTAAAATAAATTTCAATTCTTAATTTTTGACCGCTGCGATATTTGAAAAATACATGTATTCGTGAAGTGTAACACATTTGAAATGAGATGAAAGATATCGATGCACCTATGGGAATAATTTTACCAATAGAATCAATATAAATAGATAAATAGAATCAGTTTCTGTGCAACAGATGTAGCAATTTAACTGGAGAAAGGGAGAATCTCTCCGATATCCGATCAGTATTCACACAATTTTGTTCATGGATGATTTAACGTGGTTTCTGCTCAGTAATTTCCCTCAATGTGCACATCAGCATGAAGTACAATACATCAACATTGATTCATTCCACGCAAAACAAAGGCATCGTCAAATTTGGTGCACCATCGCTCATCTGTTAACTTTTGATGCGATCATCCTTCTTTGGTAAAGTTTGCTCCATCCACTTAACTCTCTATGAAGTTATCCATCTTCTCTAAGCCTGACTTCGTAAGTAACAATACCTTCTGAAAAGTACAGAACTGTTATTTTCTACGACTTTTCCCTGACTGCATATCTTTTGCCTCGATAGAAGCCTAGACGCATCGAATCGTAGTATGATAATATACATGTCAATAACTATCAGCTAAATTTCATTCATAGATATTATATGAATCATCTTTGATGAAATTATATTTGATTTGAATCAACGTTAAGAGAACCGGAATGATACCAACCTAAAACAAATCATCGATATCATTATTTTGTATGCTAATCCTTTGAGACTAAGGAGAGCCTATCAAATAAGATTCCATTGCAAATTTCATAACGGAAACAGCGGGTCAAAGTATAGACCCCTTACCGTTGAGTTATTGGTGAAGTCACGTGGTCTGAACCCAATCGGTGACCTTCCGATGCAATTTGTTCGGCAATTTATTTGAATTAATATACGTTGGTAAATATAATAATTATAACGCCATAAAATTATATATCCAGGAAAAATGGCCAACAACATATTGTTAAGATTAATCCAATCTTTAAATTTTCAATCGTATGTTATAATTTATACAAAATTATCCAACACCGGTTTTCCCGTTATCACTCAAAGAAATTGTAAACACCCTTGCTTTTTGTCAAGTCGTGTGAATGAAAATATGTATCTGCAAGGGGTTAACTTATGAAAAAAAACTTGTCATATGAATTTTCGTATTCTTTTTTTAATTAACTTTGATTAATTTCAAAATTTTCTCTTTTTCATTCTGATGCACTCTAAAAATCCCCCGAAAATGCTATATTTTCCATGAAATACCGCTAAGTTGGCTTCTCTATCGAATTACTTTAAAATCATCATATTTAATCTAAAGATAGAATAAAAACCTCACAAATATTATAAACATAAAAATATAAAAGGCTTCATTCTCCTCTTTAGGAGATAAAATTAAACAAAATATTTCAATCCAATAAAACTGTGAGAAATTTTCAAATGCGAGACCTTTCGTGGAGGTCACCTACTTTAGTCGGAGACGTGAAAAGGGCAAATAATGACAAAATCAGGGCTCGAACCCAAAGTTTAGAAATACCCTCTTAACCGTCGTTCACCTATGAAGAGCATCGAACCCGGGGCTCGCGCTCCGGTCATTCCACTCATCGAACGATATCGACCAAAGGGCTCATTTTCCATCCGACCCCTGATCGGTGGCGGCTCATTATTTATTACGACCGGGCGCTTCACGGGAAAGGAGAAATCGGGAAAAAACGGGCGGAATTTATTTTCATAAGAATTCTCCAAATACCCAGTCACTCCATTGTTGGGGAGGGTCTTACGTTTTGATGTTTTCAGGATTGTTGTAGAAATGAAAGAGGAAAAGAAGTTTGTGAGATGAGAAAAAGATTCCTTATGTGCGGTGACTGCAGGTTTAATAATTACAATATTTTTATGTCTTATAAGTGGTGCTTAGAAGAGTATTATAGTTTTGAAAAGCGATAGCAATTATAAATCGAGAGAAAAACCACGATAAACTTAAACACGAAAATGTTTCTAAATCAGATTCATTCGAAAGGATGAAGTAATCATAATCCATTTATTTTCTTCTATATTTTCTGAAACTAATAGGGAACATGGATCGCTAGTTAAAAAGAAATTATGATAATTTTGAGGAAGCTTGAAAGCTATGATCTGGCAGGCAAGGACAGCTTTAAATCGTATAGTAAATTTTCCAATTAATTGGCGTGTTAAAAGTTAAGGATACCAAGAATTTTTAATAGTATAAACTCTATTTGCCGCAATGAAAGAAATAAGGCTATATTTTTCTCGTGTAAAGTACCTCATTCTCATCTTGCGTAGGTTTCCTAATTCTCTTCTTTTAAGTCCATGAATAGTACCAATTAAATATGGACATTCTTTTATAGAGGATTTTACGCATTCTTATGAAAAAACTCTTAAAAGCTCGAAACGGTGAGGATATGTGGAAAGAAATTTTATAAAGATTCGAATAAAAACGTGGAAAGGAATTTATCTTTCGTTAAAAACTTTACGATGAGACTCGGAAGTTGTTCATTCTATTTCTAAGGAGGAAAGAAGGATCTTAAGAAAGGAAATAAAGATCTGAAGCCGAGAAAAATTCAATTGCGGTAGTACAAAAAAACAATTGTTTCGTCCGAACGCACGAGGACGAGTCCTTAAAAGTTGAGATTATCTGAAAAAACGCTCCTTTGGTTCGGTGATTCCTTAAACGCTCACTGGAGTACACTCATAACATACGAATTAGATTCTAAGGAAACTTTTTACCAATCGCCGATTTTATACAATTTTATTGAGAATCTATATTATTATTATTATAATGTTGTTATTATCATTTAATGTTATTATGTTTTTGCGCTTATGCTTAAAGAGAAGCCAGAGGGGATTAAATGCTCAGCTATCGATATACACTCCAGGAGTCATTATTATGAAAACACTTTAAGCCTCTTTGGTGAAATCGGTTGATTAAGCTGAATATTAATATAATGTTAGTGATGTAAAATGCTCTACTGTGAGTAGTGAGGGAAGATAGAACGTGATGTGTTCGAGAATGAGTCATTGGCATTCCGATTCTTTAAATTCCTTCTAAAAAGCCATTTAATTTAGCATTTGAACAAGTAGCGTCAAATTCGAAAGCTTTTTATTGGATCATTCGTCCATGTTCTGAGAAGACAAACTAAAATTATCTGTTAGAGCGTGTTTCACTCATTGGAACCTTTTCGCAAACTAAAAAATAATGAACTATCTACATTTCCTATTTTACTCATAAATAAGATAAATTAAAAAATCGGACATTAATGGTTGAAGAGGCAGGGAAGGTTTTCAAAGCACAATTAATCACATTATGTGTTTAATAACACAGTATTTAAACAAGTATATGAAGTAATCTTTTATCATGATATTGGAGGCAAACATTCTTACTTACATTTCTATAAACCAAGCAATCCTACATCAAAAGATTAGGGTACTACTTTTTGTTAACTTAATATTTGAAAGGCGAAATATAAGAGAGACTTGGCAATTTTTATAGATTTATTCAGAAAGATCGTCAAAAAGAGAACATATTCAGTAGCTCCTACATTACATAAATCCCCTCTGTAATCGGGAACCTATGTACGTAATCGCAAAACGTTATGAAAATTTCTTCTCACGTCCTAGAGAAATGGAAGCACACATGCTTCGGAAGCTAATCGTTAAGGAAGAGCACGTTTGAAGCCGACCATAAGAAACACTTCAATCTGTACTTGCAATATCCATTTCTCCAAACCTTATAAAACATTAATTTTAATCCCTCATAATCGCGATAACAGTTCAATGTCCATCGATTAACGGCGTTATACGCAACTGGGCGATCTAGATTCCGTTGTGAATGAATGTCTGGGAGACGGACGTATATATCGTAACGTGTTTCCATCTTCTCATGCTTGGAATACGTTCTATTTTAGTCTTCAACGCCTTTTCACGCTCAAAGGGCCACGTTTCGTGTGCTGACGATGAGTCGGAGAAAACACTTCTGCCATCTGCACCTTCTTTACGCGCTCTAAACTCTGTCCAAGTTTATGCGCAGTAATTAAGGAAGAAAATTTATTGGAACCTATTCTAGAACGTAATTTTGAAGGTTATTTTATAGACGTACGGCATTCTATTTACAATTTCCTGGGCTACCATCTAGGAAAGGCCAATTTGAAAGCGGATATTTACAACGGGACAATAATTCCGAGTGGTAACATCAATTCCTTCCTCCGGTAATATATTTTAATAAAGCTCCTTTATGAACTTATAATCTGCTTAAGAAAACCTTTTTAATCCATTTGGAAATGGGACTATTAAGGAAGAAAAATTGAAGTCAAATGGAAGAGGGCTTAAGATTTAATGAGAAGCTTTAATTGAGAATTTGGGAGAGTTAATATCGGTAGAGACGTTATCTAAAATGCACAGATGTGAAAAGTGGTCTAACGACTGGAATGAAATTATAGGGAAATCTTTTTATGACAGGAGATGTGGTATAAGAATGTTACGGTGACGAAAACTAACATAACTTATTAAGAGATAGGGCTGACTTCTTTATGGTAACCTACCAAAAAGGCACATTATGCATATAAAGACGCGGAAGTCTAGTGGACACGGACGTAGAGAAGGAGAAATGCTGATCAGATGATGATGGAGATTTCCAAAAACGAAAATAAAGTCATCACACAGTAAAGGAAAGGTGAAAAAGTCGTAATTGAGAGCTCTAAAAATGTATTTTCTTCTTCATCCCTGTTGGAATCCTTGTGATAGGAAACGTTGCCGTTCTCTCGGCTTCACTTTCGTTTAATACAAAAATGAGGTTCAGTTTTAAGAATATTCACACATTCATAAAAGCTTTCGATCGCTCGAATTTGAAAATGAATCGTTTACGTAAATTTTATAATTTAGCAATCGAGTTTCATTTCGAAGCTCTTTTCCTAATTTGATTTGATCATCAATAAACAAATAGTTGTTCATTCCAATTTAATTCAGAAACTCTAAGGGTTTCTGAAACCGCATCCCTCAAATTTCACAATTCCTCAAAATGATTGGAAATCCACTCATTTTGACTCGATGATGACGGAAAGTAGAATGTGTGAGGAATTTTCATATGCAAATTAAAGATCTAAAATTCTAAGTTTATTTGAAATAAAATCCTACGAAGATTCTCAAAAATAGCATGAATTTTACATATTGCATGAATGACATGAAACGTGTTAAATCGCATTAGTTAAACGTGCACTTTTCACAAAATTCAGTACGCCATATTCAACTGCACAAAAGAATCGAGTTTTATATTGTGGTGATATTTGTGATATTATCTTTTTAGCGTAATAATTAATTATTCACTATGAATAAAATAATCACCTTTAAATGTATATAAATGTGTGAGTATGTACTTCCGCATTGTTGTTCTGATAAAATCGTTTTCAATTCAAACATGAATGGTAAAAATATGGTACATAAACTTTGAATTTTATTAGAAGAATGCGTGACAAATAAATGATTTGCTGACCATGGCATTTCAAAAGAATCCGGGAAAAGAAGACGGGGAAATGAGGAAGTGAGGGTTAGCAAGAAACGGAGAATAAATTACAAGAATTCAGACAAGGGCTGAAGGAAGGATTTTCACCATCCGAGGCACCTCTTGAGAAGGGGCAGTGAGGAATGACCCTCTTGGCCTCAAATGTCCGCGGAAGCCCCAAAGAATGTCGGGAACCGTCTCTTGTGCCGACAAGAGGCCCCACGCAAATTGGAGGCCGCAACTTTTATCTCGGAAAATTCATATATTTCTCAAATGAAGCATTTTACTAGATTTGCTGTAACCATGGAGATCCGCGCGTTGTTTACGCTTTCGTGAGAAGGGGATTCGATCCTACTCGCGTCTGTTGTTGGGATCAACTGATGTGAATTCTTTTTTTAAGTGCTTTCGGCTGTTCTTTCTCTAACTTTTCCTCCTTTTGCTTTTATTTTTTTTCTACGCGCTACAGTCTATGTGGTTTGAAGGCATTACTAAATACATTTCAATTTGTTTGATGGAGGGGATTTTCCTGACTGGTTTTTTCACCGAGTTCTTATCGTTAAGATTGTATAATTTCTTTCATCTTCGCTTTTGACCAAAAAATTCGAACGCCAAACGGAAGCAGAGATTATTGTCAAGCGAATAAGAGCCTACATTAGAGTGATGAAACAAGGAAGATGGATACAATACTTGTACTTACTTGTATAACGAGTATGATAACTTAGTTTTCTATTAGTAGAAGACAAAAATTAGTATTTTTACCTGCTAATAGTTAATATATTTTTAGAATAAAAATTTTTTCAGCCTTAGCTTGGTGGAATTATTACTATCTCCTCTTGCCATTCTTGGAAAGAATAAAAATTGAGTAGAATCCTCGATGTAAATTTAATTTATTTTATACACATAATCTGTCGCCCTAATATATTTACATTGCAGAGTATGCTTAATTTTTTCTTGTGGTTATGGTCTATGGTAGTCAGTATAATTTTATTATGAAATTATTAAGTTAACTATTCAGTCCTAGTTGAACATGCATCCCAAGATAGTGTAGTGATAATAAATGATAATTTTAAAGTTGGATGAATTAATATTTGAATTTGAGAAAATACTGGAGAATTCAAACAATAGGCGAATTCACTCTTGACTCCCTTACAAGGATGTTATCGACCTCAAATTTTCACGTAGTTGAAAGGCAGCGGTCCCTTGAATAGAACGGTTCATTTTATATTCAGAAGTAATCAATTCAGGATTAATAATAATCGCATGACTAGCCACTTAGATGTGGTTATAGTTTAATGCAGTCAATCAAAACAATATTATGATTACCCCCAAAGAGAGAAATTATGCTCTTACGCAATGTAATGCTTACTCATACATATATGTCATGTAATGTGTGCTCTTATGTAATGTAATTAATTGTGAACTTGATCGAAAAGAGGTTTTTTTCAGTCTATTCAGTCTTTCGGAATATCTTTACTTCTATTGATTTGATTTTTTTCCACTCACTTTATTTCCAAATTTAGAGTTTCTTTACTTAACCTATTTAATTTCAGAGCATGTCTGCTCACCACTACTTTGCTATTCATTTAAAGTCCATCTAAGTTCAATTGAAAAATGAAAACTCCTCCTAAAGGTGAAGTTCAGCATATTTTACGGAAATGGGCAAAAATTCCCCCCAAAGAAACAAGCCCAATTGCTGCGACCCTCTCTCGATTTGTTTGCCACACGCGATTCCAATGAATGCTATCTTTGTTTTGATTTATTTTTTTTCTCGTTGCATGCGGTCCCTTCGCTTTTCATTAGGTCTCGGTTCTTCCTCTAAACGTCTCATCAAGGACGCATTGTATTGAGTCACGCTCTCTTGTTTTCCATCCACCCTTTACTCGCTCCTTTTCACCGTCGGAAAAATTCCCTCCCGAACAATCCAGCCTTCGGACATAATTGTCGGGCCTCGCTCCATTGTCGGTTGTTGTCGGCGCCCGATTGTTGTGAAGACATAAGCTTCCCCTTTCTAAAGTACGTAAAAGGGATACAAAGGGGTTATGGGAAAATGGGGAGATAATTGGGGTAAGAAAGTTATGGACGTATAATTTAAGAAGGTAATGTCCATGGTGGAGATTGAAAATGCTGCTAAATATTATAGAAAATTATCTCGAAATACTAAGCTCACAGCGAATGATTTAAAATGTCCTCTTCCAGGGCTCTCTATTAGGAAGAGGAATGTCATTTGATTAAACAAGTTTCTCTTTGGAAATTATTACTATTTGATGAGTTTGCGAATGCTTATTTTAGGCTAATTTTTTTCGAAATCACTCAGAATTTTAATATTCTACTTGATTGAGATCCAAATAACTCGTTATTTTTTATTTATATGACCTAAAATGTATGTATAAATAAATTAACATTATACCGGAGTATGATATATGAACAGATGAGCGGATAAAAACTTGTTTGAAATTACGAGACGAAAATCAATGTGAGGAAAGCGGCGGGAAGTGGCGGCAGAGAATGTGTGTGGCTTAAGGGAGGTGCCGAGATGTACATAGGTCCTCCGGAGATGGTTCAGAAAGGGGTGGAATGTCTTTTGTCTCGGAAGGAATGGCCGAAAAAAAAACCAAGGGCTTAGAAACAAGAGGGCCTCTTTCTTTGTTTATTTTTTCTTCTCTCTTTATCTCTTTTCCTGACCCGTTCTTATTTCACGGGGATGGACTGAAGTAGAGGATGAAGACAGATGCGAAATAGGGATTTTTTATGAGGGGTAAGAAAGGTAAGGCTTGCGGTGTTGAAACCTTTCTAACCCCGTGTCTTTTTTGGTATTCTGCTTCCGTTTCTCATTTGATGTTAGATAATGTCTCCGTGCTGGAGGGTCTAAATCGCTCGATAGCCTCTGGTGCAATGCACGAATCGTGTTCGGCAGATATACTTATCGCCTTCGTACCTCACCACCATCGCTCTAAGAGACCTAGAAGGTGATGGACTTCAAAAATGTGCCTTTTGCCAATCTTTTAAGGATTTTTCATCCACTTTGATGCAATATCGAACAATATTTAATAGGATCCTCATAAGAATATTGTTTAAAAGAGTTGTAATCCCCTTTGATAATATTTAACTACTTTCTAACATTTAGTATTTGAGTTGCAACTTTTATTGAAATATAATTGTGATGTTCTCTTTTTATCAATGAACATCAACTGTATTTTTGAAGATAATTAGAATTTTTAATCGAATTAGAATTGAGAAATGTTGTCTGAGATTGCCTTCGTAAATCCAACCTTTCTTAGATCGACTTTTTCTCGGAATAAGGAGCCAATTGAATGATTTTTGGTAGCACTTCGAAGGAATACGATTCAGTGCAATATGGATGATTAACAATAGCATCCTGTAGCAACTCACCGTTGACAATTGTTTCGATATGTACACGAGAAACATGGATTGGTATTACTATGTTTTGACATTGCTCCATGGGGATATACAGTTCGCACCCTTAGATTATTAGTTGAAGGACTCGCTCGCAGCGTGGCATCCATTTGCGATCACGCAATCTCTGCATGTAGGTGGTTAACGAGTACATAAATCTCGTTGAGTAATAAAGTCGAACCAGCGGTGTTGGAATACCTTTAGCAGAAGATTGAAATGAGTCAGGTAGGAGTCGTGCTCTCCGCAATTGGCACCGAGCGAAGGGCTCCATGACTAATGCCTCGGCTGCAAATAGAATCGTCGTGCGAGAAGTTTCAATTACGTGATGTCCGAGGAGGTCACCGAAACAGTCGTGCTTCGGAAAATGCTGTCCGAAAGAGAAGAGGGCCGATTGGTTTTTAAGGCTCTCCATCCGGGGAGATCGCGGAACGTGGGTTACCCATCAGAAGCGTTCACTTCCTGTCAGCTAACTTTCTTGAACTGCCGCCTTTGTCGGTCTTAACATTCTTTACATGAATCAATAAATATTAAATAGGTGTTTGCACCCTCTGCAGAAAGGTGGCTTGCAGGGTGTTTATGTAGAATTGATCTAGCGATTGTGAGAGTAAGATTTGTATCACACAAAGACTTACCATGGTAATGTGCATCTGATGCAGCAATTTGAAAAAGCATCATGAATTATTAAATTTGCATTAAGAGAGGCTAATAGAACTGAGTAATGCGGGGATATTAAAGTTTGCTATGAATTCCTTATTATTTTAGGAATTCATAGCGGAGAAATATACGTTACGAAATACTCAACGTCCATCGAGTTTATGCAAACATTTCGATCGAAGTTAATATCGATAAGAGTTTAGAGCTTATTATTTTTTTGTTGGTACATAGAAAATGACTATTATACGCTGAAAGTAACTTTTCGTTTCAAGATTGAAGTATGTACTTCATAATAATTATTTAATTTTTAATAATAACAAATTTTATATATGCTAAACTATAGTTTTTGTTTTTCCAACGCAACAATATTTTCAATTAGAGCGTTGTATATTCCTAGCGAGAGACGAAACATAAATAGTGAAGCTTGTTTTCAATAACATAATCATCAGGCTAATTAATAGTTTTTCAATTATTTGAGGAATACCTTCACACTTTGACTTCACTCACCATCAATTATGAGTGTAACCAGTCGTTTGTTCACAGACAAATATCTCTCTTAAAAGAGTGACACGATCTTACGATTTCTTGGCTACTTACTGTTTCCAGTCATTCGTTTTATTCTAGCCGTTCATCACTCCAAAACAGATTCCCCAACTGAAACGTATAGCGTAATCTCCCAAACCCACCGCCAGCACTGACTTTCGGACATGAATAAAAGATCCATCCGAATCCTGAGGGACGCTATGAGAACACTCCTTGGGCAAATGTTTGAGAGGCGATTTGCGACCGTCTTCACAGGTCGCCGCGCATATCCTCACACGAAGTCCGCCTAATGGCGAAGCGAGGCACGCCCACTCCGAAGAGGATCCCGTGATGCACTCCTCCCCCAAGTGTCCGGTCTCTTTTCTTTTTTGACCAACCTTATGGGCCATACGCATTCCTTTCCGGTTTCCGAGACTTGAAAAAGGGGAGCCATCTTCCCAACGGGTGGTCCTCGGACCATTGTCTGCTCTCTTATGGACCGAGTACGTTAACTGGTAATTGACTGCGTTAACCGCTTGGACGTTTGGTATTTCCACGAAATGGAGGTTCTCGCCGATCCTCTGTAGTGACCTGGGATATCATGTTTGTCGGCCTAACGACGCAGGGGTCTTGAGTTCGGAATTTGATTGGGACAGTTTCGGTAGGCTGATGAGGGATGACAAAATGCAGGACCAGAGTAGTAGGTTTAAGTGTTTCAATTTAATGACTAGAAAACTCTTGACTTTGTGTTGTAAAATTTTGAAGACTTCTTTGTCACGTAGCCCAGAGCCCATATTGGGGCTGTATTTTACATCAAATTTAAATCTGATACACAGAATGTTCATTTGATCATGATATGTACATATGTATATACATATGTATGTACATATCATCATTTGATATGTACATATGTTATACAAAGTCAATTATTGTAAAATAGTACATTGCATAATGTTGCATTCTAACCCCTCTGAAACAGATTCCAGGCACACCCGTTGCTTTCAGTGCCAAATATAAAATTTACTATACAATGATTCATTCTTCAAAATATTGCATAGAACGGTATGAGAGAAAAAGATTAAATGCATCAAATTGGAATCGAATATTTTTTTATATATTATTGATTTTTACAGTCGATAAAAATTCGAATTTTGATAAATAAGTAGAAATTTATCTTTCATCTTTTCCGGAGGTAACTCAGGTATCGAAAATCAATGGGAAGACTGTAACTAGCGTTCTATATATATATATATATATATATATATATATATATATATATATATATATATATATATATATATATATATATATATATATATATATATGTGGCATGTATGCTGATAGTTAAAACAATCGTGGAACATGATTTGCTATGGAAATTATATTAAGTTTATCAAAATCAAATACTTAATGGTGAAAAGAGTTTTCACTTAAATCTCACTATTGATATATCGCATCAGGAATATGGTGACCAAAGTACCACATTGCGACTTTTGAAAGAATTATTTAGAAAGCTAGTAACTCAAGGCCTGAAAGGTATATTTTTATGAAAGGGTAACTTTTTGGAAAACTTAGCAAAAGCACTTGTTCAATAATTAAAATTAATCTTTAAATGAGAACTTATTATTAATGATTGTAAGTAATATGTAAAAAAATTTCCTCTTCTTCGTTACACTAAACAGAATAATCTTGAAAATTAGATCATTCCGCGCCTTAAGAAAATGACGTCGTTTAAAGCAATTAATTTTAAATGCTCTAGAACGCGTATTAATCTTAATAGTCTCTCAGAAAAACGAGAGAGGAGACTAAAATTAATTGAACAGCAACGGTGGGCGAGTAAATGAGATTACCATAACGGGGTGGCGTTAGAAACGACCTTGATTGCGTTCGCAGAGTTGTGCAAAACGCCAGAGCGCCACATAATTCGCGAATGAAAATAAATGCGATAGATGACGCTTGCTCCATAGCGCACAGCAGGTGACTGTACGAACTAAGTTACAAACGTTAAAAAGGTGAGGAGGATTTTACCAATTGGAAGTACGTAGAAAATAAAATGACGAAGATAAAAATCGGTGCTTGCTAACAGTTATTTTCCATCGTAAGGAAGCAATAGATATTTTTAGGATATTTTCTCAGGTAATGGTGAGGCATATGAAACATTTCACGAAAGAGAATTCAACTGCAACAAAAGCAAAAAAGAAATGGACATGATTGTTGCTCGAATCAGATCTGCACTGTTTCAGTGAACTGAACTGTTTGAACTGGTAATCTATTTCTCAAAACTCCACGAGATTCCTCCGTGTGTACAGGGGAAGAACGTAAGTGAGTGACTACTAGAGACGGATTCACCGGTAAAAATTCATCCCTTTGGAATGAGATAGTTCTTACATTGGTAAATATCATCCCAATGGTAGCGTTTCAGCAAAGAGGATGATAATTTAATAGGTAATTTTACTCCTACTCTATTTTCTCTCATTTACCCCTTTTACTTATTCCTTCCCTCTCTTTCTCAACCTCCTTCGCCGCCCTCAAAATCCTATTACTTCTCAGCGTAAATCAAACCTCTTCCCTATCTTCTCCATCATCATCAGCGTATTTTTACGCTTCTCATACGATATTCCCAACCTTTTCTTATTTACTCTTTTTCTGCCCAATTTCCATCCGCCGGTGATTGTCTCCTGAATCGATAAGCGGCTCTTTGGGCTAATGATTCTCCGCCGTTGCGTAGTCAAATTGATTATTCCGCATTTTCGAGGCGTCTCTGGGCCATTATACGCCGTGAAAAATGTTACGCCGGGGGTTTTGGAATACTATCATTACGTCGGTTGGGACGGAAAATTCCTGCCGAAAAAAACTGAAGATTCCGGAAAAGGTCTCACATGACCAGAGGGAGTTGTTTACAAGGCTGCTCTTAAAAATTGAGAGATCAAGCGCAGAATTTCGATCCGAATTAGCTGAAAAGTAATCGGTGATTTATGTTCGTTTACGAAATATCTTCCTGCTCATGTTCAAGACGAGTTGCTGTAAAGATGTTTTCAGGAAATTTGGTCTTAAAAGTGAAAAAAATAATGAAAGTATATAGTATGATATAATGACTTGATTTTTGCAAAAGGTATACAAAGTAAGGACAATTTCTTAAATTTAAATTTAAAACTTTAATTTTCTACGTTAAATTTTATTTTCAACCACTTTACTCTGAAAGATTATCGCAAAACCTTTTAAAAAAAGAAGCGAAAGAAAAAGGTAAAGTCTACAAGGCTGCCATAAACGTCATAACAATCAGTATGATCTGACTGTACTTGGTTAAACACCGTATGAAATATAACGCCACAGTTAATGACAATTCCGTATTTTTTACGAAAATCATTTTTTTAATATGGAATATTATACGGAAAATTAAAATCTCGTTATTTTTATGAAGTGTATAGAGATATTTTATTTTGGTGAATTAAGATGTCTTTACCAGATAATTATGGTAACAAAGAAAGAGGGTAAATATATCTTTTTAAAAATCATTCATATATTCGCTCTAAGCTTACTGTTACTCATTAATTGGAAGCCCTAACGACTCCCCATTCATTTCTCCGTGCTCGTCCGGAAGTCAATATGGAGGCATGAATAATTCTCCTAATACGAGGACGCAAGAAAGAGAAAAGCGCTTAAATGGCAAGCTTGAGATATAAACATTACATTCTTCTGGGTTCCAAAGTGTATTTTGTTCGTTATTTTCGAATATTTGACACACAATGACTTTGATTTGATGACACAAATATCTTTGATTTTTATCATTTCATTCGATTAAGTAAACACTGATGAAAACCATCGATTGTCAAGGCAACCGCTCTTGTTGCTTCACATTATATACTATATGAACCGTTATGACGCTAACTTCATTTAAATCGTTGAAAAGCATTGAGAAATATACTTTTTTCAATTTAAGTGAAAGAGAGAATGAAAACACTTTTCTCAGAAACTTTTCTTGGTAGAAACGAACCCAATCTTCGCACAACTACGATAAATCCGCTTTTTTCTAGGCCACGGAAATTCCCGAGTACATCCTTCCCCGCAATCGATAGCGTCTTTGTAATATATGGCGCGTTTCCTATTCGTGCCGCTATCCCTAGCGACGAACCATCGTCATAAATTTCCCTCCCGATTTCCGAGGGCAAACAAGAAGTTCTCCATGAGTCTCTTCCAGACATGTTTGACACGAGCGGTACAAGATGTCCCGTTCACGGAGATACCGCTATCGAGAGGATACAAGAAGGCGAGGGTTTCCTATATATAAGGATTAAGGGGGTGAGCGACACCTGTCTCAGGGCGTGGCATCCGTGGATGGTGGACATTGTCCCGTCTCAGAGAACGCGTCGGTTCCTTTGTCTTTGGTGTTTCTCGAGTAAATGCTGGGGATTTATGGATGAAGCCCACTTCCTCGTGATGCGCTCGGGATTATTTCGAAGTGCTTACTTTTTTCTGGAATATCGTCGCCTCCAATTCGGTGTGATTTCTTCGAAGTATTTCGGGACAAAGTGATCCAAAAGTGAAACGAAGTGCATGTTCCGTGAGAGTATTCCGAAAGAGAAAAAAGGAAGAGCGATTTATGAAGTTCGCCTTCAGGTGGTCAAGGGTTTTGTTCTATAGTCGGAGAACTAAGAAAAGAACTAACGTAGAATTCGGATTGAACGGATTCAGAATTCAGAAACCTAAGATGTATGGGGTTGATTTATGAGAGTGAAAAGCTTCAAGTAATCACCAGGTCACGGATTTGTTTTAGGGTGAATTCTTTTGATGTTGAATTTCTTCACCTATAAAGTAATTTTTGGATGAAAAGTAATGGTTTTTGTGAAACGTACGTTTCCTGAGCTTCTCGCCTCGTTATTGGGAAGATGAGCAAACAGATTAACCGATGAAAATAAATTTCTCGGTTGCGTTGAATGTGAAAACACATATTTCACGTAACAACCTCACCTAATCCTCTCTAACTAAGGGCCCTAAAGGACTGCGGCCTTTGATAAAATCGGCATGGGTATGCTCCTTGGACGATACTCATTAAAACATGAAAATTATAGAGGCCAGCATTCCATCGTTTCCTTGCAATTGATGTTTGTGAGTCGACAAAGACTTCAGATATCTAATTGTTGAGAAGATGAGGTTGCAAGTAGCTGTAGGAGTAATTTTTTCACAGAAAGTACGAATTTTTGACCACGAAAATTTTCAATTCATCGAGTAGTTGATATTCGTCGATGCGGAAACATTACTATCTTAGAAAATATATTAAATCAAATAGATATTAGGTCTATCTTTTCCGAATAACGTCAGCTCTCCGATGTCTGAGAAAAAATGATTTTATCGCATCCTGTCAATATTTGGGGAATTTTAAATTATGCCGTAAGTCATCCATGACTCCGGTATAACCGGGGGATATTAGAAGCCTTAAAGCTGTGTTTGTACAGGATGTTGTACTCGTATATTAAATATAATTATATACTTTGTGGATATTTTGTATCGACTGGCGGATGCTAATTTCTGAATGCCCTCAAACTGCCTTTGGGATACACCCACAAAGACGTGAACCGCCCAAACATCTGCTGAGGAGTTCCATCGATTAAAAAGTCCCACTCCTAGAGGGCATATCCCATTTAGGCCTCTCCTTTATCTACCGTTTTTTTGGACTCCTCCAATCTTCCCTCTCGTTCAATCTCAACCCCCAAATGGACCTACGAAATGACACTGTGCAGATCGCCTCGAAATGTTCCCTTCACTTTGCCGGGACCATTCCAACGTCCATCTGCAGATACTGAGACGACATTTGTAATCGATTTCGCGCTGAGAAAGGGACCAATTTCGACGACGAAATCCCCTAATTCTCGACAACGCTTTCTAGAGATTGGGGAGGAATGTGTGCCGAAATGGGAATTACGTCCCTAATGTTAGCACTAGTAGAGCATTGTGGGAAATATAAATGACAGTCGTAATCTCTGATACCCATCCTTATTACCAGGAGAAATATTTGTCGAATAGAGAGACGTATGGTCTATATTCAACAAGCAAAATTTGCGATAAAATTGAGTTATTAAAATGATCGCGAAAAATTTATTTTACTTTACCGTTCAGTTATCTCATATACAGTCGCAACGAAAAGAATTCATTTCGACACATTTAATCATACTAAAAAATATTATTTTAGGAAACGAAAATGATTTCAATTTTTTATATTTTTCGATCTAAAATTGAGAAAAGTGAATTTCAAAATGTCGACGGCCAAAAACCTTGATTTCATTTTTTCTAGAGATCGACTTGTTAAGGAGCATCAGAAAACTAGGATTTAGAAAGGGGTCCTGAATTTTCATATTCATCAACATCTTTGAAAAATTCCACTTACCGGTTATTCCACCAAATTGATATGATAATTTAAGGGCTGAAAATAATTATACCTTCAAAATTCATTATAAATTCTGGATTAAAATAATAATTTATTTCGCTCCCAAAAAAGTTCAGATGGATACATAGTGCTGAAAAATAATCACCAGAAAACTTGTAATTATATTGACTATCCAAAAATTTTTCTGTCTTGGTTTATCAAGTTAAATACGTAAATTCCTAATTTTTGCTACTGCCTTCGAATGTAGATGTAAATAGAAAAATTTATTTAACATAATTATACAAATATTTATATTTAGCTATAAAAAATCTTGTATTCTTTTGGTTGCTGAAAGAGGTTGAAGGGAAGATAGTTGAAAAAAATTAGAACATCATTTTAAAGGACTTACAGGGATCAGCCCACATTCCATAAGATATCCATGTTTAATGATAATTAATAACTTTTATCTTGACTTAACATGCGAAATAGAAAGCAATTGATCGAAAGTGAATTTTAAAGCGTCAAATTATAATTGGCGATAGATTTCATTAACGAGCTTCCATTCGTCTGAAATGTTTCATATTCCAAAATGTCGTCTCTTAGATACAACTGAAAATTTACGGCGTGAAAGTATATATTTACATACTCTGTCTACCTAATAAGAAATGCCGTTGAGTTTTATCCGAGAAACGCATGTTACGAAGTTTTAGCCATTCTTTTTTCATCGATCTCAACAGGTGGCCGCAAACCTCTCCTGCCTTTTTTTTAAAACCTTTTTGTTTAGAGTGGATGTGAGGAATTTCGCGCTAAAGAAAAGACTCTTCAGTATCCACACTTCCATGTGTCCCCAATCGACACACTTTTCTCTACCTACTTCCTCAAGATAATTCCTGCCTATATTTGCTCACCGACTTCATATACGAGAGCTGACTGCGCTGATAGAACGCTATTATTTCCAGGGATCGCATATTTACGTTTTTTGATTGCAATTTTGGTGCTTGATATTACGAAAGGAAATCATCGTAATATATTGATAATATAGATTTTTAGCTTCCATAAACGTTATTGCTCATAAGAAAGATAATTTTATTGTAACATTTTCCTGCAAGTGATGTTTATGAATGTTACATTTAGGAATTTAAATTGTAAGACAGTATTTCCAATCATGTTTTCTTCTCTGCAAAATTTTGCTTTCAAATTATAAATCACATTACAAATCGATGATATCTTCGCTAAAATTTACTCGGTGTATTTTAATATATAATGCTGCAAATGCTTTATGATACTAATGGGTACTTTTTGCATTGTTAGGTATTTGTAAGTAGGTTTCAGACCGATAAGATTAGATATAATAGTAATTACATCAATGCAAGCTCACTTTCTGTGTGTGGCAGGGGTTGTAAGCACCGTATGTTTGTGCTATTTCTCTATTTTAGTTGTTGTCGCATATCATTCGTGGGAAGAATGAGTCAATAACAGGACCATTCCTAGCGTCTATTTCCCGTATTCTAAACTCATAAATATGTAATTAATTTTTCAGTCATTTATGATTTAAATAAAATTATATTTGTTTTCATTGCTGCGTTTCGTTTATAGCTAAAATGTCAATAGTAATTACATTTGGTGAGATATGATGTCCATGGGATGAAATATTTTCCTAGTTTCAAAAGGAATCAATTTAAAGAACAGAAATATCTTTTAAATCTTGGATTGCTTACGCTTGTATTCTATGAACTTTTATATTTCAAACAATATTCCAATAGAAGGTCACTTCTATTGGTCCCTTTCTTCAAAATTGACACTTTTAAAACTGCTTGCTCATCGTTCTCTTAGAATGATAATCCCGATGAAATGTTTCAGAGGAAGTTTCTGAAAATGTCTTCTGAACATCACAAAGCAATGCCGTCAGATGTCAACCGATGAACAAAATGTGAAGGGTCTCTGTTGTCCGCAGATGAGGAGGGAAATGTTAAAGCTCCCATTATTTTGCCTGCGAAGGACACAAGTGTCAACCAGGACAAGGAGTAAATACTATTTAGCTTCGTTTTCGTCTATTTCTCGCTTCCTATTTCACTTTAACATCTGTTAGATATTTCAGAACCTTTAAGGAATTTCTACAGCAGTCAAACATCTTTCCTTTGAATACAATTGGTTGTGTTCCACCATAATTCCGTACTTATGTGTTAGGCTCAATTGATACTCCACGTTCTGTTTTTACTCATTTTTCTTTGAAGAACTGAGATAGTGATTCCAAACTAAGAATGACTCTAGATATTATGAAATCTTATGAAGAGTTTTCTTATCCAGGAACAGTTGCAATTGAAAAAAATCACTGCTTCAACTATAAACCACAGTCTTTATTTGGATACCTAGTAGTAATATATAAATGGATTATTGAATTATTCATTCACGCCGCAAAACTATGATATCCGCTATATATCCGCTCACATTTTCTGCTTTGTGTTACGGTGACCTCTCAGATGCTTCAACATTTCGTGAGGGAAGTCCTTCATCTCCTAGCACGAGCACCATCTGCGTCGAGTTATTGCTGACCTTGTGATTAATTATTCCACCGGCGAATCCTCCTGTATCCACAGAGCCTCTCTATGACTAAACGCCACCCTTATTGGGAGAAACTTGATTGCACCTCCTTCGTTGGAACAGACCACTAGAGCCATGCGAAGGAAAGAGAACATTGCGGACCGTTAAAGAAGGAAAGTCTTAATAAAGCAATTTTATGGTGAATGATGCGGCGTGAATAATCACATTGAACCTCTCAAAATTCTACATGTTTATCAATAGTTTGGGAAATGAATTCTGTGTCTTTGATCGAACTTCCTCGTCAAGAATTTTTTGAGTTTTATCTATGTAACTGAGGCCTCACAAATATACACATTTGCACAATTATTGTTTGGTACTCAAACGGTATTTTGGTACTAACACCCACACCCTGAGAGGTAAAGTTCCTCCTCAGCCGGGATTCGAGCCTTACATAGGTGTCACGGTTACATTAATTCATCCTTGCTTTTCCATCCTTTGCAATGACTGGTATGTGAACTCTGAATTGCAAATCTTGTGTTGACCGTCAACTTCTGCTCGCGATATATCGCAGTTAATTCGTTGATTGATTGTCCTTTTGAGAAGTGAGTAGGGGTCAAGTGGTGGCGTGTGTCGTATGACCGAATGGACAAAACTCGGGACACCCACCCGAGGGACTTCCGCCCTTCGCATACTCCACCTCGTTTGCGGTCAAAGTTGAATGAGGAACCGTCCAATGGCGTGGCTCCTCCATCCACCAATAAAAGGGTTCCGTCAACTGCTTGCGAGTTATTGCTGATGAGGGCTATTTTGTCTCGAGGATTTGCTCAACCCCACATTTCGTCCTCTTCATTTCGGAGTATTTTCAGAGTATACTTTGTGTTTGAATAAAGGATGACCTTTTACTTACAATTTAGATGTCCACTATATTTCTTCAGTCTAACCTGAATAACCTTTTTGTTTTGAATTTTCGTTCTGGCTATGCTTTCATTATATGAGAAAAATTGAAAAAAATATGCTATATATTTTTTGCTAATACATCACTTTTCTCTTTCAAATATAATTTTTTGGTTACTGGTTAGCTTACTGAATAAGGTTCGGGAGTCGTCATTAATTTAAATTTCTCAGTAAGTCTATTCTTGAGGAATATTGACCAGATTTTTGTGGAGATTAAAGAAAAAAACTTTTTTAAAGTGATATTCGTTCGGAAAATTACCTTTTCTATAGAATATTCTTAGGTTATCGAGAAGGTTTTTATCGAAAAATGCATTCCATTTTATTATGAATGGAGAAGAAATAGATTGCGAGTAGATCACATTTTCAATGCCGATCTCAGCTTGTGTTTTATTAGAATGGCTTCCTTCTACGTAGTTGAGCTTTATCGCATTTTTATATATCTACAGAATTTTATCATAAAATGAAAGTCGTCTAATGAAAGAATCTTAATCCTCTTTATCAATTTTATTATAAGTATACTATCAAGCCTTAAAACGCAACAGCTTTTTCCCGAGTTGATTGAAATACTATAAAAGGAATTGCATAGTCTAGTGTAAAATTAAAGTCATTTTTATTCATTGTGAAGGGTTTGATGATATGAGTTTACAGTCACTCGGAGAAAATCTAAATAATTCAAATTGTTCCTCTGTCGCCTTTGACCACTCAATGTTTCGTGTTGATGAACCGAACGTGTCGTTGGGGTTCATAGGAAAATACACACAAAAAAATAGAGTAGAAAGTTCAGCTGTAGGGAATATTTTAATTTTATTTTCCTTTCATAGTTATGATAGTAGTTAAATAGCACTATTTTCCTGTCCCTAACAAATGATAGAGAAGATGGAAAAGAATACATTCTTTTCTTAATTATTTTCTGTCTATTATGATAGTTCGATGTTTAAATCGCCACCTTGGAAGGCGTCCTTCTCATCCGCTGCTTCGTCTTCCGGAAGAGTACGCCTTTGAAGGGGGCTTCCGTCCCATTCATGGATTCCTCGGCAGCGTGGGTGGGATTCGCGACCCCATTACGCACGTCCGAGAGATATCTCCCAAAGGAAACGCCTACATAACACTTCTCAGCGAAAGGAAGTTTTACATCTTCGGAAGCCACCGATTCCTGGAAATAAGAGAGGTCGTTAAATATTCACTCCGTCGAAGGCCGCGGATGTCGTCAATAACCTCACGAAATATTCTCGCGGAGGGAATTAATGTTCCGTGGCAGAAAGATTTTACGACTTCCCATATTTTAGGCAGATTTCGAGGAGCGTTATCTCGGAAAGAGGCTAAATGTTCCCAATGTATGAATGAGTTTCTTCTCAATGAATGAATAGATGATTATGACCTTCATAGTTGGACGTGGTGCGATTGTAGATATCAGTTTATTTATTTTCTCAATAGCATTCACCGTAGAACTTTTCTATAAATCTATCCAGATTTAAAAGATGATGTTTTCATATACGAGAAATAGATGAATATTTACGATATATTTTAAATTTTTAAATGAGTATAAAAAGCTTATCAATAAAATTTCCGGAGGTTTTATAATAATATTTGATAAATTTATTTCATCTTCCATTTGAATGAGGGTTTTTGGCAAGGAAGAAATCTAAAATGTCCAAGAACAATAATTAAAGTAACATACAATTCAATGTAATATAAATTTATTATTTTAAATGTATTTATAAAATTATAAAAATTAACTATAAAATAAAATAAAATAAAATATAAGATTAATTTTGCGAGAAATACCTCTTTCCTCCTCAAATAATCCTTCAATTTTAATGAAAAACAGCATATTTTTGATATCTTATGGATATTTACTCTAACGTAGCTATACTTTGGTAAATAATGTTTATTTTGTACGCCCGACGCACCAAGATCTACCGCTAGAGAGGAGTTTAACATGTGAAAGAAACTATTTAATATCAACTCAGTTTTTGGGAGCTATAAAATAGATCGTTGAAACTACTGCAAGGATAACGACTGAGCTTTAAACCGTCTCGGCAATTCCTTCTTATGACCTCTTTCTGTCGTTCCTCTTGCAGCGGACAATATTCCCCGAGACATAAAATAAAACTTGCAGAGAATCGCTCTTTGAGAATCACCCTATTTCACGAAATGGTTCCGACCCTTTAGGTAAGGGTGCCACTGGTTTATGCCCGCACTCCATTCCAAACCTTTCATCTCTTCCTGCATTTTTCCACAGGTGTACCAGATAGCGTACGTGATTGTGAAGGCAGCAATATCTCCCCGACCAGGCAACTGGATACTGGAGCGCTCCATAGATGGCATCCAATTCACGCCGTGGCAGTACTATGCAGTGTCCGACGCCGAATGCCTCCAGCGTTACGGGATTCAACCGAGGCGCGGGAAACCATCCTACCGCCACGATACGGAAGTCATCTGTACTTCTTACTACTCGAAACTGAACCCGCTAGAAGGAGGAGAGGTATTCGAAATTCTTTGTTGGAGTATGGAATATACTGCACTTTTTAACTATGAAAAAATACTATTAAGAAGTAATATATTGTAAAATTTCATATAGTTTGTGTCCTATCTAATGAGCAATAGTGCAATACTAAGGGAACATTCTATTGTAGTGTACATTTTAGTATTTGAATGTAATTTCTTCGTTGAATTGGAAAAAATTTATTAGACAATTCAATTTAAAATAAAAATAACATCTAATTATCTGGTTCATCAATTTATCATAACCATAACATAGATTATAACTTCAGAATGTATTTTGATTAGTAACCAAGATGTACTGAACTATTCATCTGAGATGACAGTTTGTCATATGTTCCGAGAAATAATGACAATAATATCATCTTATAAAAGTAAGTTTGTGATTTAAGATGTGAGTTGTACCAATTGAGTTTAAAGAAATCAAGGGTCATTTAATAGAGTGCCTTAAAATTTCCTCGTATGAATGGTGAGTTCTGTTCCTTTTTTATGATTTTAGATTCACACATCTCTCGTAAATGGTCGTCCTGGAGCAGCTGATGGTAGTGAGGCTCTTAGAGAATTTACTAAGGCCCGATATGTGAGAATGCGGCTTCAAAAGATTCGCACTCCCAATGCAAACCTAATGGGATCCCATGCAGGTGGAAGTCATGGAGATGGAAGTCGTGACAATGTAGATTATGAATATGAGAATGAAGATGAAGACGATACTTATGATGATTACTCAAGGAAAGAAGACAGGCAGAGATCAGATCCTTCAGTCACCAGAAGGTATTTTTACTCTATCAAGGACATCTCTATCGGAGGAAGGTGCGTTTGCAATGGACATGCACGAGACTGCACAGTAGATACTGAATCTGGGGTGAGTTTTCCATTGAAATTAATTGTTGAAAATTTTTGACCAACTTTGAAGTTTGATTTATTGAAGTTAACTGCCAATAAAATGTCTTTTTCCACTTTTAGTGTATCTTTACTTTTTGGAAGTTCTTTAACCAAATAAAGCATCATTTAGTACAGGATTATTAATTTTAGTGCACTTTATCAAAATCAGATGCCATATTTGTATCACCCTATCGTCTGCTTATTTCCCTGCATAGTTACGAAATTGTCGCTGCGAGCACAATGCATGTGGCGAGGGATGTGAGCAGTGTTGTCCTCTATTTAATCAGAAACCATGGCAACCAGGCATACCTTGCCAACCTTGCCATTGCCACGGTCATGCACCAGCTTGTAAATATGACCCTGAGGTAGCTCGGGCCAGAGCTTCAATGGATCCAGATGGAGTGTATAGAGGAGGTGGTGGAGTTTGCATGAACTGCACTGCAAGTATTCTGTTGCTCACTTTCAAAAACTGTTCCTTATTAGGAAATAGAATGAAGGGAGTCTGAGTAATTCACTGATCCCAGTTAGTTGTAGTTCCTAATAGTCATAGAATATTCTAGCAAAGATAAACTTCTCTAGACTCAGAATTGTTTCTTAGATATTTATAGCTTCATTATAAGCCTTTTACATCGAATGTAATTTATTTTAATGATAAGGTTTCAGTAAATGTTTATATTATAGTTAAAATCAAAGACATTAAATTCTTTATTGAGTGAATTTATTTTCATTCAAATTGTACAAAATATTAACTTACTTAGTAGGATTAAAAATATTTACAAGAAATTTTAATGCAATAGCCCAAAATTAAAGTCGTATTCGCATGCTTGGATTTTATTCAAATAAGTTAAGCATCACAAATGGAATATAATGGTACAACATGTTTTTTATAAATGGAATTTACCATCAACCATAACAGTAAGACCTTGATTTGTTGACTTTTGATATATTTAACCTTATAATACTTTAGGCTCATACAACTGGAGTCAACTGTGAAAAATGTCAGGATGGTTGGTATAGACCTTCTGGAGTGTCAGCAAGTGATTCAAACCCATGCCGTGCTTGCAGATGCCATCCAAAAGGCTCAATCAGTCCAAATTGTGCATCTCATGATGATCCCAGTGGAGTAAGTATGATGATTGCACTGTGAAATCTTATTTTATTAAAATAAATCAAACTATTAAATATTATTTGAAGAAGATATATTAAAACCCCATGAAACATTACCATTTCAAGTACTCATGGTAATAAGATCACTTTTCAGTAAAAAATGTTTTTATGCTCTAAAATTCATGTAAATTCCAATATGCTTAACTTTGAAAGTGTCACAAGTGCATCATAAAAAAGTGTTGTTTCTTGAATTAAGTAACTTATAGTAAGAATGACATTTTGGAAATTATTTTATATTTTTTAACTAAATATTTGGCTTTTATTGGTCACTCACAAATTAAAATATAAATTACAAAGAACTGTATTTCAAATATTATTCAATATTACCTCATAAATGTTATTTTATAATATTAAAAGTGGGTCATTCTTGGTTATACTTGAATCATCTCAAATATCGCTGCAAAAACCTTTGCATATTTGCTATCATACAGTCATGTCAGACATTCAGCAAATGTGGCACCAATCTTGCATTTCTTTAAAATCTTCAATCATTGTGCAAGACGTCTTGTTCCATTTATTCTGCTAATCCCATGGCCTTAGCTGTCTCACTCTTTCACTCATCTGGTGTCCAATTCAACATCATGCACTCAATCAATGGTTTCTGGTTTGATTGCTGTTATTGATGTAGTAAATAATTATCTGAAAATATTATGGTCTAGGAAACTAAATGAAGCCTATCTCTTTTATCAGCACTTATGTTATCGAAAGAATTATTTGTGTTATTTAAATTTAATAAATCGCTTAATCTTCTCCAAATTCTTCTCTCATACAAAAATGTCTGTATTATTAATCTCTATTTTTATTTAAGGCTCCTCCAGGATCTTGCACTTGTCGTCCTGGTTTCACTGGAGCTCGTTGTGATCGTTGTGCAGCAGGGAGAAGGCAATTTCCTGAGTGTGAAGCATGTAACTGTAATCCAGCAGGATCTAAAGGAAATGATCCATGTCCACCTAGAGATCCCCAATATGGCTCAGGATCCAGGTCAAGATGGGGCTCAAGGTCCAGGGATAGTGATTCTGAGCAGGGCCAGTGTGTGTGCAAGGTAATTGAAATAATATTTTAATTTCCTTATTATGTATATATATATGTATTAATTTCCATTACTTGAGAAAAATTTTTGTTCAGTTTTCATTCATACTGAGAAATATGATGATTAATAATTGATTGATATTTTCATTCTGAGAGACTTACAACCAAAATTTTTCCTTTCAGGATGATACTCTTATAGGTACATATTTTAACTGTCAAATTGAGACTTTTTTACCTTATATTTATGACATAATATTAAAAGACTCAATTCTCTCAATGTGCTTAACAATTAAATACAAAATTATAAAGATTGTTGGGTTATGAGTCTCAATTTAAGAATCTAAAGAAAAATTACTTAAGAAAAAATTTTTAATCTAAGTTAATTGAATATCTCAGAATTTGTCTTCATATTTAATATTCAAATGATCAATAGAAAATGCTTTTATCTCAATATGTTCTTCTCCAGCAAAATGTAGAGGGACCTCTCTGTGATCGTTGCAGAAAGGGCTACTTTGCTTTGCAAGAGTCCAATCCATTGGGATGCACCCGTTGCTATTGCTCAGGACTTTCTCCTGAGTGCCAAGAAGATGACTCTCTGAAATTGACAGCAGTAAGTTCAATGCTTCATGAATAAAACTTCATGAATACTTAGTAAAACTTACTTGTCATAGGACCCAGGCAGTAAAGATATAAGACAAACTTTTCCAAACAAATTAATGTAACTTCATGTGCAGTACAAATTAGTTTATTAGGACTATTATTCTTTTTATTATAATTATATGCATATACTTTTGAGTAAACTTTTATATTTATAAACATTATGGTGCCCAAAATAAATCCTATGTGCCTCTGTTTGAGGATAACTATATAATGTAAAGAATGATTGAAGAAAAAAGAAATTAAAACAAATGCAGAGCATATAGATAGTTAAACTAACTGGGTCACTTTAAATAATTAGGATATAAATACAGGTAAATGCAAAGTCATTAGTTTTGAATGAAAAAATTTCAGTATTTATACAATCTTGGTTGATATGAGCTATGGAATATAAGATGAAATATTAAGGTATTACTTTCAGTTGTAATTTGAAATGGAACACTCATAAGAATAGCTGATAATTTCTCAATCAAATGATCAAACAACAAAGTTAAAGAAATTGCTTATAAATATTTTATGGAAATCATAGGAGTAAGATATAGATGATGGAAGAATTAAATTTTAAATAGTTTTAGTATTTTATGAGGTGTGCATTTTAATTTGTATACATATACATACAATGTGTTCTTCTTGGTAAATGTATATTTGTGTATTTTCCCACCAGAACCATGTAGCAAATTATAATAATAATGGCAGTAGTGAGAATTTCGTTGATACTAGTAATTTATTTTTAGTAATTTTTTTAGCTAGAAATGCACTTATATATACTACTATTCCTTTGTGCTTACAATGCCAATTATTTTTCAGTACTATTTATACTAATTATATCAACATTCAATTAATTATATTGAGAATTATTCAAATCCACTTTACATAATAAAAGCAATATCCAATTGCAGTTTCTAATTTATTTTAATAATATTTATTCATATATTTTATTTAATATTATAAATATTCAAACAAAGTAGATCAATTAAACATTATCTTTCTATATTTATAGATTTTATTTTTTAAATGTTATATATTTATAATTTTTCTTATTCTTACTGTCATTAAAAGTGATAGATTAAGTCAATTCACCCCAAATTTTGTTAAACTTTATTATTTTTAAGCTATAAAATTATTTTTGTAATAACTATAATATATTTGACCTAAGTAATATTGAGGATAAGCTAATGAAGTATATTGATTTAGCCCTATGAATTCTGAGGATATAAGATTTTGAATTCTGTTTTGAATCTTGTGGTTGCATCAAGGTATTGCTAAGGTACAGGATAAAATTTCTTTCATATTTTAAAATTTTTCCTTTCATTTGGATTGTGATTCTCTATTTATTTTACAGTCGTCATCTTTATCTAACTGGTTAGTAAGTGACCTAAAAAGAAGACGAGTGAGCATTCCTTCCTCTATATCAGCAGCTGAAGCAAATAAAGATCCATTACCACTTGATATTGGACCAGATGAAGATCTTCTCCGCTTTGAACTTTCAAGGCCAGATCCCATACGTGCACCAGATGCCAATGATACTGATGGAGGAGGAAGAAGATTGTCCATTGCTAATGATGATATGGGTGGCTTGGATTCTTATTATTGGGAGGTAATAATATAAACTTATTGCGCATAGAAATTGTTTTTGTGATAGAGAAATAAACCATCATTCGAATCCATGTATTTAATGCTTATTTATTTTCATTGATTTTTTTATCAACTCTTTCAATTAAAATAGTAACATAAAATCATTAGGAGCAATGTATTTGATGTATTATCATCATTCGTAGCTCATTAAATTCATAATAGATATGGTTGCAGCAGTAAGTGACAGTGATCTAAAATATCTGAATTTCATAATGTCAGGGAATTATTAGAAATATTTTGAAATATAAATACATTAGCTATAATCCTATGTTTAATCTTGAAGCACTTACTATATATCTTCTGTGTTTTATTCTTAATTGTAATTTAAACAAGTAAACACCATCTCATTTGCTCTTTCAATGATTCAAAGGTTGGTACATATATGGCTCCTTATAAATTTATCAAAGATGGTTTGAATCAGACCTGAAGCATTACAAGGATAATTTTAAAATCTATACAGAAAATGGAAAAATAAAAATGGTAAAATGATATTCCAGTTTAATCTGTTTTATAATTGAAATATCACTTGTTCTCATATTCATATTTTATTTAATTGATAAAAAAATAAGATCTACTATATTAAAGAGATAGAATAGTTTTATTTCCATTTCGTTTTTATTGAGTTCTATTTTTAAGCATATTGACTTAGAAATAGAAAAGTAACTTTAATCATAATAATTTCAGGCTCCTCCTGGGGACATGTTCCTTGGAGAAAAATTGGCTACTTATGGGCAGAATATAACAGTTGGAGTCTCTTGGGTAACAGCTAGAGGAGACACTGGTGGGCATCCTACAAATGGCCCTGATCTCATTTTACAGGTAGGTCCTATCATATAGGTTGCAATACATCTAATCTTAACATTGTTGAAATGAAGAGGTCAATTCTAACAGTTGAAAGTTGAATAATGACTTAAAGTTTTCAGGTCATCAAGATTTCCAGTATCAAATTTCAAAACCAATTTCTTCAGCTTTAGTATTGCTTGATATAGTCTAGGTCTTCACATTAATATATTTAATTAGAACATCTGTTTACAATGAAATGGTTTATTTTACTCTCCCATAATATTATATAGATGTGCAATGATACTTGATAAATTATGAAAATTATTCCCTCTCTTCCTGAAACTTATGAACCTTTTTAGGGCGGTGGATACACTATAGCATATGGAGAAGCTGCATATCCAGGCCTCAGTAATACAACTTTAGTGATACCTCTAGCAGAAGATGCTGTGGGACCATTAGGACAGGACTGGTATCATGTTGCCTCAGGAGCCAATGATATTGCAAG
This sequence comes from Pantala flavescens, assembly GCA_020796165.1. Taxonomy (NCBI): domain Eukaryota; kingdom Metazoa; phylum Arthropoda; class Insecta; order Odonata; family Libellulidae; genus Pantala; species Pantala flavescens. The sequence continues at coordinate 62,913,105 of CM036879.1, read as the reverse complement.
ATCATCAAGGAGAAGTGATTACAGAACCAGTGAAGTTGTCACACGTGATCAAATGATGAAGGTTTTGGGAGACCTCAAGAGGCTTCTTGTTCGTGCAAAATTTCATACAGATCAGATTGAAGGACAGTGAGTATTTTATTTTTTTTGTATTCATTTAGAGAAAAATAAATAATAATAATACCCATGCAACATGTTTGATAATTTAATTCAATATTTTACAGTTCCTCTGGGCATTCTTAATTTTTTATTTATTTAAAGAACAAAATTAAATATGAGCTAGATAAGCTCCTATCTTCATTCTGTTTACAACCATAGTTAGGTTTTAATGAAACTATAAATTTTTCCAGACTTTGGGAACCAACTATTCAAATGGGATCAGCAACAGTGGACACTGGTCCTCCAGCTAGAAGGATTGAGATATGCATATGTCCACCAGGGTATGAGGGTGCCTCTTGTCAACACTGTAGCTATGGTTATGTTAGAGTGACTGGAAGATATGGACCAGAGTGTAGACAGTGTGACTGCAATGGCCATGCTGCAACCTGTGATCCAGTCACTGGAAGATGCTCGGTAATATGTGTGAACAGTATTATCTATCATTTAAAATAAAACTAAATGTTTATAAATTTTGATATCAGTTTCATTGATATTTCTAATTCACATGATTATTGAGTAATTTTCAATGGTTATTTTATATGTATATGTTTTATATTTTATTTCCCAAGCGATGTGAGCACAATACTTACGGGGAGCATTGTGAATACTGTTCATCTGGATTCTTTGGAGATGCAAGGATTGGAACTCCAGATGATTGTCAACAGTGTAGGTGTCCCCTTCACATCAAATCAAATAACTTCAGCCCAACTTGTGAAAGGAGAGAAGGAGCTCCTAATGGTTATATCTGTACCAGATGTCCGCAAACTCATACTGGTCATCATTGTGAAAGGTAATTTTTCCACATTTCTCATCCAGTTTCAATGAGTTAAATATTTCTTTCTAGAGTATATTTATCAATATTTCTTCCAATGGATTCTTATAAAAATTATTGCAGAAATTCATACTAATCACATTGAGATTGAGAATTTTTGAAAAATTTTCTTCTAAATATCATGTATTGTTTTTACCACTTTTTTCATTACAATTTATTTATATTATGCTAAACTAACTGAGATAAATTAATTACTCACCAATTAATGTATTTTATTATTTTAAACAAAGGTGACAGAAAAGTATTTTATTAAAATTCTTATTTGAGGTTCCTAGTCACAGTAATTCCTCCATGATTTATAATAAATGACTTGACCATTTTACCAGCCTTGAACTATCAATAAACCTTGATGAACCTTGATATATATATATATTGAAAATCAGTAACAATTTTAAAACATTGTAATCGGGTAAATTTATATTTAACCTTCATTCTTTCAATCAGAGTTAATTATTAAAAAAGTATCAATTGAGAACTATTTCTCTATATGAATATAAAATGAAAATTCAATATTTCACTCTGTTCTAGGTGTGCACCTGGTCACTTTGGTAATCCAATGGAAGTTGGCTCTGTTTGCCGACCTTGTCAATGTGGAAGTGGGAGCACATCCTCAGGAATGATGATGATAGGAGGAAGGCTAACTCCAATCCAGTGTGATAGTCTCACTGGAAGATGTCTTGATTGCAGAGGAAATACTGAAGGATGGAATTGTGAAAGGTGTAAGCCTCATCACTATGGAGATCCTGCTCATGCTGATTGTAGACGTGAGTATCAAGTTGTTGGGAGATATATTTTAGAATTTTTTTAAATTGATTCACCATATGTTGGATTTAATTATTTAAACCAAGCCTTTAAGGAGATAATAGCAAAAGTATTTTTATTGAGAAGCACACCTTAAGAAAGGGTATATTTTTGTACTATGATATCAAAGATTTTTACTTTGGTAATGAAATTTAAGTTTCCAATACAAATATATTAAATAGTTATCGTAAAATTAGAAATAAATGTGAATTGGGTCATTTTATTTTAATTATAAGATTGATAAGGAGTGCTATGGAAAGCATTTGGTTCTATTACCATAGAACTATCAAAATTTTTCTGTTATATTTATCTTATTTACTCCTAAAGAGATAATTATTTTATTCATTTCTTTTTAGTGATGAACTATCATTTTTCTATTTTTTCAGCATGTGCATGTAATACTGCCGGAACTGGTGGAGTTGCTTCCTGTGATCCAAGGAATGGACAGTGTCGTTGTCTTGAGGGATATGCTGGCAGAACATGCGATCGATGCAAAGTAAGAAGAATACTGATATTACCAACGAATTAGCTAAATTTTGTTTCGCATAAACCAGTTAAATTACCGTACCAGCTTAAACTTTTGTTCACTTTTAGGAAGGAAGAGGAGGCATTGCTTTGGGCTGTCCTCCTTGTGACTGCGATCCTATGGGAACGACAATGGCCTTTGGTGGCCGTACGCAATGCGATCCTCGGACTGGACAGTGCCCATGCAGAGCCGGAGCGGCAGGAAGAAGATGCGAGTCCTGCATACCTAATTACTACCACTCTCCATCAGATGGCTGCAAGAGTGAGTACTATTGTCCTTAGGAATCGAAAACCTATATACAATTACGATCCAAATCATCAAGGGACTACATATTTTAGAACGTCGAAAACATAATTGAATTTATTTAAATTATTATAAGAAAACCGAATTGCTAAAGAACAAAATAATAATATGATGATACTACGATAGCATAATTTTTTCGGATATTTAGCTTTCATAAATGTTTTAATCGCAAAATACTCCGCGTCTATCAAAAAGTCGAGATCTCACAATTTAAGGACGAATATAGCGAAAATAGTTGAAAAAATCAATTTTAAATGATGAATTTAAAATTTCTTGGAAAGAATTATTTTATTTTTTATACTTCTATCCGCAAGTTGTATGGTTATATTCAGATCTTCTATTAAATTCGACCACTTTTCCTGACATTTTTCAGTACGTAATCTAACTCCTATGAGTTGAAATTAGAGTTCGATGATGTACGATCTATTAAATAATCGGAAAATTTAACTATTTTTGATAATTCCTGTCAAACATTTTAAAATGTACCGATTTAAGTGCTACTCCAGTTTTAAAGCTTTCTCAACTTTGAAATGCTTTTAGAATTCTATATAATTCATTATTAATTTTTTGGATTACACTAAGCTGCTGTATTTGAGAGAGTTTTGCGTTCAAAGAGTGGTTTTTCATTTCCTCGATAAATAGTATTTCGAAGGCACATTCTATTTTTCTCTCTTATAAGTCTTCTTCTGAGACATGATAAGTTACGAACGAGAACTTGAGTCTGCAGCAATTTATCATATCGCAATGATGATTCAATTCGATTATTGTTTAACAGTATATCCGTTTAAATCTTATCCTGATAATTAGTCAATTTATCAGTACAACGTAAACACGAGTGATATATATAGATTCTGGCGAGATTATGCATGATCTATTAGCTGAATACTTGAATCTCGTTATTTCCTTCCATCCATTTGTCATCCAATAAGTGTAAATATTATCATGTATTTATTCATTTCTTTTCAAATAAACCCATAAAATATGGAAAAATTAATGTAATGAAAACCATTTTAGTGTGTTCAATTGAAATCGCTCCTTCATTTTAATTCAATTTTTCATTTTAATTAAGCTATTAAACTCGATGTAAACAGATGAGTAATTAGGTTTTTTGGAAATTGGTTAGAATTTGGTGATACAATTTTATTGAAAAAATATCGCTGGCGGTGGTTTTGACAGGTCCATTATTATTTTTGTATTATTTCGCTCTTTTTGTCGGCATTTCGTTTGAAATGCCGAATGGAGATAAAAAATTATGCTTCTCGCCCAAGCTCAACTTCAAATGGAAGCATATTTCTTATTTACTTACACCACTCCCTAAAAGAAACATATCAGCGCATAGTAATCGCTACAAATACTCTTGTATTTCATATACTTGGATAATTTTAACAATTTAGTGAGTTATAACGCATATAAAATTTATCTATATGTATCTTTCCAATCAATTTACTGTAAATTGTTGCATTCATACGGACTATTTGAATTTAGCGGAAATTCAGTCATCATACAATATTCATACATATTTTTACATTGAAACATAAGACGTGGAAGTAAATGGACGAAATCATAAGCCAAAAATGTCTTTCATTATTGCGTCCAAAATATCGGTTCAAAATACAATATTTAACCGTTATGGACATTGTGCTGTCAGCTATTCCATCCTCAATTCATCTACTGTATCGATCGAAATGGAATGTAAAAATGAGAATTAACGAAGTTTTTTCTCGGAGATGCAGAGAGACACGAGCAATTTATTGCTGCATTATACATTAATGGATTTTTTCTTAATTCATTCACGAAGCGCAAGGCCTGAAGATTATCACTTTCATAATTCTTATCGATACGATTTTTATATTATATATAAACGTAGAGAAAAAATAGTGAACGAAACTCTCCACCAAAGAATAATATATTCTGTCCATCAAAGTTCGGTGGTAGGAACGGTTCTCAAAGTTAATAAATCTAGTAGTGTTCTTTTTGCGTCATTCGGTTTCATTTGGAAGTTTGATGAAGTATTCGAGAACCAGAAGCCGTCCACCCACTTCAAGTGGTTTGAAAATAGAATTGGGTGGAGTCTCAAAGATCAATGGGTTTCTTTTCCCGGAAGCAAAAAGAGAAGTTGGGACAAAACAATTAGCGCACGTCTCCTCCGAAATTGGGTGCAGCGGATGGAACACTTTTGCAGTAGATTAACTCGCTCCTCGTGCAGTTTGTGGGAAAAACGGAGTGTCGATCCCTTTATTACCCAAAGAACAGTTCTAGTAGAAAAGAACGTGTTTGGCCGTTCTGAAGTTCACCATTTGTTTCAAATGAGATATAAAAGGTAATAAGACTCCTCAAGTGAGTATAGAAGAGAACCTATAACATTTAGGAGTTATATCAGTGATTTACTATATAAATAACAAGGCTCGATTTGAAAATTACACAATAAATATAATATTATCTTGGAATCAAATCTGTTACACCTCGGTTACGGAATGTATTTTCCTCTTCTTGATCATTTCCATTTGAAATTTATTTCCGCTGTTATTCTCTGTAGATGATAAAAGAGGGTCAGATATGCGGCGGATTGAATAATTTCCTCCAAAGATTCCAATATTTATAATATTTGAACTTTTTCTGTCAAATATTTGCAGGATTCGACTAATCCCGTATTTCCTACTTTGTGAATCATAAAATAAGTTAGATAAACTATCACTTTCCATATTATTTGATATCCCTTTCGATACCTATTTATCGTACTCGATTTCGTATGCAATTTTACTTAGTTATAAAGAATAAATAACAACGTTCGTTTCTTAGAATATTTTCCTGATTTGAATAATACTGATTATACATTATAGATTTCTACAATTCATATTCGTTGGTATTTTTACGTTTATAACTCCTCGTTGTGTTTTCACAAATAACTGATGGATATGGAAATATAGAAAAAGAATTGAATTATAGATTCATGTGAACTATTTTCATCCTTATCTTGATCTCCCAACCAAAAATTTTAGTATTGAATGTATTATTAACACCTCCTATCACTAAAAGTTTTCATTTACTGGTAATTAAGAAATTCGTAAACCTATGGCCTTAATTTTGAATATATTTATGCATAATAAGCCGCAGTTTCAAGCAAATATAAACAGATTTACTAAAAAAATATTCCATCATGCATGTACAGGAAAGATGAACTAGAAACATAGAAGTACGCGTAATTGTCTTGAGTAATTGCTTGCACATATATGTACTTTCTCTCTTCGTTTCCACTTATTAGCAAGAAATGGAAAACCATTCACTACATAAGACGCATACCTCATACATACGCATCCTCGTCTCCTGTTTTACTCTTGACAAGCAAAAAAAATTAACAGTAGATAAATGTTAGATAGTTTCCCAATGTAGTGGGTCATACAGTTTTTAGCGTCGAGAAAGATAAATTTTATTTGGCTCCTTTCGCGAAGGAGCCGTGAAAAGCCATTCAAAATATACTTATGAAGAAGATAATGTCGTTATGAGATTATACTGAACATAATAATTGAATGAATTTATATTTATTGTATTAACAGATTGACCGTATTCAGAGAAGTTATCGACTCAACGAGAGGGCTCTGAATGAGAGAATCAGGTTTAAATTGTCCATTGATCAATTTAAATAGCTTCACCTTTTGAAACTCACTGAGAGTAAGAAAAATTGCGAGATGACATATTAAAGTATCTAAAGCTTTGCAGTTTAAAGATTTCTTCTATATCGCATGAATAATGCCATAATAAACGAAAATCTAGAGAAAAAGGTTTTTTAGCCGCAATAAATCGTTCAATTTGTCTTAATTAAAGTAAGATATCTCGTCGCGAATCCAACGGAACTTGTTTTTACTTTTTTTAAATCAACCTCTTCTTGTCGAGCTCCACTTCGGTTCCATTTGTTGTACAAGAACGCAACGTTTCCACATAACACAGTGTGCACAGCTCTGCCGTCCTATTTTCAGGGCTTCGAGTTTTAATCGACTGTTCACTGTGTTAAACTGGAGCCGTAACAGGGTGAAGATCCATCGAAAGATCTTATACTTCAATGATGCCACAATGAAAAAGTCCGTTACACCCATTACCGATGTAACTGCAACAACTTTCGCTTGTCTTTTTTTCGGCATTATTTGGGGGAGGGAACAAAACTTTTTGAAGATTCATACATTGCGGATACTTCATTCTATACACGCTTGGGATGGCGTAGAAGATTTTCCTCCTGAAAATTCTCTCCATCAGTGTATCAATAAAATCTCTATAAAATTGTAATCGCTTCGGCGGAAAATTTCGCCTGAATTTTACGACTATATCCTCTCTTTTATTTTCCCTCGTCGAGAATAAATCTCTTGAGCTCTAGTAGATAAGTTTAGACGTTTAAAAATGCTGTACCATCTATAACAGATATCTATAGGTGAGGGATCACATTATTATTATTTTATTATTCGATTTTCTAAATGGTCCAACGACGCTTGCATGTATTTTTAAATTCTATTCCGTGAGTTAGCCGCTTTTCTCTAGCTATCAAATCGTAAAAAAGGTGTTACCGATACATTTATACCTTTCCCTCCACGGTCTCTTTCCTTATCTTTTTAATGCCCTTCCATACATCACTTGCCGTCTTTTGACTTTTATTACGAATCGAACAAAATGAGCAGCGATTGACATTTTCCTTTCTCGTATTCCTTTAAACGCATTGCCACTCGACATAATGAAAAACGCTATTCAAAGTCATCGGTAAGTGATCTCATCACCATGATTTATTGGAATTTATTTGGCCATCTTCAAAAGAATATCGTGAATATGAATTACTTATTATCCAAAAACTGTTCGCTCCTTACAGGTTTCGAGAAGTAGGATTTAAATCCTACACAAAAGTAAACTTTGAAGTAAATATGGGTCGGCGAGCTATTACGTAACATAAATAATTGTCTAAAAACTTTAGTTGCAATGAATCAATTACATTTTGTATTTTAAATATGAATATTAAGCTTAGTAATAAGCGATAATAATTTCTTGAAAATAAATTGTAATAAGACTCAAAACATCACATCAAATTATGCGTTCGAATGATTTAATGTAATGCGCTTTCTGATTAAAAGAAACGAGGGAAAAAGTTCCATCATATCTGTGTCTCATGCCAATAGAGGAAGTTCTTCAAATTTGAAAAATAATAATAAATTACATTTATTAGAAACAGTTATTGATCCATTATTTATTTATTACCATCAACAGAAATCATCTCCATCCAATTTATGCAAATTCCGTAACTTTCGAGGGAAATAATTCGGAATGATAAGCTTCTTCATCGAATTTAAAAAAAAGACACGGCATCTACTCATTCTCCGCGGACTCAATAGTCGTTCGGTTATCAAACGGCTTGTTTTTTGCTGAAGGACTGCTCTTTGAAATGATTTTTAGAACCACATTCCGGTATTCTTTTAACTGGCTTCTAGCGAATAAAAAGCGCATTTAAGGAGAAACGTCGCTCCTTTTTCTATTTATCTAGTTGTCCCGTCTCCCGCAGCGCGTTTACCCACCACGTGTCTCTGTTCCATTTGAGCCATCAGGCGCTATCACTCGCCCAGATGAAGTAGACCACTCAGCAGACTGCGGCTCTCCCACGCGCTTTCTACGCATTGTCTCTTTGCGGTGCCCAGCGGTTGTCAAGGGATTGTTTACTTTTTACTCCTTAACCAATTTATCGAGAAAGTGATTTAGGCCGAGATGCCTCGATTTAGAAGAATATAGAATGTTGAAGTTAACCACCATCATTGTTTCATTCCATTCTTAGTGTTTATTTTATGTGCTGGATAAGATCATAGTAGTAATAGGATTACTAAAGAATTGTACAGTCAAGGCTTTTCTGATATCCAGTTTGTTATAATTTCCAATGAATATATATATCTATATATATATCATATTTTTAAAAAATAAAGAAAAATTCAGTTTAGTCGCCAAATTTTAAATAATCAGAACTAAACGAGTTCAAAAATGGTTTCTGATTGGATGTAATCACATAATTCAGAAATTCTATTTAGTGAATTCCAAAGAATTCAGTTAGGATGAGCCCGAATGAATTCTACCCTTCACCATCAATCAAACTTCATTAGCTAACAAATCGTGGAAGTCGCAAATAAGACCGAGACGAAAGTAAGTGACAGGTACATTTCACTCCCCGAAGGACGAATGATAAACATCCGTCCGTGTGGTAGCAGCAGGAACTCCACTCGTAAAACTAGTATTTATGGAAATTAAGGTTCGGATAATACCTTGCATACGGTCGGACGAAATTACTGGATGAAGAGCATGTAATACGACTCCGTAATAGCAGAATGGGAGTTGGTCATTAGGAATCGAACTTCTCTACATATAGGTGTATTTTCTTTCCTCGGAGCCGACCGCTATCAGATTGATTGAATTTGGCGCTCTTTAAGCAGTTCGAGAACGCTGAAACGCAAATCATTTTTAACCGGGAAGAGATCTTTCGTATAATAACCGAAATCACTCACGTCTCTGGTCGAAATTTAATTCGCACCAAGAGTTCTCCTTTGACGCGCCTCTCCGTCAAAATGTCGCCGTCTCCCATTAATCCCTATCCGACCGCGCCCAATCTCTCCTTTTAAGGAAACCGCTTCGGCCTTTTGATTCTAGAAGCATCAATCACCCCTCGCCATTGTTCTGCAGTCTCACCTCGAATCAACTCTGCTTTTTTTCCCTCTCGAGGTCCCGAGACTGCCAAACGACATAATTACAGCAGCCTAAAGTGGCCTGTCTGGTCCAAGAATGCTCGAGACAGTGACACGCGAGTGCTTTAGAGGCGATTTCGCGGTTCTTTCATGCCTCTGTTCTACTAATCCACTGTGAATATTTTGTTCAGCTGGTTGTAGATTTACGACGTGTTCTTTTCAGCTCATCGGGAGTTACATTCGATATGTCGCATATGTATTTACCTCAACTAGAAATCGAACACGAAAGCTTTCAGAGGTCGAACACTCAGGGCTATCCACTAGGACAAAGTCATTGTGCGTAGGTTATCACGAAGATATCGACTGCCGAACCGCTCCGATGTAATCGTGCGAACGCTAAGTATGCGACACACGCTTATTGGTGATTCATGCGCACTGAAAGAGGATTGAAACATGATAGTTTCAAATCCGCGTATTTATATCTTTATTTAACTACAGAATAGTATTATTTACGAAGCAAATAAATTCAGGTATCAGTTCGTAAAAGAATTCTAGATAAAAAGATAAAAATTAAAGCTAAAACTTCCGCTGATACAGAATGACTACGAATATGAAGCAAATCATAAAGCGAGGTATGCGGAGCATTAATATACATTGTTTTAAGCCTGAATCCTCTAAATATCGAGACGTCATAAACATTTAATATTGGATGCCTCGACATTCTTTGTTAAGCCATAAAGTATCGTGACAATACAATTTTCATAGTCATTCAACTGCTTCATAAATGAATTGTACTAGTACAATAAGAAGGAAAATAGCAGGAACTAAAAGTCACAATGATCTCTGCCACATGCCAACAGGAGGCTTCCAGGGCGAATATATGATTGTAAAAAATGAAGTCTTCTATGCTTAATAGAGAAACATAGTCAAGCGCAATTCTGAATTCAAAGAAGAATAGAAAATATTTTTATGTCTCCGATTGAATTTGAATCGAAATCATTTCAAAATTTAGCGCCACTAGGATTCGGCTTCATCACATTAGGCCTTTTTTTATAATGGAATAGAATCGACCATTAAAGCTTCTTTTTGCCTCTCCGATGGATAATCTTTCTGCTGCAACAAGATCCCAGCCTTCCAAATCTTTTTCACCGTCCTTCCAGGAAATGTGTAAGAAATGAAAAATGTTCGCATCATTATCGGAGGCACAGAAATGGCTAAATCTGCACTTTTTGCTCCTCCGCTTTAGAACCATATGTGCCTCCGCATTTATCTCGTTCTCTATTCTCAGTTTGGTTTTTGTTCTAGCATTTTCTGGAAAAGTCTCTGAAAGATATTTGCAGAAAAGTATAGAAACGGATGGTTGCTTTTTAACTTTGAAGGTTAATTGTTCCACTTTTTATGGCCATAATTGTCTCTCTTGATAAATTTTATATTTAGAAGTCAATTTTCGTCGAAATGCTGCATCAACTATTATGTCGACATTACTTATATATTAGATATAAGGCTCTTTATATTATCGATATCTTACAGAAAATGATAGAATTTCCAAGAAAAGGGTAAAGAGCGCAAATATTCTTTGCCACTGATAAAAGGAAAAAATTACGTCACTGAAAAAAACACTCAAAGTTGTCGAATGAAACCGCTAAAACAGAATGTAAAGAAATGAAAAATAATTAATAAATTAATTTTTTAGAAATTTGTTCATGTAGAGAAGTTTTAAACTTAATTTAAGTCTTGAAATTACAAAAATGAAAGATTAAATTACAATGACGCCTTATGTAGAAATTGATGAGATTTGATCTGAAGATTGCAGGTCTCTCATTCCTTCTTACGAGGAATTTCAGCTGAACTCAATCGATGAACTCTTTGGTTGTTCCTAAGGTGACGCTGGAGGGCTAGCGAAGATTATTCCGTCTAGCATCAATCACGAGTGATCTCAAAGCGATCAGGAATTCCTAACTCATAATGCTCCTCCGGATATGGCCTGGATAGCTTCACCGTTGGATGGAATAGAACCAACAAGAAGAGCATTGAAATTCGGTCACTTATATTTGAAAGGGAATCAAAATTTAATCTTATCAATCAATCCTATTCTTAGGCGGAGAACAGTTTCCATTTTACTTTTCATACTAAGTAAGGTGAACATATTTACGGTATACTTCAGTACGGTTCGGTACGGTATTAGTAAACACTTTTACAGAAAATGGCAGATGAATTTGCATTTTCCTCATCTCAATCGAATTCCTTTGGAAACTTCATTTAATGAATTAAATAACAATTTAATGCAACTGCTCTTCATATTTTCACGAAAACTCAGTTATTATCGAGGAACTTAGGATATGAAATCTATGAATTAGACAATTTTTTTCTTCACTTTAGGAGGGCTTTTCAAGAATGCATTGCACGAAATGTTAACCAATAGACCGATGGTATGAATTACTTTCCCTGCTCTCAGAGTACATGTGCCTCCGAAGAACTCAAAGACGTCTGAATCTCTTTTAGAGAAATAATTGTTGCATTGCAGAATATAATCGCTATCACCCTTCCTCATTCTTTGGTTCGAATATATTGCTGATGTTGCAATTTCATCTCTATTTAGGAGAATCATCGTCACTCTTATCAATTTTCTAATTGAGTTTCAGATAAGCTTGATAAATGAAATTAGATAAAGATTTTTCTTTACAACAGCTTACGTGAGATTTAATGTGTTTTTACCAACTTAACTTAAAAAATAACTTTGAAAACCATACGGTATTTTACAAGTTTTATTTATTCTAAGTAAAATATGCTGGAAGGTGCTTATCCATCTTTAACTCTAAGCATGTTACAAAATTTACTCTCATTAATTTATATTTACTTAAAAAGGAAAGAAAAATTGACTTATAAAAGTAGTTTTTCCCTCTAATTCCTTTTGACTTCTTTAGAAATTATGCTCTCATTAAAATTTAAACGCCTACATAGAAATCGGAACAACTTTATATTTGAACAATTTTTATATTTGGTTTCACTCGATGATGATTTAAATTATTCTTTTTTTATCAGATTGTAGGTCACCTTCCGTTGATCGTCAGTGGGAGCACGGTTCAACAATTAATAGTTTGAATTTCTCGTTCTATGCTTTCCATAATTACGTGAAGAAATTAATTTCGTGACGAGGAATTTTCCCACTAAGTAGCAGACGCGATAAATTTTCATTCGGTTGACTCAAAGGGTGCACTGCATTGAACGGGTGTTGCACCATCTTTTGTTATATCAGAGGTAATTAACGTCAATTAAAGCAGCTGTGAGAACTTGTGCTACTTCACCCATAATTTCAGTAAGTGATAATGAGTGTGTAATACCGACTCATAGAAAATGTTTCGTGTTATACACACATCTAATTAGAATCGCTTCTCGAGTTTTTAAACGCTTTAATAACCAGTGGAAACTGGCACAGTAATGAGGCAAAAGATTTTCACTAAGAATAATTATTTGATGCCAAAATTATCATCTATTGCGTACTTTTGAATCAGGAGAAATCCACGTATTATATTTAATTATGAATTGCGAGATGATAAGCAGTAAATCACCATCAAAAAGGTACGTTCACATAATATTCTAATAATTGTGCGGCAGAAATATTGAAATAAAAATAAAATAGATGTAAAAATATGATTTAATCACTTAGCGGAACACTTTAGTTTTCACTGGATATCTTTCCACTTATGACAGGTATAAACCGATTACTCATATCAGCATTATAAATAAAATTATTTTCTTTAGACTTATATACTTTTTGAGTGATCTTTTGATACAACTCCCCCTTTTCTTCTTTGAACTATATTTGGCTCAATTTTCTCCTTTTCAAAATCCGTAAATAACAGAAAAAAATAAATTCCTGGTATTTCAACTTCTTTTATAATTTAAATCACATTTCTTCGTCGATTTAAACTCCCTTATTTAGGTTTAAATGTGTTCGAATTTTTGCCCATTTTTGTCACAATCGCTTTCATATAAGGAGCCCTTGAAATATCTTCCAAGTATCCGTTAGGCGCAATGACATCCATAATTCTCCCTCAGAGGATTAAAACAGCGTCCTTTAAAACAGCGAATAAAGTCTATTATATGAGAGCTCATTGTAAATCACGTGTTTATGATTTCCTTAAAGCATTCCTTTGTTTTCTGAATTATTTAGGAGCATCGGATAGAGCTTCTTCTCGTAGTCGAGAGGTTTGCGTGAATATGAGGAATATAAATTCGGTGCAGTTTACATGACTTTGAATCATATTTGGAGCGTATTGTACGTGAGAGATTCTCATCTAAATTTTTTTATAACTGATACGACCGCGTTTAACTTAAAATTGGTCGGATAAGAAATCAAACCAATTAAGAGCAAATTGGAAATGATAACGATAAGGAATGATATAGAATGGAAATATAGTCAATTACACGTTTGACGTGAAAGTGTATCTTATCATGGAAAAACTTAATACGTATTTAAATGAATAAATAGGTTTGCTGAAATTTGCTCGACGAATATTTTCTTATTGCACAACTGCTGAAAGAAAATCCTTTGCTGTAGAAAATAATTAGTTGAAAGATTGCCAAGAAATTAATCAAGGTACACGGTAGATGGAAGTACAATAGATTCTCTCCGAACATAATTTGTAGTTTTCTCTTGGATGTGGAGTAACCAATGCCTTGAAAAACAATAACATTCAAACTTAATTTATATTTCAAATTCTTAGGCGAGGATTTACTCGTTAGAGATTATTCGATATCTATCAAATAGGAAAGATTTTGCTGTCTATATAAAATATTATGGTTGACGTTCGCATATTATTATAACGTTCATTCCGCAAAATATAAGGTACAAAACAGAGAAACGCATTTTTCATTTTAAAAAATCACCCTTACCCCTGAAGGGAGCTTTGTTTATGTCAACAATCGCTTGGAGACAAAAAATTAGAAAAGGGTTGCTTTTAGAACCATTAACATCAGTAGGACGTATTCCTTTACGCTTGTTTGAGTCGGACAGCGATCTTGGAATAAAAAAGACGAGCTGTCTTTCCCGTCGCCCCTGTTTCCGGATATAATTAGGCTCATTTACGATTCCAGTCGTACGGTCTGTCTTCGACCAGATCCTTATTTTGGTTTTTCTACCACAGCTTTTTTTTCTGCGGATACACGCTCCATATGGTGTCATCCTCGGACCAGAAAACGAGGGGAAAATCAAAAGACACGAATTTGCGAACTTAAAGCGTCCTCGTACCGAAATACATCCGCGTGTTTTCTCTCGCGATTACGTCATTGTTTGCTCCTTCACGTAAGTGCGGACTTTTCCGATCGAATCTCTTTCGACTCGGTCGATGCTTTAATGGCGAAAAATAGCTCCATAGGCTAAGAATCTCCGCTTTGCTCGTGACTCATTATTTTTGTTTGCGTTTATATGCTGCTGTATTTTTTGAAGCAACTCAAATCGGTGCTTTTTGGCGTAGAAGATGCAGACGCCCTTACGTGCGTTCCTATAAAATCTAAAAATATGGATGGTATCACTGCTGAAGACGTGTTTGAGGAAAGGAAATTTTTTTGTACCCGTGAAATATTTACCCCTCTTTAGGCTAAGCTCTCAGTTTTACACCTTAATAACCCTAAATGTAATTTAAAATTATTGCCACTAAGGTTGTTACGATTGCTAAATTTGTTGATTGATTCGCGAACATAAATATATGGTTTCTTTCCACATCTATATTCATGAACCCCGACAATTACTCATGAAATACACTGTTAGGATTCTAAACTGAAGTTTGCTTTACTTTTATCCTTTGCTTCCGTCATCATTCAGTTTCATTGCACTGAATTTTCAACGATTCTGATCTCTCATCTGCAGAGAGAGCCCGTACTTGAAAGAAATTAAATTTGCCGAAAAACGTGTGTTTCAGCAAAAGTTAAGCAAGAAATGAGAGGGTCTGAGACGGGAAAATTGCGCGAAATGACTCGTGAGCAAACGGATAGCGGTCTTGTTCTCGGAGTGCGGTCTCCAAATTAGGTCCAGCACCTTATTCAGAAGGATCTCGTTTAGCCATTGGAAGAAATGACTTTTCCCTTGGCACGCCCCATAAGGAAACGGCAGAAAAAGATTGTTTCCATTCTTTGTCTCAAGAACTGTGCGCTCTTAAACACGTATGCAAACGCATTTCTTGCAGTCGACCCTTTTGGAACGAGTCGCTATTTTAATAAACCTCTACATTTCTCATTCCGTCCGTTCCTCGAATTCTGAACAGGTTGTTACTTTTCCGTAATTGCTGTTTTTGGCCCATTCGATGCCTTAATTAAGAAACTCGCTAGATGAACAAAGGCACACTCGCGGCTGCACCACTGCTTTCTTCACCGATTATCGACTAAAAGCGTTATCAATTGGCAACAGGCGTGCTGTGCAGCTCACTCGGAGAAGGTTTTTTCGCAAGGATTTCCAGAGCGATTTTTGCGAACTTCGCTGTCCGAATATTTCACACACAACTCCGAACTTTCTCTCGGAGGAAAGTTATCTGACGTTTGACGGATATTGAAATCACCTAATACATTGTTAGGGTACTCTGTTTTATCTCGATCGTAATTTAATATTAAAAGATAAAATTCTATCGATGAAATCATTTCTCGTCTTTTAATTTATCATTTTAGTAAATAATTATATACATTCTATATATTTATGATATAATTAGAAATTAATATTAGATAGATATAATTATAATTAGAAAAAATATTGAATTCGTGATGTACGACGTCTTTTCAGCGAATTATTAGGAATAAATATTTATGCATATAGGTATTTACGCTCGTCGCTTCCGTCAGCAGATAAAGGAACTAAATGGATCCTATTCCTATTACTTATTAGGAATCATCTAATCAGTGGCTGAATCATACCTTTTCTTAAGGCAACCTCTATTTTCGCATGCGTTGATTAAGTTAATACTCTTAGGAAAAACATATTATTTATTCATTATTTAAATTGAAACTTTTTTACAAATACGATGAAAAATATTTGCTTTGAATAAAAGTGTGTTATAGTAAAATTCTGTTAAGAAACATACTTCTGTATAATTTAAGTTTGGCTGAATATTTAGATGATAAATAAACTTTTACTATTTTTAGATATTTTGTATTGAAATCGTCTATTTAAAAATCAACTCATTAATTATTTAAATATATATAAATAGTATTTTGTTATTTAAGAATTGTTCAGAAGTTACTGTCGTAATGGTTTCCCATTGAGCTAAAGAATATAGCTTTTATTCACGTGCTCGTATCGATTTTATCAGACACATAGTATTCTAAGATAATTTCACGGTATTTTGATAATAAATTCTCAGGATATGTAATATGAAGTGAGTTCTTTTAACTAGATCTTTATTTAAAAGTTTATAATTCTGACTCTCTAATTCTTTAGATAGTAATAATCGACGTAACTTATTCGAGAGACTTTTTTCACTCACCTTTATTCTCACCATTCCTTTAACCACCTTCTTATAGCCCAATTCCCATTATGTTGCTCGCAAACGGAGTGTACGAGTCCATCCCACGTATTCTCCATTCATCTACCATCGCTTTTCTATTATTCCATTTCCCACGCATTTCCACGGCCGTCTTCCGCTGTCTACTTCTTTATGCCCAAAGCATCGCTCTCTTTTCTCCCACGCCTTTGCCACACCCATTCTCGATGGTTTTTTCATCCGTCTTTTGCTTCGGAAAAGTATTGCTTTACTCACAGTTTGGTCATATTATTATTTTAATGTCGGGATTAATGCATTAGGACTTTGAGGTATCTGAAATGCTTTGAAATGAGTGAATAGTAAGTGTATAAAATTAATGTGAACTGATGATAACCAACAAAGTGGCAATGAGAGTGAATTCAGGGGGATTCTACTGCAGGAAATTTCAGGTTAAATGTTGATGGAAATAAATATTTTCTGTAAGGTAATGGTATAAAATTTTATAAGGTAAGGTGTTATTGTGGTATTATACATGTGGTTGGATACTGTAACGACGTTGACATAAATAGTAAGTACTAACTTGTATAAAGTGGTAAAGGGTAAATCTTTAATTTGCGATTCAAGTTAGACAATGAATTGTGAAGTACTCCGAAAGTGAAGCGATTATAAATGAAAATTAGATTTAAAAATATTCAAAGAAAGCGATTAAAACGGAAACCATTTTCGTTTCAATTAACGAGAAGCAGAAATCAATATTACTTTTTACTGAGTCTCTTTTCAGAAAGTCAGTTGCATCTTACTGATGTAATTTGCGTTTGAGAACATTAAAAAGATTTCAGCGTACGTGAGAACCATTCACACAAAGCCGCTCTTTTCTTGAATATTAATGAGACTTCGTTTTCCATCTTCGTTGGGCCATCAAATTCCCATTTAGGATAAGAATCCGTCGATTTTTCTTTTCAACAATTCAACGTGCGATTTACAAAAGGTATCGGCCACTCCTCGAAATAAATGGAGCCCAAGGAGTTTGTTTGGCAAGCAACACGTGGCGTCTGGTGCCAGGCAGGCGTAGTTAAGGAACTATATCGAAAATGAACAACAGAAGGAGGGAATGAATTCCTCACCTCTTTTTTGGAAGTTGCATCAACGATTAGAGTATGAGGACTTTAGTACAAGGGGAATTTGTTGAACATTTCCAGGTTTGTTCTTTTGCAAATATCATTTCAATCTTTTCTTTAATTCAGAGATTAATACGCTAATCTTCCAATGTTGAGTATTCTGGTTTGGAATATCATTCATTACAATTCTGATTGTATTGTTACCTACTCCTCATCAAAAATTGTTCATGAAAAGAGGAAAGTAACGCAGTTCATTTACATCAAAAGAGTATATCAGGTATTACCTTTCTAATATACTTCAGATACTTGTGTTTCCCGAGAGTTGGGATTAAACTTTTCATCAAAACATTAACGAAAATGTCTAATACTTTGTGGATGAATAATGCACCACCCATTAATTAATGGATTCTATCTCATGTCCAACTGAAGACGGAAAACACCTATTGATACATTTTCGAGAGGATCTTTTGTTTGCTCATACACCTTACTCCCTCATCATCTCTTCGTTGGCCATTCCCCTTTCAATACCGCTTAGACAGCGCAATGGGATTTTTCAACCGAAAGAAATCTTCATAGGTCAAGATGGGTGGCACGCTTCCCCTTTAACCGTCTCCCCATCCATTACCCTACAGTCAGCAGGCACCTTCACAGATATCCTCCGAACCTATTTCCAAGAATTTATGGGAGGATACCGTTGGGGTCTTTCGCCGGGAAATAGATTTTCAAAAAAAGGTCATCGGTTTTAAATATTTAAACAGTGAGCGCCTTCGACCGCGTGTCAATCAAACACTCCTTCAATCAATCGAAGGAGACCTCATTGATGGGTGCGTTTGATTAAAAGCGGTGGTTAGATATCGTCTGTCGTATATGATTTATGCTCTCTGATCATAATTACAGCGATGCTAGGATATTGGAGGGTATGGAGAAGGGATTGGATTATTAAATTTGTGGCCGAAACATCCTCTTTGCCGAAATTAGAAAGGACCTCGGGAGAATGAAGTTCGGAGAAACGAAGGTTTTATTCGGGAGAACGATGATTTTTACTTCAAGAAATGAAGTTAGAATACTGTGGTATACATTCGCAATAAATAGTATCAGGGTAATGAAGGATAAAAATGAATCTTAAAGGATTTAAATGTTCATAAAAGGAAAAACTTCGTACTTTATCCAAAAAAAAGTTATTAAACGAAAATACGACCGGTTTCGACGAATGGTCGTATTCATCTTACAAGTTAGAGAATTATTCTGCAAAATAGTATTCTACTAATCAGCATTACCTTTCTTTTTTATCTTTTCTCGGGTACTAAATACTAGTCACTATCGAATGATCTTTATTTTGAGTATTTTTTTATCATAAAAGGATTATCTCCGTTTGAAACGCCTAAATAGTTATTAGAGTTTATAGGAAATTGAAGTAGCTTCTCTGTTTCGAGTAGAAACTGATAATTGGATTTATAAATTGTACATCCGCGAGAGGAATCTCTTATCTACCTCCGTTTTCTATAATCTAAAAACGCATAGAAAATACAATCACATAATCTACTCTTCATCTTTTAATTAGAGAAATAATTGGAACAAGAGTGATTGATTCGAAGTCTTTACGGCTTTTGTTATCTTTTATGCATCGTTGAAATAAAAGTATATTAGATAAAGATCCAATCCACAAGTATTATTTACAACTTATTCGATTGTATAGCTTGATATTAATTAAGCTATTATGCATGCAAAGTAGTCTTGAAATAAAACATACTAATTACTGCAGTGTCTTTATTCTGACCCCGCTTTTATTTTACTTTCTTTTTTTCGATGCGGACACAAGATATGAACAGATAGAGAATATATATCGAAAGGTTTAAATTTACCGAAATATTTTCTATAAAATGATTTGACCCGTTTCTAGTGTATGATAGACGGTATTTTATATATTTTTCGATCCAAACCATCGAATATTTATCGTTTGTAGGATGACATTTCTTTCCTTCCTCTCGTGAAGTCGCTTATAGATAACCTTTAACCGCCATATATACATCTAAGTTTCTTCCGCAAATTGGCAGAAAGGATACAAAATAAGGAAAAATTACGAAACCAAGCAATTATCCATTGATATATAAGCTCTGAAGAGCGATTCGAATGAAATATTTTCCGCGAAGGCTACAGAAATTTTCTACTCCAAAGATACGAAATCTTCCGTGTTATTTATGGCGCTCACTGCCTCACATATCGTATCTTATGACCCACGTATTCTTATCTCTATCCTAAGAGCTCTCTTTCGCTTCAACACCAAAGTAATTCAATGTTGAGCCGGTCATCAATTTCTCTATAGAATTGTACACATTCTCTTTCAATGACAATGATTACGGAACATAAGAAAAGCTCAATATGAATGAAAGTCAATTTAGCAATTTCGTTAATGGCGATATTTCGATACTTTTACTAATCTTCAGTTGTACTTAATATTTAAATATTAATTATAAGGCTCTGTTTTTATTATTTCTCGAAATCTTCTTTTCCAAATTCATTAACTTCTCCAAGTATAAAATATTTTTTATTGGAACTCTTTCCCATTTAAACACTCATTCTACCTTTTGTTAATATTCCGTGAACGAATAGAAATCTAATAATATTTTATATGTGTTATTAATCCTCATTTCGCGATTTCTCGGTTTATCATTCGTGTTTTCGATGATGGGAATCTTAGATGTAACGTTTTTCTCTTGATGCACTCTAGTATTTTCTTTGTAAGACAGTTCTATATTTGACACGCAAAGACAGATTGCAATATAACATTGCATAAAATGAGATTGACATTCATTGTTTTCTGTGGTACTAATATTTCAGCACCTCCACTCTTAAGCTATTCCACCTTAAGGCTTTTTAAAACTACCTGCAATCTTCAAATTCCGATCGCTATCGAATCGTCAGCAACTGTTATTTTATTCAATGAAAATAATAACAATGAACGAACTAAGCGATACGCTCAAGATTAATGTTATGCGACTATCGAAAATGCACACTTATTCTTCTGGGAATCCCGAATCGATTATATCTCATCCAAACAGTTTTCGCATATCTTTGGAAGATATCGCATCTTAAGATTCATCTATAAAAAATTCAACCTATCTCTTGAAAACTTTTACACGATCCGTCCTTGGTATTGAACGTTTCCATCTTCTCATAAAACGAGTGATCTTTTCCCTTCTATAGGTACACAGCTATATATGCACAGCATCCATTACGTCTGCTGAGATTTTAGTATCTCAATGAAACTCATTGTTCACGATGACCGCTGGCCGAAGGCATTTGCGCAACTGTGGCTTTTTAGCTCCTCAGTTTTCCACAAATGGTGAAGAGAGCATTTTTATGCCTTGTATTTGTGAGCCCTTTTGGATGGAGTGAAGCCTCATTCTTCTGAGATAACAATTTTCAACCAAACGCTGGGGTTATTTATCAATGAAAAAGGAATTTCATTTTTTAGTCTTCTTCATTTGTTTGGCCACAACAAAATTGAAGTAAGTTCCGATCCAAAATCTGAAACCAGATCCATAGATAGAGGACTAAAAGTGCAAGTTTTGAGGTCCAAGAGTTAATAGTTGCAATCCTTGCTAACACTTTGATGCAATTTAATCGTTCGAGTGTGGTCAATAAAACTTCAAACGTAACTTCTGCTAACATGAAATGGTAATATAAAATAAAGTATATCCATTAAAATGCTCTTAGTTCGGCGACAAATGACAGCATTCAGTCGAGTGATATAGTATTTTTCATTAATTACATTATAAAAAAGTAATGTAATCGTAGTATAAAATATATTCCTAATCAATAGATAGGATAGGAAACTTATATTGTCTTACAGAATCTTCCTATCGTTACAACGTAGGTGAATCCCACTTATCGCGACCTAAAATTAACGACAGTTGTCGGCTCACAGTTAACCAGAGAGATATTTATAGGCTGAGATCATGATTTATAGATTTTATATTCGTATAGAAAAATATAAGAAAAGTTGTGTATGTCGAGGTCGAGGCTTTTATTTACCGCACATTTACATGTAAGTTATCGCCAGGTAAAACCAAACACGTCTGAAACCATACAATCATGAAACATCACCTTTTCCATCATTATATTTTTCATGATGAAATATCCCTTAAATTCTCAAAACGAAAAATATTACGTTAACCGTAGATGCAATCGAATTTAACTGATAAATTTTTACTATCGCAGAGAGACAAGATATTCTTAAAACGTTTAGAGTATCTGCGATCAACTGAATTGTTTGTACAGCATTTGTATTAAATGACTTTCCACTTTTTCACCTTTAATCCAAAGATCGATGACAAGATCGCAAACCCAGCGAAGATTTGACCTAACGGAAGATTCATCTCTTGAATATTTACTCTTTGATAATCCTCAAATGCTTTCGAGGCGTCAACATAAGCGGTACCTTTCAAATATTTATGTATCATATTTAGAACTAGGTGTTCATGAATAAAGAAGGAAACAAATGAGTTTAAAATATATTGTTATTAGTAACTAAATAAGGAAATCGTAGGAAAATATCTTTGAGATTGACTAGATCAGCCTTTCGGGTCATAATCATCATTCATACGATATGCGAGTGATGGAATGCACCGAAGAACGTATGTTATAATGTGTTTCTGAAAGAATTCGATGCTCCCAAAGGCGAATAATCAGAGCTGCCCTCAATTTACATCGATGAACATCCAAAGAATATGGAAAAGAGACTAATAACGGCTGTCCCCAACTTTCATAAGTTCCACCGCATGTTATTTTTCTCGTAGGAAGAGTTACGACCGTAACGCAAGCAGATTTCTCACCCGCACGATGGAAACTTATTTTTTGTACTGTTTGCGTTATACCGCTAACAACGTTTCCTTGCTTAGTGCTATACCTTCGTCCATATATCTCTGTGACGCCCCTACTATCGCCATCTCTATCCAATTAAAGCGTACTTCACAAACTGTGGTTTGAGATGATAATTAAGGAGTGCTACTTCAATAAAATTATCTTTATATTCTCAAGGGGAAAAGATTTCTACCTTTCTCAAGGTTTAATTGATAACGATTGGTATTTAATTATTTTGAAACTTCGTAGAGGGTAAAAAAGGTCAATAGCAGTGGACATCCAATGGTATATATAAGTAGACATTCATTTATAGCGCAGAGGAATATAGTTTTCTAAAATTCGAAGCCGGGACACTGGTAACGGCTATCATCGAAAACCATTTCTACATTCTCTCCATAACTTATTTACTATAGATGGCTTAAAATTAGGCTCGCGCTTTTTATTTAAAGAGCTTGAAATGCTGAATGCTTCCTTTATTTTCACTTCTAAATTCACTTCGAAGAGTAATATCACATAAGAAGAGAAGATAAATTAATTCGTACCCTTTAAGTATAAGTGTTCCATTAGTATGAGTAAATAAAAACTTTCAATTAATCGAAGGGGATGGTCTTGGTAATACTTAAATTTTGCTATTTAATTTAAATTTCACTTAATTAAAAAGAATGGAAAACAATTTAGTTGCGCCTCTTTCAACACCGATGCTCATTAATTATTTGCTTCGAATCCAATTGAACAGTAAAAAGATTTCTATATGTAGGCTTGAACTATATTATTATATTCCTTCACGTAACAAAATATAGTTTTAAGAACGTTATTAATAAATAGCCATCGTAATTTCACATTCCGAAAATTGCTTTTTCAAACTTTATTGGTAAATAATAAAAATTCACTCATTGAAGTGTCTGACCAAGAAGTTGTTTCTGGGAAAAGATAATAAAGCACAAATATTTTTATCAGTTTTAAAAATTATTGTTGAGTTTTGTATTTAAATTGTTTACAATACTAGTACCATACTTACATTTCGACAGATATATTGCTATCTCTTTGGGATGATAAACGTCAAGATAAATATAAGAACTTCGTTTATTAATGAAGAAAGGATCTTCCCCATTTTCTTCTTTTTCCTTTTCCGCACATTTACATTTAGACGCCTCGATAAATATCTCTTTACTTCTGAAGATCGGTGAAGAACAGCCACTTTTTTCATTTTCGGTGTCCCTTTTGAGTAATTACGTAAAACAAAGAACAAGCCGTAAATTGTGTGAGCTTATGATAATTTCTGACGCGTTCAGGAAGAAAACTGGTTTTGAAGCGGTTGATAAGTTGCCTGGAATGACACCGTTGTAAGGGTAAAAAGTTTATGATCTTTCGTACCGAAAGTTAAACGAAGCATTACCGTATAAGAAAAAATGTACTTCAATACCACTGGAGTGGAAAATGCGGTAACTATACGAATATATGAATACAGCCAATTACAGCCTATTATTGATAAAGGAAGATTTCTAGATTATTAGTCTCTGATCAATTGTATTGTTTGGCGGTTATTTTATTAAGCATCAAACATGAATAAATAAGATGAAATTCAATGCATTTATATGATTTTTGAGGGAATTTTGATTTGTGAAACGCTATTTTAACTCTTCACTATTTCATTCTTTTGATTTTTTAAAAATTTAATGTTAAAATACGTTACTTAAAATGAAACAGATTTTTAATTATTAATCGTCAAAGTAATCAGTAATCGAAATGAGTTGCTTGAAGTGAGTTTTGGATTCCTAAGAAGGAATTCTCTGATTAGAGCATCGAAAGGTGTGGCCTTCAATGCATCTGAAGATCAACCGATGGAGAACGCATTGTTCAAGCATATTTACATTTACAGATCTTCGTGAGCAAACATTTGAAGAATTTCTGTAGAGAAGCATTTTTGACGAGCTTACAATTCTACTGCTGAGTGCTCCAATTCTAATGGTAGTTCCAAATTATGTTGTGTATTCGCTACTCTTCCGTGAAAGCTTCATTATGGAAACTAAGTGAAGAAGAAGTTCATTGATATTAGTGGATGCATTCTGAAGTGTGGTGGAAAAGAAATCTCATAGTACCATCATCATCAATGGAAATCGAAAGGGCTTGGGCGAACTTTGGAATTCAAAAGTTCAATCAAAAACTGCTCAATAATTGCTACGAAAGATTTTTAAAACGACGGCTGAATAGGACAAAAAGACGAGATTAATGCGAGAGTCTCCCTTCGCAGAAAGTTTATTTACATTTGATGCAAAAATTCCTTCTAAGAAAGGTCAATTGAGATGAATAACTGCGATGATTTGCTCATTTCCATAGGAAATATCCTGAGGTCTTAGGTCTGAATCGAGCAAAAATGAAGTACCTAAAGGATTTTAAGCAATCAAATCGTATGGTAATTATATAACATATATTTTATCTTTGCATAGCAAATCGATTAATATATTAAAAATCCACAGAAATAAATTTCACTTTTTTCAGGAAATTTTATCTGAAACGTTTTTACAAGATATAGTGTATAATTCCGAAGGAATCCAGAAGGATTCAAGAGTTTATGTTATATCTAAACATTGGAAAATTATAATTTATAACTCTTCCTGTCTCTGGAATGCGACAAGTTTTTAGGTGGACGTAATGTAGATCCACTCCGTGGTAACCGCTTGCTAATTACATTTTTTACTTAAATCTTAATCCGAAGCGATCGAACAGCACTCGAAGGAATTCGCCCGAAGCTTCCTTTGGAAAACTGTGTGGAAAAAAGGTCATCTTGAAGACAACACTCCGGCTCACACTTGCCCATTGTGAGAGCTGGTCGTCAGCGCACAATAGTGCAGTTTCCGCTAAAGGAATTCCTCGCAATTATCACTCTTTGCTTCCCTTTGACCATCAGTTCACCTCAATCCATCGAAGAATCCGTATACCGCTACTCCCCGTTCGTTTATTATTATATATGAGAAGATCATTCTTGCCCTCGAATACGCGTTACAAGGAAGGAAAGACATCGGAAGCAAACGTAAGACGTAACGTAAAATTAAACGCTGTCAATTTATTTCAGCATCTGCAGCTCGATAGTTTCCAGAAGCAGACCCGTGTCCTGGTCGCATTCTCCCCCATTTAGATGTCAGATGACTGGGATAGTCCATCAAAGGCGCCGCTTGCGCCCTCAACGGCACGTCGCGCAACTTTGAAGAAGTGCCTTCTTTTCGCCGACACACGATAAGTCGAAAGTGAAAACGGGTTTGTTGCCACCGACGACATAAATCATTGATTACCTTTGGCCTTGCGCTTTATCGCTCGTGCTTTTTTCCTCCGTTTCTCGGTGTCTTTCTCTTTTTCCCTTTCCTTCGCCCGACACCTGAATAAATAAGAGAATTCATTGAAAGTTTCATTCAGCAGATGTTCAGGAAAAGGTTATTTAAGCATTTATTAGATTTTTCTAAACTTACGGTAGTTGTGATGATCTTGGGGTGAGAAAAACAACTCGATGAACTTAAGTGTCCATTTTGGTTTTCTGCAGATCAATCCATTCAATTTAAGTGCACAGATCGAAATGGAAATAGTTCGAGGTAATTTAAATAAAAATATAATATTAGAACATTTTAACTTTATAATCATCGAAAAATAGGCGATAAATCGATGTATTAACTTTAGTTTTAGTAATAACTGAGCGTTATTTCGATGCCTTGAAAAAATTACCATTTGAAGTTCGGTAGAACAACTTCAAGAAGAAATTGAGCTTTATGTTTCCTCGCAAAAGTCTTTGTATGAAATTTGAAAACATTTGCAAGGTATACAGCTGCACTCTCTATAGATTTTAAACTCTTGCAAGGAATATATTTCGCATTTGGTATCTTGACGGAGAGGCCTAAATGAATCATAGTCCAGGGATACTCTAAAACCTTCGCTGCTCCAGTCATATAGCCTTCGCCCACTGATATTTAGACTCAGATGAAGGCTTAAATCCAATCAAATGAAGACGCTTTGATGTAAGATATCCTTTTCCTTCTTTCCTTTCACCTTTCATAATGTCTGTAATTGAAGGTTTAATGAATGGTTTGAGTGTTTGTTTCCCTCAACTTGGAGATATCGAGAAGTTTCGATTCAGATTCAATTTTTTGAGTGAATATCGAAACAACTCTCATTGCTATTCTTTGCTTGCTATTATTAATCCTATTTATATAAAAAGCCCTTGTTTTTATTGTCCTTAACATAGAAATGAATGATTTATATTATACTTATTATTGTGGTGAAAACGTATAAAGTGGTTGAATGTTTTCTTAAGATAAAGAAAAATAGAAAGGGATAACCTTCACAAAGAGATAGTAAATTCTTGAAGACTCATGCATAATCCTTCTGAGCGTGTTTCAAATTGTAAATATACTGACACTCACATATGAGCTCTTTTTTCTATTCCTGATTATTTTCCTTATTATTCGTGATTGTCATTTAAAATGTATTGCTTGTTTGTAGTTTTTAGCTTCTCACAGTCTCTGAAAGTATTAACCACTCATTTCAATTTTTCCAATTTTTCTTGATGTGGCTAAAATCACCTACAAAATGACGGAGTGTATATTGCAAAATTTTAGACCGCCAAGCGGTTGTCTATCGGAAGCATTTCTCTGACATCGTATGTCAGAGATAGATTCTCTGAGGAGAATTGCAGTAATGCGTTACGCAAACTTAAATACGTCGAACTAATTCTAGTTAGAATTGGCATGAATGCGTTTCTATATGTTAATGCTGCA
Organism: Pantala flavescens; assembly: GCA_020796165.1. Classification (NCBI taxonomy): domain Eukaryota; kingdom Metazoa; phylum Arthropoda; class Insecta; order Odonata; family Libellulidae; genus Pantala; species Pantala flavescens. The sequence continues at coordinate 62,885,579 of CM036879.1, read as the reverse complement.
ACTCAAATCGAGTCTCCTTAAAACGTATATGTTTAAGCTTTTGGAATAGCTCATCTATCGCTTCTTAGATTCTGCGGCAAACGAAGATAGAATCGCAATGCTGATCTTGTATATCTATTTCAAATGGAAAATCCTTGTCCTATAATAGCAAATATGATAACGTCGGATGTTTTAATACTCTATTCGTGATTTATCACGCCATTAAAATTTCTCGAATGTATTAAAGTCTACCAAAGGAAGGAAGTTCTTTTTCTCTTTTCCATTCAAGTCACTTTATCGCTGTATTTTACGGTATTTAATGCATGGAACTTCCTTTGACCTTGTCATCATACATCTTCCATCAGAACGGTTGTAGATCGTTTAAAGTCTTCTTATTTTTCTTGCTCTTAGAATTGGAGTGGTATAATTTTTCAAGGAATGCAGGAACTGTAAATTTTATAATTAAAATTATCTCCAATGGCTTTAGTTATGAAAATTTTCTTTAAAATCAATTAACACAGCGATCGCACTAAATCTATGTTAAATTTACACCTTCCTTAGACCGAAGACTATAGAATGACTAAATTGAAAGTTACAAAGTCATCAATGAGCATCAATTTCAAATTTTTGTCACTGAAAGCGTCACGACGATTGAATGGTAAAGGATAGTTTTGAATGAGAAGAATATTGAACATTTTTGCTCAGGTGATATCTATGCGTGCATAATCTTAAAAGATATTTGTAAACAAATAGGTACAAAAGAACTCTAAACGAACTATAACTAAAACTAACTATAACTATCGTACAACTATTTGGATTATATTTGAACAGGAGTAGCCGGCGACAGGATAGTCGGCAACAATTCCGAATTTATTCCAACGCAACGGACAATAAACACTGGAAAACATCCTCCGAGTGCCGTATTACCCCAAAGATCCTCCGGAGGCACTTGGCCGTCCAAATCTCACCTTTCCCTTGCCACATAGTTGCGATCCGGTCCTACATAGAAAAGCCCTCCTTTTTATAACCCACCAAAACATCTGAAACTCTCGTTCGCTCGCGAATCGCAGATAAAGCAAAATATCCCTCTTGTCCGAACCGCGCGAAGTCGCCCGAAATAAAAAGCGATTAGTCCATCAATCCCTTTACGACTCCTTCCATGTTTATGCATGTAACCCCTCCACTTCCAGTCCCTTCTTCCCCTCCATCTCTTCATCTTTCCTTCACTCTCTCCTCTCTCTCGGACGGAGATGGGCTCGAGTAGCGGAGGTGTCGTAAACGCGCCGACGGGAACCTCCGGAAGGATTTCCTCAGTGTCGCTAATTGTCCTTGTGGTGATAGTGTCCTTCTGCGTGCCTACCTCAGCGTCCTGGGACGCCTTCCAGAGGACCCAGTCTCCGCGATCGGTCACTCTACTCTCGGTTAGAGTGCTCCTAGTGGTGATTAACTTTCCTGGGAGTGGATTGTTGTACGCCGGCCGATCCCAGCGGGGATGCTACTACGTCCCGTGCGCTTCCCCGGCCATATTCATCCCCTACAATCGGCCGATCGCGTTCCCCCGAGGCGGGGTCCACGAAGGCCCGCGGAGGCAGGTAACCAAACCGACCACCACCGCAAGGCCAAGGAAAGTGGCAAGGCCTAGGATAACACCAAAGTATACCAAGGAATATGAATCGTGGAGGGGTCTGAAATACGGTGAATATTGTTCTATGGCTGCTTTGTTTGGTGTGGTACTAGTGAGTGATTGTCTCGGTCTGTTTTGTTTATGTATCGAGGCGGTCCTCTCGACGGAGATGGGTCTGCGCTATTGAGAAAGGAAAGATAATTTTTCCGACGAATTTTGTTTATTTGAAAGACCGGAAGTGGGTTGGCTCGTTTTTATGTTGGATTTTCATTTTTGTATCATGAAAATCTAGTTTACTAATTTACTATCGTCTCATTCATTAATTTTTCAAGGATCAGATGGGTATTCCATTATAGATGTTTTCTAGGGAGAATGTTATTGATTGATATATCCACATCAGTATATAATAAGTGGAATACCAGTTTCAATGCGATTGGATGTCTTGTTTACGTCTCAGAATTCTTAGATGATGTAAGTCAGTCAGACTTTGATCCATTTAGACAATACCTGGAGGTAATTTATTTGGACTAATAGGTGGAAATGCCTCATATATCATCTAAGATATTGCACTCCATCTAATTCAGGAATCTCATCGTGACGTCTCTTATCAACGCAGGTTGAGGTTTACTGAATAGAAGAACTTACTTTGATGGTTCAATCGGTTAATTCATTACTCATTTTTATCGGTAAAATGCTTGTTTATTAGTGTAACACGTACAACAACAGTTCGTCGACCTCTTGGATATTACAAAGTTCATCACGGAAACTGATTTTCGTTATTATAATAATTATTGGAATAAAGCACGGAAGAAAATAGGAGTTGCTTCCGGAAAGGCTCATGAAGAGCTAATATTAATCCCATTTAGAACACAGATCAGTCGCTTACTCAAGTGAGTCGGTTAGTTAAATTACGACAAGAGATACGTGGATGTTCTCCTCATCTGCACTCTATGAGAAAGTGTGCCTCAAGGTGCATAGCGTTTAAGCGCCAAGAAAATAATACACCCGATGGCCTCGTTGTTTGCTCAGAGGGGTTTATTTTTCCCCGGATTGAGCGTACGTGAGCGGTGTCCATTTGCAGTCTCACAGATTCCGTTCGTCGCAGCAAAGATAATTTTCACCTCCCATTAATGCTATTTTTCCCCTTCGTTCTCATGGCTCGCAATCCCTCGAGTATTTACCCGAGTGAAGGGTTGATTTAGTTAACGATCTTGGAGAGTCAACAATGGGCATTCTTTCAAGCGCCGACGGAGTTGTCATATCCGCTCTCATTTGTTACATCCGTTTTTCCCGAGTATTTTCTCGGAAGGGGTGTTGAAGAAATTTCTCTCGATTGCTGAGGTAGTTTTCCGAGATCATAACTTTCTGAATCGGTTCGCTCTAAGCTACATTCAGCAATATCTTGATTCGTAAGTCACCACCTAAGCATTGATGCAGTAAGAATTCGTGTACATTCTCCTGAAGATCGATAATCGTCTTAAGTAGGGAATTCCAGCGTAATTATTCAATGAATAACGTAAATCGCAGAATGGCTTGAGTTAACAGCGAACAAAAGTGTAATATATAAATTTTACAAAGATTAATTAATTTTACAAATTTCATTTTACCTTTAATTCAAGAATTTTAAATTGACGCTTTATTATTCGGTGATATGATTAGAAATGAAAGACAATTTGCCCTGTTTTATATAGAATTGAGAGAAGCTGATTAAAACCTTTTTTCATTATTTGTAGGTACTTCCTGATTATATATCTTTTAAATTAAAGCAATACAAGTAGTTGAACTTTAAGTACGAGATAGAGATGGAAAACGTATGAAAAAATACAACTTAAAGTTAGGTGTGAAAAATATTTGAAAAGATAGAATAAATAATGTAAATAACAGAAATGAATAATCGTCGCGATTATTCATTTCTTTCTTTCGTTGGAATTTTGAAAATTTTTATGAAAGCACAATTGTAGAATGTTAACAGGATTCGTTCGCCAGATTTCAATAAATTAAGTACTCATTACATTGCGATTATTTTAAGAATTGTCCGATGTACTTAAGACTTCCATTATCGTATCCACTTTTTGCTCTCGACACAGTATCCATCCAAAGGTAAATTGTATCCGAGATTAAGTGGAAAGTTTCATCCAAAAGGCAGAACAATTCGTTGCGTGTTAGCATTCATCCTCGAATTCCTACGAGTCTGGCTTTTGGATAAACGCATGCACGATCCCATGGCTTCGGCGTGAAGAGGCCTATTGGGTTACATCAGTTATCTCAGCATGCAATGAGAAGATGTGCGGCGATAAATTGCATCTCAAGAAGAAAGGATTCCCTTGCAGTTACTCAACCGATGCACAATTGTTTCGCTCCATATGGGAGTGTAAAAATGAAAATTACATTTTGATGTATCTGGATGTATTTTTGTCCCTTTTTAAATATATACCCTCCCGGAACTTTTGATATTTTTTAGATATCAAAAAGACAAAAATAATTTAGTCAACCATTTTTGTGCAGTAACGATTTCAGACATAATATTTAGGGTAAAGGTATTTGAGATTCGTTTTATAGGGTTAATTTCCACGGATAGAATATAATATACAATATAAGAATATTTTAATAGATCCTTTTCTCTTTTTCTATTATCATATAATGGAACGGAAGGATCTATAATAGATTACATGTCTTTGAAACTTCGCATTACTCGAGAGCTACTTTACTTTCATTTTTCCTCTCATTTCATATAATTATATTTATTAGAGTCGATGATAAAAACTCAATGAATAGTATTCGAAGGCAAACGTTTTTTAGTTTTCCTTGAGCTGTGAGTTTGAAAATAGATAAGAATTTCTGTCTCTCGGATTGTTTATTCAAATTCCGTTGAGTGTTAATGATGAGTTGACAATATTGATGTTTAGAATTAAGTAATTTAGTGTCAACAGAAACTTATGTCCATATTTTATCATTCATTTTTCTAAATAAGTTTAGAAGTGGCCTTTAAACCTCAATCTTTGAATATTATGGTGAATTTTAAATATTTTATTATATTTTACTGTTTTGGAATCGATGGTAATTCAAGCCACTTGGGCATTTATGATATTTTCGTATATTAATAAAAATTAGTTTAAGCATTAAATCCACCGATTGATGAATAGTTTCTATTTCGAAAGTTTTCTATACATCGAAAATAATAGAATGAATTACGTCATTCATATATACATATCATATGATTATTTGATTTCTTTAAAATTAATGATTAAGAAACCGTAAGGAGTTTACAAAAAAGGGTACATATTTGCATCTTTTCAAAGGGTATTGAAATCTTTTACCGACAAATTAACTCGATTCTGAACAAATTCCTCCAGCGGCGGCCTAATCGTCAGCAGTATTTCCTTTGATAATTGCCGCTTTTTTCTTCTCGTAAATCGCAAACCGACGGCTGCAATATTCGGTAGCTCGGAGCGGCACATGAAAGACGAAGGGGAAAAAATGTTCTGGATGAATGCCCAATCGAGAAAACACTGATAAGGATGAATGTAAATGAAGAAACAAGTTAGCTAGGTCGATTAGCTGGGGGAAGTGAAAGGAAGGACTGAAAGTAAAACCAAACGGAAATCGATAGTTTGAGAAAGTCGAATTGATAGAAAAACAGCGAAGGAGTAGTCATTGAAAGAAAGTTATTAGTATTAAAATGCGAAATTTTACGCAAAGATAGATAAAGTTGAAGGTTTTTAACAGTAATAGATAAATTTAGTATACAATAATATTAATTGCTGTAAGATGTAATAATATAGTGCAATGAATATAAAGTGAGTTCCCACAGTTTTGATTAGGATTAATTTAGCGAAAAAAATTCAGAGGAAATTTTTGAACGTTAAAACATGGAAATGAAACCGAAAGTTATACAATAAAGATAAAAATCATAATTTAGATTTGCAAACAGAATATGTTTTAAAAAGCGGTAAATAATGGTATTTTAAAGACATAAAACGTAGGTCTTGTAAAATACATTTGGAATGTCGAGAATGCATTGTGAGGAATGTTCGATCATTTGAACGTAGAGAGTGATTGAAAAAAATAATTTAAGAATTGAATAAGAAAGGGATAAATAGGCGAAAATGCTGCGATAATTTTAATACAAATCTAAGTGTATAAATTTAAATTAAATCCGATGTGATTTTAGAGAAAGATAAATGAACTTTGAAAAAATCAAAACATGGAAAAATGTACGAATGGCAAAGGGTTGAGGACTCTTAAACTTAAATTAAAACAAATCTCGTTGAAGCAATGAATAAAAATTATTATAGTAATGATATATTACTCTTGTTAACTTGGATGAGAAACTCGGTAAACTTGTATGGAAAAGTGTGCACAAATGTTTTGTCTGAATGTGCATATTAAATTATTACCTATTATATATGATAATGAACACAATTTATCGCAAAGAGAGATTATAGCAATGCAAAAGAATATTGATGAATAGGTGGAAATACATATCGAAAATGAAATAAAATTGATAAGTAAAATGTGTTCATTCAAAAATAAATTCTAATAATGACTTCATTCCACTCACACTCACATCTCGACGGCGTACAAAATCACCCCATGTGTTACATTTAGTCTACACCCCATTGGGCGACGGTGCGGAACACCCGTTGAACAAAGGGTTCCTTCTTAATCCCATTCTTCCCTTAAAATTCCACAGTCGCGCATTCTCTTTAAGGTTATACGTCTTCTCGTCTCTCATTTCCGAGTCTGCGTATTTCGACCCATTCATCAACGATGTCGAGTATTCATGGTATTAGTTCGAGACAAGGATTTATCTTTCAAATCGACTTATGTGTAACAATAAATTTTATCCTTAAGACCTAAACAGTTCCTCTGAAACTTCATATCAAAAGCAACAATATTTATTCAGCCATAGCTTCTTGAATTTTTTTCATAGTAAAGAAAAATTAATTAACCTCGATAAACTTAAAGATTTTAAAATTATCTTTGCCTAAAGATTGCGAATTCCGTCCTTATACATCGTATACCTCATATTCGATTGGGAATATTGAGCCTAGACAGCGGGTACCATTTATAGAGGATGGTAATCAAAGGCAAGGACTGGTGATATCAACCTATTCATACTCATTCGTCTGAATGTCCGAGAAACAGGAAAGATATCCTTCCGTTGGCAAAACTCTCGTCACTGAAGTTAACCCGCACCCATTCCCATCTTTTTTTTTACCGAACCCGTTTGAGAGTGTCCCGTAAAAGGAATCCCGCCCACTCGAAAGGTGCCTGGTGGAGCGATCAAATAATATACGAAGAAGAAAAGGCCGAAGTAAACATGGTACTAGCGCGTGTCGCTGAGATCTCTTGATCGAGAGATTGAGTGGACGGGGACTTGTATTCCCACATTCTGCAATAAATGTGCGGACCGCAGCGGTGATCGTCTTCAAAATCATTGATCGTGAATACACGAATCGCTCATGAAGCAGCTCAAATATCGAGTACTTTGTAAGCGAGTTGTAAAAAAGTTCTCGAGTTCTTTTTCTTTTATAAATTACATTATGATTTGCGTACTCAGTGAATAGCTGTATAAGACTAAATGGATGACATCCGAGAGTGAGTTTTTGCAACTGACTAAAGATTGTGAAAAAAGATAGCCTTGCGTGGAGCGGTTTGAAGTTGATTCTTGGAAGTTAGAAAGATGATGGATGAAATTGAGTTGCGATGGGTAATACGCTGTCGATTTAGCTATGATAATTAGTGAACATTGAGGTAAATAAGGAATTATCGAATATAGAAATTAATCTCGCCTCGACCGAATTTATGATCAATCAAATAGCTTTACTTAATTCGATATAAAAGTGAGTCTAGCTAACGAAATCTGCTCTAAAACTTGAAAGAATGAAAAGTGAATTTTTGCTCACAATTTTTAGTGTGATATACTTTTTTACCAAAAGAATTAGGATTTCACAACTGCTGACTTCATTAGATATCTAATTGAAAATTAAATACGATATATATTCATTCCATCGATACTGAACTGACTGTATAACGATAATGATGACCATACGAATTATTCTCTCTCCATAGGACAAGGAATGCATGTACATAAATTTCTATTTGCACTTCCTCATGTATCAAATACTTCTTCCGTACGATGATCTTCATGCTACAAAGTATCTCAGCTTCTCTCAGTTCCCAGAATCCCCCTGCTTCAGCAGAAGATGACGAGATATCACCGTTGAACCGATACTTCTCGCGTCGATCGTAGACTAAGCGCCTCTTTGTCCGTCAGTTCGACCCTCCGTCACGCTCGTTTTTCGGCTTCTGCACGTGGCCTCTCCCTGAGAAACACACGCGGGAGTTTCGCCAAGAAGGCGTATCGAATGCAGAAAAACCTCTCCATCGCAGTCGACTGCAAATAGGCCTTCATCAATTGCCATCAGTAATTCCGTCAGAATGAAACACGCGTAAATATCACGAGCGCTGTTTTTTCCTGCAATAAGTGATGTGTGGATAGCACCTTCTTTGTTTCAATGTGCTTAACATGCTGTTAGTCCGTCAACTCTTATCAAAAGGTTTCTCTTTCCTGCAGTAATAGATTACTTTTTAAATTGCAATGGTTGTTATTAATCGTTATTTGCTACCATTAAAAAATTAGGCTGGAGTTTTTCTGCTTAAGAAACTATTTAATCTATAATTGGCTCTTGGTAGTTGACTCGATAAAAATATAGAAATCAGCAAATGTTGATTATGGGGATGATTTAATTGAAATAATTCGTTCACAAGACTTAAGAGGCTGCCGGCATAATATTATAATTATTGATTATATATTTGGTAATAGTTGTTGCTGCATCATATATTTTGCGAAAAAATGTCTTGATCTGTATCGGATTTACGAACTTAATATAAAATTCAGTAGATTGTGATTAAGGTTTGTGTCTGAAGTTTAAACTCTTGGGATTGCAATTACTATTCTCTCAAAACAAAAATCATCCAACTTTAAACACCGATCATCATATTTTGGCGATTTTTAAGTGAATACTGGATATTGGGATAAAATTGTCACATCCGTGACGGCAAACTGGATGGACTCATTTTTATTTTTGGCTTCTTGTTTTTGAATGCTATTTGCTCTTTCAAACACAACGCTATAGGTCAGAATTTCCATTACAATAATCCATGGTATTTTATATAAAAGCCAATAGTCATTTCAGCTAGACACATAATAAAAATAAATATTTTTCTTTAAATTCACCCATCAGCTGTTCATTTTATAGCCGTTATTCTATTAGATATGCTGGAGCTTGAATTTGTAATGGGAAATTGGATATATCTGGAGCTCTCGTTAGATGAATGCGATGGGATCCTAGAATCCGATTCCACAGATTTCCCTGCGAAGATACGCGGCGTATCTCGAGAGCCGTGTAATTGGACAAATAGACTTCGAGGAAGTGATAGATAGTTCCTTACCTTCGTACAGACAGTCGAATTCAATCGAAGGAGGATTCCATCAATCTCTTTGGCTTCTCTTTAGTCCCGGCTTAATCTTTTCCTCCGCTATCTTCTGAATATAAAGTGCTTGTTCTTTCTCCGATTGTTTGTGCGACGTAATAACTGATTGTTGTCACTCAATCCTTTGATTCATAAAAATATCAATTTAATCATCCATAATCGAACCTAGATTAGTAAATTATCACGATATTAAATTAGAAACTCGTGAATGCAACTTCTAATAAAAATTTTCTTTTCAATCATTATACAAAGATTATCAAAAGGTGTAGAAAATTTTTTACCGATAAAATACATTTGATAATTTTTATGATAAGTGAATATAATTCTTATTTGTGTATTTTCCCAGATATAAAATCAAGAAACTTACCAATAAAATTCTAGGCCCTAATAGACAAAAGCAAGTAATACTTCATTAATTTTTCCTTTTGCATTTCAATTCTTTGAGTGCAATAAAGTACAGCAAGAATTTTAACTAAGAGATAATTAAGATTTATAAGTGAATTATATTTATTCAATGTAAAAAAGATTTAATTCGTTTAAGTATTTAGTGGAAATAAGTAAGAAACTAAAAATTCTCACAAAATATTTTAAATAAAATTCCTCACTCTTCTGGCATTTTCTTACTCTTAGCGCGTTGATGGTTTAGATACATAATCACTCATCTAATTATAAAACCACACAACTCGCTTAGAAATTCTAGTACCCCAATTCTGTTTTATGACCATGCATATAGATTTATTTTAAGATACGAACCCAACTGTTGGTATCCAATATTTACGGATCGTATCGTATAGTCAAAAAAATACATCCTAACATCCTGGAAAAGTCTAAGGTTTTATTTTTTCCCTCGAGGGTTTCTTAAGTCCTCACATTTCTTCAGCGACATCAGTCCACCGCAAAATTAAAATCGATTTCGTTAAGCGTACGAACATTTCGATATTTTTACCGTAATGGCTCACCATTCGTATAAACCTTCACCCCTTTTACGAGTCACGGACAAGAAGCGGCTTTCAGCTCCTTCGACGCATCTTTTTTAGAGATCTGAGGAAAAACAGCAGTCTTTCGAAAACCTTATTCTGGGTCCCAAATAGACACCGTCCGTAAGAAATGGAACCGAAATATGCGGAAATTATGGGCCAACACTCTCCCCTCGGGCAGGGCCGACCAACGATTTAATATAATCGGCCTTCGATCGCTCAGATATCAAAGTCTTATATTCGTAATCCTCGAACTCGCATTCAAGTGGTTTATTGGCCCGAATCTTTTGATCCCGCGGAATCTGGGATGTATCAGCGAAGGAGCTTCTAACACATTCCCATGAACTCCTTATAAATCCTCAAGAAGATTCTACTGTCGTTGGGCGCGTTCCAAATCATCTTCCTCAGCTCACGAGACGATTAATCGTTTGGACGCAATGTGTTTCCAGACTGTGGAGAAACAGCTAGTCCCGGAGGTTATTTGGCCTATAATAAAAGCGCATTCCTGTCACAGTACCATCGAGAGGAAATTTACGAATCCCTTTAAAATTCCGATTTCAATCTGCTCTCATCCCTAAATCCTCGGCAACCTTGAATCGCCCACGTCGTATTTGAGAGGATTCGATACAAGAAGGCCAATGATTTTTTCGCTATCCGTTAATGTTCTCCAGTGATGAAAAAACGCGCTGCAAGTTGGTCGTCCTTAGGTGATCGAATTGCTCTTCGTAGATTTTTCAAAGAGAGCGTCAATAATGGAAGGTACAGTGCGCTCGTAATTAAGCCGTTTATACTAAAATTCATTCTCACCTCATTCGTATCGTTTTGAGTATATTAGTATAAGAATAGAGTCGTACAACTGAGAAAAATCCAAGAAAATGGTGTTCATTTGTGGATTAAGCAAGGATCAACAATGAATCTCTTATATAGTTGGATCATCTTTAGAAAACCATTTCCAAGCAACTCTAGGTCTTTTATAACATGAAAAGAACTAAATGTGGCCATTAGGAAAAGTAGCTTACATATAAAAAGGGAATACAGTTTTTACCATATTTTACTGAATAAGTTTGAATTATTGTCATCCTCGTAAATATTTGTTTTCTTAAAATTATTATCATTTAATGAGGTCTTAGGAGTCTTTAATATTCAGAATTTGTGTTCACTTTAATTCTTTGAACTTGAATCTTTAGCTGAATTTTCATCTTTTCAATGAGCCACCGACATTTACTTCGGGAGTTTTCTGAACAGTCATTTCATCCATTTCTTTCGAAATTTATTTATTTGTAAGTGATTTGGAATTTTCACCTTTATAGACCTTCATTCCAACCACTCATACCAAGTATTTGTATAATAAGAGAAATAAGTAAACATGGAGTGATAATATTTTGCTGTTTGGGAAAGCTTTAGGGAGATCTTACCTTACGTGTCCATCAAAAATACCTGTTCCCGCAAAATTCCACAGACTTTTGTCTTCCTTTTTTGGTATCTTATTCAATAGCTCTGGATAATTATAGGTCTTCCGAGAGAGAAAACCAGATTTGGGAGGTATTCCGCTCCTTTGCCTATCTGATTGTTTGCTCAAGAATGCGTGGATACGCAATAAACTGCATGTAACTATACAATTTATGAATGAATAAATAAACATTCATTAAAATATGAAGTTCATATTTATAAGTTTATAACTTACGGGTATCATACAAACTCAAATAGGAAATAAATTGTGAATGACTTTTATCAGCATCAATTTCATAAATTTGATCATAATTTCATACTTTAGTCTGATCCATTTAGTTTGTTTATCACGCCTTCCGAAGAATATAAATTATTATTCTGTTTTATATATATATATATATATATATATATATATATATATATATATATATATTTTTTTTTACAAAATCTTACTAGTACTATAATTTGAGTTTTGCCCGTACCTCTGATTATTTCCTTTGTAAAATAAGCCATCTCACTGAAGGAGAACCTTAAATAATGCATGCCAGTTTCGCCATAAATAGAGGAAAAGTAGCATTTAGTGCCATCATTTCAGAATTCATACCGAAGAATATGCAAATCTTAGTGGAAACTTCAATCGGAAAAATAGTATAGGCGTTGAATGCTTATTCTTTCTCGGGAAAGGATGTGGTTTCAGTGTTTAAGAGATATTTATGGCCTAACATTCATTAAATTTGGAACGAATGTGACGTTTCTTTGTGCATTATATGCTAAATTTCCACAATAAATCACGATTCCCGTGCTTTTATTCTGTCATATTGAATTTCCCTTTCCCTCTTCAGAATGCCTGTAAAGTTGTTGCTGTGTTCTTAAGTTCATTTATGATGGCTGGTATGCCCTTTGAGTGAATAATTGCTGTTTTCCGTGAGTATCGGACGATACAAAGTGCGGTTTTCTGGCATAATATTACTCACAAGGAAACGTCTCTTTTTATTCCTCTATATTTTACATTTTATTTAAATAAATACGCATTTTAGACAATATTAAAAAAGAGGAATAAAAAGAGACGTTTCCTTGTGAGTATTATTATGCCAGAAAACCGCACTTTGTATCGTTTGATTTGACATTTCCCATTAAAATAAAGTTTATCAGTTAGATAAAACTGGAAAATGATGATTATATTTACGAATTATGGTTTTTTTTGGAGAATTTTAAGATTACTCATTCATTTTTGTCGAATTATTTTCATTGCTTCTCTCTATTTAAAGCTTCAGTCAATAAAATACAATGCACGACCTTCAAGTTTTAATGAAATATTTCATCTCATTTCTTGTATTTCTCAACGAGAATTTATATTATTGAAGTTTTTCTAAACCGACTATTTTAGTTCTAATTTCCATTTTAGAAGAGGAAAATTTTTTCTCATGATGTTTCAAACTCCTAAACTATGGAAATAGCATAAATACAAACAATACGCATGAAGAGGCAGCTCATCGAAATTCGAATCGGAGGAGTTCATGGAATTAAGCATGATTCTCATTCTCGGAGAATATATTATGCAGATCTTCGTAGGGCGACACAATCGAAAAAAGAGAGATTCCTATTCATCTTTGGGTGTGAACCACCGTCCGGAAACCACGTCCCCAAGAGAAACAAGCGTCCGAATTGGCGTCCATTCTTTCCACGACCTTTCATCAAATGGGCGTGAATGCCTAAGCGCGACACCTAAATGAATTACCGGAGCCACAATTCTTCAGTGGACGACAGGACTGCCGAATTCATAGCCTCTTTTAATGATATTCCACGGATGTGAGCATTTTCCTATGAAATTTTAATTGTGAACTCCTTATGTTTCTCGTTGGATTCTTCGATGTCCTTTGCGTTAAGTGCCCAATTAGGCGTGGAATGGAATCTTTTTTATCAAAGCACAATTTTAAATGTTATATAAAATAGCTATAGATATTTTCGTGGATGTATCAATAATCAAAATCTATATACTCACAATCAGAATTGAATTAACAGCGAAGTAGGATTTCATTCGTTAGACGTTTGCGAAATTAATTTCTCAAATAATTTTCAGTTTGGAGACATAGCTATAAGAAAACATCTCTTACTTTTGAAGACAAATTCTGGTTTCTTAGTTCGATTCTTTAGTTGATGGTTTCAATATTAGAATTCTGAGTTTTCTGTGAAACTTCTGTCTTTTTATATACAGTGGTACGTCGAGATACGAGTTAATTCGTTCTGTAACCTTGCTCGTATCTCGAATCATTTTTCCCAATGAAAGTAATGAAAATGCCATTAATCCATTCCGGACCTATGAAAACTCCCCAAAAAATTGTTAATTATCTATAAAGATATGTTTTTAATTAAAAAATAAACATATATAATTAACAAATACGTAACAAAATTTGAAACAAAGAAGTAAAAGAGTTATTTAGAATAATAGTCTCACTTTGGTGACGGACAAGTTCGGCTAACGAAGGTGAACGGCGAGGAGGGAAGGAGTGTATGTACTCTAGACACATACGTAAACGGCGCTTTTTTAAAGTTTAAAACTATTTTCGTAACTTTGAGCTAAAACAACTGTTTATTTATTTCAAATAAAAGAAAATACTTAAAACAATGCTCTTAACTTTATACTTACTTAACATTAACGTAAATTTAACTATCACTTGTTTCTACCTTCTTGGCTGCACTTTCTGTACTGTAAAAAAAAGTTCAGTTATCACGCGAAAATGATTACAGCGCACAAGATACACTTCGATTCAAGCGGGTAACACGTGCGAGTGAGTGAGAGATTTTCTCGGATGATGCTCGACCCAGCGCACCAACTAGCTGGACGCTCCGGAAACACGAATTTGGGCTCATATCTCGAAAGAAAATATGGCCTAAGCTCCAGCTCCTATCACAAAAAACTCGTATGTCGGGCTGCTCGTAACTCGAGGTACCACTGTATCTTCATCATATTTCCAAAATTACATAGACTTCTTATAATCGTCTTTCAAATGTAAGAATATACAACTTTTTGTTTTAAATTTGTGTTGTTTCTAAAACAAAAATTTATGATCGTTGTGGAATAAAAAATGAAAAGACTTCCAAATATCCCAGCACTTTTGAAGCAAATAAATATTCTATGAACTCCATCGATTTCCATTTATTTTCGAAAAATGGTGACCTCTGACCAATCCACACGACTAATAGCCTGTGTCGACCTCTCGCAAGGAGAGATTTCATCGTTTTATATTTCACTCTTTTCCTCTTCCATGATTCATGAGAAAACTGGATTTTTTCCCCAAGATTATACCCTTCGAAGCAAGAAGATCTTCCAAATATTATTCAATAATGAAGTGCTTACTCATAAATGTATCATCCTTAGAAGTTGGGTGTACTCATACTCATTAAGGACTATACAACTTCAATCAATCTTTCATGTTCTCTCTCTATGCTGAAAATGAAGTTAGATGTTTCTGACGCTCAGTTGTGTTCATTCGGATAACTAGCAAATCTTAAAATACGAAATTTCAATTATAAATCGAAAAACTTCCTATCATAATTCTCTCCTCCAATAAAATACGACTACTTATATTTCTGGCGGAATTCTGAAAAATAATTAAATTAGAAAATAATTGTCACATGAATGGATAAGTTGAAATATCGGCAATAAATTACGACTTAGTTATAGTAAAATATATTAATAATATTAATCACTCCGTTCTCGAGCTCGTTGATAGAACGAAGTTCATTTCAAGTAATGGTCCAAATAATTTCGATTGAGACTCTCGCTTGAGTATCTCGATCGAGAGGAGAAAGTAAATATACTTGCGAAGGAATTCGGATGCCTCCAAGAGACATATGTCCCTTTGATGTATGGGCGTGAAATTTGAAAAGTGAGCATTTTATAATCTCGAAGATAATAGCCCTCAAATGAGTATTTCAGCCTCGAGACCGATGACTTGAGAGAAAGATTAGTTCCAACTCTCTCTGAATGCCCTCCGTACGAGGCATAGATCAGAACCGAACTTGTAATTTAAGGAAAAGAAATCCTCTCTTACAGCGAACTACTTTGTACATGCCATGGAAAATCGTCTTTCGTATCCATGCTTGATGTATCGTTCGAATTCATTTTATATGAAGATTGTTGACCAACGAAACTTATACATACAAAATCCAAAAAAAGAAATATGAAAGGAATCATAATAACGGTTAATAAAAATTACGTTAGGTTCATAAGAAGGATTGATAAGTCTCAGTTAAGCTTTTTATCATTCTAAAAGTGCCTTAATTGCACTGGAGTATGTAATCAAGTTGAAGTAAATCAAGAATAAGAAATGGAAACGGCAGAAAAATAACTAAGAAAGAAAAATAAATTCGCCATGCCATAAATCTAGCAAAAATAATTACAATGCAGAATTCTAATTTTATTTAAAGTAAAGAATTATTAATAGAGAGATATTTTTTGCGGTACGAAAATAAATAAACTTTTATCAATACGGTGTAGATATTGAATGTAGTAAATGTGATAATATTGTAATTGTTGAGATACATACATTAACTACGTTTTGCAAAATATAAATTACTAAAACTTAAATACAAATTCAACGAAGCCTTTAATTTGTGGAAATTCATCGTAATTAGGGCTGGTAATAATTTTGCAAAATTTTACTTAGAGAATTTCTCACCAAGTAGAATTTTACAAAGTTGTTACACGCCCTTCCTTGAAATTATCCCATAATTATGTGATTTCGATTTTTATCGATATTTTCGATATCAATAAAATCGCATCTATTTTGATAAATTGAGTAACTATGATAAATTCAAGGTAAACCCTTCTAACATATCTCACTTAATATTTATGTATAATAAATCAGCAAACATTTGGCGATCAACGAGTATATTCTGTGCAGAACGAAGTCGCTTCTATGGATAAAATGTTTACTCACGTTCCCTCAGCACTTCGCTGCTCATTAGTATGCGTTCATGCTCAAACAACGGCGTGCTCTAGGATAGATAAAGGAATCTGCTTATCGCAGTAAAGTCTCATTTCAGCTGCCTTTAGGGTGCGAGAAGTTGGATAGCCATTTAGTCACGGATCTACGATTAAGAGGATCTCAGAAGTTCCCGGGTTTAGCTGCGCTGTTGCATGTACGAACGAATTGCACCCGAATACATCCCTTGTTGTCTATTCCTTGTAACTCTTCGGCTTCACTCTGACGAAAGCTAAGGATTGAGGATGAAATATTTACTTGGTTCATCCGTTTGGTGAATAAATCTCAACAATGCGTAATTTCGGAGAATGTAATTGATGGACTTTCCTCACAAGCATACATCAGAGTAAATTAATGGATGATGTCACCCTTACTTTGAGCTGTAAGTAAACCCATCTGAGGTCCCTCGTGATTCTTCATTTAGTTCGTAAGTCCACAGCCTTCATGTTAATCAGAAGAAGCACAAATGCTCGTTATCTCAATTGGAATGAATAGATATTCCCGATGTGGAACCTAAATATCAAGTGACAGCCATGTTTTTAAACTCAGGGGCCAGTTGTCTCTCAGAATGTTACAGCTCAATGTTATGAGCAAACTGTGTATATAATGTCGTCATGGACCGAGTGAGGAAACCTTCATATTTTTCTTTACGGTAATAATAATAATTCTCAAAGATTAGATGAATAAAATTTCAGATAAATAAGTTTTTTATAAAGTAAAAAAAATGAATGAATGAAAAATAGGACTCCTTGCAATTTAGTTTGCAATCATGGTTTAATTTCTTTTCATTTCAAACTTCATCTATATCTACATAAGTGTCCTGCAATCCGCCTTTCGGCGTGTGGTAGGAGATGTAAACACCTATTTTACGCTATCGCATATTTTAGTCTATTATTATCGCATATCGTGCGCGGGAAGAAGGAATTCTGAAAACGATTCGTCCTAGCATCTATTTCGCGTATTTTACGCGCATTATCGGATCGGCCTAGGTAGCAGTAGTTAACATTCCTTTCTGATTTATTAAACACGCCATTAATTAGAAACATTGTTTATTTGGGAAATGATATAGTTTATAGAATATTAACAATTAACCTTTCTCCCATGCTAAATCATATACTGATGAAACATTTTGAAATCACATTTTCTAAAATTTGTCGAAAAAATATATTATAAAATACTTCAGTAATTAAAAGGATCAATCGAAATCGTTTAAAAATAAAACTCGAAAAACTGAGTTTGCATCAGCTATAGGCTGAATATCAACATAATTATAAATCATCATTATAATATATCATATTTGAAAAAAATGAGTGTCACGACGTGAAAAAGTTACCTTAAAATTAAGTCAATTAAAGTTTCTTCGTCTTCAGGTATCTAAATAAAATTCACGCATCTCAGAAATACTATCCTTAGCGCTGTCACCACCACGTGTTCTTCGCCTCCTAACATTTTCAATCGTAATCCATTGCTATGAAAGTTTAAGAGCAATGATTTCGAAAGAGGAACAATTCTTCTTCAATTCCTATCACCTTAGATACTTCCCTATTATACCACTTCCTCTAAGAGTCAATTCCCCACTTCTATACTTCACCTCTCTCCGTGGGTGTACACTGGAAGAAACAGTTTCAAGAGATACCGCGAGGGATGGGAGAAAAATGCCGTTTTTATGGTCGTGATTACATCGAAGAGGACTTGTGTTGTGATATTTACGAAGTTTAGGGATCTAGGTTATCGGCTTACCGAATTTTTTTATTTACCGGATTATTTTTCAAGGCTGTATACTTCAATCTGTCATGGAGTGAAAATCTACGTTTGAGAGTTTGCGAATCTATCGTTAAGGGAATCTTAGCGACAACAATTGATTGCGTAAATTATATCAAGTAATTTATTCAGTAATTCGCAGCAAGAATCTGATGTGCGACGAGGAGATGTCGTGAAGATTAGCTTATCTCCACACATTCGGAAACTTAATAATGTCAAGAATTTTCGTAGTATGAAAATGATTGAGAGTAGTTTGCAAAAAGGAACAAAATCATTTAGATAAAATATCACCTTTAGTGAAAATGATCATTTACGTCTCTTTTCGTTGATTGGTATTTAGCCATCGATTGGAATATTCGATGTCTGAATTGAAAATATATCAATGAATAATGTGTATGACTTATTTTCCCCGAACTGATTATATATGACTAATGCTAAAGAATGATTCGGAAAATATTTGTCCTCTTCAGAATAGACAAGTAAGTTAGACTTTCTAAGGAAATATGAATTAAAATGCGCTATATCATTTGACTTATTATTTTTTATACTTTTATAAGAAGCCAACTTCGTCAGTGTTAGACATTAATTCTTAAATATTTTTCCATATTTAGCGGACATCTCTGTCAGAATATCGCACTACTCTGCGAATGTAAAGCGTCTAAAAATCAGTCTCCTGGTTGTATTTCATGTGACGGAAGAAACATCTCTCGAATGGAAGAATCACAATTTCTATTTCGGAGAGTGCCGATTAAGAAAGCCACCGATGGAGAGCAAAATAAATTAGGTGTTGAATGAATGATTTTCATTCATTCAACACCTCGTGGAGCATTTCTTAGGGATTGTGTAAGGGGGTGTGAAAAATGTCTGAGGGTAGTCATAACATGTTTTACAGAATTGGCTCTTGTGAAAGCGATAAAAATATCGATGGCATGTTTTAGCGCAGAGAGTTTTCTTAGCCATGAACCGCTATACTACCACTTATGAACTCTCTGTTCTAGGAGTAGATCATCGACTGATATCGCGGTCCAGAGAAATTTAAACATCTTTCAAAAGTCAATTATGTAAAATTCACGAGGAATAGCGAAAACATTTATTTTGCGTTTGCCTCCTTACAGACATTATGTTTGCCGTTTTCTGACCCATTTGACTACCTGAGAACAAGAGTGATTCGTTATTTTAAGAAATTGAAATTCTTATTCTGCCTTATTCCCTGCCTCATCATAAACTAAATTTTTTAATCTTTGAATAATTTTCTCGATCCAATAAAATGTTTCTGTGTTTCTTGTAGGATTCTTTTTAGAACTCAATTATCTTTGCTTGCATCCTTCGAGGTTGTTTTCCATAATGCTTTTTCATTTCTGCTCGTGATTGAGTTCTACGTATAACGATTTTATCCATCTTATCATAGTAAATCAAAAATTTTATCACAGTATTCATCGTGCTGTTTGAGTGATCGTATTCTTATGCTAAGTAAACATTTATAAGAACTTACTTATTCTATCGCACATTATGGAGCCATAAAATCCAATACTTTAGCAAATCAAATTTTCTAAATTTATTGTATAAGTTTTCAGTTACTTATATAGCATGACGTATAATTCCGTATATTAACTATAGCTTATTTACTAATTAATAAGAATTTCTCAACTCCAATACATCGTAAATAAGTTCTCCATATTGATAATTTAGTATACACTGAAACTACACGATTAAATAATATTTTTCTACGAGTTATATAGAAAATGCTGTCCTCAATACCTTTAATCGACATATGAAAACACGACTACGTTACAAATGAATCTCTGTGAAGAAACGTGAGCTTTTAATAGTTAAAAAAAATATTTTATTAAATATATAAAAATCTTATACCCAAATATTGACCTGCTATATATATATATATATATATATATATATAAAATAAACGTTTGTTACATTGACCGTTAATTTAATGTTATAATACGTCAATGGACTCACGTAGGCGCCAACAGTTGTGTGCCAATAAAAGTGGTAAGAGATGAATAAGGAAAATGTCCCGAACGCTTTTTGTAAAAAAAATTTCGGCAAGCCATCCGCCTCTCTCGAGATAGGGGACTTATCTGCACATCGTGCGTCAACGTCCGTGAATAACTATGGGACTGTCTGGAGGGTGTAAAGAAACAATGAGGAAGGAGGTCAGAGATTGAGTAACTCAATCTAAAGGATTTTTTTCCGGAATGGTAGTGTCCCGGTCGCGCGACAGCCGTCTTCCTTTCAGTTAAGATCATTCTCGGAGAATGGACATCGGAAAGCAAAGCCTTGATGTGTGCTATTTTTTGGATGAAGTCGATTATCCGACACTTCCGGCGCCATCGTTTGTTGGACGGTTACGTTTACCCTACTTATCTTTATGCATGATTTCCATCCGGAATTAGTTCAGAGCTCAATTGCTTGTGGTCGCTGGAGATAATATTATCCTCCGATTAGTTTCTCCAATGGGCACATCATCTGATATATTCTCGGATATTTGGTCATATCGCAATTAACGATATTGGATAAACAGATCCATGCATAGAAATCGGGAATTGAATTGAGATTGACCGGAAAGTTGTTGACCTTTGACTATAGAATCTTGAAGAAGGCATTTTACGTCCTCGATGTTCGGAAAACACGTCTAAGTTTCGGAAAGAAAGGAATTCATTATGCCAATTATCGGGACAATAATATATAATAATTATATTACTCGAAATTTGATGGGAAAATTAATTCTATTTTATTCAAATAATTTATTAGGCCTTTTCCTCGCATTAGAATTTACCTGGGTTTTTGTTAAGATGAATATTTATCTGGCAAGAATGGTACTCCACTCCACCACACCTCCTCTCGGAAAATTCTTTTAATTTTTTTACCCTATTATTATTCTTGATTTACCTGGGTTTTTGTTAAGATGAATATTTATCTGGCAAGAATGGTACTCCACTCCACCACACCTCCTCTCGGAAAATTCTTTTAATTTTTTTACCCTATTATTATTCTTGAAAAACTGAACCTTAATCGACCCACGTCCCTATTGGTAAATTTAATACGCCTATGGTGTTGATAGATCTCATTGATCAGCTATGGAAATTCAACTTAGCATTCAACTCGTCCTTTTACTAATACTGAAGGTTCAATATCGTCATATATCCAGTCGATCAATTCAGCTCAAACGCTTGTATAGTGTAAATAAATACCATAATAAAAAAGGCTATTATGAATCGACACAAACAGGGGTGGTCATTTCCTTCTTTGAACATCAATTATTACTATATACTGAAAAATGAATGAGATTTTAATTAGTTAATTAAGTAATCTCAACATTTATACAATGTTATTCGGTAACAGGATCCGGGTTTCGTAATTGGTCTTTAAGATTAGATCACGTCTTTCATGTTCTCTGCGTGCTGTAATCGCTTTTTTCCCGTAAAATGATTGCCTCTTCGGAATATCTCAGGAATTCCTTCAGAACATCTTCGTTTTAACATCGACAATATTATTTCTGAAAATATTTGACTTAAAATTCGTCTTTCTGTTTATATGTGTATTTTCTCTAGTGTTTTCTTTACTCTTCTGGATGCGAGAGATGTTTTAAAAGGACACTTATTATTTTGCTGGTAATTTCCCAGAATAATTTTGATGTAAAAATAGCGATTTCCTGTTTATAAATACCAATTCTTTTCAATAGATTATTTCTCCAGACGTTTGCTTCTGAATTATTATAAATTTCATAAATCATTTATGCTGTATGATCATTTCAGAAAGTAAAGTTTTCTCTTTTCGATAGATATGATTTCAAGAAGGATTATCGCTTAGGAATTTAACCATTTGTTAGTTTGAGGTCCCGTTACGTAAATATTTACTGAATTATACATTAATATATTGTCATCTATGCTTCTGATTATATCTAAAATGCTAAGTTCCATCCCTTCTTTGTTCTTTTCAGGTTGCGGTTGTCATAAAAAGGGCTCTGATTCTCCCGCCTGTGATATAGTTAGCGGTCAGTGCCTCTGCAAACCGAACGTGATTGGTCGCACATGTGATCAGTGCAGAGTAAGTATATATGATTCTTTTTAATATCCAATTTTATAAACTTAGGATATAATTTATCTGCTAAAAAATATTTTATTGCTCGGACAGAACGTAATACTCAAGAATTAGCGGGTTTGAAAAAATGGAGTGAGACTCGAATCTCTCCAATATCGGTCGATTGGCCTTTTTTTCGGTTCTTAGGTCAGAATGATTACGTAACAATTTTTGCATCTCTTTACATGGTTTGTTAAATTTGAACCGGATTAATTAGGCAAAATAATTTCCTTATACTATAATAAGGGGTGCGTAAAGAATTGCGATATATAATCTTTCAAATTCCGTACATTACATTCGGTTTTGATTAAGGAAAGATGACGAAAATTTAAGCAATATATTTGACTTAGAACATATCAATTGAAAATAATTTAAACCTCCTCTTTATATCCGAAAGAATTTTGGGTCATTTTTTCAGCTTTTAAGTTCCTAATCTATATTTTTGTTGGATTTCCAAATAACATTTGCTTTAAGGATGTTATTTTTCCTCCATTTCATTTCCCGATAAATGGAAACTTTCGCTCGTCAATAATATTAGTTTTCATCACGCCGATATTTTCGAAATGATATTTCTATGTTTATTTTTAAATAATACTTTCTACCTGAATTGTAATATTTCTCACATATTGCACTTTCTCTGCCTCAACTACACTGTATTACCTTTTCCAGTAGGGATGAATGAATTTCACCAAAACCGGTCGACTCAAGTTTTATATTTATTTGTGGAATTGCATAAAATATTCAAAGTTTTCTTATTACTAAACCATAAATGTCCACTAAATATTGCTTATCAACATTCAATATTTGCCGATAATGTATATTTTACCCCTTGGAGTTAGTTGTCAACAAATGCTTCGACTGATTCCTAAATTATATATGAACTCTTCTATGAAGTTTCGTTGCGAGGACCTTAGATATAATGATAGATGATTAGGTAATACAATGAATATTATATTCCCTATCATCGGTTTTCTGATTTATTGACAGCTCTGAGATTTAATGTTGTATCTATTGTCCTCTTTTTTTATGCTTTTATTATGGTCATCCAACAGTTAAAACCTCTTCCTTCGATTACCTCTTTGATCTCTTCTTAGAATGTGTGGATATCCAGATAGCTTTCCTCCTTTGTATTTTTCCTCTTTGTTCTTTTTTCCTCTATTCTTTGTAATCCTTTTTTATTTCTAATCTTTTCTATTCATTTATTATTATGCAATATTCTCCACTCAGTCTCAAACTTATCTAGGCACCTATTATCCATAATGACATATCCATATAAACACAGTTAAGACGAGATTGTTCAAGCAGAATTCTACTAATCTCCGCCATTTTCTTATATTCTATCTATAACGACACTTTTCTATTCATCCATTATGATTCTATTAAATTTTGCTTTTCTCATTCTCTTATATGATCTCTTTTTGTCTTCATATGCTATTTCTATTTTTTTCTCGTTATGGCAGGATGTTGGCCTGTATAATTGTAAAATGACTAAATCAACTGGCTGAGTATTCAACATAACTGCCACTACTCAATCAGTGTTAGTTTTTACCTGAGAAATTCTTTCTGTGAGATTGTTACTTAATACTACGGCTACTCCTTTCTGTTTCCACCTTTCACGTGATCAAATAATATTATTATGATTTTACTTGTCAGTTATTATTTTATAGGTTAGATGAGTTTATAAAAGAAGATAAGTAGAGTATATATAGTATAGAATGACAACTCACTGAGTGGTATTCGAATGAATCAGGAGACAAAATTAAATCCAAGATGATAGGAGCTTAAAGAAAGCTTCAGCACAAAATATATTCAGCCAAAATTGTCAATATTTCATTAAGATATCATAACTAACGAGCGGATAATATCATGCTTCTGTTGAATAGCTAATTTAGTTAATAGAGAATGGATGTTAGTACAAATATGTTGAAAAATTCATATTTTTGGAGTAATTGGCAAACGCTATTAATTTAGAAACAATAAATATTATTTTTTTAAACCTATCATACTTTTATCCAGTTCAAATATTGGATAAAATATGTCGCAAGCATCAGAATATGCTAATATTATGAAAATGAAAACGAATAAAATACCAAGAGTGAGCAAGTAAATTATTTCCAGCATGAAAACCAGAATTCTAACGAATGTAAGAGAATTTTAGTAAATTATTTTCCTCCTTACAGCCAAGTTATTGGGGTTTGAATTCTGCTCGTGGGTGCCGCCCCTGCAGTTGCGATCCTATTGGCTCAGTAGCCGGTGGAGCTGGGGCAGAATGTGACCAAGAAAGTGGAAGATGTAATTGTAAACCTGGTGTTGGAGGTACCTCATGCAATCGCTGTCTTCCTGGATATTATGGATTTTCAGAGCAGGGATGTCAAGGTTGGTGTAAAATAGAAATTAGATTATTTTTATAATACTCTCTATAGCCTTTTCAAATTTCCAGGCAGTATTGTCTTATGGAGGAATCGAAAATCCTCTTCTGTGGGTTGCAGACACACAGATATTCAGATTCTTACAGATAAAATTAAGATTTGTAGTTTAATTTCATCTATAATATAAATTTGACTTTTGTAATCATTTAATTTGTATGTTAATCTTAATTTTTAGTAAATTTCATTCTATTTTAAAATTAAACTTATTTTTTAAACAATTAATGTTAAATTGTAATTCTCATTAAATCTATCATTTTTTAAACAATTTAAATAATTATTCTAAATACATCCTGTTTTTTTTATAAATAAATACACTCGTTCTGAAATATTATTGGAGTAAGGTTTGCATCAAAAATTTAATTTGTAATTTTTTCATGTGCTATCATTATATGTCTGCACATAATCATCTTATACAAAAAGTCTATGAATTAACTTATCCTGTGCATGATTGAATCATTAGATTGAATTAAATAAAATGTATCATTATCTTGCAGCATGTGAGCCATGCAATCGGGACGGACATGTATGCGACCCAACTACTGGGCGTTGTGTTTGTCCTCCATTTTCAGAAGGAGAACGTTGTCAAAACTGTATGCCAGGTACTTGGAGAGATCCAAATTCTACAGAGCCAGGATGCAAGGTATGCCATTATGTGACTTATCGTTTAAAAAAATGTTAATCTGAACTTAAGTTTTTCCTTAAAAAAATATTTATTTCCTTTACAGTTATGTGCCTGTGATCCCTCAGGAACTCTGAGAATTCAATGTAATCCAGAAACTGGACAATGTGTTTGCAGAAGAGGATTTGGTGGATCCAAATGTTCTCATTGTGCGTATGGTTTCTTTGGATTCCCAAGCTGTAGACCATGTGACTGTGATCTAGGAGGAACTGATCCTCGAACTTGTGATGCTAATGCAGCAATCCCCAGGAAGAAAAATAATAGTGGAGGTGGAGGCCGTCCATATTACAAGGAAGGGGAGAAAGATGCTAGAGGAATTGAGAGAGGGGATATGCCATTGGATGACTATGATGAAGAAGGTATTGACCTTCTAGACTATAATAAAGGTAGTGAATGTGCATGTGACCAAGACACAGGCCACTGTCAGTGCAAGGTATGTTTTTATAGACATTGTTTTATTCTCAGTTATCTTTCAACTATTTATTTAAACCAATTCCTCTGCTTCTGTAGGCATATGCAACTGGACGGACTTGTAATCAATGTAAGGAAGGAACATTTGGCCTCTCAAAGGAGAACCCTAATGGATGCATTGAATGTTTCTGCTTTGGTAGAAGTACATCCTGTACTCAAACAAGTGTTACATGGAGACAGGTACACTTAAGTATATACTGTAAATTACTCGGTTTTAACTAAATAATTCTCTCTCTTTGCTTGATAAAATAAAAACAAAGGAATGTAAACTATCAGAATAACGAGAAAAATTTTAATTGAATATAGAAAGAATTACATATCATTAATCTATAAATGGAAATCATGATAGTTTTAAGCACTAAGATAGAGATAATTAAACTGAAATTTCATATTATGCCTGTTTAGTTTCTGAGTGCCTTAATCAAAATTGTTAAACAAATTAATCTCATACAATTTTCACAAATAAGTAATAATTTTTAAATTTTTGTGGCTAGATTATTAATTAGTTTGACTCCACTCTAATTATTTCAGTATTTTATGTTAAACAGATTAGAGGATGCATTATAATAGTATTACAGAATTCTCAAAATGATATACAAAATCTAAATTATTTAAAATTTTTATATATATAATAATGTTTATTAATTTTCAGATTCGCATGCCCTATTCAAGAACTGTAAATATAGAATATGATTCACCTAATCCAACATTCCGCCCTGGTGGACAAGTTTCTCCAGTGAATACACAGGAAATATGCTATATAAATGTAAGTGTTTTCTATAAATTTGAAACTCTAGAAATATAATTGTAAAGTCACATGTATAATTGTTGTATTTTAAAATTAAAATCCATTTTATTATTTGGTGCTGATATTTATGCTATCTAGTTTGCTGTACCGGGAGACGAACAAGCTAATTCAGGTATTAATGAAGGAAAAAGGAAAGGAGAGCAGCATAAAACAAGATTTGACTTAGTTAACAACCTTCAGATGATACCTGGTGATGCTGGGGATGTACAGATCGGAGTATCTTTTCTTTTTGATTCTCCAATATACTGGCAGCTTCCAAGACCATTCCTGGGTGACAAGGTATGTTAATATCATCAACTTCCATAATATTTCATTGATATATGTCAGTATCACTATATATATAATAGGTCTACCGGAAAGTTCTGTCCGTTTTTAGAATGAAACAAAAGAATAGATTTTTTCATACTTTGAATAAAGTTTATTGAATAATTTAATTGCCATCTTTATTTATGACTTCTCTACAGTGTGATAGCATTTTGTATAAGCCATTTTTAAAGAATGTCTTATCTCTAGAGGCCAAAAATCCGTTCCGGTTATAATGTTTCAACAATTAAGCTCATAAACTTTAAACACATTTTTGGCTCTCGCTTACAATATATACACATTTTTGTCTTAGATGAAGAAAACGAAGACCATTCTCGTTAGTATTAAGTGAGAGGCATTCGCATACCAATGGTTTCTGTCCTTAAAAAATTTCTTGCAGGGCAAACAATTCAAGAAAGAAGAAGAAATCAGACAAACACTGGTTACATTTTTGGCCTATAGAGATAAGACATTGTTTAAAAATGGGATATAAAAAATGCTATCATGCTGTAGAAAGTCATAAATAATGATGGCAATTAAATTATTCAATAAACTTTATTCAAAGTATGAAAAAATCTACTCTTTTGTTTCAATCTAAAAATGGACAGAACTTTCCGGTAGACCTAATATATATGTGATGAAAGAATTCATGAAGAAAAAAAACTTTTATCATTCACTGTAAATTCTTTAGCTCTATTCTAAGTTATACTTCTAATAAGAGAAATTTTAAAAATAATTTGACATTAATTTACTTGAGAGTGACATCATTTTTATCTCTGTTATTTCCTCATACTTCAAGAAGAATCAAGATGTCCAGTAGTTGAGAATTGTTTATTTTAATATGTTTAATATTCATCTTATGCCTGTGTTTTTTTACATGGATGAAATATCCTGAAAAATTTCTGGATCTTTTTAGATCTTGTCATATGGTGGCTATCTCCGTTTTGCAGTAGAAGATGAAGAAGGAAACACTCTATTACCACCCTCAGTGTCTGAATCATATCCATTAGTTCAGCTTCAGGGAAACCAAAAACTTGTTTTAGAGCACTTCCCTTCAAGACCCAGTCAGTCTAATCATTATCAAGTTAGGTGAGGATCAATTTATATATATATATTCATCAAACTTAATATGCTGATAAATAAATACTATATGAGAATATATATAAATACTATAATAAGGTTTATTTCTTTCCAAGGTAAATTCATGTCCTTCAAAATAAATTTTTCTCTTAAAAAATCTCATTGTACCTTTGCCTAGTCTGCCATATGAATTAACTAAGATATAACTATAGAATATAAGATATACTAAAGATGAGCTCTAGCCTAAAAGGTGCATGTTGTAGGATTTAGATATTGTTTTGAAGTTTATTCAAAAATTTAGTTTTCTTCTTTTGAAATATTAATCATCATAATTTATTGTATCAACATAAATACATTTACTTACATTAAACTTTAAATTCCTAACTTTCATAATAATCTATCATTACTTATTATGATTAGGCTTCATGAATCAGAATGGAGATTGAAGAACCATCCTCAGTTCAAAGTCACCAGGGAAATGATGATGCTGGCCCTACAGAATATACAGCACATTCTCGTAAGAGCCACTGATTCTGTTGATTTTGAGAAGATAAGGTTGGTATATTCATTGATGTTTATAAATCAAATAATAGAAATCTTTAGTAACTACTTATCCTTAATAATCAAACCCTTTTTTCTGAAATCCACAGTTTTTACTAAATCAAATCTAGAATACCAAACATAAGTAGTTGAATATCATTTTTATTTTAGAAATCTGGCTAATTCTCTCTGATATATATGTTTAGTATTCTGATCTAAATGTTGATTAAGTTTTTTCAATCAAAAGAGATTTCAACCAATAAATGTTATTGATATGATCATATTTTCGTTTTTAGAATACATGATGTAACCATGGATGTTGCGTCAGAAACTCCTACTTTATCTGAAGGGGACCAGTATTGGGTAACTGAATACGGTAAAGATAGGCAAGTATAACTTGCTCTAGATGAGCATTCAATTCTATTATTTTTTGATGAATTTTTATTTTTTGTTTCTTAGTGTTTCTTTTTTCTTACCGTCTAATATATTTTGCATTATTTTCACATTGGAAAATTTGCTTTCATTAACATTCCTAATATATTTGGAGTGACTGTAAATTTTTCAGATAACTTCTCTGTATCTTAATATTCATTAGACTAGTACCTAGTACCCACAGAATTGAAAAGAATAAACCTTTCAATAAAGACAAAATAATTATTAATAATTATAGTTATTGTAATTTATCACAATATTGCTCTTAGTTCAATGCTTAGTTCAAGTTTTTAAATTCAATGTATGTAATAATATTATGGTGTGACAAGATATATCAAAGAAATTGTTCTCTAAACATTTATTATCGTGGATTAGATGGAATGCGACTTGGCCACCCCATCTACAGCAAGCTTATGGAGTTGAACTATGTGATTGTCCTGCTGAGTATGGTGCATCATCATGTCAGGATCCTAGTGTAGGATTCTATCGTTGGAGAAGTCCGTGGCCTGAAGGTGATGATGTTATTGTAGGAAGTACTGTAGTAATCATCAGCAGGCTTGCAGGAGAAGCAAGACCATGCCGTTGCAATGGTAGATCACAGATATGTGACAGGGAAACTGGGCACTGTCTGGTAAGAACTTAAAAAGATTTTAATAGATGTCTGCTGCTTTACATGCATGTAGATTAAAAATTTCAGTATTAAAATTCGCTCAACTCACACAAAGAAGTGTTTATAAAAAGGAAGATTTCGCAGAACTTTTGGACTACTTAATTTCAAGACAATTTTAACAATTAACCAAATAATAGTTAACTGAGTGAAAAATACCAATAAATTTACTTGAAAAATAAGATGATGTTTATCAATATATCATTCTAGAACAGATTAACATATTTTATGTCTCTGTATTTTAGATAAAATCATAGGATAATACTAATTGTGATATCTACTGAATATGAATGAAATAGTATAATGATTAAAAATTTCAATTAGCCAAAGCAATAGGATATTTAAATATATAATGGTACTGGTGGAAATTTATAATGAAAAGTATTAAGGAAATTAAATTGTATATATGTATGGATAATGACTTAAAATTTCATTCACAGAACTGTACTGATAATACTGGTGGTCCTTCATGTGAAACATGTGCTGTGGGTCACTATGGTGATCTTGCTAGAGGTATAAGATGTCAACCCTGCCCATGCCCAGGGCCTGGATCAGACAGAAATTTTGCTGATTCATGTACTGTGATCCCTGGAAGACCAGTTTGCAAATGCCGCCGTG
This sequence comes from Pantala flavescens, assembly GCA_020796165.1. Classification (NCBI taxonomy): domain Eukaryota; kingdom Metazoa; phylum Arthropoda; class Insecta; order Odonata; family Libellulidae; genus Pantala; species Pantala flavescens. Next base: position 62,855,176 of record CM036879.1, on the reverse strand, counting down.
GTTACACGGGACCACGTTGTGACAGGTTTGTTAGCGTAGCATATTGCCAAAAAACTTCATTAATGAACTTTTGTGAAATAAATTTTTCTAGTGAATATTGATCTCTTCAAAATTTAGTTGGTTATACATTGATTTATTCAATCTTTATACGTAACAACTTTAAAATTCTCTTGACCTTGTGGAATACCATAATAGAATGATAAACTTGGTAAATTCCACTTTTAATCAATTGGAGACCAATTTTGCAATTCACATTACATCTTCATACAAAAGAAGACATTTGTTCTTGTTCTTATTTCTTTGTTCAGTTTAACAGTGCCATTATTGTTGGAAGGAGGAAAGTACAGTGGGAAGTGTCCGACAATTATGGCAAATTTGTAATTATATTTCTAAGAGTATTTTTCAATAATTACAATGAATGTATATAAGTTCTCCTTATATCAATTTTAGGTGTAGCTATGGGTTTTTTGGCTGGCCAGGACGCCTTGTAACTCCATCAGGTGAATTAGAACCTGATCAAAGGGCAGCAGAAAATAATCCATCTAAAATCATTGGAAGTTGTCGCCCATGTCTTTGTAATCCTATTGGAAGTGTTAGTGATGAATGCCATGAAAGAACTGGAGAATGCAATTGTCGTTCAGGTGTAACTGGAAGAGATTGTTCTCAGTGTAAAGTACCTGGAACTGTTCTATCCCCTGGTCCACCTCCTGGATGTATTTGTGAGTTGGAAAGTAGAACTTTAGCAAAATAATGGATAAAATGTACATTCAATGGAAAAAATGTCTATTCTGATAATTCGTGCATGGTATTGATTTATTTTGATCATAATTCAACTGTTAAATACTTAATGATTAATCTCTATCTATTTACAGTTATACTCATAATTGGGCCTTGGTGGATATGAACTGTCACTATTTTTGTGCATGAATATTTTCAATACTTTCATAAAATTGTTCTTTTAATACCTACTTTTCCTTTCCTTTTATTTATTTATATAATGGACTAAAAGTAAGCGTCCTGCCCGGTGGTAGTCACTATAGTCATTATCATTCTTTCATGAGGGGAAAAGAATGACAAATGAAATAACAATAATAAATTACCCTGCCTGGCATTTACCCTAGCCAGGAGGGAAACTCCTCTAAAACCTACCAAAAGCATTACATACAATTACACAACTATTGCATTATAATACACTTCACACATAACCATGATATAGTAAATTGTATATTTACTATGATATAGTAAAACACCAGTAATAATATACATTTTTCTTGCGTTATTTTTTTCTACCTGAATGAACATTTTTACACAGTTGGTCTTTATCTTTCACATTTTATTGTTAAGTTTCCATAATCTATTATATTTAGAGTAAAATACCTTATTTTCATTTTTAGTATGTAATAAAGCTCCTCATTTTTCCTCATAAGCCTAAATTTCTGGAAAAGGTCTAATCTTATGCATTTAATAACTAATTAAGATATATAAGCTAAATCAAAAAATGTTCAATATTTAGGCTAGCCTGTAAATTAAACTAAATTTAAGACTATCTGAACAAACCTTTACTCAGGTTATAATTTTGAACACATATTATTCCTATACTCTTACTGAGCAGCATGCAAAGACAACTGCACTGGAGTTTTACTGGCCTATTCAGCAGAGATTGGAAAATCTTTAGCATCCCTATCATCAGAAGTATCTGGCATCACTCCTGTTCCATGGGGTCGGTTAGAAGGAGTAGAAAGTAGAACAGATGATTTGGAAGCTAAAATTGCTGCAGCAAGATTAGCAGCCACAAAAAGAATCAGAGGAGAAGATGAAATGGGTATTTTAAGGGAGAGATCACAAGTCACAGTAACAAAAGTAAGGAAATTTCAGTTTTTTCCTTAATTCAATACATAAAACTCTTCAAGCCTCAAACTATGCATTCACTGATCTTTCAACAAAATAACTTTTATTATAATGATCCACCTTAAAATTTGTAAAAGCTGTCTTTAGGGCTTACTTTGGGATTCTTTTAACATTTCTTTCAGCTATTGGTGCTTATCATCTTCTCTTAAAGTCTACAATTTTGATTGAATTATATAGTCAAAATTATAGATATTCAATTTATAATAGAGTAATAAGCTAGTGTCATTTAATATCCCTCAAATTTGGATATTCAAATTCAAGTTCTAAAAGACTTCTTTTGAAATAAAGAATCTTAAAAGCCAAATACATTTCTTAAAGTTTATTCTAAAAAAAAAAACAACATAAGGTATTAATTTTAATGTGCATTTGCATTCTTTCAGGCAAAGGAAATTTTGATATCTGCAACTCATGCTGCAGAGAGTGGAAATTTTGTATGGCGAGAGGTCACCAAAGAAGAACGCGATGTTAAAGATGTGCAAAATATGATTAAAGGTTAGATTATGAAATAGCAGATGAGACTATAGCTACCATCTGTAAACAATTTCATACTTTTAAATGATTGAAGTATAATAAAATAAAATAAAACATGTATAATTGTTTCAATATTCAATGTTAATTTAAATAATATTTGTTAATACATTTTTAAATGATAACTCTAATTCAATTGTATGAATGAATTAGGCAAATCCTGATATTTGGAATTTGATTTATATCTTGATTTTTCATAGATCTAATATTTAAACAATGTATTTAAATAGATGTAGTAGAAGAATTAAGAAGATATGGAGGGGGAGCAGATGATTCAAAAGTTGTCAGTATTGAAACAGCTTTGAATGAAGCTCGAAGGCATCTCTCTGAGATAAGAAGTAGAGGCAGAGAGTTTGAATCATCCTCTACAGCAGCTGATGAGGCATTGAGGTACTATATAAACTATTGAATTTTTGACATGATAAGGAATTTTTAATTAATATAGTTCTCTATAAGTAAGAATAACATGCTTATCATCTATACTAATAATGTTTTAAATTTAGAGCCTACACATTATACTCTGGAGCACAACATGGAGTAGATCAAATATACTATAAAAACTATGGTATATGTTTTTAATTCATCATTCATTTTTATTTTTCTATCATTGATTCTTGGATTAATCTTCGACATTTTAAAATTATCTTTTCATATTATTAGGAGAATTTAAAATAATATATTTCATTATATATCATTTTCAGAGTTGCAGAAGATTTGCTCAGAAGGATCAGATATTCTTATCCAGACAGTTCAAGAGGACAAAGGTTAAGAGGGAGTCTTGAAAGCTGGTCTGTCAGGCTTGAAGATTTAGATTTGCTCTTAGGGAAGGTGGCATCAACTTTAGAAGAGGTAATTAAACTTCTCTTAATTTGAAACATTATGTACAAAAATCTCTTACACAATGATTCTTGACCAACCTCAGCAATTGACTTTAGTGTCCTTTACTAAGAAGAAAAAATGTATTTTATTTTACTTACTTATGAAATAACTTCATTGTAAAATTGTCTCATTATTTTTTCGTAGTAATCTTTTAACTGGTGATTCTAATTTCCGTTATAATTCCAGGAAAAAGTTTTAACCCAAAAAAATGCTGAAGCATTGGAAAGAGTGAAAGGAAGACTGTCAGAATTTGTTGATGAACAAGAAGCTTTATCTATGGCCGCTGATGAAGCTGCTAAATACAATAGTGAGGGAGAATTAGCTCTAAGATTATCAGAAAATAGTTTAAAGGTACTTTAATATTGAAATTTAATTATTTAGAAGTGATATTTCTACATAAGTTGCTCCAATAAATTTTTTCTATCTTATAGCATCTTGAGGCATTAAAATATCAGTTAGGGAATCTTACAGAAAGAACTGAACAAAAGGAAAGCCTTCTTGCAAGACTTAATCCTATATATGAGGAGAAATATGTCCGAGCAGCTCAGAGACATGCAGATGAACTTATGGCAAGAGCTGAGGAATATAGGGAGTAAGTTTCTACAATAAAACCTTTAAAATATTTTCAGTTTATGGCAATAATTGAAAATTCCATATCATTGTACGGTGAAGCTGTTCATAAATTTTTCTGCAATCTTTTTGAAAAATTTATTGATTGAACATGCTACATTTATTCTTTATTTTGTATTTTAGTCGCTTCAATGCCACTCGAGAAGTAGCAAGTTATGCTTTACAGGCTGCCCAAGCATACCGCAATATTATTGAAGCTATAGAAGGAGCCAAAGAAGCAGCTAGAAATGCTAGTCATGTATCCATGGTTGCATATTCAAAGGTGAATTTTTCAGTTTTAAAAAATTTTATATTAGAATTTTTGAACTTCATGATCACAAAATAACAATCAAAATGTTGTGATAGTGATTTAAAATGCATTATCATTTCATTCATTCAATTGTTCATTAATTGTGAACATGTAAAACAAGCTAAAATTTTGTGTTTATAATTTTAGAGAAATAATGTACCCTCTTGTAGAAAGAAAGGTGTCTGAAAATAATAGCACTTGTGAGAAATTTTTCTGAATTTTCTATCATTCTAAAGTGGATGTTTCATTCCAGGCTTATCCATCAGTGGGAGATGTGGAAATTGATTCCTTACCTGATAGAGCATTGGATGCCAAAGGAGACTCAGAGGGTCTTCTAGAGGAGGCTGCAGGAGGGAGAGAGCTTGTTGAAGGACTAAAAAGACGTCTAGACAAAGGGAAAGGGGAAGTAAATAATCTAAAGACAATTGTGAATGCTGCTGCTGATGCAGAGAGGAAATTGAGAATAGAAGTAGAAAGACTGGAAAAGGAAATGGGTAAGAATATAATCTTATACAAAACTCAAGATAAAAGCTTCATTCAATAAAAATTTAATTAATTTCTCTTATTTCATAAATTTTTTTTCTCTTACAGCATCCAAGTCTCCTCCAACAGTGAAACCTTTGGGAGAAGATTTAGGTAAAATTTTAGAAGAAGTAAATGCCATATCAGGGAATGCTTCAAAAATTCTTCGCCCTGAACTAGAACAATTGAAGTCAAATACAGGACTTGAAATACAAACAGCTCTTGCAGAAGCTCATGGTATGTTTATATACTATACCAAAAGGGACTGAAGTACTGCTACTAAAATGACTTTATGTAAGAGTCAAGGCAATTTTATTTAATTTCATGAACTAGTATAATAAAGCTTTTATGCAATTTTGCAAACTAGAATATTGAAGCTTAACAGGATAGAGGTAAATTCTTGATTCATATAAATGTTATTTTAGTACACATATAATATTTTTAGTTCTAATGATAAATTAATTTACTGCATTTCCTGGAGGGTAAGGTGTATCATGTCAAATGAGTCTCACTTTACTCATCTCATTAGTATTATTCAGCTGTAACCTACACAAAAAATTTTCAGTCATTACTCTTCAATAAATCCATCAAATTCTTCAAAGAACATAGAGAATATTTACAGCTAACTTCTAAAGGATCCTGACAAGAAATTATGCTTTGACAATTAACCCTTTGAGTATGAAGCATTTCCTTCAACAGCTAAACAAACAACACATCCCTAAGACCATTACAAATCATCCCAGGAGATGAATCATACAATGAAATCTGTATTAAGCATGGAACAAGAAAAACAGAAATGCATATGTGGATTCTTAGCACTGAGTCCATTATCTTACTCACTTGCAAATATGTGTTTATAATACAAGTGGTGCAGATATACCTATATGCATGTATTCATTCATAGCACTGAAAAAGTAGAGATAGGGTGGCTTTGTTGCTTGTCAAGTTGAAAACATTTTGACGAATTTAGTCAGCATAGAAATTGGTTCAAGGTTACAGGGCACAAAATCAATTCATAAATATCCAAAATATAAGATGCATTGTTGATTTTTTGGCGGATGTAAAAATTTTAAATCTTAATTATGGTCTTAAAAAAAATAGTTATCTTATAAAATACCTTTCATTGTCTTACCTCTAATTAATTGTAATGGCTTAGTTATACTAGTAGTATTTACTAGTATTATTTATTTTTTATTCTTTTTGGATGATATGCTACAAAAAGTATTTATAAATAGATTCTTTTCTTCTAATGAAAGGACAGAACAGATTTTGTATATGCATTTGCACTTGAACAGTGAGGATGACCTCTTATTATCCAATGCCTATAATATCAAAATTATTTATGCATCGATTTTGCAACCAGTATTCAGGAATTTTTTGCAAACTGTGATAATTTATAGTCCCCTAAAGAATATAAGATCCTATTAAATGTTGTCTCATCATCATTGGTCATTCAATCTACAGATTAGTTGACTGCAGCTCTCCATAGCTCTCTTTGGAATGCTAAATCTACAATATCCTGATATCTCCACTTTCTCACGATCCTCTCTATTTGGTTTTAGTATTCATACAGTAATTATCAATTTAATCATAAATAGCTGTAATGCAGTTAATATTCTAGCAAAGCATATTAAATTATTTCCCTTTAACTGCAGCTCCTTTTATTTTAATTTCTCCCGCGTCTTATACTGCTTTCTCTTCATAAACAATGAACAATGAAGTGACTGTTCTACTCAACATTGTTGTAAGCCTTTCCCAAGTCTACTAGTATCACAGGGATTGGCTAGCTTACATGTATCATATTTTCCATTATTGAAATAAGGCATATTATGATTCCCATGGTTCCTGTATTTTTCCGTAATCCAAGCTGATTGTCTGATAAGTTGGTTTCAATTATTCATTTTTCTTCTGTTTATTATTTTGCCAGTTCTTTGAACATGTGTGAGAGCAGACTCAATATTTGATACTTCTCCCATGATTCAGATTTTGTTTTGTTTGGTATCATAACAATTAGACTCTTTCCAAAGTCCTTCTGTAGGCTTCCACTTTTGTATTAGTGCTTGATAACCTCAAATAGGGTATCTTAAGATTTCTCTTCAAGGGCTTTTATAATCTCTCCATTTATTTTGTCCACTCCAGGTAAACAGTCTTCTTAAATTCTTTACTTCTCTCTCAAATTCACTTCTTGTTATCTTCATCCACATCACTATAATTAATATTATAGTACTGTTTTTCTTATACTTAAGGGGCTTTCTACTCACTTGTATACTGTCTCATGGTTTCCCTTCTTCATATCTTCTTCAATTTATTCGTAGCAACTTTCAATGTACTCTTCCTTAGCTTTCCTGGTCTCTTGTATACCTTAGTTCAATAGTTTCTTGTAGATTACTCTCACATCAACACCTCTCTAGTTTTTGTATTTGCTTCTTCCTTACTTACATTCTTGTACCTGCTTTTTTTCCATGGCTGCTTGGATTCAGTTCTAATACTCTAGCTCTGTTTAATTTATTTTATCTTCCTTAAGTATTTATATCCCTTTAACATCCTATCTATCCAAGCTTTCCATTGAATACCACAGTGAATCTTCTTCTGGTGTTATTTTCTTTTTCTCCCAAAGCTTTGGTGTTCTGTATCGGTACTCATTTCACCTTCTTTTACCAAATCTATTTAATATAATTTTTAAAAATTTTCTATGACTAGTGATTGCCATCTCAAGCCATTGCCATCACACCAACCCCTGCTATCTTATTGTCTTGTCGTGAATATATGACTGTGTTTATACTGTTTTACTTATCACCTGCCTCAACCCATTTATTATGTTATCACCTAAGATATCTAGTTCTAGCCCTTTCGTCTCCATCGCTTTAGATTCTAGCTTTTCACAAATACCTGTAGATCTAACATTTCACATTTCTATCTCCCACTTATAAATCTTGATCATGTGTACCCCTCCAATTATGTCATATTTTAGGTTGCAAGGCTGCATTTTTCATAAGAAAAATAATTGGTTTGATTTCCTATTGCCTTCTCCACTAATGTTTTTTACATGACACCATTTAAAACAATGGCTAATCCATTGTGCTGAAAAGCCACCCATCCACCACACCAGGCTGTAGTCCAAGGGAGGGAAGTTTTCCTAAATTACATAATTTAAAATTGTGCAATACAATATTTTTGGCAAACTTTTCATATAACTTGAATTTATAGAATCTTTATTAGAAAATCATAGTCATACATTGAAAGCTCATTGTTTCATTTGCTCACTTTGTAATTATAACACCTTAACTTATTATATTTTTATAAATTAATTTTATATTTTCAGTGGAAAAAGCATGGACAGATTTACGGGAAGCTAAAATGTTGCTCGATAAAAGAGAGAGGGAAGCCAAAGAAGAAAAGGAGAAGGGTATATTGGATCGCTGGAAAAATAACTCTCTAGCTGAAAGCTTACAACTCTTGAGAGATCGAATTGCTCAAGCCCGCCATACTGCTCATGGGGTAAAGTATTATCTATTATAAAATAACCAACTAATTTTATGATAGTAACTATTGTCATAGATTCATGAAATACATTAACAACTAAAAAATCAATCCACCCAGGAAGGATGAAAAATAGAAGTAATATATAAAACTATTAATTTTAAATGTTAAAAAATTTTGAAAATTTAAATGAGCATAGTCTTTTAGATTTTTATCAAAGAGATAGTTTCAAACTATTATTATTAAAAGTAAGCATCTTAATACACTCAATGTACAAGATAACATATTCTGTTTTAGTCAGAAAATTAAGTCAGAAAAATAATTAAAAACAGTTTTATCATCAATTACTATGTTTATATTCTCCTTTCTATCATTTTGTAATTCCTTTCATATGAAATAATAACAATTAAATTGAATAATTTAAATTTGTGAAGAATTTTAGATTGTTTTCAAATCTTACATTACATTACACAGTTAAGGTAAGGTACATAATTTTATATAAACTTCATTTTTCAAGAGTTATTCTCAATTGTATGAGCTGATATTATCTTTGGTTATAAAGAGATTTAATCATAAGGTTACATATGAACAGACTTCAAGTTATGAATTGCCTGTATAAATATATACCTCATAAAATCAATTTGGAAATTACATTTGAAAACATCAACTTATCTCCATCAACAAATCATAACTCACACCACATTTATTTCCATTTATGTTCAACCATATCAATTAGATTTCTAAAGATAGAGAACACATTATATACCTGGGAATTGTTAGTGATGGTTTGATGTTATTTCTGGCCACTTGGATGGAATATGATGCAGGAGATACTCCTAATGAGTCACAGGTATCAGAATTTAATTGAATGAATGTTTTCATTATATTAATTTATTCTATTTTAGTTTTAAAAGTAGAACAGTCAATATATAATATCAACTTTCCCTAACCACCTTATCTCTGTAGTTTAAAAATACCCTATAAATCAATTTCTTTTTGGAAAGTAAATATCTGCATGAATTCAGTGAATTATTTTTTATAAACTCGACCTCAATAAATATACATGTATTACCCTGTAATGGCAACACATCTTCCTTATTTTGAGTCTTGTTGACACTATTTTTCTTTTACTTTTCAATTATAATATTCTTTCTTTCTGGGTTTTTACTAAGCTTAGTCAATAAAGCTTGGAATCTATTAGTAGTCTTGTGAAATTAAAAAAATTGATCTACATTAACCATTTTAATATTTTTTCCTTTACAATTTATAAAATAAAAATATTCATTGATGAATTATTGTGGCTATCATTGTTCTCTTTTCATTATACTTGGTATCTTATCTAAATTCTGTCAGCACAATTAGGTATCAAAATCATGCCATTCTTCATTCTATCAAATATGAGAACAATTTGAGCAAATTTATGAACAATAAGTGTCCCCAATAAATTTTCAAGATCTAGATTTTGTTTAATCTCTTAAAGAATCGATGTGTATTCAGTCATTACAAAAGAGCATGTATGTACTTTTATAGATTTAGTAATAATTTCTTTTAATGTACATTGGATGAAAATTCACTCAGATTTTATTAAGTATAGAAAATAATAATCAATCCATCAACAGACAAATAATAAAAAATAATAATAAATAGACAATTCATTAATGAATACCATGGAAAATAAATTATTAATTATAGATAGACTTTCCCACGAAAAAATTGCCTCACAGAAAAGTCTGCATTTGTTTAGAAAACAAGCAAATTTACTTTCTTTATCATATATGAAATAGGCAAAACCTTACTTATAAATGCTTCCTCTCCAAAAGGATTCATGAAATACATTCATATTCTCTAACTGAGTTGTGGTATTGACATATCAATGAGATTAAGTCAATGAATACAGTCAGTTATATCAGGGAAGATTTTACTTAAGAAGAAAACGTCTGCTGCCTTTCCTTCCTAATTTAATGGAGGGGAAGATTAAGTTTTTCATACAAATTCAGGTATTATTCTTAAAAATATTTCTAATATGATCTGTAACAGATAACATTTAACAAATTACTTCTAGATTTACTTGGCTGGAAAGTTGCTAGAGATACTTTTGGGATATGCACACCAAATTAAAGTGACAATCAAAAGGTATAAATCCTTCAGTTTTCAACCTGAAATGGTTTTTTTGGAAAAATAATTTTATAAATTAGTAGACAATGGTTTCATTCTTCATCGCAAAATAAAAATAACAGGGATTGAATGATTAAGAATATGTAAATAGGAATACAGCAGAAGAGGAAACATGGAAGGAAGGCTTCTACTGAACCTATGTGATTTACACAAATGAGAAGATAATAAAAATTAGTATTTAAATAGAAATTGTAATTTTATAATGACTGTGTAATTTATCGAGAATAATTCACTGTGGAAGACAGGACTAATTTCAAACAAAGAGGAGGCCTAGTAGGTCATTGCACATGATAGACAATTTATATATGAAAAACGTCAAAATAATCATTAATTGGCACTGGTTACACTTTTTGATAATCTTAAAACTCATCTTAAATTATGAAATAAAATTTGTATTTTCATTATTTTTATTTGTTAATATGGAAAATATTCTGGCAATAGGACAAAAAAGCATCAAATAGAGAATATTAGAAAACATGAAGAACATTTCTGAAAGACTCCTTTCTTCATTTTATCTTAAAATACCTTAAATCTTTCAAAGCTCTTATTATGATTGAATTAGATGAAGAGAAATGGATTAACTGCAAAATATCAGCTCATTATTCATATATCAGAAGTTAAATCTTTCAAAAATGTATTTCATTCTCTTCTTTACTCTTACATACGTTTTATTACAAAAATTATTATTATATTATTTTTCCTGCATTGAAATAATCATATGCTATATATTTCTTTCATACAAGGCATGGAAATTAAATTTATTTCCTCTTTAATAATTTCTTTTGTAGTTATTACTCATTGGGAACGTAGTTATATTACACTTGAACCTAAGTTTTCCTACAGGAATGAAATTATCATACCAATAGATATATATTATGAACTAACTTTTTAAAGTTATTGATTGGTTTCCATTCAAAGTTGCTGAATCACTATTTATTTTTGTAATTTTCAAAAGGTAATAAATGAACTCACTCATTAAAATATTCTAAAATTTTAATATATGTTCATCAATAAAAATTCTGATTATCAGTCCAAAAGTACCAAAAAGAATCCTACATTCAATTTCTTTTTTATTTTATTCTTCCCTATATTCAGTATCTTTCCACCACTGTTTTTAAAGCATTAAAAATAATTCCTGAAGCATATTTTTTTATTGTCTGAAGTGAAATATAAGGAAAAATTTATTTTTTAATTATATCTCTTTATGAAATCATAGTACATGTAGTTATTCCTCCTTTTCACATATTCAAATATTTTTCCTCAGATTCATTTATCACTCAGTGGTTCTGGAAAAGGTGCTAGATGTGTTAGATCATATCGTCCTGGTTTGGAGCCCAGTACAGCAAGTTCCATCTTGGTGACCTTTGCCATAAATGGACAGGACAAAGACTCCCTTCTTCTGTATATACCAAGTGAAACTGGGGTATGTACCAATTTCACTCCATTTTAACACAGATGAATCTGTTAATAATTAAATGAAAGTATGGAGTTTACATTTTAGCTTGAAAATTAATTTTCTTTTAACTGTAGCAAGATTTTATGGCATTAGAAGTGATAGATCGAAAAGTGCGGTTCAGTTGGGATGTCGGTGGAGGAGTTGGAGAAGTTACCCATCCTTTGCATATACGCACTGCACGAGATTTAGGAGAAGACAAACATTGGTATCGCATTGAGGTTGAAAGGTTTGTCATCTACATATATGTAAATAAATATCTGTTGTAACTAGAACTTTTGTTACTCTACTAGGGACTTCAACTTTAAAGGCAAAGTTTAGTATTATAAGGTTGAAAATTGATCTTAAGTACTGACAGATAATATTATGATTGAAATATGTATTTTATATAAAAGAAAATTTCTCAATATGGCTAATAATGACAATTCCATTTTTAATTGAATTAATTTTTGAAGAAAAATCTATAATTATAGATCTATATATATCTATAGAATGAGTTTCTATCATAATAAAGAATAAAGACACTATTATAGTACTTCCAACTGTAATTTTTACCTTCTTTTGAAATCCCCTGAAATATCAGGAAAGAAGTCATGACTACAATTTTCATATCAAATAACCTGACTGAAAATATATTTTATACTTTTTATTTTATATCCACTTTATTATCAAATGAGTTACTTTTTCCTGGAATTATTTACTGTATTAATTACCTAATTTTATTATTCTATTTCTTTAATCTCAACTTAACAAATTATTAATTCTGCTTTTAGTTTCTATGACAAATATATACACTTATCTTAAATAAATAGATGATTTTTGTAGATAACACAAGTATTTCATCCTTTAATGCCATATTTTGCCTATTGAAAATCTGCTAGAAAGTATTTGAGTTTATTTTTTTTATCTGCTAAAAATTTTGGGGTAAAAAAATAACAGCCATGATTACTTTTCTACAGATGACAATCATTTCATTCCCTTACAGAACAGGAAATGTGGCTAGGCTATGGGTGCGTCCTCAGGTGTTACCTGATGGATCCCCTCACTATGAAGCTCCACCTGTAACAAATGCAACTGCAGCAGGGTATGGGCGAATTGACTTTTTAGCATCTGACCAAGTATGGGTTGGTGGTTGGGGATGGGAAGAATCTCAAGAAAATCGTCATGGACGTAAAACATCTCCCCAGCACTCAATTTCATCCCCTGAAATTCTGTATCCATCAACAGATAAACCCTCTGCACTAAAAGCACAACGATTTGTAGGATGTCTGCACCAGGTAGTTATAGATGGAAAGCCATTAGGCCTCTGGAATTTTATAGCTGAAAGTCCAGGAGGATCCTGCACAGCCTGCATTGAAGGGTAAGAATAGTTTTCTCTCAAACAATAAGAAAATAGATATTTGAAATGTGTGCTTTGATTTTTAACAATATTCTAAATGTAATGGTAATGGTTCGTTGGTGTTATCAAATAGTAGTCAGAGTTTTAAGACCAGAATAATATTATCATTACTTTATATGTTTACTTACTCAGATATAATACATTCCACTAAAAAAATACTAGTAAAAAATGTTCCTACCTGTTCATACGTTGGTTCAATGAAATGATGTTATCTATCTCTATACTATGCAATAGTGCTGAAGAAATCCGTGATGAGTCTGCTTATAGCTTCAGTGGTGCTGGCAGTTATGCAGTACTTCATCATGACAGCCGCTCTCCTTACAACAAATATGTATTCAGTGTTTCATTTACCATGCGTTCTTTTGATGAAGATGCAATTCTCTTCCTTGCCATAAGTCGTAATAAGGTAAGAAAAATTCTTCCCTTATTAGAAATTGAAGTCAATAATTTAGGAGACACGAATGTTCTCTTTGAATTGAATGTACAATTACTACATTCTAATTCAAAATGTTCTAAAATTGCACCTGTCTTTGAGAGCATGTAGCTATATATCATAAATTTCCTTTTTGATTTTTCAGGACAGATACATTTCTATAGTTCTTAGAAAAGGAAAAGTTGTGTTTAGAATTGGATATGGTGGTGATTCAAGGCTGGAATTATCTTCAGAAGAGACTTATAACAAAGGAGAATGGGTTAGAATAGAAGCAAGTAGAGCATATGATAGGAAGAGGAGATTAGAAAAAGGTAAATTAGCAGTTTTTATATTCAAAATAATGTTTATTGAAATTATTTTTAAAATTAGTTTTTCTTTATGCTCTGTGTATGTAAAAGCTTAAGTAATAGTAATACAATAATATATTATACCTTCAATGGACTTCATTCATTTAAAAGAAATATAACATCATAATTGTTATGTTTATACCTTTAATATACTTTTATTTATCAGATTCTCAATTGAATTGTTTCAAATTGATTCTAATATTTTTATTTACAAGTATGTGTTTGTATCTTTACTATGACTATGTTTTTATCCTTAGGTTTATTGAAAGTTGATTCAGAAAGCCGTGATGGAGCTCCAAGCCCTCCTCCATCTGGCCCAGATGCACTTCCTGATTTATCAGGTGGTGCATATTATATTGGTGGCACACCTCCTGGCTTCTCTTTGCCTTCTATGGGTCCTCTGGCTGATTGGGGTGTAATGAGAGGAGTTCTTGAGGGAAAAGCTTCCTTACGACCATTCCGAGGTTGCCTGCATGATTTACAAGTGGTTCAAGAAGGATATAATCCTCTTAGAGGGCAGTTCTATGGTGTAGAAGCTTCATGTCCAAACAAGGTATTCATTTTAAATATCTACTTATAATCAGTTTTCTTAAAATTTTAACAAGAGATGAAATTTAAATAGTGTTCATAATTTTCATCAAGTAATAATCAGATTCAGACTCTGAAAGAAAAATGAATTTTAAAATCAAAATTCATAATTATCTTATGCATTTTTGTATCCATAAAATCCCATCAAAATGTTTCATAGGTGGAATGATTTAATTAAGTGTTCAAGAATAATTAAGAGCATTATGAAGAATCTTACAGTCATTAAAGCAAAAGAATAAAATTTTGTGTATAGATTATTGTCATAGTTATTTAATAATATTCATTGGCAAGTACTATTCATCTATAAAATTTAAGTTAGTTAGATACGCTTTGAACACCATTAGGTATTTATTGGAACTTATGAATTTTTCAATGAATTTCAATACAAAAATATTTACAATTTCAGGATTCATTTAAAGTAAAACTTTATTTTTATTGTTGACACATTCAGCTTATTTAATTTATATATATCATGTAGATATTTTTTTAATTTAAAAATTAGATTGTGTTATTGTATTTATATTCTTTTATTAGCCTGCAAGAGTGGTCAGCTTTTATGGAAATGGTTATTTAGAAATGGATTCGCATGCTCTAAGGAAAAAAGCATCTCTTGGTTTTGTTTTCCGCTCTCCCCAACCCCATGCACTCTTATTATTGTCAACATTTGATGCTTATTCTAAATGGGCATCATCTGGTGAGGATTCAAGTGAGCCTACAAATGAAGATGATGAAGAACTAACAAACCTAGTAGGAGTAAGTACTTCTAATTAAATGAAAGGAATATCGATATTATTTAATATTCCAGCTGAATAGCTATGGTCAATGAAATCTGTAGTCCCTTCACAAATGCTTGCCTTAACCCAAGGATATATTTAAGTTAAAATTATCTTTAACTTCAACATAGTTCTGATAAGCTTTTATAAGTTAAGATCACTTTATTAGTTACAAACAGTCAATCATGTCTACAAAAGGATTTTAACATGTCAGATTAATTTTTTATTTCTTCTATGTTAAGAGTATACCAATAGAGGGTAGCCTACAGAATCGGTCATTCTATTCTGTAACACTCGATGGTGGTAGAGTAGAAGCTAGAGTAGAGGCTGGAAAGGGTGAAGTCAGATTACGCTCTGAAGCTCGCTATGATGACAACCGAAACCATGCTGTCACAATGATCAAAACAGGAAGGAGGTAGGTAAATCGTCAGCATATGTAATTTTATTACAAAATTATTTTCATAATATCTCATACAGTTGTATGTTTGATGTGTGTACATGCTCCTTGGAATTGTTATTATAATGCACTATAGTTTCTTCAGATAAGCTCAAACTCTTATTCTTTAAATTTGAAGGGTTGAGCTTCGAGTTGATGACCGTGCGGTTAGTTCAGCTACTCTTCCTGAAGGAGCCACACAAGTTCGAGCTCCAGAATCTGGAGGTTTGTTCCTTGGGGGTATTCCACAATCTGGAGAGAGAAACTTGAGTACAGTTCTATTAGGAATGGCTGCTAACTTTCAACCTCTTCTTGGAACAATTCAAGACTTTGTTTTCAATGAGGAGTAAGTATCCTTGAGGAAAGTTATTATATCTTTTTAGTATTCTTATCTCTGATAAATATTCATTTGCACATTCTAGATTAATTGGATTAGACAAGCCAGTGTCTTTTCTTCATGTGGGAATTGGTCGAAATGAGGTATTCAATCTGCAATCCTCTTCAATTCACTCTGCTGCTCACTATCCAGAGCCAAATGATAGAGGAGGATACCATAGCAGCATTTTGAGTCCAGGAGAAGTATTCCCATCAGGAATAGAGCGTCGGGAAGGAATTGAGAGGGGCTGTAAGAAAGTTGAAAGATACTCTCTCGAACCTGGTGCAGTGAAATTGGGCGATAAGCCAGGCTCACATATTCGGTATTTGCATCGCAAACGATCTTCTATTTTACTGCAAAGAAACTTTTCATTGGGAATCATATTCCGCACCCATTATCCCAATGGACTTCTTTTCATGGTTCCGGTAAGGATTTGATGCATTTCCTGATTCATAAGAAATAATCTTCAGCAAATATCAATCAAAACAATATATTATATAGTATATTTAAAGAATATGTAACCATAAATTTGAATAAAAATAATACTAATTAATTAGAAGGAATATAAATTTCAAAATGTACATAACTAATTATTACAGGGAGGGGGTATACCTCCAGCTTCAAAAAAGAGGCACAGTTCATTGCTTCCCATGGTAAAAGCTCAGCGTCAAACATTTCTAATGGCTTCGCTGAAGAATGGTCAGCTGCAAGTATTTGTTCATGGAAAGAGAAAGCATGAAATAACTCTCCCTGGAATGCTTAATGATGGGAAATGGCATAATGTAAGAGACATTCAATGTTTGAATTGATATTCAACCCAAAATCATTTTAAAGAAAACTTTTATACCAAATAACTTTTCTTCTTTTTATCTCAGGTTACAATTACCAAAGAAGACCGAAAGCTTTGGGTGTCTGTTGAGAAAGGAAAACCAATAAAGATGAAGGTTCCAAAAAGGTTAGGTGGAGGAGGGGTTGGAAGTCTAGGTGCTGGTGACATTTACATTGGGGGAATACCTGATGCTGATTCTCCAACTGGGGATATTTGGATTTCATCCTTGCCAGAGAATATTGTGAGTAAACATTTTTTATGATTTTTATAGTATAAAAACACAAGAATCTTAAACTTGAAAATCTGAAAAGGGATGAGTGCATTTAGAATGCTTACTTTGTTAATCACATATTGAAAAATCTTATTTCAACACACAAAAAAATCATCATAGTGCATGCATGTATATTTCTTGAATGTATCTGAAATTTTATTATGCTGTGTATTTAGGAAACTTTTGAATAATATTTAGGAAAGTGCGTGCACTCAGATCCTAACAATAGCTCATGAGAAATATTTTTAATGAAAAGTAAAATTATAGTCTCTACAAATCTGGCCTTAATTTTGTGGTAGTCTTCCATTCTTAGGAAATAAAAGAGAATTATGTATACTTTACCACTTTATTGTAAGTAAGTGCTTATCTTTTCATTCCTTATAGCTAAAAATATTGTTATTCTGCTCAAAATCCTTCATCAAAATATAAATAATTAGAAAACTAGAATTGTTTTATTAATGATATTTTTATCCTCATGTTTATGTTAAATGATTCTTTCATGGTCATAGCGTTTACAAGTCTCAAGAATAGAAAATTTCAAGGGATGTGTGAGAGATCTTTCTGTCGATAGCTCACCAAAAGATTTAGTGGGTGATCGCTCAACTCCTCATCGTGTTGGACAATGTTTCCCTACTGTAGAAACAGGGTCATACTTTCCAGGAGATGCATATGCTGTTTACAGTGAGTTCATGAATCAGAAATTCATGTATTTTTAAAATCATATAGATATATATGGATACAAATTGTATCAACCAATAACTAATTTATCATTGATTTACAGAAACAAATTTCCATGTTGGATCTTTATTGGAGCTAGAACTTGAATTCAGAACTTCTGAGTTGACTGGAGTACTATTAAGTGTTTCTGAACCATCAGGTTCACCAGCACTTTCCCTTGAGTTACACAATGGAAAGGTATGTACCACCATTATACTAATAACAGTTTGGCATATTATTTTCAAGTTTAAACATTCAGAAGTTTATATTCAGTTTACCTATGACTTGATATGTTCATGCATTATTCAGATTTGAATTTGAAGGATATTTAAGGAGATTATTATTCATGTCATTTTTTTCATGTAAATCATTTATCATTGCTAGAAATTTTGTACTCATTATTATTTATATTAATAGCCAAATGAATATTCCTTTTAAGGTTCTAATGGCTGGAGATATGGGAGATGGACGACCATTCCGTGTAGAACAGGGACTCCCACCTTCTTCTCCAGCAAGACTTTGTGATGGTCGCTGGCATAAAATTCAGGCTCGTTATGTGAATGACGAGCTGACACTACGAGTAGATCATTTGGATACAAAGTATGGTCTTTCTGGAAATGGACGTCTTTCCGAAACTGATACTCATAGTCCACTTTACATAGGCGGCCTTCCAGGTAATTTCAAAATTATTTGTAAATTAAATGCAGTGACCACAAACGCACATAAATTTGTAATTATTTAGAGTTAAGGGTGATTTAATTTGATTTTAATTTTATATTTCAGCGCATAAAATTGATTTTTCAACACATAATTTATTTTCAGATAATGCTCCCTCTGGTACTCTGCAAAATCGGGATAACTTCAAAGGATGTATTCGAAATATAATGATTGGAGGAGAGAGAAGGGACTGGACAGATATGGCATCCCTTACAAATGTCCTTCTTAGCTCATGCCCCGTCCATAACTAGTCTATTTATAATAGTATTTCATGGTGTATGTATTACAACTTCTGTTCACACTGTGTGTGAAATTAATTGAATTATATTGTGAATAACATGTAATTTTGATCTAAATTCGTCTAAAAATGCATTACTACTACTTTCAATAGTTTTGCTGGACAAGAGAATCTTTTCAGGAAACTGAAATTTCTTTTTAATTATTAAACCATTAACAGTTTAAGTCTTAATTTATTTTCCTGATTCAGTGACATTTGAATAAAACTCTTTTGGCTTTCTAGTAAAATCATAAAGGATGATCAAGTTGACTTTATTATTGTAATGATAAAAAATATTTTTAATCCTGATAGAATTGGAGACAATTTCTTCACTGTTTATTTGTATATTTTTAAAAATTGTAATATTATATTTCAGCTTTAATTGATGTAATTCAATCACATTGTTTTGAAATGTTGTTATTTTATTACTCAAAAAAGATATTTATTTCATTGTCTATATTAAATTCATCATCCAATGTTTTATATTGCAAATTATAATATTAGCTCAACAATTTAAGCAAGGATCTATCTTGCGTGAATGACTATGTGCACAATGTGCATTCCCTGTTAATTAATTGCATGAAATTTATTTCATGGGCTCCAATGATGTATTTCACTTTTACTCCTTTTTAAGCATCATTCTATTCAAATTATTTATTTAAAATTGATAATTTCAAGTGAAAGTTTCATCAACAATGTAAATAGTCAAATATTTTTTGACAGAACCTCTTTTACTAATTAATGAGTGGAATGAGATATATTTATTTTTATAGTTGGCTAAATTAGTTTGTTAAAAATTTGAATTTAGAAAAAGGATTAAAAACAATTCCACTTTCACAGTTGGAAAAACTATACAAATTTTGAAAGGAGATTCTATTTGTAAGTGAATTTATATTAATGGAGGATAATATTTGTATATTAGTATTGAAAATATCATGAATTAGGAAGGTTGATGAACAAATTTAGCTCCTCTAACTTATTTTTACATTCCCTATGTAGTCTTGCATGTTTTTAATATATTTCAAGGCAATTTTTGTATGTCTTATCAACATCCCTTTCTTAGTTGCTATCAGAACATTTTACTCATGCCTTTAGAAACTGTTTCCTATTATCATTTTTTGTTTTGAATCTTACTGGAATATTCAATGAGAAACTAAAAATTAAATTAGAAGAGTTATAGTTGTATAAGATGTTGAACAATAGTTGCCTTTTATTCATTTAATAATATTTGAATTTACAGAGTTGATTACCTTGAAAAGTGTTGTAAAAACTGTTAATTTATTAGTTTATTGGAATCAGTCTTTATTAGCAACATATTATTTTTGAATGTCGATGAAAAGCCAGATGTTTGCAGAAATATGATTGATATTAAAATGTCACATGTGAAAGGAATATGCTAACATATGTAATTTAAATGTTCTAATTTTAAAGTAAAGTAATTAGTAACAATTGATTTTAACTATCAATTCCCTCTCTTAGTACAATTTTACCTCCAACTAGTTTTTATTGGTAGTGCAACCCACTGAAGACTGGCTAACTTACTTTTTTAAATTTAGTGCACCACTTTGGATGTGTCAATTTTACATTTTTTTATATCTGTTGTAATAATTTATTTTAAATTGTACTTACTAATAAGTAAGCTGTAATGTGGTGTATGTGTAATAAATACCAGTACCATGCTTTTTAAGTCATTCAGTTTTTAATAAATAAATATATGTATCCTTCCTCACACCATTATATCATTGAAAGAAATAATTATGAATAACTTATGAAGATAGTTAAAAGAAATGTAAAAGTTTCACTTAATCTAAATTTTAATTCTTGTTTCTGCTACAAGTATGCACTTATTTAGCATTAAAGGAAGTTCCTCAATTTTTATTCCTTTATATAATGTATTCAGGCTTTTATTAGTGTATCCTTATAGTGTAAAAAATAATTTCCTTTTCTAGTAAAATAAATATAGCTTTCAAATTAACTAGTAGACCTTTAGGACTGAGGCACAGGATTTCTGAAAAAATCAATATGGATATATAGCTTAGAATTATATTTCTCATAACAACCTGATAATTATACAGGCCAACACTACCTAGTTTCCTTGTAATTAATGTTAAAAAACTGACAATTGTAGCTACTTCTGGTAAGTACACCGTAACAACCAGTTTTCTGTAAGGAAAGGTGGGGGAAGTGCTAACAATTAAAATTTAATGTTCAAATACTTTTGTTCAAAAATGTTTGCCAAAAGAAAATAATCGAAGAAAAAAATGTACAAATCGGATTCGAATCATGAATCATTATAATAACGATCTAACTCATTAGCATTTTATAATACATGATGGATTAAAATACCTATCATCCATGTAATGAAAAACT
Source organism: Pantala flavescens (assembly GCA_020796165.1). Lineage (NCBI taxonomy): Eukaryota > Metazoa > Arthropoda > Insecta > Odonata > Libellulidae > Pantala > Pantala flavescens. Next base: position 62,833,779 of record CM036879.1, on the reverse strand, counting down.
CCATCTAAATGTACTAACGGTACTCATAATATAAAAAGTAAATGTTTCTACCAATAATTATTCGATAGAGATCCCTACAGATATCGTTTTCTTGTTTTAATTTACAACGAAAAAAGTGAAAGGGACTTATTAAACACATCATAGATAATCTGATATACCGGTAAGTAATTTATTCTTTCTTTATGTGTGCAGTGAACACTTTTTAAGTTATTACTGTGCATCAACCTTTTCCAAATATTAACCGAGTGTCGATAGTACTTTGATAAAAACATAATTTTTGTCTCAAAAATGACTCTTACGATGGATTAAAGATCAAAATGCGCTAATCTGCGAAAGAATAAAATCATTGAGTAACTAAATTCTCAGTAAATCAAATTATTGAATGCTCAATACTTTATAGACGTATAGTTGCATCACCAAGCTTAATATTTAATTTTAAAATAAAATGAAGGAAATAGTCATAAGTGTCGAACAATTTTCTTATCAGAGAGAGAATTTTAATTTCTCGGTATGTAGAAATTCAGGTAAAGGCGCCCTGATAAATTCTTCGACTTCCTATCAAAACGTAGCAAGTGTCTCAGTGGCTCTGTTGGCAACCAATCAGAAGACGACAACACAAACCTCTTCAGCCATCAGCGAAAGCCACGTCCTGCATGAGTCTTAACCGGCAGTCGACCGTCGCGAGCAGTCAGCACTGGATTGAAGTATCTTGAGTTCATGTATTAGAGATTTTTGAGAACATGATCGTGAAAAGTATAATTTTATTATCAGTAATATGTGCTGCGTTTGCTGGTGAGGGAGATGTTTTAGTGTTTACAGATGATGATTTCTCCTCAAGAATCAATGAGCATGAGACCGTGTTGGTAATGTTCTACGCTCCATGGTGTGTACAAATATATTTCTCTTTACAATGTTCATGATTTTATTGATGTGCCTTGCATTCAACTAATCATTTGCCTCCCTTGTCAGTGTTAACTCATTTTAATTACTTTTTCAATCTCATCCAAAAAAGGTGCGGTCACTGCAAGAAACTGAAGCCAGAGTACGAGAAGGCTGGCGGAATCTTGAAATCCAATGATCCTCCAATTATGTTCGCCAAGGTATATGAATGAACAAGTTTCAATTTCAGTTTTGAACTGTTAGGCCTTATTGGCTTAAATTCAATGTCTAATGTCGTTTTTTAGGTTGACTGTACGGAAGCAGGAAAAGAAACCTGCAACAAATTTGGTGTCACTGGCTATCCAACGTTAAAGATCTTCAGGAATGGAGAGGTGAATAAAGAATATGCCGGTCCAAGGGATGCAGGTAAGTCAATAGAATGAATGTATTGTAATGAATGTCACTAGTGCAAATTTACATGCTTCATCGTAATTTCTAGATGGCATCGTGAAGTATATGAAATCTCAAGTTGGTCCAAGTTCCAAGGAGCTGACTTCCTCTCAGTTGCATGAGGACTTCCTTGGCAAAGCTGACGTTGCCGTGGTAGGATATTTTGAGGATGATTCTTCCTTAAAGTCTGCGTTTCTTAAGGTTGCGGATAAACTTAGAGAGAAAGTACGTTTTGGACATGTAGTTGATAAGGATACTCTTGGAAAGGCTGGTCACAAGTGAGTCACTCTGCTCTCTATTTGTGGTGATTTCATATGAAATTGCCGGACTTCTTTTGCCCTCGTGTCATTTTAATTTGGTACAATTTAAATTCGTTCATGATCACTGTGCGTGTTGAAATGTGAAAATTACCCTGAATGTTCTTCGATTGACCACATCCTTCTGTTTTTAGAGACAATGTTGTGCTGTACAGACCTAAACATCTGCACAACAAATTTGAACCCGATTTCGTTGTCTATGAAGGATCTGAAAACAAGGATTCAATTGAAAAATGGATTAATGAAAATTAGTGAGTAATAATTTCTTACCACGTCAAAGTGTATATTGTCTATTATCATTATATTAAATGAAATGCATTTTTGTAGTCATGGATTGGTTGGCCATCGTCAGAGAGACAACACGAATGACTTCAAAATTCCGTATGTTGTTGCCTATTATGCTGTTGATTACACTCGCAATCCAAAAGGTAAGGAGAGAAATGTTGAATTTTTAGAGAATTATAATCTTATAAACCTAATCTAATCAATCAACTTATATAAATTTAAATTGATATCTAATTATATGTCAACAATTCACAGGAACAAATTATTGGAGGAACAGGATCCTCAAAGTTGCAAAGAGCTTTGCTGATGACTTTACTTTTGCGGTTAGTGCCAAGGATGATTTCCAGCACGAGCTCAATGAATTTGGATATGACTATGTTCCATCAGAAAAACCTTTGGTTTTTGCACGTAATTCAGAGAATCAGAAGTTTGTTATGAAGGATGAATTTTCGTAAGTTATTTGTCTTTGAAATTATTTTTACATTAAGGAACTAAAATTGTCATTTTATTTGTAAAGAAAATCATCTTTAATAATCTAGGATTGAAAACTTCGAGAAATTCTTGAAGGATCTAAGGGACGGAAAGTTGGAGCCTTATTTGAAGTCTGAACCCATTCCTGAGGATAACTCTGGACCAGTCAAGGTAGCAGTGGCAAAGAATTTCGATGAAGTGGTCAATGACAACGGAAAAGATACTCTCATTGAATTCTATGCACCATGGTGTGGACACTGCAAGAAGTTGGCACCCACTTATGATGAACTTGGTGAAAAGGTCAGCACTATAAAGAAAAAGCTTTTTGGGTTTTGGATTTTGATTTATCTGATGTTTGATAAGTGGAATTTCCGATTTTCATCTTCACACTTTCCCTCATTTTCTATCAATCTCTTCACAGTTGAAAGATGAAGATGTTGAAATTGTGAAAATGGATGCAAGCAATAATGATGTACCTCCACCATATGAAGTTAGAGGTTTTCCCACTTTATATTGGGCACCTAAGGATAATAAAGCAAATCCAGTGAAGTATGAGGTAAGTGTAATAGAATGAGTTATATTGTTAATAATGCTTCAATTCTCGAATTATTGAATGCTTAACCAACTTAATGCTTTTTCAGGGTGGACGAGATTTGGATGATTTTGTTAAGTACATAGCTCAACATTCCACTTCAGAGTTGAAAGGATATGACAGAAAAGGCAAAGCCAAAAAAGAAGAGCTGTGAAGTGATTTCCTTTGAGGAAATTGTGCTACATGTTTGGTGAATGGAGAATTTGTGAAAATGTGATTGTGTGAAAAAGATATTTGATTGGTACTGAAACACCTTGTTGTTTTGTTGGACCTCATCATCCCCTCACTGGAGGAAAGTGAAACTGAACATTACATTATAATTATCCCCATATTGTTTTGGGGCTTGATATCAGCCAATAGATGTCTTAATTTCCAATAGAAATGGTGAGGGACTGAATTTTTTGTATTATTGCAAAGATTTTTTGTAGGTTTTGATTTCAAAAGACTATTAAAATCTTTGGTAACTAAACTGTGTGATTTTTAAGGCATGTGTTTGGTTTGCATTACTTTTTTCTGAAGTCTTTAACTCTTAAAGCTTGCAATTATTAACAAGGCTGGAATATTATTTGATGGTTGTTCCATTGTATTATGGAATCTCTAGACATCTGAATGGGATCATTTTATTTGTCAAAATATTTTACTCCGTTTATTTCCTTAATTATTAAGATGAAAATTTGGTGCTTGAGTAGCAATTTTCTGGATGTTGCTTGCGAATTTTCAGTCAAGGGATGAAGGATGATTCAATATCTCAATTAAAGGCTAAATTACTAAGACTTAATACCCTTGTTCAATGAAAATCTAGTAATTGCTTATGCGACTATTTCATCAATAAGAATTATTTTTCTGTTCAGAGCTGATGCATTTTTTTGATTTCTTATCAGGGAAATAAAAAGATTTTAAATGCAATGATTTAGACCTTAATGTTGTATAATAAAGATTTCTTGATTGGTTATGATACAGTTGAAATTACTACTTTATCTTTTTTTCTAGTGATAAATTATTCTTTATTCAGTTTACTGCAAGTAGGCTGTAAGCTTGGTGGCAGTTATTTTCTACATACATACACACACAATTAACTTAAAACATTTGAAAAATAAATTTTAATACATAAATTGACAAAAACGTAATCCCAAGTAAAATAATATATCCTTAAATGGTTACAAATTTGATTGACAGATTGACCTACATCCAGTGTTCAAATAGCCTTTTTCAAGCTCATTTTTGTTGAAATTTACTTTCTAAATTACCTCCAAATATCTTTTTATTTGGTATGTCTTGAATGAGTTTTTGAAGTATTTCAATGACTAGAGTAGATATAGTTGGTATTATAAGTTCCCTTCTTTGTTTGAGGAAATGAGGCAATTTAAACTTACGTTATTGTGGGAAAGAATCTTTCGATGATTAATGAGGAATTAGTTGTAATTGATGCAGTACATCTGTAATATGTAAGTGTGCATATAACCATTGATTGGAAACAGGTTTTCATGGAAAACTTCACTCAGAACACTGACATAGATTGCAAATTAAGTTAGATAATTTACTCTAGCTGAAATATTTAAGGTTCTTAATTCCCTAAATTTAGAGGACTGAAGTGTTGCCTTGAGTTGAAAATCCGCTTTGTGAGATCACTTACTGATCAGGAAAAGAGTTAAAGTAGTTTAACTTCACTTAAAGAAGAGCTTATGCAGCATAATTTTTATGAACAAGAATGTATAGCATATAATTTGTAATTGTTATTGAACAAATGAATGTGAAAATTTAATAATATATCGAACCATATTTTGCATCAGCTGATTAATAATTTATGGATACGGTTAAGAATAATCAGCTAGATGTAAATTTTTTTAGTCTTTACTGTAAGCAAAGAAACATGGAAAAATGACAGTAATATAATGGTGATTCATATATACCCGGAACATTGCATTACGGTCACAGGTAGAGCTCCATTCGTCATTCCTGTGATAGGATATGAGAAAAAATTGACAAATTATATTAATTGGTGGAATTCCACTTATCTGTTACAAAAATTCAAATATATACATACATGCATTTGTGTATAAGGGCTGCATATCAATATTTAGAATTTTATTGGTACTATGATGTTCAAGCGAAATTGAACAATGTATCTGATGCAAAAGCGCAATTCAGTTCCTGAGACCCTACCCATTTTCGATTATTAATTTAACCATTCTATTCCCTGGTTCTAGCTCTATGTTCACTTATTCATGAACGATCATAAGTATATATATTATATATATATATATATATACTCAATAACAGATATATTATTTTATCACAGTTTTATAGACTTTTTAGGAGGGCTCCCTGAAAATCAGGAATACCATATTATTATATGACAGTTTAAGTTTGATTTGCGATTTTGCTAGGATAGATTTTGAATCTATGAATAAAATTTAAACTGAAATGACGAAAAATAAAGATCTACGAGTACCTCAATCAGTAGCGTTTCTAATTAGTACTCATATTATATTAGTTACAAGATATCCAATTCACGACTTTATTGCTTTAGAATTATATGTTACAGAGCAAATCACCAATTCAAAGGTTATTTACAGGTTGCTTTTGAAACTGGTTGTTTTCATGAAAAATATAGTCATCATCTGTTCGGAATTTCCAGTAAATGAGAATTTCATAAGTCAAAAAAGTAAATATCCGTAATATTCCTGTAAAAATGTGTAGAGACCTCATAATAGTATAAAGTTCAGGAATATTTAGAGAAAATTGAATCACTTGCGAATTTAATGGGTATTTTTCTATTTAAGTGGACAATAATGATACTTTAGCCTTTGTATATTTAATATTTACGTCACAAGTAGATACACATAATGGCGAACAAGAAAGGATTTCAGTGACGTCACGTCCTCTTTGAAATGGCAGTATCAAGAAATTGTCAAAATATCTCGAAGCGTAATTTATGGTGAATGATCGGTTTTTAAAAATTATACGGCACTCTAGAAGACCTCATTTTCTGCAATGGTTGTAAGCAGCATATGTAAGTTAAATTTAATCAGTGTACTCCAACATACGGGTTATAATAACACATTACAAGTCCTACTAATCATTACAGGAATTACATATTTATTTTTCAAATGATATTGTAGCTACTAAAATATGGTTGTCTTCTTAAAGCATATTATATTTAATTTTTTTCATAAGTTTAAGTCTTAAATTTTAGTGAATATATAGGGAGAACATAGTTACGAGCGTCATCTTCTGTCATTGACAACATCACCGTACTACCGGTCACAGAAACCTTGTACCGTCTTCCAAGTAAAATTTTTATTGAATGATTTCCAATCGAAATATCCCTTGAAGCCAAACATTTATATCTGGTCATCCGTTGCTACGGGAATGTGGTGGAGGATTTGTTTTGGTTATGGTCGATATTTCTGTTTTTTCATACCAGTACTCCACTAGTTTAAGTTTTAAGGTAAAGTTAGTTAAGTTCTAATTACGAGAAAAAACTCTCTTAATTATTTTATTATTCATTTAGTTTTACCAAATTTTTACAGCGTTATTTTAACTTATTGGTATCCCAAATGCTGTTCATTTTCAACATAATTTCAATTTTCTGGATAATATTCATGTTAAATATGATTAAATGATTTTATAGAATTTTTAACTCATTATTTGCTGTAATTTTTTTCTGAATTGACCATTGCAGCCATATTAGCCGTCAAATATTATCATTAAAAGTAAAAATGTCACATTAAACTGCATCAGAGAAGATGGAGCTAATGAAGATTCTTCGTGGAAATTCAAGATCTCAATATTTGCTGTAAATAAAATAATCATGAATTTTGCGAAAAGGTAGCTAATAAAAGTCAGTCAAGTGTTTTCTAATTAGAGTCAAAATTGGGACTGCTTCTTCATTGTAGATTTCTGAGCATGAATTCTGTTGAATAGATGTATTGTGGTTATGTCTCCCCTCGCGATCTATTCAACCTTATTTTTTTGTCGACTTAATAGAAATTAAACTGTATTATCATAACACAATTATTTTCATAGCTAAGGGAATGCTTTTATGCATTTGATTGTCTTTCATGAATTTTCTTCATTTTTATGTTTTCAAATACTATAGTTTCCTAAAAATATTCTCATATAAAATTGCTTTTTTAATATGTTTTAAAAATATAATATATAAAGAATCATTTATCTTGAATAAATTGTTGTAATGGTCCTCTTGTTGTATTCTTGCGAAGATGTGTTTGTTAATGTAGTGCATTTATATTTATAAAGCATCTTGCATGTGTAAGATTTTTATTCCTGTAGTCATCTTGAGAAATCATGGGTGTAGTTAATGATTAAAGTTAACATTTCTAGTTCAGGTATTTATCTTGAAATCATACTGTGTGAATACATACTTTATGTGAATAAATAATTGATTTGGAATTATTCTGCTTAAATTACTGTTCAATCGATTGTTAATGATTTTGTCAAGGAAGTAAAAAAAACCAATTCCAATCTATTGAATTTCAATATGCTTAATAACTTATTCTTAATAAATAATTACCGTATTCTTTACTAAAGATATGGCTCCATTCCTATAAGAACAGCTTGATCTAATGATGATTTACTACATTTGTCTGCATATTATCTCTATTGAATTACGTTTAGTCATTACACATTAAAGTGTATTTGAATGCAATTGATATCCCTCTGAAGGTCTTTATTTTGTTTCTCTTAACATTGTTGATAGTACTTTCATAAATCTCAAGAGAAAAATAGCTAGATCACTGCTACTTAGAATTCTCAACAAAATTAGTCATGAAACTAAAGTTATTAATTTAGATTGGATTAATATAAATTGATCAAAAATATAAACATTCTTTGAAGTAAATGTAAGGTTTTCCCCCTCATTCCATGGATAATTTTTAAGGTTAAAATCTTAATCCCTACTAGTTTATGGATATGACATGGAGTGAGGAAGGGATGGGCTTTAGGGATGTGTATTAATTTAATTCAAAATTCAGTATACATTAATGTTGTAATAACAGTACTGGTGGACATAGTTTGGATGAGAAATTGGTAATTAATAGTGTTAATGTGCTATTAATGTTCTTCTTCAATTATTAACCTTTCTCCTTGTGGTAACTTCTTGGATTTATCAAGGTTTTTTTCACATGGCTCAAAATAAATCATAAGATTAACAATAGTGAAAATTAAATCAATGAAGCCTTCACTTTGTGGAACTCCATAATGGTAGGGAAAATAATACTTTTTCTTAGTTACACAAAAGTTGTATTACTATAAACTGTTTTACCAGACCAGTTTTAACAAACAATAAGATCCAGTAGATTGGCCAGAAGATGAGTAGATCTTAGTTGGAACTGGTCGTAGTTTATAATAAAAAATTTTTGGTAGAACCTAGACAAAAAGTATTATTTTTCTTTCCAATAGTGAAAATGCATGGTATGACTGGGACTCCCCAGAGTCCCCTGATCCACCTATTGCAGGATGGTTGCATTAGCCTTTTGAGCTGTTGTACCAAAACATTCGTAAACTCCATAAAGTGAAACTATAGGATAGAGCAACTGAATGATCACCACAAATAGCTAGAGCAACCAATCAGAGTTATGTTCTTGTCAGACTTTTTCATGTTCATTATTCCTTAGGTGTTGCTATCAACATATCATTGACTGTTCATGTTTTTCATTTGTTATTTATTATTATTAAATGAGTTAAATTTTGTACTGAATGATATGATAGTTTGAGAAAATTTTTCTTTTCTTAATGAATCTAAATAATACATTTTTCTGCATGGTTAAACAACTGACATTCTAATCAAGTATTCGGTATATATATTAAAATTAAAATTCCTGAATAAACATTTTCTGAAGATACTTATTCACTCTTTTTCGGAATTTTATTGCAGCATTAAAAAATTAATGGTGCAATTGTTGCCTTGCTTCTCACTGATTGAATATTCAATATACCGTATTTCCTCATGTATAAGCCACCCCTTTTTCCCAAAATTTGCAAGCCCAAAAAGTAGGGGGTGGCATATACAATGCAGGTAAAAATTTTATGCGTGAAAAATGCTTTTTCAGTTGTATGTTGTTCTTTTTTGTAAACAATTGTAAGTGATAGTATTATTACAATACGATATTCTTGACCCCACACCTTATTATTTATGAGTCTTAAATTTTGTTTCTTTGAAACCGTTGTTTTTTTGTAACCTGTTTCTCTAGTAAAATATTTTTTCAAAATTTCAAAGTCAAAAAATGAGGAGGTGCTTATACATGGGGAAATACGGTAATTATCCACAGATACTATTATAGATCCTTTTCAGTAATCAGTCAAAATGCATTGAGATTTATTCTTAAGTTTTGGCCAGCATTAGCTATGAATTTAAGGCCGATCTGTCTTTTCACCAATCCTTTCATACATAATCATACCACTTTGTCCTTGAATATTCAATTACATATTTATATGTGATTTTAGAGTCTACCATTATAATATTTTAGGATAATCTGGAGGGCTTAGATTTTGGTATTGCATTTTAGTCTTTTCATGGTTATGATTTTTGTATAAATTGTCTTTATCTTTATTATCTATAATATTTCTTTCCTGAAATTAAATATTAAAATCTTTTGTCCTTTAAATATGCAATATCATCACAGTTTAATCTTATTGGGATTTTAATTGTATTTTCTTGAATTAAGATACAGATTTAGGAAGATAATTTACTTTAATGTATCTAACAAGATATATTGTGGCAAAAACGATCAATTTACATAATTCATGTACTATTTAGGAGGTCATGAAAGCATGGTAGTAGTATTTAATTCAGCATGCATATTCATCTATATTATATTTGATTTAATATAATTTGTATGTTATTAGTGTCATATATCTCATCTAGCTAGATGTCACATTTTGTTCTCTCTTGTTTTATCTGATCATGTACTTAATTTTTTTATAATATTAATTAGATAAAAAGTACATTCTCAACCTGTGTTGTCATTTGAATTTTAGAGCAATTTTCTTAATTTTTATATGTAATTTTGATATAGTTCTTTGTATATTACTTGATAACTGTTATTTATGCAATAAAATATGTTTAATGTATTTTCTGCCATGTATAACTTCAATTAAAAAAGTAGCCCATTCATATAACATATTTACATTTGGTCAATAATTTAAATTTAGGTTATAAAATGAATGTATATAATTCCTTAAATTAGCAGAAATGAATGTGGGTAATGTTTTGAATAAAATATTCATAGCTCTTTCTTTGAAATTTGAAATGAAAACAAAATTTCTTGTTTAAAATGTAAAAATTCCAATTCCATTCCAATAAATATGATGGTAATTTTCTACAATTTTTATTGTTCAATTTTTACCAGAGTGAAAATTTAATTTTTCTTTCAAATTCGGTTGTGGTTATAATTTACTGAAGAATTAGTGTACAAAAATATAATCAAAATACATTTAGTAAATTATGCTATTTGTTTTCCAGTGCACAATTGAGTTGTCCAACACCTTGGGTGTTGGACATTCTTGCTGTTAGTTATGAACAGGGTAACAGGGGATTCGAGGTTAAACCTCATCTTTTCAGGTGAGAATTTTATGCTTCTAATGTAGATGTAATTAGATGAAGATAGATCCATTGCTTATGTGCACTTGGTTCTCAAAGTGTGTGGTAATTAGACATATAAATTTCTTTGAGCTAATATAAAGTGTAGATTTTGTATTCTATCTCATTTTTTCTGACAATTATACTTATTTAATAATCGAAATAAAATTATTCATTTCACTTTTGCAAAATTCGTACTATCTAAATATGTTTTTGGAGAGTTAATTAATTCTAACTTTAATATTAATGAAAGTTAAATTTGGTCATTAAATGCCTAATTTATTTGATTTGAAGATCACATAGCATCCTTTGCAATTAAAATGGTGAAATATAAGCATACTTTCCCCTAATGTTGATCAGTGATTAAAGTAAAGCAGACAATTTTCATGTAATTATCGTTTGGTTTAAATTATTTCGAAATTTCAAGAATATTAACGCATCGCAACTATTCGTTCGTATATTTCAAAATAATATAAATTTTGATAGAAAGTTGTTCATCATTCATTTTGGGCATCCAAATGTTGATTTGGGTGAAACCAATTTTACATTGAACTGATGGCGGAGAGTAAATCGCTTATGGAAATCGTACCCAACTTCTGAAAAATGATGATCAAGAATCTGCGTACTTGGACTTTCTTCGTAAATCTTGCGATCGGTTTGTAGAAATGTAGGAAGAAATTTATTTCTTCCTATATTCAATAATTTTTTTTCATGGTGAACATTATCGTCAAAAGGCAAAACGATTTAAATGTATAATATTATTTTTATTTTACGTGAATTTTCAAGGGTATTAGTGGAAGTAGTGTTACTTTCTGAAAAATCATTTTCTGAAGGTATTCCCTATAATTCCCAGAGTTCAGGTAGAAGATAAAGATTTGGAAATATTTGGAAAATTAAAAATATTTATAAATATTTGGAAAAAGGAAATATTTGTTTATCTGCAACTTATTGGAAAGTGAGAAAGTTTCTTCGGAGTGGAGACTCCAAGTTAAAAGTTTGCTTATCAACTTAAATTGATCCTAAAGATATGCGATAGTTTATATTTTACATATGTATCTATTTTTAGACCAATCTCAACACTGATATACTGAATATGCATTCAGTATAACAGTCTAATAATTACGGTTTTTTACGAGAGCAATGGAATTTTCATTTTTGAGTGTGAGTGAAAATCTCTTTGAGTGATGAAATTTTTATTGCGATTATTGATTTTTTTATTTTCCACCGTCTTGTAAGAATTTTTTACAAGATACTCAGTTTTGTAAAACACCTATCATTGTATGCGTTCTTTGATTGAAAATCATATCCTTTCCGATATTTTTCCGGCGTACAATTTCAAATCTACAAGAGAACAGTTACCTTTTTACATTGTATTGCGTAGCCAAATTTAACTGCTACATCCTTCACGAATGAATGAATCTTACTATAAATAATTGAGTGATTTTTGCCACGTAATTCCTACTTGTGCCTGGAGTGATGTATCCTCGTTAATAATTGTTCCTTTTCATAAGGTTATTTACAGCATCTCAGCATACGTGACAAGTTCTTTCATTGACCTTCAAAGCAATATCGCAAAAATCGCTCGTGAGAAAATATCTTGTTAATGAACTATTCACCGATCTTCATTTCAGACGATTTAATCTTTAAACGCGTCGAGGACATAAGCGGAGTGGAAGAGGAGTTTGCGCGTTGATTCAACCGTTATGTCAACATTGCAAAGTAAGCGACCCTGGACACGTATCCTTTGAGATGGAACGCTTATGAAAAATGAAGTAGATGAGGGATAGACATTTTTGTATCCCGCGAGGATAGAGATCCAACGCCTTGATGGGAAGCGCGATGCAACAGTGTACATTTGCAGGTGGCGGGTGGGGTACAGAGATGGGGTCGAATCAGGGTCCTCGGGAGGGGGAAGCGGCGCGGAAGGGTATGGCGCTTGTCCTTGGCTCAGGACGGGAGCTATCCCTCTCTCATACACCCCTTTTCCCCCTCGTATCTCCCAGCATCCCTGTGCTTTCCTTCTCACTCCACCACACTGCCCCCTTCTTCATCTCTTTCTCTCCTGTTGCTGCCGTGATCGATCGAATGAGCCGAACCCCAGGACCAAGCTATGCCCGGGAGTAAGCCCGCTTTCCCTCGCGAAAACTCAGCGGCAAACGTCACCTCTTCTGAGGAATGCTCCACGTGGGCAATACTATCGCGGTCCTCGGGCTAACCATCCGCATCCCGATTCAGTTAGTGATCGCTCTATCAGCGATCACCTCTCCACTCAACATGTAGAGGAACGTGGTTTTTCAACATGGATTGATTATTTCGTAACTTTGCTTTATGTCGCGGAATCATTCGTGGGATGCAAACGCGGAGAAAGTTTCGGTCGCATCCTACCATCGTCACTACTATCAAAAGCGGTCCTCGTTGGAACGGACGTACAGTGACACTAAGTAATGATCGAGATGAAGACCCGTGTTCTTTCGGTCGACGATGGATTTTATGGATCTAGTTGTGTCATCTCTCTAAGGTCAGAGGTTTTGGGGAAACAGAAGGCTCGTCCCATGTCGTGATTGGAAATTTACGTGATAATGTATGTGCCTGGTGCGTTCCATGGCATTATGTCCCCAGAACATTCTCAGTGAAGAGCGAAGAGTGGGCTGTACGCAAAAACGAATGGAAATGTAAGCTACTTGATGAAACGATAATAGTGTGCCTCAAAGTAACGGTTTAGTTCACGTAGGAAATATTTTAGGTCGAAAGAGTTAAAGGGAAGGAAACAAGCAGAGTATTTCACATATCGATCCCTGTCGAATCTTCGGCGTAAAATGAGAATAATTGATTCGACGAGACTTTGTGTATAAACGATTTGACGTCATTTTTCGAGGGCGGGGAAAAAGGGACAGGCTCTGGGTTTCCCGTTAAAAGTAGTTTTCCGGGCCGTTTCCCCGATTACCTGTGGGCACTGTTCGATGAAGTCTTCTAACAGGGTTTGTTGTCGTCACGAGTTTTCCGTCGATAAAACGAGAGAAGAGGCGGCGCGCTGGAAGTTATGTCTGAGCGTGTGTAAAAGCGGAAGGGGAATGCCACCTGGAACATGGACGTCGGGGGAGGGAATTCACGAAATCAATAGCCCCACATCACCGTTGGTCGTCACTCGAACTGCCCCCCTCTTCGGCGCCGAGTAAAGAGAAAAAAAATCGAGTGAAAATAAGGGAGGGAAATAGTTCAGGTTTGATTCGCCCCAGAAAAGGAAGATCCGCTGGGCGCTCATTCTTACGTTATCCGTGATTCGCGTCGAAGACATTCGGGTAGGCGATTTCTATGGGCCTCGGCGATGGGACTGGAGACACTCCGCATGTCTCAAGCTATCAAACGTTGGTGCAGCGAGTGTTTACCAACCACGGAGGATCGACCATCGCCTTCTTAATTCGAACGGAACCAGTATTCCGACCCCGCCTACATATCGAGGTGAACACCTAGACCTAATCGTCCGCCCCTTTTCGCGTGGATGGGGTTTCACTGAGAAGAAGGGAATGTTTATTTTGGGTTTCGAGGGAAGTGCATGCCCTCGATCCACGTCGGCGATTGATTGATCGTTCGTCCGCATTCTCAATCCCTTTTCTCATTTCAGATGAGTTCTCAAACAGCGCGGCAGAGGAAAGCGACGAGGACGTGATTACGGATTACTTGGCATCTGCCGCCGAATCCTCCTCAGACATCCCCTTGTCGAGCGGGGGACTCGGCGGAGAGCTGGGTCAGTCTCAGGCATCGATAACACCCGCCCCACACGCCGCCAACAACACCCCCATGGCGGCACCACCGCACAAGACCGCGGCTGGTAGTGGTGGCGGGCCCTTAGTACCAACAATTAGTGTTACACCTCACTCCCCCGGTTCAAAGCACTATCCGATTTTAGGTAAGTTTTTCATCTATTTTTTTACCGTCGCTGACCCGTATTTTTGTTTGTATTTGGAATTTTTTAAGTAGTTGAATTTTTTAAAGAATTCAGTATACAGATTGAACAATTATCTGTTACCCAAAGATATTTGTTTTGATTTTATACATCGGAAAAGCAAAATATAATACGGGTTTTATGTTATTTAGTGAAGCAGAATGTATCCCTATATGGTATTAAGATAATTATGTGATCATTGGAAATAAAATGGACAATAATGTCTAGCCATCTGACAATATTTCTAAATACATAAAAGAACTTGTAAATTAATTGTATCTTCTTGAGTAAGTTCAACTCTTATTTAATTTTTCTTTTTATATTTTTATCCCTATGAAAGATGATATAAAAGAAAATGTTTACTAAGTAAATGCAAGGGAATTACAATGATTTTTGAGATAAAAAATTATGTACCAATTTTTCTCATTTCATTTTCTTTGTCTTCAATTTTTTTTTCCTTGTAATTTTTGTGTTTCTCTTAGCTCAACTTATTTATTTAAACCTTATCAATTGCAAATCTCAGAAGATTGAATGTGATTATTATTAACAAACAATTTGTTCTAAAATTTTCCGTATCAGATCATTTTAGTTTAATATTTCTGTCATTTTCAGAGGACAGTTTGCAACAGTTGCATGACATTCATGAAAGTATTCAGCAAATGAGAGAAATCTCTGCTCAGGCATTAAATCAACAGGCAAGTTATTTCCCTTGATTTCAAAAACGTAATTATGTACATCCTATATTAATTAATTAATAGTATATGTGTTATCAGCTCAATTTTATTTATTTTTATTGCAGATTTTGAGGTTAAATCAGTATTCTCGCCTTAGCTCCTCGTGCCCTTCTTTGAATAATGATGCAGGATCTGATACTGATCTTGCATCAGCAAATTCATCTCCCACCCAAGTTCCCATCAGATCTCTTATTGGATCACAAATATCTCAAAGACTGGATGGCAAAAATTCAAAAGGTAAATCAGTTTAATGCAAGATTCTCTCTTCCGTAAATTCTTTGAATTGTATATGATATATTTTATCTCTATAGGAAACTCGAATAAAGATTGGTTAGTGTCTAGAAGTGGTGCTGAATTAGACCCTAAACGGAGGAGGAGTTGGACTGCTGTTGGAGAGAAGAACAGTCGGGATAAAAAAAGCTCAGATCAACAGCGTAGGTAAGGGATTCAACTTGCTTCCATTCTTTAATTTTTAATAAAAGATTTCCTTTAGTATTTCTTCTCATTTAAGTATACCTCTCTATTAATGTTTTCTTAGCATCTCTTTTAATATAGTTAAATGAACTTTAAGCTTTTTCAACGTATGGGTAACCTAGGTTTCTGATCTTTGAGTTAAATACTCAAGTCAAAACACTTTTCTGTTTTCTTGATATCAAATCGACTTGTATTTGAAATTATTTCAATTATCCGTCAACTTTATAACGTAAGACTTAATAATTATTTTAAAACTCTCACTATCTATCCAATTTTAATACTTCCAATGTTATAAGATTCAATTCTAAACCTTGCCTGCAGTTAACAATGAATTTCCTGTTATTCATATGTAGTTTGAATACCTATTCCAGTAAAAATATGGCTTGCCATTAAAACTACCATGATCCTTCTGAAGGATTTCATGAGAGCCTCAGGTGGTCATATGTCCCATGAAATAGATATCCATGACCGCCTGCAGTAGCCATCTACATGAATGATGTTAAATGATGAAGTTATTTAATACTTTTTGCTTAGACTATTTACTAAATGTTAAATATTCACTGTAAAAATCAAAAACTTGCTCATAAGCCAAACAGCCTTCTTTGTTCTAAAATAATTCTAATTATCTAGTATATAGTTTTTTATTGTACGAAAAATGTTTCAATAAAATAAAATTAATAATTGTTGGTGATCATAAATAATATCTAAAGTAAAGTTAATACAGTGGTACCTCAAGATACGAGTAGCCTAATATACAAGTTTTTTGAGATATGAGCCAGAACTCGGGCCATATTTTTATTCAAAATACGAGCCCAAACCCTTTTTGAATACCAGCAGTGGTTTTGGTGAGAGTTGTTTGAAGCAAGTGGAAGTACATAAAGTGCAGCCAAGAAGGCAAACACATGTGATAATTAAATTTCATTTAATGTTAAGCTTAGTTTAAGTTTAAAGCAAAGTGCACGTTATAAAGTTTTTTCTTTCATTTGAAACGAGGAAAGTGTAGTTTCAGTATTAAAGTTACAGAAATAGTTTTAAGTTCTAAAAAAGTGCAGTTTACATACATGTCTAGAGTGCCTGCATCCCTTCCCCCTTCCTCCTCGCTGTTCACCTTTGTAAGCTGCACTCATCTGTCTCCAAAGTAAGACTATTATGCTAAATATCTCTTTTATTTCTTATTTTGTTATATATTTTTCAATTATACACTTTCATTTTTTATTTTAAAACATATCTTTATTCAAAATTTACAATGGGGATTTTTCATTTGCCTGGAAGGGATTAAATTGAATTCAGTTATTTTAAATGGGAGAAATTTGTTTGAAATAAGAGCCGATTGACTTATTAGCTTGGTTCTATTCTTTTCTATTCTTGGTTCTGGAGTGAATTAAACTTTTCAAAAAAATTCAAGTGTAACTTGGTGGTGGTGTGGAATGGAAGCAATGAAGGAGAAAGTGAAAAAAATTTTAAGCGATTTTTTTAACAAAGTCTAAAATCAACTATGTAATTGTTTACTTCTTCAAATTAATTCGATATCTATTTAAATATTCATATTAATAGTCCCTCTGCCACATGCAGAATGGTAGCTTGCTGGGTATTCATTTAGATGTAGATGTGATATGTTCAAAAACTAGCAATAGCACACAGCAGTAGGTTACATATTCCACAAAAGTACCTCATCTCTCTAGGCTAGTTTAATTGGCTTTCCTTGAGTCTTGCTTTTAAGAGCACAAAACAAGCTGCTTAAGAAGGACCGTCTTCTCTGTGGATGGTAAGACTTCTGAACTGTTATTTCCAGGGAGGCAAATGGAATTGAGTGTGGAAAAAGGGCATCTAGCTGTAGGGGGATTGCATTTGCCTTGCAGTAATAGTTAAACTTCAAAATGAGCAATAAAGGACATTTTTAGAAACCTTTGGAGAATGGTAATCAAGGAATAACAGATTCATGTTATGGATAAAGGAAATTCATTTACAAGTAAATTCAAAGCATGAAAGTTGAATGAAAGAGAGAAAGTGCAAAAAACGCTTCATCACATATATTCCCATCATAAAGTTTCAAAAACACATGTTAAAAATCAAAAATTTTCTGTATTTACTTTCTCTTGTGGTAGGAAAAAAGCAATAAGATAAAATTAAGTAATCTGGGTGTTTTTCCTAAGGAAACAAAAATTGGGAAAACCTATCTAGGTATGTGAGAATTGGAACATATAGCAAACCCTGTTATATATGGGTGAGTTAGGGAAATGGTTAAATTTAGTTTATCAACATACAGTATGTGTGATTTGAGATTGTCTATGCTAGAAAATTTACTTTCTTTTACCATTAAATTATGTCGTGGAGCAGCCTGAGCCTCAGCAGTCTAGAATCAGATAATGATGACACATATCAGGATCAGACTGATGACAGTCATGGTATGTCAGTTCGCTCTGAATCAACAAAATTGGCTGGCCCCAACAGTGCAGTTTCAGCTGTGGCAGCCGCCGCCGCCGCTGCTGCAGCAGCTACTGCAGCAGCTAAGTCTCGTCGATATAGTGGAACTACAAGTCCAGTTAGTTGTGCTACTTGGAACAGTGGTGGAGCATCTACTCATTCATTAAACGAAGCTGACCTTCAGGTAGGGATAGAGTTCCAAAAACTTATAAAATATATTTTATGCACAACTTATTTAATATATTTATTAAAAAAAAATATATTTAATATTTCAGAATGACTTCAACAAAATAGTTGCCAAACGTGAAGCTGAGAGCTTGAGACTTTTACCTGCACGTCTTCCTCTTCAAAAATCTGTTTCAACACCATCTATTCTTGCTGTGAGAGACATTGCAAGTGACTCAACACCAGATGGAATCATCCCTAATGTACCAACGTGAGTAACCCCAAAAACCAATATCAGTAGCTATTGATAGTGGTTAAAAATTTATGTATTTGTTAGAAAATAAGTAACAGCTCTAAATTTCTGTGGTTTATGTAAAATATCTTTTTTAAATTGCAATTAAAATTTTCTTTTATACAGATGCATGACTGAGATCGACCCTTGTATTTCTTATTGTGTTTCTTATGAAATTTAGTCTCAGGAAAGCATTAATTTTTGCATGATTCATGTAAAGTATGTTGCCCAAAATTCTTTCCTTTTCCATTTTCCTTCATATTTATAATTACATCTATTTCTTAATGCTGTGATTATTTATTCTTTAATTTCTTTTTAATATATCCTCTCTGCTAGAAGGTTATTTTGTGCCAAAAAATTTGACTCAATTATAATTTCTATTTTATAATAATAATTCAATTCTCTATTTTAAATCTAAAGTTGTATTTTTCTATCATGTGAGAATGATACTTATACCAAGACATGCATTTGTGCTATACCTCTGCCACCTTTGTGTCATCAAGTTATTTTAATTAAAGCTCGTTGTTTTGCCTATTAACAAATTATACTTTTGTGAGATGTTTATCTATTTTATAGAGTCCTATTGAGGTATTAGTGCATTGATTTTGAACACATTTTTGTCTTTTTACAAATTCTCAATGATTTCTGTGGCAAGTTGGATCTTTTGAAAAAAGATCTTTTAAACTGAATCTACTGCTCTTGTTACTTAGGTATTGAATGCACTTCAGGATTTTTATAATATTATTTACCCAAATTTAGCTCATTATATCGATCTACAATTTTGAATTATTTAAGAAGAATGTATGTTGCCCACATATAACATGCAGAGAATCAAACACTTTAACTATAGTAGTTGCAGAGTAGGTTTGATATCATTGATTTTTATCTCCAATATTATTTCCTTTAAAAATATTTGTAAACAATCTCATATCATGTGGAGAAAATGAAAGGAACATCCAGTATGATAGGAATGTGGTTTTTTATTTATTGAAATACCTCACAAAATGATGTTGTAATCCCTGAAGAACTAAAGTTCTATGCCTCACATATTTTGGAATCTACATTTGAAAGGGTTGCCTAAAAATTACTCAATTTTATTGTTTTTGGACTGAGAAATATTTAAATTTCCTGCACAGTATGGAACACACAGTCCCTTTCGTGTAAAATTATTTAATAAATTAATATTTACACTTTTTATGAAGAAGTATTAGTGATAAATATATATATTAAAATTTATTTAGAAATTTTAATGATATTGTAGTCGGCAATGACTGTCAATTTTCAAATTACAGTTTGTTTATCAAAAAAATTATGAATGTTTTCTTCATCTCAACACTTCCTGTAAAAATAAAGTGCATGATACATGAGTAAATGTAGTATGAAGATTCAAGACCAAAAGATTACATTAAAAATTAGTACATCCTTGAAATAATTTTGCATGTTGCTGTTTTTGTAAAGCATTTGCTCACTATAAGCATGTTGCTGTTTATGTTATGTTTAGCAATTGGCACACTGTTCTATTTCAGTGTTGTGGAAGCTACTGAGCCACTGCAAAGCACATTACAGAAATTCATTGATGAGCAAGAGTAAGTTGAAAGCCTTTCATTTTTGTTTTTCTTTTGGGTCAGTCCTCAGTAATTATTTATATTTTTTAGAAAAACTTATTGCAAACTTAGAAAGTGGTTGAGGTTTAAAGTTATTGCAAAAAATCAAAAATTTTGTTTATTATCCATCAATCTTAGAATATCTATTACTTTCTGAGTATGCTTATGACTGTCCTTATTAGTTGCCAACGACCCAGCGGCACTGAGAGTGAAACAGAAGAGGAGGTTTTGGCGGCATTGCTCAGTGCTGAAAAACACTTTGGTCTTCCACAAGTTTTTGATGAGTTTTTGTCACAGTAAGTAGTAGAGATCTCTGTTTAACCTAGATGCAGAGATTTTTTAGCGGAAGTGTTTTTTCTTAACATAGCATGCATTTCAGAGCATGTTTTTTTTGCTTTTAATGCCTTAAATTTTTATCTTTTTGTTAGAAAATAGTTGATTTTTCAATAATATTGATGGACTCAGATAATTGTCACCCTAGAGATAAAGTTGATTGTAAGATTAACAGTGTACTGCTTAATCTTTCCCAGCAGAACTGGCTATGACAACCACGAAGGAAAGAGACGGAAGAGAGGAAGTATATTCTTCAGGAAGAAGAAGGTATTATTTTTGTACTCTTGGAGTTGATGAATCTTTTTTGTATGAAAATTGTTGTCAAGTTGTGTGTTTTAAGAACATTACCTTCTTACTAATTTGTGTATTTTCAAACTTCAGTCATTAAGATTTTTCATTTTTTCTCTACCTTACATGTGCTTTTCTGAAATAAATAATATCACCAGGATAAAGTAAAAAAAGCTAATCATCAGTGGATTTCAGTATGTTATGGGTCTGCTCATGCCTGCGATTGGTGTACTAAGCCCCTTACTAATAAGCCTGGTTTCTACTGTGAAAGTAAGTTTTTTGTAGAGTTTAACAGATGATTATGTAGTAAATATTTTTTATTAATTTTTTGCTAACTAATATTTGAATGGCTCATATGTTTAGGAAAAAATTTTCTTAATTTATAAAGTGCTGTTGATATTGGTACTGTTGTTGAAACTCAAGTTTGCCTATTTATTTCCTGATTTCAAGCGGAAATCCACAGAAAGAGGTACAATCCAGTTTAGTGATATCTAAGAAAACAACCTATGCATAGATGTTTGCACATAACTCATTTAGAAGTTTTAGTATCACAAAAGAAAACTCCTTCACCAAAATAATTCATCAAGAACCTTTCCTTCAAAATTGTAGCTCACTCATACAATTAAATCTAACGATTTCAATTATGGATTTCTAAATTCACCAGGCACCTTAAAGAAATATGCTATTTGGAAAATGTTAAAATTACATTAGAGTATTGTTGCATGGGTTTGAGGGAAAATTAATTTCCCTTTTAGGAAGAATGAGAAAGTATAGTAGTAGGATATATCCCCTAAACAGGTTCCTCTCCATATTAAAAGTGATTTTTCCTCATACATTTGTCAAATTTTTCTCTAAAGAAATTTAGCTATCTAGAATTATAGTTATCTTGTGAATCTATTAGAACTTTTCACAAATCCCCTAAGCATTGTAATTGCACAATTAAATATCATGTCTTATTATAGGTAATGATCAATTGGTGTTTTTACTAATGGAAATGCTTTCTTTTGCTTGCATCCAAATTTATAGCTATTAATAGTATTTTTATTTATAATAAGTATGGCAAAAACATTGTGTGTGATATTTTAGTTTGTTGGGATTGTCTTAAGTACAGCGTTAATAATCAATGCATATACATTTTTTTAAATTCCTTTAATTTATTTTTTAGATCTTAAATTTATTTTATAGATTTCTCTTCATAAATCATTTTATTGTTTAATTTTTGTCATGAAAGATTTTTTCTGAATCTGGAAATTTTAAAAAAAATTTAAATATTATTGCTAGAAATAATTTTCTTTTAATTCTTAAAATTCTCTCTTTTGATGTAGCTTATTGACCATAATAACTTTGTTAATTTGTTTTTATTTCAGTTTGTACAGTTACTGTTCATCAGAATTCCTGCAAGGATCATATAATTGAATGCAACAAGCCTAAAACTGCAAAGGTAAATTAAATTCCATTTCTTTGTTTTTAGTATTATTCTATATTCCATTTGTTGCAGACTTTCAGGTATAGATTGGTGCTTACAATTGCATAACTTTAAATTTAAGACTCATTTTTCTTCTTCATAAATATATGTTTAGCCATCAGTACCTACCTATCAGTAGGTAGGTACTGTTATCCTTAGTTTATCCTTCTTCCTTGTTAACTTTAGGTGTTTGCTTTTGTGAAATGTAGTTCCAAGTTCAAAAGCATCAATGCCGTCTCAAATATAAATTAACATATAGTATCTGAGCTCAATGAAATATATACATATTGCTCAATAAATTTATTTTCAATCAAGTAAAAATTTAATGATTAATATTTTTTCTAAAAATCTATTTCTCTGATTTTTAGAGTTTACCCAAGCCGTCCGGATTGGTGGGCCATATTCCTGTTAATAAATTGCCTGCTGGGAAGAGAGGTTCAGGATCTGTACCATCTCAAGGCCAGCCTGGAACTGGAAATAGGTATGAAATTTAATTCAATTTATTAGTATTTCATGCTTAAATTTTTGTCAGCTAATAATGAATAAATATATTCTTCATTAAAAAAATTAACTATTGATTACTTTTATTTAGTAGTTTTTGTTTACATTTTCTTAAGCTATACTTTTTTATTTTTATTCAGTGGGCTAGTTTATTATTTTAATCTGTGAAAATTTGAAAAAATATATCTATTGCATAATAATAAATTGATGATACCAGGTTGTATTTTATTCTTATAAAATCAGATCATGGAAGTTGTCAATTTCAAAATTAAGTATACTTGTGGTTTATCTTTAATCTAATACTCTGTTTATGATCATATTCCTGAAATATTATTAAAGAGTTTACAAGTTATCAAAACTTGATCCTTTATCATTTATAAATTCTTAAAATATTGTGAGCCTCAGAATCTTCTGTTGTCACCTCTGTTTACATGAAGTTAATATAATATTTGGAATTATTCATCATATTAGAATTAAAGTCTATCATATTATAATTTTTAATTCTTGTAATCTATACCCTGGGTGATACTTGAAATTTTGGTTGCTTCTATCTGTTGGTGTACTATGTGTTTCTATGTACCAATAAGCATTTTATTTATCCTTCTTGATATAATTTTATCTTTACTACCTCGAAGCATGAGTAATTAAAGTTCAATGTCATTCATTGTGTTTGTTTCAATGTTCATTTATTATTTTGTTGTATTAGTACCTATTTTTTCACAAAATTCAATAAAGTGAAAATATCTTGATTTATTAAATATTCATTCATTGTTATTTTCATGTATCTTAGTACTTTATCTTTACTAATTGCAATTTGATATTATATATTGATTTCTCAAAGTTTTTGGATTATGTTAGCAAGTAGCATATTTAGTCACTAAAGCATGAAAAGGGAAATTATAACCAAATGGTCAGCATGAATAATGGTGAGTAGATTCTTTAATTAACATTCAATGCATGTTAATTATTTTTATTTTTTTTTTAATCTGTTAGTTCATAAGGTGAATGGAATAGACTGCCTATTGATATTAATTTATATTCACCATGTCCTCTTCTGTACATTTTGCCTCTAACCCTTTGAAAGGAGAATTATTTTTGAGAATTTTTTATCAGCCACCTGTGCTTGTTAATGGGTAATCATACAATTGTTTTAACATTGTAATGTATTAAATAATAAAACAAGTCATTCCCATAATATTTATTAAGTGATAAATTTGGTGTTGGCAATAATTTATGTTTCAAATTGTGGCTGAATAAAGGGCTTATTGTAGAGGTTCGTTTCTGCCTGAATACAAACCATGGTTGTTAATTTTAGTGCATTTAACTCATAAAGTATAATGAACAATTCCTTGTTATGTAGTTAGATATTTCATAGGTCTTTCATGTATCATGAAACTGATAATTAGATTGTGCATTCTGCTGTTAAATTCACTTCATATTAACAAAATTTTCTAAATCCTTTGGTGTTAATTAGTCTCATATCTTCATTTTTGTTATCCTTTTATTTAAAGTGAAAGTATACTGTAAAAACACCCATCCCACATATTTCATTGCGCATCCCTTAACCTCCAAAGAAATTTCTGATATTTAAGTAATTTAGGAGTGAATCAGTGTATTTTTCTGCATTATCTAAAATGAAAGATAGCATCCTTATTATTCTTTTATTATTTTAAATGAAGTGTTTTATAACTTGTCTTTTGATTTGGAAAAAAGATAAAAATTGTATGGTTTCTATTCAGGCAGTCTCAGTACTTAAGAGCCCATTTCATGGTAAGCAATAATGTCCACCTGGTAGCCTTGCTATGATCCTGCACCTTGCAGACCCCTTTGCTAATACATTGCTTCCCACCCCATGCTCACTCTGCTTTCTAGGAGGAATACGCGCTATTCTCAGTGGAAGAGGGTCGCCACCAAACTGGGAGTGAAGTAAGTCAGGTCTCTTCCACTGGGTGTCCATCTCTCTTGAAACTCTCTATACTCTTTCATTCTTGTGCCACTTGTACTTTCACTGCTATCTTCTTTTCTCTCTCAAAGATAATTTGTTGCAGATGGTTGTAATGGTAGTTGTTTGTGATCTCACTTTTTCAAAATCTTTTATTCCTAAAAAACTTGAATTTGGTGAATGTTGATGGTGAGCTGTGTGCAATCTCATTTCCACTATTGTAATTTGTATTGTAAGTTGTAATTGGATTCTTCAATGTTGATTTCTCTTAGTCTTTGATGGTGGTTTTATTTGCAGTTATTTTTATCTGTAGTGTTATAATCATTCAATTTAGATGTTTTGGTTTGCAGAATATTTTTTCAAGGAATACAGTATAATGTTAAGAGTTATTTTCAGAAATTTGAGAGAGCAGAGAGAAATAGGTTTAACCAGTGAACTGATTTCTGATTAGTTATATATGCAAATGTAGATATTTCTATGACTGCTGCTTAACTTAATGAAATCATTATGCATATGTGTTGATTTATAAATTAATCTCTTAAATATATACATATTCTTCATCTATCTTAATGTTAAGTACTTAATCATTGCTTCAAATTTGGCTAATTACAGGTCTTTTACCTAAAAACTGAGAGCTGCTTATAAATGCTGCTTACAAATTTTCTTAATCAATTAATGATGTTTAAAATAAGTATTGGTTGTTAATCATAAATCGTAATCTTTAAATTTCCTAAAGAATTTATTTAATTAATTCTTAATAAATAAGAAATGAAATTATCAAAACACTGTAAAGATTGCAATGCTTTAAGCAATTGACAAAATCAGATTCACATTTGATTTTTTCTAACACAGTGATGCAAGAAAGTGAACATCATCTAAACTGTTTGTTATTTGTGAGTCTTTATTTAGATTATTTGAATGAAAGTTAGTTCAACTGTAAACTTCTTAAAGTGATCTAACCTATGAGTAAGGTTGGGAATAAGTAAAAGTAAATAATTTTTTAAAAGTTTGTCCTCATGTTTCTCAAAATTTTTGAGAAACTGTTGAATATTTTTATTAGTTTTTGTTAAATTACATATTAGAACATATGTAGAACACGGTTATAATACTTTTAAATAATTTTAGTGAAAGTCATGAATCTCCCTAGAGTATCACTTTGAATAAAGAATGATTTCAAGGAACATTAATTTAGTCAATTGGTTTCTATTGATGCTATCATATTCATTCTTTTTAAATGATTTAATTAAAGTATCTAGCGATTCTGCATCTATGTAAGAACATTTGGAAAATTTTCAAAAATCATAATAATGCTTTGGTGAATTATAATGGAATTAGCAGAAGCTTGAGGTTAGTGAGATTTTTAAGGGGAAACATATTTTTTCTCTTATATTGTAAACATTTTCAGAAAGATAAGCTCTGAAGGTTATGTTTGTATTCTTAAAAAGAAATTTCTGTATCCCATTGACTTATGGTTAGCTTTCTGTATATCATGGTATATTTTACAGTTTTAGTTTGGTTGGTATGTAAAGTTTATATTGGTGAAGTCCTTTTGAGGTATTTAGGTCCCAAATATTGATGTGAGGAAATATCAAACCTTTATAATCCTAAATACTCCAATTATTTATATTAATACTAGAAAATTGAGATCTCTTTATAAATACAGTTATGAATCTGTTGACCAGCATACTACCTCTGTTGACTAACAGAAAAGAACTGATAAAATTTGATAATTTCTCAATATTATTGCCAAACATCTTCATTAGATTTTAAAGGAAATTATTATTTAAATACTGTAATTAAAAAAATAGATCAACTATAATTTTCAAGTTTGTTTTTCCTTTCAGTTATTGAGATTCAGGTATCTGTTTTTTCTTCTTATTTTTTGTCTCGTTTGATATTTGGTAGTAACTATCAAACATTAAGTAGGTTACATTTTATTTCTCAATGGAGCTCTGATGTTGGCCCATACTTTTCTAAATTTTCTGCTTCTAAGTACAAAATGTCAAATTTTGTTCACTATTATTTACTGCCTGATATCTCAAATTGTTGTAGGAAGCTGATTGTGTAGATATTTTACTTAAATTGATGGTGTTTTAAAAATATTTTGTGTTTGGAATCATCTAAAAAGTGTTTGAATTATTGCTTTGATGAAAGCTTTTATATGTACTTTAAAACTCATTATTTTTCTCAATTATGTTTTCTCTAATTTAAGATGATAGATCAAAGGAAGAAAAATTTCATATTAGTTTGGAAACTAGCATAATTATTGAGTCTTTACACCTTTCTTCATGATGAAACAACATTATGTAATGATATCCATTAGAGAGTAGAAATCACTGTATTCATTTGATACTGCATGAAATAAGTAAAATATAATCTGCATGCCTTTACAATTATGAATGGCATGATGTATTGAACAAAATAATTAAAATTTCTCCATAAAAGTGTGCTATTTCTTTTTATAAAAATTGATTTGTTATAAGATCAAGAGATAAATTATCACTTCCCATTACATTTGCTCGCTCTCATTGATCATTGTATAGTTTTATATGCATTTAAGGAAGAAATAAGCAATTCCCATTTTATTCATGAAAACATAAGTACACACTTCATTTACATTCATGTACTTTTTATCACAAAGTCAAATAATTTTGAATGATTTTATTTGCAGTTTTTACATCCTTTAATTGGCTCATGAATTCTTCAATCATTTACCAAATCTTTTTTTCCAGTCAAATAATCAATGAAGAAAAGGAAGGAGACCTTGGTAGTCATCATGAAAATGTAAAGTAAGTTCTTATTATGGATTTTTTTTTTGGCTTTTTAAGTATTTTGTTGTAAAAATGTGTTGTTTTCATACTCTTATCATTAATAACCTTACCAATTATTAAAGCAAGATTAATTTTAGTTTTTCAGATGAAGTACCACTTGTTCCATTTGAGTTTCTGGATGAAGGTAAGCCGATTTCATTGTTCATTGAATGGGGGGGAAACATATTTGACATCATTCTTACCATGCTTAATATTTTCATTAAGGTCCAATAACAGCACATGATTTGGAAACAGATCCTTTCCTCGGTCTCCAAGATGAAGAACCGGACTCATGGACTCCGACAGTTACCAAAGAGGTAATCAAAATATTCCTATGATTTCTTTGTCAGAACATTCATATTTTTCTTTAAAATTTTGAAACTGGCATTTTATTATATTTACAAAATCAAAATGAATTTTATTTTAATATTACTATGAGATCATGTATCTCTTTCCTATTGAATTAACAAGAAAAATTTTCAAATTCTGGTCTCAGAAGAAATCTTCAAGATACACTTCAGCACATTAGGATTGTTGCATGAAAGAAATGATACAATAAATCCGTGATCACAATATTCTAAGAAAAACAAAAACACTCAATCAATGAATCCTATAATCTATTTGTGCAGGGTAAAATAAACAGAAACAGGTGTAAATAAAAAATATGTGAGGAAAACCTATAAATCAAAGTAATTCCAGAAAAAGTTTGAGCTTATTGTGCACAGTTGGATACCTATAAAAGCATTTACATCAAAAGAAAAGTCGTAGATCCTTCTTAACTTAGTACCATTCCATTTTCCCTTCTTTTCATTTGATCCCTTCGAAGAAAAGATAAAAAATACTGCAGACCCCTCCAACATGTAGGCAGGAAAAAAAATCTTCCAAAAATTCCTTTTCTTATCAAAAAGAATACAATAGCCCATTCACTTTTTTATATTGGTTGCTCTTTGAGAATGGGTTGTTTATACCTGAATTTGTACATTGTAATAGCCAAAATCAGTTTCTAAGAACATATGTCTAAATTCAAAATTTTAAGATGAATATTTATATCTTTGTTCAACCAATAATGGGTAATTATCAGAACAAGAATGAAGTACAGGTCCTCAATTTTATGTTTCAAATTTACCTTTTTTTACTCTAAACTATTATCTAAATATTAAGTTAAATGTAATTATCTGGTTAAATTATCAATTAATTAATTAATATAACATTTTTCTATCTATGCTATTCATACAATATATCATCAGCAGGAAATAAAAACAACAATTAAGTCCATGAAAATAAAATTAAGATAGAACAAAGTACTATATTATGTCGATGTATTATTATAGGACATTTAGTAACTAAGAAAACTTACCTTTGACCTTTATATTCTAACAAGATCTCATTTTTTACAGGTTACGAAGAAACTCAAAGAAAAGGAAATAAAAAGACAAGAACATATTTATGAATTTATACTAACAGAAAAGCACCACTGCTTAACACTTAGGGTCATGCAGAAGGTATTGTGCTATTGTATTTAGACTCAATTATGTGACGTTCTGTTTGATTATCCTGTTTCTGTTATTATTTACCACTCATTTATGATATTCTTAATTGAAACAACACCACCTGGCAAAATGCCTGACTGCATTTTATATATTCTATGTTTTGCATTAATAATCATTTACTGCATTTATTCTACTTGTTTTAGTGAACTTCCTGTTGAGTTTAAATGTTTATTTGAAGAAAATTTTGATTGAATTAAAGCTAGAAAGACTGATAAAACATCTTTGATTAATGTATTTATTTTGAATTGTAAATCAATTAATTTTCACTTCATAAAAGGAAATTGAATTTAATCCCATCATTACTTTGTATGTATTCATAATTTCTATCTCTAAATAGGTTTTTGTGGAAGGGCTCCAGAAATATTTCCAGCTTGGTCCTAATGTTGACCGCATGTTTCCACGTCTAGTAGATCTCACAGAGATACATTTAGGTTTTCTTGAAATGTTGAGAAAACGTCAAAGGTCAGCGGGTCCAGTAATAGAGTCTATTGGAGATATACTTTTGGAGCAATTCTCTGGGGAAGGTGCTAATCGATTGAAATCAGCCTATGGTGAGTTTTGTAGTCGTCATCGAGATGCTGTGGACATTTATAAATATTATCTACAACATGATCGCCGGTTTGGAGAGTTTGTGAGGCATTGCCAAGCTAACCCTTTGTTGAAGAAAAAAGGAATTCCTGAGTGTATACTGTTTGTGACTCAGAGATTAACAAAATATCCTCTTTTGATTGAACCACTCATCAAGACAGCAAAGGATAATAGGGCAGAGAGAGAAATGCTTGCCCGAGCTCTTGCTTTGGTCAAGGTTAGTTTTTGTGGAACTAAAATGAATATAATTTCTTTATAAAGAATTTTAATTGAAATAAAAATTCAATCTGAGCAGGAAATTCTTGTGGAAGTAGATGCTCAAGTTGCTGAGAAAGAAAAGGAAGATAGAAAGATAGAAATTTACAACAGGATTGATGCTAAGTCATTTACTGTTCATCGAGGCTTGAAATTTAAAAAGTCTGATATATTGTCTGCAAATCGAAAACTAAGGTAAAAAAATATTAATGCATAATGACATCAATAGTCTGTATTTTCTTGGGAGCATGTATCTTAATGATTTCATCATTTTATTAGGTTTGAAGGTGTGGCAATGTTAATGCAGGGTAGAAGCAAGATGCAAGTAGTTCTTGTAATAGTCCTCTCTGATGTATTATTTTTCCTTCAAGAAAACAATCATAAATATTCCTTTTTTACGCCAGACAATAAGGTGAGTAATTGTTATATTTAGTGAATGTTTTGATGGTTTTTTATTTCATAATGCATGAAATTGAATAGTCATGGATTTTCATTAGGAATTACTGTTACTGATATTCATTTATTACATCAAAGTTTTATGAAGATGAAATGATTTTGTCATATTTTGTTTCACATTTTGTCATAGGCTGGAGTGGTTTCACTCCAAAAGCTTCTTGTGAGAGAAAAGGCTGGGCAGGAATCTCGAGGAATTTATTTAATCTCATCTAATCCTGCTGATCCAGAAATGTTTGAATTGAAAGTTCATAAGCCCAAGGAGAAGCAAGTTTGGATTGATGCTATAAGGTAAAAAGTCTGTAACGTATGTTATGGTTTATTATTCATTTATTGAGTATTTATTCTCTATTTATCAATAATCTCTAAATTGGGCACAAAACATACAATATAGAGCAATTGTATTTATTTAGGTCAGCAGTTCAAAACTGCCCTGAAGATGAAGATGATAATGTTGCATTAAGTTCAGAGGAGAAAAAGAAATTATTTGATGCAAAGCATTCTCAGATTCGCCAGATAGTTGGTATGTGAACTTAATTATATTTTGCTTTATTTATAGTTATGTTTGCTGTTTCAACTATTTAAATAAAATAAATATATTCTTTTTGGACTGTTATATATTATGCATGTTGCATGGAAAGGTGCCAAATAGGGTAAAATCTAATAGAAATTTATTTGTCTTGAAGATGATGCAGTGTAAATTTTATTTTCCTTCATATTTATCTTCAAATACTTCCATTGAATATTACTTTAATAAGCTCTTTTATGAAATTTTGTTTGAAATTTATTCATTTGCCAAATTACTGTGTATAAAGGGATGATTACTTTTAAAAATAAAATTTCTCAAATATTATTAATGAAAAATTTTGGTTCTTTCTTCATTCTGACTGTATTTTTTATTTTCATTGAAGATAAATGAGGATTGCTGCAAATTTTTTATTTGCTTGGGTATTACAAATATGATGGACTTTTAAGGGTAGACCTTTTTATTTAGTTTTAAGAATTTTCATGACAAAAATTTATGTGCAATATGATTATTTACAATTTTAGTACTATTAATAATTACCTAATCCTTATTTGGAAGTATCACTTCTTGTGTGATGGTTTAGCTTTCCATGATACATGACAAAATATTGATGTTTGTTTGAATTCAATTAAGGTTGAAGCAGCAAACTTGTAGTTATCAATTTTCAGTTAATTATAGTTATAAATGAATACTATTGATTTTTCTTAACATCTTAAAATTTCTTACATTTTTATTTGAATCACCACCAATGGTATGTTTAAAATGTGATTTCATTTTATATTTTTTGATGTAAGAGATGAGTTTTAAATATTTTAGAATATGATCTGCTCTTCCCATTTTTACATTGGGATTTAGTACCTATGACTATACCTATATAAGATAAACCTATAATTGCATGAAAATTTGGTGTTCTATTAGTAAGTTTAGGAAAAAGTAAGTAAAAGTTAGGCTATTTATTTAAAATTTAATTTACAAATATAATGAATGAAATTAATGAACAATTTTAATAATCTTCAATCTTTTTGGTTTCTATTTGATTATTTATTTGCACTTTTAAGGTATCGTTTCAATCATTTAGAAAGTGGTATAAACCCCATTTCTAATTTTTTTCTGCAATGTATTATAAAAATCTCTTTCTTTTTTATACCTATCTATACATTTTTTGCTAATTGCTGTTCTTGCTTCAGAATTCTTATGTTATAGTATAACATTGCTATCAATCAACTAATAATTTTTTAACATTTCATAAAATTAATTTTTATTTGGCATAATTGGAGTTATTTATGTATTTTATTAAATATATCATCTGGAAGGGGGGTATTATTTAAAAGTAGTGCAGAATTGTAATTAATCAGAAAAATTAACTGAAGCAAATCTTTACTACTACTCTAAAAGTAGTATAAGTAATGGTTAACATTAATTGAACAGTGGTTTGTCCATTTGTGATTTCATTAATGAAAAGTCAAGTCAACAGTCAAGGTAACTGAAAAAGCTTAGCATAAAAAATGTAGAAAATTTGCATTTTATTGTTAGATTTTTACCCATTTGGCACAGAGACAGCTGTACTAACCATGGCTAAACACTCATTTGTTATGGTACTACTTTAGATATAAATTTACTTTACACTTTATTCTGTGGTCAAAAATTGTTTATTCAGTATATTTATTGAAACTATTTTCATGCTCCCTCTGTTTGTATGTAATTCCTTAGGAAGCAGTTTGGGATTTGAAGGTAACATGTTCAAATTTTGATATGCAAGGAATGAGTAATATATATTGTTTTCTTGTTTTCATTTTTCTCTCAATTTTTGCATGTATTTATAAGAATCATGAACATTATTTTGCATAAATAATATAAACATATTTCTTGATATCTGGTCCTTTTATTTTTTCTTTTATTTATTTATTTATCATGATAAGAAATTAATTGGTAGCATATCATATAAATAGCTTATAATATTGTATATTGTTCATAGTTTTGAATGTTTTTTGGTAACAAATTTTGATGGAGGTTTTAGTTGACAATGATACTATATTTTGTCGATTTCTAGTAATTGAAGTGTTTTAAAATTCGAGTGTAAATGGGAGAAAGATAGTTTAATATTTAATTCTTTTTTTTTTTCAATTCATTTTTATCAGGAGGATTAACAGTTCTATCCTCTGTCACGTGAATTATTGAACAGAGCCAAAAATTCTTCGTTCAGTTTATTAGTGAAATTTAACTTCAAAAGCAATAAATCTTCATTTAAAATAACATAAATAACTTAACACATACATACATTTATGTTCCCTGATTTTTTTATGCAATGGTCCTCTTCACCTCATCTGGGAAAAGATTGGAAACCAACTGTCTCAAAATCAGACTTTCCCCTATAAGAATACATGGAAAATACATGGAATAATTTTCAAAGACTTTTAAAAAAATACTTCTGGGGCACAGATAATGAACAAATTTCTATCGCTATAACTACTATTTATATCTACATAATAATACTATTATTTATCTACAAATAAACAAAAACATTCATATGATTATGGGTTCAATTATAGGCGGTGAAAAATTTGCAAATGTTAAAAAAGGTTTTTGGCATAATTTAATAGATAGATCAATGGAACTTTGTAGAAATATAAATACTGAAAATTCAATTCTGATTAATATTCATAATTGTATAAACGTCATGGGTACAATTCCAGAGAGCCCTGTAATCTTGATTTTCCCATAAGAATACATGGTCTAGATTTTCATAATACTTTTTAGAGCACTTTCCAATAGTATGGAAGATTTAAATTTCAAACATCAATTGGTAGGCCCTAACTTTATATTCAGCTGTCAAAATAATGTTGTCAATGGGCATTGGTTCGTTTCTTGGTAGCATTAACTGTATCTCCATTAGGAATGCATTGTAGTATCAGAACTCCTTTTGAGGCATTTCCTCAGTGGATTTTACTGTGAAATTTAGAGAATTAATAAAGATGATATTGCTTATGCGAATGACAATAGTATTTTGCGCAGCATGTCCTTAGTTTAACACTCAGATGGGAAGAATCTTGCCATAATAAATGCATTAGAAATCAAACCTAATATATATATATATATATATATTGGAACCAAGACTACATAAATAACAAATATCATTTTTATACTAAATATAAAAAATGTACTGGTAGTGAATTATCATTTTTTCATCCAGATTAGTTTGTTTATTTTACTGCACAAATATTTCATTGTTTGATTATTTTACTAAACTTTTTATTTAAATTTGATTCAACTTATATATTTTGTTAAAGCAAATTTTAGGTATTTTAAAAATTAATTTTGATTAATTATTTCCAAATTTTTATATTGTGTATGATAATATTCCTGTTGTATTTCTAATTTATAGATAGTTATCCTTAATGGATCATTAGTTTCCTCATGTTTTTCCTCCATTAAAATGTGTTAAAAGTTGAGGTGCATGGTGTCATGTTACTCATTTGAAACTTATATTGGCACTTCTCATTAATTTTACTTCCTCGTATAAGGTTTTCAGGTTTCTGTTATATTTGTCTTGTATTGGATGGCAATGGTTCAATTTTCAGAAAAGCATGTAGTTTATATATTTGTTGAAATTTAACTGATGAATATTTAATAATTTGCTTATAATTTAAAACCAACTTGTATATTATATTAGGATATATTATCTTATTAATTAATTTTTTATTGCTAATTTGGTGAATATCAATGAAAATGATATGCAAGCACTTTCATTTAACTGCATGTTTTTACCTATAAAAGTCATTAAATTTTCTTAATTACCATGAATGCATGGCTAGATTTTCCTATTTGATAATTAATGTTTTGTTCACCAGATAACTTTCATTTTTGAGGCAAATGATGAACCAATGAAATGTGAATCAGAGAAATAAAATAAGCTCAATCTTATGAAACTGTTCTTATTCTGATATAATATTTTTATATGTTAGAATAACTTAATAGTAAATCATCATTGTGTAGTATATGAAACAAGAAGTTAGATCTGAAAATTTTGTCTTATATCTTAATCTGCTAAATACTTGAATTATAGATATAATTATCAAACCGTTATTTTGCATATTGATTTTGTTAATAATATTAAGTAATGGTACCTGAAATTTGTTAAGTTTAGAATTGAAAATTTATTTATAGTAGTTACAATAAGTAAGTAATTTCCATTAAAACTAGTAATGGAATAATTTTCTCCATGGGTGATTTGTTTAATGTTTGTATCATTTCTATTTTAACTCTATTTATTTTGTTGATTATATGTATTGCTCTTATATTTTATATTAAGTAAATTAAATTAATTTGTAAATGAATATTTTTATTTCTAAATATTTTAATAGGTGTTTTGAGACAGAAGGATGTTGAACAAGCTTTGATTCTTGAAGAGAAAATGGCTTTGCAGTTAAGACTTCTTGCTACAGCTGGGCATATAAATCTACCTGAGCCACCAAATTACTGCCGTTTAGTAACAGAAGATGCTGATAACAATATCATGTGGAAAGAAGTTATTTCTGCTGTTCAGGTTGTACATTTTTATTGCATTGAGAACTTACTGTCTTTGACTCCGTATCATATTGGAATTAAAGAGAAAACTCAAAAAGAGAGTTAATGAAAACTCTTTTTACAAATTGATATTATAATTTATGTATTTTGTAATCTCAGGAAGTAAGTCTTCTAGCCAGCTCTTTATATGCTTCTGGAACCAACTTATCACGAAGTGTCAGTTCTGTTGGAGAGCATCAGAGTGAAGCCTATGTTTCCCCAACTCTTCCTAAAAGAGCTGAAACGTTTGGTGGATTTGATAATGCAAACAAGGAAAGTCCAGTCACAACATCTCTTAAAGGTAAGTTTACCAAAGCCTTCAATTGGAGATATGGATCTTAGGTAACAAATTAAGTCCTTGAAATGACCTCAATTGTCGAAAAATCCATAAAAAATTCCATTATTAATCCATCAATACATCAAATGTAAGATACTTAGCAAGAATTTTTATTGATTTTGGTCTTCCGTGATAATTTAAATGAATCATTTTTGTATAGGCTAGAAGTGCTGAAAATCAAGAATGCCTAATAAGTTTAAGTAAATTAACTATTTAAGTAATTACTTACGTAGTAAGTTTAATTGAATATTAGTAAAGTGTTATTTTGTATATCTTCTTCTCTAATTTCAATTTTTTTTTCATAGAGAACTGTTCTTTTAAATCATGTAATTTTGAAGTTTTTAAGCAAGGTATTATTAATTATTGCTGTCAAAATTTAGAGTTCTTATTGTAATGTTACTCTTTTCTTTTCAGGAATTCCCAAGAAAACCATTGCCAAGGAATTGAAGGATCTGTCAGGTTCAGCTAGTCCAGATTTAGAAAATATGTTTCTTGGAAAGGATAGCACACATACTGCTGGTTCAAAAGATGGTACTCCTCCAGTTCCACCCTCTTCAAAACTACCACCTGTAAGTGTAAACAAAAATGGTGATGTTTCTTGCCTTATTACAGCATCTTTATAAATTGTGCATTTATTTTAGGATAAATTCTTGTGGAGGAATGCAATGATGTCATCAGTACCACCTAGTGTAATAGGATCAAATGTAGTGGAAAATACTTCTGAGTTACCAGCACTTCTAAGTCTTGGTCGAGAACAGCAAATGGCTGCTGTACAGCTTTCACATTATGTGTACACACTTTTATGTATTATCTCGCAACAAATGACTACAATAGATAGGTAAGTGAAAACTATTGTTGCCTAACTTCTTTGAGCAGTTTAAAATGGTAAATAAAGCTATGAGTGAAGATTATGAATAATTTCTTCTTTTTACAAGTAAGAATCATGAAAATGTACAAAAGTTTTACTTTTATCTCTTGCTTCCGTGTGAACATATTCATTAGCTCCAGAAAAAAGTGCTTTAATGATCTTTGCAGTATGGATATTACTGATAGTTTATTTAGGCATTTTACAAATACCAGTGGATTTAATGTTGAGAAATATATTTGTCAAAAATAATGAAAATTGGTATTCTTTATATTTATAGCTTACAGGCCCAATTATCTGCATGTAAGGCGCAGTTAAATCAGGAAGATGGGAGAGAGCGTAAACCTGCTTATAGACATAATCAGCAATTGGAGGAGCTACGGAATTTGCAAGATCGTTTAACTCAAGAAAAGGAAGCTTGGCAGAGAGAACGTGAGAATGAGGAGAAAGAGCTTGAAGAAAAGAAAACTGAGCTGTCTCGATTACAGGTATCTTATGTGATTATGTCTGAAATATTAATCTTATTGTTCTGCTACAGTGTATAATACAAGTATTTGTAGACTCATTACTCATAAAGTTGTCATAATACAACTCAGCTCTAATTTATATAAATTATCAATTTTTTTCTAAAGAAACTATTGTAAAAAAGTTCATAAACTTAAAGAAAGTTGAGGAGCCTTATCTATGAGTAAGGAAATGGTAATCTCAAATATAAATCTCCTTTCATCCTAGTCCTTCATAAAATAACCATTGATATTTAAGCTCATGTTATTTTACAAAAATTCTCTTGAGAATCCTTATAGGTTCAGTTACTTAGGTTTGAATATATTCACTGT
Source organism: Pantala flavescens (assembly GCA_020796165.1). NCBI lineage: Eukaryota > Metazoa > Arthropoda > Insecta > Odonata > Libellulidae > Pantala > Pantala flavescens. The sequence goes on along the minus strand of CM036879.1, from coordinate 62,796,237 downwards.
TATAGTTTTAAATTAAGTACATTCTCAGATTAATACAGAATATAGGTGAGAACTGTTTATTGTGTAAAACTAGGAATTAATATAGTTTCATGTATTGTCAGAAATTTTCCCCAAGGGAAATTGGCCTTTGGATTTTCAGTGAAAGGTAATGATATTGAAGCTTAATGAAAGAAAATATGTCATCAATATAAACTTTTCCTGTGAAAACTACTAAGTTTGACATTCCTTTCATAACAGTTCATTGTTATTGCTTTTGAAATTTTTCATCTCTGAACACTTGTTGATTTTCATCAAACTTTTGTCGCCTTCAGGATCTCACCGCAACTTAGTTTACATTTGTGTTTTGTAGGAGCAGGTACGTGCTGAGCAGGCTGATATAACTCAGCAAAGGGAGCAGTTGTATAGGAAAATGGAAATTTTGACTAGTCAGGGTATTCTTATCAGCCCTAACATGCCTGTAGTGACAGCACCTGTCACACATGAAGAGCAGCCATCATCAACATCATCCATAGAGGTACCTGCAGCAGCACCGCAGAAATCAGGAAATGGAGAATCTCCTCTACCAGCTCCATCTCCACCCACTATCGATGGTAGGAGAACTCTTAAAAGTGATACAAAGTGGAAAGGTTCATCATCTCTCAATTTAGGCCAAGCCCAAGGGAAGGCGTCTCTTCCTTTAAATCTAATAAGTGCCACTAATCAGCAAAAGGCTGCACAAGGAGTGTTGCAGGTAAAACAACAATTACCCCTGAAATTGGCAACAAAGCTTGGTGTAAGTGGTAGTAGTGGAATGTTGCCAGGAGGTGTAGTGGTGGGTCCATCTAGGGATGGGGTACAACAAATTCTTCCTTTGAGACTCAGCCAAGCAGCTTCTGGAGGATCAGGTGGATCAAATGAGACTACCAAGAAGATTCCTCTTGGAGGTGCTAGTAGCGGTCTCCCATATCAGAGGTTAAGTTTTGGTCGTCCATCTCCCACTAAGGGAGATGAGGGAGGAGGATCAGGATCTGCTACTCTGCCTTCTCAGCCAACACATATTCGCACTGGTAGTAGTCCTGCCATGATGCAGAATATTGAATCACAGCCATCAGGGTCAGTGACTGGATGCGGAGGCAGTGGCCGTACTGACACTTATCCTAAGGCAAGGGAGAGGTTTAAAGTTACAAGCCCTGATTCATCTCCTAGACCTAAAACTGGCTCTGTACCCACAACAGCAGATGAGGAAGTAATTTTTTTCTGACGTACAATAAGTTTTATTGCCAGCCTTTATGTGACAATCGGAATTTATTTTTGGGGGTGGCATTGTTATTGCAAGAAATTTTGCTCTGGTAATTCGTTTACTAACAAAATGTTTTCATGCTATATTCAAACATCATTTTCTTGTTTTCCTCCGTTTTTATACGTCAGGATGATATTTTTATCATAATTTACTATGTAGTTTTATGGCCCATGGTGGCATGTTTTTAGCATGTGTACAAGACTTGTTATATTCTTGATGTGCCATGTTTGGCACTTGATGTAGTTGTTAGTGTTAAATAATTAAAAATTGTTGAAATCTTTACATTTTATCTGACTGAATCAGACTGCAATCTTTGTGTGGTTTTGTGTGATATGGTTTTTCCAATACTTTTTGTCTCATTTTTTTGCCTCATTAATCATGAAGTTTTCTGCAGGAGTTGTTTGGAATAAACAATATGCATTGGTAATGTGAAAATTTTGTCAGTAGCCATAGTGAATGTCTCATTGTTCCAACAGCCATTTTTGTGAATGAGAATTTTATAGGCAAATCTTTGATCTGCATAAGTTTTAGCAAATTATTTCTTGTCATTTTCAATAAAATCCTATACAGTGTTGCTTCCAGTTGTATTTTGCAATTGGTCTTTCACTTCTTGGTGATGGTCTTTCATTCCTTATTTAGTACACTAAAGATGAGGTCTGCTTTTTATACTTAAAATTACTTTGTAGATAATGCACTGTCTTCCCATATGCATGTTAATAATAAGGGGCATGCAATGGACTGTTTGTACCTCTATCCAACAATTAAGACAATAGTTTGCTTGAGTGGGAGATTGGTGATTAATCATATTTTTTCCAATGTTCTTGGTATTTTTACTCTAGTAAAATGAGGTTCAAGTAAACAATCAGGATGTTAATGTAATGTTTTTATTGTGTACAGTCATGTACTTATTAATTTTGGCACTGTTAATATATATTGAAGCTATAACTGTGAAATGGCAGGGGTGTGTTGGTATACAAAAAAGGCCTACTTGTGCATGTCTTTCCATTTGTGTAGTAAGAAAATAATATTTTTGTAAGGTTCCTCATTCTTCCACTGGTGTAAAGCAAATTCTATGCAATAAGTTTAATTATTATGGTGTCCAAGCTCACCCTTTCCTTGTGCTCAAAGCTTTACCTATGGATGTCTGCTCATATGTTCTTATTATGTGTTCATTTGATGGCTGCGACCTTATTAAGTGTGAATGTGTGTTCCTTCCTCCTTGTAATAGCTGGTTCTTATCATTCCTCGTTTTCTGGGATCAACTGTTAACAGGAATATCCTCTTTGAGGAACATGAAGTATTACGTAATGTGTAAAATAGCGAAAGAATCTTAACTTCTCCTTTGATGCAATCTATGAAAAATTCAATAGTTTTGTACAACTTCAGTTTGAGTTGTATTAGGGTTACTTATAATTTTATTCTAATAAAAGCAAAACATCTTTTTATAATTTTTATCCCAGTTGATTTCTACTATTAACAGCACCTGTTGGACATGAAATTCCAATTAGGAATTTGACAATCACCTGTATTGCTTTAGAAGCAGGAATTGTGACAACAAATGTAAATAATTACTTATTTATTGTAAATAAACGATTGTATACATCTTAATGTTAACCTTTAGAGTCTTCCATTTACTGAAAAGACAAAGCCCTTCATCACCCTTGTATTTACATCCTTTAAAAGAAAATATTTCTAATCTATAAAAATGTGGCTCAGTGAAAGCAACTCCATTTAGCTTCAACCTTGCCAGAAAAAGCGAAATAAATGATCACAATAAGTCAGGAGGGTCCAGAAATTGTAACCACAGCTACCGACATCTGTAATGGTGTAATTACTTTTGAGATCGAAGATGACAGTAAAACATTTGCTTCGGCAAATCAATGAAAGACAACACACAAGAGAGAAAATTAAAGTCGTCATTCATCCGCATGTATTCGACATTGCCATTCAGGTAAATCACATTCGCATCTCCTATTTGACGATCGGATCTGAGAAACTGTGACAGTTTTACTGTTATCATCAAACTTGCAGCTAACGTGAAAGTTGTGGATAAGGAATGTGTATGCCTGACTACTCCATTTCTCTCTTAGATAAACGGACCGAGGATCTTCGCACAAAACACTAGTAATTGCCTTCTTCAATGCATTTTCATTGGGGATGTCTAATTCCTTGTCGTTTGGATTTTCTAAAGTTGCGCCTAATCTAGTTAACTCTTTCAACTGCCCCTCAGCTCTTCCACTAAATTCCACAGAAAGCTTCGGAACAGGTGGTTTTGATATCCACTGGGGTACGGTTACATCATCGGATGCAAGCTTGTCTAGGTCTTCAGTAAAATCTGATCCACAGACGTCAATGTTGTTGGCTGCCAAGGCAGAAGCTTGTGCAATGGAGCAAATGTCATCCTCCTCTCCATCAGGGGCTTCTCTTTCATACTCAGATGTCAATCCTACACTAGAAGTATTCAAAGACTCTGCAGAAGAATGTCTATGCTGCATTTCACCCCTTACTCCCAAGCAATGATGCTCTTCTTCGTTGTCTTCAAGTTCTCGTCCATCCATCAAGCGCCCGACTATGACTTCTCCCACATCAGTGCATGTATTACGAGAGGTTTTAGAGTTGCATGGGTTGTCGTACTCCGGTATGTATGGCTTGATATCCAAAACAGGAGTTCCATCAATCATGTCGACACCGGAAAAATAGACTGCCGGGCCTAGGTTTGTAAACAGAAATTGAGTAAGTGAAACTAATATTATATACCATTTGGAATAAATTATATTTGGTAGTTATATTTCAGAAATGGTACCTGCCTTCAACTTTTTCAATTTTAACTAAAGATAAACCGATTGGTGATGGTCTATGCGGGGATCGGGTTCCAAATAAACCAACTCGGTTACCATTCAACCTGGGAGGTGCAACCTTAGCTCGCATATGAGTAGACTCATTTTTATGGAAGAAAAACAATATCCTGTAACGATTTCAGAAACTTAAATAACATATGATTTTACAGTGACTACAAAACATTTACTTCTGAACGGTAAACTTATTTACCACATATGAGAAAATTGTTCAATCCCCTCTAGTGAATGTTCAGGGTTCGTGAAAACATGGTTGTATAATTTTAGAACGCCTTGGCTTTGTTTGCATATACCAGGCTGTCGAGGTGTTCCTTTCTTTTGAGGGAACCATGTAGATACGGTGCCAATGGGCTGAAGGGATAAAGGCTTCCCGTAGTTGTCTCCAGAATCTGACTGCCTTCCGGCTAACGCAGGGAATGGTTGACAATTTTCTGAATTCGCCTGACATCCTGGACATTTCCATGAACTCAAAGTTTCCTTGACCTTCTGAATATCTTTCTGGTGAACCAGACTCAAAGATTTAATCTGCTGCCTTAAATAAATAAAGGTCATCTATTAGTAATGCATACATAGATACATGACTGGACCCCTAAAAGACACAAAGATTTTCATCAATAAGTTATAAATCGATAATATTCAAAACTGATGAACTATAAAATAATATATATTAACCGTAAGTTGCTTATTTCACTTCTTGCGACAGAAAGTTGATTTTTTAACTGACAGCACAGGTCCTCCAACTCCTGAGAAGGCCTGTCCGCCATGTTATTACGAATTCCGCCTATTGCTTGTTTATTAAAGTATACAATGGCGTCTGGCGATTGATGTTGATGCTGTTATTCATAGTACGAAAGTTTCGTATTTCATCTTGAAAATTGCAGCGGATGGTTTCTAGATAATGTTTGTTACTAGATGCGGTGGAGTAATTTTTGCTTAAGTGTATGGTGAGTCGATGCTTTATTCGTATCCAAGGAAGTGAACGATTCTTCTGAAACCCTCTAGGCCGTGTGTAAATTATTTGTTATTTTCTTTGAAATATCATCAATTTTATTAAATAAAGGTTGGTAATTGAATAAATATTCTTTTACCTTTTGTTTCCTCTAATCGCACAGGTTGTGTCGCTCTTTATTTTGTAAGGGATACTGAATTATTTTTTCGCGCGTCCAACAGATTCTCTATCTTACGCATATTAACTGCGACTCGTAATTTTATAGATTTTATAAGGAGTGATTTGAATATAACCAGCATTTGAAATTCATTTTTCGTTTTCAATACACAATGAAGTGTGACTTGGGATTTCTGTTTCTTTAAAAAACAGTAGACATGGGCATCATCTACTTCTTGGATGTGTGTTTATAAATGGTATTATTGAGAGAATCAGACAAAATGTCAACATTCAATGAGCATCAGTTTGAAAAGAAGTTATTGAGCTTAAAGGATTCTCAGGATAGTATACAGACCCTTTCAGCATGGTGTTTACAGCATCGGCAGCAAAACAAGAAAATAGTGGCAATATGGTTGAAGGTTCTAAGGAAAGGTAAAGATACGTTGCATTCGTTTTAATGCACTTATTTATTTTAACCCATTATTCGGAAGTCTTATTTTAATTTTAAATTCTTTGTACTTAGTCAAACCAGATCAACGCCTTACTCTTTTCTATCTGGCTAATGATGTGATTCAGTATAGCAAAAGAAAGGGCTATGAATTTGTACAGACCTTTGCTCCAGCTCTTCAGAAAGCAACAACTTTAGTTCGGTAAGGATATTTCAGAAACATTGTACCGCTTATTTTTTATTATTAAATGAACATTTACCTTTTCGTAATCTAAACGAATCTTCTTTAACTTCTTGTTTTTGTTATTTTGCTTTTACTAATTCATTAATTTAATACCATAGTGACAACAAAGTGAAGCAAAGTATATTGAGGATATTCAAGATTTGGGATGAAAGAGGGATATATGATGAAACATTCATTTCGGATTTAACTGGGCTTTTAACTACCTCAACCAAAGGACAGTCAGGTGATCAAATTCAGTCTCTGCCTGATTTCCAGGTAAGTTAGAGGAACTCTCTTTTATTGAATCTAAAGAATGATTGCAAGGCTGTGAATGAAGAGTTCCTCTCTTGAAATTAAAGTATCTTTTATCTTTTTTAAGAGAAAAAGTAATGTTATTCAATTTTTTATTCCTGTCAGCCAAGAATCCTGATTGAGAAAATAAAAAGTTGTAAAGAATGTGAAGATGAAACAGATTTGTTGCTGAAGAAGCTAAACGATTCTCATCTTTCTTTATCAGATGCAGATGCATTAAGAGCAAGCTTGAAAGGTATTGCATGCTAGTTCATGGAAATTTTTTTACTGTAATAATTAATAACATATATTTTTGATATACTAATGGATTGTGTTTGAAATGGTTCAATGCATTATATTATAAATTAGACCGCCGCCAGGGAGATGATGTAGTGTCTGAAGTTGATGAAGGAGTAGCCAAGATGGAAGCATATGTTAAAGCCTTAAAGCAAGAATTGAAGGAGAGAGCAGTACTGATTGATTTTTTAGAGCAAGGGAACTTGTTTTATGATGTTCAGAAAGGAGAAGCTAAAGTAGTTGCTAATGTGAGTGTTAATATCCTGATTATTTATTGTAAATGTTATTACTTTATATGCAGAATTTGCAACTCAACTTAACAGGGTATTAGAATAATTATTCTTAAGATTATTTTAAGTTGGTTTAGATTTTTGATTCTTATTTATATATCTTCCCTAATTGTGCCTCTCCTAATGAGGAAGATAAAAAATTTGAATTTTCTTATTGGAATCTTACATTCTTTCTGTTTAATTAGTAATAAACTTCTCTGATTTGCTTACCTAGGCATACAAAAACTTTGGGTCTAGAGTTAAAAACTTGAAGAGAAGGTTAGATGAGCTGATACCAACCCTGAAGGATTGTAGTCCAGTACCCTCTCCAGATATAAATGCACCCTCCCCATCTCCAGATTCAGATATTGAACTTCCAGAGGAATCTGGTCCCATTCCAGGTACTATATTTTTAAATATCTTAAAATCATTTCATTATAAATATCATGTATATATGAATGTTACCTCATTACGGATTTTAAAAATCAAATTGTATTTTAAATTTTATTGGCACATATCACTTTAAATTTGCTTTTATGTGAAAGACAGGTAACAAATGTTGATGAAGTTAGTAAAATAAGGTATCAGTGATAATATTTTTCACACACTATTGGCTTGATATAACATATTCTGAGGGTAACTTGCTAACATATGATGTTAACTGTTAAGTGAATGCAAAACCTATTACCCTATCTCCTAATTTTCTGCTTAGTGGTTAACAGGTTATATATATAGAGTTTTGTGTTAGTTTAATTAGAGTAAGTTGCATGTTTCTGTAAGGTGTGATGAAATACAGTACAATCATGGAATAATCGCTATGAAAAATTTTTTTGGTTGGTTTTCTCTTACAAATTTCTCGACATTTTTATCAATGCTGTTTCTGTTAAAGTGCATTCGCTGATTTCAATCCTCCAAATGAAGTCCTCCACTGTGAAGTTTTTGAATGGTGGGCCAACTAAATGAGCAATTCTCTCATAATCTCTTCTTTATCTTTAGTTTTGAGAATAGGAATAAATGAAAAGGTGACCCTTAATAGAATGGTTGAAACATAGTGCAGTTGCAACATATTGCTCCACCATAGGTCATTTCCTTTATTTTGTTGTATTACTGGAACAGCATACAAGAGAACCTTCATTTAATATTATTGAATGACTGATTGAAAAAAAAGTACTTGTTCCCCAAAGACAACTAAATTTAATTTAAACTATTTGTAATTATGTTTTTCCCTTCTAATAAGAAATAAAAATTGATGTGGAGTGGCAATGAAAGTATCTATAAACATAGATAAGGAGAGATAGTTTATGATATATCCCTTATATAGATGTCTTAAATTAACATTGTCAGTAGTCACTCCATACCACACTCCATTTATCCCATTAATCTTGAGTAATTTCCACCTGTTATTGCCAAAAGTTATTGATTCTTTAATGTCCTTGCAATCTGTTAGAAAGAGTTCATGATGCACCATAATATAGAAATCAATGAAAATTATAATCTGGACTATCAAATTTGATTGAAATTAACCAATGCAATTTTATGCTTTGTCAGTCCTCACCTTAAGTATGTATGTAACAGTATATGCTGGTATTTTTTTTAATTAAAAAGGCACAGTGTAAAGTGATACATATCTTAAAAATTATCATAATAGTGTATAGTCACAATTAGTAAGAGTAACTCAAATGCTTGAGAATTTAAGAATGGAAATTACTGGAATATAAGATTAATGCAAGGATACATTTATCGAATAATAGTCAGTAGAGCCAGGTTCTCTTATTAGTCAATTATAATATTATATAACATACCCTCTCTACTTTGCGGGCTATTTGAATACAACTATTTAAAAAAAGAAAACAAAACACACCAATTTAAGAATTTTTTATCTTACAAAAGATATGTTAGAGTAGAAATTAGGTTTACCATCATCATCAATATGGGGGTGATTTAGTGATATTGCATTAAAAATATTCTTGACCTTTTCAAAATCACCATAATTTGTTGAAGTTCTGGGATTTCAGGTTTCCACAAGACTCTCGAAAAAGATTTTAAAACTCATTTATTCCTTATTATACTAACACAGAATAGTGGCAATTATTTGTCCCATTTTAGCCAAAAACCAGATATTACTGATCATAGTTAAACACATGTTGCTGTAATTGAACTTGTTTTCATATTTAGGAAATGATTCTTTTGAAATTTCTTTTACTGATTATTTAATTTTAAAAGTATGAATTCCTTTGGAGATTTTAGTAATTAATTTCTTTCAGCCAATTGAAGGATACTAAATTATATGAATTTTCTTCCTTCTCAGAAACCTTTATATTGAAATTTATTTCCTTCCTGGTGTACATCCTTGAAGGAATTTTATTTATTCATCCTGATGATGCTACTACTGCAGTGAAACCAGTCATTGGTGAAAATATATTAAGGAAAAGTCTTTTCTGTCTCCCTGTTCATAGCTTTCTACAAATTAAGACATAAGTTTTAATATTTCACTCAATCTTTAAATTTCCAGTGGGAATGATGTTCATTTTCATCATATAGTAGAACTCTTTTCTGTAATGTCACAGAATAAAAATCTCTTTCTTCAAAGATCATTATATCAGAGTATATACGAGTTAGTTAGTGGATTATTCATTTTCACATTTGGCCATATAACCTTGACAGTTTCAGAGATAGTTAACATAAGAGGACAGTGACTACTTTGATTGCTTTAATGTTTTATATTGACTTTATGCTTGAATTTAATGTCTATTAAAGTTTTTGACATAATTAAAATGTCTACATTAGGGATATAACATAAACTATATCTCCGTATCTATATCTGTAGATATTCTCATTTTCACTCAATATCAATTTTTATTGAATGAAAAAATTTAATTATTATTAATTTAAATTAAATCTTTAATTAAATCAATGCTTATGTTAGTCTTTAGTGATCCTTTACTCTTCTTTGTGCTCTGTGAATGAAATACTGCTTAGGTCAATTTGTTATAAGGTACTTGGAATAAATTGATGGACAAGTATAAATTAATAACTATCTGCTCTCATAATTGAAATTCCATTCCCTGTAAAAGTACAAACAATTGTTAATTTCTTCTTTCCATCACAAGAAACACTAGAGTCATTGCTAAATACATCTGGTGTAATTTTTTATGCAAGAAAAGTTTTATAGTACTTCTTAACCTTAATATATATTACCATTGACATGCATTTTTATTGCTATATATAGCCCTTGCCAGCACATTTTTAACTTGGCAATTGAAAATCCTTTTATTGTGCCTCAGCTTCTGTGTACTTACTTTTGTATGTCATGTTAATGAATGTAGTCCTTTTTGTTTATTATATTTAGTCTCATTCTCTATTAATAGACCGAGTTACAAAATAATAATCAATATTTATATATAATATAATATACCCATATATTTAATTTTTTCTTACTTGTTATAAGATGTATTTTTAATTTAAAAGATAATTTTGTTCAGTGTAAGTATCAGTTTGACTTTTAATGTCATGCTATTATTTTACTCGTAACATATTAAAAGTACTAAACCAAAGTTATATGTAGTTGTCATGGTTCCCAATACCTTATGCTATAAGAATATGACTGAAGTTGCACAGATGAAGGGAAAAGATAAGTATGATTAGCATAATTTAGATGCATTGGATACTTATTTAATGAAACATTTTCTCCTTCCAGTTTCATTAAACCAGACATCTTCTAGTTCATTCGAGGCTGCTGTAGGAGAACATCAATCTATGATCAAGATGAAGCAGGATCTTCCTCTTGACAGTCGCATTTCTAGTTTCATGGGCAATAGCTTATCATTTGAATTTAAAGTAAGATATATCTTATATAATTATGAATTTCTTCCATTTTGAAGAGAATCATTTTAATATGAATCATAGTAAATAATAAACCTTTTCGTTTATCACTCATGACATAATGTTTTTATCTTAATTAATAATTTGAAATTCATTTTTAAGCCTCTTTTTTACTATCTATCATTCCTGACAAATGGCTCAAATTCATGTTTAAACAAAGAATGTTTTTGATCCTAAACTAATTTTTACTTATTATAAATGCAGTAAGTGAACTTTTCACTTAAAAAGAATGGAATTGAGTTTTTCTTATTATAATATTTTGTTTTTATTTATTTAATTTATAAGAATCCCTCACAATTGGCATGAGACTAGGGACAGAAGTCTTATTTAGTAAATTATAATTTGTTTTTTCTTAAATTATTAATATCAAAACATATTTATTTTAATATTTTTGGTTGCTTATAGGAATTGTGTTAATTTTTCTTAGTTTCATGGTGGGATTATGATAATTATGTATTAATCCTTTCCCTGATGATCTTTTCTGAATTTTGTTTGAAAAATATTATTTTATATATTCTTTCTCCTTCAGTGAAATGAAAGTGTATTTAGTCCATCTTTTCAGAAAATTATTTTGTCGTGTTTTTCCAAAAGATATATTTTTGAGTTGTATCTTTTTCTTAAATTTCTCAGTATTTTTTGTTAAGTTAATAAAATATGGATGAAATTACGGGTATAATTTTAGTTAATTAATATGATTATCATTTTAAGGCTAATTTATTGAAAAGATTACTATGAATCATATTTTCTTAAAAATTAAGATCGTTTACATTAAATTATTCTCACTTTTTGCTAAGCCATTATAACTATTCATTCTTTAGATTGAGTATTTATTACGAGAATGTTTTAAGGTTATGTGAGTGTCGCAATGAATGGAGAATTTTACCAATAAGAAACTTACCCAAGTTTAAGTTTAGACTGCATCATTAAATCAAGTTCTTGCCTTGTATTAATTTTGCTATTCTTACTCATTTTTATTTTGAATGCCTGTTGACCCTTGATTGTGAGTATTATCTTGAGACTTTAAAATACAAGAATAGAATTTATACTGGTGCATATATATTGTCATTTTGAGTTCCCTAACTTTGTTTAGGTATTACTTCATGCTGGAATTTCTCAATTTTTTTAAGGTAAGTTTTAAATTTTATCCTTAATTTGGTTTAATCTTTTCTATTTTCTCTTAATACATATTCAGAAGAATATCTTTAGTGAAACCAGCACTGATACACCAAGATCTCCTTCGCCGACTCCATTGTTAGAGAGTGGAGATAATGATGTTTCAGCTGGAGAGGCTCTAATATCTTCTTCTTTAAATGAGGTATGCTCCTTTAGTTTTTGATCTGCAATAAATTAAGATTGTAGTTGTGTCATATAGGACTGTTCTAAGTGTAGGTTTGTGTATATATATACTTATACACAACTTTCCTCTGAAGATTTAAACTTGGATTATATATACTGTATTTGACGGTATTTTTCCTTATATTGGCCTACTTGTACTATACCCTCTAATACTATATATATATATATATATGGGTCTACTCCTATTGACAGGTGATCATTTGTCTGACGCTTGACTGATCAACCGACAGCTCACTTGACCAACAAAAAACCGACCGACAACTCACTTGAATAAAATTATTTATGAGTTGAATGAATAGGCATTGTTGCAGATAATATTTAAAATCGTTAGTTTAAAGAATTGGTTGGCAGGCTTCCCGTGAAATTATAAATCGGTAGTTGACTTTAATTTTTGAGATTAACAAATACTAATGAAATGAATTTATTCACGTAATTCTATGTATTATGAATTATCTGAATGGAAAATAGTGTTTTCTTAGCTGTACAAAAATCTATATTTTGTACAATTATATAAAAATTTATATTTTTTAAGAACACATAATTAAATATTAAAACTTCTTTTACTAACTCTTTTGAAGCTTGAATTCGATTTAAATTAGTATTTTAGTATTTATTTTCATTTTATATTTAATATATATACTAATTTAATAACTTTTATGAATTTAACAACTCTTAATGTGTGTGATGACTTACATTTTATTAATTAAATTCTGATAATTAATTCTTGTACTCTTTCAATGACCAGTATAAACAAATATTGCCAAAAGTGAAAAAGTAAATTAAATAAAATAAATTTAACAATAATGCGTATAGGAGAAAAATAATAGTTCTAGACAGTGATATTTATTCATTATTTCAATTAATGCATAAGTTTCATGCTTCAATATAAAAATTTAAATTAGAAGGGAAAATAAAATTACAATTTTTTAAATAATTATAATTATGAATTAATTCCAAATAGAAAATAATCTTTGTGAAAAGTGCAGTAAATGTATTTACATTTACCTCTAAAGAATTTATTGAAATATTAAATTAACGAAAGTTAATAAAAGATGTTTTAATACTTAATTTTTTGTTCTTTGATACTTGTTAAATCTTTGCTCTTTTTCAATATATATATATATATTTAACTATATCTTCATAAGAAATGCATAGGGAAATCGGAATATCGTTTGAGGTACTTCCTAAAAGAATTTCATTTTGAAATATGTAGCGTACATAAAGACAATAATACTCAAGCGAATTCTTAAACTATTCTAAGCAGGCTTTCCTTGGTTTGACGATGGGGCGGGAATAATTCTTGCGAAAGATATGCATGGGAAACCGATGCCCATGTGTATATGTGCTCCAATAATTTCGTTTAGTTTATATTTAGCAAAGTGTACAAAGATGGATGGAAAATTCCAAAAACTTCCGAAAAATCTTATTGTTCATTATGAATATATTGTAGAATTGCTTGCTGTTAGCAAGCACACCTTAACTCATATAATAATTAAGGTATAATTGTATGAATAATAATAACAAACATTACAAAATGTAAGTAATATATATATATATAGAATACGCATGTTTGCGGGTAGTTTACATTTGTACTTACTAGTACTACTTACATTTTGTAATGTTTGTTATTATATTTTATTCAATTGTACCTTAATTATTGATTTTAATTCTAAAAACTTAAACATGAATACTTCTTTTGAGCAAATATAAGTTATCTAAGTGGTTAAAAATTGAATAGGACTGAATTTTCTCATTATGAATAGCCTTGAAAATATAGGGTAGGATTATCCTGATATTATTATTTTGTAATATATTATACTATACATATTATTTTAGAAATTATGAGGAAATTTATTACATTTTTTCATTCTAGCTCAGTGTACCTTTTTACCAAATAAAGGTTGGCATGATTGATATTAACAAAAAAGTTTTGATAAATATTATTTGGTATCAGAAAGGTTTATTCTCGTTATACTCATTTAATTTAAAATAGTTAGTTCCTTAACATTTTATTTGAAAACATCCTATGATTGGAATCATGAACCAATGTTTTGTTCATTATTATTGTTTTGTAACATTAAAGTTTCCATTACTGTATCTTCCTTCCAATTTCATTTCTTAATCAATAATTTAGTATTTAGAAATACATTAATAATTGTATTTTTCCATCACTTTTAATGAATTTACTGTTACACTCCTCTAGTTTAATTTTATTTTAACCTATTTCTGCAGATTTATTGAGTAACATTTAATTGTATTGCATTCTGAAAAAGAGATTCTTTAAGCCACTATTCCTTATCAAATACCAATAATTATTTTGAAATTTTGGTGTTATGAGGTTACTCAGTGTACTACTTTTCTTTTTCTTGCAATCATGACCCTGGAGTAGACACAACAGGTAGTTTGCATGATAATTTGTATCTAAATGTTTGTGTATACTATTCGATGAATATATCAGTTAGATATTATGGTGCAATTCAGCATTTTATATAATCACTTCCACTAATTAAGCATTAAACTAAGGAACTCATCAAACCTGAAGATACTTTAGGTACAGTTTAATAAATTATTTTTTTTAACTAATTCAATGGGTAACTTAAAACAACTTTGCTAATATAGAATGTCTCTCATAGTTTTTTCATGTGATTAGGAAGTGTTTAACTTTAACACTCAGTTTATCATCAAAACTTTCATAAATAGTAAAGTAAGCATCAGTGAGAGTAGAATTAGGAAAGTTAATAATATTCTCTGAAAAAAAGATAAATACCTCATCTGCAACCTCTTGATTTCTTATAAAAAAAATTGAATCCACATAAATTTTTCAATTACTTACTATATATTTATATACAATTTTTATTATTCAATGATTTTACTGCAAATGTTATTTTGTTTCTAAACTATATCAAAATTAGCCAATTTAAATCTTTGTGCATCATTTAATGATAAATTGATCCTAATATAGATTTATTTGATAATTTGGATTTGGTTATTATTATTTCAAATACTAATCAAAGTTTGTATAAATATTTAATGAAAATAGATTATTAATTATTAATTTTTGATCTTTGGTTATTTTTTTTCAAATCTATTACAAGTATGCATGTGAAACTGTCCATTTAAAGTTATGTATCACTATATCATTCTTGGATTTCATATGTTGAAGGAGAACCTTTTTACAAAGTATTATTATCTGTGTAAGGGGTTATTCTTTTTTTCTATTACATATAAAAATATTAAGTGACTTAACAGAAATTATTCCATAAATTATGCATTCAGAAATAATGAATGCTGTGTAAATTATTAACACTCGCTATCAATTAGCTATCTTATCTTATTTATAACCAATTTTATTTTCTCTTTTACAGGGGAAACCTATTGAAGTTATCAGCTCAAGATCCAAGTCACAAGATAATTTCAATATATCTGAATTCCTTAAATCTCTGAGTCAAGGTCTTACAGAACCTTTTCTCACATCTGATTCTTCAGTCTCTGTGATTCCTGGTCTTGGTGTCAGCAGCCAAGGTCCTGGAGCAACTTCGACTCCTGCCAAAGGAGTGGGCCTTACTGCTCCATTGTTTAGTTCGCCTCCCGGTGTTTTTGAACTACCTGGTGGACAATTAAATTACCCAAAGACTCCTGTCAATCAAAATTCCTCTGTCAATCCCTCTGATCCACTTCCTCCCCCTCCCCCATTACCAGCCAGTCTTTTCATGTTAGAAGAAGGAGGAGACTGGCCAAACAGAGATGGAGGAAAATCTTCTGGCGAATGGAATACAAAATTGCCTCCAAAATTTCCAACTTGGGGTGATCCTTCACCTTCAAATACTTGGGATTCAGCTAAAAACTCTTCTGATAAAATGGATTGGTTTACTGATATACTATCAGGAAAGTCTTTGGTGGATAGTCAGACAAGCAAGGTATCAGCAATGGAAGAGACCCCTGAGTCCCCACCAACATATGAAAAAGAAGGCTTCAGTGACCCTGTGGAGTATGATGATACTGAGCCATCCCTCACCACTGGCAGTTCAGATGTTGATCACCGCACCTTAGTTCCAATAGCACCCAACAGTCGCGTGAGAGAGACTAAGGATATAGATCATAGGAATTTAATAAGCCTTACTGGATCTCCAGCACCAAATTTTAGGCCAGTCAATTCTAGTGGGTCTCCATGGTCTCATTCAGAGCCTAAAACATCTGATCAAGACTATAGAAATGTTGTATCCATTAATTTGACACCAAATATTGGGACTTTGTCTGGAGGAAATGATAGCGATTGTGACTACAGAATTCCTATTCCTCCTCCATTGACTGGAAAGTTGCAAGAAACTCCAAAACGTGACGAATCTCACGACAACATTGAGAGTGTTGACATGGAGATGAGCGATGATGAAGATAATGCTGAAGTAATGGGTAAAGATCAGAATTCTAAGTCAGATGACAAAGATAGTAGTGTAAGAAATGTAGATAAGCGTGGGACCATAGGTAAACCTAATAGCAAACCAAGTGCTAAACCTGATAGCCGGACTGCACAAGAAAGCTTTTACAGTGAAAGTAAACCTGAGAAATCAGATTCATTTGATAGTTCATTTCCTTCTTTACCATTACAAAAAATTCAGACTATTGGGACTGATAGAGGCTTATTTCGTCCTAGGACACCTTCTTCACAGAATTTTCAGTCACCTGTGGTTAGACAAACTTTTGATAGTCATTTCCCTGCAATGCCCCCTGTTCCTCCTGGCGGACCTATGTTCCGCATGCCCCCTCATGATTTAGCTAAACCTCCTCCTCCAATTATGCCTCTTTCACAGCCATTGCTACTTCAACAAAAGCCTCCTCCTCCACCCCCTCCTCTTCCAGGAATGTTATCTTCCCAGTTGCAAAAAGCTGGTGCAAATGACCAAACTCCTTCTCCAGTTCAACCTGTTTCTATGAATAGAAATGTATCATCAAACCTGCCTGTGCCTTCCTCTTTTAAAAATTCAGATATAAAATCCCCTTTGTCATCTAAAAGCACCCCTATACCAGATAATTCGGGAAGGAAGTGGAGTAAGACTGAAACAATGGATAAAGATTGGGGAAGTGTAACTGGTTATGGAGATCAGGCTAATGGTTCATTTAAAACCTCTCATAATGAAATCTTCAAAAAGGGATGCAATGAAAATGAAAATTTTGCTCACAGTTCAGTCTCAAATGACTTCAGAGGAGGTAGCACTCTTAGGATACTCTCTCTTACAGAGTTGAACACAAAAGACCCACCTCCTTTTCCTTCTGGTGTTGGAAAAGATAATAATCTGAAGGAAATCAGCACTGAAAACATACCGGTTATTCCTAATGCTAGTCTAAACTTGCCAGACAGTAATTCAGTTGGTCAGTCAATGAGTATTCCCAAAGACAATAATGTGAGTGGTATAAATATTGTTTCAGGCATTTCCAACATTGAGATTATGAATAAAGATATGGATGGCATTGACGAATCAATAGCAGAGAAGTCTGATGTTGAACAGGGGTCATTGAATAATTCAGCTGAGCCTTTGAGTACATCAGACTCACATGACTTCTCCAGAGAAGATGCTTCTGATCAATTCTATAATCCATCACTAGCCTTCCCTCCTCCTGGTTTGGGTTTTTCAGTTCCTCCTCCTCAAAGAGGTCGAGGGAGGGGTTTTAGGGGAGCTGGGCCCATTAGGTTTGGAATTCCACATATGTTGCCACGTTTCTTCCGACCACCTCCCATATTTGCTCCAATGCGACAGCCTATCAGTCCAGATGTACAATTTGTTGGTGGCCGTGGCCCACGCACGCCATTTAGACCATTTCGAGGAAGTCAAGGCCCATTTGGTGGCAGGTGGTGAAGTGTTTTTCCTCTTGGCATGGAGAACTTTTCTAGTAGTTCATGGCAGCACATTTGAAATGGGTCAGTTTGAGTAGATGGAATTGTTTCTACCCTCGAAAGGAAAGTGTATCCACCTATTGAAGTAATTGTTGTATGTAATATGTATCCCTGCAGGAGCCTATGTGTACATATTCTGAAATTAATTGATCTTACTGTTTGTACCTGAGCCATTAGTGAATTATTACTTGTTTACAAATGTTTTATGGTACTGAAATTATTATATGGTAGACATACTATTTTAAACTTCTACTTCAGCAATTTATTCCTGACCAATGGTAGAAGTGGCATTTTCTTGTGAATTCATGGTATTGGATGATCTGGTCAAAATTTTCATGGAAATTGATTATCCTCGTAGGCATTTTTAATTCTCTTGGAGCTGTATCAACAGCTTGCAAGGAAAAATATTGCTAATGTAAATGCAATTGGCAGATGAAATTTGATGCTTGTTATTGATATATAATTAACATTTTATATAAAATTCAAAGGAGATATTTTGCTTAGATAAAGTGCACTGAGTAAATTAAGGCTTGGCAACCATTGATAATCAATATTATTGAAGCCTTTTAATTAACTTTAACTGTAAAAACTGTTTATATCAATAACAATGTGGTATCATAATTGTTTATGATTTTGACTAGCTTTCTCCTTTCTATTTAAATCTTTTTCATTGCTATAAAAAGCTATAGTGTTTAACATTTTTTCTGAAATGGGAAGTGATTTTAAAGTTGCATGCTTACCAATATTTCAGGATAAAGCTTTTATGTTGTTTGTTTTGGTATTTTATACAAATGGTTGGACTTCTTTGGTATACATTTTTTGAAACAAATGATAAATTCAAGGTAACTTGGAAGTAGTTTGTATAAGTGGCTTTCTGTTGTTTCATTTACAAAATACACATTAACGAGTCTTGGGTATTGTATTTATTTAAGTTTTAGGTCTTCTTACCTCTCATTGGAGAAATTGTCTTTATTTGATAACATAACTCTATAAAGATTTCCCCTTGAATTTTATAATTATTGGTTGTAATTCAGTGACTAAAATTATCTCTTTTCTTTGCTATTCATTCTTCTCTCTAAAATTTTCCATCATTTAATTAAAGTGTACCTCTCCTTTGGGTTCAATTCTTTACATAATAAATAATTTAATTATAAAATTATTTTCTTGAGAATTAATATTTCACAAGTTATCAGAATTTTAGCAAAAAGAATTAGATATTTCTTGTTTGAAATACTTCAATTACCCTCAATAGTGTAAGAGTGTGTTGTATCTTTGGAACTATCATTATTATGAATCAATGATTTCTAAATGTGGCACTTTGTATTTAATAATAAGAGCAAGCGTACTGAAAGCAATGCAATAAAAAACCTAACTAATGTGAGTTTAAAATTTCTTTGATTTATTAAAATGGAAATTTTGATGAAAATTCTATTAGTTAGCCTTTTTTTGGGTGAGGACACTGATATGTAGGAAATTTATGGGTTCAACTTATTGATATCTATTTAGAATTATATTTTCATGAAATACATAGGGCTTTTTCCAACTTTGTTTCTATATTCTGCTATAAAAATATAGATATTAAATTAGCGTGTGAATTTTCTCTTTAAACTTATTTGTAATTACTTTTCCATTTTAATGTCTATATTTGTTGGTGGGAAAAGGTTTAATCTTTGGATATATGACTGATTTAAGGGAAATTTATTTAAATGTGTTGTTTTGTGACTGTAAATTATTGTTTACTATGTTACTAGTACAGTTACATTTTACTTCTTCTGGTAGAAGATACTTAGTGATGTCATCAATGTCTTCTCATAACAGCCAGTATCCTAATTTAAGCTAGCTGCTTCTGTGTTAGGCAAGCATATCATTACATATCTTTGTTGAGTTCATGCAGTTAAAAATAATTTCCAATTCATGTTTAGTGTTTGTTCCTTCATTGATAAACCAATATCTAAGTGTTGATTGCATTGTTTTCATTATGTAAAAATGATTTCCATTAAGAACTGAATGGTGAAATGCTAGGTTACCTTCGGTAATTTAATGGATTATCTAACTTAGCTCCACTAGTTTTCTGCAAATTTCATATTCCAGTTCAAACAATTTACAATGGTCTTCTATTATCAGGAACTTTGGACTTTCATCTGACTATGCATACAATGTTCTTGATTCAAGAACCTCTTTGTATATTATTCCTTGTGATGAGTGCTGTGAAAGTTAACTGTAGAGGAATGACATTTCTCAAGTTCCATGTATGATTTAATGTTCCATACAACTGAAGGTCGGTTCTACACTAAAATGTGTAGAAAGAACGTGAGAAATGGTCCAATACATAATTTACATACAGAAGCCACTTAAAATCAAGATAAATCTACTCTAAAGATTTTAAAATTGTAATTGTCAATTGGTATTCAGCCAAGAAGTCCATCCATTGAAGAATAAGCGGATATTTCAAAGGGTGGTTAACTGTTTGGAAATAGTCCTTAAAGAAATGAATTCGTTTCAATGGTTGGGAAGCATAACTTATTTCTTAAGAACACGAACTCGCTTAAGAGTTTCAACAATACTGTTGAACATGCGGCATATATATTTACTGTTTGTGATGATGGTAGGAAACAAAGTATATATAGCGGAAGTTGGCCTAGTTTGATATCAAATTATGAGATTTAATGATAAATAATCTAATGATACCGGTAATTCCTGTTCATTTCTAACATTCAAGTTGGACTTATCCATACATTCTTATGACGTAATGTTCTTTTTATTTGTAGGTATCGACTACTGCCGTGGTTTGTTGGATAAATATCAGAGCACTACGGTGAGTTTGATTCTTATAGCTATTTGAAAAAGAGTTATCGCGATACTTATCATTTGTACAAATATATTTAATCCTGAGATTGATGGTTGTAGTAACTAATTAAGGATACGTAAATACTTTACTTCTACCTTTTCGTGGACGAAGTCATTACTTTATTCCGACCATGTATTTTACATTTTACTATTGTCGAGGTATCTCTCGTATGTAAAATTTCTCACAAGCGCAGCGCAGTATTCAACTGTCAACGAATGTAGCTATCGGGAGTTGCTCACGGTGAAGTGTATGTTGGAGGGGTATGAGTTGGACCATGGTCTTCGACATTTTAGTTATTTTTGGCGCAGTATCAACAAGAAATGTGAGGTCATGCATAAAATTTTTGTGTCATGCTCTGCTGTAAATGTATTACATTTAAAGGTGAGTGATTAAAAGTTAATTTAAATTCAGCGCCTTATCGGTTAAAGCCATGGGTATGTTAGTAGATTGTTTAATTCGAGATTTATTTACGATGCTGCTCTTAAGATTGGTAATTATGAAAAACTGATTGAATTAATAATCCATAAATTATGACTGTGAAGGTCTAGGCGCGATAGGTATCCATAAAAATCTAGGGCTACTTGTGCGGCATTGTTGTTCAAGCAAAGAGTTATATTTTGAGTTTTACCGAGCTGATATTTTTAGTAAATTGCACGCAAAGAAATTTTAGTTAACTTCCAGTCTACCTGCAATCCTTACGAACTGCAGCATATTATTCCTTTCAAAAGTCTGAGTTACAGAACTGCAGGAGGATCGGATTTACTTAGTTAAATGACAAATATGTGTTTCATCAAATCCTTCTTCCTAGCGTAATTTATTTCACGAAAGGATTGTTTTTAATATGAGAGCGTAATTATCAGTTGTCATATATATCACTAAGTGTATTATAGATCTATATTTCCAATGACCGAAATTCGTAACTTTTCTTCCGAAACTGGATTATTTCAATATAAATTTTCGCACCAGTTAAATTTTGAATATGCTAAAGAATAAAAATTTGTATTTTCTTTTTCGATTTTTCTTTTTGTTGGAAAATTGGTTGAATGGCTTTACCCTATCAATTCTTATTCTCCTCTTGATTAACATTGAAGTTAGTTAACTTTGTCCTGCCTTTCATATAAAATCATAGTAAGATGGCTGGCAGAATGCGTAATTTATTTTAGATTTGTATTTTTCCAGATAAGTGAATGCATATTCTACCCTACACTAAGCTTAAGTTTATATTACGCGCCATTAGTTGACGTTTGGCTCGCATAGCGTCGCGAGAATGAATTTTTGGCGTCAACTTTGAGTAGAGCAGTTATCAATGAAAACCCCATCGGCAATTATATATGTCATTGTAAAAGCATGGTGATAAAACTTCCGTTAATGAAAGACAAACGCTTGGAGATGGCTTACTTCATCGCTACTTTCTACCTAAAGAAATGTTTGGCAGAGCTTGGCTTGACGAGCGTGAAGGATGACAGTGCTTGGTTCAAACATTGATGGAGAGCCCCAGTTGCTTGTGCGCTTTATTTCGTTTTGAAAATTCATCATATTGCTAATGAAAAATTTGGAGTTATCTGGAAGGATAAAGTCACCGCGGGCGAATTTCCACGTACGCGTGAAGAAACAGTCGAGATGAATTAAGAAGGATCCCCGGGAGCGAAAACGGGTGCAGTGACTCGCAAACGTCCACTACTTCAGAGATTAGGGTTTATCTTTTGATTTGCACTTGAGAATAGTCACGATTTTGGTGCCATAATCTCGTCTTCACCGATACTTTCCCCGAATTTTAGGATTCCCCCACTCTTCTCCCCCACGCGGGCGCGCCTCGGGGCCGACGGGACGGCTAAAGCTACACGCGCCTCTCCAGCCGGTCGATACAGCCGCATTGTCCGCCACAGCAGCGCCAGCAGCAACGGCGGGGTACCGCATTCTCTCTTCCGGAAATCCTTCCTGTATCTTCATTAGTTTATAGTAGGCCTCGGAAGGCCGTTGGATCTGAGAGAGCGGCAGGGTGTCAAGACACGATCCCATGCTCGAGGATCACCACTTCCCTGGCATTTTCCCTTCCGTCTCATCCGAAATCTTTGAAAATTGGTTGGCAGTACTTTAAAAAGACGATCTCTAAGACCAGTGTTTTTCCGTCTTCCCGCCGATGAAGAATTAGCGGCTGCGCTTCCTTTTCGGCGAAAATCGGAGGAGTAAGAAGGTGATAAATTAAGCAAACATGCGGCCCCTGGCTGTGTCACATCTTGGAAATCAACTCTTTCGAAGATGAAGGAATATGGGTAAGTCGTGACGGAATAGAAATGGGGTTTTATTGGGTCACCGAGAGGGTCTTAAAATTTCCTATATTCTCTTTTGTTTTTATACATTAGCTTCCTTCATAGATTGGCTGTATTCAATTTTCTATGGGCACGTGGTTACTTGGAACGCGCTCTAACTCCCCCAAACCAATCGTGGCTTTTTATATTTCGTTGAGAAAAAGCCGGGTGGCACGCCCCCTTCTGATCGTTTGAAAATCATCCTTTATCTTTGGTCAGATATTCACGAGTGAAGATTGTTTAGAGGCTTCGGTTGCCGAAATAGCTGTACAGATAACTTAACATATTTTAATCGGGTCTTATTTTCGTGGCCACGAATGGAATTAATTAATTAATTAAATTGTTTCTCCTTATCACAATTTGCGTGTTCCAAATTCTCTCTAGCTCGAAATTTTCCAGTTTCTTCTTATTTTCATTTTTAAGAAGGATTAAAAGTCAGATTCTTGATACTGTTTGAGATGACTTATGTCTCCACGTGATTGTTCTTTCAGATTCACTTTCTATTTTACTTCTGTTCAATTGCATGTATAATTCACAATCGTGAGAGCATGTCCTTTAAAATTATTTGATTCGCTGCTGAATAGCGGATGTATAGCTACGATCTCTTCTTTACCTTTGCCTATAAATTTGGAAGCCTCTATTTTCTACTTGGGTGCATGTTCAGGAACCGTATGAATAATATTTGCACAAGAATAATTTCCTCAATTCTATTCTTATCTAAACACTTGGTGCACAAGTCGCTCTTTATCATTATTTCCACGGCTCTCCATCAAAAATGTTGATACGAAGCATGATTCGTTGCAATGCTTTAGCTATAAATTTTCAATTTTTGGCGCCTCTTGAGATTCTTCCTCCAATCGAGGATTCTTATTTTTATAAAATATAATCATTTTATCAGTTGTTTTCCGTCTGCTTTTTCTTATATATTTATATTCTCGAGAGGAAAGAGAAGGGCAATTTTGGTGGTCAATATTACAAAAGCAGCCATTACTATCACTGTTATGATTTTCTTTCGATCATGAGTGGATCGAATGATTCCGTGGTTTTTATGTTTCCCTTGTTGACTGTCTGTATAGCCTGTTAGCTTATTAAAAACAATTTCTATGATTAATTTTGTGAAGAATTTTTATCATAAAATTTTGTCATATAATTGCTAATATATAAATGCTTAAGGCAACATAAAATATTTGAATTCCTGACCTTATGATGAAAGAATCATTCACAAGCGTGGATAAATTTCGAAGGTATAAAAGTGTTATAAGATTTATGTATTTTATTAAAAGCGTTATAAGAATTATTTGTTATATTTAAACTAACCTCGGCACTTCTAAATTCACTATTTCAGATAATTTATTTCGATATTGAACATGATACACTTTGGAGAAAATGTAATATATTTTTCAAATTCTTCTTTCTTGTAATATCATTAGCTGGTTGGATTCTTAAGAAATGTTTGAGTCCTTACATTTTAGATTATGATCACATAAGAGATATTTTTATTCAATCTAATGATAATCATCAGATGTTATCTAGCCCAGAGTAATTAGACCCTCTCTAGTATTTTTTTGCGTCAGTTTACAGTTGTAGTCATATCTATAGTCAGTTTATAGTTACCAGTTTGAGTGTGTGTGTATATATATATATATATATATATATATATATATATATATATATATATATATATATATATATATATTTATGATGTCTGGATGAAATAATATTATAAGGCAGTTTTCCTAAGCTGTGTCGAAACGCACCCTTAATTTCCTACAACTAATGAAGATTAATTTTTATTCACATAAAAAAATATATTATCTAATCCTGCTATAATATTTTATTTAATTAAAATAAATTTAACGTTTGAGCCTCATCGCCTTATCTTTCGGAGTTTGAAATAATGACAGCATCTTAAAAGGATAAATTTTATATCGATCACATTGCCTTAAAAAATCTGTTCATTGCCGTAAATTAGTTGTCGATGAAAATTTTTATAATGAATGCTTGATATACATGCGTCAAATGAAAAGCATATATTATTATTACATAGAACATAAAACTTTGAAAACCAGATCCGTTCTTATAAGATATTTTTTGGTTAGAGAGTAGATTTTAGCGGGAACTAGTTTTTCAAGAATAAAAGTGGACTAAAATAAGAACCTGTTTCGTGTAAGATAAGTTATCTCTTAAAAATACACTAAGTAAGAAATTGATACGGTGATAAGTATCTTTAGGTGAGTAAGCTGAACATTTTTCGTTCAATGAAATATTTGGAAATGTGTAAGTTGTGTTACTGTGGTGAGTAGCTGTTTTATTTACATCTTATTCTGAGATGGAATTCTGTTTCTTCTTTCGAAATGTTACTTTAATACTTACGATACCAATGGTCGTCGATACTGATATTCGTCTGGACCGTTTCGTTTTCTTCAAAATTCCATCTTTTATAAGTTAATTTTCAATTTAATTTATTTATATTTAATATATTCTCTATTTATTAATATCTGGTTTACTTTATCAGAGGTAATTTACTGACATTTTATCTTTATTATCACGAGAAATTAAATTTATACTTTCACGACACAAACTGAAGAGAAGTATTGTTAATTAAGAATTGAATTAAAATGTTATTCGTTGAAATTGAAGTAAAATAAGTAAAGTTTTAAGTTCCATAAGAAAAAACCTTTGAAATGGAAGCATTTGCAAATTTCGACCCATACAATTGAAAACTGTATTGCATTACAAGCTTGATATGTTTTTTTCTTCAGTTTAATCATAGTGGTTGTCTGACAGGAAACTGCGGTCCTGAATAATTGGCCCTGTTTTGTGAATAGAAAACTCGATTCGAAGCGCTGGGATGATTAAAATAATTCCCACAGAATCCTCTAAATGAAGTGAAAGAAAAAATCACATCGCCCGTTAGGACTATTGGAAGAGAGATTTGAGGTCCATAGTGGTTTTATGAACCTGAAAGTCCTGTTACTACAGATTGTTCACGAATTTTGTATTATGTTCTTTGTGTCCTTAGATATAACAAAATGACTCTCGAATTTCCAACGTGGTTGGAAGTCCTTTTTACATGGCAGGATAGCCTAAAATCTTTCCAACACAATAAATAATTGCCGTTCGGGAATCGATGTCTTAGAAACCATTTGTATTGCCTTCACAGGAGTATTTTTTCTCTCAGTGGGCATAAGCTATATTTATTTTCGTTTCAGTTGTATTTCTAATACATTTTAAGTATGATAATAACCTTATCTTAACAATGAATTATTAGAGTAAGGTATACATTATCTCTATTCATTTTGAGAAAGGATTCTTTTATGCTTCTAAATCCTATGAAACGCTTATCAATTGTAATTCAGTTATTATTATTTTCTTATGTATAAGCTTGTGATAACATTATAAAATGTTTTTGGAACGTCTATTTTTATAAATTATATATGGATCGATCTAGTTCGACTTTGAAAAAATTTCTTTTGTTCATCAAAGCTCTTGTATCTGTTGTTTTAATACTTCAATTTTTTCGAAGTACGGATTAATCTCGTTTCTTTCGACCTTATGTTGTCCAAATTATGCGGGGAAAAATGGTCCTAGACACCAAAATTCAAACTGCATCAGTACCCTGGTTTCTTCTTGTTTTAATTTCTAATTTTATTTCGTCAGAGTGATTCCGATGAGATTTTTCCCTCTAGTTTACAAATGTCACCAGAACTAACGCTTTACTAACACTAAGCCCATGAAAAACCTTCCCATTTGTAGGTTTACGGTTTTTAGCGAAAATTTCAGGAAAAAAGACGGATATAATGCATGAAGCCTATTCCTGGCCTCACCAACGCCTGGATGAGAGCAGTCGAAGTATGGAAAATGAGTTCGATATCTCGTAATGAGAATGGGCACGCAAGTGAATGACTGAAAAGGGGGTCTTCGCCGTGCATGCGGGCGGACTGTTATGCCGGGAAAAAGATTGGAACGGGTAGAGGATAAGGAAGTGGTATTATCCGTGAGGGGAACTAGTTCCACGTCGGAAGGGTGGGTGGTCAACAAGTATGACAGCGCAATTCGAAGCGCAATATGCGAGACGTCGGAACAGAGATGGGATCCATGGGACAAAGGAGTTATTCGGATCCAGGAGGATCGAAGGATGAATTCGGAATCTTTCCCGGAGGAATCCAAGGCGTGGATTCACTTTCACCTGAGGCATCGAGGGAGAAATGTCAGTAACCCGTAAGCTACTCGACGAAGGTAGAAGGGTGGATTTACGCGCGCGTCTTTATTTTCGAATTTCCGGTTATTTATATTCGCTCTGATTCATGGAAAGACGGTGTCGTTCTTTAAAAAAAAATACACATTGAGAGACTTCCGAGGTATGTTCTGCAATAAAATGTTTCAACACATTTTTAGACATTTTTGTCTTTAATTATTTTGAAAGAGTTTTACAGTGCTTATTTCATTATTTAGTGACCTAGGAAATTGTAAATAAAACTTAATATCAAGAAAAACATTTAACCTTAAAGAGCGGGGAAAATTGAAACACACTACTTTTCTTACAAATATTTTTTTCAGAGAACTACTAACTTCTCTTGTCTCCATTTCTTCGACATTCTTCTGTAGCATTAATTTACCCCTAGGAATATTTATAGAAATCTTTGTACGATGAACAATTTTCCATCCCTTCTTTTTATTCTGCCCCTATGTATATATTTACACGAGCTCTGTCTATTTCTATACGTATCTCGAGAGCGTATGATATTTCACCTCGTTTTCAATTCTTATCTCATATTGCTGTTAAGAGGCAGAAATAAACATTTTAGTTCATATCTTTTCTATAGCTCTTCATGGAAAAGGAACAGAAGTATTTGAAAGTTTATGCCATCTAAAGATGCTGCATCGTGTTTCTTTTTTGTTCTATTTACGAATCTAGAACTACACTCTATTTCGTAGTTGGTTTATGTGCGATTACGTTGCAAATGAACAAAATTCACCTCCTACTATTAAACGCCATCGACAATTGCCTTTTTTTTAATTTTAAGAATCTAAACGTAAAAGATAACTTTTACGTTTAGATTCTTAAAATTTTAAAAATATAAGTTTAATCGTGAAATACTTTACACAAAATTATTTTCTCATATTTTTGTATATATTACAAAATCATATACAAAAATTATATTACAAAATTTTTTTCTGATTGTGTAAAAGTCATTTTTGGGAGTAACTAAAAATGGGTTGAATTCTTCTCAGACAAAAACCACTTTCAGTTTAATAATTATAACTATATTCTATCGATATAAGAGAAGCTTTTTTTGTTTCAATATGGTTTGCTTAAGCTCCAAAATGATTCCAGATGAGAGGCGTTCTCCGTGTTGGATATCGTAACGTGAACTTATGTGTTATGTTATTGGGAAATGTTTCCGAAACTCTCGAAGAGTATTTAATGTGTGCTATGCCTTGAGATGCGACTCGAGTGTTCACAAAAGATGAAAATTTTGTGAGGGAACAAAAAAGAACTGTAAATCAACATGGTTCAATGTTACTTAATTAAATAAGCGAATAAAAAAACTGACGGAACACTCAAACGATTTCTAAGAAATTCCTTGTTGCTGAAAAATCAAAGAATGACGTTCAAAATATTAGTTGCAAGGTTTTCGTAAGGAAGTTACTGGGAACTTGAATTAGGAACTTACTTTATCAACTGCCATGTTTGAAAGAGAAAAGTTGAATCCATAAGCGTATTAAGAAGTAAATTTTCGAAGAATTTTTTCCTTTCGATTTCAGTGCTGGTAAAACAAACGAAAAATATCATCATCCCGATTCCTTAAATTATCCTTTCAAAATAATCTACAGATTGGAGGAAATGAACAATCGAATCGAGCTTGAAATTCGTAAGAGAATCATTTGTATGAAATTATCTTCGGGGATATTTAGATTAGTGTTTTTGCGCATAAGTTTGTTTCTTCAGTTTAAGGTGTACCAATGCCAAAATATCTTCTTTCAGTATTGTAACAGCCCTATTCTCTAGCATCACTGTATTTCAGCCTCATCGAATAGTCCTTCACTAGCAATTTTCTCTTCCGAGGCAAACCTTCATTAGATATTTGCCCATGTCTAGCACGTGTGGACATTTGGTTGGAAACAGGTGACGCGCAAAAGAAAAATTACTTCGAATTTTCAAGCCTTAGTGGAACTTCTGAGCGAGTAAGGTAGTTAAATCTCTTTACGAGATTTAATATGGTCCGTCTGTATTTGGATGGTTATATTAGGAGGCCTTATATTGAAAAATATCCCTAGTATTGTAGGTGATTGCCATCTTAAACAATTTTTCAATTTAATTCCTAAATATTCTTATTAATTAATTATTCTTTTTTTTTCTTTTTTTCATCTTATTAATTGAATGTTCAGTCATCCACTTTCTCAACTTCTTTTGTCTTTAGGAGGGTTATGCCTCCTTCATACATTCTAGCAATCAACATCAACATTAACTATACATACGTATATTAAATGTATATTAAATGTATATGTACATCTATTATATACGGACTAGCTGTGCGCTCGCCTGACAGGCGCGCGTAATGTAATTAAAAACAAACAACATTTTAATTTTGCAAAAGAAAGGAAGCATGCAAGTGAGAAATCGAAGTTTACATGTATATATTATGGGAACAGTTATACCCTTCTGGAGTCGAACTGAGTACTCTAAATTAAGAAATTTTTTTCTAAAACCTTTCCGGAGATTTACGTAATGATTTCTCAAATTCTCAGGACGATTGGATGTATGGTTTTTGTGTCTTAAGTATACAGACAGACACACACAACACACACTAATCAAGTATACAATTATGAAATTTGTTACCAAATTAGGTAACGTCATCAACTCAACAAGTTGTGCAGTACATTTAATCTCTTGAATTTATCCCGATATCATTTTCATTTAATATCAAAAACCGTTTACTCTACGAAAGTATACGTAAATATTTACGTTGCTATAAACAAACTTAATTTAAATACTGATTTCTCAATGCGTTCTTAAGAGAAAATTCAACAATCACATTCGTGGTAACTAAGAAACAGTTTGTTCACAGCCTCAAAATTCATCAAAATTATCTTCTAATTTCTCCAAATTCTCGTAATTTCTGATCGTTAACTATATTTCATGACCAAAATAAGAAACTTTATTCAATTTCCCTTCTTTTGGTGTTACTTTCAAATTCATACGTGGGTTATTTCTAATTTAATTTTGTGAAAGAAAGGAAGCATGCAAGTGATAAAATCTAAGTTTACATGTTTTTCTTATGAGAACACCGTAAACACCGGACACACACCAAACGGATTTTATATATATATATATATATATATATATATATAGATAACTAGGGGGTTATTAAATATAAAAATATATTAAAATAAATAAAAATATATTAAAAGTTATATATTGTGAAATCGAAAGAGATATATATTTAATAAAATACTAGAAATAAAGGACTGTATACTCAACAGTTTAAATCTTCTCTTTGAAGGTATAATAATATTTTTAGACATAGGGTTTAGAAGTCCACTGAAAAAACATTCCATTTCTTTGTAATAAATGATTATAAGAAAATGAGAAACGAACAAAATGAAACGAATCCGGGGTTCGCCTTCTCCCCGATTTTGAAACTTAAGTATAGCGAAGTTGTGAATAATAAAAATGCTTTCAAGAGCGTTTTGGAGAAATGATCACATAAAAGTAAATCTTACTGGAGCTATTGAGAGGAAAGCCTGAGACAAAATAAAAGAGAATGTGATTCCAGTTATCAAAAGGAAAAATGGCTGAAAAAGAGATGGAACGGCTTTGGAGATGTGCTTACAAACTCCATAGTGACGCACTAAAGTGAAAGGCCGTAAGTATTGTCTCAGCGTATTTGGGAGTGACATTGAGGCAACTACACGTAATATCTTCAATAACCTTTTACTAATTTCACCATGAAAACTTAAATAAACTCCGTGTGCTCTTGCTTTGTTTAATCGTGATCTCTGTCGAGATCCTTTTTATGAAAGTTCATTCGAATGCTCTTAGAAAATTGTGCCCTTCGCATGAGATTCTTGCTAATCGTTAGGGTAGTTCATTATCTCGAATATTTTCCACACAAGAACTTTATCGCGGAACGGGAAGCCATACGGTTCAGAGACATCCTGAAATCCAATTAACTCAGACGCCCTTGTTCTTTTTTAGATGCGAGATCTTTTTTCATAATCGGAAAATCGGGAGGACAGACCAGGTCTCCTTAATTTACATACTGTCTTGTTTTACTGAAACTTCATTTATATAATAATTTATGCTTCGCTAGTTCTATGGCTGTCTAATATCTTCAATGAATATTTTGGAATACTTTGCTTATCACTGTAGGCATGGGTCGTGAGGTTTATTTTTCTCAAATGGGAAATAAAGTGGTGATTCTGGCTTATAGATGAAGATGTTTTTGGAACCTGGATTCGATTATAAAATTTTTTACTACTAGTTATCTAATCTGAAGCTATTATTTTATTTTGTTAATCAATCATTGTCTACTATTTATCCATCTGAAGTAAGTTAGAACCCCTAATTAATGTGAAACAAGTGAACGGGTAGTAATGTAAAAAAGAACCTTCTATTCTCCGCAGAAAATAATTAAATATGTAAATATGAATGTGAAAAATATGTATTTGATGCATCTAAGAATGATGCTTTTCTATAAATTGTGTCATAGATATTTCATTCTTAAAATTCTCGTAATTCAGCGTCAATTAAACCGATGGAGAATTAATTGCTGCTACCGAATTCCACGAACTAGACGGAGTTTTCGAACAGTATTGCGAGAGATAATATTTTCTGTAATCATCATCATTGGTTTTCTGTATTTAAACAGGTTTGAATACCAAATAAAATAACCAATATAATACCAAAATGATTCAATAATCATGTGCAAGAATATTAGTGTAGGTTTTGATCTTTTGTCAGCTTAAATCAGTAAAGATTTCCTCTTTTAATTATAAAATAACCTTCTGGCAATGCCCAAATTTCTCTCCAAATTATATATTTAAATCTTGGTAAGAGACTATTTCAGATGAAGTTTTTGATGTATTTATTGATATTCTTTTCATTTTAATTCTATCCTTAATGAAAAAAATCATGTTTGGGAGTCATGCACTTATATCAGAGAACTTTATACTAAGGATGTGATTCAATCAGCGTAAATGCATTTCTGCATAATTTACGTACACACGTTGACTTTAATTAAGCTACCTCCTCCATGTTATCCATCCTCTGAGTT
Organism: Pantala flavescens; assembly: GCA_020796165.1. NCBI lineage: Eukaryota > Metazoa > Arthropoda > Insecta > Odonata > Libellulidae > Pantala > Pantala flavescens. The sequence continues at coordinate 62,763,904 of CM036879.1, read as the reverse complement.
CATTATGTTCTTTTCCTTTAATCCTATTTCCCTCATCATATCAATGGATGTTTTACAGGAAGGTAAATTATGTCCCTGGTGTTTTATGTTTTTCCTGATTGGAATACCGCGCGAGATGTTGAAAAGCGACCTGTCGAAAATCATAGCACTGGTTGGAAATTTCATCTCGTTTATGAATAGATTATAGAAGGGACCATGTAACCGTTCCCAGCGGAGGTTTGTTTTGAGTTTAGATCCATCCAGGAATGTAGCCAAGAATTGTTATAGGTACACAGCGTGTTGATGGTGTCGTCCAACTCGCTTAAGAGAGTCACCTGTCCGACATTGGGCTTTCAACTCCGAGAGGAACTTCTACAGTGACACCTCTTTTTTGCTGAAGAAGTTTTCCCTTAGTGTTATATTCAAATTACGAGTTGTGGCTGTATTTAGACGCTTTTTCGGGGATCTGCTTATATTTTTCTTTATAAATTCCCGTTACTTTTGGTTCTTTGACTCTTACATAATTTGTTTCCTAATGGAAACATTTGATTGATTGCTGGATCTATCCAAGCTCTCCTTGATTATATAATTATCTTAGATTGCTGAAACTAATCAAACAAGGCTGTTACAACCTTCATATTATTATTTATAGTTTCAAATAAGTGATAATTCAATTCTCATAGTATATCTTTTAAATCGCTTGATTAATTTAAAAAAATATTTTCATGGAAAAATTGAACTCCCTCTCTCGGTTATATCCTTTTTAAAGTGAAAATTTAATTATTATTTTAAATCTTTAATTTAATTGTAACCTTTAAAGAAGACTTCTTATTGTTTTCATTTTCTCTAATTAATGATTAACTCAAGAGGGAAATAAATAAAAAAATTAAACTGTCTTGAAAAAGTAGGTATGAGAATTTATTTTTAATTTTTCATTCTTTCGCATTTCTCATAATTTTACGTAAGTGATCAACTTTTACTGTAATTCGTATTAATGTTTTTACCAAAACCACAGTTTCGTTACGAACTATCTCAATCAAATCCTCATGCTTTCCCATTTTCATTCCCATTCCCAAATCCATTTCGTCGATAAACTTGAATATTTTTAATTTATCAGTCTTTCGCGAAAATACAAAAAGTGATTCACTTTAGACTTTTCAGTTATTTTTTTCTTTCGAATATGTTAATCTTTTTCTGGTAATCTAATAATGTATTTTCCATATTTTTATTACAATATAGATATCGTTATACAGCTTCTTTTTTCTCGAGTTTTTTATTATTCATTTCGTTTGTTTTATCGTTCTTAGAACTTAGGCAGTGAAAAGAGATTCCCCTTATGTTGTAATTTAATTTTACGAACAAATATTTGGATTATAGTTCTAGCAACGATTTTCTGACTATCACTCCGTCAATTTTACGTTGCTCGCAGTCATTTTACGAAGTTTCCATTATTATCTCTGAAGTCTTTCATTAAGTCCGTAATTGCTGTAGAGGAAGGGCGTGTCTCGAGGAGTGTGATTTCGCCTCATTTTTCGAGAGAGGGCTGCTGCTTTCAATTTCTGAGGATCAGGTCTACCTATAGTGAAAGTTTTAATTTCAGAAGAATAATGATTTGCGTGCAAAAAGTTGCTTTTTTAAGTTACTTTATTCATAAATACTCTACATAGCCGTATTATCCTTTTTACTAAATCCGAGGAGAGTTTATTTGTTGATATTTCCTTATTTCATCACTAGGAATTTCTTCTCTCAGGTTTACGAAGAAAGAATAACTCAAAGTATTATAGCCGAACCATTATTTAGTAAGTAGGATATTTAATATTTTAGAAATTGTTTCTGTTGTAGAAAACTAATCCTTTTTTAAAGATATCCCTACATTGCATTCTTTGGTTGATATCAATTCCATTATTTAACGAAATTCATTTACTCAGGTTTCATTTCCTCTATACATAATTTTTAACGAAATTTTAAAATATCATAAATAAATAACATTAATCTGAGCGTCTTTTGGGTTATGAAGTACAACAATTTTAAATTTTTCTATTTTTCACATTTATTTAATATGATTAGGAATTATGTCTTGTGAAGGACTCTTTTAGAACCTGTTTTGATGAAGAGATTTGATCTTATTAGAGGAAATTCACGTCCTGATGAAATGAAATCTCTTTTGAAGTACTTTTTGCAAAACTGCTTAGCATAATTTAGGAATAGAAACATCTTAGAAATAATTTCTATTTTGTTAATACCTATGGATGCCATTAGAGGCCATCAACGATAATTATTAGATTAATCAGTACAACTTTGTCTCATTATTCCTAATGCATTGTATTTTCTTCGAGAAGAAGAGAGCAGTGGAAACTGCACTAAATCATTTCCACAGAGCATCAGACACGATACCTGTCATATCAGTTTATCCCACTTGGTATGAATTAGATATAATTCGCACGTGAAGTCAGATTCAAGAAAGCTCTGCATAACCTTGCAATAATTTATTGGCCCGAGTTTGGAAGTTAGTGCCACACTATTTATACATATATATTTCATATACATATATATTTATACATATAGGTATATTACTAAATATATATATATATATATATATATATATATATATATATATATATATATATATATATATGTACTTACATGTTTTTGTAACATAGGATTGTACGAGTGTTATTTCGTATAATAATGTCGTCTATCTCATATATTTTGTTTACTTTTTGCTAGAGAAATGATCCGTGCTTTTATATTGTTGTATTTAAAATAGTTTACAGAAGTGAAAGTATCATCAGATTTACTGGGTCAAATCAATCAACATTGAGAAAAATATATGTTTTTAGCTAATTAATATGTCATATAGAAAATGTCACATAGAAAGTAACGTATTCGTACATCGTCTTTATTATTATTAATATATTTTGAAATTTGTTTTAATATATTAGTATATATATAGTTGTAATATATTCGTAGCACGAGTCGTAACTGAGAATGATGTCCTTATTGCTATAAACATAAAAACAGCGTTTAATATGTTTAAAATTTTATTTATATTTAAGCATATGATAGTTATCTTAAATACTGACTGTCTCATTTTTACTGTTGGTATAGTATTTAGATATCGATACTAGTGTAAGCATAGAAGTGACTGCCAAGAGACCATTTTTCCACTTTTCATTACTTTGGCCATTTCTTGTTGCAGATACTACAAAATGCATATCTTCCTCTCGTTTTCGTAATTTCTGCGAACTAATTGACAGCCTACTTACCTTGTAAGCGACCCTGACATTACCAAAGTGAAAGCAATGGCTCAGAGTCGGCTGTTTCTTATCGCGTAGGACAACACATGTGCGTAGGACCTGCTTTTCGATCGGAGAATGAATTTCATCAATAACCTTCCGGTCCTTTTACTCCCGGAAGTTGCTCAAGTGCGGCGACGAATCGGCAATAAATTTTCTCTCCTGTGTAAGGCTTTCCAACGAATGCGGATTGGCTTTAATGTGACGATTTCCATCCGACCCTTTGTCATTAACTGAAAGCTCGACCCTCTCCCGAGAGCGTAATATTTTTAGCATTCCCCTCTGATAATTCCCCCACCATTGCTAGGAAGGCCCGCCGCGAACGAGTTCGATATCGTATTCAAATTTTTGATTTTATTGTCGCAATCACATGATGCGAATCTTGGTCATTCTTCACGCGGAACTGTCTCTCTTGTCACGTACGGCATTACATTGCTGCTATATTTCTCTCTACGTGACGGATACGGTTGTCGTGCATGAACGCCAGCTCGCTCGTTCTATGGTCTACCTTTGACGCACGAAACATTCACTTTAAGAGTGTACGCGCTCATTCATTCGTTCCCTAAATTTTATCATTTGTGGTGTAAACAGGCGCAGATGGAACTAATTTTCGTGACATCCCTTCTAAAGCTGCCTTGATTCGTGTAAACTCTCTCTATGATGACACGAATTATATGACAAATGTATTTCATTAACGTTGAGAAAGAAATCCAATCCAGGCTTAATTGGTAGCAATGATGACCCAGAGCATGACTTCAAGCGAATGGAAAGGTTGTTTTTTTTCTTCACCAATCTAGCGTTCAGTTAACGTGTGCACATTTTGTAAAATGTGTCTATTTTATCTAAAATATTGATTCATCCCATTCAAATTCAACTAGTAGCAGTAATTACTCATCATTTATTGAATTTATCAATATAAAAACTACCATTTTTAGACGATGACGTATATTTTTATGATATAGGTCATCCGTGTAATTTGATGGATGTTAAGTTTTCACGAAAATATGAACACTATGAAATGAAAATATTGTCAATAAATTTTCACCTTAATTCTCCAATGAAATAGCGGTATTTTTGACCACTCTAACGAAAACCACCTCTGCATCTCAATTTTTTTAGTTGTTGAAATAATTTGTTCATATAATAATATTCACGTTCCCCTATTCCAGGGCCAGAGTAAATTATTACGCTTGAATGATAAATTTAACCATGTTTGTTTTGTTTCTTTTAGTTTTAAGCGGATGAGTATAGTCAAGTAGTTTACCTAAGTTCTAGTTTTCCAAAGTACTTAGGAGCTATTTAAATCGATCTTTAACGTGAACAAATGGAAATAATAATTTTGGAACTGTAAAAGTCTTTTCTCGTGTTTCCAAGTGAACGAGAAACAACGGAGACGTGCGAGAAAGGCCCTTTTTGTAATATCTATGAAATAACGATTTTCATGAGCATATTATTTTCGGAAATAACTATCTATATAAGAATATCCATTATTATTCTTAATATTGAGTAATTCTCTGAATTAAATCCAAAAATGTTCTCGTAAAATAACGTTTATGTATTATGTAAGTTATATTTCTCACTTAAAATCTACCAATCGGAATCTGATTATATTTTCTCGGGTGCTGTTCTTTGGATTGTAAATGTTTAGTTTTCTTTTATAAATTTCTCTCCTTTCTTTAAGGGATTTATTCATTTGTTAAACTTTGCCTTAACTATGAAATTAAAGTCTTTGATAGAATTTTCCAACTGTTATTTGCTATTAAGGATATTTCCAACCGTCGTTAAAAAACGTGGAACTCTTTTTCTTTTAATTAATTCTTCGGCAACGATATTGTATAAGTTACCTTTCCCTTAAGTGAACTTCGAAATTCAGGTTGTTGTGATAACTACGCTTATATAGGAATATAAAGTTCTATAAGGTGTTATTCATAATTTTTTATAAATAGCTATTCCTGTATCAAATATTTTTCGTATAGATTTCCATTCTTTGAAATGCATTTATCCATATAAGTGCTCTTCGATTCGTTATCTCACGTCCGCAATTCCGCAGTTTAATTATCTTGCTGCAGATTTTCATTAGCTATGTTGCATCTTCTTCATAACTTATATCATTCCTAAAACACGCTATTTGAGCATCTTATATTCTCAGTTGTTCTTCGACGACTCGCGAATTCGTTAACGAGTCTTTCTTGTCTTTATAGTGCAGGAAGTATTTTGCAAAAGTGTTTCTTTGTTATTCTTCCAACGCGTTCGGAATCAAATAGTCCTGTTGTGAACTGTCTATAGCTAACCAGAAATGCCCATTTTTGCTTTTTCTTTTTCATTCTATTGTTACATAACTTAGTCAATCCGCGCAGACTCTTGCGTGGTATTTTTACTCATGAAAATTTTGTATGGTATGAAGGAATGTCTTACTGAGTCCTTCGTGTGCCAAGGGAATTGTTTTTTGTTCTCTCTTCGAGGTAGATGACACATCTTTTACACACTTCTCTCTGTATTCATTACTGATCTGAGAGGAAGTTATTTCTAGTATCATTTGATCAGATTGTTTTAAATTCTAATAACACATCCGAAATTCAGTTTCTCTGGAATTACGAGTTACAAATTGCAAACAAAAAGGCAGCGAAGTGTGCTAGTATTTAGAAAAATAATTCTCTTCCTTAAAGGGTCAACTATTTATCCATGAATTGTGAGAGTACTGTAAATATCTAATAAACATTTAAGAAATAAAGTATATGGGATAAATTTTAATTCATCCTATGTATTATATCCTACAAAATTTCATTTATCTTGTATAAAAAACTGTTTGAACGTGTTTTCCTATCTTTTCTTTGGGCAATTCTCTTCCTTTTTAGTTTTTACACATCGTCTTCTAAGACGTTAAAATACTTCAAACTTTCCGAATTTGTGGGTGCACTAAAAAAAATCACAATTGAGAAAATCGCGAAAACTGGATTAATCGCCAGGAAAATAACTCAAATTAGAACTTTCTCTTCTTCGAGTAACTGCAGTGGCTTCATTTTGTCTTCTTCGAAGCAATTGAGAATTCTCTGGAAAGAAGTAAAGGCTTCGAAGTATTTTCATTTTAATTGGTACCGAATGGTGAATGAAGAAAATCTTCTTTTATTTGCGATGTAACATATAAATTTATTATTATTATAAAAGTCCATATGGTGAAAGTCGTAGATACGGTATTTAACTCAATTTATTCAATTCTATATATTTGATCTATAAGTAAATGAAACAGCAATTTTTAAGTACATCCGTGTATTAAGAAAATGAATATAGCTACGGCGAATCTCCACGTTATTTAAAACTAGTTTCAATTATACGAATTTCTTTATAATTATATACTAGTGAATGCCTTTTATCCCTAATCAGTGTTAAGGATAAGAAGGGCGCTAGCCTAGTTATTCAAATAATATCCTCTGAATTTTTGCTCATCCATCCATTTTCCTCTTTTCATATTCAAAAATTCATTTTCTTTCATTCTTTCGCCTTTTCATTGTCCTCTGCATCTGCCGATTTTTCTGGGTTTTCTTTACTCGAGTGCCGCATCTTTTCATCTTTTATTGCTGTTTACGCATTCATCATTACCAGGTGTTCATTCGACCCCAACTTTCGCAAATGATTGTCTCAAATCGCGGATACTCTTTTCAGTTTGGAACCTAAAATGTCATCCTTTTAACTTTCCCTTGCACTCGAATATTTCCATCAGCTCCAAGGCCGTTTCTTTCAAGAACTTGTTTCACGTCAATCGATATTTCTCTGCTCCCATTCCTCGGTCACTCCAGTGAGTGATTCTCCGCGCGTGGGAGATCACGCCCCAAGGAAATTCACATTTTCAGTGGTTTACCTCAGCTACGGTCGATCGCTATCTCAGAATTTCGATCCGTCCCTCAAACTCTAATGGGTACACATCGTGGGGCTATTTCCACCCCTCCTCGAAGGTCCGAGAGATTGGCTTACAAGGATCAATTAAAACGACCCTTTTTCATCCCTCAATTATTATTTGAGAAGTTCCGGATATGCATCTATGTTTCCGGGAGTTAATCTGTCAGGAATTTTTTAGTTATTGATAATGAATGGCGTGCTCATAAAGCCTTGCAACAAATACTGTGGACGGAAATGGGTTGTGTTGTGGTGTTGGATCGCGATACAATAATTTGGCAATGGCAACTCAAACGTTTTGCAAAAAAGCGTTGAAAGTTAAGAGAATTTGAAGGAATTGAATTGTTAGGATCTTGTAACCAGAGGAATTGATAATTATTGAGTCCATGTATTTTCAATATCATTCCGATTTGAAATGTCCGTCCAAATAAGTTTCGTTTTGATGTATAAATAGTTTAATTTAAAAATCTGTGCGAGGTTACGGTAAGTAGAAAGGATAAATCGTTACTAGTTACGTGTTAGCTATGAAATTTATTACCTCTCTTCTTTGCTATTTTCTTTCACCATGATTTTTATCCTTTTTTTTTACTTTCCAACCTTAAGCGGCGAAAGTTTTATCCTTCACCAAAGTCTTTTTCAAGTTAAACATTAATGATTCATAAGGAATTTATTACTATAACACTTAAAGTATCGTTTAAAGTGTTGTTTATATGATATAACATTAGATAATAAGGATATAAGTTGGATAATATTAGATAAGGGAATAAAGAGGAACAATTGCGTATATTCTCTTCAGTAAAAGGTCCATCCATTAGTCACGGCTGGATTAGATGTACGCAGAGAGCCTTACAGAATCTTTTTCACGTAAAAGTTTCAAAGATGTTTCGACATTTTAAAAAGAGAATCTTATTTCCCTCCTCCCATTCTATCTATGAATGGAGAAATCAGCAAAACCTTAAAATCCGGGCTTCCAATTAAATTTCTTTTGATTAACAAGGATCGGAATTGAAGAATATCATTGTGAAAGTGAGTTTCTCCGTAACGGAAGCAGAAAGCATCTTAATTATATTCTAACGAGCTAAAATCATCAGAAAGAGGCACTTCTTTATTGTCTCGACAAAGCACTGGAATTCGCGGAGAGATAACGCCACTAGGAATTAACAAGCTCATTTTTCAACCGTTCCTTTTGAGTCTATTTCCCTTAACGATTTTTGTTCGTTTCATCTTCCCTCTGATGATTCATTCCTGGGTCAAGCCCCTGAGGATGACTTTTTCACACTTTTTCATCTTCCGGCGGTTAGGGACTCGTTTACATCGATATATTGTGAATACGAATGCATACTCGACTTATATCTTGTTTATCTTTCGTTTTATGTATTTATTATATATATACTTATTATTTATATATAAATAGTTCTTTAAGATATTTTTAATACCGATTTTTACATAATTAATCTTGATTATTATCGGAAAATTTCTCCTAATCATGTATTGAATACCATTTTTGGAATTACAGTCGTTAGATAGAGCGAATTACTTTCAGAGCAATTTGCTCTAAATTAACGTGTATTAAAAGTAATTAAGAAACCACGAAGACAAGAGGGAAATGTGTCAAGAATATTTTGTACGAAGTCTGTCTAACAATCAACATCTTCGAATGTATTTGGAGAAGGAAAATATTTATCACAAAATAAATTATTAAACATTCGTGTTTTTCCATCTGTGTTATTCCTAAGTATATCATTTTTTTACTCACTTTTTGGTTTATTGCAGTACGATTCGAAAGTATTAATCCAAATATTTTTATAGACTTGACATATGCCAGTATGTGTTGATAAAGTTGAGTTGTCAACTGTGAAAATAAACGTTTACCAAATGAAATCTTTCTTCTTGTAATCTTTAAAAATAAATGACATCACATGACACATTGGATTTCCAAGATGTAACTTAGATATTCCGTTCTATGTGTATTTCCGGCTTTTATTGCGATTGATGTGCGCGTGAGTGCTATCAAACGCTTCTCTACTAGAAATAGCCTAATATTCCGTACGTTAATCATATTCGTTTGAGAACACGTTGCTACGATACTGAGGCTCGTTGTTTAATCTCTTTTAACTAAGAGATAAATTGCGGCCAGTGTTCTATCATGGAGGAATATTATAGCTTAGTAATTTTTACCGGCATCATAAAATGTATAAATCTTCCGAGTAGCCTCAGTCAATCAACGGTTTTCCTTGAGATAACCGGTATTTAATAATCTCTTGACGCAATGTATTACAAAATTATTTATGATTTACGCTTTAAGGTATTTTTAATTATTCTATATTAACACAGTGAGTGAAATTCGCAATTTCATTTCAGTAGCTCATCGGTGATTTACTCTGAAAGATTTTAGAACTTCATAAAACGTGACTCTCTCATAAAATTAGTTTTTCATGTTCTATTTCAAAGGAAGAGTAATAAACTTTTAATGTTTTGAAAGAGCCTTTAAAACCTCCCTTGCTGTCGAGAAAATTAAGCGCTGAATTTGTTTAACTCCATAGCGACCACCTTAGGAAATATCCGGAGGTAAATTCAACCAGAATATCCCAAAGGAAGATAGACCTAGGGTAATTTACGTGTACAACCAATGTAACATCTTTGGAGTTGAATGTTACCTACAGTAATATCTTAAAGGGAATTTTGAAGGAAACCTCCCGCAGACGCAATCTCTGAAACCATATTTAATTTCTTACCTTTATTCTAATCTTAATGATCATTTACTTGTGAATATCTGAAATAAATCTTTTGTCAAGGTACTAAATTAAATACTAATATTTTTTTCTTACAATATTCTTCCGCTCGTCCCTGTAATCTTCACTAATTGATGCACGAATGCATAAGCCATGCCGAATATTTGGTTCATTTTGATCACTCAAAAATATATCTCTACTTATTACATGTGAGTGCTATTCATGCATCTTTGTCTGTGATAATTTGGCTTTTTCCTATCGATGATAACAGTGATGAAGAAAATACGATAGCGTCTTCATTCAATTACTTGTATCATTCCATCTCTAATTCTGTCCAGTTGTTCGTGAGGGAATTAAATCCAAAAATTTTCAAAATAATCTTTAGATTTAAATTCATGTTGATTTATTCATCAGTCTTTACTAATTTTCTATGTCGGTCAATCGGAATAGGAAGAAATCAGAATCTTCGCGAGAGAAATATTTGAACTCTCGATGAAAAAAGCAGTTTTCTGCAGGTGAATCATATCACTTGTTTTCTAATGTCTATTCTATAAACTAATGAGCTAAAACAGCTTCCTTAGCGTTCTCGCAGAAAGTACCACCCAAAGTTTCCACAGTTCTCCATCGACAGTCGAGTGAGAGAAGGGGACACCCCTGACCACTGACTTCAACGAGAAGGGCCATTGGCGTTTGCAAAATGAGAAATTTTTATCCCTCCATTCACACCATTTATTAACGCGGCGTTTCGCCTTTCGCCGTAACTATGGACGTCGAGCGATGAGTTTCTCAAAGGTCGTGTACTTAAGGAAGTCGAGGAGCGAAATCAACCCTTATAAATTCGTTACGCGCTCCCCGTCGAGGTTCGATCTCGTAACCCCTTTCTTTCTGTTACTTCGCGGGGTCCAAAATCCTGTGAGGGTGTCAGAGATCCCAAGGACAGAAAATAGACGCTTCTATTTTTGGCGGGCAACCCGTAGAATTCCTGGGCCTGGGAACTTGTTGTGCATTTTATTCTAGATTCCGAGATTCACTCGCCGCACTTAGGCCCTCTTCCATCTTTCTCCTGTAACTAAATGGGTATTCCGTCTGTTTTTTATTACTTGGAATCCTGGCTTCGTTTTTGATCTCCAGATGGGACTTTCAGTGACATTTGGTGCGTATTCCACGATGCGCACGGATTGCTTGTCGCCTCGATTCTCATCGAGTTTACGATGAAGAGGTTGCGTTGGGCTGATGATGTGTGTAAGTACGGCTTTCGTACTCCACTAGTGTGCCCTTGGAAAAGCAATTCGCGCCAAGGTTCCGATGAAACGTTTTAGTCGCTGCATGGAATCGTACCTTTTGGACGTGATTTTCTGCTTAAAGGCGGTACGATGTGGTGCGTAACCGATCATATTCGAGTTCATTTGCAGTCGAAAATAATATGGTTTTTGGGTTGATCTTCATAATTTATCGAACGCAAAACGGATGAAAAAAGTGAAAGCAGAATAACAGACTCTTCCCGTGTTTGTAATCCTTTGATGAAAGTTTTAATCCTGAATTCATACAATTAACGAGGGTAACGATGGAGGAGAAGTTTGGAGAAAAGAGTGAATCTCCTGATTTTGAAAATAATTTTGGACTTGATCGATATTTTCTTCCAGTCGTTCATTCCAATCTTTTCTGGGACTTTTTGACACCATGAGCACAGACTTAATAAGCCCATTTCTGTCACTTTTGAGAGATTTCTGTAAATTAACAGCTTTGAAAAACCATCGTGTCAACAGCTGTCAACAGCTGTTCGTTTTTTCAGCAGGATTCCTCGGATTTTTCCCGCTGATTACACGTTCCGGCATTTTTTCCCTTTCGGCTCACATGATGTTTTTATTTACGATTTTCGGAAAAAAAACTTCCTCTGGCGCTCCCTTAAGTCGTTTCCAAAAGGCGGAGAGAAGAACAGGCACTCCTTCGAAAGAATTTCCGATTATATACAAAAAAGAAACGTTCGTGTTTGTATATTCTCTTTCTCTCTTCCCCGAAATGACTCGTATCCGATCATTTATGAACGAGTTTTATTTTAGTTTCGTCATTAGTTATTTCTCTTGTGATATTTTTCCTGAGCATTCGAATGATACGTGACTCTTTCAATTAATGTGTTCATTTTAAAGTGTCTTTGGAGATAGGTATCTGGATAATTAAGGGTTCCCCTAGAAACAAAGGTTTTCGAATGAATCAGGGAATCTTTCTTTTATTCTTGAAAAGAATTATACCTCCTTCAGCCTCTTTCTCCTAAAGAGACTAGAGGATGGTAATGATATCGCTTAAGCATGGAGTCGGAATTCTTTTAGAATGCGAATTACCCCTAATGCTCTACTCTAATGTCGGAGGCGTAGAATTTTTTGCTGAACAAATTGTCACTTTCATTGCAGTTGGGCGATAGGACAGTTTTTACTGTTTTGAGCAGAAAGTTTATAAACTGTTTCTTTGGTTGAGAATTTGATTCAAATCACTACTCTTTGAATTAAATTCCCTCGTAGTTAAATTCCAAAGAAATATAATATTGTTGGAATGAGTAACATTAGTAGTTTGTATTGATCAATTCTGTAACACAATCTCACTGTTCAATTTATTGTGTGACTGAAGTTCAATAAGCGAGATAAAAGGTTTTAACCCGAAAATTTTCTCTTATTTTCTCTCAGGAAAATATGCGGCTGGATCTTTTTTAGTAAAATGCCAAACCTGCTGGAATCAATGTTTCCAAATTTGCTTTATCGGTCGCTATCAATAGTAAAAAATTAAAGGATTATTTTGTGTTTCCATAAGATATTTATGTTACCATAACGTCTTAAATGCTATACAAAATTCTAAAATAAAGAAACTCCTTAAACTATTTTGGAATGTTAAACAGAAGTGAAAAATAGCGACATGACTGGGACTCGAACCCAGGTCTCCCACTTGCCGGGCAGATGTGCTGATGCATGATGGTGTTGTGGCAAATGGGAGACCTGGGTTCGAGTCCCAGTCATGTGGCTATTTTTCACTTTTGTTTAAAAAAAGCGTGTTTGTGAAAAAGCGCACGCTTTAACGTGCAAAGAATTACACTTAAATCCTATCCTTATTTCGGAATGTTTTATTTTAATCCTATGATTCATTCTCAATAATATAATAACATATAATGAGGGAAGAATTGGTATTTTACTTAAAATGCTTTATTGATTTAGTATAAAAAATATGGATACATGCTATATATGTTTTAGCATGGAATTAAAATGAAAACTTTTGTAATAAATAGCAAAAGAATAGATATAGTCTGTTTTTTAGTTCTTTAAATAAATGTATAATCAAACAGTGACAAGTTTTGCAGCAGCTTAAGGTGAAATGAAAGGAAATTGAAAAGTAAGAATACCGTATGGAAAATATCGGATTTTCTCAAATTACTCTGTAAAGAGATGATTCGGTTCTTACAGGATCATCTTTGAATTGGAATTTCTTGAAAAGTAAAATCGAAAGAGGTAAAAGATGGCGAATTGGATCTAAAGCTCTCCGAAGAAATTTATATTTAACTTTTCATTCAAAAGCTTTCAATCGTATGGGCCCTGTCCCTGCGGATGCTGGAAAGGATTCTCTTTCTTCGGTTCCTTTGGCAATCAGCGCGAACAAGGTGGAGGCCGAGATTGATTTGAATGCAGATGATTCAATAATCCTATAAATCTAAAATAGGAAGTGATTTTCAACCAATTATCGCTCCAGTGAATAAAATATTTTTATTCAGGGAAAGGAAGATTTCTATGCATCCAAACTATATTCGTCAGAATTTAACGATTCAGAATTGTTATTTTTCGTGTTCTAGAATTTGCAAGAAAAGGATTTTTAATTTTTCCTATGAAAATGAGTTAATTTGAACATTAAAATTATGATTCAATGATTTTGTAGGGAATGTCGAAGAGGTCATTAAGAGGGACGGAGGCGAGGATATAGGAGATTTCGATAGAAGGGGAAGTCTTCTGCGGATTGAATGACCAATCGTGATGATGATTATTTATTTTCATGCTTTAAACCATTGCTTGATGGTGATCGCAAAAATAGAATTTTCCTATATGTTGCTGCAAATCAAAATTTATTATACTTTAATTTCTTCCCGCTGCATTATATTTTTCAATTTATTTTTACTAAACTAATGTTGTCAAGCCATTGAATATTCTGAAATATTCGTTCAGTAGTTCTTAAGCTTTAAGTTTAACCGTTTATTAGTCATGTTAAAATAAATTAAACTTTAGTAAAAATATTTCGGATTGTTAGAAAATTCCTAATATATAAAAATATAGATTTTTGTCTTTCTTAAAGATTTTGAACACCGTTCGTTATAATTTAAATTTAACGAGACTTGCGAATTGCCAAATCAGTTTTTACTGAATTCATGAATTTCTATCTTCGATGAATTTTGAATGTTGTTTTTTTTCTTATCATGTTATCATTTTAAATAGTTCTTTGAAGGATGTTTATTTTAAGATATTGCACTTCATCCCTATCTTATCCATCTCTTATCCATCATTAAGTTACTCATTCGATCAAACTAAATTATATAAAAATATTGATTCGTGAAAGGTAACGTTTTAGGTATATGAAAATCTATGTCCCCATTTTCTCAAATTAATTGTTATTATAAATTAATGAAGAATTGTAACGGTGAAGAATGTCTTGCGAAGGTTTCATCATCTCTTGTTATATCACAGAGAAGAAACACGTTCAAAAATTTCCTCAACGCGCATTTTTAATATTAATTGTTGATGATCTTTCGTTATTCATTTGCGTCAAAATCCGTTGAATGCTTTTAAGGATAATATCGGCACTCCAATGAAGATCGCACATAGATTTCCGTTAATTTGGTTATCGGTTGAATTTATCCATTACCGAGCCCTTTTAGTTTTAGTCCCTTACGAACGAGTTACGGAAACAACCACGGAAGACAGACACGAAACAGGAGTGGAAATCCCCGCTCATATGCATGCTTCCTTTTTTGTCGACAGTGGTCGCTTTCTTTGTACATTTTCGGTGTATCGTTTCCGAGGCGTTCTTTGTGTGGAGGGTGCAGACCTGTTCACCCCACGCATTAAGCTTGTCATCACGGCTGATAAGTCCCCAGAGAGTGTTTCTCTCCGTGAGAGGGCGTGTTGCATAAATACACCTATATGAAAGAACATCGCTGATATTAATCTTCCGATCTTCATCACCTGCAGAATCGATAACTCCCTTTCTAACAGCGAAGGTGTTAGATAACAAATTTAATATGGCGTTATCTGACTATCAGCTACGTTGTTCTCCTCTTGACATTGATTTCGTCAGCTGACGCCTTCACTACTTCAGTCCGAGAAATTCTTTCTACATTTGGAACAGAGATTGTGCAGCCTCCAGAGTCGCTATTTATTCTTTTTGTAACTTTGCGAATCCGCTATTATTATCATTTTCATGCTCTTTAGTTGGTGGAATCGTAAAATATCTCCCGTAGATAAATTTCAAAAGTCCATTTCTTTCAAATCTTGCTCTAACTCTCTTTAAAATCAAATGTTTCCTTATATTTTTTCTATCCTTGCTAAATTGGTAGTGTGGGAAAGATTTATGATATTTTGACATTTGATTCTGTCGCAAAAAGGAATAAATTTGTAAGTGATCTTTCACCGTTTGATTTCAATTCCTCACGAGCTGTCCTGGGTGTATCTGGTGTCCGTTACTTTGGAGCGAAATTTTTAATTTTTATTTATTTAATAAAAACCTTGCACCTTTAATCTACTTATAGAATTTCTAAAGATCCGTTTTACAGTCACAGTCTGATGAAACATTTTAGGTTATTAAAATTATTAGTGCCTTTTTATAATCAATCAATATATTGATTGATCGAAATATTAAAATTAATTAATTCTCATTTCTTTAACCGGAATTTAATCCACATTCCTCTACTGTGTGACTCTATGAAACTCCCTTTTCATGAAATATATATCTGGAAAGCTGTTTCACTGCAATAACAGCAACATTTTATTAATCTATAGAAATAATATCAATCCTCCCATTAAATTTCTATTAATATCAAGTTTCTGAACATGTTATTCGACTGATGATTTTGAAGATTGAAGCAATTGTGTTTGAATGAATGGGTATATCGGTGGTATACATTTTTTCTAGTAATTTTCCACATAGAATTGGAATCCTTATTTTCCTTAACTGACTTGCTTTAAATTTCTGAGAGAATTTGTTCGCTTTTGCAATTATCCCCTCATCCACAAGTATTTTTTACGGCCCCTATTATGAGGGCTCAATTACGAAAAAATGTAACCTCAGCTCGTGACCTTTATTTCGAAGACGAATATCCTGAAGTAACGGACATCTTTCCTGATTAAGGATATCTCTGATGAGTATTGAGATAGAAGTGAATGTGGGTTAAGGTCTTTCTTTTTTTCGAGAAAGGGAAGATGTTTCTCGTCTCTTTCCGACAGATGTCACCACCCTTATGTGAGTTCTTTTTATCGGTGGAAAATCCCTAGAGAACAGACGCGGAGAAAAAAAAACGTTTTCTACGCTTCTGCAGTGAAATTATGTTCTACGGGTGAATGTGTTACGCGCTAAGATCTCTTTTTAAGAAAAGAAGCTGGAGTTCCCTTGAAGTTAAGGCGGGAAACCTTTTTCATAAGAGGCACAAATGAAAGTGTGGATAAAATAGTAGAGACATTACTTAAACTAGGATTTTTGATTTTTTTCGCAAGGATTATGTCTTCGGTTAGGAATCGACCGTTGATCAAACCATTCATCGTTATAAGTAAAATTATAGTTATCACTATATGAATAGACTTCATTCGTAGTTTTGTAATATTGTGTAATAAATTATAACATTTTTAGCTATATATTACTTGTCATACATTATTAAATCTTAATCTTTGTTCGATTTCATCAATGAAATGTATTTCACAATAGAAATACAATGAATATCCTGTCTTCATTTGAACAGCTTTTGTCACTTCTTTTCCTGAAAAACACCGTAATTTGCAAGCTAACCTTGAATTCTGTCTAAATTGATGACCAAGAAAATTGTGTATTTTTTACTTTTTTCATTCGGTGAAATTTTATAAATGATTTCCTGAATATAGTTTTGCGAATTTTTCTTGCTTTAGATTCAATCTTCTTTCAATTGAAAGCGTAAACCAAGCTGCGGTTCAATGAATTAAATCTAGTTTTCCTTGAACTGCGCAGAAATACTTCGGGATGTCCGTTAGAATACCCTTCCTTCTTTCATTCAAACAGTGAAGGAGTCCATCTTAGGAATGATTTATTCTAAGGATCATTCACTTACAATGACGTCACGGCCGATGAAAAGAATAAATGGATCGAAATTCTCATATTCAGCAGCGCGTGACCTCATTAAAGGGACTCCGGTTTTATGGAAATATAAAGGAAAGCAGCGGATAAATTGTTTTTATGAGTTTCGTTCGTGGATAGTTTTACTCCCTCGGATCTTTATTCCGGCGAACAATCGCTCAAATTTGCGACTTCCTTCAGAAAATTCTTCTTGTCTTCAAGTCTTTTCCTTTCTTCAATGACTCGGTCATGCGAGAACGCCCAACAGATAAATTTTCTCGAATGACAACGAAATTTATTTCGTTCAATTCTGTCGCAACCGTAAGAGTCCATGAGAAACGCACTTTGGTTTCCAGAGGATATTACAGACATCTCTCTTTCCTGCTGATACTCTTAATCCATCCCTCACAATGTCCGCTTGCTATTTCTTCTTGATCTCAAAGAGCAGATTTCTCTCTCTTTGCTATTGCATTTATCAACATTGTATGCATTTAAATTATAAGCACGTTTGGTTGGAAACTCGATCATTGTTCGGTTTCTCACGTTCCGAAAGAGATTGCGATTGATTCTTTGGAAAGTTTGTTTCCTGAGATATGTCTGCTTTGGAGAATACGTAATCGGTTGTAAGGGAAATATTAGGACCAGTAGCTTTAAAAACTGATCCTTTTCGCTAACTATATGTAATAAAAACAATATGAAATAAGCTCGGTGTTTTAAACCCTTTCCCCACATCGACATTCATAGTATTTAGGTAGAAGTATTTGCTAACGGGAATATTTCACCGTACAAGTCACACCCCTTTAATGGTAAAGGGCTGCAACGTGGTAAACGGGAAATTCGACCGAGTTATATGCGTGATATTTACTATCTCAGCCTATTTTCAGAACAAAAAAATTGGAGGCATTACTTTCCAGCATTCCCTTGCATCTTTACATTCGATCCTTCCACCTTCCTTTGGTCCTTCCTTTTTTTTACCTCCGGTAGAACGACGAGAGGTGCTCAAACTCCCTGTTATCCAGCTCCCTATTGTACTTTGCTTATCTCTCCTTCCTCACATCGGGAGTCCGCGCACAGCTATCGATTGGTCCGCGTCTGCCGCTCGACGGCAACTCTTTACATCGCTTGTGATTTTTCTCTTTATTTTCCTCTTTCGATTGCCATTATCTCTTTCCCTGTGTCCGCCGCATCCGTTTACCCCTTTTGTCCTCTAGGGTCGTGGGAATTGATTTTTTGTCGCGCATCACCTCAACTGGGAACCTCAATTTTGTTTTCATTGGCTTTGCGGTTTCCTCCGATAAACGGATATTATTTTAGGACATTCATCCATAAATCTTTCCTCCAGAATCAGAAATCTCTCGATACATTCGGAGTACGATATTTTATAATTTACATTTTATTCCAAAAGCATCATCATGGACTTTTTTATCTTTCTGATTTTGTATCTATTTCGACGGTTAATTTTTAAATTGTAGATTCGTTACGTATGGAATTTTTAAAATCTTTTAATGGTTTTTCTACATCGAAAAATCTCACCTGTTAGCTTGTTTGCCTTAGGCAGCATTAAAGTAAGAAAGAGCTGCTGTAACAGAGTGTCACACATCTGAAAAAAGGGAGAGAGAAACGATTCCTTTTGTATTATTCACGCGCTGATTTAGTTCACCGCATTTAATACGTCCCATTACATATTCCTCCGGGAAAAGACGGATGTAGACTTTATTTACCACTTCCACCCGATTCGCCCCAAATTGCCTTCTCCCTCCGCCCCTTTTTCGCACACATCTTTTATCGGCGCTATTTTTTAATTCGGCGATTTTATTGGCCAAAGTGCGGTCATGAATGGGTCGCCGTAAAGACACAGCGGTGCCCCTGCGTGAGACCTATCGATCTGACAGCGCCTGTGTAGTGGGCGTGAAAAAATTGTCTCCTCCAAAGGGGGACTTTCATGTTTGGAAAACGTATTCTCGTGTCCTCGCCGTATGGCACGACTCTTCCCACTTTTCGATAAAAAACACATATATGCTTGAAATATGAAGATTATTAATATCTGCAGAATGGATAGTATTTAAGTTACAGTTTGGAAAAAGGTTCCAAAAATATTTTCAATTTCATAGTTTTATTTAAGTGAAGTATTTTGCAATATCGCCCTAGCTGCTCATAGATATTTTCTGCATGAAAAGTGATAGTGTATATGTATATATATATATAAAGCAGCATTACGAAAGAAAAAGGATTGTTGTTAATCGGATTCGATATGGCTGAAGTTTCGGTATACCATGTCAATGGCTCTGTATCGGGAGATTCTCGAAATTAATCATTAGAAATACGATTGCTGTAAAGATGAATTGAATGAGTTCATTATGGCTATCTCTTTTTTTAAATTATTTGAAAATTGAAAAATTCTGTTTCAATGAAAATCGTATTCATGAATGCCATTCCTGTACGTATCATCAACCGACTCACTTTAATTCTGGTAATGAAGAGGGTCATAAACCAAGTGAATTGGGTCAATTTCCAGGAATGTGAATGTTATTCCGTTGAGAAATACTCCTTTAGTGCCAAAAACAGTACAAGCATAAATATATCAGCATTTGGAGGAATATGACTGAAAATAACCTCATTGAATTGAAAATAGACTTTTCTTCTTAATCTTATCATCATTTCAAATTTCAATTCCAAACGGGGTGAAGTAAAATACTGTTCGTTATAAATAAAAATCTTTATATGATGATAACGATTACAATTTAACCATCGATTGTCTTACATTTTATGCCCACTTGAAAGTAAATTATCATTACACGCTTTTATTCTTTGGCGTCATTTTGAAGAGAATTAATTAAAATTATTATAAAGTAATCAAATTACCTTTTGATTTTAATATATAATTCTAAATTATTATTTTTCTATCATGATTTCCTATGTATGTAATTATTTTTACTCTTGTATTATCATGAATCTGTGAACAGAAACCAGGTAGAAAAATCGCTAATCCATCTATAATTGGAGTTAAAGGAATGTGATATCTCGTTTTCTAAATATTCTTTGAATTCGAGTTTAAAAGGATGGGTGTATCAGTATATTAAGTTCAAATCAATTATGAAATGCTCGATTATAAAGCCAGACCCATTTACGAGATAAAAGGGTGTGGTTTTCATGCTCTTCCCGTCATCTTTAAAATTTCGTTTGGATCTTCAATATGCACTCGTCCCTTTTATTTTATCGCTCTGATTTGAGCATTTGCGATGCTATGCGATACAACTCCATTTTCCAGGGATCACTAGACTTTTTAGGGCATAGTATAACCCTTAGGGACTGTGAAAGTGCATGGCTGGGTATCAATAACTTAACGGATCACTCTCGAAATAGATGTATCCATTTCTATCGGCTTACCCGTAAAATAGAGGGTAAAGGATGAGCTGTAAAATATAGCATTTTGGAAGGTAAAATAACACTATTTACTTTTATGGTACTTTTTATTGTCGTTGATAGATTTTTGAAATGTATCGCTCCTTTCATTTTGGTGTCTCTTTTATGGAATTATTCCTTTTCGGCTCATTCTGTATCTATTCACTTTATTTTCAATTTTTATTTTATAATTCGATCCAAATTTTAATCTATATTTCAATACTATTTTCGTTTCTTTCTTTTCGAAGATATTTTCGCTTATGCACATTGGAATCCGAGACTAATATGATTTTCAAAGAACGGAGATTTTGTCTCGCGCCTCTATTTCCTCTTAGAAACTACTTCCATCGAATAGTCACCACCCAAAGAAAAATGTATTATTTAGGAGAAACTGTTCATATTCATCCTGAATTTCTGGCGCTTAAAAATTTTCGACGAGGATTTTGCAGACGTCTGAGAATTCTCGGCGAAAGGTTAACTGCATTTCTCTAATTAATTGCGGAGTTCCGTTACTCCGGAGTCTCGAAGATTTAAAATGTCACAGTAGCAAATTAAATGGGATTCTGAAATTTTAATTTGGGTTACGGAATGAGAATAAAAGCTCTGTATCTATTGAATTAAATACGGGGACATCCTAATTGATTTAAATTGAAATTTTAACTTCGAATACAAATCTTTATTTGTTTAATAATATTTATACTTCTAAATATAAGATATTGACCTAATATTTTATAATTGAAATATTCTTCGGTCATCGTTATCATTGATTATTCTAATTAACATAATTGATGTAACTTCTTATCATTAGCAACAATTCTAAATGACTAATTATAGTTCTTGTAGATAAGAATTATTGTGAGGGATACCTTACGGTTGATTCTAATAGATCAAGCAGTACACTAACCTTAACGAAAAAATTGCTTTTGATAGATGAGGATACTTTTTATGAAAATTGTGTTTAAATAAATGAGGATTGTTCAATATCGAGCTGGTTTTTACAGCTTTGTCTCACTTGGAGCCCGCCAATTATCAGACCTAGGTCCTCTGTAGTTTACGTAAACTGATCCTTTCTAGAAAACGTAATAATAATTTATTAATTAAGGAGTTTAATAGTTAAGGAGAATTGGTAATTAAAGTTCTGTACTTACTTCAGGATGTACTCTAACACTTCTTTGTACGTTGAGTTTTACGTAAGGTTAGAGTGCGTAAATGTTTACCGCATTGAACCGTATTCTGACTTGTATTCCAGCCCACTAAGTCGGAATATTAAATTTGGTGTGCCCAGTGAAACGTTGCTCAAAATGCCCAGAGCGTGACCTTTTATGACATATTCACGAGCTGCCTCGCTATGAAAATTGCAGCATGTGCAGGTAGTCTCTTTTAAAAGGAAATTTCAAATAAATCCCTTTAGAAGAGCCTTTCCTGCATCTACTGCTGATAAAAATTCAGAATTCATTTGAGTTTGGATATTCATCGTTGGATGATCGTTGGAATATCCCTAAGAAAGGTTCTTTTCAATAAAATATACTTAATCTGTTTTCTGTTCTATTGAGACGTCCGTGTGCGGACGGTTAAATTATTATTCCCTGTGAACTATAGTTATTTGATTTACGCTTAAACTATCGGTTCCATTTAAGTTAGGTATTTATACTAATGCTTTCATTGTAGATAACTTAAATATCAATACTACATTTTATTACATTACTTTTTTTTATAAATAACAAAATAGGGACTTACATAACATTTAAGCCTTCTACTACAGCGATATCTATCAATTTAATTCAAAATGGACAAGTGGAGATGCATCTTGGTCTCCAATCTTTGAATATGGACCATCAAAAGCGTAATGCCCTACATTAGTCTCTCCGATGCACACGCCACATGGCGACCGTTTCCCTATTTTCTGTATGTTAAAAGCCGATATCTTTCTCTTGACCTTCACATCGATGGGAAAATCGCACGGAATCTTTTTTTTTGTTTTGCTTCCTTTCTGAGAATTGAAAACTCAATAGAACGTCCGTCATGTCGTCGGTCGACCGAGTTCATTCCATCCTTGTCTGCAATCACTCTTCGCAATTTATCCACAATTGCGGGAAGGAGCGGTATAACGATGCGGGTACTGCGCCAAGTTTTATGTTGTCTTCCGCAGCATAGCTTTCATACGCAAGGGAAGGGGTGTCGGCGACGGACTTTCTCCCACATTCTTTATTTGTACACCCATAGGAGCATTTTTCTCCAGAGGACGCCCTTCGATCGCCGAAGAGCGGTTGTCTCATCCATTCATCTCGGGCATAAATCGTTGAAAAGGCAATTTGAGGGACTCCGGTGTCGACACGGTGAGCGGTGTCATCTTTCTTTCCAGCGATTTCGGTCTCGTAAACGATGTGATTTACGTAAAAGGGCTTTTTTCGTGTCTTCCGGTTGCGCCTAATTCGTCTTTAGCAATTGCTTCCGATTGCCCAAATTTTGATTCATTACGAGCGGAAAATTTCGCGAAATATTGATTCGTTTGGAGTAAATTTCACGTATTTTTACAGTTTGTGAGGAAATCTAAGTTTACATTCTTTGATTATTTCGTGAATATAAATTTTTAGAACTTTTCAAGGTCACAGTGCATCCCTTCAGGAAAAGTGAGTGATTCTTTTCATTTCCTATGAATAGTATGGTGGTGTTTGCGCGAAACATAAAAGGATGAAAATACGTAAGTAGCGGAAATAAAATTCTCATATCCCTTTGCCTATATTTTCCGTGAATATGATCTGAAAGCTGTGTAACTATACGATGGCGTAACTTAAAAATATTCCCCGTGCTTGTGTATAGCTGGTTGCCACCTTCTACGGCGTTTGTCGTAGAATAATTCTTACACGACGGAATCTATCGAATCATAAATTTAACCTTTGATATTGAACTTTTAGTTGTAGAAATTTATATTTAGTGGCTTTTTTCGATTTTATCAGTCGAAGTGATTAAATCTCCATGGCAAGTTGAAATTTCTCTGATTTTATTCATTTTTCATAGATTTCGCTTTTGTAGGTGGCATTAGGTGGGGCTCATTATTTCGTTATTAAATTATTTAATGAAGTATATTTAATAAAAATTAATTAAAAATAAAATATTCCGTAACATAAAAAGAAAGAAATTTCATCACTTTCAGAGCGGTGGGCTTTCATACCGATGAAACCCAACCCTACCAATTAAATCTTTATCTTCGGATATTTCTTGGAAAGGAAGTAAGCTGATCTTTTACATGTTAATTTTTTTCTGATAGGGTTATTTACCATTGAAAATCTTTTTTGTGATCTTTTTCTAGATTTATACTCTTATGATAAACGTTAATTTAAATATTATTCCTTCTATTCGTAACGTTATGCGTTAACTCTGCCCTTCTTCATAAACTTTTGTCCGTAAATATATCTCTCTGTGACGTGAGGTCCCCGTTCTTCCACTATATCAATTATGCGGTATCATTTTGTGAAAGTATAGAAGTCTTCCCTTTCGCAATCTTTAAGGCTCTTCCGTAACGAACTTTGCGTCAAGTGATGGAATTTAATGGGGAACCTAATTGAAGGGAAGGGAACTGATGTGAATGAGAAGGCTTATGGAAATTCAATTTTAGGCTCTTCAAGTCCATTTAAAGATGCGTAAGTTCTGTTCTGTAAGCGGATACTTTGTTCAAATTTTGGGTAAAAGTTCAGGGTTCTCGTTTGAATAAAAGCCTCCTTTGTTAGATGTTAATCACATGAAAGTATTATATTAGCGCGGATTATCTAAAAAAATTTTCTTCTCTCATTAGCTTCATTAATTGAATACTCTTTCTGATTCAACTTTTTGTTCTTACTCCTTCACTTTGGTGGCCATCATATAAAGTAAGTTATATAGAGTAAAACAGATAATAGAAGGTAGAGAAAAGTAGAAAAATCGAAGAATGAAACAGTCCTCCTGTAAAAGTCTTTGAGCCCAAAAGGTACACTATTGAGCTCACCGGTAACCAAATGTGAGATTGTTAAACAGAACTGGGACATAGATAATATATCCAAAATCCTTTCCTTATTTAGTTTCCCCAAGGAGGGTTTTAAACATCTGCCTTGCGAGCGGATTCCTCGTGAGAGGACAGTGGTTAGTGCCACTGTGTGGACACGATTGCCTTGCTCACAAGGCATCACTCCAACAGAAGTGGAATTGACGCGGCATGGTGGTGTAGTGGTCAGCATACCTGCCCGGCAAGTGGGAGACCTGGGTCCCAGTCATGTCGCTATTTTTCACTTCTGTTTAACAATGTGGAAAAGCGCACGCTTTAACGTACTAAGTAATACATCCAAAATCCTTTCCTTATTTAAATGTGAGATTATTAGGTGATTGACGGCGGGCACTTCGTGGCTTACCGTTCAAGATTTTACTCAATTTATAAGAAAATCTCCAAAAGATAGTTCTTTTAATTCAATTTATATCTACTTAGTTAACTTGAGTCTAAATTATATATAATCAGTTTTCATTTTATTATTTATTTATATTATATTGCAATTTGGCCGTTGGACCAGGTGGAAACGGTAAATATTACGTATTGACAAATAATTTTTGTATATATGTATAATTAATATTAAAGTAAGTTAGCTTCGACACCTGACAAATGTTCAAAGTCAGTCGTAATTTAAGGATAGAGAAAAAATAAAATTTATCTAATTCCGTTGTAAAATATATTAGTCTTGGCAATTCTTTTCATCATGCAAATCATATCCGGTATGATGCTCACAGTTCGAAAAACTAAGGATAGCTTATTCTTTTCTTAAGAGAAACTATAGATAGACTCTTCGATAACGAGTAAGAAACCTTAGTTATATTACGTTCATATTGGTTTGTTGTGTGCGCTAACATAAGTTAAATTCTTTCAATCATTTCTTTACTTATTTATTCCATCAGACTGCCTCGTTTATTCAATAGTTTTAGAAGAAAAGGTTCTAGAAAAATTTGCGGAAGAAATTTCTTTCCTTTACTCCCAAACATGTGAAGCATCTATCAGAATTTGTGATATTTGACTTGGACATGGCTGAAATTCGGCAAAAAATACTGAAACTCAGAGACCCTTTATTTCAATACTTGCTGAAATTGTATGTGTATATATACGTGTATGTATGTGTATATATATATATTTATTTATTTATTTATTTCTTGTCCTATAGATTTTTCAAAACGCAGGACTAAGTGATTTTTGCAATTTAAAAGATAATGAATCAAGTCAGTCTCTCCGTTTGCTAGCAACTTTGTTCGAGTATATAAGCTAATACTCCTCAAATTTACAATTTTTGTATGTAATGTAGAAAATCTCTTTCATATTCTTACAAAAATAATGTATTTAAAAGTATTTCCTGAAGTTATTAGTAGGATCAGACCTCGTGCAATACATACAGATCTTCAGCTTATATGAAACACGTAAAGCAAGTGTCATAAGACATAATTATCTTAATATTAAATGAATAAATATTCACTTAAAGTTGAATACAGACATCTAAAAATATTGAGTATTATTTAAATGCGTATATTGTAGAGTGAGAAATTCCACCAAGGAAGTAGAGACGACAAGAAAATCTCGAGTGCCTCCGAGCCACGTATTCCTTACGTTATTTCTTTTGTCCTAAGAAGGCGTCTATGGCGTTTAAAACATTATATTTCTGAGTAAAAAAGCTCATTGGACGCCTTATTCAGTTGCCGAAAACAGTCTTTCTTCTCGATGTCGTTAACCCCTTCTTTCGAAACTTTTTATTCCGAATTTTGTCTCCAGGAGCTTCCCCCCGTCCTCCAGCTGGTGTTTGGGTGCCCAAGGAGATTTGTTTACTGCGTCGGAAGAAAATAAACGAGAGGAATATGTTCTTGAGAACGAACAAAGCTTTCCCTAGAGTGACTTCTTCACCATAGTCCCGTGTAAATGATCCTCTGAGGCGCTTCCTTTTCATTTGAGGGTGAGAATTCGCATGTAGATCAGCCCAGTTTTGCAAAAATGTTTGCTTTGAGCGTCAACGTGAAATCGATGCAATGATTCCTTGTAAAATTACGACAGCAGAGCAGAAATATTATTTTGTCAGATTAGATTCAAGGAAATTAATTGATTTTGTTTCATACAGTTTGTATGAATTTGATAGTATGTACTGTTTAAGAAATAAAGAATTTAATTCGGAAATCGTCTTCTTCGGATAATTTTACGGAATTAAACAAATATTAAAATCTTCTCAGCCATTTCATCAACGCGTATATTATGTAATAAATATATTGATATATGAGTTAAATATCGAATGACTAACTCATCGTCATAACCTCGCTTACTGCAGATCGGTCTCTGTCAGTAGTATTTTTGTCTCTATTAATGCATCTGATCTATTACAATACTCAACTGTAAATTACCTCATCATCTGTCGTATGTTTCGCAAGTATTTCCAATATTCAATTGAAACCCACTTCGGAAGGGCGTATTTTTTCTCATTCGAGTTTTCATTGTAATCGAATCTCGATATTTTCATGTTATCTGAAAGAGAAGACTACGGAATTGAGCATTTGCATACTCTTCGGTCAAATAAGAATGGAAAAGAGTGAGTTTTCTTTCCAGTCTTCGGTTTTATTGATCTCCGTGGTCCAGATATTCTAAACTCTTGGAATGTCCAATGTTCTATTCTTCAACGATTTCTCTCGCTCCGATCAATACGTCAAGCAGTTACCCTAAGACGCGTGATTATAGCAAATCCGCTTCATTTATTCCAACCGTGATATCTTCCCTAATAGTTCTCTGCAGCACGAAAGGAAAACATGCTATTAGCTCCTCGAAAAGAAATGTTTTGCTATTCTCTCGGTTCGATATAAGCTATTCACCGCCACAATTGATTTTATGGTTTCGGAATGAACTACTTTTCAAGCCATATTCTTCAGTAAAAGAGCTCTTGAAAATTATGCATCGCCAATGCAGAGATATCTCTCATCTTCTCAAGTGCCAAACGGTATGGATAAATCCTCATGCATCGACTTTTTTTCTCAGTGAACTTTGCTGTATTTCAATGTTTGCTCATGGAGGTCTTAAAAGTTGGATAGCATTGGATTTTACTATGGGATCGACCGTACTTCTCTTTTAGATGTGCCATTTCATTCCTTTATATCTCATTGTTCATGATTTTTATTAATATTGCTATGCGTTTCTGTTATTGAAAGGAGAGAGTTGTTCATTTAAGAAAAGGGCAGATGCATTTGCCAACCTGCCATCTGTTTCCCGTTGTGTTGCTTCTGTTACGTAACAGCTGCACTTTCCCATCGCGTGCTTAGACGTTGCAACTCCCGCCGTATGTGTGTACGTGTATGAAATTCTTATCCTCTCTAATAACTCACTTATTTCCTCACAAAAGACGCATGGCTCGCCTTCGGAATATTTGCTTTATTTTTGCTCAACTTGTAATTTAGTTCCATTCGTTGCAAACAACCAAAGGCTATCGATTAAATAAGCGGATTGTCACTATTCTCACACTATCTTCCAGAGATTTATAGCTCAATAGATCAGAACTTGAGAGCCTTTTATTGATTAGATAGTAGCTTAAGCTGTGGGATTTGGATATAAAAGCCTTGTTGAAGTGGGAAACTGATTTGTATTGAAATAACCTTTCTCGTTAGTATTGGATGGCCATATGATATTCTCTTTCTCGAAATAGAAATCTGGAAACGTGAAGAGATTATTGCTTAGTTAAGCTTTATTCATTCATCTCCTTTCGAGGCTTAATTCGGCGTTCTCAGCTCATAACGGTTGGCTGTAAGTCCTCATTTGTATATTCTCATAAATTAAATGAGTGTTGTACAAATTTTCGAAAAATATTATGGAATTATTTAGTATTTTTCATCTTTTATATGAATCCTCAAACACCTTACTGAATTGTATTCCGCTATGATGCTAATAGATAAAAGCAATGCATTTTCTTATACCTTTTAAATGTGCGCCATTCTTTGATGAGATGGATTTATGTCTATATTATGGATAAGAGAATTTATTCTGAAGTCGTACGTATATTTGCATTTTGCATCATAATTTGCAAAATGGGTCAAGGACATTTTCTCGATAGAAATTTTCTCATGCACAATATTTTATTTTCCTTGATTAAATTTAAATAAATATTTCACTCACAGCTTGAGAGCAAATGTTTCCTGAGAAATGCTAAATTTATTGGTGCGTTATGAACGCTTTATCACAAAATACATCTTATTTTTGCATGATTTTCAGCATTAAAAATAAGAATAGGGTTTGTAAAAGGAAGAAATTGTTGATTTGACTATTAATGTAGAATTTCGTTAGTTATAACCCATAGTTAGTTATGAAAGCTCTGTGAACTCTTGGCACAGGATATCATTTGTAAAAGATACCACACATTTGAATCATAATTCGAAAACCTTTTCGTACAGAATATTCCAAGAAAAAGTCACATTTAAATAAACCCTTCCCATGCACGGCTTATCTCGAGCATTAAATTCGTCGGATATATGGTGTAATCCGTGGTGGTAAAATGTCGCAGGGCCAATCACAGAGGAGCAAGAATGTTTCGATTGTCAAGGAACGTCCCTGCGATTCGCCGCCGTAAATATGCGAATGTTTGAATCCAATGTCAGAATTGGGCGCTGTAAACGGTTTCTGTAGTAAAAAATAGGTCGTCGCAATGAATTGGAGAGTACATTTTGTGCTCGTAATGAAGTAAGTAAGTTTATCACTACCGGGAGTATTGGTGGAGGGACTATATAGGGAATGTACACGTTAGAGAGTGTAAAAAATCTTTTTAGAGTGCCTTTTAGAGAATGAAATGATTAATTAATAACAATACATTAATTTCCTTATAGTTCTGAATGGGTCAAAACTGTAAAGTCAGTTAAATCGTCGTTTTTTAATCATATCATATCTTTAAAAATTATCTGCATTGCTAAAACGCTAAAAAGAAAACAATGAAACGAGGGTATACGCAGTAGAAATATAGGTATCTGAAAATTTTGTTTAATACTTCTAATAGCAGAAATAAATAGGATTCAATTGGGGGATATCAGGGATAGTATTTTTATTTGTACGTGAAATCGTAATTCGATATTAACTTATTTTTAGCTTATTTTAAAGGAGCGAAGGTTTAAAAAGTACGGAATGATACGTAACAAATGAGGATGGAAGAGAAAAATATGAGGAAGCTAATACATGAACATGTAATAAAGTTTAAATATAGAATAAATTATTTATTTTAAGTTATTAAGCTATCCAGTAAAATATAACTCAAGCTGATATTATAAGATCAGAATGAATATCCTACTCGAGAATTTAATGTAAATAGTAAATAATCTTAGAGTTGATTCCAAAATCGAAATATTATTTTTGAGCTACATCGCTTAATATATTAATATTATTTTTGAGCTACAACTTTAAGGAATTTTTATGGCATTGCACTTTTACAAATCAGCTTATTCTTCATATTTGCGAGGGACTTAAATTCGTTAGAGATGTAATTACTCAAACCACGATAACATTAGAATAATGGTTTATGGGCTAAGAATGAAATATATAATACATGATCGAAAAGCTCTCATGGTTCTATCTGTAAATTGAGTATGGTAGTCGATTATTATACATTTGGTCAATGCCATTAAATACTCTACTATGTGGGAAATATAATTGGGATTTTCTCGTTTAATAGAACCCGGTCTGAGGTGCACCAGAAAATTCCTGATACAATCCAATTTTTGAATGAGATGATATTAGTTTCCCGCGATCTATATTTAATGTCTCTCCGTCCGATCTGCGGCCCAGAAAGTACCGAAAATATAACTGTTTAATTTCCGAGTGGAGAACGACCAAAGAGCTCTCGAAAGAAATCGCATAGCCCTTTCCGAGGGCCCAAGAATCGATCTGGAAAAAGATGCGGTAATCTTCCCAGACCCTGCGAAAATTCCCTTTTTTATTCCTTTATCCCTCGGTTTACTATCTTGACATCTCCGAAAACTTGTGCAGACATTTTAATCTAGCCCAGACATAATCTTGTATCTCCAAGGAGACGCAAAAAGCATCTCCTTAAAACTGTCATGTTGGAAGTTGTTTCGATCTCGGATTCTGAGATACTTTTTTCATGTGACGATTACAGTTCCATCCCTCAAGTTAATCGAGGCACAATCTCCACTCTCTCTTCGTTTGTGTTTCTTGGAATTGAATCTCTGGAACTGTATGAATAGGGGCATTTGAAAAGGAATGGCGAAAATTAGCCAATACATACTCTAGTATATTATTAACGCATTAAGAATTCTTTCTATTGATTATTATACAAGAACATTTCAGTTAAATCTTACTATATTTTTATATTTATATGTACTTAATTTCCGTTATCAACTATTACTTTAATTCTAAAAAGAGTACAACTTTCTCTGATACATTCATTTTAAATAATCTCATTCTCTTCAGAGGCATGCGTTATTTCATCCTCATTCTACCTTTTACCTTTCTTCATATGGTATTAAATTCTTCCGGTGAGTATCTTCGAGATATGCGTTAAGAAGGCTTATATTTTTACCCGTCAGTTTAAATATTTATTCTATTCAATTTTACAGTACGGAACATTTATCCATTTTTGTCTTCTGTGTAATTTAAGTATTCGCTTCTTATTCCATGAATATCTCGCTAGGACTGCCAATAATACGACACGTTTGAGCGATGTATCTCGTTTGTTGTCTGTTCCTACCATCAAAGGTTTCTTAGGAAATGTTTAGTGACCCACAAGGGAAACGGAAGATGCAACCTTGCCCACCAGTAAACTTTTTGTTCATTATATTGTCCTTAAACACGCTCTTCCGCTAAGAGTCGTTATCATTCGTTTTATGCTGTTTGCTTAACCGTCATGTGAAGACCCGTAGAATATGCAGCGATAATCCAATCTATTGTTTCTCCATTAATAATACATCTGGGTGTCTTTCGACTAAGTTACGCCAAATTATGAATAGATAGCCCACACAAGTTAGATGCGTCACATTCCTTATATCTTTCGAGTAATTCGTGCGTGACCGGTACATGTCAAGGGTTCGTTCTTTAGAATTTGAAATATCCTCGAATAAATGATCTTCCCTAGAATTTTGTCAACCTGAAGTCAAAAAACACAATCTAAGTGATTATTTTTTGCGAAGTGAGATTTCACATTAAATAGGATCAAAAGACCAGCTAATAAAGCCAATCGTAACCCTCTCTCATTTTATCATCACAAATCGATGGGAAATCAAGAATTCATTATTCCAATTATTTTTTTTGTATTCAGTTGATCTAAATATAGTTCAATATGCGTAACAATCAAATCAATGAATAGCTCGTTTTCGTTGAAAAACGCTTGAAATTTTTTGTTTTATGAAATTAATACTATCAAGCTTCACTTGGTGGAAATCTTGTAACATATTCGAAAATATAACTAAGTACTTTCCACGGATACACTTTATTTTATATATATATATATATATATATATATATATATATATATATATATATATATATATATATATATATATATATTTCGTCAGCGAGCTGACGAAACCGGTCGAGCACTTGCAATAAAATGTATACGCGGAAAGTACTGAGTTATATTTACAAAAATGTTTTTTGTCTTAAATTAATAATTTTTGAGGATAGGACTAGTTGATTTTACCGGCCGAACATTAATATCCATTTATTTTACCCTCACACTTTTCTATAGTTTCTTAGTTGGAATACGTTTTCGAGCCTTCTTCCCTTCACTTAGAGTGTGTCGTCGTTATGTATGCTATAGCCGCTTTGATACGTATGTTTCAAAATGGTTTGAGGTGATTTGTGCCATTTTTACGATTACTACTCAGAGCAAATGATATGGAATCCCTTTAACGTTTATTTACTAGCTTATAGTGTTTTTGAGTTTGAAGTAGAAGATTAAAATACTTACGTCGAAAACATTCGTAGACTTGACAGTTTCTAGGAGCAGAAGCAAATTTCTTTGGCAACTCTATGGTATTTACCCAAATATCCTCTGAAAAAACGTTTGATTCTAATTTTTGCATTTCATTAATGCAAATGTTATGTATTCTTTCAAATAAGTTATTATTTTTCAATATTTCATTGAACAGTAAACTGGCAACTAAGCTGTATATTAATTTCGTTTCGTTCAATAGGATTCAAATATAATATGTTTATGAATTAAAACATTATTTGTCTATTTTCTACGTTGAATTAATTTCTCCGATATTTCCTTATGTACAAACAGCGGTTATTTTTCCGTATTCCCAGTTTACTTCGTGCATTAAGTTCCTAGATTTCTATGTTCAGTAAAAGATACCGTATAATTATTTATTTATATTCTACATATAAAATATAATTATACTATGTAGACAGAAATGCATCGAATATATTTTATTACATATGTATTCCTGATATTTAAATCTCACTATTATACTCACACATTATAATGCTCACATTATTTAATGTGATTCTTATTAATCACAGCATTTAAAATAGGCCAGGACTTTTTATTAAGGACATAGCCAAATGCAGCAGAAGAATATATAATATATTTGAAAGCTATCCGGAACTGCCTTCACCCTTAATATATATTTCAAGTAATAGCAGAGGGAATGTTTCCAAGTTGGCAGAGACAGTATATTAATTCCTCCTCAGAATTGAATAATTATTAATTGGAATTTTTAATTAATTTTCGTTACCATTGGAACCGTATTGCAATTATGAAGATGTTCAATCGACTATTTGTCGATGTATCGATGATGTAGATGTTCAATCCACTTTTTGTAATCAACTGATTTATTATTAATTCGAAATATTAGAAGTTTTATTAAAAATCGTGTTGATACGAGTTCCTTTTAATTTTCCAAAATTATTAGAATATTTTAGTGGAGAGTTTAAAATTCTTAATAAATCTTTAGCGTGAGTTGCAGAGGACCCAAATTACGAGTTACATTTTTTGAAACCCTTCTGAAGTCATCTCTGAAAGAAACTTACGTGTTCTCCGTCGTCAGAGCAATAAAAGGCAGAAGTCTTACCCTTCGCATTGGGAGGTCGTTATTTTATGGTCTTCCCAAATTTTGTGCCGCGCGCAGTCTTAAATAGTGGACGACCTCCCAAGGAGAGAAGCAAACTGTGAGTTATCGATGGATCTTCATGGAAATCTTCTGGGTGCCTCTTGTATTAATTAGAAATGCTTTCTGATGTATGATTTCTGAGATATTCTGGGAGTAGTTAGCGTGTCAATGGACTGCTATGAAATCCACTTTAAAGTAGCTTCCGATTGTCCCGCGTTTGAGTTGGTTCGCTTGTTTTAAATTTTGATGTAGCGTTGAAAGCGCCTGGGTTGTCTGCTTTGACTCAATTGAATTGTGCGTTCCTCAGATTAATAGCAAATTGGTTTGAGAGCCGATGACTTAGGGCTTAATTTTATGTGATGTAGCAATATTGAGTATGGTTCTTCCATATTAATATCATTTCATACAATATGAATTTAGCCATCTTTTAATGCATAAACGTGATGTACTGATTGTATTCGTCATTTCAAAAAGAAGTACCAAAATATATAACAAATATTGTAATATTGGTAATATTTTAATGTTAAATTAAACTGCTTTAAATTATATTTGACAAATGGAAGTATTTGATGATAATTTGATTTCAGAAATATATCAAAAGTTTCAATGAAAAAATTACTCCTGGCTCTTAGAATTTTGTTTGTATTTTTGGGATGTTTTGACGGGAGTAACCCATCTACAAATAACTTTATAGTATTATACTATGCCATTGATTCTTGCTATCAACTCTTCTTCTTAGTTTTTATATTTACGATATTATATTTCAACCATGTGAATTTGTACGTTTAGCAATAATGTTCTTAGCCCAGTTTGTCAGATAATAGAGATTTCTTTTCCAACCAATTCAAATGTGTTCAAGCCCTGATTTTTATGCACAATATGGGCGTATGATTTATTTATTTATTCAATTTATTAGTTCCGAAATAAATAA
Source organism: Pantala flavescens (assembly GCA_020796165.1). Taxonomy (NCBI): domain Eukaryota; kingdom Metazoa; phylum Arthropoda; class Insecta; order Odonata; family Libellulidae; genus Pantala; species Pantala flavescens. Next base: position 62,729,264 of record CM036879.1, on the reverse strand, counting down.
TCAATTTTTTGTAGTAATCTTCAATAACTCGCCTACATTTCTTTCGTAAAAGAGCACTGTTACTCTTATGTAATGTTCAACAGTTAATTACATTCAGTAAGATGTTTAATATATGTGATATTCGTTCGATTGAGATGATAATCGATCTAGATATTTAAATTGTAAGATTTGTGTACGTATTATTTTAATAGAAACTCGATTGAAAGAAGTCAGTAGTTCTACATTCTCATCAATTACAGGGTTGAAATCTTTCCAAGAATTGTTTGCCACCTGTTAAATCCTGAATGAATGTCAGTAACCAATTAAATGTCCTTTGTTCTTTTTTCCGTGGATTATGCGTGTTATTGGTAACTTTATTGTGGAAAATGAGCGTTGAAAGTAATGAAATCAATATGAGGAGGCGTGACTATAGCATATTTTCTATGGAAATTTACAAAGTTGAAAGTAATGCGATATACTGAGCTAAATTATAAATCACTCTTTTGGACTTTAATCCCCTTGCTGATGAATATAAACGGCCCCAGTTGTTCATTTTTTACCGTGGACTAAAAGGGAAATTAAAAGGAAATAAGCGACCGACTGCGAGGCACGTTTTTCCACGCACTTTTTAAAGTAGACGTCGACCCCAATCGATCTAAATTTCGAGATTTCTGGAGAACATTCAATTGGAAGGCTCCCAGAGACCGTCCCATGACGGCGCCAAACCTCCGAAATGAAAGGGAAAAAAATATCGCTTACGAGTAATTTTCAGGCTGACGTGTCTCGTCGAGCACACTGTTCTTAGCACTTCCTATATCAGTTTTTCTGACCTCAAATTTTGTGGGAGCAATCGATTGTGGGTCGATATTTCGCTTTCTCCCACGTTCTTCGCTTTCTTTATGAAAAAACTCGGAATCGCTCGGATCGAAACTGAAAGTCGCGAACCCATATTCCTTTTATTATCTGATTTCCCAGAGGATTCACTTTCTCTACGTGCCTTTGGCCACATAATATCTCCCATACCTTTTGTGGAAGAAGATCTCTGTTCGAAAGAGTGTATTCCTGTTGCGTTGAAAAACTCAATTATTTGATTGAGCAGATAAAATGGAGGGAAATTTCTAATAAAAGACGTATATTAAGGCTATGCACCGGAAACTCCAGCTGCAGTCCAAATAAGTCGCAACCAATCTGTCTAATATATTTTCACTGAAGTATGAGTTAGATAATGCACTCGCAAATAATTTCTTACGCCCTATCGAATGAAGTAAAGAACATATTTGTTTCAGTTTCATTTGCGAATATAACAGAATAAAATCTAAGAATGCACTCTCAATTGTGTTCGGAAGGGTTGAGTAGAGAATTTATGTAAAAATGTATGTATGGATAAAGTATAATAAACGGAATTCTTTATTTTTCCAATTTCTCTTGCATTTCTGTCTCAATTATATTTGCAACAAATATTTTAACCATATATTTTATTAATTTATATCAATAATACAATCTGGAACAAGTACATTATTATGATTATATCTGCATAGGTAAAGAACATGTAGTCGATTATGCTGTTCAGTTTTAATTCATATCTTCTGTTATGCTCAATATTATCCTTCTTGTAGCAATAATCAGGGCAAGTAAAGGCTTTAAGTCGAATATAACGTACTCATTCTAGCAATACACCCCCTTTGAGTGACTGAAAGCTACTGATGTATGTTCATTGTGTACTCAGGAAGAGCCGTAAGATAAGTACTAGGGACAGAGGTACTCTTGTATTTATTTAGATAATCTATATTGAGTGCGAGTAACCTGCGTTCGAAGGAGACGCAAAACTTGCCTCCAAAATCTACCTATTAATTCCCGAAGAGAGATGGTTTATTGTGGAAAGGAAAAAAAAAACAGCAGACTTGAGGTCAGTCCCATTCTTTACTCTTCTGTCAGTAGACACAGAAATGTAACATCTCAATTGAAGATCGAACAGAAAAAATAAAGAGTGATAAAATAAATTGTTTACGCTTATCGCAACTGACGCTCAATAACTTTCGAATTCTTTTTTTATTAAAAATTCATCAGATGTAATTAAAAGAAATAATTTATTTCATTGTTATAAATATAATTGTTTTGTATGGTCTCTCCATGAACAAGACTAAATTAAAGATTAATGAAAGTCCTTTATTTCCTTTCCTTTATTAAAATATATTTAATTAAAAAATACGAAATGCCTAAACAAAAATTAATATTCACTTCAGTTAAGTATTGGCAAACTCGACAGGATGTTTGCTCATAGATAGATAGGAATTGTAATCGGAGTATTTTAACGGACGAAGAAGAGCATTTGTTTACCTTTCCTGAGGGACTGTCATTAGCTTCAAAATAGATTGTGATTATCCTAGAGTTAATTGAAATATACCGTTCCTCTCATCAGTTAAGCGGTTGACGTTTTAAGAGAGAAAATTGCTTTCGAAGGCTCTTACCTTTGGCAACAAACGCTCAAGGGGCGTGTCTCACGGAATCGCAATAGTTTGACTGGGTCGTCCTCGTTGGTGATTGATGTGTACCCTCTCTTTGTCGTTGATTAACGTAGTCGGGGATCCCCTGTTTCATCGCTTTATGCACTCGCTTGAACCAGGCCAATCGAATTGAATTCTGGATGCGCATCAATTAATAATGCTTTGCTGTTCTGTGAAGTTATAGCTCTTTTTGGTTAGCGCTGTAGAAATTTTCCTCTCGATTGACTTTAAAAAGGAATCCATTCGTGTTGACACTGGATTTTAACAGCTCTGCTTGGAGACTTTCAACGAATTGTCGATATTTGTTTTTACTAGTATGTAAATTTATATTCAGTTTTCAGATAATAAATAAAAGTTTGCGAATACATCCAAAATCGGGGATTTCGAATTTTATTCATGATATTATCCGAAGACTTAAAAATTATGCTCTTATTTTATCGAGAATTAGAATAATTCATATGAGGACAATTTAATCGCATTGAAGCCCTCATTGATTAAATTTGAAATTACTCAGATTTGGATTATTATACCCTTAACGTCACAACCTTAAAACGTTAAAATATCATATAATTTTATGTAATTTGTATCTTAAGGATGTTTTCTCATAAAATTCTTGTTTACGTACGAGTTTTGTAATTTTAATTTCTGATAGAGAAAGAAATCAAGCTATATAAAAGTTTTACAGAAATTAAATTGATGTATTTGATTCTTTATTTTAATTTTTATATACATGTATTTATATATTGTATTTCATTATATTACGTAATTAATTCGATATTTTTCATGGTAGACTATTCTCTCTAAGTTCTAGCTAAGTTCTCATATATTCTCGGAAATAAATATAATGGACGTTTTAAAAGGTCGTTGAATAGTTTCAGTTATCAAACTGCACACGTACTTGTAACTTCCCTCGAGGTATCATCAAAAGAATACTAAACGAATTTCTTTTACAGAAACTGTTCCTTTCTCCTCTTTAATTAAACCCTTTTACGTGCCTTACTTGCAAATGGGTTGAAGTTGGCAAACAGGTGGGATAAATAGGTTTTGCATGATCGATGGCGTTTTATTTTGGCCACGTTCGTGTTTCTGGGTCATCGGTGAAAGATTTCCCTTGAGCGGATTTCGCTTTTCAGAAGAAGAGATTTGCAGGAAACACAAATTATCGGAGGAAACAGGAAAAGTGATCCAATCATTAAATTTCCAGAGTAGATTTTTGTCTGTTCTTTCTTGCTGTCTGTGCGAAAGTATTTGATCCGTAGGTTTGCATGCTACACCGGCATAATAAGTAAAAGAAGTCTTCGCGAAATCTATACCATGTCATCAATCTTTTATCCTTTACCAATCAAATCGAACACTCGAGTCATATACTGTGTGTGAGTGGAAACATCTGTTTCAAAAAAAGAGGCTTTAAACAGCATATCTACATACATATATAGGTAGACTTAGCAATATGGCTGTTATTGAAAATGGTGATAGATATTTCAATTGAACACGGAATGAAATTTATAATATTTTTAAAAAATTGATTGTAAATCAGCTTAATTCCATTTGCGCCTAATAGTTTCTAATTCTTTATATTATAGCTATTGGGTGGTCTATGATATCCAACGGAATTAAAAGTGATTTTACATTTTGCAAATTCCATCTTTCAAAAAATTAAATTCATGGTGAATATTAATATGGTAGCTTATAGAAAAAGGTTTGATTTTTGAAGTGAAATATGTATATTTTGAACTCCGAATGGTTATTTAATTATGTTGCAGAGTTTTTTTTATTAAGTGATAGTCCATTCCCATTACGCGTGTTCGATCGGAAAATGGATAACGAGTGTGAGAGCGAAGGAATGTTTAGAATGAAGCTCTACCGCATTTTGTGAGACGAGGAATGGAAGGAATCGTGAAAATGCACGCAAAATTCCCGTAAAATCGATTGGGATACCGCTGTTCGGAGTGGGGGCGTGCATGGACCCTGAATGGGCCTATTGAAGTCCTCAGAGAATGCCGAGAAATCCACTTTCCGAGACAATGATTTATTTTCCGTATACCTCGTTATTCGTGTATTCAACTACCGTTGATGTGCCGTGAGGGAAAATGCATGAGCATACAGCCACACATTTATGTTCGAAAGAATTAAAATCTGTCTTTCGTAATTGGCTCTTTATGGAGCATTACACAGTTAAATTTCTATCTAACCTAATAGAAATATTCATTTTCGGATTGTATCATTTTCCTATTCGATGCAAAGGAAGCAAGCTTTTATTCAAATTATATTTCGATACTTAAGTATATGATATATTTAAAAACGTAGAAATAAAAGTAATAATCTCTCATTATTATATATAGTATTGAAATTTCGTTCTTTTCTTATATCTATAGAAAAATCTTATATATCTATATAAAAATTGACATTTTGATATATACTCGAGTGAATATTGTTACCTTATATCCCGAGTTCTTGGATTGGATTAAATCGAAATACTAGAGAGTATTTTTGCCGCACTTAGACAAAAAAACCTTCTATTCTATAAGAACAAAATTTTCTGAGATTACCCTCGAAGTTTTATCTTCTTTTTGTCGTTGGATGTGAGGGAATTATTTCAAGAATGTATTAATCAAAGTTTTTATAACAGTTAGTTGGATTAAACATATAAAATTATGTTTATCGGAATTTTAAACTTCATTTTACGCATACTCATTGCTGTTATGCTTTTCATATACACTTCAATTAATCTGATTGAATGGGTCTATGAAAATGGGCTTGGAATGTTTTACCGATTGAATTTTCTCAACGAAATTTCCATACCTTTATTGTTTAAACTTATTAAGACTTGATCAAGTTTCTTAGGTTGAGACCTATGCTAAAATATTGAGAGAAACATATTTAAACTTTTCAAGTTTTACTTACGAATGGAATCCTCACCTTAAGTGCTAAGATCGATAGCATTTCTTCGCCATTGAAAAAAGGCGTATCTTTCATTTCTATTAATACGATCGGAGTAATGCATTTTGAGCCGAACAATCAATCATCTGTATTTAATTCTCTCTTGAAAAGAAAATTTCTCAGAAAAAGTCTTTATTCTGATGAATGGTTCGGACCTAGAATTAGCACTTCTGAAGAGGATTTAAAGAACTGGTTCAGTTAAAACTTATTAACGTGATTTTTGATATCGATTTTTTATCAGATCGATGTAAATATTTCTCATTGGTATTAAAACGTATGATTCCAATGCTCAACATCTAAATCTAAATTTTCAAAATTATCACTTTACTTACAGTATTTCCTTGTCCTTATTAATAGACTATTTTAATGATATTTTTTTACAAATAATACTTAATATTGCTAAGAAAGAAATTTTTTAGTTAACGAAGGAATTGATCCAGTCTCTGCGATTTGCATTTTAGTCTTATCGCTTGTCCTTTCTTCAAAAATACAACGAACGTCCATGCTGACATATTACGACACGAAGGTCTTACTGCACAAGGACACAGTTTGTAGTAAAACTACTAATTATTGCTGTCTTTATATATTCGCTGATTTAATTTTATGCCTAAGGATGGGAAATTGTTTTTCTTAGAAGAAAAATTAGAGAGATAATACAATTCTGGACGAATGAAAGCTTTATATCTGTTTGAACGTTTACGAATTTTGACATCACGATCCTAATGACCCGATAAAGGGTGTTAACGAACCAGCAGAAGATTGGGTCCTATAATGAAACACAATTTCACGATTTATTTGCTCAAGTATATCAGTTTAGGGTCCAAATTGGAAGGGCAAAGCGAAGGGAAATTTTCGTAGCCATTAAGTCCCTGTGCTCATACGCGATCAATAAGCTATTTGCTGTTAATGGACGGTATAACTTACTTCACGTCCTACTTTAAGTACGAAACTTCGTAATGGAACTTTAATAAAACCTTAGAAACTCCATTTACAATTTTAATTGTTTTTATCTTATCAATCTCGTATGCTTTTCTTATCTCTGCTTCTCTTGTTAGCTCTTTCCTTAGTGATATGATAAAAGATTACCTCTTGATCAAACAGCTGAGTTGACAACTTGTTTCGAGATAACGAAGTTTTTAACTTTTCGTTGTAAATACTAATGAGTTGAAATATCGATGAAGCTTTATAAATTACCACACTCCCGTCGAATTTATTTTCTCTCGTTGTTAAAAGTGCGCCTGTGTATTATGATGAACAGTGAAAATAATTTACTGTTGATTGAGGAAATAAGTTAGTAGTAGTTGAAAGAAAAACCAAGTTGTCTCAGTAAAAATCTGGTTTACTGCTTTAAGTCGTTAAAATTTTCTGTTACTTGTTTTAAGCATATATATATATATATATATATATATATATATATATATATATATATATATATATATATATATATATATATATACAACATATACAACTTTGAGGTTAATAGGTTAGTTTATAAACCATATCAATTCTAGAATCTTACATTTTTTAAAGCCGGACTTGATAGTAATAAGAGATATTATACAGGAATAGCGGCGTACTTGTTCAAAAGGTAAACATTACCTCTCCGACTTCCTTTAGATGAATTGTTTTTGCAGAAATGACGAAATGGGTACTTGATATTTAAATTTATTGACGCTCTTCAAACTCACACGTTTAATCAAAATTTCTCTTCATCTGCATACTGTATTTATGACCTCTGAACTAATTGTTCCGTCTTGGAATTTTCGATGCCCGCTTCATATTTTTCCCCTAATTCATTTCCCTGTCACAATCGACAGAACAGTTAAGATCATCTTTTCAATAACCCATGCATATTTCATCGACCCATATTCGACGCTTCACCGAATGGTTCAGAATACATTGAATATTTATCTAGTTTGAGAGGAATGAACCTGTTGGGCAATAATGAAATCTGCTCTGGGAGGATCTGTGTAATTTATTACAAGTCTTTGTTCCAATTGTTTGAATTCATGTAGTAACCTAGAGAAGCTTCCATGTTTCTCCCAGACTAAGACAGGCCTTATATTAATTTTCATTCCGGAATATGACTGTAGGGCTCAGTTTAAGGCATGTATTATTTTGATGCATCAAAAAATGAACTTACATATTTAAAATTACAAGATTTCTAAATAACAGTCATTAAGAAAAACAATGTACATTTTCTTGCTAACATTACTGGAAAACTCATCATTAAAGCAGTTTATATAACTATACAGAAAGGAATGTTTGTTTCATTCGTCGCCTCTCTCAACTAGGGCTTGAATTAAATGGCATTAACCTCTCTAATATTTGACCATGAATACCTTTTCTGCTAGACTTTATGTTTTTTACTATTATGTTTATTATTATTTTTAACCTCTCCAACTTTGAGAAAACACAATATCTCATATCGTTATGTTCTATTATCCTTTAGATCGAAGGATTTATCTTCGAGTAAACACGGACAGTTATCTATGATAGTAATTTGATGGTTGTCCGTGGTCATAATCTTCACGTTTTCGACATTATTATAGTTTTTAAATGTTCTTGAACTTTTAAGGCGTTTGTTATCTTTCGTATCTCTTGTAAACAATTTTGTCATTTTCAAAAGCTGGTTTTATTCAAGAAATATTTGGTAAAAGCAGCATTTCTTAATAATGTAGTAATCCCATTCTTCAAGCAAAATACGGAAGATCACTTTCTTGGTTTAGTTTTTGCGGGAAATGAAAATTGTTAAATTACAGTTAAAGCACGTAATCTTTATAATTGTCAGCAATATACCACTGTTATAAATTGGAAAAAATTTTCAAATAACGTTAGAAACATGTGTTTCTATACTAAAAGATTATATATGTAATCATGCAGCTGGGAAATTTTATAATTCCGTGTATTTTCCATTCTCAAATCTGCGTATGGAGTGGTATAAGTGATTATTTCAAGAATGAGAGAAAACCCGCCCTTTATATTTCTTCCTTTGAAATTCAAAGTTTCTTCTTCAAAAATTAATTTTAAAGAATGTCTTGCGATTAAAATGGCGGAAATTTAAGATATTTTAATATTTAAGAAAACTATAGTTTTATTCAAAGATAAGTATTTTAAAATATTAAAACAAGAGAAATATATGGGTCTGTTGAATTAAGACATTGACGGAGTGTGTTCGACAGAAGACCCGTCTCCGGGTGCCTTGCGAGATTGAAGACCTCAATCGTTTTATTACGATTTATTAGATGGCATGATCTCTTTGTTGATATAGAAGTCTTTTCTATTATTATCCATCTCCTTAACTTTATTTATATTTAAGTTTGCTAAACTCGACTATTCAATCACTTTGATTTAGAAATTTTACAATATTTATTAAACAAACTCTAAGAGCATTTCAGTAGAATGTTTGAAACCCGCCTTTACCCTAATTTCAACTGATATTCATCGATAATCCCTGATTTATGCATTTGCTATACCTCCATTGTATAATATCCTAAGATATTAAACAATATTTGACCTTATTAATGTTTCGTTAAGTTTTAATATTTCATTATGCCTTAATATTTCTATTCTACAGTTTATTCAACATATCTTCATATACCTTCTCTGATTTTCATTTAGATTCTGTATCAATATTTTTAATTTTAAATAAGTTTAATGCATATTAGAATAAGTAATTCACGTCATATAGTTATATGATAGTTCGGACACCATTTTATTTCCTCTACTCCCATTATCTTAAAAAAGATCGATCTTTTTAAGTTTTTAGGGCGTTGATGTTTCGTTAAAAATCCCACATTTATATTAATGCAGTCTTATATGTATTTAAATTACCTTTAACTCATTTTCATGTCTGAACCAATTGTCGTGTTATCAACTTTCACTTTTGAAATATTGAGACAGTATATTTCCGCAGTTCTGAATTCCGTAAGAGCTCTCGAGTTCCGTTAAACTCATCATTGTATTGGATCGACCCATTCACTTCAATCCGCAGTTCTCGACTAATGTTAAAGATATATTTCCGTTCAGAAGATGGCGCCATTATATTATTGATGATCCTTTCTAGCGGAAAGAACCCGGCTGAACGTGGAGGAGGCAAGCGGGGGAGTTCCCTTGGTGCGCCACCTTTCCAAATCCGCATCGGATCTAAGCAGTGGTTGCGGAGATCAAGATGGTCGCGGTGGAGGAGGTGTCCGCGGTGGGGTAGATGGAGGAGGCAGAGAGGGGTGGTCCCGACACGGCCGAGATGGCTCCGTGTCTCCGAGGGGCAGGGGCTCCCCTCCGGTACCGGTGGCCGCTGGTCGGGGCGCCACGAGCGTGCCCCAGCTGAGCGAGAGGGTGTCCGTCGCACAGAAAACGCATAGCTTCTTCACTACCCTCAAGGTGATCAATCATGGCTAATTTGTTTTGTGTTTCGAACGCGTTGCGAGGTATTCTTCTCTAAGAGAGATTAATTGCTTTAAATTTATGCACAAATTTTCTAGTAACAGCATGGATGGATTGAATTTTCGTTTAGAATGGAATAAGCGATATGACCCTATTTTAGTTATTTCATCAAAGCGTTATCAATAAATAATGAAATTTAATTTTCAATTGATTTCTTCGTTATTTAATGGGACCTCTCGATTAATAATGCGATCAAATAAAAATTTGATTACGTTTCCAGAAAATAATGGCTATACATGAAGCATAATTTTCATTTAAATCCATTAAATGAAAATATCGTGAATATCCGCTTGGGATTTATATATTAGGTCTACCGGAAAGTTCTGTCCGTTTTTAGAATGAAACAAAAGAATAGATTTTTTCATACTTTGAATAAAGTTTATTGAATAAGTTAATTCCCATCATTATTTATGACTTCTCTACAGCGTGATAGCATTTTTTATATCCCATTTTTAAAGAATTTTAGACTCTGAACTCATACGATGCGTCAATCGGATGTGGGATCAGGAGATAAATGTGAGCCGTGACTGAAGGATCGAATGAAACATATTTAAACTTCTGGATTAATCATTTTACTTACTTAATTCACCTGGAATATACTGCACATCCAGTCTCTAAATATCTTCACCTATGATTTTGCACATCTTCCCAATTATAATTATTAAATGAGGGTTTTAAAAAAGGTTCTCTCGTTTTTATATATTTTAGGCTTATGAATTTTTACGAATCCCGTAAACTGCATGTGTTCTTAATTCTTTTAGGGTGAGTTTCCTTCGTTAACGGTTAAAAAATATCTCTAATTAGTTTTTCTTCTCGATAAGTGCGACTTAATAAATGTCAAAGCTGTCAAAAATCAGCTCGTTAACCTAGATATCACGTCATGCACATATTACGATATTATTTCCACATAGTCTCTCATGAATTGAAGATAAGTGAAAAATTAACTTACGAATTTCAAGTCGTTATCTTGATGGATCTTTGTGTGTATCCGTACTCGGATAACGGATGAATTAGGCTAATATTTTAAATTCCTACAAATTAATAAACTTACGAAAGGATTGTGTTATAATTAAAGAATTATTATAATTAAGAATTTTCGATACTCGTGACTGATTATAAATTTAGGCGTTCCTAAAATATATTTCCATCATCTGAAAATAATTAATCCGATGAGAAGAAACTCAGCATCTGCCATCATCCGCTGAGTTTCCGAAAAAAGGGAAATACCAAATTAACAGACTCTTCTCCATTCGTCATTATCCTTTTGTTCTCGTTAAATGTGATGAAAAATGAATTTTGCGTTTATAATCAGTGGACGCTAATGTGTCGAAGGTGGTCATGAGTGCACATATTTTATGTGTTGCGGTGCTATTGCGTCTCGGAAATGTTACGTTTAAACCAATTTATTTTGTCGTCTTTTGTGGATAACCGATAAGATAGGCGAGATGCGGTTAAATTTTTGAGCTGATTTAATTTGCGTTGCGGTCGAGAGAGGGAGATAGTAAAGCTTGGAAAATGTCGTGGTTGATGCGTATTTTAATCAAAGTTGGGAGAATCTTTCATTATTCTTGATTTTAAAAAAATGCTATGAAAATTAGTTTGTTGGATTTTGGTATGGAAGGTCTGAAAAGAAATTTATATATTTTTTATTATGATATGGATAAAATTAGAAAAATTAATTGTTGAGATGGTACTTATACAACGCACAACGGTACAATTATGTATTGTGATGGATAGTTAAAATCACGCATGTATCATGTAGTACGACAGAAAGACAGAGTTGCCAAATATAAAATGCTGAAATGGAATGCTTCAGTTTGATTAATGATAGGTTGGTGTTGAAAGAGAAATGTAAACGAACACCAAGCGACTTTAATCGCCTTTCCCGAACTCAGATGCGAAACCTGATGCAAAATAAATAGATGAGCCGTAGCAATTAACTGGAGAGGATTCTTGTGTACGAATCTCGGTTAATCTATCCTGGAAATCACGAATTTCCGCGACTGTATATATGAGAGTTACTCAGTAATAGGGAAGTCAGGAAACTAGCAAATATCGCTCTAATTCACCTTTTGCTCAGGCTTCTCTCAGCTTGCATGCGCGTTAGCGATAGATGCGAGGGCGTTTGTTGAAAATACATAATTAGTTCTCATTCGCTCATACTCTTTTTTTTTCAAACTTGGAATAACAAGTTTTTAGGAAGAAAATGTTCATTTACAATTTCTCTCATTCTTCTTTCAGATTTCTAGTTATCATAATGATAAAATTTTCATTTTATGATACAGATGCTTATGAAGCGTTAAGGAACTAAATTTTCAAAATTTTAATTTGCCGAGTAAATGTACGTTTAATGAAATAACTTATCAGATCGAAATATCTATCTTAGTTAGCTTCAAGTTTTGTTTACTTCTTTCGATCTTCAAATTTAATTAAAGTCTAATCAAAGTCATTAATCAAGCCTGATTTGTAGGACTATTTTTGTAAATATTGACATCTTTTGGCTAAATTATATCCACAACTGAATTTAATAGCAGAAATTAGACTTTATCATTAGATCTTATTGCACACAATTCTAAATAATTTAGGGGTAAAAGAGTGAGGTTGTCTTTATGAGAAATTAGAAGTTAATTAGTATTTAATTCGAGAAATAAAAAGTGGATCAGGTGACAAAATAATCCGGTTCAAAGCTGTTTTAATTAATATAGTAAATGAAGGCTCAAATCCCCAATGAACAAGGAAATTAATATTATCTTTTTAGCTTGCAGAAAGGAAAAGATTATTTGTTAAAAATATATGTGAATGCAGTTAAAGAAATATTTGAGATTAATATTATTGTGTGATCAAACATCTAATCCAAAGAATCTGGTATTCTGAAGAACCATTAAAAATTGAAGACTTACTATTTTTAAAAGTAATCCTTGTCATATTGTTGAATGTTTTACCTATTATCATTATTAATAGTAATAATCTTGCTATAATGAATAATTTTTCTTTATTATTGAATTTTTAATAAGTAATTGATGATAAGAAGTTGTTTCAGTGCTCTGAAATGAAAAGAATGCCATACTAATAGTATGTTGTGGCATCTGCATTAATTTATTATTAAATTGGCGTTCTTTTATATGATAGTTTTCATTTGTGCTTCAATAAATCCATGGTAAAATAGACTGATTGTTTAGAATTTATTTTTATTATTATTTAAAATCACTCAGTTTATTAAATTATCACTAAATTTATGTCTTTATTAATATTCATAATCTAATTCAATAATTTTGCATGTGTTACTTTCTCCAATAAATAATATTGTTGATTTTGATTTTTTCATTAAATTCTTTTATTGTACTGTTATTTTAATCAAAAAGAGTTAAAGTAATAGAATTACATTTAATTTTTCATGTATATATTTTATAGAATAATTTAATTTATATTGCATTACTTAGATGTTTAAGACACTGAAATAATGCATGTTATTTAATGCTTTTATTATTATTTCTTTTTGCATGCTTCACACTGATTTCAGAGAAGACTTATGAGAGATTCTAAAGAGGTATACTGTTTGATTTGATATGATTTGATTCATGATCATGATGATATCTCATCAGTTCATTTTCAAGAGACTCATGGCTCATATTTAAAACATTTGTTTTGCATGTTTCTCTATGTTTCTTTTTTCATCAATCATCTTCATCCAAACTCATACCATTAGGCATCTCCAGCCTGTTTATACATTCTTGCAGACACGCTTTGGTCGGAGTAGAAGTAAGGAAAGGAAAGCAATGCGCAGAAAGGAAGCTGCTGCAGCAGCTGCTGCTGCAGATGGCTCCTGGGATGCTGACCCAGGTGTTGGAGGGGAGAGAGAAGGGGAAGTGGGTGAAGAAAGGCCGCGTGAAGGAGGAAGACGTCTCAGAAGAGATAGCACAACTGACTATGCCGCTGACAACTCATCTGAACACAGTAGCTCAGCCACCCCCCTTACTCAATCCCCAAGACATCGTCTTTTAGCCTCACATCAAGGTTAGCTTTTTATTTTAATTTGAAGGATTTTAAATAATTAGTAATCCTCCTGAAGAGCAGATGAGATGTATTTGGAGAAAGGAATGAGATACAGTTCGAGATCCTAGAAAGTTTATTTGGAATGGGCCCTAAAATATTTGCAAAGTAACAGAAAAAGTATCTATTAAATAAAATTACTTGTGATGAGGATATTAGTTCACTGATTTTTAAATACATAAAATACACCCTTGTCCTTCATGGCTATCCTATAAGAAGTACAATCAGTGATTTTTTTTGCTGAAGAGATTTTGGTGAAGCTATGAAAATTACTTTCTGTATGAAAGAAACATTTGGCTAATTATTAGATATAAAACCTATTCTCTTTAATAAAATAAATTTTAATTCACCTACAAAGTGTTTATATTAAGTATTATTTATTATAGTACATATTATTGTTTTCATATTAAGTTAAAAATTGTTTATTATCTTCTTTCCTAACTGAGAAAATAAAGCATCTACTAATTTCAAAGACAAGGAAAAGGAAAATCATTCAGTTATTTGTTGTTCATATTCTAAGATTAATTAAAAATTTAATAATCTATTATTTAAAGATTTAAGGCATATAAATAACAAGAATAGATGGTTTTGATTTAAATTAGAAAATCAAACACATTTTCTTTTGATACTTTCTCACCATGAGTTTAAATTATCTAAAATGGCCCCCATTTGGCAATCTTGTGATTTTCAGCACAAGCTATATAAGTAGACAGATTCTGTAAAAATTTTCTATAGTTTTCCTTTTCCTGTCCAATTTTTATTTTTTACTAAGTCAATACCTATTTTTTATTTCACAGAGGCATAAAAAATAAGTATCTTTCATTAACCTATAAAAGTAATTGGCTTAGAATTTGACATGAATGATAAAATAATTGCTATTTTTGGACTCTTTTAGGTAAAAGTTGTCATGTGTGTAATAATTTACCAAGTAGATATAAATTGTTATCAATTTGGAAATGGGTAACATTAATGAATTCAATAAAATTCCTTATAAATAATTTATCTTTTAATTGTTATTTATTTCCAGATTCTAAGGGCAGTGATCCTGGACTTACTAGAATGCCCAGTGGAGAAGCATCAGCAAGTGATTCCCCTAGAGTCCGAGGGCGTTCTGCTGTTAGGTTACTCCTGGATGCAAAAAGAGATAGTGGTGGTTCATCAGTATTATCAGCTGTAGCTAGTGGTATTGTAAGTGGAAGCCAAGCTGAACCTGGACCTTCAGACAAGTCACTGGTGAATAATACATTTTTCTACTTGCAAAGCAAATGTGGCAAAAATTTTGGCTCAAATTATTTTTTAATTTTTTGAAATTGGTCTCTTGAACTAGTTTTGGCTTTTTTGTCAGTGTTCTTATGGAACACTGCTTTCTTGAAATTGGTGGAAGCAATACCATTTAGAATTCATGTAATCTATGTGTCACATCCTTTAGTGTTGAAAGTAACAAATTATTCACCTTGATCATTATCTATTAAATTAGAAATGTAATAGTATAATTTAGGTTAGTTAGATTAGACTATTTGGATAGCTGAAATGTACCAAAGGAAAATTGATCTCAATAATTTTTAGTTAGTGAATAAAAAAATTGGCTCTATCAAAAATTATTTTCTATTCATCTGTAATAGGATAACCTTGTGTAAAAATTACTGGGATCAATACTAAATTTAAAAATTGTTAAAATATAAGTGTTGGTTTTAATAATACTTGATTATTTATACATAATTTATTTTCTCAAATCTCATGAACTTAATTTAGAAACCCAATTTTATCCATAGAATAGAAGAGTATTTTCAGTGGTCCATTGCTGTTATTATTACCTGAATTAAGAAAAGATTTTGGAGATCATGAACATCAATAAATAGATATATAATATTCTATATGAATGATTGTAAATTTAATGTTCAATTTGAATTTCAATAACCTGATTATCAACCAACTCCAAATGATTTTAGTACCACTTAATTCAAAGGAAATGTAACATCTAATATTCAGGAGGAAGCTTATTGCTCCATATAGAGGAATAAATATGCAACTATAACTATAAGTGACTTATTATTTTTCTATTTCTGGTCATACTACTTTTTGCATATAATATATACTTAGATCTCATCCCTTTGGTTACATCACTAATATATCAACCATTTTTTGAATAATAGTCAATAAAACCCATTTTCTAAGGTTTCAGTATTTCACATTTTAGATTTTTGCATGTTTTTGTTGGGGATATATATTCTTATTCCTAACTGAAGATAAATTATGAAGCTTAATATTCTAATTGAATCTGTTCTCTGCTTCAGATGGCCTTATGAAATTTTTATATTCATTTCCTATATAGCGTTATATCTCACCGATTTATTTTCAATCTTTTGTGAACCATGGCAAAATATACCTGAAATCTCTGGTAAAGAGGTAGATTTTATACAAATTTATACTTAGATATTGTCCATGAAAACTTAATTTGCTACTAAATACTAATTTGCATGTCAAATGGAAGATTTAGAATATTAAATTTTAGATCAGAGCACCTTCAGGATTTTAGTGCATGAAGAATGATTCTTAAATTGCTTAAATTTGTGATCTACATTTCTAATTCTTGTCATTCAGAGTTGAAAAACTCCGGTTTTTAAAAACATCATACATCAGAGCTTAGAAAGTGGAGTCAACCTTTCAAAGTGCTGGTAAATATATCAAATGTATAATTTTTAATACCAGGAGGAAATTTCAACCATACCATCTGTTGCATTCTTTTTCTGTTAATGAATTAATCCCTTGTTTAATTATTTATAAAATAGAGTTGGAAGACTGCCTTTAAGTGGTATGCATGTATATTATACTCTTTGTTGTTCAATTTTGAGATTATGCATGCAAAGTGAGTGGAATTTGTTTTTACTTTTATTTTTTGATTTGCCTAAAAAATGAGTATCTCATATATGGAAAAAGTGTTCTTGTTAAGTAAGGCTTAAGAGAAGTGTTCATTGAGATTAGGAGGCTTTGAAAAACTCTTCCTAATCAGTCAGAGATATTGATAGATTTTATCTCAAGCTCAAGGACTGACATAAAGTGATATAAGCATCTCTTAATAGCAGTGATGCTATATTTTGTGAGCAACTTACTAGAAGTAATTTCTGTAGTAGGTTTTGTTTGGCAAGAATTGAGTCTATCTTTCTCAGTTAGTTTTATTTATTATATCTAAATATTTCAACCTTATTGCCTATTACCAATATCAGATTTTAAAATTTCTCATAATATCCGTAGGCCTCCATTGAGGACATAGCAAGAAGAAGACATGAAGCATCATTGCGGCAACATTCATTCTTCCAGTTACGAGTACATCTTAAAAGAGGCTATGACTTGATTGCTAAAGATACAAGAGGTAAGTTTACTATAAAAAGAGATACATTAAAATATCCAGAAAGACTATTGATTATAAAGTGTACTAAAAATTACTGAACCTTACAATTTATATTATAGCTTTGAATCAGAATTAAAATTCTCAATGGATATTTTACCTATGTATGTATGTATGAAAGGAAATGAGTTACATTTTTAGATCCAAGCATAAGAAAATACCAAAATATAAGGAT
The DNA here is from genome assembly GCA_020796165.1 of Pantala flavescens. NCBI lineage: Eukaryota > Metazoa > Arthropoda > Insecta > Odonata > Libellulidae > Pantala > Pantala flavescens. The sequence continues at coordinate 62,711,764 of CM036879.1, read as the reverse complement.
TGTAGTGAATTTGTAATGTTTGCAGTAAATTTAAGATTTTTTCTATGTAACATACACTACAATTATTTCCTGAACATAAATGCTATCAATATCCATGCCTACATGCCATGGTAATGGTATGTCATTTCCTCAGATGTAAAGTTTTAATGGCTTCTAATTCTTCTTTCTTTCTGCTTCAAGGCACAAGTGATCCATATGTTAAATTTAAAGTTGGTGGCCGACTATTGTACAAATCAAAAACTATCTATAGGGATCTGAATCCTACTTGGGATGAAAGTTTTGTCCTACCTATAGAGGATCCTTTCCAGCCCTTGCATATCAAGGTCAGTGAAAAAAGAAAATATTTTCTTCGTCAAGTAATGTTACTTATTGTTTCTATTGCAGAGTTAGCTAGATTTTTATCACAATTGTTAATTAATTCATTTTTTACTATTCAATGAGGGATATTTTTAATTGCCTAGTCAAACCAATTTGAAAATATTACAATTGGAAATTTTAAATCATTAGTTAATCTTCCCTTCCAAATTTTTATTATTCTGAAAATGCATATTTCAAAAAGTTTTAATCTCCAGATTTGAAAATTTTTGCAGCTTTTATAATGAAATTGTTTTCCGAGTTTTAGATGAATAATTTTTTAATGTATATGTCTCCCTTTTTCAAATTAACTAGCATTCTCTAGTCAGCTCATATCTTTAAGCCCCTTGGCAACCATTGTAAATATGTTTGTTTATCAAAGACAAATTCTGCATTTTTTGAGAAAACAAAATTCTGTAAAGATTTTAAGTAATATGCCTAAGAGAAATTCTAACATCCCAAGCAGTTAATGATGGAATGGCAGAAATATTTCTATTTAATATGTATCCTTCAATTTTAGGTATTTGATTATGACTGGGGTCTTCAAGATGATTTTATGGGATCTGCCTATCTTGATCTTACCAATCTTGAGTTCAATGTGTAAGTAAAGTTAAGATTTTTTATTAGAGTTGGTTATAAAATAGGGCCCTGAAGTTCTTTTTATTTCATTTGGACATTATGTTTGAGTTCTCAGAAATAACACAATTTTTGTGACTTGCATACTACCAATAGAACTATTTTTTATAGAATTTAAACATCTTCAGATTATTCTATTGTGGAATTTATTTTATTTTGTATCTGTATGTACATAATTATTCTGCGAGCTGCCCTTTTGCATTGAATATGATAAATTACTACTTAATTGATACAGGTCAGTTCTTTTTATAAATTTATTTCTATTGAGTAACTCTATTGAAAATCTTTTTCAAATAATAAAAAATATTGGGTTGGCAAGAAATTAATTTCAGTTTGCATCTAAAGGTGGACTCATGGGCTGTCATTATGAAAATATATGATATAAAAACAAATTTTGCATAATTTTGTTTGCAATTGTCCATATACAGCTAGTTTTAACATAGAGTTAAAAAATAAGCTTATTCAATACATTTTATCTTATTTCTTTAGGGAAGAAAGAAACTGAGGCTCACAAAGATACATAAGAAGTAGTAGTATTATATCATTTTGGGTGTATCGACTGCCTGGGTCACATTGCCACACATTTATTTACATACCGATTTCACTGTTGGTGAAAGTTGAATTCTTTTGAGGATTCCATATTTCTCTGGTCTCTGGTCACCATATTGTGGTAATCTCCTAATATAGTGTTCATGTCGCCTCTGACAGTGAACCAGTTGCGGATGTTTGTGTATCTATCGCTTTCCAGTAATATGTGCTCTATGGATATGATACAGTCACATTTTATACAGTCTTTTCTTCTGATAAGATCTCTTACTTAAAGATGATCAGCATTCTGCTCAACTTGATTAATAAATGGGCATAAAGTTTGCTAGTTTCCAGTCCATTTCAATGCTCTTTTAACTCGTTAATTTTGGAGAACACAATTTGGAGATGTAGTTTTAAGGAAGTATATTGGAGTAGCTATGCTATATGCTAGTTTTTTCAAGAATATCATTAGAATGCTTTCAGGATCTGCAAATTTATTTGTTTTAATTTTATGTAAGAGTTTAGCTATTCCATATTTTATACAAAAATGCTAGTCATCAATACATTTCTATTTGCTACTTGAAACATATCTGAGCTACTATTCATATAAATACGTTTTTGTAAATTTCATTAAGGAAATTCACTTTATTCTCAGGATCGCTAATGATAGTATGATTACTTTCTTCTCAAATGGCCTATTATTTGTACCAATTATAGCCTATTTATTGTAACATATAGGTTCTCAATCAGTTTTAAAATAACAAAGGATTGCAAAATTTATTCTTCTTCCAAAAGATACCAAATATAAGACCTCAAAAATCTTCTAACAATTCTCATAGTTACTATTAATATTGGATTCTAATCTTATTTCAGTAAGAATAAAGGATGGAGTAAAATAATGTAAATTTTTATTCTATGCTGACATTTTTTATAGTTTTTTTTAATTCACAGGCCTACAGAAATAACTCTACCTTTGAGTGAGGCTGGAAAAACACCTTCCAATAAGTACTTAGGGAACTTGATGCTCACTGTCACTTTGATACCCCGAACTCAAGAAGACAAGGACCAAGTAAGTAGTATTTCAACTTAATTTCCTTATGTATTCTATGGTATTTATAATACTAACCAAAGTTTCAGTAACACTGTTCTAGTAATTATAATGTTTTTGTCTGTTTTGAATATCCCTCCAGTAAGTTGAATTAAGATTTATTCATGAGGTACAAATAAGTAGGACTAGGCAATAGGAATAGCAAAGTATTACTTTTCCTGAAATTTAGATCCACAACAAAAGTAAAAAGTCTATACAGTTAATACATATTCATAATTAATGAATAATATTCAACTTTAAATAGATTTAATAGTCAGTATCTGCAATATGACTGTCTTCATTAGGACTCTTTATGACATACTCTTTTTTAGCATTATAGTAGACAGTGCTACCTTTTTTAGTGAGTTGATGTTTTGTTTGTTAATAAGTGAAAATATTGAACCTGAATTTATGGATATGGCATTTTTAAAGTTAAAATAAGAAAATTTACTGCTATAACTGCTTATTTTCATCATAATTAGAAATAAATCGATAGAAGGATTTATTTCCTATTTCCTTTTTTGTGACAAGAAGCTTTTTTCATTCTCGTTTTCAGAGAAATGATGAAATATATTCCTTATAGAAGTAGAACTTGAAACAATACACATTGAGGTAGGCTCAGTTCTCATCGAATCTGGTTCAAGATGTGATTGATTTCAAAACAATTAATTCCATCTGCAATATTCACCTTTCTCACAATAGAAGATATTCATGAAAAGTAGTTGTTGTTGGATTATTATTTAGAAGGACTATAATTATACAATACTTATTATACTTAATCCTTTGTGTGTGATATGTGGTTGTGCAGCATCCCTGAATATATGATTATGAGCTGTTAAAAATATGTAGAGATAATAAAATATTTACAGAAAAACCGAGGACAAGTTTTTTTAAAATGCTCTTATTTTCTTTTCTATTATAAATTAATATAATTTATTCATTCACGAAACTAAAAATCAACTGTATATATTCATGAAAAAAATAATAATTTATTATTATTATGAACTTGTGGGAAATTTTAATATATGGCTTCAGAATTAAGGAATTAGAAACGATTTAGATTAAATTTTCGGAATTTTTTCTCCTATCATGAATGATCAACGAAAGCGTGCCTTAGTGAAAACATCCTTTACCCGATTTAAGATTGCAAATATAGCAGGACTTCATTTTCTGTAAATAGCTACAAACTTAATCGCTGTTTAAATATTTGATGTGATTTTTTTCCTAGCTTGTCCATTTTAAATAAATAGAATATTAATTTCATTTTATTCTTTAACCATAAGCATTGAAGACATAACAAATTGAACTCCAGAATGATCAGCTGTAAAATTCGTTCGTATTCTTTGCTTACGCATTAGCAGTCGTTGATTGCGAAATCCATTCCCTCTCTCTTTTTTTTCCTTATTTTCGGAATACCCATAGAGAAGTTTGTGAGCATTTATATTTTCAATTTCATAATTTTATCCTAGCAATATTTAAGCGTATTCCTATCATAAATCTTGTATTAATATCTTTTCTTGTTTGCGTCATGATGGTATTTCGGTATGAATGTAAATTTTCTTATTCTTCATTAAAATAATCCATTAATAGTAGAAAAGTTTTTATGCTTTACAGAAAGAACTGGCAGAAATACTTTATAAAAGAATCTTTAGGCGAATGTAAAAGATGCGATTCCTCCTGCAGGCAATAAACCATTCTGTGTGATTCTCGGGTTAAAACCGTAAACAGTCCATAACATTCCAGTTATAGCGTAGAAAATATTTTTCTGTCTTCAATCATGAATCGCTCTCGCACAACCTCACGCGTGTTGGCTGAAATGCCTTCCAAGAAACAATTTGTTTACGGACGAATTAGACTGGTAACTTAATGGGCCCCGTTGGCCTTGGGATCGTTGCACGGTAGCAAAAGATCGCGCCTACGGCGGTGTGTCCAATTGACCCTTTTTAACGACGCCTCTCTCGGACTAGCCATTTTAAATTCATCCAATTAATGTTTGTCTTTGCACCGGAAGAGAAGGCACTCGCGTGAGGAGGGAGTATTGTGCGCAGAGATTCTCGCGCTATATCGCCTAGGGTCTATTGACTCATCGTGCGGGTATATAGCTATGAACTGGGAATAGGTCATCACCGGAGGCGCTTGCCCTCCTATCGGGGAAGCACTGGACTCCTATGAATATCTCCGTTGCTATGATAAGGAAATTGTCGATAGCGACTGAAACATACAACCGAAGGATTGCGAAAGTTTGAGAAGAGCATTTGAATATCAGTTCTTGAATAATATAGGAATACCTAATTTAAATATCTGCATCGCCCCGGCCGTATTTGCGTATCGCTTTCGCTCCAGTTCTCTATTGAATTGACATCATCTTCACAGCATCATGCAATCCTTTTGCCTTTTCAGAAATTTTGCTTTAAACTCCAAGTTTTACGGAGTAATACATATTTGAGCGGTAAGAGCCCTTTATGCCATATGGGAGGGAATTCATCGATACTAAGATTTCTATGAAGGGAATTGTTTGAATGCAAACAAGAAATTTTAGATATCTTTGTAAAATTACATCGATATTTTATACAAGCTTTTCTTATATATCAATTTTAAAATCATTTCGGTAGTTAACTTATCTGATATTGCGGTTAAATATATGTATTTAACCGCTATCGAAAATCAAAGAATTTGGATTAATCAAGGAAAATAATGTTATTGAGCAGTATATTGTTTATTTCAATCGTTGTACTCTCCGTTCTGTTATACATGTATATTTATGAACATTATATACAAGTAGTTCACACTCACAGATAATACATAATTTAGGAATATCTTTGATAATTTTTGATAATTGTTTTAATTGTTTGTACTAATCTCAATTATGCATTCATCTAAATATATATGAGGGATTTGAAACAATTATTAATGTAATTCACTAGTAGAGCTTTGCGCATTTACGTATAAAGAAAGAAGTCTTATCTTGTATGATATTTTTTTGTTGGGATTGAGACAAGCTTCAGATTGTCGAGAGTTAGTAAACGTCGATTACTTCCTAGAATTTGTTTGAATCTCGAAAGAAGATTTTCTTTATTTTGTAATTCTCATGAACTAATTAATTAATTAACAAAATTATATTTTGCTAATTTAAGAATCTTTTAAAGTAGAAATTCAAGTTAATCTGATTGTGAGTTTGTATCGCCTTATTCAGAAACGAGTTCAATTCAGTGGCGAGCAGTGCATCATGTCTATATATTCATCTTCCATGGAATCGCTTCTAATGGGTTGTTAGATCCATGTCCTGCCCTTTCAAAAGCCCCTAATGGAATAGAATCTAGGGCAGGGTCACAGAGCTCTCTGAGATATTGATGACGGTAAAGATTCCCAGGATTCGTTGTACATCAATGTAGCATTATGAATGACAAACTCAATTCAACGATCCACCAAAATTTGCAATAATAACTTGTAATTGTCAGTCTGTTTTAATTTTTGGAATTTCAGATAACTTTTAATTTCAGAAGTTCAATTTCTACCATCATATAAAGGGAAAGGAACCGTAGAAAGGAAAATAAAGGAGAACTTGATCTTTTTTTGCGAACTTATGTACTAATATTGAGAAATTTCCCATAATTGCTTTTTCTATAATTATATTATGCTGTATAGTGATTTATTCCTTTTGCGTCACCGCTAAGTTCTCACTTTTCGAGGACTCCGATGTATTAGCGCGATCATGAGAATTGACAATTAAAAAATATTACAATTATTTTGGTGGTAGAAAGCGTAAAAGTATTTCTTTCATTCGCCATTGTGGTGGAAGACTAGCACATAGGCCTCATTTTTGGATTCCTTTTTATTTTGGGTTTTTTCTCCGAGAATTTTAGCTGTGAAATTTAGAGAATTTTCACGTTACTGCAAATTTTCACGTGTCCAAGTATTCAATATGAGTTTTGAAAGTATTTTAAACAGTTTTAAAATGTATTTTTGGTAAAAAATTTATTTAAGGATCGTTTTTGATACTCGCTTACTTTTCCTTTACAGAATCATTGAGTCAATTATGGGTATATATCAAGTCAACATATTTTATTGATTTCTCTGTGCAGGTTGTTTTCTCCTTATTAATGTTGAATTCATTTTGATTCAGAAATTCAGAATTATTTAGAATTTAGATTCAGAAATATTTATTTATGTATAAATTTAATATATTTTTAAAAAAAGGAACGAAATACTCAATCGAGTATAGATAACGATTAACTAGCGTGTTAGTAGATAATTAAATTAATCATTGAACATCATTCTTGCTTTGTAATATAAAAGATGGTAGCAAAGTATGTGAATCAATTTTAGACATTCCAGTTGAATAATTAAATGGTCATATTCATGGCAAGATTTGAATTTATTATTCAACTGGAATGTCAACTGTTTTAGATGTTATCCGCAAAATCGAATCATCGCGGTTTGCTGCTCGGAAATTCTCATTAAGTTATACGTTCTTCAATTATTCAGATAAATTTTGTATGATGAATTATATGATTCTAATCACTCTTTGAAATTACAAATTTAGATCGTTCGAGTGCATAATTATTTTAAACGAGAAAGTAATATTTCAAGTGAAATTATTGGGATTGGATAATGCATCGCATGTTCGTCACCACCTATTTCAAGGAAAATGACCGCTGACTTGTACATTTATGAAGGTCTTGGAGGGAAATTCCGCCTCACAAATCAACCTCTCCTCTCATTACATTCCACAAAGCTGGTCCTCAAATAGGCCTCTGGAACAATGGGAGAACGCGAGAACTTAAGCTTATGGGAGAGACATAGATGAAGGGTTCGGATCTGCTTCTCCTGTTTAGGTCGAATAAAAAAAGGCGGAAACGTCCTCCTCCTTCGTAAAACGCGTTCTTTAGTGCCTCTTCCATTCGAATGATCGTTGTCTATGTCCGCTCACATAGATCTTCATTCGATGGCGATTGGATCTGCGAATATCGCGTGCAAATTTCGCGGAGAGTTCAGCCATGGGCGATACCTGAGTCGCAACGTTTCTATTTGCGCTCTTTCCGTTGTTGGATCGATGACGCAACCAACGCAATCGCTGTTTCTTTTAATTCCCGATGCTTTTTTCTCTTCCGCAGCTGTCGAAGTTTCTTTCTCCCGACGGAGTTCTCCAATCGATAACCCATAAATGGGCTTTCTTACTTCGAAGTTAGGTCGACTCCGTAAATATCCTTTTGCATTGAGATCACGACAGCCATCTTTGCGATAGATGATCGTTTTATTTTCTTCTTTTCCTCACTAATTCACCCTTTGTTAAACGTGAATATACTATTGTCGAACCGAAATTAAATTAAAAAAACGAAATGTAATTTAAATATTCCTATTGAATCAATCCACTGTTTATAAATCTATGGACCCTCCTAATTTATATGTTTTACTTTTTTAATATTTATGTTGCTGTTTGGTTGAATTTCTCTCGTTCTTCGCGGTTTTACATATTTCAATCTTTCTTTGTGAACTGTTTAAATAAAAAGCCTATTAATAGAAATTTTCGCTCATTATTTAGATGAGTAGCTATATCATTGCTACTTAGGCCGTAGCTATAATGTGTGTCTAGTTTAATAACTTGTTTGACTTGGACAGTTCATGAATTAATTTTCATTCACATTCCATCATCTCAAATTAGAATATCTGCCGCACAAAATTATATACTTCGTGAATTTGTAGAGAGGGTGTTACAAATAGTAAGACACTGAAGTCATGCTTAAGGAACTTGATTGTATTAACGCCATGCTGTTCAAGGAGTAGTTCATTAGCGAAGTCTTCGTTAATGACTGTTTCTCTTGTTTGCATCTAGAGTGCGAGAGACGCCTGTCGAACCGGCAGTTCTGTCGCTTTCTTCGACGTAATTTTTCAATCCCTCAATACTCAGAAATAAATTCTGGGTGTATATATATATATATATATATATATATATATATATATATATATATATATATATATATATATATATATATATATATATATATATATATATATATATATAGCCTCTGTTTTCAGTACTTCTTAAAAAAATACCCGTACTTGAATTATTTTTCTAAAATATTGGAAAATACTGTTTGTCACGATTTTCGTTAAGTGAGCTTATAGTAAGAATAATTTTGATTTATAACCATATACATAATTGGAATTCACAATCTAGGTTAGGCTTACTCCTATACTCGAATAGCACAATGTTTGGGACAATCTGAAAAATTTTAATTCAATATATCAATCTTATTGCCGAGCTTTTTTGTTTCGTTTATGTATTTTTGTATTTTTTGGTCGAAATAGCTCGCGTTTTGTGACAAAAATGTAATATAATTACGCATAAAAGTATGCATAAGATTCACTTAGCAACTTCATCTCGTAGCAATATCAATACTATTGCAACCCATTCTTGATATCAAGAATTTAATTCTTCGGTTATCCTTTTCATTAGTTCATAACAAGAATGTCCAAGCTGTTGTTCCTTCGTTAGTTTACATTGTGACTTCGCAAATAATTAATTTACTTTTGGCTGCGTTGAATTCTGGCTTCCTTGGAAACACTCGGGGATAATTTATAAATATTACATTACCTCGCATTTGCATTTGCAGGTGAGAGGAAAACGTCATTAGCATGAGCAGAGGGTAAGCTTCTCCAGCATCCATATATAATGCTTGACAAAACATATTTTTATTATTGATAGTTCCATCATAGTCAAAAAAGAATAGAATAATACGGAAAAGAAAGAACATACGAAGACTGGAAGTCTTATAATTCTTCAGCTGCTGGATTTTGTTTCTTAAACTGAATATTTAAGATTTTATTCTGCTGTTCGTTCGCATTTCTTTCAAGATCATCTTCAATAAATTCCGTTACTTTAAAGCATGAGTTCTTCAAACGCTAAGAATATACATAACATTGTTAGAGCACTTATTATGTGAAGTGATTTTACGCAAGTAACGAATAAAACTGAATTCAAATAATCTCGTTTTGAGATCGATAGAATAATGAAACTCTTTGTGGCCAAAGCGAAATGAAATCTCGTCTTCCTTTAAAATTTAACTCTTTCGAGCACGGTGTGTGAAATTCACCCTCGAGAAAAAACGTTTTGGTAGAGATGTGCTCCTTTAAGCAGTTGGAGGAACTTCTGCAGCTCAAATTGATACGAACACATATCCTTCTGCTCCAATGCGGAGATCGAACCTTTCGTCCAATATTCACTTGAGGAATAAGCGAATAGAACACATTTACGACCTCAATTCGTGTCGGATGGACACCCCCGCACGCCTTCGCTGCATCTCTTACGTTCTTGAGAAACGCTCTCTCCTTTCCTATCAAGTGCAGATGAAAGGGAGCCTTTGTTTGTCCTCCATAGCAACCCTGCATCGCTGTTCAAAAGGGACACTTTCGACATTTCCCTCGTCTTCAGATGGTGCAAAAATCATACGAAGGACGTTGTTTCAGAAATCAAAAGCTTTGATAATTGCTCCAGGTTAGGAGCCTCGTGTCATAAAGTTGCCTATCGAGTCTTTTAAAGAGAATGGGATAAAGCGATGGAGACAACACTCCGGTGAGGAGGAGGTTCAAATCTCTTTGATATTACAGGATCACGATCGAACTATTATGCTCGAGAAACTCGTTTCATTACCTCGGGTTAAAGTAATTTGAGTTCGTGAGTATTCTGTTGAATTTCGAGCAACAAATGAATGCGCTTCTAGTATATGCACTCTTTTGCACGTTCACATCCTTACATACATTGGTTGAAGTAAAAAAGATGACATATTGAGGAAAAACATTTCCTCTTTTAATGTAGTTATAAACAAATTTCACAAGTCCCTGAATTCAGAAAAATCCATGAGATGTAAATATATCTATATAAATATCGTAAATTAATAATTTTTTCTGTGTGTTCTCTTTTGCTTGTTTTCGTAATCTAAATTCGTTTGTATTGAAGTGTATTTTCTGATGAAGCCCATTTCTCTTGTCAAACGGGTCATAAAGCGACTGAAGGCTCTCCGCAGGACACTTCCTCTACTTAATAATTTGATCTCGATGAAATAGGATTTATATCTGATAAAAACGTAACAAAATATAACTGATTTTAGAGTGTAATACAGCATTAGTGTTATTCGCTATGTATAATATATACCAACCGCGAATTCTATAAAAATAGTTTGTAATTTACTAATAGGGGTTGTATGTAAAACATCTATCCTTCTTTGAAGTACAACATCTGTAAGTCAACTCGTATCAAGCACAGAAAAAGCTCGTTTTTTCTATAGAAAAACAAATTACCATCGTAATTTCTTGTCGTATTTGACCTTCGTGGTGAGTGGGATTGCGATGAAGTTTCATCAATACATAATGCAAATTCTAAGTTCATTTTAGAAGATATTTATGAATGATAGGTCTCTCATTCATATTACCTCTCATCAATGATATCAGATCGATTCGAAGGAAATTTAATAGAATAGAAATTTCCGACCCTTTCACGTAGAATTCATAAATATATTCATTGATGTTTTATTGTTAGAAAGTGATCGGTGATTCGTGTTTTAATGATTTTGCTAATAAAAATTATTTTATTTGTCAAGAGAATGAAAGGAAAAACCATCTAATATGTAAAAATGTATTTCAAGGATGTGGAAAGTATTTTAAGCAAATAATCCACATAATCCAAAGGAAATAAAATTTTAAATGATATTTTATATGGATAAAATAGTAATAACCAGAGAGTTAGAAATGTATTCTGCTATTGTAATCGCATCGCGCATTAAACACGAAAAAGGTTTTATTTTTTAGGACGTCTTATATGGCTATCTTCGTCGATTATTTCACCGAGTCTTGAAAGTTTCGGTTAGTCATGGCCACATGCGAAGTTTCCCCTCAGTCTCTTGAATTTATAAACCTTTCTCTTTAACTATCACTTATGTTTTCACTCAATATTTATCACTCCATCTCAGGTTGTTTGCTAATCTTCCACCAACGCAACGCCATTTAGAACCATCAATAATTCGATCCTCCGTAGAACAGTTGTACTGAAATTTGATCACCGACGGGGTTAATATTTTAGAGGCTTAAAGTCGTTCTAAATTCACATTTGACTCCTTCTGTCGCAATGTTTGGCCACGAAGTTCCGTAACCCACAAAGAGCGCATTCTCTCGTTCGTAGATAATGAACCCGGTTAATGAATATCGCGCTATTGACCCGAATCGATCAATTCCTGTGACGAGTGTCATCCTCAACCGTTGTTTGGAGAGAATAATTGATGCAACCCGCAGAGAAATTGTTCGCAGTATGCAAATGGGGATGATTTTGAAGATGTCAGCCCTATAACCTTCTGCATTCCATCGTTTCGAGATGCGTTAGCTTTCAAATGGTAGAATTTTCTATTCAACTATCCTGTTCACAACCATTTATTCCGTGAGTGGTATTGCTGAAATTCTCGCGTTAGACGAGTTAATTTCGCTCAAACGTTCTGCCCCTAGGAATCGAACACAGTCTCTTTAGTCTCAAAACCGCTGCCTTCACATGGGTATGTTAACTTTCAGAAGAAGGAAAATAGCTTTTCCTCCAATTGTTAAGGTAACTGTTAAACGTGTGTATCGACAAAAGCTGAAAATTCTGCTCGCTTTTAACACCTCCATCGATCGAATTATCTCCGCGAACAAATAAATATTTCTTCAAATAAGTTCAAAATAAATAACTACCCCTTCTTAGCGTTGGAGAGCTTCTATTCTCGGGTGAAACCGTTGTACATAGACAAATATCAAGCGAGAAAGGCAAGCGACTTATCTCGTATTCAACGGATTAAATTGTGACTTGACATTAACTCGAAAAATTGCTGCAAAATAAATCATACATATTTTAAGTGGATTTTGTGTGTGTATATATATATTCCAGCACACTTATCATGTTGTAAACTGAAGCTGAACGTTATCATTAGAGAGGATCATATATTTAATCAGAGAAAAATATTTAATTATAGTGATATATTTGCTTATGGGACAAAATGGGACGGGACAAAACATATGTACAAAGCTTCCGGAATAGCTTTGTAAGTTAATTCGGTTAAAAATGATTCTAAGAGCCTCACATGGTAAACTTACATTTAATATACAGCCTGAGTTTACAATGTGTGTGCGTACACCATGGACTACAAAAAATCCTAATTATTAGTTGCTGACCTTTACTTATTTAATTACTGGTGAGAATTATATTTATTAAAACAGAAAATGACAAGATAATATTTTTTCAGTTAATTCCTTCTTTTCAGTGATCTAGGATTTCGCGATTAGTCAATTTTAAATGAATTCTATAATTCGTCCATGTGAAACAAGAAAAAATCTTTCGGATCGCTTAAAAATAAGCTCTTCTAACATCTTTAGTCAAAGGGACTTTAAAAACGCCTTAGGATTTCAAACGACTAAAACTTCAAATCGATTGTTAAGACGGCGACGTCGTTGGATTTCCAAACTGCTCTCTGAGTTTTACGCTGAGTGTCCGGCTGAGATAATTGACCGAACAAAATGAATATTCTCCGACGCTTGTGATGAAATATTCGCACGTCTTCGTTATCTGCCGCTTTCTATGTTCCTCTCGGTTTTCAATGTTCACATCTGTTCTTTCTCATATTTCCTAATTTTCAGCACTTACTCTTCTTAAAATCTGTTAAGCTTACTTTTTAAGTTACGCAAATTTGGTAAAACATGCATATATTCACGAATAAATGAACTCTGTGGAAGAAAGGGGAGGTTATGCGGCACAAGAATGGTAATGTATTTCTTACTGGTTACTGTAGGATCTACCTCGCATTCGCAATTCCTCGTTTTGGATATGGATTTTCTTTTCAGTAAAAATTATATATTATGATAAGTCACGACCTCGAAATAGGACAAGTATGATATTAGAGGTCATAATCATGTAAGAAAATGTTATTTTTTTATAATTTTGAAATGCCAAATCACATTATTATTTTAAAACGAAAATATAAACAAATTATATAAATTATGCAGTCTGAGATGTGCATTAATTCTCTCTAAGTAAAATTAAGATGCATAATTATGTAGATAAAGGGATAGATCTTTCGCTCACTTTTTACTAGGTCTCGGAACATTTCGGGTTGCGTCCCCGATGGCGCATCTTTACCCCATTATCACCCTAACGAATTTATTACTGCTTTCACTTGTTTTAGACCTCAGCGTCGTAAATATTCGACGTAACTGTCGAATGTTTCTTAACGAAATTCCTTCCCAAGTATCTTTCCTCTTCTGTTTTGGCCATAATGCCTTTAGTGGAGGATTCAGAGTGTATTTGAACACCTTATTGTTTGCCACGTGGTCCTCACGCATAAAGTGCTACACAGCATAGAGTTGAAGAACGTGCTGCTGTCGGGTTGAAGTGCGATCGCGAGTAATTTTTCCTCCAGAATTATCAGATTTAGAAGACATTGAGGGTATCTGAAAGTTCAGTTAGTGCAGTACTATAATATGGAATCCCCTAGTGTCGATGTATCTTTGCGATACTTGAAGATAAAAGTGAGTACTCTAATCGATGAATCGCCTATCCGGAACATCCTTTCGTCAGATTCCCCGATCATCGGCAATGTCAAGGAAACTGTGCAGGTAATCGAGTTCTTCTTCCTAATCCTGGAATTCGGGATAGCACTTTAATGAAATGACTCTCGTTTACTGCGAAATTTTTTTAAACATCGATCGGCATGGTATTTCCTGTGAACAGGTTGAAAATAGCGTTTGAGTTCGTTTTCTCATTAGTAATTCACTGAATTTTTCATCCGATAGAGAATTATAAATTTGTCGTTGGTTTGTTTATTTTTAATTGGGCGTGGATGGGAAATTTGAAGTCATTTTCAAAACCAGTTCGTTTGGATTTTATATTTTCTATTAAATCTTTAGGTATCTCACATGTTAGCTTTCCACGAATATATTTCTCTATGAGAACTGTAGTTTTTATTTCACAAATGAGGACAGAGTTCCAATACACAACTCTATTTTTTATATTTGTATGAAAAACTTCTTAATCTTTATTTGTGTTGACAAACCTTTGTTTCTTTAAAAATTCAAGTTCTCTTGACGTCCATCGATAAGCGCTACAAAACAAACTCGTTTTGTATACAGAACTACTTTCGTAATCTTCTGAACTGCCCAAACTTGAGTTGCCTCTCCTGGGTGAACATTGCATTCCGTTATCATCTCAAGTTATTGCTCGAGCTTAACCTAAAAACTTGCTTTACAGGCATACTGTCAGCCGAATACAATTTTTTCTTTTAAAATTTCAAGCAATAGTTTATGATAGTATGCCTTAATAATCTTATCACCATAATAATGTTATGTCTACTAAATTTCCGATCATTCCGTTTTGACCTCTTTCGTAATAATTCTGTAAATCGAATGATGAAGATTGACGGCTAACTTATTTATTTACGTAAGGAAATAGGTTAATTGTTTGGCCACTGTGAAGTATTTCATTTAGTTTTTCCGGCTAACGGAACTGGCCAAAACGACTAAATTATTTTGCTTGATCACAAGCTTTTTCTCATTGGCAACAGGTATTTATTAATTTTTAAAATAGTGTGGGTTAGTAAGACATTTGATTTATCTAATCTGCCCAAAAACGTTTCTTTTGCCTGTTGAGCGGGATTCATAATAATTGTGGAAGGTTTGCAATGAGAGCCATAAATATTGGAAAACCCTCACTGTACTTCGATACGATTCAAAATATATTAATAACTTATTTCAGACTGAAATAATTGGATTAGATTAGCTAATGATTATCAGAATCTAGCTATTATTTCATATTAGTGAAACATTTATAGCGAAATGGTTCTTTATAATCTTGCGCGATTAACTCAGGATTATCACTTTGGCAGATGGGTATATTACATTGAAAAGGTTGCCTTTTAATGGACATTATCTTAAAGATAAACAGCTGAGTACACAGATACGGCTTTAATCAGGCGACCTTGATTTCTAACGCATTTAGATGAGAGGAGTCTTTGATTCGCACCAATAGAACTTCGCTTAGAACAGTCTCGTAAATACTTTCCAATTAAATCTCTCGATTAAATTTGTCTTAGTTACATACATTGTTATAATAGTCTTCCTGTTTTATCGATCATTAACATTAAAGGTTATTGCTAATTATTGCTAATTTTCCCTCGAATTGATCACTAGACCACATAACCACTGTAAATTCGATACAAATTTTGGTGTATAAATATTAATTATAAATATAGTTATAAGCTTTTTACGAATTTAATCAATAAATGGCGGCGATCGCTATATTTGCATTTTAGAACGCCTCCATAAAATTCAGAACTTACATCGATGTAGTAGTGATATGTCCATTTAAAATATTATCCCCTTTTTTGTCTATCGAATAGGATGATCTATTCTTACTGTATCTATATACTGAACTAGTAATTCTATTATATATATTATTTCAGTAAATAATAAATTAAAAGTAATAAATAGACTATTAAACATCTGTATAGAAGAAATCTTTCCAGAAATCTAATTTATTAGGTTAAGTATTTCCATAATACGCCGTTTCTGCATTTATGATCAGTGTCCTCTTCAAAGTGAATCCTGACTACAGATCATTCGATTGCCACTCTTTCAACATGATTTATTTGAACTTGAAAACAAATCTTTGCCTATGATATTTTCTAGCCTTATATATTATTCCTATTATTTTAGAAAAAACTTCACACGGTGGAAATATTACCACTACTCTATTATTGCATTTTGGTATCTAGCGGGATAAACATTGATTTAATATGTTTGTAATGGATATACTGAATACTAACCATTCAATGGAGAGAAAAATCTTTGTATCAGTCGTTAATATTAATTTATTTCCGTTGTCAGTATTATCTTTTCCTTTGCTTATGTGTTTGTGCATAAATATACATAATTACTGTTTCCTTGTAAATTAAATTATCTCTAACATCTCTTAGAGTCTTGTTTATTATTTATTTTATAATATTTGGCATTATCTTTGTGGTGACTTTAAACACAGTGATGTAGATCAATCATTCGAAATAGGAGTTGCAAGCATGTTCAATTTCCTTTTAAACAGAAATACTAAGTAAACGCTTTTAAGATATGGACTTATTTCGTGTTGTTCATTACTCGCCAATATCTCTTTATCATAGTAATCATCTATTGGCCTCTGACGTAATGGGGAATTCCTTTTATCTCCATCACTTCACCTTAAATTCACTGTCCTATCGATGAGTTATGGTAAACGCATAGGTATCTCCTCAGTCCTAAAGCTTGGTATCGTAGCACCTGAAGAGGAAACCTTTCTTCTTAATTCCCAATTTTTACCATGGATATCGTTCCTCTGCTTGCTCGATGGATTCAATCAAGCGTTGGTTTCATTCAATCTCAGAGAAGTAGCTTCAATCGATTACATCTTGACTGTCACAGAGGACTTAATTAGTACACCTTCGCAACGGCTTTCAAAGCCGTAGTCTCCATTCCATGGACGTACATTCGCTACTTCTTTCCGAAGCCGCTTACAACTAGTCGTGATCACCTCTTAAGAAATTGGACGAAGGGATGTTCCCTCCGATGCTTTAATGGCACCACGCGATGACGTCTCTTAGCACGCGATTGGGGAAAAGCGTTCTTGCGGGAAACCTCGTTTCCGCTTTCCAGGGATTGCTCGCCTTTAATGAAATAGGCGGTGATAAAAAGGGTTCACTCCTTACGGCAGGAGTTGAGAAATCGTTCCGAAAGGTTGGTGCGTATGTTCTACTGAAGGACTCGATCACGTACGAACGATGGGATCTCATGTTTGCAACGAAAGGAAACGATTTCGCAAAGAATGAGGGAGATGGCTCGACTGCATTAGACATCTATTAGAGAGAGGCCGTTCCATTCGAATAAAATATCGTAAAAGTACATGTATATATTATGAAGTATATATTCATTTGTCGGGAGAGTAATCTTGCTTTCTTTTGTTTTTCATGGATTAATAATTTTAGTCGAATTTTAATTTTATAAGTCCGTTAATGGAGAGAAGAGATTCAAAGCCGAAGAGGCCGAAGCATTGTTGATGATAAACGATGCTAATACACTTTTTTCAGTTCGATATTCGCATTGTTAGAATATTAAAGTGCATAATTAAACGCATGAATTTGAGTTATTTAACATAGTAGGCTTATGGATGTACGTTCCATTTAAAAAAAATTAAGGTATTATGAAGTAGTCGATAGCTTTGATAAATTATTTTAGCGTAAAGCTCATTAGCCGAATTTTGAAGTACGATATGATATTGAAGTTTAGAATTTAACGGTTATTCGATGAAAGTATTCAATTTGGCAACCAGCTTTATAGGTCGAGAGAGCTCGTATCCCGTAAGTCTGCGTGTCGAGAAAGGTAAACAGTAGGATTACCATCGAGTACGATTGACACATTGGTCCACCATTGCCAATTTCCTCAGCAGTTAATTTTTCCTTTATTATTCAAGAACTAGTGCTCCCAGATATTTAACTGTGCTTTTGCTTTTTGACGTCTATTTCGCAAACGAACCAACGACCGTTGAAATCGGGTTGGAAATGAATTGTGTACTGAGCATTCTTTTCTTCCTTTCCACTCCTCAATTTCCAGATCTCGATTAAATTTCGCGAACGCTTTCCTGCGAAATCTTTTTTGTGTTTTCGATTCTTTGTCTATGTTCCCTAACTTTCATTTTTACCTCGCTTTCGATTTCATATAATAATAATTTGTTGATTTATTGAAACGGAACAAAATAATGAAAAGTTCATTTGATCTCTTCGTTTGGCATAAAATTTATTTATCATAATTTTAATTATCATAATTTAACATAATTAATTTAAAACATTTTAACATAATTTGTTGATAACATACATAGCATTAATGATATTTTAAAATAATATTTATCATAATTTACAATTTCCTCTCGTATTTTAGTATCTTTAGTACATTTTTAAGGCCGACATATCGTCATTGAAAAGATATAAAAGGTGTCTTCCTAAGATTATATTGGGTTTTATAGATTAAAAGATCGAGAGAAGAATCCTACCGACGTCAGTTGAAAATATCATCATTGCGATGTTAATAAAGTCTGAAATGCTCTTTTTCAAGTCTCTGGTTGCCAACTGTTGATCCAGAAAACAGAAACGATACTACGCCGTGTCTCCTTCTATTTCCTACGATATGATATTGAAGTTTAGAATTTAACGGTTATGCGACAAAATGTTTATAATGTCTCAATTCACAGAGAAGATGATTGCGTTCATTTCTTTAACACCTGGACGTCTTTTGATTCGTTTAACAGTTTTCTCTGGAAAAAAATACGTTTCATTTTCATAAATATTACGTGTTACGTAATAATTTCTTCTCAGAGACTTGTTATGCTCTTCCAGAATAACTAGTGGAATCAATATTAAGTAATTGAATGCTTGCCATTTCTTTCCACAGTTGAATCACATTAAGTTGAAAGAAAATGGTAACAGTACTTGTGATTTGTATCGATTCTCTTATTACGATTAACTGAAGAGAATGCAGCAAATTATGCGTTGATAACATTTTCGCGGGATATTCGCAATTTCGCGAGTCGCCATCGTATGTGCTATCGATCAGCAAAGTGAAGGCAGGTGTGTTCCAAAAATGGAATCCTTGAATTCCTCTTGACGAGAGGGGCAAAGGGCCTTTTGGAAGATAATGGACTCTGAATTTCGTTTCCAATGCCGTTCGCCAACTCATATCGATTGCATCAACCGCGAAAGAGACCGATTGAGTCGCATTAATGTCATTTTACGTCCCTTCGCATCAAAACCGAGTGCAGCGCCGCGTAAGAACGTCCTTGGCATAGCTGAAACAGACGGCGTTGGATGACGCAAAGGTTTCACGGCAACTCGGCTATTTTCTCGGTATAATGTATGGGTAGCGGAAGTTCCAATGGCGAAGCGTTGCTTTAAGAGTGCATTGAAAGCAGAGAGCATGCGGTGTGAAATAATAATAGAATTAAAGTGAGCGAAATATCCGATAGACTACGTAAATGTCTCTGGGATGTGGAGCGTGTTTTGAAATTGAACGATAGCCGAATGCGACTGTTTGGGGATTATTGATTGGAAGATAAGCCTTTATTATATATTTATTCACAAGCAAATATGATCGTATCGGATCCAGGAAATTGTTATTGTAGCCCATGGTATATAATATAAACGTTTCAGAGGAAAAGATTTTTCATTTGGTGAATTCTTTTATGTGCAGGTCATTTTTATCTCTTTAAAGATTTTTTTTTCACTCCGATGCGTATCACTGCTCACAATCAGTTCAAAATCGTGCTCTCAATGAAACTCAAAGGGGACACCGGCTCATAAGACAATGTTTCATAAATAAACGTTGTGCCCCGATCACGCGTAAAAATTACTGTAGGGCTCCTGTGATCGTAATAGTTAGAAGTCTCTTCATTGCTTTTGAACAAGCAATGGAATGTTTTACTGGACGTATTTGAACCTTTGAACAACACGAATTTGAATTTTTTCTTTCTGTTCGCACTTTTAATTAAAAAATATTGCCGCTTTATTGAATCTCTCAAATTCAATTTACAAACTGAGCGATACCTTAGAATGACCACTTTTTTTGGTTACCATAAATATATATATGGATTCCATATTTTATTGATGGATATTGTTCATTACTTATATATTATTCTTTAGAACAATTAAGTAGCGATTCATTCAAAATATTTAAATATGAAATTTTTGCTAATATAGTTTATAAATTGCACAACGTCTTAACAGAAATAATTGAGGTTCCACTCTCTGTAGTTCTAACTGGGCATTTCGACAGTTTTATTGGTAAGAAGTAACTTTAAACTTTAAAATTTAACTTCAAAAGTTATTGGTGCTTTATATACGTCGATTTGGTAAATAACTATTTCCTCCTCGTAATTCAATTTCCTTTTTATGCTGTGAAAATTCTAAATTTGTAAATGATGACCTTTCCAGTAGAAAAGGAGTGTTCTGACCCAAGGAATATTCCATGCAAACTTTCTGGTTCAATATTATCATTTAAAGACTCTCTACTTTTCTTGTTTCTAATATCTCTAATGTATGCGTGGAAAAGGAATCAACGTAGCCAATTAGTGTTGATGTATGAGTCTTGATTAGTTCACTCTCCTAATTTCCAAATGACTAAAATTCCATATTGTATTTATTGTTATAGGCTCAGTTCTTCCGTTTTAAATGGCAAACGTATGAATATGATTTTTGAAATGTTTATCATAGTATTTATCTCTTTGAATTTCGAATTGAGTTTAATTAAATGGAGATTTCATATAGAGTCTTATAGTTTTATTCAACTGTCTGTTAAGTTCAGCTAGATGTACTGTTACAAGGTAATCTAATGTATAATTCAAACGTTTTACTCCTATTGTCTTCTTTTATAGACGTTTGGCTCTATTGATACTACTCTTAGAATGAATTATTCAAAGCATTTCAATCGATCCCATTTGAAGATAATGGAATAGTAAAACGTGTTTCTTTCATTCACTTGATTCAGTGCGAATAAGAGGAAATTAACTCGTGAATCATTTTATTCTCTTTTTCAAGATTTATTTTTCCATTCGAATGTTTCTCCCTTCAATTTAGATTTCTAAAAAATATTTCTATCTAATAAAAACTAAGGAATAATATGGAGAAGCATTTCTAGATTATTTAAATATTTGATGGAATTTTAATGGATTGATTTATTAATATTAGACAATCCCATTTTTATAAAAAAGAAAATTGTTAGAAATAAAACTCGCAATTAAGATGACTCTTAAAGAAGTACTAGTAAAATTACAGAAAGATCAAGGTAAGTTTTATTAGCAATTGTGACTTATTTGTCGCTGAACGCCTAAACAACTTTTATATGTATTCTAATATTGAAAAGATAAAAATATTCTATTTCCCATTATGTAGGCGATCATCCGAATTTATAAATGAGGGAGTAGTTCAATAGACCATTTGCTTTAAGTTTAACTGCGGGATAACGATAATAATGCATCGTCAGTGGAGCTGATTCGTATGTTTAACTTTTTGTTTTCATGAATTAGTGGACTAAGGTACTATTCTCTTAGGTTAATCTATTCTTTTAAATGTAATCTTTCAAAGTTCAAATGTAATATTTAATATTTGTTGTTTAGCATTTCATTTCAGGAATATATTACAAGTCACAATTTATTTGAGTCAACTAAACCTTATCTGTATTGACTCACTCAGTTTAGTTCGGAGTAAAATTGGAGAAATTATTTTTTTATAATCATGGCAGTAAAATCACGCTCATTATGAAAACGTGTTTGTAATAATTACTTCTTTTGGTGAATATAGTACAACAGAAATTTATGAATATTACGGTTGTTCAAAATAATCCATTCAAAGCTGAAAATTTACGGTATCCTAGTGAAATGATTGATAATACCGTTATATAAGCGAATCTGCCTTGGGACGATGAGAGGTTTTGTTTCAATCCATGTGATACAATCTAGAAAATGTAGACGGTAGATTTTAGCACCTAATCACGTCTATTATTCGGTTACCGTATCATTTGTTCGAAATAGATTGATTGAAATATTTTAATACAAAATGTATTCGAGATGTCCAAATCGCGATTGAAAAAACATCCTCCGGTTCCAAATCAAAGCAACAGTGTAGTTCCCATCGATTGGAGAGTAATTGACCCGTGAGAGATCGTTTAATTTATTCACGGGAGCTCTTTCGATGGAAGTTTTAATTGTTCATAGATTGTCGAGGATTCGGAAAGAGTGCTATTGTCTGAAGATGAAAGGCCGCGAAAATTTATGAACGATCTTGCAGAATTCCTCGAGAGTATAAACTGTCGCTTTAAGACACCTTTCCATAATTCATGAATGGTATTAGAAGGGACGATG
The DNA here is from genome assembly GCA_020796165.1 of Pantala flavescens. NCBI lineage: Eukaryota > Metazoa > Arthropoda > Insecta > Odonata > Libellulidae > Pantala > Pantala flavescens. Next base: position 62,689,223 of record CM036879.1, on the reverse strand, counting down.
ATATTTTTTCGTCCCACTTCAAACAGCGATTGTCGACCTTTTCCCTTATCAGTCGAATCGACCTTTTAATCGCTGTGCCCTCGGAACAACTTTTCGGGCAGCGATGCTGACGGTGCAGTAAATCCCGGCATTGGAGAGTGAGAAGGAATTAAGCGACACTCAATCTGTGACTTGTTTGCGAGGATAAGGAAATAGAGCACCAAAATTGATGAAAACCCAGGGACAACAAGTTTGTCCAAAAAGTTGACAAATTGCGCTATAAAATCTTTTTTTTAATCTCCGGTGACTTTTTATTTTCTTCGACTGCTGTGTTTCCAACATTTCACGGCCTATTTGTATAGTAAAGCAAAACAAAAGACATTGAGCATCCATGTTCTCAGAGAATGTTTTTCTGTAATCCGGCTGTAAATTTTCGAGTAAACATAATCCATTTCTACCTCTTTCGCGTCCTGATCGTTCATGCATGTGTGTGTATTGTTTGCATATAATACAGATGCAAGCATTTTCAATCCTTGATATGGTCAATTAAAAAAAAAAACCGTTACAATTGCTGGAAAGTATTTATTTTGACGATGAAAATTTTGTACAATTTCCATGACCAAAATTTGCAGCCGTTTATTATTCTCTTGTTATAAAACTAAAATCTCGTCATTATCGATTAAAACATTACAAACTTCTTTATCAACAAATTACATTTTGGGTGAAATATTTATAATTGCACTCGCCTTTTTCTTTAGAAAGGTTTATTTTTCGAAATTCACCGACGGTTTTAATGTAAAATAAATCTGTCCCAGGAAAAGAACTAAAAATCACCCCCAAAATTCTATGTATTGATAATTGACACTGATGCAAGTTATTTGGTAATTTTTTGCAGTACGAAAGAACCAATATCAGCGATAACTAGTGAGATTAAAAGTCAGCGACCTTAACACAGACCTCGATATATCGAATGTTTCCTCAGCCCAATTATGTTTCACGCTCCATGGTTCCTTTTAAATCGAACTCTAATTGCGTCCTCGTTAATGCAGTCGAGGACTCGGTTTGAAAAAATTCTTCCTAATGGACGTGTTCGCGTGAATGGGACTTTCGACCACAGAACCTTTTCTATTTTAAAGGGGAACTCGTGTGAGGTGACAAAATAGAAATTCCGCGTCAATATTTCGCGGAGAGGTCATTCTTTCGCAAAAATTCTTTTTTAAAATTATTTGTTTGCCCTTTCTTGAGCACCGCAAATGTCTTCCAAAAATTCATCCTTTAAACAATTGAAGCTTTCCTGAGCTGGATTTTTTCAGAGACAAATTCTTCTTTTTTCAGAAGCGAGAGTAAAAATTTCCATTCTATAAGTAGAAAATGGTTATATCTCCGTTCGCATAATCTGCTTCTGTTGTTTTGTCCGAATTCCCTCACGTCTGGCACTGGGATCCGAATCTAGGTTCCGGATGTGACGAAATTGCTCCCACGTGCAAATTATAGTATTTCCGGTTGGAAGCACTTTTTCGAGAACTAGCTGCTTCTGGGACTAATTTAATGTGTGGAAAGTTCCCAGAACATTTTAATACTTTTCTCTGTCTCCAATGTACTTCGAATTCTCCGAAAGAATAATTTTATGTGGCGAGGTTTTCGCGATCTACGATGTTAAATCTTTGATCGTCTCTCTTGGAATGGTATCAGGGTAATTAATTAATGGAATTAGGTCACGACGTATTCCTGCGAAAGTTCCTTTGGTACTCGAGGGAATTTCCTCCCAAAATTAACTGTCAATTTCTTGTCTTGCGTTTTATACTGATTCGTAGAATATTTGTAGATTTCTTTTTATTATTATTAATATGATTCTTGGTTTTCTCTCTCTATCTCTAATTGATGAGAGATATCTTATTGTGCGACAAGATTAAATAAAAAGGGTTTATTGCAGAGTAGCGGAGAAATTAGTATTAGAAATAAAGTTGGAGAGGTAAAAAGATAGGCAATACGAACTATAAACGATTGGTGATATACTATTTCTGGCAATATGTTGGACAAATATTTTTAAGAATAGGGAACTATAAGGTTTCATCTCTGTCTAAGAGACAGCTCTTCATCAGGTTGCTTGCAAGCGTAAGCAAGCTTATTGGGTCATATTTGTAAATAAAATGGAAATGCAAATTCTTTATCCATATCTATCTAGAGGCTTTTAAAGATAACGAAAATTCTTTTTTATTAAGGAAGCGAATGGTCTACAATAAACGAATTAATTAAATAAATTTATAGTCAATGTTGAAAGAGAAGAAAAATTCTCATAATGAAAAAGATATTTATTGGTTTTAAAGTTGCGTTTAAACGATTAAAACTACTTTTAAACAATTATTTATGGGACTCCTTCGCTAAGTGCCGATATTCTTATAAGCGGAGGTTATTGCTTTGAATCACCACCGGATCCTTGATCGTGTTCATTACCTGTAAAATATCATTGCGTTACATTGTGACGTACAGTATATTTTAAGTGAACGAACTATTTTCAAAGTCAGCAAGTTGCATCTGTAACATATTTGGGTCTGAGAGATTTGCCGATGAAGATGTCTCTTGGGTAACGAATAAAAAGATTTTCCCCATTATCGGGTGGCTGGGTACTCCATCACCAAGATATTACTTCAGCCAGAGTGAAAAAGTAATAAGATCAGATGTTCAGGAACGGAACTCTTACGAGAGTTTTGTACTGGAGAGTAATGATTCAACAGATTTATTCGGGCATAACCTCGTTTAGGAAAATTAATTTAATTTGTTGGCCGGAATTGCGTCTCTTTTGATGAGTGATTCTTTTAAGAAGTGAGTTGAATTTGAGTTTGCTGTAACCGAAACATATTGTTGTCGTCGTGATTCCATGCTAGAATTGGGAATTTCCAAGGTATGTTTTTCAGATAAAACACTCTCCCTTTTTTATATGCATATTACTGCGACATTTTAATGCGATTAAAAGAAGTACAGTGGTGGAATATGTACGTTGTGAAGATTTTTAAGTCAATATTCTTGAAAATTGCATATCAATTTTCGGAGCGTCTAAAAAAGAGCTTGGCAAAACGAATATGAGGGCAAACAATTTCGATTAACAAATTCTATTTATCGATATCTAGCGATTAATGTCTTTGATTAACGAAACGCATTCGTCATCATATTTATCGGCTAGTGATTTCAGGAGAACAATTGTCATATCCTTTTAGGATGTGACATGAAGTGGTTTTTAATCATGCAAACTTAATTTATATCTCACCGTTACGTAAAAAATTCGGCGATGGGTTTTAGAACATTCTCTTTGCATTTTATTGCTTTGAACGAAACAATGCGCCTTACTAATCGACGCTGAAATTATTTACTTCACGTAAATTAGAAACGCCCTTCCGTATTTTTATCTGGAGATAAAAGTATTTACGAAATCCTATGAGTGTGATAAGAAAGGAAGAGTTAGGCAATCTTCGGTGGTAGAGTTTCTACCCGTTGACAAGATCGCGGTATTTATCTTCTGGTCCGTAAAAGATGAGGAAATCGTAAAAATAGACTTTTTTGCAACTCTATACTTACAGGGTAACTTTTTGGAACAATCGAATTAAGTTATTTTTCTAGCCTTTCTCTGTTCATTAGAATGTTTTGCTCATAGTCTCTATGAAGATTTTTTACGTATGGAGTTGAACTGTGTGCGCATGCGAGAGAAACCTTTTGTAGCGAAGTTTTAACTCAACATGTACATGCACTCGCCCGAAAATCTAAATCAAAAACGATTCTCTATTCAATATCTTTCTTTTGACTTTTTGTTTTTCGTGTCGCAGAATTTCATTGCATTTACAGATGAAAAGGCCGTGTTATTAAAATAATCGAAGGACAATGGATTTTGTATCCCGAAATTCAATCGCTCGGCATCAACAGAGGATGCTGATTTTCTACATTAAAAATCTGTCTTGTTTATTCTTCGTATAAAATTGCGTAGGGTAATCGGGTTTGTTTTTATACTTTGAACAGGATGACTTGACTCATTGAAGAATAGGCATTTTTATAAGAATAAAACTAAATCCCTCGTATATTTTGCAAATGTTCAAACGACCTCTTTTTATTAACATTTATAAGATTGGATGCGTTTAATTTATTTCCAGAATACATACCTGTTAATTAGATTTTTTAGTCTTTAGTACCAGTCGCGTAGTTCCTTTGAAGATTTGTGTTCCCTGGTATCTCATGATTTAGCGTTGAAAAATAGGTTCTTAATTTCAGTCCCTAAAAATTAGTGAAAAATATGTTGTTCTGTTTGAAATCGAACTCATATCGCCAATAACATCGAACTTTCGTCCAAACCGCGGCGATGATCAAAGACATCAGGAATAAATAAATGATGAATTAGAACCCCGAATTTGAAGCATTAATAGCTGAAACGCTATTAATGCTGTAATCGCCGTTTTCGAGAGAATCGATCCTAATATTATCATTAAGATCCGTTCCTCAGAAGATAATTATTTCCCTTTTCGCCGAAGCAAAATTTATTTCTATACGAAGAAATAAATACTCGTGTCCGTAGCACTTTTCATCTCACACACTATTATTATAACTATTTATGGTTTGCGAGTATTCAATTTCAAAGCAGTGTAAGCTGATTTGACGTCGTCTCCAGTCCTTTTCCTGATAACACTTTACTCGGATAATGTGTTGCTTTTATGTTTTCAATCAATAAAGGAGAAGCAGGGTTTCCATGAATTCTTTAACAGTGTTCGATACCCTTCAAGTAATGGTAATTTGAAGGAGCGAGAAGGACCGAATCATAAATTTAATTATTGATTTAATTCGATTTATTTAAGCCATATGTATTCATCAGCGTATTTTCCTCCAGTTCGTTTACCAGTTGTTTTAAGGTTTTATAACTCAAGTCACGATTATACTCGACGTTTGCGAAACTATCAAACCGTCGACCTTCTTGTGCTACGCCTTGCTGTGCCTTCGAAGATTTACTGTAGCAATTGAAATTCTCTAGTAACGTGATAGTACTGCACCATGAAACGTTTTTCTTGATAATTATCTGACGGAAAATCGAAAACAGAGATTTTGGCCTACTTTCAGAGATATATTATCTGAAATCTTGTCTCTAAAATAGTATTCGTAAATTATTTTGCGAATATTCCAAAATATTTTTCTTTAGATTAACACTAGAACAGCGGGAAACGGACACCCCCCTAGAACAGCGGAAGGTGTCCTCAGGACACCTACACTTGCGCTTCTTTTAAATTGAATGAGGCACTCGTATTTAAATTCTTACAGTTAAATTATTATTAAAGTCTTTCCTTATAAGCTTAATAATTAATAACTAAGTATGGGTACTTATTTATCGGCAGATCATGAGGTAAATAGTTGCTACATTTTTAATATAGAAATTGTTGTTGAGTTCAATCAATTTCATGAGACTCATATTCCGATATAAAAATATACAGAACAGTAAAGCCAGAAATAAATTATATAAATAAATTAATATAAAGCCTTTTCGAGATAATATAATTATTTTCTTGAATAACTTTTGAAAATTACCCGATTTTATCAACAATTTATATGGGGTACAAGAAAAAATAAACTCGCGTAATAAAACTTTACCGCTTCACGTACCTTCCTTTGATTTTATTTCACAACAAAAAGACTAGAAGTAAGGTTTAAGACACAAACTGGACCTTAAATGTTATTTGCATACGCAATTATATTAATTTTTCTTTTTTAGCACAATGATGCTGTCACGAAATAATTACTCCACAGAATCCTTCCACGAAGCTAATACATAAATCTTCTTGATGTTACAGTTTCTATTAACCTATTCCTTGCACTTCTTACACTTATCTGATGCTATATTTCACTTGTATTTTCTTTTGAACAGATATCGGTGGCTTCATTGGATCATGTCTCGTGCATCTAGTGTTTACTTAGGTCCTTTTTGAGATCTCTTTAGACAGCTTAGGTTTCACTTTGTTTATCTGCGATTCGTTGCAAGAATCTATATCTGGTTATTTGGCGACCTCTTTTCTGCTTGCAAATAACCAATACATTGACTTCTGCTAGATAAATTCTTATGTAAAAAGAATGCATTAGGCAACGTCGTGAGTCTGCTCATACCGTGTGCCTACGCGCCATTTGGTCCACTACGCCGCTTTTTGTACAATTATGGTACGTCACCGCGTCTGATTTTCTTTTACTAATACTGTCAAATACGACATTAGAAAGCATCTAAATCGCGAGAAGAACATGTTTATTCGGTTTAATTTTATAAACAAGGATTATTCTTCATTTTTCGACAACATCGGAATTCACTGCAGATTTTTGCTGGTTTTCAACTCCAGCGACTCTCATCACAATTTGTTCTATGTTCCAGATAAAAAATACCCGCTTTCTTCAGCCTTTTAAATAGTTTCTTTAATTTAAAATAATTATCGGTCATTACGTTAATTCCTTTTATATAGGAAAGGTCCCATCAAGGTCATGACCACATGGTTCAGGAAGATGGCCTATTCTCCAACTCGATAACTTATGGAAATCTATTCTATGCATATTTGGAATTAAAATCCACTACTAACCGAAACTTAAGTACATATTTATCAGTTTTATCAAGAATAAATTGTGTGAATAGACATCTACACTTTCTGGGAAAAAGCTGATCATTCACCGTCGCTTTTGTAACGGGATTGTAGCAAGCCTGGCAATATTCAATGAGTGAGTGTCACAAAAAGATATAAGACAAATTAGTCAATTGCGAAAATAGAAATGGGAAACGTATCTTATAAATGGAAATATTAGAAAATATAAGGCAAAATGTTTCCAACTCAAATCATCATTAGAATTGCTACCTCAAATTTTTAAACATAACAATATAATTAATTAATTTTAGAGAACGGGGACAAAATAATAGCAAAAAGCAATATTATCTCAAAGTACATTCGTAAGAGCTTCTAATATAAAACAATGAAGGTTTTATCATAAGAAATAATAGTAAATATTACGTAGGTGTCCTGAGGACACCTCCGCTGTTCTAGGGGGTATGTGGTAGGATCTCCTATGAAAATGTTCCAATAATTATAAAACTTGGTAGAAATACGCAGAATATTAAATAATTAAAAGTGACGTAACGATTTTTTTCTATGATAAAAATTACAAAAATGGTGCGTTTTTTTCATGGGCGAGGTGTCCTGAGGACACCCTCCGCTGTTCTAGTGTTAAGCCTTATTGAATTCTAGCGTCATTTTACTGAATTCCCTTACTACATTTCCACTCAATTTTTATATTCAGGTTGTAAGATATCTTTACTTTTTTCCATCAAAATGATGAAATTTTTCTGTGATTTTATGTATATATTCCTTGGAATTTTCATTTTACCTACAAAAATTCAGAATGACAGCTTTTTCTGCAAAATAGAGTAATTTTCTCCAAAATATTCTTACACAGTATTGCGTATGAATTCTATCTTCGCCTGATGCTATCTTAATGTTACACTCTAAGGGTAGGTAAATAAGAAACTATAGAATTTCTTCAGAATTAACTTACGAAGAAAAGGGGGACTTTTAATTGGATGAAATTCGAAAGTTTTGTCTCTTAAAAATTTAGAGTTGCTCCGAAGGCAAGTTCTATTTTTGTGCGAAAGAATAAATAAAAGATGCTTTTCCCTAAAGATGATAAGGAAGGTAAAATCGAATGCGGCCTACTTGGAATGTATTTTAATTATTTTTTTTTCGTCGTGTAGAAATGATATTCCATTAGTTAGATGGTTTTATTCGCTTTTCAATTAAGCTCTAAATTGGATTTAGATTTTAATCCTCGTCTCAAAACGAGCATTAACTTAATTTTTGCAATTCAATTTCAATTGAATATGAAGTTAACGTTGAACTTTGCTTTGACTAAGTATTTTATCTAAGTTCGAAAATTATGAAAATATCCTGTTCTAAGCTAATTGCTTCCCATAATTTCGAGATTCTACTCCAGGGTTCATGTATCTGCTACTGTACTGAATTATATTATCGGTATTGCATAAATAATTCCCACCATTTTCTTAATAATATACTTCGATATCTTACTCTTCTATCATACGTATATATTCCTTACGACTGTAATAGTTTAAATTTGCAAGTAAAGATGTATTTGGGGCCAAAACGAACTTAATAACAATAGATTTTGGATGGAATAAACATGATCTCTAATATTATGAGCATGACCATCAAAAGATATTTGAACAGATCAATACACAATCAATAGCCAGATGCTGTGGTCTGCTGTATTTGTCGTTAAATCTGTTATGAGTTCCAGGTGAACGGAAAATATTGTGCAATTTTCTTAAATCCTTGGTAGTCGCTATAACTTGGTTGAATAAATCGTTGGTGCACTTTTCGTCAATATCGGAAGTTTATATGTTCCTCAAGTGTATGGATTTCATACTCTTCGATCGACTCTGGTTTTATTTATTATTTTTATTCTAATACTTTTGATTACGTTGAAATTTGTTACGGTCTCAAAGCTATTCTAGGGATCTCCTTCACCAGAGATCATTGTTTTTTTCCTTTCTCAATTTCCATTCGTTCAGCTGTCTTGTGATGGAGTATGTAAAGTTTTTACACGCTTCCAGCAGCAGTAATATTTTACGAGTAAAATTACAGATTTCCGAATATAGATTTCTTCGCACTATCCTCATTCATCACGTGTCGTATTTTAATACCACCATCGGAAATGTTTTCTAGCGACCGTCTGTGCATTCGTTTTTTCGTAAACTACTCAATAGGGATGTGAATCGCCCTGTGACCCACTTCAAGAGAGGGTACTCGTGAGGCCACCTGTGAAAAATGAAAAAAGATTTACTTTCATACATTTCGAAGCCATGACCCGAAAACTTAAGCACATACTCATGGACGCCAGCCAAGTAAGGAACAAACCATTCCAGTTCCAAAATCTAACAACATATCCTCCGGCGGTGATTACGAGGGAGCAACGCCTTCTTTCGGACGAAGACAAAGGAGTGCTTCGGCGGAACACCTCTCGCGAAGGGCGAAACCGACGCGAATTCGTGACCGTGAACGGCGGCGAACCATTATTTCCTTCATCACGGAGGTCTCCCCTCGGCCTTGAGGCCGAGCTGTGTGGGAGAATTCTAACGTAGATCCGAGCACGCTCTACCGAAGGGTTGAGGAAATTATGAGAGCAGCATCTTGTGAGAAACAGTCGACTGTGAGTTTGGCGTGACGTAGCACCGGACCGAGGGAATTTCCAGCCGTATCTCTCGCGCAGCAGTCGACGCTGCAGCGCCAACCGAGACGGTGCTCTACAGTGAGGAAGAGTAAAAACGTTACCAGAAGGGACGGCAGCGTCTTCACTCAGTGTCCGACCACAACACGCCACGGTCCTCATTCTCGCTCCCCTTTACGATTCTCGCGCCCTTTTTTCTGCCGTCTCCCTCCCATGACGTCACTTCAACACCTCCCCCTATTTCTTGCAAGCTCCGAGAATCGATAGGCCGCAGCCCCTTTGCTCCCCTCGTTCGGCCGCGGGAAAACACGGGCAGACGCCGTTTCCCTTTGGGGAGAAAACAAAGAGTCATCCTCGGGGATGTGGCCGAACGAGAGTCATGGAGGTTGACTCCGGTGCCCTCAGGAGAGTGAGGACGCACCTGACGCGATTTGGTGAGCTGTGGAAGAAAACAGACGAGGAAGATTCTTCGGAAGCGATACCGCCCCAATCGCCACCGAGACATCATTCTTCACCGCTGCAAGTGTTTCGGCGGTTTCACCGGAGAGGAAGCGGCGGAGAGTCGGAAACAGACGAGGAACAAAAGCCCAAGAGGAAAGGATGCATCCTGGAGAAAACAGTTGTGGGATACCGCGTGGAAACGGTGAGGCTGCAGTACGACGGCGTCGGGCCTTCGCATTCCTTGACTGCCGACGAACGCCGAAGGTATTCCGGAGGAGAAGATGCGGAAAACGAGGGAGACGAGAGCGACGTAGCGATTTTGGAAGGAGAAGGAAGGAGGTGGAGGAGAAAAAGGTCGAGGAAGTCCTTCAGCTCGCGGAGGGCACTGACCATATCGGAAGGATGCCCTGCAGAGAGCGTCGGGCTGGAGACGCCGCTCCAGCTGGCGTCCAAAGATTACTCTTTGGCAGCTGAAGCGGATGATACCGTACCTCAGTGGGATGGACCATCTTTAGACGGAGGAGGAATCTTCGAGAAGTGGAGTCAAAGGTTGAAGCAGCGAAGCGGTCAAGTGCATAGGGTACCGTGGAATCTTTCGTGCTCGTCTGTTTGTGTCTGGTCTGTCACCTGCTAATAGAGCGTCGATATGTCTTATCGAATTTGCTTTATTTACTATTTGTACCCTCCGTGCAAAATGGATGCGCTTCTTCTTGTTTTTTTTTTTTTTGTCAGGCGTATGCGTCGTATTAAATGGTTCGGGTTTTTACGTTTGTTAGGGTTGTGATTGACCGAATTCGACTTTCTCCTCATCTCTGAGTTATCAGGCAGAATGTTTTGGTCGTATTTGTGAGTCATCTCGTTGAAACGATAAAATGGAAATATCAATACGGATTATTTCTCCCGTGGCGATGGAAGAGATTTACTTATTCCGAATCTGTGATATATAATTTTATTTGTATACGAGAAAATCTTGCCGAGAACTTGTCAGAAAATATCATGGCCAACGATTAATGTATTCTAAATGGTTATTTAGGCCCTTATATCAGTTATGAAGAATATGAGTACAATTGGAGTATATGGAAATTTAACTTACCCACAGTTACACTCAAACTCTTTTTCATTTTGGAATATATCCTACAAAAAGATAGCAAATTCTTTGGGTCCATCCGCATTTTAAATATTGCAAATTATGAGTATAACAGAATTGAGCCTTGTATGTTTTTAGATTTTGAATAAGCAGTTGAAATGGTGAAACTTAAAACTAATGTTGAATGTTAGTATAGCAATTGAGACAATTAGATATTATTGAGAAATTTTTTATGTCGTCAAAAATTTTGTAAGGGATATGAGAGCATAAGCAGTTTATTGAGCAGTAGTCCTCACATGAAATCTTTAAATACTAATTTAAACACATCTGAGTGTAATTTTATTTATATTCACTAATGAATTGTTTCAAAATTCCTTAAGTTTTTTAAGTTTTACTCCATCCTAAATTTTAAAATTTAAAATTAACATAATAAGTTTGAACAAAATCCCTGTTCAAAGACTTTTTAATTCTTCTAAGCAATCATGCATCTAGCTATCAAATCAAAGTTTTTAATTAATTACAAGTTCTTGAAGAATTTATACTGCTATTTGAAGAATAACTGATAAAGCTTTGTCTCACTAACTTAATGCTTGCTTTATCTAAGGAATAATTTACGATCATACACTAAAATAAACATTTCTGTATTGATAACAATTTTGGAATATTGTTTATACTAACAAAGTATAACTAAGTTCACTTTCGTATTATCAAATAAAATGTGTTGATACAATATTTAAATAGATTTTTATCTTTTCATTAAGTTATTCTGTAGATTGTGAGGCCATGTAATCAGTACCTTGGAAAATTTAATTACTCTGCTTATCTTTCTAGTTAATTTAGAAAAAGTTATCACATAATTTTTTATTATTTCAATTTTTATATTCTGAAGAAGTATTGCTTCTGGTTACTGATTTAAAAATATAGATTGTAAGGAAACTTTAATGATAGCTGGATTATTATGTGCTTATTTTTAATTTTTTTATCTGAATGAATAAATTTTCACTATTTGAACAAATTATATTTTTCAAATCTATTTGATCATTATTTATCAGATTTCATGACTTTACTTTCTTTAATACAAGAAGTTGTACTCAAGTCTTCAGATGTGCACAATCTTTGAAGGCATGTGGTCATGATCATTTGCTGAAATATATATAGTTCTTAGGACAAAATATTCTCTTATCTTAGTGTCCAAAATTCTCTTAGATCATACATCTATGCATTCTGTTTCTATAACCCTCTGATTTTTCATTGACTCATTTATAACATAATGTTCCATTCTGTTAATTGTAATTTATTTAATTTTTTGAAAGGGCATTACTTGACAAATAAGTTTATATTATTATTTTTTAAATCCTGAGCTAGATGATCCATTGTTTTCTCTCCCTCATATATTCTAAGAGTGATTTGGAATATGTTACATAATTGTCTCTCAGATAGCATATATTCTGTTCCGTTCGCATGCTGCCCAATGGTCTTCCTGATCTGTAAGATATTTTTTAAATTCCACACCCACAGCAATTATTGCACTTCTTAAATCTTTATTCACTCTTTTTTCTTTTTAAGATTATTTGTAACAGATTATTTGGGATTCTCATGGTAAATATTAGAAATGTGGTTGCAAAATTCAACAACTATGGCTGATGACTACTCTGCTGATATTGAATTAAAAGTACATTATGTTATACAGAAATATAAATTTACTTACAAAAGTTAAATGCTCGTCATAACAGGAAGCATTAGCGAGCAGAATTTGTGTAAAGAGGTCCTTCATTTGTGTACAGAGTGAAATTTACTAGTAAAAGTTACTTATGAAAGGGGAACTGAAAACTCTCAATCACACATTTACAATGGAATACTGACATGATTAAATAATTTTTTACATTTTGCCGTGATTGCACATTTTTCAACTTTTATTGTTTATATTATAGTATCCATAATAAAATAGAAGCTGCTTAATTAGGAATGGTAGATATATTTTTGCACACTTAAATATTGTCTTTCCAGCTTTGTAGTAGCTTTGTTGTGGATTACCTTTTGCTATTAAATAACTTGTTTATTTATAAGAAATGATATAATAGCTGTTTTAAAAAGTAGCATATTAGTGAATTCAAGTTTTAAAGACCGCTTAGCTTAATGGTTGGGCATAAAATATGATAACACCTTTATTTTTGGTGAATGAGGCTTTTGGTGAATGGTGACACAATTTATCCTAAGTCTATCATTTCAATAAATAATCTGTTTAATATATTGGTGCTTTTATGTAAGAGAATGTAAGATTGGTAAATTTTGTTTTGCATATCATATATTCTCAATTTTTCTATTTTATCAACTCATTCCTGCCACTTGCACTAAAATTTTTGATATTGATTTGTAATGAAAGTAATAGCAAATGATGCATACAGTATTTGCAAAGGAAAATGAGAGACTAGTTAATAGAAAAATACAAATGCCTTCTGGAAGCTTTATTTATTAATTTGAGTCAGAAAAACTTAGCTGTTATATTTCTCTTGTTAAACTTTTAAATTTTTTATAAGTAAAAATTAAGTATATATATAATTGATCACATATAATAAACATAGCTGAATGAAAAATCTCTCATTTTTATATCTTTTGGACAATTATTTAGCCTAGAGAAACACTTCTACACTTATCAATGTGTATGCACCTTTTTTGGATGGTTTCTTGGTGTTGATTAATTTGAATCTCTTTATAGTATTTTCAGCGGAACACCAAACTGTCAGATATGAACCGTCGTTTGAAGAGTCAAATATGGAGTTCAGTGGTCACTATAGTTCTCATAGAAGGGAAAAACCTTGTAGCAATGGACATGGATGGGCTGAGTGACCCCTATGTGAAGTTCAGGTGTGGGAGAGGTATCTGCTCACAAATTCTACACCTAAGCAGGGTATTAAAACATGATTTTCCTATCAGCTGAAAAGTGAAACACACCATCCACTCTACTGCATCAAAAATCTATTTGATTGATAAACCTATTTGAGTTTCATTTTTTTTGGTTGGAAATCATTCTGCTTATTTTATTTAATCCAAATTGAGCCTTCTAGAACAGTGGCAGGCTTCCTTGTTTTGGAATTTTCAAGAAAAACACTGCTTTTTTTGAGTTACACAATAAAGAAACATGTAGACACAAATTTAATGCAACAGTATAATTACTTTTGAAATTAATCATGTTTTAAATCCTGCTTTTGAAAATATCCATTTTAAATATAATCCTCTATTGTACAAGAAGGCTCAATTATTTAAAATGTACAATGGTGGTATCTTCATTCAAAATCATTTTATCATAATTTAGATTGAATTTCAAAATATTGATTGAAATTCATTTTACTTATAGTGATTCATCAAATATTAATAAATGTATTGTGTATACTAATGCCTAAATATGAATGCATTAATCAAAAATATTTGGATTTATGAAATTAAGATTTATCACTTCTTAGCTAAAATTTACGTTCCATCTAATATATTGTGATATATAATATATTGTGATTGATTTATAATATTTTGCTTTTAATGATTTGAATTTTCAGATTGGGTAATGAAAAGTACAAATCTAAAACAGTATATAAAAGCTTAAATCCAAACTGGCTGGAACAGTTTGATTTACACTTGTATGATGATCAGTCCCAAGACCTAGAAATCACAGTTTGGGACAAAGATTCCCGCACAAAGGATGATTTCATGGGAAGGTAATTTTATTATTAATATATTCATCAATTAAATGTATGTGAAATATGACCATCTCTTATTACATGTTTTTAAGCATTAACTTTACAATTTAGGTTGTCTAATTTTTAAATTTAGTGAAAAGAGAAACAAGATAATTTTCCAGTTTAACTCTTAAAGAATTCAGTTTAAGAATTAGACTATTAATTACATTATTTATTTAATTTAGTTTAGAATGTATGAATTATTCTCTTTAATGATTTAAGACATAATAGACAAAACCTTGAGAAAGTTAGCCTTGAATAGATGATGAACGCAACCTGAATATATAATCGCTGTATGGAAATTATTTTCACAATCAATTTTGTATTTAAATAAAGGCAGTTGCTGCTTCAATGTGCAATAAAACAATGTTTCTTACTGTTCGGTTAAAAAAATTTATTGATGCATCCAAAAAGTTGCAGCTTGGAATTAATTTTTTAGTTCTATTAAATCATGAGGAATAGAAAATAGTATGAAAGCATAAAACCAATTTTTACATCCAGTTAATGCACCTAAGAATATGCAATACAATACATTTAGTGGAATCTGTCATTTTAAACATCTTCATAGAATTGGGATTAAACCTATTACATAGCAGTGAATGTATCCAATAGATTAGATGCTCATTTTTGTTTTTAAATTGTTAATTTCATTTAATGAATAATGACAAATTAATCTCTATTTTTGAGATTCAATCCTAAAGGTTAAAACAGAAAATAACTTAGGTGCTTAAATAAAACTTAAATGAATCATTTACAATGAAAATCTTTCTTAAGTTATTATTATATCTAATTCTGAACTTCTTTCATTTATTTCAGATGTGTTATTGATCTATCTAAATTGGAGAGAGAGAAAACACATAGGATATGGAAAGACCTCCAAGAAGGCTCTGGGTCAATCTTCCTATTACTTACGATCAGTGGAACCACTGCTTCAGAAACCATCTCTGATCTCTCATCTTATGAAGAAAACCCAATGGAAAGGATAGTGATTCAGAGAAGATATGTAAGTTTCTTCTCCACCGAGCATGATTATCTTCGTTTAGTTTGAACTTTGCTCAGTTCCTGATCTAGGTTTAACTTTTCATTAGAATATTGTAGTTGAAATGTAATTATGAAGCTGTGGAGAAAAGTTCTAGTCTTGATTCAGAGATTGCTCTATCATCAGTGAAATTTTTTTATCCCTGCACATAAATGCCATTAGTTGTAAAGACAAGTGAAGTATGGCCAAAAACTAGAACCATTGAAAAAGTGCACAATATGGTTTTGGATGATTTTGTCAGTGAGATAGCTGAAGTTATTGGAGTTATATTTGAAGGAAGTGTGCTAAACATTTTGCTAATAAAGCTCTAGTAGGGATTTGAAAAAAGTTCTGCTTGAGGTGGTTTTGACATTAGCTGAATGCTGATTAAAAGCAAGTTATCCATCCAAATGTTTTTTTAGATTACAGAGGGTAAGAATTATATTGTGCTGCATTTTATCACCATGGGTGCAAAACTAATCACCAAAAACAAAATATAAGTCAGTGGCTCAGTGTCATAGAAAGTTAGGTCAATTGCATCTGCCAGAAAGGTCATGCAAAAGAGATGTGAAGGGAATCTTGTTCATTTACTACCTCAAAAATTTGTAACAAGCAAATATTATTCCAACCTTCAAAATCTACAAAAAGAGGCATGATGGAGAAACAAATCACTTTTCACCAGGACACAATATATCTGCAGCACAATACAACAGTTTATTTGCAATGGGAAATCTATAGGATTTTTGGTAAAATTTGTTTGATCATCTCCCCTATTCTCCTCATTTAGTATCCTCACACTTCCATCTGCTGACAAACTTGAAGATTTTTTTTTTGTGCTTCACCTCCAATGAAGAAGTATAGGGCTATAGATATATATTTTTAGAGGGATATTTTCATTACATACTCTTCACAGGACTTTCACCTGCTGAGTACTGGAAGTAATACTTAGTGGGTACCCAGTGTGCAAATAATTAAAATTTAGTAAAATCTTTTATCATAAAAAATAACCATCTTTCATTTTCATGCCTAGAATTTTACTCTTTATCTTAATATGCTAGTTCCTTGGTATATGGAAAAGCAAAATAAAACATTTTTTTATCTTGACTTTATAAATCTAAATGACCTGAAAGTCTTCCTTTAGAAGAAAAGGATTTGACCAGGATAAATATTAAATTTAGATTTTTATATTTATACCATTCCTATGAACTTTATGAACAAAATCAAAAATTCTTTTATCTGTATTGAGTGATTGCTGAAAATATTTTGACTGAAAATATATTTTTAATGTTTACCTTAACCTGTTAACCGGGGAATCCCCTTTTTAATTACGCAGCATACAACGGGCGCGCACACTTTCGCTAAGACGTATCGGTACGTCACGTCCGGAGGACATAATTTCATATGATACTGATTCCCTCCCTGTCTTAAAATCAAGTCGAGACATGTATGGATGACTAATACCTTTGTTGTTCGAAATATACGTTGGACATATATATATGTCCCACCCGGTTAACTGGTTAATTTATAGACTTTAAGGCACTTATAAAATCCCTATATTTAGTAAGAAATCCACAGTGCCCCTCATATTCTGATGCACCTTAATGTATGAATCTTTGTTGTGAGGAGTTCTAGTGATCTCAAAATCAATTTCTGTGTTCACTCTGCACTGAAAAAAGTGTTAAATTGTTTTATTGTTACTTTTGTAAGGAACTTCCCTTGATTGGCAAAGCATGATAAAGCTTGTATATGGTGTTTTATATGTGTTACTAGCAAACATTAATGACAATTATTGTTAGTGAGTAGAGTATCATAATCAGATCCATTGTACAGTAAGACCCCGCTTAACGCAGGGGATACCTTCCAATAAGTGCTTAGTGCTGGAATTGCGACTTCGGAGAATACAGTTGGAACCTTTATTCTGGACAGACTAACAAAAGCTCGTCAAAAAAGATACACATTATACGTCATTGCTATTTATTGAACCGCTTTTGGTTCGTTTATGGCCATTTCATTTGCACACATATACATCAAGTATCAATACAGTGTGTACAGTGTACAAACGTCAATAATTTAGGGGAATCTCAATAATACAGTGTAATACTGAAACAGTGTTGAGCAGAGCAGCATTAAGCGGGGTCTTACTGTAGATATGAAAATAGATCAGTTCACTGATACTATCTTATAAATTGGTTTAAATTATCATTAAAAATATGCTAAGCTATCCTTTATTTTTATGATTATTATGATTTGTGTTATAAGATATTATATTGACTATAATAATAAAAATTACAATTTTTTGTTGCAGGCTCTCAGGAATACATTTCATAACTGGAGAGATGTTGGGCATCTCACTGTTAAGGTATATAAAGCACAGGGTTTAGTTGCTGCCGACCTGGGTGGAAAGTCAGATCCTTTTTGTGTGTTGGAGTTAGTAAATTCTAGGCTTCAAACACAAACAGAATATAAAACCCTCAGCCCATCTTGGCAGAAAATCTTCACATTGTGAGTAATTCTTAAATAATATTTTTTAAATTATCTGTAGCAAAGTCTACAACCCAGCTGTCATGTGGTAATATAAGTCAAAAACTGATGATTATAACAATTTTTTTAAAGATTGAAAGGATTTTTGAAAACATTGATGCTTGATATGTAATAAGAAAAGATAACACTTTTTTTATATTACATATTTTAGGAATTCTATTTTTCCAGTAAAATCTTTGCTGAATAGAAACATGTACTGATTGTTAGTAAAAATTTAAAGTTTTATATAAACTGTTAATGACAAAAAATTGGTTTAAATTGTGATAATATATATTATTTGTAAGCAATTAAATGATATTAAATTTATTATGAAGAATCTTAACTGTGTTTGGGGATTATTTCAAATCCAACTTGGAAAGAGTGGAGAGAGAATAGAGAACACCTCACCGTGTGTGACACACACATATGTATATATGTGTGTGTCACACATATTATTCATATTATTATTATTCATTCCAGTAATGTAAAAGACATTCATTCAGTGTTGGAAGTTACTGTATGGGATGAAGATAGAGATCATAAAGTGGAATTCTTAGGTAGAGTAGCCATCCCCCTCCTCCGAATACGAAATGGAGAGAAAAGATGGTATGCTTTAAAGGATAAGAAGTTGAGAGGGAGAGCCAAAGGAAATTTTCCGCAAATTCTGCTAGAAATGAATGTGGAGTGGAATCCTGTGAGTTATATTCCAGCTAATATTTTAATCAAATGCATTGCTATACTCTTTCATTTTACTTTTCTAGTTAATATTCTGCTATATTTTTTATAAATAACACAATTATAGTTAGTTAGTCATATATGAGACTAAGAATGCTTTCTGTATTTATTATAAGCACAAAAAAGGTTAGTAGAAATAGTTTCTCATTGCTGTTATCATTTCTATCAATTCTTTCTTAATATTTTTTCTCTTATATGTATTTCCATAATCTTGAATTGGACTATAAGTATTTGGTTAACCTTAAAGTTGTATGATTTTTATTTTGTATTGTAGTTATTATAGTAATTTAGACTATATATTTTTATATCCACTGAAAGTGAGCTAGTTTTTGATAAATTTCCTCTTACCTCTATGAAGTTGATCATCATAGGATCAGTCAAGGAAGAGTTTGAATAATTCAATTTAAGGTGATTCTCTTGCCTTTCAATGATTCATTTAAAAGTTCTCTACATTTATGTAATGGCTGTATAAAATAATAAATATGACATATGATTAGTTAGAGATATTTAAAAATCAATATATGAAAGCAAAAATATAATAAAAACCAGAGGATTTAACTTAAAGAATATTTCAGTGTTATATACTAACTCTGATATTGAATTAATAATTATCTGTTATCCCAGTAAATTATAGTTAGTTTTGGATTTTCTCTATACATCCAAAGGATCTATTCCTTTAACCAAATGAAATTTGGTCGGAATTTTTTAGCAATACTTCAGCTAGAAATCATTCTATGGCGCTAATCATTTAGTACTATTTCATAAAGTTCTGTCTCAATCCTGATTTGATGCATCGGTCTTCAGAAAAATTTCTTGCTATTTGAGATCATCTCCTTGCTCATGTTCTCATTACTAGCTATCCATCTAGTTCTCAGACCATACAGTCTCAAGTTTTGTGCTTTATAGGTATGCACCCTGGGGTGATTAACCAGTTGATGTTAGGATTTCAACTAAAAGTTAGTGTAACAGAAATACCTGAGGACCAATGCCATTCAGAGGAATAAATTACAGGTGACTGTAGGGTTTATAATTCACAGCCGTACATTTTCAAGTCTTTCTTAAGGTCCTATTTATCTTGTCTTTGCTCTTAGTATTAACCACTTCCCTGGTGAAAAAAACATTTTTGAGTTGATTTTCTCTTTATGTTAGGGAATTTTAATTAGTATATTTTGGTAAAATTTCTATATTTATTTTCAAGTATTTTTCCATAGCATTATGATAGACTAATTTTTACTGTTTCATGAATTTCTCAATATTATTGATTATTTTTAAAATATAATACCAATTATAATTTGTTTATTTCAATCGAATGTATAGCAATGTAAATTGAAGATTTTCTTTCTTTGAAATCCATTTTTATTTAAGGCAACAGAATAAGCAATCAGTTTTTCCTAAAAATTAGTCTAAGTTTATATTGTTAGCAGCTTATCTTTACTTTTATGAACTACATTCATAACAGGCTTCCAATTTATGTCAGTTTTATGCTCAGCAAGTAAATAGGCTCAGATTTCATTGCATACCTTTACCCTTTAAAAAGATTAAAGTAAGTGGGGAATCAATCATTAATTACAGCATTACAATTAACATTTTGCATTGAGAAATGAATATTAAGAAGGTCTCATATTCAATGTAAAAATATAATTAGTCATTAAAATGCTAAACTAAAATTGAATTCATGGAAGAGAATTGCATTCACTGTGTATTTTTAAACCTATAAATTCCATAAAACAGTTTTATTGAGGAAATAAGTGAAAGATTTTGAATAATGAGTTATGCAATCATGGAATGTTACTCAATATTACAGCTAACGACTCTGAATAACACAAACAATTTTAAAATATTTCGATGCGTTGAATATCATATCAATATGTGGCATAAAGTAAAAATGTTAATGTTATGCATGCTAAATGTTTTGATGAGATGAGTATATATAATCAAATACAAAAGAAGATGATAGTTTAGGTAGGAAAGTTTACTCATCCATTTCAGTAAAAGAAGAACTTATAGTTACAAGTATGACAAGGATAGTCCATTTCAGGGAAGTGGTTAAATCTTCAAATTTCTTTTTAATACTCAGTCAATTCAATTTTGGGCATTGTTAAATTGTATAGATGCTCTATTTTGCTTCATCAATCGATTTTTGCACATTTCTTGACAATTGCAATAAATATTAATTTTTTTAGTTTGCTGCTTGAAATGTCGATGAATTTTAATGCTTTTTAACTCTACGTACTCATGCTGATTTAGATATATATGTAGATACAAATTCCTGTAATGATGATTGTAAAGATTACTGCAATAATGATGATGATATTCCACATGCAATGGGAATTGATACCTTAGATTTTCTCAGGGATTTATTGTGTAAATAAAACAGTTTATTTATCAGATAATACATAATCCCTTTATATATATATATAGATAGATAGACCTTTATGTAATAATAAATTGTTTTGTTTCAGCTTGAAGCCAAGCTGTATTCAAAATATGGCATTTCCTGCATTTCTTTAAATGAAGACTCTCATTGAAAATATTCATGAATTAGATTATAAATTATAGCAGTGAAAAATATGGTCCGTTTGAATATTCTCAATACAGAAGGAATGTTATGAGATTATTAATATTTTTATTGATACATGATATTATGGAAAATTAAAAATATATTTGATTTACATTATATTATGATATAAAATTATATATATTTACATTATACGTTATATATTTCAATTCAATTCTAATTCTCTTAATCTAACAATAAGTAGGACTTTACTTACTACTAACAAGCAAACTCTACTAAAATAAAGGAATAACAATGAAGCCATTTTCTTTTTCATGCATGTCCCTAGAAGCATGAAAATATAGCTGGAATGAGTTATGTTTATTTCATATTCTTGGAAAATTAATTGCTGATTGAACATAATTTACCTTAGAGAGTCTTTGAATGATGTGAGACACATATTGTCTGGGTTCAAATATATATTTTGTAAAGCTGTTAAGTCACTATTGAAGGAAATTTTTTTAGCAATTTTTCCGTGTCATTTTGCACATATGCTTTTATAGAAAGAGATTATTTGATTTTCTTAAGTGCTCCATTTATACTCTAAGAATGTAAGATATAAATTATAATTATTATTAAGGTACAAATTATACTTATTTATAAGGACCAGTGTTTCTTAGAAATCCGTCCTCCTTATGTATTCAGAGGTGGTTTTATTGTTTTTCTATCTATTCCTTAGCTCCGAGCTTGCATTAGAACTTTGAATCCAAAAGAAGAGAAGTATATGCAGTCTGAAATAAAATTTAAACGCCAAGTATTTGTTCGTAATGTGATGAGACTGAAAGCAATAATAATGCACTTTATTGATGCTGGGAAATTTCTGCAGTAAGTATGATAATTATAATTAAAAATAGATATAATTACAAGTAAAATAAATATATGCTTTTTTAGCTGTGCAATTTGATACAAAGTGATTCTTCTAAGAGATTTCTTAAAACTGAAACACTTTTTAAAGTGGTTGACCATAGCCAATAGACAATTAAGTATTGCACACTATTGTGGATATTACGGTGTACCTTACAAAGATTTAGTTTCATTTTCTAAAATCACTAAATTATCAACTATCACTGTTCTCTATCCTGCTATACTATTGATTCTTTGTTGAAATCTTTGATTCCAGATTTCTTTGTTTCTTTTTAGTTTTTCACTTTAACCTTTCATCCAAAAATTGCCCTAATAAATTTAATAACTACCAAAAAACTTTTTAAAATCGTGTATGCCATTTTTTTCTTTAAGTGTCCTTTATTCTGTTTCATGTTAGGAAAGAGAAATATATTTTTCTGTTAAAGATGTGATATTACTTAATTGTATTCAAATTGTATTCAAAGTGATATTACTTAATTGTATTCAACTACAATTTTCATCTTACCACAAAGAACTACAGTATTATAATTCTCTTTTGATCACTTATTAGTTTGAGTCA
Source organism: Pantala flavescens (assembly GCA_020796165.1). NCBI lineage: Eukaryota > Metazoa > Arthropoda > Insecta > Odonata > Libellulidae > Pantala > Pantala flavescens. Next base: position 62,666,495 of record CM036879.1, on the reverse strand, counting down.
AAGATATTTCATGATAGTTTTCAAAATCATCTTCAACCTTTTCAATATTCTTGTAAATTTTTGATAATTAAGGAGGTAAAAACATTTAAACTTAATTATGATATGCACAATTTTAATGCATATATTATCAATTTCAGAGGATGTTTTGAATGGGAGTCAACACCAAGGAGTTTAATAGCATTGGTCTCATTCATTATGTTATGTCATTATTTTGAGCCATATATGATTCCCATAGTAATGCTCTTAATTTTCCTGAAACAGTATGTGGTGAGTCATTATAACTATTTTATTATTTAATATCCTTAACGGAGTTTTGGATTGCTCTGTTAAAGAGGGCAAATTCTCAATATTCCTAACAACCAATTTTTTCATATCCTTATGCAAATTTGAATTTTTGGATACTTTCAAAATTTAAATATGATAATAAGCATCTTCATCTGTGCTTTTTAAATGGCTATCAGCAATTATTCAAATGAATATACATATATATAAATAACAAAGAATTTAATTGTTAAAAATTTAATAGTTTATGATTGTAAACTTTATTACATATTAAATTAAAATTGAGGAATTATTATGATGATGATATAAAAGAATGGAAAAATATGAAAAATGATTGAAAATTGTAGATTTTTTAGAATAAATATAGTCAAAATATGATTGACAATTGTAGAAATTAGCTTTTTGTAGAATAATGTTGTTGAGAATGCCAAAAATTTGCAAAAAATTTGAAAATACAATATTTATATTTAGGCAGAAAAATTCAAAATATAAGGAAATAGTTCATTTTAAAATTAGGTGGAATTGATTAAAATTCCAATAAAAGTGTTCATCTCAAGAGGAAATAGGTTGAAAATACCTGAAAGTTATCTTTTAGAGGGAAATGTTTGGAAAGGAATGGTTGAACCATTATTTATCATTTTTAAACAAAAATATATCTCAAAATTGTGCACCTTCTGTAATTAAGACATTTCTAAAGAATATCTGAAAATTTATGCCTCCTGAGATTTTTTTGATTTGTATGCTTAACTTTGTGTGTGGACAATTTCCACTAATTTGAGTCTATTATTTCTTGTTACAAAGTACTCTTTTGTGATTTATAATAATTTTTTCCCAAAAATTTTCCTAAAATAAGTACTTCAATAGGATATTCAACCATTTTTATGTAAGGTTTTTGATTCAGGTACAGACATTAGTGGGAACATGGAGTCCTCATCATGAAGAGGAGGAGGAACCATCTGGAGATGAGGATGATGACGAAGAAGATAAAGACAAGGTCTCTTAATGAAAATTTCATCTGACATAGATATTAAAAATGTTAATTTTCATAATTTTAAGTTTCTTTATTGTAAACCTTATGTATTTTTGGACAATGCAATACTATTAGTATTACATTATATGTAAATATGGGTAATATGCTTCAATTAATTAAAGGTCATAATTAATTTTTGTATCTTTTTATCAATAATATTTTTATAGAACTCCATAAATCTATAATTTTTGGGTTCTTTATTTCTCCTCTCAAAGCCATCGATAGTAATAATAAAATTTGCATCTGTTACCTCTTTTCAATATTGTTTTGTTGATATTTGAGAAGATATTTCTAAGGTATAAAAAATACTCTAAAGTTTTGAAAGGTATATTCATTCTTGACAAAGATTATGACTAATGACAAAATATTATTACTTTCATAGGAGGAAAAGAAAAGCCTGAAAGAAAGACTTCAAGCTATCCAAGAGGTGACTCAGTCAGTGCAAAATGCTATAGGCTACATAACATCAATATGTGAAAGTATCAAGAAGTGAGTAATTAATATTTTTTGTATATTATATTACATCCTCATGTTGTGATATTTCACTTATGATATTTCTTTTCTCTTTGGTGTAGACTGTTATGTAAAATTCATTCGCAAATACCTTCTCAGGGGTATGCATGCCGAGGTGCTCTTTTATTTGGGATTAGCATTTCCAAGAATGCATTTGAGGACAAACTTTTGTCCATTTGCACATTGCAGAATTTTCACTGATTTAAGATTTTTCTGTCCTCTTTGCCTCAGTTATTTATAAATGCTTAAAGGGAGAAACTTTCAATTTTTGATTAGGCCAGAAAACCTAATGCAATAGTGTAAGGGAAAGATTGTGCCAAACAAGTTGTCCATATCTGTCAGCAATTGATTATCTGTGTATTGAATGATTTGATCCTTAAAGAAACTCTCATTCAGAGATTTCATTGTATTTTAAAATTATTTTCTTTGCAAATATTTAAAATTTGAAAAGCTGTTCTTTGGAAGTATATTGTTAAGGAACATTTCTCCTCTTTTGACTCCCTGTTTGACATCCTTGTGAGAGATATTGAGCTGCAGGAATGGGTATAAATAGCAGCAGAAGTAAAAGGAGCCAAAAAGACACGAAAGAATTATTAGTGAAATTATAGCAAACCAAAAACAACACTGATATTTTTCAACTTAAAAAAATTGACCTAGTTCCGCAATCATATCCAAGATTATCATGGTTAAGTTAGTTGAATATTCTGTAAGGTACTTACTACTACGTACTATGATTATGAACTATATAAACTCCCAAGTAATTTCTCTCAAATAAGTACATGATGTTAACACCAGAGAATGCAAAGAACTCATGATTACTTAAGAGATATTTTGGTGATTTGTTTTCTTTCTGCATTAATCACTGGTTTTCTATTTCTTTTGTTTTCTTTTTCATCTTCAGCCAGGTCTTCTTCAACTTTGAAAGCTTAGAAATTGCAATCTTTAATAATATCACCACAGACAATCTGGCTTAAGAGTATATTATTAATAATTGGATATGCTTAGATGATGAAAACATATATGTAACATTTCTTTTTGTTTGATAAATTTAAGTATTAAAATTTTCTTTACCAGCACATTCAACTTTACTGTACCCTACCTCTCTTGGATGGCGGTAATCCTAATTGCGATGGTAGCAGTTATACTTTACTATGTGCCAGTGCGATATCTCTTGATGGCTTTTGGTGTAAATAAGTTTGCCAGAAAACTAATAAGGCCTCATACAATACCTAATAATGAAATTTTAGACTTCCTTTCAAGAGTTCCAGATGATGAAGACTTGGTAAGCAGTAAACATTTACTTTTTTGATATTAATTAATTAATTAATTCTTGCTCACTAATAATTAGACTTTAACATTCATCATTGTCATTTACCCATCTTTATAGCTTGACTACAGAGAATTAAGGTCTCATCCAACTGCTGAGAGAGAGAGCAGAAGGGACCACAAAAAGAAACATAAAGCAAGTTAAAACATAGTAAAAAACAAGTTTCACAGGTGTGTTCATTATCAATAATTAAGCATGAGTGATTGGGAACGTCTACTACCAGCGTTTCACTCATTCATCATCTGAAGCTGAAGACAACTTTTTCCCTCAAATTCTTATAAATGTAAATTTAATAAATTCCTGAAAGAATTTATGCACAAAAAGCACCAAATTTAACAAACTGGTGGTTTAAACTGTTTATCATAGTAATTTTCATTCTGATCTGTACATAACTTCTCTGAAATTGCCTAATGAACTTATCTCTTCAATTGGTAAAAATTTTTACAAGATGAGAGCTGAAATATTTATTGTTCAAAAAGACAGTTTGAAGGATTGCATTAATCCTTTGCAATACATCCATGCTCTTTTACCTGTACTAAGCATTTCCCTATTATATCCAAGAAAAACATTTCAGCCTCATTGAGAAAGTGGAGTATAGTTGTTCGCACATCATTCCTGTAAACTGGTGTTACTGTGTTTAAAATTGTTGATAAGTTGTTGAGGATGAGTTGTTTCCTGAAGTAATAAATGGCATAGGGTTTTTGGAAGCTATATTGTTAAAAAACTTTGAAGAATATTGTACATACATGAATGTGATAATGAATGAGAAAATGTATGAATGTTTTTGTGCCTTGTCTGTTTTATCTAAATTGTTTTGTAATAGAAATTATATGCCCAAATGGTTTGAACATGATTTTTGCTTTCTTTCATCCCTATTAAAACTCAAAACTCGAATGAGTCAATAAATATTCAATGAAAACTCAAGCAGATTTTATACTAAATAATTAATAAATAATTATATTAATAATAATATATTAATAAAATTCTATGGTACAATATCGTGCATTTTCCTTATAGGCAAGGAATCAACTATAAACCATAAAAATATATATATAAAAAAATAAACCATAAAAAGTATAACTTAAGCTGAGAAAATTGCAAGAGAATTTGAAAAAGTGAAACAAAGTCATAAAAAATGGTGATTTATAATTATTTCAGCTGGATAATGTGGTGTACAGGAAAAAGCATCAACAGCTGATAATAGATACAACAACAGATAATAGTGTATGATGTCATTGACATTGTGTTCCAATTGTCCAAGTCCAAGTGTTTCCAATCTGGTAAAAAATAACAGAATTTTCAATACCTATAAATTTTGATAAAAAATATATTCCTATATTCAGTAAATATTAAATTTAAAATAATATTAAACTAGTAGCTACTGAGTAGCAGTAAATTGACGAGAATAGCAGTGCTAAATTCTGGAGAAATTTATTAAAATCAATCGAAGTCCTTATGAGAGAGGAAAAATTACAAAATCTATCAAGAAAAAGCTTGGATTTATTATTTACCAAAATCAATGAGTGAGACAGAAAGGATCAAGATCAACTATCTAATATTTATATTATTCATGCAAACAATCATTAAAAACGAAGTTTCAGAAGTTAATGCTTCTAAGAATAATATGTTTACCTCAAACTGGTACAATATAAGTTATACAGTTCTGTAATTTAATTTAGCTTTAATGGAATTTCTGGGCTTATCTAAGAAGGTGTATTGCTGTGCTGCTCCCACATAAACAATTTGTAAATACTTATAATATTTTATTCAAAGTTGAAAAAATCAAATATCTAGCTATATTTATGAAATTCCTAATAATATTTTTCCAAACTTAAAGACTTCTCAATTTGCAGATATGGCAAATTTTGTCTGTACTAATAACATTCAACAAATTCAGTTTAGTATTTATATGAAGAATGGTTTGTTCCTGGTGTTGAGTTATTAAATAAATTTGAGATAAAATATAAAATACTTCTGTTTTATTGTATCATAGATCGAATAAATAACACATAGTTATAAAAGCTAGATTCCATATTTACCAAAATCAACAAATGAGACTGAATGTGTTTTACATGATGTGTATTCACGCCAACAACAATCATTAAATACACAGATTCAGAAGTTAATGACACTAAAAAGAATATATTTACTTTAAAACTTGATAGAATATAATAAGTTCCCTAGTTTATCTCTAATAGAGCGCCCAGGCTTATTCTAAGAAGGTATCTTGCTGTGCTTCTCCCACATCAACAATTTGTAAATAGTATTAATTTTTATTCAAATTTGAAAAATCGAATATCTAGCTATCTCTATGAAATTCCTAATAATATTGTTCTGAAGTTAAATACTTTTCAATTTGCAGATGAGGCTAATTTTTGTCTATTGATGTACATTATAACTTTCAACAAAAGACTTTTAGTTGTAATATCTAAGAAATGAAAGTTATCATTCAGATTTGAAGTATTGTATAATTTTTGTCACTTTCATAATTTTTGTATCTTGATAATGACAATTAAATGTTTAGAAAATTGGGATTCAGTTTGCTGTTCATTGTTAATTTATTATTAATGAATATTCTATAAATTTATTGAACACCATGTCTAATGTTTCTGAATTGAAATTATGCATGGCATTATATGACTTATATTTATTGTTAATTATACAAATTATTCAGTCTCATCACTTTCATAAATACCAAAGAAATGTTTTTCACATTCATAGATGTAAAATTTCAGGCATTATGAATCAGCCAATTGTTATAAACATTAATCCGCTTCCAATTAATGTTGAAAAATGAAGCATTACCATTCAATTTACTAATCAACATATTTAGACAGTTTTTATCACTAACATTAATTTTAATATCAAATCATAAATTTTATATTGGCTTATATTAATTTATTTTTCCATATTTGAAATAATCTATGTTCTTGTTGAAATTATTCTCAATCTGTGAGAATTTCCAAGTTCAGTTAAATAATCAGTTAACTTTCATTTGTTTATAGAAACAAGTATTCTTATATCATTTGATCAATTAAGTACAACAAAATTTCATACAATGCACTCAAATTCATATTAAATAAAAACAAATCCTTGTTATCCATCTAATTTTCTATAAGTTAAACTTAAATCATATCTTTATAAGTTTACCCCATATGAATTTGAGGGGGTAAAAAGTCAAACTTCCCATTTTATCTCAAGAGTTAATGGGTGATGACAATCCTTTCTTATCATAATAAATCAATAAATGTTATTTCCCTCAAGACTTGTTTCCACAAGAGAAACAACAGGCATTTCTGTAGTAGTTGTAGTGGCATAATCTTGCTTGAACAACTAATTGGCAGTTTCTTAACTCATCTTTACAGGATGTACCTGAAAAGGAATAACAAATTTTTAATATATAAATGTAAAAGATATTATCTGAGTAATAATCCCCTTCCAGTAGAAGTAATTTTTCCACCAACGTGAACTTAACACTGATCTCTATTATATCATTTTAATCTTAAACAGTAAAAGAAAAGCATGGAAAGGGAATGAGATTAAATGAGAGTCCTGTTTGATAGTTTATCAAACAGGACTCTCATTTAATCTCATTCCCTTTCCATCCTCCTATTATACGATTCTCTCTCAGCTGGAATATGTTCACTCTAAATGCAATTAATAATTCTTGGTATTGAGAAAAATTTAATTTTTATAGAAGTAGTTTGTTATTTTTTAGGAAAAACCCAAAAAAAATGAAAGTTTAATTCAATTTTAAACTTTATGGCATGACATTAATTATCCTCCAAGATAAGTAGTTATTAAAAGGAACAGGATTATACATTACATTATATATGTAGATGTAAGTAAGATAAGAGAGAATTAATAGCATAACCATCATCTATATATAAGATATAAATATTTCAGTTATAGTGATAACTGTTTAGAAAGAGTATTTTCAATAAAGATTCTACTGTATAAAGTATATAAGATGTAACATGTTAGATCACTTTAGTTACAAACCTGCATAATAAATCATCATTTCTATAAAATATTTATTGTTTATAATTATTTCTTCAACTTAGAAAATAAAGGAATATTTGATATATCTTATTCTTAAAAGTATCCTTATGATGTATCTTTATATCCTTTATTAGTTTCAAATCATGCAAGTAAAGAATATTGCTATAGTACTATTATCTGTCACCTTTCCAAGAAAGTACCAGAGGGGTTTTAATGCTAATGAGGGATGAAATATATCTTAAATACCAGAATGTTTTTGGTGGTGTCGTTGATGATGACTATGGTGGTGGTGATGCGTATGGCTAGATGCATGGTTACACTGTTTTGTGTTGCACTCCTGCTTAACTGCTGGTCTTTGTTGTGGATTGCATCCTATTGCTGGCTGTTGGTTTCTGTCTAGACACTTGACTTCCCTTGTTTGATGTCCAGTTCCACAAGATGCTGAGCACTTTATGTAAAGGGATAATTAATTATCGAAAATTAATTCATCAAATCAATTTACCTGATTTCCAGTTATTCAAATCAGATTTCAAATAAAAATAAACATAAAGCCTCTATACCTCTATACCAAAACTATGATACTAGTAGAATTTTCAATTATAAATAAATATCTACCTCTTCAATATTTTGGAAATTGGTAGATTTAACGGAGTATTTGGTTTGCGATATCAAAAGATATCTGTAAAAAGATCTGTAGAAGAGCAAGATAGCTTTTTTTTTCTCAGTAAATATTTCAAAAGAAGTAGATTTGGTTTAATTTGATTATGAAATATAAAGAAAAGCAAGATACACTGAAAGAACTAGTTTGAAGTTCACTTAATTTGTAAATCACAAAAAAGTTATTTACTAGAAATCATTGAAAATTACAAATGGAACATATTAGAAAAGATTTAAGGAAATGAGCTGTATTTCATATATTTTATACTTGATGGATAATCCACAGTGAAATTATTTGCAAATTTTACATATGACATAATTCCATGGAATGTTTTAATCATTTTTGTATGATTTGTTAAAAATAATCTTTAATATGAAGAAACAACAAACCTAGTGCATGAAACAGGTATCTCATAATTTACATGTTTTTGTAAAAATAAAATAGTAAAATTTACTCATCAAATACATTGTCAATGTTTACCTGAGACCAATCAGTCATGTACCACTCTGGATTACAATGTAAGACTGTTTTATTGTCAGCTTTTGTGTTCCAAAGGTCAACATTTTCATAGTCATCTTCTATTTGGGATGCTTCTTGTGGGTCATTTTGTTCACATGTTCTTGAGGTAATTGGTTTAAGATTACTAGAGCAATTTCTATCTTCTACCACAATGAATTTTCCCTCCAATACAGAGATACATAGAACATCCCTTGTTTGTGTGATTGATGTTTGTTGCCCTTGGAATTCTTTGACACATTCCATTTTTGTTGCACACTAAGAAAATCAAATTTTTAATAGAATAAATCAAAATTAAATAATTCTAAAACTTTTTTATGGCTGTAAAAATATTGGAAATATAATTTAACCCACAGTTTTCAGTATAGGAATATAAAATATTAGTTTTATTGCACTTAAACCACAAAAATCTCATCTTGCAAGCCATTTAACATTGTAATGTTTTTGAATTATTATAGTGATATTAACACAATTCATGAAAATATAAAAATTAGTTATTAGCAAGAAAAAAGAAATATAATTGAATAAATGAATGATTATGCACCTGTAACTCTTACAACATAAAAATATCTTTACATTGTCTTTATTAATATACATTAAAAGCTATTTGAGATCTCAAAAAAATTGTCTGCAATATACAGAATTACAGGCAGTGGTGGTAAATGTGGTAATAACAGTAATTCTGGCTATAATATAACAAAAGGTAAGGTAACTAGGTATATCAAAAATTTTGTTTTAGGTATTTACAAAATTATACTTTTTATGATAATAATTTTTTTAAATCCTTATTTATAACAGTGACATCTTTCCAGGAAAATCTTGAGTAAAATGAAAAATAAATCCCCTGCTCATTATAAAATACTGTTAAAGGTTTCCTTTATTCTCAGCTCCCAGTATTATATTTTACATCATATAGTTACTGATTTAATTAACCACAGTCTTTTATAAAGAATAATTCCTGATAGTTATTGATTAATAGTTGTAGTACTATAGTTAATATTAGTGAAAGAATTTCTAAAAGACATCATTTGTTTGCATTATATACAGTTAATAATGAAGTTTTAAATAAAGAAAAATGTAACAATCACTGAACTACTCAGTATCCATTTTTATTTAGAAATAATAATTTATGAGAATTTCAGGTTTATGCTCTTAATAAACTTAAAAATGTTTCCTGTCAGTATTTTATAACAGTCACTTTACCAATAAAGATATAACCAAAAAGTTATGTTGAAATAGCTTTAATAACATGCATTTTAGTTTATTACTTGTTATATAGTTTGCAAATACATCTATAAACATTGTAACCTATAAGGAGTTCTTGTATTATTTTCTTTTTTTGTTAGTATAGCGATACCTTTTTAAGAAATTCTATAAATTATTTAAGTCTGAAGATTTTAAATTACCTTGTATTCCTCTCTGTTCTAAATCTGATACACCTGATAAACAAATTTTTCTGGTTCAGGGGGATCTAAAAATTTACATGAAATTTTCTTCTTGTTTAATTTTTTAATTATATTTTCTAATTTCCTTATCTAATGGCAAACTATAATTGTAATAATTTTAAATACCTTATCTAAAAAAAATAAGAGAGTAATTTTGTTCAGTAATTAATAGAGTTTAAAATAATTCCAAATTTATTGAAACCCTGCCATTATCTACTTTCAGATTTCCTAAAATGAGTGATCATCTTTGCTAATTTTCTCCAAAATAAATAGAGGATATATAAACAGAAAGAATGCATACTTACTTTGCTCCAAGGACCAGCAAACCATGAACTACTCACTCCATCTGGACAACTGCTAGTGCATGGCATTGTTTCTTGAGGTTTGGTAGTTGGATCGCAAGTACCAGATCCTGGAATCTCATTGGCTCCAGCACCAGAGCAATGTATTTGACGAGTTCGCAAACCAGATCCACAGTCATTGGAGCACTGAAAGAAACATATGATACATAATTATGAAGACTTTTTCCTGATAAAAAATTATTCATTCTTTGATAAAATCTTTTTCTAATGGTATGTCTATGAAAATCTTCTTATATTTATATTCATAGATGCTAAAACTTTTTTTTACAAAATTTCTAAATGCTACAAGCAATAATTTTATAGAAACCTTTAAAAAATTATTATGACAGTCTATGAATAATAACTTCTTTCAAAATAAATTCACTGAAGTACATGTAAAAAGTGAGAAAACTAAAACTAAATATATATATATATATATATATATATGTATATAATATAAATACAATTTTTTAACAGCGTCAATTTCCCTACCTTTTCCGACCATTCTGAAAAGAACCAAGTATCCTTCGAACACGATCCCATGTCACAGGACTCTTCCTCTGGTGGCCTCTCCTCAGGTGGGCATTCATCCTCATCTGCATCATCTTCAGCACTATCTGATCCATAATCTATGGTATTCAGTTCTTCACCTGGTATAGTGCACTTCACTTTTCTCCTCCTAACTCCTTCCCCACATGTCACAGAGCACTGTAATTATATATTCGTTTTTACATTACATTCATTATATCCCTTATTTATTATTATATCCGTTCATGTATTCATTATTATCCATGTAAATATGTCCATGTATTTATTATTATATTAAATGGTTGCTAAGAGACTTATAGAACACCTGGTGGCAGTAATTTGAAGAGCGATAGAGTAAAGTTTTTTACCTGGCATTAAAGGAATGGTAAGAAAAACCCGGCTTTTGCGAAATACTGCACTGTTATACAAAAGTATCAATAATTCTACAATTATACAAGTTATACGGAGTCATTTATACACCTATATCATAAAATCAAATTAAATTATATCATTATTTTACAGTTTCATATTTTATAATACATTAAACAATATCGTGGACTACTTATGGTTTCCCATACTCTCGAACTGCAACGAGAAGCCTATTGCTGAAAGGATTAACAATTTTAAACTCCTAACATCGACGCGTGTCCATTCAAGGCCACTCCGAAATTTATCTGAAATGAAAATAAAAACTTCCCTATCAAGTGAACCACGATCTCTTTCTCTCTAATAATAACCCTCGCGTAATCAAGACTTGGTTAATAAACTTTGATTCAATTCAACGATACGACAAAATACAATACAACAATTAAATACTATTCAATACAGCAATAAAAAAATAATAAAATATTTATTTTGTGAAGTTATATTTCATTTCATTCCAAATTAGAGTATATTTATTAATTCTAAAGCTGCAAAATTTTCACTTGTATAATTATTTCAGCCCCTAGTTTGAAAATATAATTTTTATAATCATGTGTAATTAATCATTAAAAATTAAGCGTAGTGTATTGTTCAGTGCCCCTTTATGAAGTACATTATTTTTATTATTCAACTTCTTATGAAAATCCGTCAGTTTTTCCTTCGAAAGAACTATACTCACATCTTCCCATTCACTGGTGATCCATCGTCTTTTGTGACAAGGAACTGGAGGTATTGGACATTGCCTATTACGAGGCAACGTAGTTGGTGATGTAAGGCAAGCACCTTCTGCTACACGCATTCTTAAAGTGGGAGAAATTTCTTGCTGGCACCATACCTCCCTCGTTTGTGTCCCTCCTTCCCCACAACTTACTGAGCATGAACTCCATTCACCTGCTACCCACCTAATTAAGCATTAAAATCTCTAACTTTAAAAAATGATAAATAATTGCTGGAGTTTAAATTAAACTGTTCCCTTCATAATTGACATGAGATGGTAAATATTACTTTATTTACTCAAGAATATCAAAACTTAAATTATTAAATTCATAAAATCATCATTCGAATTATGAACTTTACAGAAATTATTTGCCTGCATGTGCTGTTAACTTTGTGTCAAGGAAAGATTTACTACAAATAATGATTTACTAAAAATAATGAAATGTAAAACTTCGGGAAACTAAACAGATAAACAAAAGCCTCACAGAAATCCAAAGCTTACATTTATTTGATAGTCATCATGCAACGGATTATGTGTTGATATGTTATCTTTCGGTTCAATTACAGGTAACTGATAATTTAATTTATTAGATTTTTTGAAATTTAGAATTTACCAACCAAATGAATTTTAGAAAATAAGGAAGGAAAAATTGGGCCAAAAAGTGTCAGTGAGTATGTATATAAAATAGAGTATCGAGTATTTTAACAAAATATACTATGTGACTATGATGGAATTAATCAATCATAGGTTTTCCGAAACCCAGAAATTTCGAGCAATAATTTTTACTAAATATTCAATCTTCTGTGAGCTTTATTACGATAAGGTAGGATTCATTAAAAAACTTACTCTGCAGGACAAGGTTTAATATTACACCTTCCCACTGTTTCCACTGGAGGAGCAGAGGGATCGCAGCTCGCTCCTTCATTCACTTCAGATGGCAGGTGTTGAGGTAGAACTCCCGAGCCGGTCTCTTTCACGCAAGACATCAGCGTACGTCTTTCCCCTTTAATTCAAAACCTTATATTTATGTATATAAAATTATAGGCCGTTCCAAAATTCTAAGTAGTATTGTCTTATGGGGAAATCGAATAGTCTCGTAGGCAAGCGCATTTTTCTGCAAAATCCGCAGAAGTTATGTCTTAAACTTATTAAGTTTAGATTTTCAGCTAAGTTTGGTCGATTTTTTAAAATTTTCGTGAAATTTGGATAAGGAAGGATGATTCTGGGTATTGATGAATATTTGTCTTCCTTATAACGAAAGAAATAAATGTTATAGCGGAATTTTACTTTACATAAAATGCTAGTTTTTTCTTAGATTACTCTTTAAACCTTATGAATACATAAAATCAAACTATACTAATTTTTGAGTAACCATATCTTAGTAAAAATAATTTAAGAACTTCAGCTTTTGACTTTTAAACCCGATTAGTAATTAGTATAGTTTGATTTTTATGTATTCATAAGGTATAAAGAGTAATCTAATAAAAAACTAGCATTTTATGTCGAGTAAAATTGATTTTACCCTCAAATATTTTATGTAATTAATTAAGTAATTGATACTTTATGCAACAATTTATAATACTAAATAATGAAATTTAAGATAGAGGATTAAGAAAAGATATTACAGAAATTTTAGTAAATATTATTGTAGCTTAAGATTGTTATGTACATTTTTCAATTCAGGACTAAGGATAAGTAATGTATAATGGCACCTTCAGAGTTGTGTCAAACATATCTTAATATTTCTATAGATTCTAAAATATAAATTTAAAATCTTTCCGACAAACTGTTCTCAAGTCTTTAATTAAAACAACCATGAAATCAATGTGAGAAGGCGTGACTTCGTGGAATGCCATAGTAATAAATACAACTTTGTAAATTTCCACAGAAAATTGGTATATTCGCGACCGGTTTCGTAATATGAAATTACATCTTCAGGCCTGAAGATGTTATTTCATATTACGAAACCGGTCGCGAATATATCAATTTTCTGTGGAAATTTACAGTTGTTTTTATTAAAACAACCATGTTCGGACTTAAAAATTCACCCTTATATGCCGAACAATTGGAAAAGAAGGTAACTTACCTCCACCGCATGATTTGGAACATGGTGTCACTTCTGATACTCTCCATGTAAAGCGGTGCGCACTATTCGGTGGATTCGAAGCTGAGTTTTGGTAGATTAGATTGGAAGGTTGAAAAGGTAAGGAATGATCTGCTAGATTAACTCTAGGCGGCGGTCGTAGTTTTCGTCCTCGTTGTGGATGATAATTCCCAACTTGTCCCTCCAATGAACTGCCATTGGCTCAGAAAAAGAAGCCATATTGGAGCAACTGATTGTTTCAAAGTTATGTTTGGCAATATTATAAATAAAGTTTTTCGAAAGAAATATTCTGTTGACTGAAATTATCTTTCACAGTAATATATTTTTTTCTTTTCAAAAACTCTGCTTATTGATATAGATAGTTCAAACAACTGATGGTAATTATTTTGACAATTATCATTACAGATTTGATGGAACAGTATATGTTAATGAAAATGATAATTATTCTTCTGAGATTAATATGTTTTTAAAAATAATTCAAAGGAGAGTATTAAAAAGTAGTCATTTATTAATATACTTCGATCGAAAATGATAGATTGATTACAAATTTCTTGACGTATGGATTTAAAGAGAAAGGTAAATATAGACAAGACTGGGACATTTAATTAACATTTAATTATATCAAATTACTTAGTTATAAGAAACGAAAATTAATAAGTTCGTTAATCAATTTATGTTTTACTCACCTTGCGTGGTTGGATCTTGCCTGACTTGGTGCCACTTGCTGGACTCTGTTCGTATTTTCGAATTCTACTCGAAAAGAAAACATTAACTAATTTCCCACATTACCAAAGAGTGAAGAAGATTTAGAAAAATGTTTTAAGAGACAAATTTAATATTAATAAGAAAATCATCGTTCGTTAGGTACAGTCAAAGCAAATGCAAGATTTCACTAAAGTAATGTAATAAAAGTTACAAAATATTTTATCTCTTCAATTTTAGTGCGTTTAAGCAATGCACTAAAATTCTTCTCCATCTGAAACTGTTCAACAATAAATTTCAACATTATTTAAATAACAGATTTTTCAAAGTGATATTCATACAGCAATTATCGAGTTGGATTAAATTCTACTTTTATATAAACATCAATAAAATAAAAAGAATGATTATTTAAAGAGTAGTCTTAAATAATTATTGACACACCTACCTGTTGGATGTTTTTTAGGACCTACTGGAAGGTTTGCAAACACAGGAGCTCCTGATAGAGCTACTTTAGGAGTGATTGGTATGTGGTATTGATATTGTATTCCTGGATTCGGATTTTGATGAGGTACGACCTGAAATGTGCAAAAATATAGTAACTTCTCTCTTTCCACAAAGCATTTGAAATATTCATGTTATAAAATTTTATTTTATTATTTTGATTTATGTTTATACATCCGAATCATATCAGCTTTTGAAAAATTGATTACTCATGGCTAATATATTAATTTTTGGAATTTATTTATTAGAAAAATAAAATATGAACGAGTAAGTGTCCCAAAGGCCATATTTTATAGAAGAAATGGTGGTGCATTAGGCCATTATCACTTTCACTCCATATCACTTCATCTAAAACATTTCAAGGACTATTCTTCATGAAAATTCCAACAAAATGAAAAACTTCCGGTGCTGATGATGACTCGCGCGAGTTGTCAGCGGTCGTCTCTTGTAGAGACTTCCAAGTTTTTTTATTCTTCTAAGATATCGAAGGGTTTCGTATATAAAATTGATATTACTCAGTCGAATTACACAGAATTTGAAATTAATTCTGAGGACAGTTGATATCTCTATCTCTTGCGGTTCCAAAAATTTCCTACAACTGTGATCGGTAAATACTAAACGTACTACAAACTTGCTATATTTTTAAGGAAAAATATGTCAACACAAAACTCAATTAATATTTAAAAGTATAATAGAAATCGGAATATAATAGAAGTCTAGGAAATGTATTATTAGATTATTATACACATTATGTTCTGAAGGAACGTTCAAGATAAATCATCATGACTTTTAGTAAAAGATTTCCGATATAACTGTTCAATAAAAGAGCATTTTTAGTCGATGTACTTAAATTTGTCTGAAAGTTGATTTTAGCATGAAATATTTCATGAATATTTATTTATTATTTTCATGAAAGAAACACCGAATGATTATCGAACGAAGAGATGATTTTTTCTTGCTCATATTCACTGCTTAGGGAAATAAGAAGAAAAACTTCCAGGAGGGAAGAGAAAGACTCATCAGATTTGTTGGATTAAAGCGAAATAAAAAACCTCGAAGGAGCACGAATAAAACTGCGAAGCGAGATTCGCGGTCCATTAATTTGAGTGTTAAAATTTGACTGATGACGCTTAAAGATATGCCTCACAGTCGGTCTCTTTGTCATTCAACGAAGGAAAAAGAAATTTCGTTAATGGAGATGTAATCCGATTTGAGGTGGGGGACGGCGCCACTTATCCACCGCCAGAGGTCGTTCACCGCGAGCACTCTCCGAAATGTAGGCAAACCTCAACGACGCTGAGAAGTGCCAAGCAACTTGCATCACAGGATACACGCATGTTCCAGAACTACGATTGCAGTGATTTTGTAACCAACTAGTCGTTCTTGCCGCGTCTAGAGCGCTTTTTCAGCGACGTTCATCATATCCATTTTCTATTTTCCGAATGGCAGTGCGCAAGACTATATGAAAGAGGTTTTGATTTATTGACCCGCCATAATCGGGAAAGATGTATTTTAAAAGCGGGTCCGTATGCACTTGAAGTGCGTACAAGAACATGCTAAGTATTGATGATTTTTGGCGCGTAAATGTTTCGCTAGGTTTAATATTTTTCAACGCTCTGTATCCAAATATTGATGTAATATTTAGGCATACTTTGCATTTCAGAGAGGTAAAGACATTATAAAAATAATGCAAAGCAAACATTTAGTAAATAAATAATCTTTTCTTAACCGAATCTTTATAAACTGGAATTTTTCGCCCCCAAAAAATTGGATTGAAATTTAACCATTGTTGAATAACAAACCAGAGAATACAGGCTATTTTAAACGTTCGGAGCTTTAGATTAGTTGTTAAACCTTCTTTAGTCGGTAATTTTTTATGTAACATATATTTTATGATGCAATAGTAATTACTTAACTTAAAGTTTAGTGTTTGATGTGCAGGCCTTTCTTTGAACCTCTCTTTTAATTTTTTAAAATTGTCAATCGTAATTTTATTTGTGCATAAGGTGACCCTCTGGCGAAAGTTTACTAAGTTTTTCAATTTACGTTTTATAATATAGTAAAAATTATTTCAAAACATGAATTTCAGAGCTCGCTTTTAAGTTAGAATATTAAAATATCCCGTTTTTTGAGATACGAAAAATGCAGAGGATTAATTTTCACTCCTAAAATTTATGATTTCAAAATCAAATGCAGTATCAGTTCCTCAAAGACTCAGACTTTTATCTTTACTACCTCAATTTAATCTAAAATATAGCGATTATAAAAAAGCGTACGGATTTTAATGGAATAGAGACCCAAAATCGGTACAATCTCATAAGTTAGGGGTTAATCTAGCTTTGGTACTTATATTTTCGTATGTTTCAAGAGGCGAGATATTTATGCGCTAACTGGTTATAATACACTACGCTTCCTCCATGTTATGTGCACTACCTGAAACGAATATCTCATTCCTGAAGCCTTCGTAGGATTAGGTCCGAACAACCGAGTAAACGAATGAGACAGCTTTCATGCTTCGTCTCTCGTTTGCATCTCCACAATGTCCTTCGATTGAATGGATGAGAAATATGGGAAATCCTTTTCGAAAGAAAGCTCAGAAACAAAGAGCCAAGATTGGTCAAGGGCGTCTCTTAGGAGACTGCAACGCTCGGACATTCAATAAAGAGCTCATCCTTAAATCCCTCTCATTCATGTTCTCCGCTGGAGAGGACAAAGAGGCCGCCGCATTCTACAGCTACTACACGTTTTTACTTCATTTCCACGCTTCTTTCCATTAACTCCCTCAGGTAGTTAAGGATAGAAGTACCAAATCTGAAAGCTCTAATCCCGTCAATTTTTTCTTTACGCATCAAAGCGAAAAATTTCGACCGTACGTGCAATGTTGATGTGAAATACTAACAAAAGAAAGAAATCATTTTTAAAAGGAATGGCATTTCTTTGCCATGAACAATACTGTTTGCAATTTGGAAGCATTGTTAACCTAGCAAAGACAGTTTTATTATGAAAATTGAAAGGGAATAAGAAAAAAAGTCTTTTACTAGATAAATGTGGTAGCAAACCACCCAATGGATTCAAATGTCTGTGAAAATAAATCGTATGGAGTATATGCTTAAGCTTTTCAAATTCGATTCATCAATTTTTTTATGAATGCATCAATATGAATATCAACATTAATATGATCCAGGAATGGACTTGGAAAAAGTCCATTCCTGGAATTATCCACGGCGTACAGCGTTCCTGTGTAATACCTTATACCTTGTTCCTTATGTTGATACATTACACCTTAACATCGCTTTGCGTGGCTGGTGCTTCTAAGAAGCCATGACAGCGAACGATGCCACCATGTGGACGAAATCGCACACAATCTTTGCGCCACAAATTTTCCCGAATGGGTTGGAGAATTGTTCTGCCGGGATAGCTTAACGGACAGAGCATACGATCGGTAATTGGGAGACCCGGGTTTGATTCCCGGTCCCGTCAGACTTTTTACAAGTCCATTCTACCTTTAGAATTATTTTAAGCAGGTCTATGCCGTCTGACCGATAATCACTTGCCCGAGGCTCGATTCCCCAACCCTCGACTGAGAGCTCACTTACCGATTAAATTAACAACAGCTCTATTGACCGATATAGAAACTGACCGACAACTCACTCGCATAAAATTATTTATTAGTTGAATGAATAGGCGTCGTTGCAAAGAAATATTTAAATCGTTAGCTTAAAGAATCGGTTGGAAGGCTTAAATATAGATTTTTGTAACTATTTTTCGTACAGGTAAATTCATAAAATGGGACCAATTTTATCTAAGGGTGGCGAACATAACGATGTCTCTTGCATATCGGCCCTCATGTCCTTAAACGAAGCATTGATACGTGTTACACATTTACTTTCCTTTATTCCTAAATGAATTCGTTTCACTTATTAACTGCCCCTATTACAGCATTTTTAAAATTTTTGATAACTTATTTTAAAAGATAGAACTTTATGGGCCGCTCATTTTGAGATAATTATTTCATTTTATTGAAACTATTTTCTTTATTGATCTCCGGATCTGTTCATTTTATGTCGTTGTTTTAATTTGGATAGGTTTAATTTAGCTGGATTATCTTTATGTAGCCTTTAACTGACTTTTACATATTGAACGAAAAGTATTTGTACAGCAGTATCACAATTTTGTTACTCTAACATATGAATTGAATTTCATAGCCGTTATGAAATGTCATAAATCGTGGTTCTAAAGCACTCGTGGATTCATTTTGTTGAATATAATATGTTCTATATCCAAAGATTTTCAAAAAAGGATGAGTTAAATTAAAGATGATATTATTCAGAGCTTACCAATAATAGATCGAGCGGAGCGTTCGTAGGGCCCGGTGCTGAAATAGATTCCCCAGCCTTTGGTCCTCCTCTAGGATCATGCCTATGATAAGTAAAGACAGTGCCTACGGCAGGATAATCTCCCGACCAATCCCTGGCCCAATTCCCGTTAAGGATGCTTGCTCCACCACCAGTATGCCGAAGGGCTAAGATAAAAAAATAGAAAAGCACATTCATTTTTATCTTACATACAGGTGTTTTCTTTTTATATGACAATCATAAATTTTCACAACATTGATGCTGCTACAAAATATATTTTATGATGTTCACGATCTATGATTTACATTCAGTTTAAAAATGTGTGAAATCATCCAAAAAATTAAATCGAAATTTTCAATCAAAATCTACAAATTAAACAAAAACATATTTAAGATACTTATGATAAGATATTAGAGAGAAAGTAAAATGAATAGTAATATTTTAATATAATAAACTAGAGCAATATAATTCTTTTTGACTAGTCTAAAAATTTCACGAGTGCAATAATTTAGTATAAATGTAACTTGATAACAGTATCAATGACCATCCATTAATGACTACTGAGTTTTACGGTATAAAAGTAAATATGTTGATAGAGAATTAAAAAACTGAATAGTTTATTAACATATGTAACAACTGGAAAGAAATATGGGTCAACTGAAAACAGTGTACGATTTTAATTAGCGCTTTTGTCTTTACTTGCATTTTTCGATAGAAATTTTAAATTCAAGTGTTATTATATCATAAGAATTTTCAATCTTAAAGGGAAAAAGATTATGTATATACATTCAATATTAACTATCGATAGAGAAAAGTACCAGAAAATCTGAATAACATCGATGATAAATCAGTAATGGCCGAATAAAAAAGATAAATTTTCTTTCTTCGTCCTTATAGGAATTAAAATGATTCCGTCGACATTATCTCAAAAGAATGTATAGTTTTGACAAGGAAAGAACGCTTCAGACAAGTTTGCGTGTATTTACACCGACATTTTTATCGGTAGCATTAGTTCAACCATCCTTGGAAAGTCTGTTCAATTTCTTTGGGCAGCGCTTCGTTGCGAGGGGACGAAAGAAAGCACCTTCCGCTTCACTTATTGGGTGGGATGTCAACGGGCCATGTCTGTCATTGGCTGAGTAATGACCTCGCAAGAGATGCACTCGGGGCGGTCGGCTTTAAAGAAGGTCTTGCGGTGGAAGGACAGTTTACTGGTCGACTAATGGCGCGAGGAGAAAAAAAACACATCTGAGGGGAAGAAGATCTTGAACCGTTACTCTTCGAGAATAATATTTTTTCAGATCGATTTCAGAGGGAAAAAAAGAACAAGTACCGCTGTTGTTGCTGGATGTGCATATCAACAGAACGATTTCTATAGAACAGACCGAGTATTGGCTTACGTAAGAATCCATAATTAAGGACTGTCTCAATTCGTTTCCATTCTTTCTTTAAAATAATCGTTAATATCAATCAAATTATCGCTATAGATCGATGAAAGTTATTTTTTGCGATTGAATATCTTTTTACCTGTATTCGGATATGATTAGTGTGGGAAAACAGCAAGGAATGATTAGGTAAATCTTATAATCGCCAGATTTGTAATATTTTAGTATTTCTAATATTTATATTATTTTTTCATATTCTAGGCACCGATACATTATTTTCTAAGTTACTTTGGTACAGAATCAGTATCTTTTCCTAATAAATAGGAGTCGAAAAAATTCTCTGTAGTTTCATTGAAGGTTAAAATATTTCAAGATCGATCTATTTGTGAAATGATTTTTAGTATTTTAACTATACGCTATTAAATACCTTTCACGCTATCATTTAATTTTTACCTTAACAAATAGTAATATAACTTCGAGGTTTGCAGTATCTATTACTTATTCAACTTTCCTTTGTCACTATTTGTGAGAAACCTTTTCTTAAGCGGCCATCGGTGAAGAGAGAAAGAGCCCACATTAGCCCACTTCGTGTGAAAGGAGACGTCAACGGATTTGACTCATCATTAAAAAGAACGCATCCTTTTATCTCAATTCCGATCCCCATGCGCAAATACAAGATCTCGTGATTTGCTGTTTAAAGATTCGAGAGAATTCTTATCTTAGAGCTGTATAAATGCTATAAAAATATACAAATTCGAATGCCTATTCTATTATATAGATAGCAAGTTCATTTCTTATTTTCAATGCAAAATCATTATCTTTAAGAAAAAATTCAGCTAATTACAACCTTTTAAAAATAACTGTTAAATGGTTATTCATTAAGAGAGATTCGTCGTTTTCATTCTATTATTAATCAATTATTATTCTAGAGACCATTTTTATTTAAATAAGGAAGAAGAAGTTACGAAGTGTAATACAATCGTAAATAAGAAGCTCGGATGCTAATTTCAGTGTACTTACACAAGTAATTTCTGCTGTGTTTCATTTCGGTGATGTTGATATTGCAGGCGCCCCGAGGGATCTGAGCCACGAGGTTGTATCCTGGAGGGAGCTGAGACCTGGTGAAAATCCCTTGGATGAGGCGGCAGAAACCCGCTTCTCCGACCAAACACGCAGTGCAATCTCCACCATTTCCACCGAGGACCTGGCCTTCGTGAGGATTTGGAAATCCAGCGTTGCAACCGATCAGACCAACAGCTGTCATCTGAAACATTTGTTATAAGCACCTATACAACTTGACAAGGATAAAGTGAATGATATGAAATTGATATTGTTATTATAATACTTTTCTTGTAGTACTATTGAATCTTCTGATTACTCATAAAATATCGTACACAAGCATAGAAACGAGAAAATCGTAAGTTTAAAATTTTCGCGGTAATTTAATTTGGCTAAATATGATATACCATTAAAATATATATCATTAAAAATATGAGTTAAAGCATTGATGCGAACAGAGAAGTATTTTTTCTAAGTAGTTTAGTCAGTAGTGTATAAGAAGAAACAATAAATAAAATGAACAAAAAATTTACGTACAAAAATACACGTTAGATTCTTGAGTTATTGCAATTTGTTGAAAATTTGGAATATGTAGTTCATAAATTGTGTTTCCATCTCCTAAAGTTATACCTCATAATCATAGTTTTACTTACTTAGTATATATATACTTAGTTATATAAGCTTCTTTAAATCTCGTAAATATAAATATACGAAGATATGGCTGGAGAATATAGGTTTCATCTTTAACTAAATACTTCACAGTTAAATATTTCAGAATACAAAAATGTTTAAAATATTTGGAAATATTAGTTTCAAATTCAATAAAAAATGAAAAATAACATTCATAATAAACATCATACATCTACTTTAATACGTTTATCTCCAATAATTTTCTTTGAAGTTATGTGTGAACAAATTAGATAGTGTATAATATACTATAGATGTATTTATTCTTTGTAAAAATGTTCACTGGGATATAAAAATACAAGAATTGGGAGAAGAATGAAAAACAATGATAAAACTTAACGATGCGATCGATGCATCTCTCTTTGAGGTGATTCATTTCCCGTTTCCCTTCGCCACCTCCAATCGTTTCGCCGCACATCCCGACGGTCGGTTGCGATCTGGTTAATCTCTAAGGCCTCGTGACCGAAGACTTCAGTGCGAATAGTAAGTCAGCTCGGATGGATGAATGGCTTGTCTCACGCATACTTATGCTGCCAAAGAAACAGCTTTCAAAAGATGAATTTTCCCTCTTTCACAGCATAAGTTTTTCCCCCCATCATTCGTGCGGCTTTTTTTTTCTCGATGATGTAATGAGGATGACTTTCCATGGTTTTAAGGATTATGAGTGCTTTCATCAAGTGATTCTTCCTTCAACGGATTTCTTTATTTATGAAGAGAAATTCTAACTATTATATGAAAGTAAATATCGGTTTGAAATTTTTTGCCATAAAAATTATCCACTTCGCTTAGTTTAGATGAATGAAAATTAAGTAAAAAACTTTATCTCGATACCGTTCTAACATTTTTTTCTGATAATTCTGTAATATTCTTATAGTATCGGGAACGAGTTTTAAAAATACAGGATAATATTTTCCTGGGTTTCGAAAGTTATCCGAAGCTAACCAAAATATACATGAATTCGAGTAGTTCCTCTGCGATACTGTGATTTCGGCGGAAATATTTTCGGAAATAATAAAAGTACATTAAAAAAAATTTGAAGTAGAGCTAAGAAAAAAGTGAATGCAAAGTGAAATTTCAAATGAATAGAAAATATTGAAAGTATCAACTATATGTGATAAGTGACTTTATTGTGTGAAGTACCTGTAAAAACATTGTGTGACAATATTTACTTTTATTTGAATCAAATAGCATAAATGTTTAAAAAAGTGCGTTTTGGGAAAATACACTTATATATTTATACAGAGCTTATGGTGTTTATTATTGTAAGCACATTTATTTTTCCTCTATCGATACTGAGGAAGACCTAAACCTTTTAATTCGTTATCAATACTAAAATATCCCTTTCAATTTTGGTGATGAAATGCCGTAGAACTAAGCTTAATTCTGAGAATCTATATTCACATCAAAAAGCAAAGTAACTACAAGCTAATCTAAGAACTGTTCCAGAAATAAATGATTGATTTCCAGATTTACGGAATACTACTTCTTTGAACACGTAGATATCTTGAAGCTTGATTTGCACCATCTTAGTCTTTGAGACGAATGCGTTAAATTTTCCTTGGCTACTCATGCTGATGTTTGGAGGAACTGCGGCCCACGCGAAAGAGGTTTGTGTGATAATGTTCACTTAAAGCGCATTGCGCGAGGTCGTCCCTGACAGAGATCTATCGTTGGCACGAATAGCTTTTTCAGCGGAATAACATCAAAGAATCCCCGATTCTCGCAAGTGCAACGGGGGTTCGACCTTGTTCATAAGCAGCATCGCTGCTCTAAAAGGTTTTGCTGGTATCGCCTTGGATATCGGGTGCGTCGTGAAGTAATAAAAGGCTATATATCGCGATAAGACCATGTTTACTGTTGTGCGAAGCGACAGTCGTCATTGTCATCTTTATTAGGATAATAATACTATAGTTGACCATTGGACATCAAGTATTATCCAAATCATCGTAAACTTTAATTAATTAAAAGTAATTAATTAATGAAGTAATTTACGCAGAATTATTTTAAGGATAAACATCAAAGATATAGCTTTCAATGAACTAGTGTTTTAATCGAATTCTGCCTCCGAATAAGTACGAAATATCTAGGCGTTTTATTTATTAGAAGGTTAAAATTCGTACTAAAATCTGAGTAATATGGATGTTTGAAAATTAAGATTCAGTTATACTCATCGAAGTTGCTAAAAAAATTTAATTTACAGATAGAAATCCTGGTATGTTAAAATCTGAATTATTTCAAAACAGGAAAGTGAGATTAAATAATCTGATTATGGTAATAATAATGCGCGAATATAATATTTAATGACTTTGATATAAAATATTTTTCACGAAACTTATCGTTCATTCATTCACGTATTTTTGGTATCCTTTTGATTACGTAAACAAATGAATCATTCACTAAATAGTAAATACAAAAAAATCATGACTACTTGACGATTTTCTCCATTTCCTTTAAAATGAAGATAAAGTTCGCCCGTCCTTTGATGTATACGGGTTGCAAATTTCCAACTCTATATATTTCTAAAGGTAGAATATTTATGTAATCATATATAAAACATAAGTATGAGGAATCCCTTTTACGAATTGAATTTTATCAACTCGGGAGTAAAATAAAGCAGGAAACCTCAACGAATGTATTTTAAAAAGAGTTTTTTCTTATTATATATTTATACTCATTTTTATACTTTGATTAGTAGCGCTAAAGCTATTTCCTAAAGAAGCAAGTGAGAAGTGAAATGATTAAAGAGCATTTCTTAAGATGCATTTTGTAAGACTTACGAGTGTAAGACAGACGAGATCTGCAATACATCAGCATTCGTGGAAATCGAATGAGGAGTAGCATAATTGCGAAATAATTGAGTTTTTTGCCTATAGCAATTAGAGTTCGTTTAAATTGCATTAATATCGAAATCTCTAGATTAACCGGAGAATGTGATTTGAAAAAATGAATCAATTCGATGGAATCCCTCGCCTCGCCCGTTTTTCTCTGTTTCGAAGCAGTTACTACCGCTACCGACCAAAACCACTACGAACCATCAAGTTAGTTGAAAGACGAAGATCAAAACCAAGTGCCTCAGTGGATGAGTGTGAGCAATCGCTCACTCTCAGATCGTGATTCTTTGATGTTCTAGTATCAAACATGCCAAAATTAATACTTAAAAATTTATATGAAATATAATCAGAATTTTTATATTACTATATTGTATTATTGAATTTGTATTGTCCCAATTTCGCTAGTTAGATATTATTAGATCCAGATCCTGAATCCTAGATCCAAACTTTTGCCACCCTCACTCTTCGCGTTCCTCTTCCTTCATCATTGCATCTTTCGTCGAATCAGCCGAATTCGAACTTCGAAAAGCAAAGGCGCCAAACCGGTTCGTTTTATTGCCGCTCAACCATTACGAGACACCTCGTGCATCAAATGTATTCGTATTACGTGAGCGAAGCACTCAATTACAGTCGGCCCAAGTTCGTTCGATTATCATACGAGAGCCATTCCACTCATTTAATTCTTATTTATCCTTCCTATTGTGTTTGCTTTCCTCTCGCATCTCCCGCTTTCCGTTACTTTTTTCCGATCCATCGAACCTTTAGCGCCTTTTACCATTTGAGAGTCTACGTTTGCGAGAAAACCGTTCGACACCAACAGATCCTATTGGTTTACGAATCAATTACGGAAGCGAGAAAATTTTAAAATCAGCAGAAACAGCATTAATACAGCACCGAAAACACTTTCACACCTTCTAGTTCGACGGCTTCACGTCAAATGCGAGAGGCTCTTTCAGATTATGGAAAGCAGCGGAAGAACGTAAAAAATACCGTTGTGTCTTCTTGGCTGCTATTCGCTAGTTTCGGTGCTCTATTTGTCAAACAACTGGAAAAATAGACAAGGTACATTCAACTTATCTCTCTAGCAAAACAAACAAGAGTTAAATTATCAAAATTCGATTAATCATTGATTGAAGAATAAGGATAGAAGTACATAGACTCAGGAAGAGCAGTCCGTTTAAATACCATATCCTTTGTTTCTGTTTAAGTTAATGTTAATGAATTAAAATTTTTTGTTAATTAAAAAAAGTTACTGTTAATTTCCTGTTTTAATATTATAATAAATATAAAAATTCACATTTTTATTTAATTGGGGTGAGTTTATACACATATACGAGTAAAAGTTTGCTTGCGTGCAGCAAGCAACCAGTTGTTATATTAGGTAATGTATTTATGAGGAAGTTATACGATGTCAATACCCTGCACTAACTAAATTAAAGGTCATTACGATAGCGTAATTGGAGTAAGCTCAGCTTCCCATATATTTCTTAAGGTATTCTATTCCCGGGCTCCAAACTGAGAACAATCCATGGTAAATATTTTCATCATTTGCACAAGTATCATAGTCTTTAAAAGTATTCCAAATTTAAAAGCAAAATACTTTCAGGAAACGCCTCAAAAAGTGTTCCAATTTTCCTTATGGAGAATTGAATTTTCCTTAGCTATTATAGAGCACTTCAACGTCGACAGAGAGCGAAACAACAGAACATTTGAATATATATATCTTCCGGTGCCTTTTTGCTTTCGCATTATCTTCATTCATACTCTTTCAGCTATTCGATGTGAGAGAGCTTTTGGTGGAGGCGCCGAAGGAAAACGGAGTAATGGAAAACAAGTGACGACTGTGAAGCGGAAATCATCATCGAATAGTGGTTCGAACGTTGTGGCAAATGAAGATATGTATTCTGTAACATCATCAATGGATGATTAACTGCCTTCGGATACGAATGGAATTGTATGAGTTACAAACGCTAAAGAAATTAATATATATTCGAAAGTTAGGAAACTTCGGTCGCTTCAAAAATGACATATTCTTCGTTGACGTACGTATTTATTTTCAGGCATTTCACTCGAGCCTCATTTATAAATTCACTTTCTTAAATTCTCATTCATTTTAACATATTTTTCTAGCAATTGAAATAATGCATCGCCGTGATATCTCAAATGTGTGTTTACTATAGATATAATAAAACACTAAGAGTATAGTTTCAGTTATTAATCTAAATATACTAAGAAAATTTTAAATTATATTTCTTTTATTTATCTTTCAAACAGAAAAAAACATAAATCAATTAAATATATTTAATTTCTAAAAATTAAGTGAATAAGTAAAATATATGAAACAAAAGATGAACACCAGAAAACAATAAAAATGCAGATGAACGTTTAGAAAAGATGGAGGTGACGATTATTCCATCGGATAATATAAAATAAATAACGAACTCCGCGGATTGAGACCCTATACTGTTTGCGAAGTCCCATCAGCCCACTGCGCTTGCGTAATTGCGGGTAAAACAAGAATGCGCTCCTGTAAATTCATTGAGGGTTTTTATGTTATATAAATGACTTTTATTAATAAATCATTAAATAGGGAAACAGTTTTAAAAGAAAACTGCTCACCTCTCTAACAGGATGGTAATTATTTTTTTCAATAATACTCGTCAAAATACTGTACTTGGTTTGCGTTTAAGAAACGGCTTATCCAAACAATAATAAGATTTGTGGAATTAGCATGAAGATAAAAACTACCGATTAAATAAATAAAATACTCCTCCAAAAAGGTGATTAATTTTCGGTAAAATGGAAATTTTTGAAGAATTTTAGTCTGCGGCATTGCATATGAAATGCGTGAAACTGGATGTAACTTGGAAACAAAGTCTTGGGCGGGCGCAACTTCAGTGCCGTCGAAGCAGTAAAATTGACCAACTGCGTTCTGCGAAGTCGCTCAAAAGTAAGTTGAGTCAGACGATGACTCCGTTTCCAAAGAAGAACGCGGAAAGCAACTTTAAATGGAATCAGACCAAATCTCAAACCGATTACCTAACGCAAATTCACTTGCGAGTCCTTGAACACTCGTATTAGCTTTCAAATAAAAAGCCTTTCGATCGAGAATGAGCAGACGTGGCATTTGACGTCACCGTGCATGCGTTTATTATCAGTCGTAAAAATGCCGATTGAATGCCACCACCGACAAAGAGCATCCTCATTGCGGAGAACATGATGGTTATGGCAGGGGGTGGTGCTGGAAATATATGGGAGAGGTGCAGAGATATTTTATTTTCGGATTTGCTCCCGATGTGTTTTTTCCTTGGCGAAATGCTTAGCACTCAATGAATAGTAGCTTTTCAACTAGTAATTGAAAATAACTTATTTTGCATAAACGATTTCTTAGGATGTGATGACAAGCTGAAATCAAATGGTGGAAACATTTTAGAGGCAAATATATAAAAAGAAAATCTTACTGTACGTCTATATTGGTTGAATTTCAATTCTGTATATCGCAGAATATATAAACATATTAGGTTGCAAAAACTATCGATAATCCGAGACTATCATGACATACAAGATTGCATAGAGTTGAGGATTTGATAAATCACTATTCAAATAAAAGGAAACATTTTCTTAATACATAACATATACACATATATATATTAATAAGAATAAGGGATTTAATTCTTATATATTTTGAAAAATATATATTCTGTTTATTAGTGATTATCGATTTCTCAGTATTGGTTTCTTCAACTCCCTTAATTATTTTCAGAATAATTTTTATAATTTAAGTACGGCAATGGAATTTATAATTCCTGGAACACATGAAGCTCGTTCATGAATTATGAATGAAGGAAATTGATCAATGGACGAAAAGTGACCTAGTTCTTAATTCAGGATTGCAATCAAGTATTCCCCTATTTCTAACGTACTAGAGATTAGGAATGCGAAGCTGTAATTCTAAATTCCTGTTGAAGAAGTATTACTTTGTATCCTCATTTTACAAAATGGAATTACAATGCCCAATTATAATCAGAATTCAAGGAAAATATCAAGAAAATAGTATGAAATTCACAAAATTATCATTGTGGCTTTTTTGCTCTCTCTCAGAATTTACGGACAGAATTTTACTATTCCATTTATTACTTAAAATAGAGGAATTTATAATGGAAAATGTATAGGAATATTAATATCGAAATTTCTCTTTCGCCATCCTTCCACGTAAGGCTCCAATACGCAATTTCCAGACCTGGAGGTTGCTAATGGGAAAGAGGCCGCCCCCGGGTTGAATACGGGAACACTCAGTCCAATAAATAATTCGCAAACATTCCAGACGTCGCACTTTGATAAAAAGGAAAAATTTGAAAACCGCTTTGCTCTTCGTGTGGAAAACAAGGTCTTACATAAAACACGAGGCTCTCAAATGAGTATTTGGGTCAGAAAATAAATAAATCGCGTCTAATGGCCCTCCAAATAAATCTCTCTTAAATATCATTCGGGTCGACAGGTGAATTGATTTGCGGTTCAAAGATGAAATCCGATTCCACATTCCAGACTCGATTTCCAATTTATTTAATGCGCATTGATTTCCTCGAAAGTCGAATTACGAGGGCGATAATTGGGCGAGAATGTCGGCCCGCCCTCCGACGGGTGGCGCCTCAACCACATTAGGAGATACTCCAGCCATGGGATAACGAGATCGTAACAAAATCGCAACTGCATCTCCGAACACGGGCGTGGCGGCGATCAAAATTTGCATACTTACATGGGCGCCCGAAGGATTCCTCATTGGATGCGTCCTGAGGTCGTTGACGTCGGCGTTTGACGTTGCATCGACCCCTGTAATTTGAACACGTCTCGAATGACCCAAGTCGTAACGGTTATGGCGAGTCTCGCCCAGAGAAATAAAAATGCGATCGCAACTGCATTTGTATCCCCGTCAACGTTGTTTAATTGTAGGATACCATTTGATAGAGGGTTATAATGTTCATAAGATATTTTAACGCGGGTTAGTGGCTCTCGCATTGTATTATCTACGGAAACCAATTAGA
The DNA here is from genome assembly GCA_020796165.1 of Pantala flavescens. Lineage (NCBI taxonomy): Eukaryota > Metazoa > Arthropoda > Insecta > Odonata > Libellulidae > Pantala > Pantala flavescens. The sequence goes on along the minus strand of CM036879.1, from coordinate 62,636,046 downwards.
AGGCTCCCTCCTGACACCAAGAACAAGACAGTAAAATCTATAAATAAGATTTTTTTTCTTATTAAAGAGTAAAAATTATAAATTTATTCAATCCAATATACCAAATAAAAATGGACGAAAGGCGTATGTTTGTTAACAGCCTGGGATTACAGATAGGAAAAAAAATTGTTCGTTAGTTTTCTGTCAATAACAGAATATTGGTATAAATGTATATATATTATCTCCAACAAGATTTCTAAATTATGCCATAGAATTCTTATTGAAATGGATTAAAATCAACATGATGATAATGACAATTTCACTCAAAGCGAATATTTCGGTGAAAAATTAAACACTTTCACAAAGTGGGAGCGAATCGCTTTTGACTCTGGAAATTGCAACTTTATTATAAACGCAAATTTAACCTTAATTGCGATTCGATTATGGCCATTAAATTAAAATAACACCAATAAAATGATCATAACAATGACTTCAATGTCATCTATCTGATTCAGTCAATATGGTCAAAATGAAAGACAATTGTAAGCTATCTCCATAGTACGCAAGATATACTTTTTCATCATAAATTTATTATATTTTAATGCGATAAAATCGCATTTGAAAGGTTTGTATTACACAATTCCCTCTTTTTTGAATCACAATTTTGGCGCTACTGATCCATAATACTCCAGCAATATACTGATAACATCTGAATTTGTGATGTAGCCATTTGCCCACATCATTGCATTCAAATGGACCACTTTCATCATGGGTCACTTCACAGCAGTCATCCTTCGCACTCCAGACTTCATTATACATTTCGGGGCGTTTCCCTTCTTATCTTTCCTTGCTTTTGTTTCCATGCGATGGCCTTATTTGGGGACTATTACTTGACCTTGGATTGATACCATCTCGCGGTTGCCACTTCCAAAACATTGATGACCCGGATATCTTCTACGTATGACCCGAAGTTGTTTGCAGCTGAGTCTCTTTCTGTTCATCGGTAGTGACTCATTCCAGTGAAGCGGAGTGATAGGTTCGAAATCGATGATAGTAAAAAACTAGAGAAAATGGCAAAGACAGATAAAATTTTTACATCTTATTTTAAGCTAATTTTTCAAGTTATAATTTTCTTCTTGTGGTCACAGAATTGTGCTCCAAGAAGGGCACTCTTCAATGCAATGAATTATGGGTGTAGCTATAACAAGGAAATGTATTAATTCTTGCCGTTTCGGTAAACATTGTAGTATCTTTAAAAGATGTTCGTTCCAGTATATAAGGCGTTAAAGGAGCTGAGATAAAAACACATATTGGTGGAAATTTTATTTCGAGGAATAATAACAAAACGTAGAAATGGCTGCCGAAACGAACTGTCGGGCCCATTCATCGAATTCTCAGCAGCGTTTGTCCCCTGTGCATCCTCCGAAACATTCAGTCATCCGTCAAAAGACGGAGAGTAAAAAGACGAACGTTGCGTGTACAAGATAAATCGGATTTCTACAGAAAACACGCATTCCGAGTTTAATGCGATTCTTCCACACAGAAGCACGCGACTCAAGTAGCTTATACAAGAACCCTACTTTGGAGGATCTTAAACAGAAAGAAATAATTAAACATTTAAAAGTTTTTGATGAGGTCGTGTTGATGAAGCATGGTTGAAAGAATAATTCGAACACTTTTTTCATTCTTCGTTTTGAATTGTTCGTTTCTTCGGAGATAAAAGCAATGGAAAAAATCACAAAAAGGAATAAGTCATATTACTTTATTCAAAATACAAAAAGAATTATCTCATTAATTATTTGACGCATACGGTATACATAACTAAGAAATGTCATTTCATTCTGTTTTGGTCTGTGAGGGAGATTTCTCTAGTTATAGTGTTAAAATGTTATTCTCGAAACATTTGATATTTTAATTTGTTGATTTGTTTTTCTTTTGTTAATCTATTTAAAATAGAACCATCTATCACTCATCTTTGGAATCATTACTCTGTTTTATTTTCATGCATCAGATAAAAATGATTCATTATCACAGGAAGTTTAGTGTTGAGAAGAAGGATTACAATTTACAAGGATTCTAAATTCAAGGGTTTTCTACTTTCGACGAATTCCAAGAAAAGCGTCATTTTTAATTTCTAAAAATGAAATAACAGATCAGAATTAGCGATAAATGATAGCCAATTAACTTTGGTGGCTTTCTGTCCAAATTTTCAATTTTTGTTCCCATCAATTTCCCCCCCGTGATCACGTGATGTTTGGCGATTCAAAAACTCTCAGATCGTGAGCTGAATTTATATTGCGAATTTGGAATCCTAAATGTCATTCTGAAGGGACCTCAATGGACGAATTAATTACACAGACATTTAAATATTTTTTCTAATCGAGTTTGATTGCTGAGAATCTTAATTTTAAAATATTTTCACTTAAATAGAATTATTTGCACGTTATTTAGTTTCAATGAATTCTGCATTTATTAATTCGTTATAACTTTAAGTCCCGTTAGACACTTTATAATAAGAAAAAATGATGAAATCGTTCTGAAGATATCTTGAGAAAGTTTAAAGATGTAATACTTACTTCGTAGAATAAGTGATGAGATGCAGATTATTAGGAAATGAAGGAATGCGGTTCTTAAATGGAAGATCACAAAAATAATTAAATCTCAAATACTCTATGATGGATAAATTATTATCAAATTATTAATTGATATATTTTCTACTATCATTTCCATGCAATCTCCGTAAATGAAAAAAGAAAACAATTCGACCTTGAACTTCTTCATAAATGTAATTGATTCACGCCTACATGTGTTGTTGTAATTGCCAATCTATTAGGATGAAAGGACCGTTAATATCATCTGTTAGCACTAAATGTATACCCAGTCTCATTCAGGTTAAAGCTATTACTTTCATCTTTTTATCATGATATCAATTAAATTTCTTCGAAGAACTCAGCATGAGATCTCAGCCCAATATGAAAGGCGTTAAATATTAATTGAGATGAATAATATTGAGAGAGCTGATTAATGGTTTCTTTTTGGAAAGGAAATCACAAATAATCAAGGTCATTCCGGTTTAAATTGCAATGTTTACATTTTATATTTCTCATTTCACACTTCTAATTTAACGATTAGAATCGCGAATTCTGCTTTTCCTTATGGTTTCCGAGGTTCGGATCTCGGTTTGCGTGACATTGCAAGAAATATTTGAAGAACCTAAAAAATACTGCAAATCTCAACGATGTTTTAGCATTACCTTTGTATTTACTTTGATTGAATATTCCTCTCTATATGAAAACTAATAATATGCTTCATAAACGACACATCTGTTGTGTGATAAGTTGGTATTGTAAATTTCCAATGTTAAGATTTCTAGTTTGACTACCCGCCGAAAGGAATTCTAGCTCGGGAATGGATCTTTGTCCATCGTTTGACATATCACTAAAATTTTTCTATACACAGACTTTCGTGATGTCTTTAAAAAAGTAATATATTAGAAAAAAGATTTATTGAGAATATCATACTATCATTTTCTTAACCGTAATTGGCTGTATGACTCTGTAGAGAAAGGCTGCTTCTCTCATAATTTTTGGTCAAGTTCAGCTTCTCTTCGAGTGACACCAACGCACATCTTCGCAAAATGATTGTAATCTCTGAGACAGCAATGTTCTGTGGAGGCGGCGATAAATGCATTCAGCCAATGAAAGCCTTGTGAACGATAATGGTCGACGTATGAAGGGTTTACTTCCAATAATCACTTTTGGCGGTCGATGAATGCCAAGGACGTGTGACTTGGGTGACCTCTGGCGGAGAGGAACAATGGGAAATTGGTGATTCACGCATTTGGTGAAATGGAGACCGCGTGGGCTCTGCTGATAACGTGTGTCCACCCATGTCGCTCGAGACCAATAAATCTAATTGGAGAACGAAAATAAGGCTGTTCTGGAGCCTATGATGAATCGATTGGGTTATGCCACGTTTCAGACAGAGTTCATTCGAAAAATGACAATTATTAAAGAAAGAGGTACTAAATGCAAATGAGAGCTAAAATGATCACAAAAGTATGAAATCCACGATATCATGGATCAATATATAAAGTATACTCAGCAGAAAGTGATGGATGAATGGGAAGAGGATGTGGTATTAGAAAAACCAGGGAAAAAAGTGAAAAGTATAAAACAATTAATTGACATTTACATTGATCAGGAAAATATATTTAGAAGATAAGAAAGGCAAATCAAAGACAATTATAATATGATTGTTGCAATTAGGGGCTAAAATTAAGTAATATAAACAGTAAATACCAAATAATCTTTCGCATCCTTGAGTGTATGAAGTTTATTTCCTATTATTCTGCAATAAAAAACTCTTTAAAGATTCAGACGTTCTTATTTTGCATATCATGTTTTAATGAGAAATAATAGTCTATAAAATTTTATTTCTACAAAAATATACGTATAGCATCAATAAGTATTGATTTTATAATTTAATTAACGATAAGACATGGGTTTCCATGGAATTGATAATAATTAGATTGTAATGATTGTCGTATGTGTTCAATACTTTCTTATTTCAGGTAGATTAGATAGAGAGATACATCCTTTAACACAATATATTCTTCGTCAATTTATGGAGTGATTTGGTTTGGATTGGTTGATCTCGTTGCTACGAATTCGAATTCTTATGTTAAATCACGATAATTATATCACGGCATTACGCAATACTCTAACTGAATGATTCATTCGGTCAGTGAAGTTTAAAGCACTGCATTCACATTTTTCGGATGTATTATCAGATGATTTAGTTCACATGACTGGGCAAGATAGAAAGAATTCTTTGAAAATAATACCTTCTGAAAAGAGTCGTAAAATTCAATGCGACCCGTGAATCATTTATTGATGGACTTATTTAACACGTCTCACAAGTTGTAAGTCGTATCCCTTTACGGTAAGGATTGACAGGCGGCATCTTCATTTCCTTCGGCTCCGATGCCGATAGAAGAGGGTCCACCACCCACGAGCGATTTTGACATGAGTGCCTATCTCAATGCCCTTTTATTCAAGCGAGGGAACACGTCGCTGGGACGACGTAGGATGGGACAACCAATTTCTTTGACAATCGAAGCATAGTCGTTTGAATATCAGTTCTCCAATGACACTTCCATTACACAAAGGTTCACCATCTTTCCCTTGCTAACCCCATCTGTTTATCGGGCGACTCCGCGTATTGAATCGTCGGAGGAAGCTTATTTTTACGATTTTCGACTGTGTTATTTGTCGTGAACTCATCCATCGAAAAAGATGAGATGTAAGAGATACTTTTGAGGAAAATAAATTGTTTTTTTGGTAGGTAACGGAGTTCGACCACTGGGCGCCATTCGAGACTTTTCACGATTTCGATATATGATGATACGGTGGGTGTTGGTTGTCGTGTATTTTCACAATAAAGACACCGAAATTGTCGAATGAGGATATCGGGAATGAGCCAGAATTCGTCAGATATTCTGCTTCTGCCATCTCTCATAAGAGGCTCACCTCGGTAACGATGTTGTGTTACTTTGCATTCCGAGACAATTCAATTCTAACAAATCTCGTTTTATTTTTTTGGTGTGCTATTTTATTTTGGTAAATAATCGTGGGAAAGTATTTTTCTTGGCACTTTTCCATAGAGCGTGTTTCTATTGCGTATTGTAATTCCCATATGGTTCGATTCCCGGCATGAGAACATTTTACCGGCCTCGGTGGCCGAGTGCGTAACGCATTGATAGACTATTGATTAATTAACATTCCAAGACTCGAGGCTCTAGGTTCGAGTCCTGGCAAATCGGAAAATTTTCTGATCTGGGTTGGATGTGCTTATGTTAGTAACGGTCAAATGTAAGAGTGGCCCCCACAGACTAAATTTCGTCCTGAAGGCATGTTATGATTATTATTAAATATTATTATCATAACAATATAAAATCAACAGGATCAAGGCAAAATTGATTGTCAAATTGAGGGAATTTGACGATATAACTGTTGTATCTCAACCAATTTCGCCTAATAAAGTATACATGTATGTATGTATCTCTATATCAATAGTATAAAAAAGATAATATGTCAAATAAATATTTTATTTACAAAAAATTTCTGAAACGAAAATGAAAACTCAAAGTTTCTGAGATAATGTTATAATACTTTAGTGGATATGAGTTCCCGAGAGTTGTTCTAAGACCTCAATCTTGCATGAGATTTTAAGCATTTGAACATTTTATTACTATCTTAAATTTAATCGATATGAGTAACATTATACCATAGGGGCTAATTTTTCTGGTGTTGAAATGTCCGGTATGTTGAAAGTAGTATTTTCCATTTTTAGAAGCCCTTCATTCCAAGAGAGGATTTATATCGATGTGAGCTAGATCATCGCCATTTCTGTCTCTACATACTCTTGACACTGTGATTTAGTGCTGATTTAATAGAAACGGTCTAGTTGGCGCCATGTGTTAGCGACATAAGGAATTACGTAGTCGCCATAGCGGCTTGTGTTCTTATCGAGACACGTTTTGCATGTCGTCCGCTGTTTACGGTTGTCACGGAGTCCGGCTAAATTTTTTAGGAACGGCCCATAAATTATAACGACTGACCTCATAATAAACGAGGCATACCAGCAGAGGATTTCCGGCCAACTCTAGAGCCGATTTAGAGCATCATAAGGACATAACATGGTTCGCAATAAAAAACATTTGCGCCAAAAAACGTCTCTATCGGACAAAGTATTTACTACAAAGTCATAATTATAGTCCAAATTACAATCAAAATTTCATTCGATTGCTTAGCACGAGAAGAAGACAATTTGAGATAAAGGAAATGAGGAATGGAAAACCAAGCAAAATAGAAAACGATAATATTATTAATTTTCGATAATTCTCCCCAAAGAGTGTATTCGCGAAAACAAAGGCAAAAAACCCAAGCAAATTTGGTAAATATGATGCTATTTTAAGGTAATATAGACAGAAGAGAAATTCGTTAACTAAATAGCATATATATGTGAATATGAATGAGGGTGATGATAATTTGTTTAATTTCTATGGATAGCATAATAAACGATTTGGAGGAGTATTTCCTTATAATTAGTTCCTTCGAATAAGAACAAAACAGAAAGTCGTTTAGGGTGACAATGCACATTCATCAATAAAGAGTTTTATTTTCCGAGGAAAACAGCGTGTTTTCCTTGTTGCCCTCTTTTTATTCAGGTGGAGGGATTGGGTTGCGGTGGCGATCGAGAAAAATGGACAAAGAAGGACATTGATGTGACCGCTAATGACAGCTTAATTAAGGAGAGCAAATTTGTACGGTTATCTGTAGTGACAGTGACTAAAAGGATTATTACGTGGTAACAACGTGTACATGATCATCGTAAATGAATGAATACCTAAATCAATCGTAAAAAAACATTATTATGGAGCAATGAAAATCATATTTTGCCTTTAAAACCTTCTTAACATGAACTCTATAGCCATCGGTGTACTCGTTTGACAGGCCATCGAGGTATTTAAGGATACGACTAATGATTGGAGATCATTTTATCGCCATTGGTATAAATTTAAAAACATATTGGTAGTATTAATTGTTAAATTATGCTGAGGAGTCAAATTATAAGATCATAAATTAAATAAATAATTATAGAGTGGTTGGAATAGAAATAATAATTAATAATACAATAACAAAAAGAATTTGGTTTTCGAGTCAACTGTTGTTATTAACTTCTGGTATGTGAAGAATGTTGTTTTATTCGTTGGAAAAATGTTATGTAATAGTGGTTAAAACGTGTAAAAGTCATAAGCTTACGAGAAAATTGATAAATCTGAGGACATTCTAACATCTTGGAACACATAGTTTATTTCCATTTCCTTTTAAATATTGAATCTCATCATAGTCACCTCTTTTAGTTACGAAATGTGATTAATACGGAAAAAGTTTTTTTTTCGTAAAAATTTTAAACGATAGTCAATAAACGAATGCTCTTAAAAAACGAGTCCTCTTAAAAATAAACAAGAATTCAACCATGGAAACCTGATTTGACGTCTATTTTTCTTAGAAAAATGAGAAGAGGAGAAACGAGGAAGAAAGAGTCGTAACATGAATCACGGGAATGAGAGGGCAATGATGAATGAAGAAACCACAGCGACACCTCTTTCTGTGGATAGAAATCTTGGTGCCAATATGCGGAAATAGAACTGCAGAAAGATACTTAAAAGGCTCGTTATCCGATCGATTACGCCTGAAATTGACCGGCGGATTATTGATGAGGTTGAATGGATATCTTCCGCAACACTTTCTCTTCCGGTGAACAGGAAAGTGACAGACATTCATGGTATTTATTTCAATTATTCATTCCTCGCGGTTCCTTAAATCCCATTCATTCATGTAATTATTTCCCAAACCGGTTTATTTTTTATCTCACATTGCTCCGTTACAATATGATGATTTTCGGATATGAATTATCTTTTTCATAATCGGCTTCAGTTTTCAAATATAAAACTAATATAATTTCCGCAATAACTTTAATGATGATTAGGGAGTTAAGTGAAACTTTATTGTAATGATTTTTAATTCAGCGGCTTCTGCCTCATTACTATAATAGAAATAACGCCTACCAATATTGATAAAGTTAAGCTCTAATTATATATAAATTATGTTCTAAATTAGGTTTCATATTTCAAAAGATTATTAAATATTACAATAATTATGAAAGTAAGGATTGGCATTTACTCTAAAACGGGTAAAGCGATGATTTTTTTGATAGTGTTTTCTCTTAAAATAAATTCGTAATAAAGGTTGAGCAATATAAAATCAGTTTAATTTATACATCATCTTGGCTGGACTCAACAAAAGATTTGTTGAAATGATATTTCCTACATCATAAAGTAGATTACCTCTCAGGTATTACGATTTTTAATGACGCAAAATATCTTCATAATATATTTTAACGCATTTCACCATCGGCGACAAGTGTTTCCCAGGTCATGAATGCACTGGGCCTAAATATATCTCTCGTACAGAATAACCACACATCCTACCGATGGCCCTCGTCACTATTCGTGGAGGCCCACGCATCGGAAGTGCCGAACGGAGAATCGTTGCGAAACCACGGGTTCCGAGAAAAGGTCTGATTTTTTGCATACTATGGTTAGGGAGAAACTGCGAGGGAGGCTTGTTAATATCAGATGTTATCCGATATTTGAAAAGTGCCGATTAAAATCGCCGAGATTAAATGGCTCTGCCCGCCACCATGACGCCGTCTCGACATTGAGGCTTTTACCGCCTCAAGAGATTCGCCTAGTTTTTTCCACTTCTGTAGACTTCCTGACGACAATGGTTTCCGGCTAAGACATGGAGTTCACAGTTTATTTTGTGCTACATTAACGCTAAATTTCTTTATGTTTTGTTGTGGCTATGATATATTAGAGGACGAATAAAATATAGATAAGAAGGTGCTAAAATGAAACAACGTATCATAAAAACAAGCTCGATGACCATCGAAGTACATCATTCCCGCCTATGATTTTTTAATGGTTTCACTTGTTCTTTTAGTTCCTATTTCTTTCAACTCTTTAACATGTTTTAAGATATTATGAATAAAGATAAAAATTTTATGGCTTGAAAACTGGTTTTCAAGTCCATGCGTTCAAATTATTTATTTTTTTGTTTTTATAATTTACACTGAAATTTTTGCCAGGTGGTAGTGTTTTTCATTATTCTACGATGACAGGAAAGGAACAATTATACTTCTACAAATACATTTAACGATAACTGAAGCCTTAGAATTTTAATGATATGTCTAAAGAGTATGCGTCTAATCGAAAGAGTTTTATTAGGTACATAAAATATCTAAAGTTATCAATCTCATGGAAACTCGAGCGATGTTTATCAAAGTTAATAAGGATGCTGATTCAAAATCCCTGTAATAATAGAGCAAATAATAAGATAGTACAACAAGTAAAAACGATATTACCAAAGGTAATCTTCGGTTGTAAAGATAATACTACAGCAAAAAATTGACAAGTTGATGGACAACATATTGTGTATCTCTTTTGTCAATTGTTATCTATTTTGATAACCCTTCCTCTAAAGTCTATCGGCTTTAATATCTGAATATATAGAAGGCGAAATATTGTGTACATTTCAAATTGTCTCATGAGATAATCCAATGACTTAAAAAACTCTCTTAAAAATTGATTTTACATATTTTCCTGAAAGCTTTTAGAGATTTGGAGAATTCTCATGCATCGCTGACTCACGAAAAAATTCCGAAATAATGGAAATAAAAAACGAAAGAAATTGCTTGTAGTATACAAAATCTTATTTAAAAGTTATTTGTTCCACATATGAGAAAATATTATAACACTTTTATCTATGAATCCATCTTTTAGGCCGACACATTCTTATCCAGATTACTAATACTTTTCCGAGTCGCTCGTGGTTCTTTTGCTCCGTCGACATTTTTTCTTGATATCTCTTATTTAGGATTTCTTTTTATCTTTTCACTTAGAATTTCAACCGTTCACTCCATTTCAGCATTATGACAGTCTATCAAGACCCAACTTACAGAAATATTAATATCTAAAAAATGATCCACTTTACAAATGGTGATCGACCTGAATCTCTTTAAATCCTCTTTTGTCTATAAAAAACGCGAACGAATATTCTCGGCTCTTGGGTAATCTCTTCCCCTTCATAAGCCAATTCACTGTACTTTTCTCATAGATACGAAGTCGCGTGTTCCAGTCACCTAGGGACAACAACAGTCCATCACGCTTTCACTACGTAAACTAAGACCTGAAACGTATTCCATCGCAGAGTAAAATTAGTGCTCAAGCCACGATTTACGCGACTCGATATCTCTCTCACGAGACATTTCCATTCCGAAGTTCTTAACCACCTGTTGCTCTTAAGGATTAACTTTCTCACGGTCATCCTCACCGAGAGATGTTCAATGTTTAATCTACCGTGTCACGAAGTCGTCTTACGGCGTAATTATGATCAAACAACACATTCTCTCAACATGGAGGTCAAATTTGGAATAAATTTAGATTCTTTTGGCGGCATAACATTGAGAAGAATCGTTTGGCCGCGGGAAATTATATTAACATATAAATTAAGATCGTCAGTTTTGATCCGCATTTTATCGAATAGCTCATGAATATTTATGTGTTTGATATCCTGAAAATTATGGAGGTTTAATACATTGAGAGTAAGATGTATGTTTTTTACATGATTAGATTTCCTCGAAGGCCCTGAACCCGGTTGAAACATACATTGCAAAATCTCAACCAAAAATACTGAATAGCGTTTGGAATTTTAGGTGATGCTCGTGCATTTATTTTCGTTTTTCTGATATTTTTGTAAAGATAGACAAAAATATTGCATTATTTTGTTGTAAAAATAAATTTAAATGATTTATTTGGCAATGGTAGATGGATGTTTTTTTATCAAAAGGTTATTGGGTATATAATGTGAAACGAGTGTATCAACATTCGACTTCCGTGAAAAAAATTTATTCAAATCAAAGGCAGAGCTTTATTTACTTGTAAATTAGTAATAAATGTAAGTGATGTGCATCGGAATATATATGAAAAAGATTTTTTTTGAGGATTGGAAACGCTTTTCTCCATTCTGAATGAAAAAAGAAGAATAATAAAGTTCCATATATACACCGAGTTATAAAGACAATTCTTAAGACTGAAATTAAAATAATTTGTGAAATTCCACGATGTTGAAGCATCCCCAAAGAATGAGGAGAAATTGTAACGAGCTAATTTAGAAATTAATTGAAAATTATTCATTAAAAACAAAATACAAACTTTTTGATTGCTTGCAATCTTTTCTTAGAAGAGATAAAATTTTGTTTTGGAAATTTAAATTATATTCAATAGTTCCATAAGAAACTTTTATTTACAATATATCAGTATGATACTTAAATCATTGTAGAAAAATATGGAAATGGAAATTTTATTAACTTAATAACTATTCTATTTACTCTTGAGATTAAAATTTAAACTTAAAATTTTCCAATACATCTTTTAATTTACACACTGGATAAGTTAATTAGAAACCCATTTTGTTCTGACCTTCATTCAGCTGCGATGTAAAAAATAAATACGAATTGTTCACTGTATCGATTTATTCTAGATTCAGAAGAATTCATTTGAATTGCTTTACATGATAGAGAAAGCATAAACCACTAACAGTCCGTGGTTAATATCTCTATCAATTTAAGTCTGCGAAGCGTACATTTCCACATTGAAATCTGTGACAAAACACCCTCGTATTACCGATCATAGCCGCTCTTTATATACATCCTTCTCTTCGGAGAAAGCGGACGTCTTAATCCATAAATTCAATTCCCGTACTTGGTATATTCCACACGAGGAAAGTTACCGTTCTCTCTTTGGTTGCCCAAGGGACCCATCTCTGACGGAATCCGTAAGCAGATCCACCCACTCATTCCCACGATCTGGGGTCAGAGTGGCAATTGTGATGTTGCGCTAAATGGGCAGGTGGTAATTTGAGGGCGCTATCGCTAATGGGCTTGTGGGATACACGTTCACGGACCTTCGTTCGACCCGCTCAGGGTGTTGCTTTCGTTTACGGAATAGCTTGCCTCGGAATGTGAAAATTGACAAACTTACAGGCTAACCCATCACTGGCGAATCATTATGCTGGAGTAAAAGATTTGCTCCAAAATTATGGATGGCCCTGAGGGGGCAAAACTGAAGTGTTTTACGTGATCGGCGACCTTTTCTGTTTTTCTTTGTCTTGACATGTTCTCTGAAACGTAATCCAATACTCTGAAGGGGAAACAAACGAAAAAAGTAAATGGATCCAGGATTGAAATCAGCTCTACTAATTTCTCCAAGAATCACCCTAAAACTTACTCCAACGATACGATCAGTATATAGCCCTCCAAATATGTACAATCAAGCTCTCATTTTAATGTCCACTTATTAAATTAAATTTTTAAGTTCAACCATACCTACCAATTGACTGGGTGATGCTCAATTCATTGAATAGCGTACAAAATACAGTCAAGTTAAATGCCATTTAAGGTTTACTAACACTTTAAAAAGATATTGTCCAATACGTAGAATCGTGTAAGAAGAAGCATAAGCTAAAAATTTTCTGTCTCTTTCTTAATTCAGTTTTTACTCATACCCCATTTTTTATCAACGGAAGTTATTATAACTTATAAAACTTATGTAACTTAGTCTTATTATGACTTTCCTTTTTAAATTCCTTAACAGTGTCATCGGCTCAATCACGTGAGCTAATTGCATTTCACGTTTAATCTATCATCATTTACTATTTAACCCTACCTTCTTTATTTCTTAAAGATTTCTAATTTCAGCTGATATCACGACTTTGAATTTATTTTCTTTGACGAATAATGATTTTTCACTTTCCTCAAAGCGGTTACTTAAATTACAACAAAGAGATGTGATCTTAGAATCATTCTTCTTATACGTTTTCTGCAGAATTATCAAGAGAACCATCGAGCAGCCACTCGGGAACCTATTTATTCTTTTACGTGTCCTTCAGACGCCGTCTTTCGGCGGAAGTCGATTCGCTGCGCGTGCCAAATCAGCACACCGTTTTGTAGACACGGGATTCTTCCACATCGCCTGTTTTTATGGTCGAAATATCCGGGGCGAAATCTTAAACTTCGCAGCCCGAAGCAAAACTATCAACTCGCATACTATGTGCTTCAATACCACCTATCTTTTTGAACACGCGAACTTCCTCATACCCTTCTCCATCATCTGCGTCACATCGATTCCACTCAAACGGATCACTTCTACATCGTCTGCCATCAACCGTTCTCCTTCGGCGTATCCCTCAATTCATGCGCCTTTTATTTGTGTGTGAGCTTTGGTACATTGAGCCCGAGTTTTGATACGCATTCATCTTAGATAATTCTAACGTCGAATCGTCATGAAAGAATGCATGTTTGCATTGTGAGTTCAAAGAAATTTGTAAAATTTTCTTGATCTTCTAAAACAAAATTCGGCAATTTCGTTACTGTTTTTAATTTATACTTTGGTCTTTCGTTTCTTAACGGTAATTTTCAAACGATGAGTAATTTCAGCTCTTGACAGTTTAACTTTCATTCTCCTCCCTTTTGATGAAAATTTGTTAATTATTTTCTTCTCCTTCTTAACAATGCGCCGACATTGTCTCATCCTCTTTGCCGCTATTCCTTCTCTCTTCGTGGACAACCACAAGGGTATTCCGCTGTCACCGCCAAACTCGATCCCTGCCCACGCCGATCTTCCCGATTTTTATGTCTCGGAAGCGGTCTCGTGCTTCGGAAACCGAACGCCTGCAGACGGATGCGCGTGCGACCGTTTTTAAAATGGTCATCGCTTCTCCCGCGCTAATCGAGTTCCTTCAACGGAAATAGATTTCCTCTTGGACGTAAGGGTGAATGGGTCCGAGATTACTTCCGTGGGATGTACCCTCGCTCGTCGAGATCTCTGGGTCTCCATCAAGAAAGCAGTGGTTTTAAAGTTGTCTCTTTAAATCTTTATCAGAATATCCTCGGGGAAGAATATTATATAGATCTTAGAGATAACTCTTACGATCGCAGATCGAGGGCATTGAGCTTACGATTATTCGGGGTTAAGCCTCACGGATTGTCAATTACTTAGTATCGACATTTTTTCATTGAACCCTAGAGTAAAATGTACTTCTAATCGAATGAAAATGTATTGTTTTCTGTATATGGATGATATTAATCATGTCAATTCAATCATTTGCACGATAGGCTAAAAATGAAAAATCTATTACTTATATATCGCACTTATGAGAGGAGAAAGAAGAGATAGATTTTTAAATACATTAATTTTTGAACATGGAAACGGTATAGAGTATTTAATTTTTGATTTATAGATATAGGGAGTTGAACTGGAGGTCAATGTAATCTACCTTTGATTTCAGTTCAATTTCTTTTCCGTGGTCAATTTACTTAATTCTGTATATTTTTGAGATGACGAACATAAAAAAAAGTGAAAAATGTCGAAAATTACGTAATTGAACGAGTATTAAATATAGGCTGAATCCTTCACAATATTAGCATTCAAAAATCACTTCAAAGAGTGTATATTTTCGTTTTCAAAACAAGTTATTTTGATTGAAAAGAAACTTTCCAATGAATCTAGGCATTAAACTATGGTTTTATTTGTTGAGAGTTGGATATATTTACTATCCCTCCTAGAAAAATACCAATCATTAGAATACTTTAAGAATAGAATGCATATAATCGTTATACCTTATTATTATTCTGAACGAAGGAAAGAAGAATGAAGAATTTAGTGCTGAGTACTTTAGAATGGATAACAAAGTCTTGGATTGGAATAGAATGTGAAAAACTCTGTTGGAGAACCGCTGTCCTCTAAAACCTGAATAAATATTATCTATCGCCCCAAAGTGAAAAATAATAATGTTCTGACAAATCTGTGAAGATTATAGTGAATGGGTTCCGGTGGTGAAAATTAATCAAACATAAGAAAGCTAGATAGGTTTGAACAAGGGCAAGCCCACACTATTTCATTATATACAAAAATTTCTTTCGAATATAACACTGAGTGGAGTGTCGTGCTCTTCTAAAATCCAGAACGCCCCGGGAAAGCACCCGGTTTCGAAATCGTATGGATTAGCCTACCGCTGCGACCCAATATTTATTACTTTCGTCCGAACATTTCACTGCTATGGTAAACTCTCAAAGCGAAACAGAGCTCGGACCATCAGTGTCTACGTTTTACGGCAGAAAATAAATGGAACACTAAAATACTACAGTAATCGATGATCCGTCACCATAGAGACCTGGAACCGGAAGCTGCCCAAGGCACAAACGAGCGCCATTCCTTCGCCGAGAAGAATGCCCGAATAAAAAATGTACGGAATGTAAAACAACAAGTGCTACCAAGGAGTGGGGCAATTAATTATACTGATAAAATATCTGACGCCTTTTCTTTTTCTCGAACATCTAAGCGCCATTTTCTATCCTAAGTCTAAGCTGGATGGTCTAGAATTGAGACAAAGCAAATGTCGAAGTAAAAAAAAAACATGGTACCCGATCAGCCAAGATCGATCTGCGTCAGAATTGCCTTCAAGACCGATTTGTCGGTTTTGCAACAAGAAATCAACAAGTGTCCTTGTTCGGAGGCAAACTCCGCGTGTGTTTTGTTTCAGGCGTAAGAATTTATCTTTCTGAGTTCGAACCTTTGGCCTCCCATGAGAAGATGCGGTGTGAAACCATTCACGAAATATGACGTAGTGAACACAGAAGTATTGGGAAGTTTTTGGAATTTGAGGAGAAATCGGTATTAAAAAATCGATAAACACCACTCCTCGTTCGTACCATTGCTTAATTCCTTTCAAACCAGAAAAGAAGGGAACAGTATAGGACCTAATGAAGAATACAGATTATCCTTGATGCCGATGTCCATGTGATATGAGACAACATTCGGTTATTTCGAAGATATTTTGCAACCTTCTTAACTTTAAAAACTTTTGTAATCCAAGTTTGACCCCATTTAATTTTCATTTTCTTGCTACAATATAAATGCTTCACAATGTGTTTAGAAGAGATTCTGTTAGAGTTAAAGGAACTCAGTATTTTCCAATGGCTAAAGTTCATGCTAAGAGATATAATTTTAATATTAAAAATGTTAAAATTGTGAATTGAAGAAGAAGAATTGTATAATAAATGAGAACTTAGTTCCTATATTTAATTTTTATATTTTTACCAAGAAAATCTTTTCAATGAATGTTTGAGTATTTTCTTTTTATAAAATATTCTATTTTCTTTTAAATTTTAATTATATGACTATGATTACAAAAATAACTATTACTTGCATTAATTCTCAACCTTCTTTGAACTACATGAAGCTTACATTGCGAACCATAAATCAGCGACACTCTAATCATTTACTATCAGTTATAATGGTAAAACTTTCTAAGTATACTATTCAATGTATACAATTCGACAATTCAACGTATACAAATCGACAAAACCGCGTAATATTCCAAAAGGATGCATAAAACCTCCACAAAAGACACTCGCTGAATGTCATATTTGAATCAAGTGCCATGTTCAGGGTAATTAACTGAACGCGAAAGGAAGTCTATTGCTTTCAACAGCTTTCAAATACAATCTTCAAGGTAGTGGTGAGTTTTACTGCTTCGGAAAGTTGTAAAATGTTAATGAAATTTTTATTATTCAGTACATCTGCTAGGTAAAAAGCCAACTTTTCCGCTTTTGAAAACATTTCAACACTAGATGCTGGCATGGGAATCACTTAAAAATAAAATATACCTGGAAACCTTGTTTCTTAATCTGCATAAATAAATATAACTTACAGTTTATTTATACAGATGTGTCATTATATTCAGTATTGATTCTGTTCAAGCACGCTTCTTTAAAAATAAAGTCTTCCAAAGAAACAAACTATTACTCAAATAGAATTCTTAGTTTTTTCCTTAATTATCCCAATCATGTT
Organism: Pantala flavescens; assembly: GCA_020796165.1. NCBI lineage: Eukaryota > Metazoa > Arthropoda > Insecta > Odonata > Libellulidae > Pantala > Pantala flavescens. The sequence continues at coordinate 62,618,528 of CM036879.1, read as the reverse complement.
AATGTAATAGAAACACTTAATTTTATTCATAATAAGAATGATCTGTACATGAATATTTAAAAAATTGATAAAATATCAATTCATTCAGATTGCACAACGAAAATTCCATTTTTTAAATGTCACACACAGAGCAGAAAAACTTTGAATCAATAAACAAATAAAAAAAGAATGATGATTGACAGAAACTGCTAATAGAAGAAATTGGAATCCCATTTAATTGGCTTTAATCTTATGATGCAATGAATTCCTCCCATCAAACCAACGGCTCTTTCTTCCAAACGATCTTAGAAAGGAGTGATGGATTTCCAAATCAATTAGCATCAATCCAATACCAAGGGTGATCTCACGAAAGTATTTCCGGAGTAGATTTCACAGAGAGCAAAATGCGGGCATACGAGATGCTAAAAGCGCTTGCTTTGGAAAGGAAGACAGAATGGAGAATTCCATTCTTTTTTTTAGAAAGCTATTTTATTTTCTCTAGCACAAGGTATATACCAGAAGAACTAATTACCCTCAAATTTTCTGCGTTCTGTGTAAAGCCTTTTGATCCGGTTTAATTCAATTCCTTCTCATATGTGGATAAGCAAATTCATCCAAGTACCGTTTTCTATCTTCTCAACTTGGTCTTTGAACTGAAATCGGCTCTCATTCATCCTTTAGGATCTCTGATGTTTTGGCGGTAATTGTGAGCTACTTTTTTCAAAGTCCTTCAGCCAATCCGCAGTGCGTATTTCTCCATAAAAATCTCTTCAGGATTACATTTTATACCTAACTTAGGTGAGCTTTTAGACTCTAGAGGTCACTTGAATGATTTGCCAAAGGTTTTTTCTAAACATCGCACACCTAATGATTGTTTAAAATGATACCAAATGTAAAAGGTACACAAGGAATTAGTAATTAATTTTTAAATAAGAAAGTGCGTTTAAAGACACGAAAAGTAGAATATCTTGAGTTCGGGATGACAATTATGGTACTTAATTCGAATTAATAATCATTACAATAATAATATTATATTTATCTATAGTGTTATCATATTGAGTTTATTGATATCGTTTTTCTATTTTATATATTCATTGATTTCTTCTTTCAAGAATCGATCACAATAACTACAGAAAATAATTATTAACTCTAATTTTAAGGGATTCATATTTATTTTATTTTTTTTTAGGCTACACATCTTATTGCTCATAATTGAACAGTTCTTCTACTAATCATTATGTTTTGGCAATTTGGATCTTTTACCTAAAGATACATTCACAGCCATTTAATTAAAATGATTCATTGAATAGTATTTCATATCATAGCTGACTTCAATTTAATGGTGTAAATTGTGTCACTTAACCAACATAAATGATAGTAATTGTACCATAAGAAAATGAAATGCGTAAAATTACTCCAACAAAGGCAAAACTGAATCTGAATCAAATTTAGTGCAAGTCAGTAAATGCCAATTATTGAATCTTGATGGTTATCTCTAATATTTATTTAAACGCTCGGAAACGATGAATGATATCAGAAATGAAAGATATGCTCAATTATTAGCTATTTTTTACTTATATTTTTATATTTTAAATTTTATCTTATATAAATTTTTGATATAACTGCAGAAATTGCATTAGTGGAATCTTTGCAAAAGATCAAAAATATAATATACTCTTGCACATCGCCTTAGACCTTCAATCACAGAAGTTTAATTGCTGCAAAACTTAGTTTAGTACTTTTTCTTCTTATTACTTCATCCATACATCTTAAACTAAGCATTTTATATCATAAATTTAAGGTCTCAAATCCTTTTTTTTGTAGAAACTGTTCCCTTTTTTCAAAGCAACCTAGAATAACTATTAGAGTGATAATTTGTATATAGACTTTCACTTTTTTTATAGCTTTCAAATCCCAAAATCACATTTTTCCTTCTCTTTCCTTTCGATTAGAATATATTTAGGTATATTATTTATCGTAATATTTATTTTGGGCATTTAAATGGTTCTATATTTAAATTTTCTTCCCATTACACCTCCGAATCGTCTAGGAGAGATAATTATTAATTTTGTCTTTATTACAGTATCGGAAACGGATCTGATATTCACTTTTAAATTTTAATATGAGCGAATGAAACAAAAATAGATTTCCATTCTTTTTCCAAGTTAATATAAAGTTTGATCGTGTAAGACAAAAACTTGTAGAAATAATACATCGATGCTCAAAACCACTTTCATATTTTTGTTATCTTCCGCCCGTACAAATGACCTGCTTCAGCCAAATCTATCCTTAACTTCTAGTAGTGAACTAATAAGATTGCTTGTAAAGTTCCCTTTTTATCAAATGGAAATTTAGTTGAGCTGGAAATCGGAAACCGAGAACAAATGTAAACACTAAAAATATTCTACTATGGCAGATGATTCGAAAAGGGGTACCTAACGGTTCTCGAACTTTCCTTCCGATGTTCCATTGATTTCCGGGAACAATTTGGGGATATAATGCGTTTAACAGCTTCCGCTATGAAAATGTGATTGGATAATTTTTCATCTGAAGATATTTTCGATCGCAAAATGCGCAGCTATTTATTTCAATTTTATAAATTATTTTAGAATGAAGTAATATAATTAAATTTTTAATCTTAATTTTATGATTATTTGAATTTGTGGAGGATTATTCAAGCATTCAATAATGAATATAGTAAATTAATAGATCTAATTAATACAGCATAAATAATCTTTAATGCTTAATCGTTAGTAATTTGTAATAAAAAATATAGATCAAAGATGACATTTAAGTTACGTAACAAACTTCAAGGTTTTTAATGTGATTAAATATTAATTTAATCTTAAGCTTTCGTTCTTCGCTAAGCAGATCTATCAGGTATTAAGAGTGACGTAATTTTTACTATACAAAATCGTGACACTCTTATTGTAATGCACATCAGCTTCCATCTTTATGCATTGCGTAATCGGTAGGAGGCTTCCGTTGGAAACCTTGCCAACTCTTTAAGGGATAATTGCTTTGAAAAAAGAGATATCAACGTGGGGTTTTAAATCTGCATTAATATACCGTCACTTTTCTACCTCGAGAGAAGCTCATCTCCCACACAGGGAAGATGTATTCACGCGTATTACCTCCAGCATCTCGTTAGTATCCCTCTGGCCTTTGACCCTAGCGTTTGTTATTCCGGCATTTTCCGTGCAATCGTCCTTCGATCGTCTGACGATAAAGCTACGGTCGTATAAAGAGTGGAATAAAAAGCACACCAAAGATTTCTCGAGTTCCTGTCGAGTGAGCTGTTTAGAAATGGGTGTACAGCTGCTTCTTTTGTACTAAAGGACCCTAACTCTACGACAGCTCTTTTATGCTCTCGTAAAATCGGCATTATGCTAATTCCTTCCAGTTCCATCCAGTATTTTATTTCGCGTGGAATTTTGCTGATGGCAATGCTGATAAACTTTTTTAGAAATTCGGGAAATTTTTATAAAGGAAGGCTTTCACTAAAATTTGAAATTCAAATTCTGCGTTGGGGTCATCTAAATCTGTGCGCGAGTACAAATACGAATTACCAGAACGATATCATCTCAATCCGTAATCTTATGTAAAACCAGACCTAAAAGACATATTTTTCCTTGCTCTCTGTTGTGAGCATTACTGAAGTAATTATTCTGTCATTTGAAGGATGATAAGAAATTTTTTATAACATCAAAACAAAATTAATTTAAATCATCCAGGAGAGTTTAATAATGGAAACTTTATTAAATTTTATTGATCTCATCAGTTTTATAAATAGGAATTGCTGGAAATAGGATATATATTAATGAAAACAACGACCTAGTATTTGAAATTAAAATTTCTTGATAATCATGATGATTCAAAGCTAAATTCATTGTGAAAATTAACAATTCTATGAAACGATATAACGTTAATTTATCTTTCCAGTGCTCGCTCAGAAAATATTTTCATGCGCTTGGGCTTGAATGCACTTGCTTTAAAGTGCTTTATTTGGATGAAATTTACGGATTACCGAAGATAACTGGACAACTTTCAGGGAACACAATTTTCGCATTTACCCATTGAACCACGAAGAGTTGATGATCAAACGCATCTCTTCCATTGCTAATACGTCAGATGAAGGAAAAAGGTAACACTTCCAACATCTCTTTCACATAAGAATAGCGTAACAAGCGAATTGCGTGGGAGAGATAACAGAAAACTTAAATATTTGCTTTCGTCCGATTAAAAGGAATTTTTAACGCCCCCATCACGTGACGTGTTATTTCGTCCTTGCAAATGCTTTTTTTAATAAGCCCAAAAGTCTTCTTCTGTTCGAAGCTTTATCTACTTTGCTAGGGACGCAAACTCGTTTAGCTAATAGTGTCCGTACGCGCCTCTCTTCGAAGGACACTCCAGGGGGCCATGGAGGACATCTAGGAAAGTGGATATTCCCATTTGACACGGACGTTGAAGTGAAGATGCGCGTGAAGTGAAATGAAAATAGTATGATGAGAAACTATGAAATTTAAATTTTCTTAGGAGAGTGTTCAATTTATATTTTTTTCACCAGAATAACCGTCTTGAAATCCTATAGGATTTTATAACGTTGATATTAAAATAAAGTTTATTAAGGAAAAGTCGTAAAGGAATTTATTTATGCAAATATAGACGATTATAAGACTATAGGATAGAACGACTATATAATTCTTTATTTTTATTACTCATTACGTTGGAGAATTTTGCGAGAAATTTTGAAGTAATTATGTATTTCTCAGTTGATTTATAACAAGACTGTCCATAGTATTATCATCATCATCATGCATGACATTAGAAAATCAAGTAGACCACTTTAATTATTTAAACTTTAACCAATAATTTTGTTTCGATTAAAGGATATCTAAGGAGGATTAATTTTCTATTTTATTTTCCTGGATTATTTAAAATTTTTACAACATGTATATTATGATTTTCCTACTCAAAGGAAATAATAATTATTAAGAAAATGAAGATTTTTCAAAAAACTGTTGGAATGCTCCGAATTTAAAAAATCCACTCAAAAAAGATACGCATAATTCGCAATGGTAATGATTACATAACTGATCACCTTCTTTGATATATTAAGCATATTAGTGCATTGTTAACGCACAGGGAGGATTAATTTGATATGAGATAGTATTGTGTATTATAAGGTTTGTAAAAAGTCTATTTAAAAAATACTGAAGTTCAAGGAAATGAAAATAAAAATTGTTCATTTATATAAAAGAAATCTTTAATAGATAATGCAGAATTAGATATTTATAATGTGTTTTTGTAATTGAACTCAGAAATTCTCCCCAATTATATAAATAATGATATCGAATGAGGAATCGAGTCCCATTTATGAACGTTTTCCTCATCCCCATCGATTCTTAATTTGTGCAATTTGATATCTAATTTCTCGATAGAGCTGCTATTTGATCTACGTCCAGCGCCAATGTTCGAATCCGTAAAAGGAATAGCCATTTGCAACGATTATTCAAACGCTTTGGAGTATTCACTTTGGAGGGGATGGGGACATCGTCCTTGGATGCAGTTACCTTCATCGCCTATTTTTTCATCTCTTTTTAAGGGAAAACATATCAGTTCTATAATCAGGCGATTATTGGATAGCAAAATGTCGGAGTGAAAATCCTCTCGTATTCCTTGGAAGGTAATTCTCGAAATGCAAATTGCGAGTTACTCGATCGGACTAAGATATTTCCACATATATTTCTGTAATTATATCCATATTGACTCTATTTGACAATAAATATTTATATATGACAGCGGAAGCGTGACACGAGCTGACACCGTAGTGACCGAGTAAAGCATGTTTAGCGTGATCGTGTAAACCCCAAGGAAACAGTGACATCACGTTGTTTTTCGATAAGCGCTTATTTATTCTGTGACTCTGAATCCCGTTGAGCGGTTAACATTTCCCATTAGCGAAGCCGCTGACGGATGAGTATCTGCTGAGGATGTGTGCATAATCTGCACCAATTAGACCCTAAGCGAAATAAAAATCTATATACAAAAATTGCGAGACCGTTAATATTCGGTGGCTAATTCCCAGTTGTGGATTTTAGTGGACTTTAAGATCCTTTGAACATTTTGGAGAAAACGGACATAGTTAAACGGAGTTTTATTTATTCGCAGAGTTATGATTTTCTCATAGTAGAAGAAGATTGATTGAAGGGAGGAAATATTTGAATTTTACTTAATCTTATCCAAAATGGGCTCATATTCAATATTAGTTGGTTCATAGCTCATAAAGTAACTGAAGCAAAATCAATCAGTTTCTTGCAGAGATGAATATGATGCATCTTCCTTGAGAAATGATAGCTCATACATCTTATTTACTTAATTCACTTCCATGTGAATTATCATTAATTAAAAATTGGAATAGAAAGAACATTTCAAATATCAATATCTCTTTCAGTACTATACGCAATTTGTTCCGAAGAAAGAATTTCGAAAATAGTTTAAAAATTTCAGAGACATTTTTATGAATACACTTATATCTTACTATGTATATCTTATTACTGTCTCATATTTATTCCATTTAGTCTTAGCTACTACTAATTGGATGTGAAATTTCGTGATATGGAATAGGTTGATATTAAAATTTGAAAAATATAAAGGAATGATTTTGAAAAAATATAGGAAAAGCAAATGCTAATCATAAATATTCGATTAAATTAAATTTTATGTGTTGATTTTCTTATATTTACAAGGCAGTAATTTGAAAATTGATGAAATCATTAATGGATAAGTGAATGTAGCAATAGTTATACCGAATTACACTTCACTACAAGGTTAACATTTATACTAACGATATAGATTATTAAAGATATAGTATTTGTTAAAATTCGCTAAATAAGTATTCTTTTATTCAAACAGAAAATCTCTGGAGTATCTTTGTAGTGCACCGAAAGATCAAAATGAAATTCCTTTCAAACAGCGTCCATTTAAAGGAATCGCTCCCATTAAATCCATCTATGGCTTCATATAACCATTAATATTATTATGGCTTTATATAAATCCGAGTTGCTACGGTAACCATGTTACGTGAAATCGAGATGACGTGATCTAAAGATTACTAGCGCTGACATTTTACTTTCTACACATAATATGATTGAGTTGAAGGAAACGAAATAACATACGATTGGCAACCCTCAAGACATGTCACTTTCACTTTATGCCTTTGAAAGAATACAAAATACGCGATATTATGAAGGCTTCGAGAAACGTAATTCTTACATCTGAGAGGGAGATATTTCTGTGGGTTAAATTAAAATCTCTGACCAACTTTATAGCGACTGAGAATGCTTGGGCGTGCGTGAGTAAAGGGAAAAAATAGAACTACGTCGCGAAGAGAAGAAAAGGTTGCAGATATCAAGTTTTATTTCGCATGCCGGGTCTTAGGATGACCGTTAAGATGCGAGCGTCTTAGAAAAGAAGACAAAGAAAAGGAAACAGATGTATCCCATATGTTGTAGTGCGTGTTAAAAGTGAACGCTTTTAACTATAACCTACTATAAAACTCGCCGATTTAATTTTAAATATCAATATACCGAATAAACTTCGATAATAAAGGAATTGATTTGATCAGATATCTTTAACGTTTCACGATTAACTTACTCAGAGCATAAACATGAAATCAAGGAGAGGATTGACTGATTTAGGTATGTAATAGATGTTTTATTTTGAAGATTTCAATGTGTATTTATATACATATAAGATTTTTCTCAAGTTTTACAAGGAGTGACAAATTCTAGTTGATCGATTATCCCTTACTTATTTTACATACTTGTAAATATTACTTTGCGAAGTTTAACAAAACAAGTCTAGATATTTTACATTTAATTTTGCTTCTATTGTTTGAGTAAAGTATATTTCAAAATAACACGAAAACATTTCTATCCATTTATCGTATTTGGGTTAAAGATATTCAGCGTTATCTTATGTTAAGAAACTACTTGTATATGTTAAGAGTTACGTATTTTGTTTAAATATTATAATTTATTTATTATATCTATTGAATCGAATGATATTTAGGCTTAGAATCTGATAGGCTATAACTGCATTAAAAAATATTTATCGATAGTACTGAGAAGTGAATCTTTTAATGACATTTTTAAATTTTATATATTTTCCATCCTATTCAAAACTATCCTAGAATGAACGAGATGTTCGTAGTTTTCCTATCTCGTTTCATTAATTATTTAGATTATAGATTGATATTCCTCCTGGCCTTATACTTGCAAAATAGCTACCAAACATTAAAAATAAAAAGATTCTAAAGGAAAGCAATATTTTAAGAACATAGTTCTACAAACGAAACCATAGTATATTTTTCTTTGTATTTAAGCCATTCTCTTCAGACTATTAAGCAAAGAGAAAATGAAAGGATAGAATGAGTAAAAAATGATGTTAGAAAGAAAAATGGAGCTCCAATTTCGCGTAAGGAAATGTGAAGAAAAATATGTTGGGAATGCTCAGTAAGTTTTGTATAGACGAACTACTTAAAGGGAAGAAATACGAGAAAGGACTTGGAGATGATGGAGAAAATATTGCACAGTGGTTGTGTAGAAATGGAGAAATATTTGTCAGCGATGCATAGAAGTAAACAAACCCGATGAAATATAAGGCGAACGCCGACCCCCATTTCAGAAGAGGAATATATGATGATGATGGTAATAGCATGAATTTTTCTGCGTTAAATTCTCTGGCTTGATGGTTGCGCATGCTAAAAGAAAAACCCTCCACCAACTTCGGCTTCCATCAGATAAAATAAACATGTTTACGACAATGTTCAGCTCACTCCATTAACTGAGTTAAAAAAACCATATCAAATTTATTATTTTTTTAAAATTCGTAGAAATTGAATTTTTTTCTAATAAATCTTTCGTAATTTTTGCTAAAGTTCTTTCGCTTAGTAATTCCTTTTTCGGGACGCGATTTCATCGCATAGAGATTTCTTCTTTGCGCGAATCTGCGAGTCATTCTCCGCGCATACATCTCGTGAGGCGATGATGGGAAAAATCCCATTCGTCGGCGATAACGACCTATAAATGATCACCTCCTCGAAATTAGCGCCCTCGGGAAGTCGAATGGGGCCGACAAAGGACTCGGGTCCCCTGGCTGCTAGAAAGCGTGCGGGTGAAAAGAGGAAGTGGGGTCTCATGACAACCGGTCCCTCGATGAGACAACGCCGTGCGGTGTAATGGTTTTTACGGGCCTCGAGTGGAGAAAACTCAAGCGGGTTTAACCCGAACGAGGTCAATATCGGAGGACGATTCGTGTCCTGTGGTCGGAGGAAAAGTAAAGAAATCCTTGGTCCGCATTTAGAGGAGTTTCACCGACTCTCAACCTAAAGGACGCCAACGACGAGTTTATTAACCCTTTCGTTTAAGTGAAAGAAAACTGCATCCTTGTTCTTAAAAATTCCAAGTTCGAATAAAAGCCAAATGTGTTAAAATGGTCCATTTATAAAATGATCCAACGCATAACGATGCGAATTGTCATTATTCTCCCGAGTGTCTTGATAAAATTAAACCAATATCAATTCCTTGATTATATCAAATATCATAAGAATATTGCAAAGTAGTTGCAGTCATAGGAATATTGTCAAGCATATACCTTTTAAAATTGATGATAAAGAGGTTTCCTAAAATAAGTCTTCAATTATAATAGTTTTAGAGATACTTACAAATAAATCTTATTATTTATAATATATTATCATAATCTCGCATTTTTTTTGGATTAAAATTAAAGGCAACTATTATCTTACCTTTAAGATCGACAATGGGGCTGTTGACTCATATTGTCGCCTAAAGGGTGCACCTCAATCGACTGCCGTTTGTTTGCATCCGAACTGCGCCTCAATATGCAAACCCAAATGGACAGAAAAGATGCGCTTCGGTGGAGGGACGACTCCCACGAATTTTCCGGTCTCGTGGGTGCGAAAAAAATCAATCTTTCACTCAACGAAAATGACGGACAGAAGAGTTCCTAGAAACGCAGTTTCGATGAAAGGCGTTTTCACTCTCAATAAGTGGACGGATTAATCACGCAGACTATGATGCACGAAACTTAACGAGATTAAGGTGGTTTACTCGAACATCAATGCATCGAATGCATCAAAGTCAATAATTCAAGGAAAGTATTTGACCATTTTCAATGCGTTCGAGTCCTACATATTGATCCTGCAAATCGCATTTGGCAGGAGGTCCTGCCTTTTCATTTCCGCTAAGTTTTGGAATCGATTCGATTTAACATTCGTAAAAAGGATTTGTAGAAGCGAATAATATCGGTAAATCATTGTTTATAATTTATTCGGCTAATTCTTTTTTCGGACCAACGTGAGAATATGTTTTGTGTGCCAGAAGCCCTCTGTGCTTCGACTGTACCAAACGCCTTTTCAAGGCCTCCCAAATCGAACTTTTGATTGATCGATGCGACGCCCGAGGCGAATGGATTTCCAGGATAAATGAATCCGTTTGATGGAGAAACGATGAGAATGGAGGAAAATGTTTTCCTCGACTCCGTAGCAATGGTGATAATTTGTTATGGATGCAAGAGATTATAAAAGCTCATTTGCATTTGTATTCAATTCTGAAAAGTGTATCGAGAATAATATTCAATGACTGTAAAGATTTTATTATAATAGATCGTTTCCTTTGCAAAATTGCGATATTAATGTTTAAATAGCTTATTAAATGTAGCTATTGGAACGAGTGTTAAAAGGTTACTTTAGCAGTTGAAAATATCACGTTAAGTATTTAATTATAATAAAATAAAATCTCCTTTTATGGATTTCTGTCCTTCATACGAAATATGCGTGATATAAAAAGTGAGGATAATTACTTGAATTAATACGTGATTTTAATTTCTATATGCCAGATGCTTTATAAATTCATCACTGTAGAAGTCCACCTTCCAAGCAATGAAATCCACCCAAAAGAATCTTCAGGGGCGACCTTCCGTTCGTTGAAAGGCACAATTTCGATTTAGCCGATGCTCATCCTCAATAAGAGTTGAATGCGCCTAAGAGGAGCGACGTCGATTTGGAGGGTCGACAGCGATAACGCCATCTTGCGAGTCCAATGGAAACCAAAGTCGAGTCGTACAAACTTCGGAACCCTCCTGTGGTTAGAAACTGACTTTTGTGGTTAAGATAATAGGGAATGAGCTAGAATTCTCAGAGAGACGATTATCGAAACACTCGCTTAATCGAAAGGGTCAATAAGTACTTCGTCTATTTATCGTGCTTTCTTTTAGCTCTACAACTTTTAAATGAGTAAAGATATACAGGTACAGAACAATCTAATTAATAGATTTTAGTGCTAAATAAAAATTATTACGAAAAGATCGTAAAATACTGAAAAAATGACTTTGTACATTCCACAGATAATTATTATCTTATCGAATTTTCTTTGTGTTAAAACATTCAAATTTTCAATGTGTTAAAACATTCCACGAAGTTAAGCTTGAAAATATTAATTTTAGATTAAAAAATATTAAAGAAAAAGATTTGAACATTCAAAGATATTTTCCAGTTACTGTTGATTTTCATGATCATTTACATACATTTATGCTAAAACTTTTTAAGCATAATTATTCATTCATAAAATTTTTGAGATTTATCAAATATGATGTGGAATTCGTCATTTGCTAATAATGTTAAAAATAAGATGGGGGAATAATAGATTTAAAATTGTACTTACTTATAAAGGCAAAAGATATCTCGCATTGAAAACATATCCAAATTGATAGTAGCGAATATTGTTTTGCAAAATTTTCAATGCTGAATTTTTATTGAAATAGGGATAGATGTGATACACATGTATTTTCTTATCCATTGAAAATATCTCGGACGCGTTTTTTGTGCTCATACTCTGTGATTCATTTAATTCTTAGGAAATCGTCGGAGGGCGATATCGCAAGGTTCTTTACCATTAATTGAAGTCGGATTTGACGGGTCAAAGATGGAGCATAATTCAGCCAAAAGCTTGTACCTTCCTTGACCGATGCACATTTTTTATCAGAATACAACAAAACAAGAACACGTGTCATAACTGATTATCAATCAAATTTTCATGGCAATTAAAATTTATTTGGATATAAAGCGCATCTTAAGAATGAGAAATAACGCAATTTCATCTGTGTCTCCTTTTACTATTTATATTTGTCTAATTCAATTAAACTTGTGATACGCAATACTTGAGGATTGCACTAATTATTTGAAATTCTATATTAAAAATCTCAGTGAAATTATTCAATATAACAAATATTTACAAAGATTGATAAATTGCTATGAATTCGTAAATTTAGACGCTGAAAGTCATTGTACGATTCTCGTCTGCATCTGAAAACTGGTTTTGAATATAAACTATCCTAATATACTTATATTTAAAATCAATTTTATTCGATATACATCAATTAGACCACAGAAAGTAGATTGAATTTGGAATGAATGATTGTCACATCTACCGTCAGATAAAACATGGACGTGTCATTTAACATTTTCAAATAAAAGACAATGGACATTACGATGATAATAAGCATTCAATCGTACGATTCATATAAGGAATTTTCATGAATGAGAATGCGGAAAAATTTCGTAATTCTAAAACTAAAGATAAATCTGGAACTTAGTGAATAAAATTTTGGATTATCCCAAGCGAAACTCCTTCTCAAGGAAATATAGAAAGGCATCTATTCTCTTGAAAAGTTGTTCTTCATCAAATGAAAATAGCAGTTAGTTGAAAGTGGGTTTTGATAATTGAGATTCCTATTCAGAGAACTGGACTTTTTTACCATTAAGTTTGGTCAATGAAGCTCTCCCCATGACTATTCATGCAATCGGAAAATGACCAAAAGTCGCAATCTGAGGGAATAGATTAATTGCGCTCAGAATTCCGAACTTTACGGGAGATTCCTTTATCATTCACTGTGTTTCTATTGCTCTATTCTAAATAACCACGCTGTAGTGCAGCTCGATTCACTGCACCAAAATTAGGTCTAAATACAAAGAATTTATTTCAATAAGATATGGAGATAAAATAATAAATACGGTATTATACGCATTGAAATCTTTTATGAAATTAGTCACTGAAAAATAGTACTGCAAATAAAATTTACCGGTTATGATGTCTTCATTTATGTCTATAAACTCTTTATTTTTAAGATTTATAGTCAAAAGAAATCTTCTCAATACGTCAAATCTTAAAATCCACCTACTTATAGGTCATATTAATTAAATTTATAATAATGAATCTCAAAATAACATAGAAATAAATCCTTAACACATGGTCTTAAGACGAAAATGGTCACCGTTTCAACAGCTGGTACAAATACAGTTGCACAACATCAAAGTTAAAACTGTATATCCACTATGATCTCACTTTGCTGAAGCAGAGATCCGCTTCATAATTAGCCAATTCCATTTTACAGATAAAGAATTCTGATCCTTTCGATAAATAATGTTTACTTCTTCATCTGTGTCAAATTTTCCCGAGTTATATGAAATAGGCAAAGCGATACCGATCGAAATTGGACTCTTTGCAACGCAATTTCATTCCTGGCAGCGCTTTTACGGACTCCTTATCCAGTAAAAGCACCTAGTAAAATTGTTTTCCTTCTCTGCGGCTCGTAATGTTACCTCATAAACCTTGGGGCAAAAAAGTCCTCTCTTGGTGGAGAGATTCTTGCATGCATATTAGCAACTCTTCCCGATGGTGGAGGCCCTCGAGGGGAGAGCCCTCCGTGGTGTTTACCTTCCTCTTCCCTAATGGGCATGACTCCTTGTCGCATTTCGTACAACCTGTTTCGTGTGGCACCACCCTTTTGCGGAATATGCTTTTTCACCGGCAATTGATAAACGCCTTGAGGTCACGCCACTGGAGACTCATTCCGGCACGAGAGGAATATTTACGATTTCCGAAAACCTATCGGAACGATATGGATCCGTCCGTATGATTATGGAAGTTCACGCGAATCTGCAGTGTTACACAACGCCTAAGGGTTGCTTTGCATTATTCGTCATCCAAATGGGTTCCCATTTTGAGTTAATGCCGCATTGAGGTATAGTTATAATAAACATTCGGCGGGGTATTGATTTACAACGTCTTTTAGAGGGTCGTTTTGTTGATAGAGGAAAACAAAAGTTCATAAATAATAATTTATCAAAATTAACATTCCCTGTAAATTTATTTAACTATTTCGAAAATAATATAATTTCAGCTACACATACTCGATTTTATGATGCAATCATAATTTCAGCAAACCTAATTATAGAAACCTTTTAAAAAATAAGTAATCAATTTTTAAATTTCAGTATACATTTTCTATATGCTGCATTTACTTTATCATTAATCTTTAACTTTATTCGTTAACCAGAATCTAACTACCCATTATCATCTAAACATCTTCCTCTCGAGATATGACTGCGGATACGTTCAGAAGATTCACAAACATTTAAAATATAATGAAAGAATTTGTAATTACCATAACAAATTAAATTTGATTTACTCGCAACCGGTTTTGTAATTTCACATTAAATGCTAAAAGATGTAATATAAAATTACGAAACCGTTCGTGAGTAAATCAAATTTTCTGTGGAAATTACAAAGTTTTTCATTTTACTATGGCTTTCTACGAAGTCAAGCCTTCTAATATTGATTTAATTAAACATTTAAAACGTAATTAAGATTACCTTTTAACTGTTTTGGTTGACGAAAAAAACGTTTGACGAAAAAAACGTTTTTGAAAAAAAACCAGGTTGACCGAATCTATAACCAAAAAAGAAGTCTTGAAAGAGAATGGATATCTGTAAGACATCGAAAGGTCACAGTTGTTGAGGATCCATCGAAAAAGGAAAATATTGAGATAAACACTAAATGAATAAAAGAGAAAATATTCTATCAACAAATGTACGATTGGTGATATGGAACAGGTGGTAATACTTCAAAAAGCATTGACGAAAGAATGATAATAGAAGAGAGAAAATGGTTATACGAGGGAAAAATATTTCATTGCGTAAAAAATGTAGTAAAACCGTAATAATGTAAACGTGAAAAGACGGAATGCAGGAGAACAAGATCCTATTCCAGTTTAAGAAGCAATTTTCGTCTAATTTTCTCGAAGGATATCTTTCGAGCGTAGATTATTAGCAACAGAGTACTGTTAATAAGGATTTACGAAATCTCTTACTCCTATTTCATTCAAGACGTATGAATCTGGGCAAAAATATTCCAATTCAAAGACGGGAGAATGAATATTCCGTCCAACTTTTAACGAATAAACTTCGTAAAAATGAAACTTTATTCAT
The DNA here is from genome assembly GCA_020796165.1 of Pantala flavescens. NCBI lineage: Eukaryota > Metazoa > Arthropoda > Insecta > Odonata > Libellulidae > Pantala > Pantala flavescens. Next base: position 62,603,200 of record CM036879.1, on the reverse strand, counting down.
TGTTCTTTAATGGATACACTATGGAATGGAGGAGAAAATGAAAAATTTTTTCTTCAATTTCCATTGTATGAAAAAATGTTCTGTATTATTTTCTCAGCAAAGAAATTCACCAATATCCGTGTGCTACAGAATTCTTCCGATGCGTTATTACGGAATTCTTTTGACGGGATTTCCATCGAATTCTTTCTCGGCGAATGTGGGGAACATCAGAAATGAGGTGCGATGTATGCACCGAATAGCAAACGTATAAATACACTTATTAACTTATGTATGAGAGAAAGGTTTGGATCGAAGTGAATCGGGTAGATGAGGAGTTATAGAGTATTGCAGAGGAATGCACAGAGATGATTAATATAGAGAGTCTTCCTTTTAGCCCTATTAAAAATAGAAACAGCTCCAAAAAATGCATTCAAGGAGTAGATTATTCTCATTTGTCCCTGATCAAACCTGTTTTACAAAAACCCAAGGTCTCTATTTGACAGCAACGTACAAAATAATATTAGCGTAAGCCAAGCGAGTTAAACAAAGAAACGATTTCCATTTAATGAGATTCTAGTTCCGTCATTAGCCCTAAAAATGAATAACTCAGTTAAGTGAGAGTAAAGTACTTTGGAAGAATTCTAATAATGAACGAAAATGCTATAGGCAGAGAAAAATTGAAAATATTTATCGGTATAAAATGATGATTATAAATAGAGAAAATGGAATCCGAAGTAAAAAGGAGTGGAATTCTTTTGAAAGGTTAAGAAGTCGACTTGTGAGCAAGGAGATGCGGCAAAAAGAAATTAAAAGGAAAGTTTTAGAAAAGGATGATGCTTCGAAAGCAAACGAAAGAATTCCTAATAAAAGTCGGAAAGTGAGAAAGGGAAGGAGATATTTTTATTGGTTAATGAAGCGCCTTAATGCACTCAGAGGTGCGGTTGTCACGGAGACAGGTTCGTGCCGACGGAAAGAAAAAAGGATTTGCCAGTTTTTCTCTTCGACGAAAGGATGTCATTATACGGCAGGTCGCTTTTAATGAAGCCGTGTAACCGCATGGCTCTTTTATCCCGATGATTTCGGCCGCGTAACAAATAATTTAGAGGTGAAAAAATCTCTTAAGGACGGTTGTCTTTTTGGAAGCGCCGGAACACCTTCGGAAGATAAAAGGATCTGTGGATGGGTACATTCTCAGGAGGAAGTGTCCAATCGCGCAGAAATTAGGGAGAAAGAATTTTGAGAGAGGAATGGTGAAGAATAAGGGAGGTAAAAGTATTCATCTACACGTTCTATCGGAAGTCATTTCGTTTTCGGGTGATCTATAGATTATATATAGACCATAGAGAAGAATTCTCCGACTGTTTCAGTTATCTCGGTGCCAATGAAATGCGGGAACTGTGTCGCAATGGAGACCGCTGCGTTGTTTGCGGTAATTACTCGTTCGGAATGGAGACTTAGGGATAAAAGCGGTGGCCATTAACTAAATGGTTGCCATAGATTCCTTCAAATGATATCTCGCAGTCGTTTCATAGATCTATGTCTCGGTGATTTGAGTTTTTCCCCGTGGCTATTGAAATGCGCGGGAATTCACTCTATTGCTCTACGTATGAAATATTTAGAGGAAATTGAGGACAGATCTAAGCATAATTTAGTCGAGAAAACCATTTTATTGCAATATTCTAAAAAATATGAACTACATTCTCAAAAGCTGAAATAGGAAAACGATAAGAACTAACTCATCTAATTGATGCTTTTCTCGTAAAATAGCGGCACGTTATTAAAGCGTATGAAAGAAATACCTTTCACGTTTTTTAAAATCAGTTTTACCTTTAAAAAGATATGATCCACAAAAGAAGGTAATTTGTTCAAAATATGCATGGAATCCATAATAAAATGATCCTTTTAATAAAATAACATTCATCTGTATGAAAACTAATGGATTATGGACATATTACTTTTGATAGCTATATCAGTATGGATAAATATTACTTCGTTATAAAAAAATAATGATTAAAGGTATTTTTTTCTTATCTATGTTCTTTTATGAAAGAACAATGCGTGGGAAATTCATGACTTCAAACTAAGCCTTGGCCTATTGAATGCATATAAAAAAAATTGCAAACTACATTCCAATTTTTGACACGAAAATACACATCATAGTTCGACTTAATTTGTAATTCTAGCTTATTATTCTAAGAAAAATTGAAATCGTCTAATTAAATGAGCAAAGTTAATCTCTTTCTCATCACAACATTTGTATATTTGAATATTTGCTTGACATTTATCAAATTTGTCTCAAATTGGTATTCGGGAGGAAGTTGTGGAAGCTGTGAGGTTTTTTCATTATACTTTCAACGAAATCTTCTCATTTTGATTTCATTAAATAATTCAAGTTGTGGTATCAATACTTCTGCATTTATCTCCGAGAATAAATATTTTAGAAACCTCAATCGGGTTTTAGGGCACATATGTATAAAACACGTTTTAGTTCACAAACTCCTGTTTTTGTGACGATATGAAAACAAAATATAAATGACTACAGTAGTACAGTAGTTTACACTGGTAAATTGAACATCCTCAAATGTTAGCAAAAATCAATATTTTTGCCAAATGTTACTTCACATAGAAGGAGAATGAATTCTTTCGAAACTAAAAAAACAGAAGAACAGAAATTAACCTAACTTAGACACCTCATTGAATGTGTTTTTTAGAAACGTTTTTATAATTCACAATGCAACTGAGATTGTGATCTAATAAATACTTGTGCATCCATATTCTTAGTAACCCATAAATGGAACACGTAACTTTAATTTCATAAGAAATTCAATTGAATAAATCAAATGGGAACTCTCATCTGATAGGGGAATAAGCGGGAGCAAAAAACGTTCTTCATCTGAAATTCAAATTTTCCGGAAGCACACATGCCAACCGAGGAAAGAATTGACCTAGGCCACCCAATTACGAATATCGGATGGATACAATACGAAACGGATGTTAGCGTTGGCTGTCGAAAAAAAATAAAATAGAATCGCCTCCGTTTCGGAGCTCTTGGGTTAATCAGACTCCAAGAAGAAGGGCAATGCAGTTGTTTTTTTCCTCCTTTGGCTGCATACAATTCAAAGAAGCATTTACAGAGGATCGTTTAAGATTTCCTTTCATTACTCTCTCAACGTAATTACATGCTCCTCATACGCTGGCTTCATTTGTTTTCATCTCCTCTTCGTTTCCCAAATGGAGGAAAACCCTCAGCTCGATTCATTCGACAAAATTTCGTGCTTGGTATTAGTGATTCTATTTTGTTTTTACTTCATGGGAATTTTTATATTCGAAGGAAACGTGCTATATTCCTTTATCTATACATCTTGTGAGCCTAATTTCCATCTGTTTTCACGAATAAAATATTTTATTTTGCTTTTATTCAAATGGATTGAATACTATTTCGAGCATAAATGTTTTTCTTTCCGTTGAGTAACTAATCTCTTATAGTTATTTATTGTTCATATATTCCTATTGAAATAATATTTATCCCTGCTGTAAACAAATTCTCTCATATTTAGTTTACATACCAAAACTTCTGACCTTGTTAGAAAACAACTGACATATTTTTCGAGATACTAAATGATTCGCTAAAACGATAATTATCTCCAGTGCAAGGTTATCTCTGTATGGTATGACTGCATTGATATTTGGATGCATTTATTATGAAAAAGTAAGCGTTTAAACGAAGAAGTTGGATTATGCTTGTAGTTTTCCAAAAAGATGCATCATTAGAATTAATTAATAAATTTTAAGAAGTGTATGTAATAAAAAAATCCTAAAATTTAGAAAAATGAAACATCGTTCTCCATGAATATCAATAACTAAAAAGAATTATGAATCATAAATTTTCTCTGGTAACCACTTTGAGTCGGGTATGAACTTGAGTTGCGTGGGAACTATTTAAATTTGAGGGGCTTCTTAAAATATCAATGGAAGTTCATATGCAAAAGGTCTATGAGAAAGGTTTAACCATTACAATTCAGAACGAAGATTAAAAGACTAAAAGAGTATACTTTTCAGCCCATATGCATTTTCGATAACTGCTCAAGAAATTTTTAAAATGGATAAACCAACGACTTAAATAGCGATTGACTGTAAATGCCAATAGCATTAACTCTCTTTAGAAGCTCTCCACGAATTCCCCAACTTTTCACTAAGCCACTCCTTCGCGTTTGAATAATTTATACCTCCGCATTTCGAATTTTCGCAATGCACGGCTAATATTTTCACAAATCTACTTAAAAATAAGAGTCTAGAAGTTAAAATGTATACGAGAAAATACATCCTAGATACATAGAATGTTTCATAAAGTAGCCTGAAAAGAAACAAGAGGGATCACTATGTAATATTGTACCAATAACAACACTTATTATGATGCTTCCAGTAACATTTATTAGTTGCATGTTTGATTTATTTCTTCATATCGTCTCATGCCAATGGAACTGTTATTATCTTCTAGGGGACAGAACAAGAGTTAAGGAAACAGAAATTCAATCATGAAAAATTCTTGCGCATAACTCTAGCAAATTGTATCACAAGTAAACAGCTATCCGAAGATGAGGAGAACAACTTTTACTAGTAATTTGTTTTTCTCTTAAGGCAATTCTACTTATAAACACCATTGGCGGGATACTGAAATTACCAGCGTTCACAATTTCTCCCTAGGACGGAAATAAACACTGGACGCGTAGTTCACGATCGCCTTAAGGTCTTTACTCGACGGATTAGATCCATTCATTCTCATTACCGCTCACTTCCTCCTCTTCCGTCTCCGATGAAATATTCACCCTTCTTTGAACCCACACCTGCCACTGATCTCCCGTGGGCTATGCGTACAAGGATAAAAAACGGAGCAATTTCTCTATGGGCTTCATAGGCTGTTTACCTTAGGGGAATAGGAGACTCTGGGAATGCGCTACGAGGAGCAGCTTGGAAGGCCTTGTTTTATTCAAGAGGAGCTGCAAGTTCCAAGGAGCAAAAGGGTTATTGTTTTATGAATTTCTCGTTGTTTTCCGCTGAAATGGTGGAGTTTTTTTTAGGGGCGCGATATTCGTGTTACGTTTTACGAATACATATTGAATTCTATTATTTCTTCGGAGGGCTTGGATATTCGAGGTAAAAAAGCTTTTTCATTTTTGTTTGATTTGGCGAAGTGATATGTCAGGAAATCATTTTGTCGAAATTAATTTTGAATATTAGTTAAACAATTAAACTAGTAGAGAAACTTTTTGATTGACTATACTCTACTTCACGCTTTATTACACAAAAGCAATAATTCGAAATCGTAGTTGCTTACTAATCCCACAATTTAAATTGCTGGATTTAGTTAATAACTTTTATTGTAATTAAGCATATTGAATGCGGTATTTTTGTTGAAAATTGTTTCTACTTCAATCTAAGTAAGAATATTACATGTCATGATATTCTATGTCAGGAGAAACAGTATTACAAATTGCATTATCCACAGAAATATACTGTCTTCCTTGAGAGCCATCTTCTTATCAAAAATGAAGATCAAATTTTGGCAATAATTTGATATTTTATCTTTTTCCAAGTGGCTATTTAATCTCGGGAGACATTCTTTACGGATACATGTTTGGCAATACAAAATTAATTACCGAGAAAGTATTCCTAAGAAGACGGTGGTGTCAAGGAAGAAAAAGTAGGTGCCGTAAACAACCGAATAAGAAGCAAAAACATTCGGTTGTCACTAAGGATGAAATTAATTTCAACCATTCTTCAGATAACAGAACTAGAAAAGGGATCCTTTGTTGAGCGAAACCCACACAATGAAAAATCCCGCCCAATTAATTAGTCATTGTTATATCGAAGGGCAGATCTTGGGAAAGTCGGCGCCACGAATGTTTCGATTGGTGGTCATTCGGGCGATGATCTCCGACCTTCACTTCTTTGCCCCTCTAATCCCACTCTTTAAGGATTCTACTTCGTCATATTTCACGAGAATTGCTGCGTCTCAAAGGAATGCCCTCCTCCAAAAAGGTAACACGAGTTCTGAAACCGTGATAAAAGGATGTTTACTTGCGTAGTTATTTAAAGGCATTTGTTTATTATGTATGATAATTCGGATGGAAAGATATATGCCTAAAGAATATACTTCCTCACCAATAAGTAGCATAAATGATTTTCTAAATGTAAATACTTTGTTAAATTAACGTCACATTGTGTCTCCAAAAAGTAGGTAAAAGGTTTTAGTTAATGAGGAAGTCCTTCGGAGAGTGGGTGAACCTTTGGGCTAAAACTGCTCGGAAATTAGATGAGCAAACACCAAAATGGTTTTTTGGAAGCGAATTTTGAGAGATCGTTGCTTGAGAAGGAATGTCTAGGACGAGTTCGTGTCAGGAGCGTTGGAAATTAAGGGAAACTACAAGGAAAAGATACAATTTGAAGAGCTGTAAAGAAATTTGAAAAGCTTATGTTCATCGCATAATTCACTGAGATCCTACGATAGTAATGGTGTAACGCCTAAAAAACAGTTAATTCCTGAGGGTAAAATTAGCTTTGTAGAATTTAGGACTAACTATAGTTACATTATAGTTTTACAAATCCTTTTAATAATTTATATTTTTGTTAATAATCAAAATATCTTATTTATTTTAATAGCATTTGCAACTATTCGGGAGGTGTTATAATCTAATTTAGATGGTGCTAACAAAGAATCTAATGAACAAGAGCTTACCACTTTTGAGTGGTATTGAATCCTACAAAGATTTACAGTAAACAAATTAAGATATTTTCTATACCAATTCATAAAAAATTATCGGGAATATTTAGTGTTCTATCTTCATACTAAGAAGAGTAACTGTTTCTTTTAAATTTAAGGCTACTTTTCGATTTTGAATTTTTCTCAACGGCAAACAAAATTATTGCGAGATTGATTATGGTTTCTTGTAACTAATTTTCTAAAGTATTTTATAGAACGAAAATCCTGTCTATGAAATTAGGGAGACTAAGTTTACAGTAATGAACGAGATTTGCTCCTCAGAGTTTTTTAGGAAACGAAAAAATGACGAACATTTTTAAACAAAGCTAAAATGTGTAGAGGGGATGAAACAGAAGAATACAGTTTTCTGTGCCTAACTGCGGAAGTTACCGAGTGCTCATATTGAACGAACGCGAAAGAATCATGTTTGAATATTACTCCAATGTCGATAAATGAGCATAAAAGGATAAAACAGATTTTATATGTCTCTGACACACCGTCAGTTACCTTCAAAGCGCTTCATTCCGAGAGTTTTCGAAACTCTATAATGTTCCAGCGTTTGTCATTCTTCCTATTCCCGAATAGTCGTTCCGTGGAATGAGGTATATATGATAATATGCCGCTCTTTTCAATTTTTTCGTCCATTATTAGCGAGTTTTGTCTTTTAGCCATGGTAGCGATGAAAAATCATCATCGTAAACCGCTTTGAGGAGCGTTCCAATTGATAACACTCTTGTGTATGGGGCGAAACCAGTTCCTTCCACAGCTATCTCCGAATCTCAGCGAGCGTTTTGTTGTTAATAAATCCAAAATAAGTTCCCCTCAGATAAGTCGTCACAGGATTGACATAATGAAACGCGCCCTTATTTCGGCATACGGGTCGTGTACCGATAAAAAGAATGAGTAGACATTATGCAAATTGATGGACGAATTTCGGCAGACAACGCTTCAGTCCACTATGAACGGCCTTTTCTTGGTAAACGCGCTCTTTCCCCTTGATTTGTGCCGGGAGAACGTGGCGTGTTTACGGATCGCGTTAACCCGTAAATGTCTTAGCTAACGCGCGATTAGGAATTACCGGACGATAAAAACTGCTATTTATATAGGAGGCGATGCTAATCAGCTGGCCGAAATATAGATATCTATGCTCGAATGGTGTTTGCTACACAAAAATTCCATATCTCTTATCTGATTTAGATCAAAACAAATGACTGTTTTTTCGTGAATATATATATGAGGGAAGGGCCGAATCGAGTGTGGCCCATCTTATGAGAAGATATATTTTGCGCATTAAAGTGGTTTTGATGTTTATTCCTCTGATTTATGCCAGTGATTCAAATCTCCGTGATGTCTTGGAAACAAATACATTATAAATAATTAAAGTATTTTTAGAAATCTCAAATTTTCATGTGCTTTCTAAAAAGCTCATTAAATATAAACGCTTGCGAGTTCATGTGATACTTTAATTTAACCCATTTAAATGTTTTTGGTAGATCGCTGTGATACATAATCTATTTATAAATTCGGCTATTATGATTTAAATTATTTTCGATACATATTAAGGAAACTGAATGAATACCCACTAATATGACAAGTGTGTATGGGATAGTCTAACATCCGAATACACGAGTAAAATTCATAAATTTTTGTCAAGATATTGCATTACTTTATATACAAATTAATTCCTCTCTCTTAAAACGAAGGATTCTACTATGCAAAATAGATTTCAAAGTGGTAATCGCTGGATCTAAAGTAAGTATACTTTGTATCAAATTTATTCCTCCCTTCATACATTTTGGCTCTATTTGGTATGCGAAGGGCTACAATGGAAGTAATCGAGAATAAGGAGCTATTCTGTCAATCAAACAACAACATGAGTTTGACTCCGTGATCTATTCCAACGAAACTGAAATCTTTAGGCGTAAGTCCGTAGGCGGCAAAGGATTCCCGTCGTTCCCTTAACAACCCTTCGGACATTGGGAATAATTAATAAAAAAAGAAGGTCAACCCCAACCAAAAACCACGTGACCTCTGTGTACAAAAAAACCGTGACCTCAAGAGATTTCCATCTTCTGTATCACCTCTGGTACAGCTTCCAACCTTTTTCCCTTCGCTGGGAAGTAGCATCAGCCAGTTCTATCTCCCTCTTCTTACGGACCATCCATTGTGAAATGGGTGGGAGAGATGCTATCTCGAGCAGACTACCGTCTGCACGGGGAGAGGGTTGAACTGATTGAAGGAGTAATACTTGCCATGTGCCAATTAGGAAAGCGATTGAAAAAAAACAGCGAACGATGGCGGTGAAGGTAAAGGCAAATCCGCCCACCTTTTATAATTTCCGATCGCTACTAATTGGCTGTCTTAATAGAGCGGACTATTGATTGTGGTTAGAAAGGGTGATCTTGTATTGGATGGGTTTTGTCGATATCGTCTAAAGGTTGGATATCAAACCTACGTGATCACGGATGATCAGGATATGTTAAGTATAGGTATATTAAAGGTTTAATGATCAATATTTACGTATAATTGAATCTTTACAATGTATCTAGGTACGTAATAAAAATTGTCAATGAAGCCATTGATTTTAAGCAAGACGGTATGATTCCATGCAAGCTGAGGATATTTTATTAAATAGAAGTATATTTACATAAAAATAGCTAAATGAAAGTACCATTTTTATACTGATTCCGATATTTAATTCATGGTTGGTCTATAAGTTTTAACAACGAATGGAAACATAGTAAAGTAAGTTATTTTTGTATACATAGGAAAGAAATCATTCTAATTTTGATAGTAAATATAACTAAATCTTAATCTCTACACAATAAATTTAATATATTAAACCCATAACTCTTACAAAATCCGCCCTCTTGTTTTCGCAAAAGAAATTTTATAGAAATTATTGTCTTGTGGCATTTTCCGCGGTTCTAAGAAACTACCTTGCAACTAATTCGAACCAAATTTTAACATTTATCATTTGAGCGATAAGTCACACTCTTAGATGAAAATGTGTCACAGTAGTTTCCTAAAACTGACAGGAAATGTAGAGGAAAGAAAATGAATCAACGTATGTACTTCTTTCATGTCTAAAAATGGATTTCCGCTATAATATATTTTTATTTCTGTCATAAATGTAGATTTACCGAAAGCGATGTTCAGAATAACTATTGCAAATTATGTCCATAAAATATAAGTTTATTTCCCTTATGACTAATAAAAGTATATATTTTTTGGATTTACTAAGTTAGATTCATTCGAATATATTCAATTTCACATCAAGAATTTATAATAAACAATTCGAGCTGAAGAATATTTTCAGTAAGCAATGAAAAGAAAATAGTTTGATAGTGAAGATATTAATAATTTTGCTGATAAATTTATAGAAATACTAATGGAGGTCATAAATGATGAATTGATTTCATTCAAATTTCACGATCTTCGTATTATAAATGACTTTTATATTCACTCAGAAATGAATGAGAATCATCGGAATGTAGCAATGATCTTCTATTTATTGATCATAAATTATTAAATCAGACTTTTCGCACAGAAATGATGCAGCTATGTAAAGATAAGGGAGAGTCAGCCTTGAGAGTGCAGCATAATGCAAATAGTTCTCGATGGAAGACTTTAACACGATATCAGCGAAGGACAGCGATTACGTTAAGAAACGACAAAAAATAAAGCTCGAATTGTATCATGCGTATAATTAACCACTTCTTGGATATTGCAATAGCAGGAAGAACTTAAGCGATAGCCAAACAGTTATTAATTTTCCAAGGAAATCTCGGCATAAGTGAAGAAAGCACATTCGATCAAGCATTGGGTTATTTATAAAAACTAATTTTTAGCAAATGGTCCATCGATATAATTCTATAATTCTTTATTATAGAATTATATCGATAGACTAAACTAAACTAAATATGATTATACGAAATGCTGTTGAAAGAGTTTTCATAATTGTAAAATTTCTTTCCTCTGTAGAAGGCAAAATCATACGGGCGGTCACAATTTGACACAACTTGACATATAAAAGGAAATATTCATGACTAAATTTCATCAGTGTATTATGTTAGGAAATTTTTCAAGTGTCTTTCCAAAAGTATTAATAATATATTAAATTTCAGTCGTACTCGATTCCTGTCAATGTATTTTATTTTTAGTTTGTACGTGTAGTATTTTTTAAATATTCATTTCGTTTCTATAGCTACTAAATATAGAATGTTGAAGAAAATAATATCAAAGTATCTGTTATTTATTACACGTTTTGATTTCACCCAAAATAAATTCAACCCCTTACTCTAATAATTTAAATACAGAACATGCCCTCTCAAATATAATCAGTTAAATAAAAAATACTCAATGTGATATCGTGTAGAATAATTATGTCCACAACTAACAAAGTTGTAGCTTTTGTCGTCAATTTCATTTCAAATCTGTTTACCCATTGAGTGATATTTTTTCCACTAAGAAAGACTTCAACGATGTGATGATGAACTATGGGGAAATTAGGAAAATTTTAACCATCGCTTTAATAAACATATTCTTGGATATGTTTCATTAAAGTATCAAATGTAAGATACTGATCGCATTTATCTGTAGATTACATCAGCCACATCGGATTCTTGAGGTTTTCTCGAATGATTTTCATTCGATGAATATCTTTTCGTCGAATGAATTTGTTTTCCTTTTCAGTGGTTAAACATAGACTATTTGACTCGATTTCCTCGGTGACCTATTCGACCAAAAGATCCGTTTGTATGGAACCGTAAAAATCCTCATAAACACCGTTCGCGACCCATTACGGAAAATTACAAATAAAAATAATTTCCGTAGCAAGATTCACTTTTCGGCACCGAACGTCTGTAACAATGGCAAGATAAGAGAAGCAAGAATTTCTCCGAGATAAATTTCTTTCCCCACCTACCTCAAGGAGCAGCGCGAAGGCAAACATCTTCTTCGCCATTGTCTCTGCGAGATACTGCATCGAGATGCCCTTCCCTTTGAGAAGTCCGCCTTCTTCGGGTGAGAGAGCAACAGGTGTCCGTACGTCTCAGCTTGTGACTCCTCTACCACTAGCGCAGCTCTCTACTGCACGCCGAGTCCTACCGCCGAGAGGGGAATGGAGGAGGGATCCACACACTCCCCACCAACTCTTCCGCAATGTAAACCCTTCCCCTACACACACTCCCCCCGCATTCTCCCTACACTTTTATCTCCATTGTGCGGCCGAAAGACGTTCTCCAAAGAGGTTTTTTTTCGCGTCACTTCCGAGATCGGTTGGGAAGAATGCCCGAAATAAGTCGGAATGCTATTTTTTTTTACTCTCCTTGCAGATGCTGCACCCACGGTTGCGGTGCGATGCGTCGTTTTCTGTTGCGATGGAAACCATAAACAAATATTGCCCCTTATCATTAAGACTTTATTGCTGGTAAAAAGAACATTTTTCCTTACGACCAACCTTTTTTAATGTTATTTAAATAACTCACCACCTTTGCCAATGGACGTTGGATAGATTTACGCGAGACTCTTCACGTTACGATTTTGTGAAATCACCAGTTTTTTGTGAGGAGACCTTGGATTTTTGGCTACAGAATATGCAGTAGGTAACAGCTGAGGCTAAATTCAAAATATGCTTCATAACTTGAGGTAGCGGAATTTTCATCTGCGCTATTTCGAAACTTTTGCTTCACACGACTGCATATTGAGACAATATGCAGTCCTCGTGCATCTATCTCTATAGTCCAAGTATCTCAGCGGCCATAATAAGATCCCTCAAGTTCTTCTCACTTCCCTGTGATGGTCATAGATATCCTCTCTTTCATATAAAAGCATTTCGTGCTTTTTCCTCAAGTCTTACAATTTGTAATTTAACAATGAATTCTAGCCGAAGGATAAAACAGAAATTGCTTATAAGGACTAAACGAGAAAGTCTAAGAATATACTGTGAAATTAGCTCAAAAGACTATTAAATTGCTCAATCCGTTTATGAGGCAACTGCCCCTCCCAGAGGAGTACGCAGCTAAAGAATAGTTGCCGATAAACTTAATTGGTCGAAGTATTCGAGATTATGAATCCATTCAATTTGGTTATGACTTTTTGGTCCTTGTTTCACTTATTGCGAGTTTTGTAGTGAATGTCCGTGACAAATAAATATTTTAAATTTTAGTTTCGTATGTTTTCAGGTTAAAAAAATAGCTGTGGTCAAAGTTCGAAGTCATCAATCAGTACCCTTCTTTCAATATATCCTTACGATTTAGAAAAGCAATGAAGTTTATCCAGTTTCAATAGCATTTTGATTTCTCAAATTAAAAAAGATAAAAGTTGATTCTCTGTTGTAGACAATCGACCAACGAAACTGACATCAGCTATCGATGCGTAAGAAAAAGAAAATTTTGGGAAATGTCCAAATCTAATTACGTCCTTTGATCATTAAAGCGGTAATCATAAAATAAATGGCATATATGGTTTAAAAACTCTCGGACATTAAGCTGAATCTTTATGAGCTTAACACGCGTATCTCAGCACCGAACCAAAAGACGCGTAAAATCAAGCTTTTCATAATACGTCATTGGAGACAGAACTTGGGAATTACTTCCGTGCAAAGCTCCGGCAGAACTAATTCGCCAAACAGGATTTAGTCCACCTTCGGCCGATTTGAGATAAGAAGCAAAATCCGTTCGACACCGTATTTCGCCTTCGCACGGCAATCGATTGTCGACTGTCTTACGAAGGGATTTTGCGCCAAATCTGTTCAATGGACGCCATCCGAACTTATCGTTTGCCTTAAAACTAAAAAACGTCGTTGTCCTATTTTCTGCTTTGGGGTAGCTTAAGCGATTACCGATCCAAACGAATGTGCCCGGAGTCGTAAGTCGCCTTATACAGCTTTTTTTCGCCGGGGATTGATTTTGTTTTTTGGTTCTCTGGTGGACGCTTTTTTGTGCCGCTCTCGGACGTTGTCCATCTTTTCATAATTGTGTTACCACAATGATCTTGCACATCAAGACAACCGGAGTACGAAAAGCATTTACGGTTCCTTTTTATTACTTTTTATCTTATTTTCAAAAATGACTTAAAATTCGCCTTTCAATATATTTTGTCTCTATTTTGTACATTTTCATCCAAAATTTTCCTGATAATCAAATTTTCTTCGATTTACGCGATAATATTTAAATTTTCTTCATTTTTTCTTTGTATCTCTTCCTCTTAAGGATGTATTTAATATCGAATGATTGCCATTTTGAAACGCGATACGATTTAAAATTATTCCTTTTATATTCTGAAATATTATTTAATCGAAGTACCTGGAAATAAGTACAATGATTTCTATTATTTCAAAATTCTACTCTAAGCGAAGGTAATTAAAAATTCCATCCAAAAATGAATTTGAACCGAAGTCCACCTAAAGTAGAGCCGAATTTAACAGTAACTCATGCTGTGTAGTGAAAAAACATCAAGGATAGTCAACAAAACCGATATTTTTATTTCCAATTTTCTCAGGAACCAGGGTTTATGTGTACAAATATTTCACTTTTACATGTACTACTTCTACTCCGATATGAAATAAAGTTCATCGTAATTGATAAGTTTCCCGTAATTTCTCTTTCCGTCGAATGCAAAGATGGCACTTTGGAAGGAGCCATGCCAAAAGACGACACTGACGGCGAGGGATTAATATACAAGCGGAAAATATTTTAATGAGGTTATAAAAGGTCCATTAATATCAATACGGCCGACAGTCGCGTCTTTAGCCGTCGGATATTACGAACGAGGGAAGTAATTCTACTGAAGCTGAATTCGATTCCTTCGAAGGCATTTCAATTCGGAGTAACGGAATTTGTATTTTGGTCGAAGATGGAGAAAATGCACTATAACTTAATTATACAATATTTAGCATTCACGAAGAGAATTACACGATACATATCATATGCTGGTATATAAAATCAGCCGATATGAATTTCACTGCAGATTGTATAAGAAATAAAAATTATGATAGCGAGCTCAAATTACTCTCCGTGATAAAACTGATTGCTTAGTTTTTTATGCATTCAGTTAAACGCATAAGAAATACTTTGAAAATGATTTGTCCCGAATCTATCATTAAAATTCAGTTTCGGATAGTAGCAATAAAGAGCGAAGGGTAGATTAATGTAAGATAAGAATGGTAATTTGTCTTTAAGCTGTGAAAAAAGCTGACAAACATCGCACGAATAGAGTGCAACGATAATTTATAAAACGGTGCAAATTACTCAATAATGTTTCTATATAGGATGCAAAAAAACATATATTTCCTATTTTTACCTTGGTTATCTAGACAAAATAAACATTAACGGATATCCAAAAAACAGACTTCATCGTCATCAGTTCGAAAAAATGTGAGTGCACTGCGAAAGGCATAAATGCACATCCACGACCGAGTTATTCACTATGCAAATGTATCCACTGAAGATAAGAGGTGCAGAGAGAGATAAGGGAGAATAAGTACCGATCGACAAGCATTCGAGTTCGTGACCTTTAATAAAACACAACTCGAAATCTAGATGTTTTAGTTAACCATCGGAAGACGAAAGCTCTCGAAATGAAGGAAGTGAGTCATAGAAGCGGATGACACGTCAACTCCTTTTTCTTATTCAGTACTTCTTTCTATCGTCTATCGTTGAATCGAGTTCAAATTTAAAGGCTATACCATTTGTGATATATAAGACTTAATTCAGAGCGAAAAGTTGTCTGAGCAATCTTACATTTAACCCATACAAAGGACAAACACAAGTATAGCTCTATTAATTCTCATAACTTTCATATTTGGTTCTAAACTTTCATAAAAAGTGTAAAAAGACTCGCAAGAATCCGACTTCAAAGAATCTACCGGGAAATATTTAGGTTTTTTCAATTAATTTTATCAATAATTAAGTATTTGTATATAATATATTTTACAATCTCTTGATGTTTCCTCGTTCTTTGTATCTGCTATTAAACTTCTATTATTATGTGTTTAAAATATGAATTCGTAGAATCAAATAAATATCTTTACTTACATGTACATCTATAGCCTAAAAAGCTCGCGTTAGAGGTACCATCCAATATTTCCGAAGATGATTTGTATGAGTCGCAATCCGTGTTGAGGCAAAACCATAGAGTTCATAAAATATCTTCAAATACGTGAAGGTTTCTATGAAAATTATTTCCTTTTCCTTGCTTTTAGATCAATTTTGTGAGAATTCTAGTAATGTTGACGCTTTATTTAAAATAGAACTAAAAACAAATGAATGAGGTGTTTTGTTATCTTCCAACATTATAATGCCTCCTTTTATTGATCTATGGTGTATTTATTATTTGTATTTTGTTAATGGGAAATCATACATCGCTTATTTAATTTATTAGTTCGTGGCTTTGATAATTCATTAACTTACCGAAACTCTTGGTGAGACTGAGCGATAAATACATCGTATCAAAGATCTAATCTTAACTCTCATATTTATTCTACGCCATTATTGTGAGTTTGATCAATGCTTCACAAATCCTTTTCATTAGTGAAATTAACCAACTTTTGCGAAGAAAGCACTGAATAAATAATTAACTCCTATATTTCTTTACTGTAACATGCTCTTGACTCCTATGATTCTACAATACAAGCGATTGACAATATTTCACGGATAGGTATTTCGATTTCAAAACACTTTATCATGCTAAATACTGAGCAAAAAAGGGATGTAAATTTGGACAAAAATTAGCATGGCATCTATTAGTCAGAAACTTGAAATACGATTGGTCTTTAATTAATCGCTCGTAATAACTCAGGCACTCTCTTCAACTTTTCTTAGAATTCAAGGGAAATGAATATCTGCACATAAATATATTTTCATGATTAGTTTACTATCACAATTCAAGGGAAAACCCGATTAAATAAAGCGCTCATTGAAAATTCAAGATCTATTGCGTCATACTATTATTATTGAGTCCCGGGAAAAAGGAAAATACGTATCGATAATCACACTCTTAATAAAATATAGGTATGTGAGCATTCGAGAAAATTTACCTTCGACCTTTCCTTGACCTTGAAGTTTGTCTTAAAAATATTCATTATTTTTTCAAATTCAAAATCAACTCCTTTTATAAAATATTTACACCGAATTCTGAACACAAGATTTGCTTCTCTCGCTGGAAAGTGTGTTGAGTTTTAATGAAAATAAAAAAGATGTTAAAATGAACAATGCTTATGGTAAAGAAAAAACAATCTGGTTTATGGATCAATGGATTTTGAATTTTGGATACGATAAAACTTCTATTTGAGAAGGCACTCACTTCGGCCTTTTCTCATGTACTTATTGATTGGGAGCGATTCTTTGGATAACGTCAAAATTCGTAATCGTTTTTTACCTGCGGTTCCGTCTCGTAACCATCTCAACGCCGAAAATCTTTACTTATTTATTTCGGACGATTTTGTGGCTGCAAACATTTAGAGCTTATTCCTAAGCGAACGACCTCCAAACAAATGAAACGGCATTTGGAGAAAGCGGATACGTTTCTCGATAAAAAGCACAATATCCGTAGGGTTGGATATTCTATTCCACACTTCACAATTTGGCAGAACGACATCTCATAACACTTAACGTTGGAGCCATTTTGTCGCACAGTGCATTAGTAGACTGCAGCAAATGTGACTGAATTTAGAAACATGGATTCAGAGATATCTAAACATCCACATGTTTATTTTTACGTAAAAGAGGTATGATATTTACATTTAAAAATAACCTCAAAGAAATTTCAATCGACTATTTTCCCAACGTAAACGTGGAATATTGCAAAAAACACCCATTGAACTTGAAATGAATAGAACAGTAAGAACTTCTAAAAGAACATAAGAAACATGAATAAGCTTCGCAAAAGTCAATTTTTAAATAAACTCCATTTTCCGCACAGGTCAACGCTAAAAAAATTCCGAAGGATAAACATTAATCCATAGTAAGCACGGGTGAGTAGGATAAAACTTACCTTCTACCGAACATTTATTTACAGCGCACAATGGCTCACACAAAACACATATATATGTGCTCCATCTTGTTAAAATTGAGTGCTATATACAGAAAATAAGAAGTAAAACACGATAAATTGGATAATAATATCCTTGAGCCTCTGCAATGAATATATCGCTATTAACATCGCGGTCCGGAAATTTGAAGGGTTTAATGAGAGGTGATACACTGCTGAAAGATTTTACCTCACATTTCGGAGGGTATGTGGACAAAAATGATATCTCCGTTTATTAGTCGGGGAAAAAATGGTTATTATAGCATGTTAATATCGGATATGAATGATTGAGAAAGGTGTACATTCTGAGAAGGCCACGGAGGGAAGCGAGGATTGGTTTAAAGACTTTCTGCAAAAAACCTAAGAGCTGCGTTCTTCTCAAATTTCGACTGTGACCCCTTTTGTAATTCGAAAGAGCTGACATCTCACTAACATTCGACGAAAAATGTATTTAAGACTGAGCAAAGATTAGAGGACTGCACTCAAAGTAATAAGTTTTTGTATTTTGAGGCCAATTCACAACGATGAAGACACAAAGATCAATTCCTCCAGTGCCCTTTCTAGTAGTGCGATATAACTAATATCAACCGTCGGTAAATTACTAAATTAAGAACTATTTTACAATGCTTCAACCGAATGACTTCATCTTTAACAGTCATTCCATTCTGTCCAAGAAAGCCTTTCCTTACCACTTTCGGAATCTTATCTGAAGACTTGTTTTTTTTTTTGTTTAAGAGGTAATATTTAAGACAATGAGAAATTTTAGTGCATTTAAGTTTATTTGTACATTTTAATGCAGTTACAAAACTATAATTTGCTAATATACATGTTAATTGAAGCTTAAAATTCAATGTCGAAGAATTGAAACAAAACTTGATCCGTACAGCATCCATTCAGCTACAATGCGGACAATGATGAGGAACATTCTGCAAATCCCCGTTTCGTCAACCAGAAAGGTTGATCACACACCGAAAGGCGGCATGTAGAAAGATTTCCTCGTATATTCGTACCAGTAGAGCCTTTGATGCCGAGGAATAATCTAGAAGAAAAAACGGAAAGGCATAAAGATAAACAAAGCATTAATATTGGACATGCCATTTAATTATAACGGAAAAAAAGGGCAATTCAAAGGAATTATTTACCCATCTTGTCCAACGTTCTCCATCTAACGAAAAAGATCACGTTCGATGCATCTGAGAATCTCGCGGCGTCGTGCTCCCGGACTCGCATATCTGTCAACGGATCCCCTGAAATGTGAAAAAGAAGAAGCCACACAAGATTAGAAGTATGAAATAAGGTGCTAATAATGACTATAATATGCAACAGAATTGGGAACCTGGTATTAGAGCATAGAAAAAGAAGTTCACAGATGAAGGGAGGTGCACAGATTTCCTCACCACGTAATGACGTACCGTGCATGGCGCGTTACCCCTTTTGAGTGGAGGGATTCGCCAGCGAAGTGCAACTGGTTCAGAACAGCGGGGGAACGTACGGACGCGTCATCAGTTGCAGTTCGCCAGCCCTATGAGAACCACAGTGCGACGATGGCGCGAAGACCACCGCCACGGAAAAGATAAAAGTGGGATGCTGTTAGAAGATTTATTCTCTAATGGCTGAAGAGCCGGTATGAACCAGAGAGCGTGTAGTGCCTAGCATTACAAGTAACCCCTTTTTCCACCCAAGGAATCTCTAAAGCCCGTGAGGTGGGCCCTATAGTCTTAGTGTAGACCTAGAACACTATTGCCCGTTGGATGGGCCCCTTTCTAAAGAAACCTACCCTAAGCCTACCAGCCTAGGTTCACTGGAAGAGGAAGACGTTCCCTACCTTTGTAGCGGAATTCCTCCAGCGTCGGCAGATCTCTGCGTTCCATCGGCGAACCGAATCTCCTCTTGACATCACTAACACAATCACTATCACTAGAATGACCATAGCACTCACATCCATTCGCTGAAAGTGGGGGGGATTTAGCACGGAGGGGGATGAAGCACTGTTCTTGAGACACCTCCATGGATCTGCAAAGATTAAAGTTAAGTTAGCACGTTTCAACGAAAAGATCAATTAAGGAATGCGTAACGTACTCTTATTAAACACTCACCTTCATAAGAATCCTTGCGATCCCATCCAATGCGGTCTTTTCTTTTAAGCACTAGAATCAAACACCATCACAGATTCCGTTGGATCCTTTACGACTGTCAACATACCCTTCCAATCGCGCAAATTCCTTTCAAAGAGCATATTATCGGATGGATAATTTTGAAATTCTAAATCATCTCAGTCCATGCTTCTAGAATTCACCTCCCTCTAAAATAACTGGTCTTAGAGTATGCAGTGCTTCTTTTATTTTTCGGCAGCAACTGACAGAACTCAAGGCATTCTCAACCTTTTATACAATTTGCAAGATCACGTGGGTTCTGTGACGTAAGGAGTTCGTCTTTTCGATTTGTACATATCCGAACCGCATTTGATTTGCATTTAAAAATTCCAATTTCCCCTTAAAATATACTTCATTCTTAGGTATGGAATTTCCCTTTAGCTTAACCTTTAGGTTTAAAAATCGCAATATATTTATAAGATTCACGCATTCCGCCATTTTCGCAATAAGTCATATACGTGAAATCATCTTTCTTACTTCTGAAAAATATCGTTATGGAAGCAAAATGTTATCGGGGTGCTCGTTTGTTATCTACCGTAAGACCTTCAAGTAATCGGTCTTTACCTAACTATGCATTACAGGTAATTAAGGCAATAGAAAAAACCTGAATAAGGCATTTGAATTTGATTGTCCTTTCAATGTCCTTTACTTTATTCCATTAGAAGGTGTTTTGAAAAATGGGCATACTTTCTTGAAGGCCTTAGAATGCAGTCTCTTCAAACAGATATTAGAGACCTGTATTGGAAAGGGATTTTCTCTTAGGGAAGGCGATTTATGAAATTAATGAAATGAAATTACGATAAAAAAGAATTTTGGGTCTTCACCTACGTATATTCCGTAGGATTCATCCCTTTTGACGAAAGGAATAGAAATGAGTGAAATTGAGTAATTAATTCTGATTTACAATGGTATGGGAAAATTTAAAAAGATGCAAAGTCATAGCAATTTTATGAGCAATGTTCTCAAGTTAATGTATTCATAATTCACTATTTAAAATACGAATATCGTTTGGTTCTGTATAAAAATGTAGGATGAGTCGTATATTTTTACGAAAATGCTTTTTCTCGCTATTCATTTCAAATAGCAGGTTAAAAAAAATCGTTTCAACTGCGATCGATTCACAAACTACCCTGTGCTATACTTCCTTATTAAATTCGTTATTAAATGTTATTAAAGTATTAAAGAAAGAATAGTGAAGTTATTCCTCGAGTTAGCGCGTTGTGGGGGTGAATATGAATATAATAATTGCATATCGAAATTAGGACGTTTCATGATATACCATATTTTCCGCACGACGCTGGAATATCCTATTGAAATCCAAGAACTCTCACCCATCCAGAGATCCGAACGAATGGATGAGCATTGCCTGTCGAAAAGAATTTGTAAAAAAAATGTAGACCGTTCCTGAAATATTATTAAGGTCTTAATGAGTCAATAGACCCAAAATTCTTTTTTATCGTAATTTCATTTCATTAATTTCATAAATCGCCTTCCCTAAGAGAAAATCCCTTTCCAATACAGGTCTCTAATATCTGTTTGAAGAGACTGCATTCTAAGGCCTTCAAGAAAGTATGCCCATTTTTCAAAACACCTTCTAATGGAATAAAGTAAAGGACATTGAAAGGACAATCAAATTCAAATGCCTTATTCAGGTTTTTTCTATTGCCTTAATTACCTGTAATGCATAGTTAGGTAAAGACCGATTACTTGAAGGTCTTACGGTAGATAACAAACGAGCACCCCGATAACATTTTGCTTCCATAACGATATTTTTCAGAAGTAAGAAAGATGATTTCACGTATATGACTTATTGCGAAAATGGCGGAATGCGTGAATCTTATAAATATATTGCGATTTTTAAACCTAAAGGTTAAGCTAAAGGGAAATTCCATACCTAAGAATGAAGTATATTTTAAGGGGAAATTGGAATTTTTAAATGCAAATCAAATGCGGTTCGGATATGTACAAATCGAAAAGACGAACTCCTTACGTCACAGAACCCACGTGATCTTGCAAATTGTATAAAAGGTTGAGAATGCCTTGAGTTCTGTCAGTTGCTGCCGAAAAATAAAAGAAGCACTGCATACTCTAAGACCAGTTATTTTAGAGGGAGGTGAATTCTAGAAGCATGGACTGAGATGATTTAGAATTTCAAAATTATCCATCCGATAATATGCTCTTTGAAAGGAATTTGCGCGATTGGAAGGGTATGTTGACAGTCGTAAAGGATCCAACGGAATCTGTGATGGTGTTTGATTCTAGTGCTTAAAAGAAAAGACCGCATTGGATGGGATCGCAAGGATTCTTATGAAGGTGAGTGTTTAATAAGAGTACGTTACGCATTCCTTAATTGATCTTTTCGTTGAAACGTGCTAACTTAACTTTAATCTTTGCAGATCCATGGAGGTGTCTCAAGAACAGTGCTTCATCCCCCTCCGTGCTAAATCCCCCCCACTTTCAGCGAATGGATGTGAGTGCTATGGTCATTCTAGTGATAGTGATTGTGTTAGTGATGTCAAGAGGAGATTCGGTTCGCCGATGGAACGCAGAGATCTGCCGACGCTGGAGGAATTCCGCTACAAAGGTAGGGAACGTCTTCCTCTTCCAGTGAACCTAGGCTGGTAGGCTTAGGGTAGGTTTCTTTAGAAAGGGGCCCATCCAACGGGCAATAGTGTTCTAGGTCTACACTAAGACTATAGGGCCCACCTCACGGGCTTTAGAGATTCCTTGGGTGGAAAAAGGGGTTACTTGTAATGCTAGGCACTACACGCTCTCTGGTTCATACCGGCTCTTCAGCCATTAGAGAATAAATCTTCTAACAGCATCCCACTTTTATCTTTTCCGTGGCGGTGGTCTTCGCGCCATCGTCGCACTGTGGTTCTCATAGGGCTGGCGAACTGCAACTGATGACGCGTCCGTACGTTCCCCCGCTGTTCTGAACCAGTTGCACTTCGCTGGCGAATCCCTCCACTCAAAAGGGGTAACGCGCCATGCACGGTACGTCATTACGTGGTGAGGAAATCTGTGCACCTCCCTTCATCTGTGAACTTCTTTTTCTATGCTCTAATACCAGGTTCCCAATTCTGTTGCATATTATAGTCATTATTAGCACCTTATTTCATACTTCTAATCTTGTGTGGCTTCTTCTTTTTCACATTTCAGGGGATCCGTTGACAGATATGCGAGTCCGGGAGCACGACGCCGCGAGATTCTCAGATGCATCGAACGTGATCTTTTTCGTTAGATGGAGAACGTTGGACAAGATGGGTAAATAATTCCTTTGAATTGCCCTTTTTTTCCGTTATAATTAAATGGCATGTCCAATATTAATGCTTTGTTTATCTTTATGCCTTTCCGTTTTTTCTTCTAGATTATTCCTCGGCATCAAAGGCTCTACTGGTACGAATATACGAGGAAATCTTTCTACATGCCGCCTTTCGGTGTGTGATCAACCTTTCTGGTTGACGAAACGGGGATTTGCAGAATGTTCCTCATCATTGTCCGCATTGTAGCTGAATGGATGCTGTACGGATCAAGTTTTGTTTCAATTCTTCGACATTGAATTTTAAGCTTCAATTAACATGTATATTAGCAAATTATAGTTTTGTAACTGCATTAAAATGTACAAATAAACTTAAATGCACTAAAATTTCTCATTGTCTTAAATATTACCTCTTAAACAAAAAAAAAACAAGTCTTCAGATAAGATTCCGAAAGTGGTAAGGAAAGGCTTTCTTGGACAGAATGGAATGACTGTTAAAGATGAAGTCATTCGGTTGAAGCATTGTAAAATAGTTCTTAATTTAGTAATTTACCGACGGTTGATATTAGTTATATCGCACTACTAGAAAGGGCACTGGAGGAATTGATCTTTGTGTCTTCATCGTTGTGAATTGGCCTCAAAATACAAAAACTTATTACTTTGAGTGCAGTCCTCTAATCTTTGCTCAGTCTTAAATACATTTTTCGTCGAATGTTAGTGAGATGTCAGCTCTTTCGAATTACAAAAGGGGTCACAGTCGAAATTTGAGAAGAACGCAGCTCTTAGGTTTTTTGCAGAAAGTCTTTAAACCAATCCTCGCTTCCCTCCGTGGCCTTCTCAGAATGTACACCTTTCTCAATCATTCATATCCGATATTAACATGCTATAATAACCATTTTTTCCCCGACTAATAAACGGAGATATCATTTTTGTCCACATACCCTCCGAAATGTGAGGTAAAATCTTTCAGCAGTGTATCACCTCTCATTAAACCCTTCAAATATCCGATGTCATTAGCGAATTATTCCGTATTCCTCGGAGATTGAATAGGAGTAGAATATAGTCGACGGGTAGTGAATAAATTTCTTAAGCCTTGCTTCGCCCATTTTACGAACGTTATTCTATAACGTCGATATTTCACTCCTTCGTTTGAAAAACCCCAGCAAACGTGTGTATCTATTAATTTTGAGGCCCTCTTCGAAATCGGATCGAATGCTCAATCGTAAGCCATAATCTGCACCCCATGGCTACCTCGGAACAATTTATTGACCAATTTATCGCATTGAGTGAGATTCCCTTTGACGCCTTTTTTCATCGTTGGACACTTTCCCGTTGTAGAGTATCCATTCGTTGACCCCTCAAAGTGTTCCCTCGGATGGCTTTAGTCGACCAATATCTCCGATTGCTGCAGTGACAGTCTCCATGGGGAGGCGATATTACTTCCCGCCGTGGGAATTATTCGGCGGTCCTGTCAGATGCCGTTTCTTTTTAAACTTCTCGATCAATTTGTAGTGTTCGTCTTGCTGTTTACGTGATTTTACGATGTCCCCGTTATCTAGAGCTGTGTGGCCATGCATCTCGTAATTTACCAAAAGGACTCGAGGTCACCGTCGACCATTATGGGTGGAGATCAGCGTTTATTTAGAACTCACGGATAAGTATTTCCGTTTTATATTATGTGATTATCTAATCGCTTTGGCACTTAAAATCTGAGAGTGAAACCAAAATTCCTTAAACATACTTTGTTTCTGAGATTATGAGGGTTAGAAATCGACAAATATTTGCCGACACACTAGGAAAATAATCTTATATTTCATTACAGTTAAATATAATCTAAATCAGTTTTTATTTCATAATATGATCATTAAGACCTGGCTAAGGTATTTAATCTATGTTCGTATTAAACAGATAATAGACGGGAAATCGAGCAGCTGGTCATTTATTTTAACCATAATCCAGTAACCAAAAAAAGATTTAAATATGATTATTCTTCAAGAAGCGCTATAAATGGTTTTCATGTTTAAAAAATGCATGGTGCGTTTACATGTCTTCGTTGTTTTATATTTATCGAAGTAACATTCTTAGAAAATTTTTTAGAGTAATCTAATATATATAATATTATTATAATATTATAATATTTATAAGGCCAAAATCATTAATGGAATAAATCGTATCACCGATGGCTCTTCAAATTTTCAATCAAGTTGTGATAACTTTCTACCTTCTTAGGAATATTTCTTAGTGGTAGATTATATTGTAAGGATAGAAAACCAAAATGATATAGTAGACTTAACAATGCCCATTGTTAATATTATTTTGAACCTGAATTCACTACATCTTCCAGTGGTTGAATACACACAGGATTTAACGTTTACCAGATGCGTATGCAAGGAGATTTTATCGATTTGCGAAAAACCGATTAATAGTGTCGCCATCTGTATCTTTTTTGGACTCTTAATTTCACAAAATCTTTACGCTTAACTTAATCAGTAATTTTTATTCCGGGGACAGATAAACAGTTGATGATCGCTTTCCGAACATAACCTTGGAACGTGGCTGACTTTTTAGGTTATCTCGAATGTAGATGTCAGAGCAGTATGTTACGATGGTTTACAGTGATATAGAATGATTTCTTAGTTTGTTTGTACAATATGTTCAATCACCAGTTGTGAATGTAAATATAGAACATAAGCGATGACATATTTCTCAAAACCATCTACAAACCATTTACAAACGAAACAGTTTTCTTTGAGTTTAATATGCAACAGAAGAAAATGTGTATGAATTAATGACGAGACACTAAATAGATTATGGTTCACACCAATAATTTATAATAAAATTTAATTACAAGAATTGATATTTTATTGATAAATACATAACTAAGATCATTCCCTTAATTGAATGAAATGTATAGGTATTTTATATAAAACATCAATCCAGAAGATTTAATGGAACACGTAAAGCACTTGCATGACTGACTATTAACAATCAAGTTAAGAATCAATCTTAATAACTAATAATATAAGATTTATCTAATTAGATGAATTATCAATTAATTAACCGAAATAATTTCGAAACAATCCAATGAAAATCTTCTCCGCACATCACCATCCAAGTAAAGTGATTTTCGATGTTCAGAACATTTAGGAACGAGCCCCATCTCCAACTCTTAAAGAGGAGAAAGACAGATGAGAGTCGAAAATTAATTGGACTAGTCGCTATGAAAAAATCCCTCTTAGTGTTTCCGACCGAACCCAGACCTTCGCGAAATAAAATTAGCCGACCCCATAAAGCGAATTAGAACCCATCTTCGGGAAAAGCTATCCAGACTCGCCGAAAAAAGGAAAAAAATTCTTTGACCGCTGCCTCACAAAAAAGCGTTTGTCCTAATTGAGACATTTTATCGCTAATCACTGATCGTATCCCGATAATGAGGCGTTTAACTCGCCCTTCCGAAATCGACAAAGTTCTATTACGCAATCGAAAAGGGATCGTCCGTTTCACATTCAGAAAAGACCACGTACTTCTTACGGCCGCGTGTATTTTAAATGGGAGAATCCAGAGCGTTGTTGCCACTTCGTAGAGAAAAATCAAGTAGGAAGGATTTGTTTCTGAACCTTTTCGATGTAAAGGTTTGTAAACAACGCAGTGCGAATTATGTAAGTTGAAAATATAGTCACGTGCTACTTCTCTGTTATTGATACGAGAAAAAACAAGAAAGTTTCTCAGAGAGTACTGAATTAATTTATCCTCGAATACTAATAATCTACGATCAACGGTATTGTTAATAACGAATTTTTGTTACGACCGTAACGCGGAAATCCATAGCGGCAGTCTTACTGAGAATTAAATGAATGGGTTGAACCGCTGTGGAGTATTTGGACAGAGCCGTGATTCGTGGATGAAAAAAATATTAGGCTTTTTCTACTTCGGTAAAATTCGCATCTGTAAATTGATCATAAGATAACAACGTATGATGTATGAGAAAAGGAAGTATATTTTAGGAAAAAGTGTTCCTTAAGAAATCGCCGGCAAAGGTGTTTGAGAAGTGAATAATCTGTACTAAGTATGGTAAGTGGAAGTTTGTATTATGCTCGTGTAATGCAAAGAGTGAGAATGTAGAATCTATGCTCTTCGTCTTCTTGTAAAGTTCGTTAGCCGAGAAATCAAGGTATGGCGTTGTAAAGCAAGGAGATGATAGTGAAATGATGTTGTGGTAAAAGAGTCATGGAACTTCATCGTAGTTGCCACGATTGTCGAAAAGTTGACCACAATAACTTTCAGGTTGTTTTTATTGTAGTCAAAGTAACAAATCCGTACTAAATTATTTGGTCAATGGCAGAATGGTGAGTATGCTAACCTTGTAATGACGAGGACCCTGGTTCTTATTCCAGCTGAAATTTCCCTCTCAGGATTTGGACGTTTGTGAACGTCCGGTGAGGTAAGTGCAAAAAAAAGCCTTTTGATTCCCAATGTAAATTCACCTTCATGGACTCTATTATCTTATTCCTTCTTTTTTCTTCTCAGAAATTCATCAGAAATACGAAGAGCAAAGAAGAAAGGGGGAGATTCGGTTGCAGCAACCAATGGGAGGATGAACATTTTTGTCTGAAGCGGGGAACGTGTTGAGCGGGATTTGTATAGAAGTGTGCGATAAAAAGACTTGAGAATGTAGAATAATAAAAATATTAAAAAGTTTCTAAGCATACCGTTTTATTCATTTATTTTACCTTCCTTTTTTATAGTTTTTAAACGTGAATAATTCGCACTACGTTGCTCACCAACATTTTTCCTTAATATCGAAAAGGTTTGGAAAAAAATCCAATATAATTTTTCTCTACAAGTGGCAACAACGCGCTCTCCCATTTGAATTACACGGGGTCATAAGAAATACGTGATCTTTTCTCAATATGAAACGGAGTAGGGAACGATTTGAAAGAACGATCTCGAGGATAAGAAGCGACGAACTTTCGAAAGAGATGAATGAAGATTCTTTCGATGTGATTTGTGGATATTTGTTTTGATAGCTGCATTGCGATGCAGTCTTCCAAACCGCCCGCCGCTGGGATCGTGGCGCCACTACTTCGCCGTTGGGGTTTTTGGAAGTTCTGAAGTTTGTTGTTAAGTGGAATGGTTCTGATGAGGTAACGGTCGGTAAATTTTGAAATTGGCCGGTGATAGATAGTCGCACCTTGTGTGTCGTGATTGAAACGGGCAACTATCCAGAGGAGCGTATCGTTTTCTCTTCAGCGTTAGTAATGGGATGGGTTTTTATAAATATTTATCCGTTCTCTTCAGGGAGGTCGTGCGGATGGAATTAACGTGTCGGCTCCACAAAGAGGGTGGTCATATGAAGGGGATTAGGGGTGCAAGGAGGACGTGGTTGTCGCACTACGTGGTATGAGGCTTAAAAGAGAAATTAATTCTTTAATCGTGTTGGACGCTGCTTGAATGTCACGGCACGGGCGTGATTCATGTATACATTACGACGTGAAAATCGAATCTCAATGATGTGGTTTGAAGACGAGTGTTTTTCTCGTCCTTTTTACTTTGAAGACGCTGAATTCTCATATCTTAAAAATACAACATTCTACTGTTTATTTTTAAAACGTAAGATACTTTCTCTGAGAAGTACACTCACTCTTCACCAAAGGCGTGGAGGAAGAACGAGGCTAACTTACTGAAGTTTTTTGACAATTTGTTAAAGATTACCTTCTCAACTCTAACAGCGTATCAAATTTAAAGCATAGGATTTGTCAACTGAAGAAACCTATGAGTATTCACCAATATCCCTCGAAATGTTGCTTTGAAAATTGTCAAAATTTTATGCCTGTGAAAGGTTGAAGCATTTGAAACAGTTTTTAGAAGATGATTATCATCGGATATAGAATACTTTTTTTACCGATGCAATACTTAACATTGTTTGAAACAAAAATCCAAACTGGGATTTCCATGGTTGAAACCTATACTCAAACGGCCTTCAACAGGAAAACATTGGATCAGATAAATCACATAATTTGAAAAAGTTTTAATTAAGATATGAAATTCGTGTATTCTTGAAAATTACATAACTGTATAGTCATGAGGATTAATGGTAGAGACTTAATGGCAAAATGTTTCATATTTATAGTTAACTGAGAAATAGTTTAGTGTTTATAAGCGATACTCTATTGTTTCCTATTGAGCTTTTACTTATTATTGTGGAACAACATACTTCGCCAATGATTTGAAGTGATCACAATTTCGTAACTCCTTTAAAGACAGCACTTAAAATTACATCGAGAGAAACATTTCATCCAGAAATTCGGAATAAGAGGGATTTTGGGGAGAGAAAACACTCGTTCTACAGTCTCCGTTGTAATTGAGCCTAATTCGAGAGCAATTGGCGACCCTTTGAACGGAGACAATGAAAACAGATGAAGTAAAAAAAGGACACATCCAAAGACGTTCTCTTTCCGTTGGGCGTCAGGTGATTCTTTCGGAAATAAATGGTTCCATTTTAATTTTTATCATATCGTTTATTGCTCGATCAGTCGGTGGAAAATGGGATAATGAAAGAAGTTCTTTTTTTGTCTTCCAGAGACAGCGGTCCTCCTCTTCTGCAGATGTCGTCTGCAGATGAAACAAGGCGGGAGAAGGATGCCTCTCTACCGACGATTTTCAGCATTTTACATTTAAAGGATTCTGCACCGCATTTAACAAGCGACGTTAGTGAGTTCTACGTAAATCATAAATACCACTGTTACTCTAATAGGTTTTGACACGAAGTGATAAATTTGCCGGGTTATTTTTGCAATACTCATTTTTAAGCAGATTTTGCTTTCAAACCCAGCATTTTTACGAATAGGGAGTCGTGATGAGACAGAATCTGTAACATAGGTGAATGGAAAGACACATTTAAATATTTATTCACTTGTTTACATTTGCTACTTTTGTTTATATTTGCTCTGCATCCAAGGACGGCGGCTGTGACGGAACTTCCGGTCACTTCAACACGTCCCTTCGAAGTGCTTCCGAAGCACATGTAAACAGTCGCACAACATTACTCTAAAACACATCGACATTTGAAAAAACGAATGAAATTGAATATCTTACACAGTTAGGAAACAACAAAGTCCGTTTCCAAGGCCCATTCATTAAAGAAAACAAACAGTTAATCTATCTTTTCATCTCAACTATGTTTATTTTCACACGTCCATTGGGAAGAATCGGAACATAATTTACAATTTTTATATTTTAATTCCGAGCATCCCAACCTCGGTGTCTCAAAGCTATCGACTATAAAGATCGAATGAAAAATACTTTCCGCTGTTGAGAAAGGCGGAAATAATCTGTCTTCTTTTTTTATTCTTATGACCGTCGAAATAAAATCGGTCGGCAATTGAACGCGCGGTAGATGGCGCGAAATGTCATTCCTTCGATGCCCTAGAAGAAGGATGGAGAATTGAATTCTTACTTCACTCGTTTACACATTTGATGCTCTGGGAATACACAATGAACCATTTCGCCACCTCTAAATCAATCGGTGAAAATCAATAAATTACGTGGAATAAGGAAGAACCCCTAAATTAGCAGCGAAGTCAGCAAACGAGGAAAACTTTTTGAAAATTTCGACCACCAATCCATGGAAACCGTGATGTAACATTCCAAGAGCCTCGATCAACTATATGCTCTCTTTTTATTCTACGCCACACAGAAAATGGTACGACCAGAGACAGTTATCGGAGTAACATGAACAACTAGATACATTTGGTTCATATTTCAGCTTTTAATAGCTCAATCATAGTCATCTTCCATCTCAAATTAGCACTTAGTCTTCCCAATTAGTTTTTCAAATCATTTCTTATTCATATATTAAATGAATCCTTCGAAAGACAAATAGATGACTCTTTAAATTTGCCCCACTTCTTGGAGCTGGGATGCGATAAAATATCATTGAAAGACCAAGTAGCGATTTTTCTCGATTTTCTAATAAGAAAATCCCAACTATACGTAAACAATTCTCTATTCGCTTGTCCTTCCTTAAAATTTTATCTACACGTTTCAATACCTTCAATATAGAACCTCAAAGTCAAAAAAGTGTGAATTTCAAATCCATTGTTAACATTATCTAACACATAGGATACATTGGACAATGAGAGCTTAAGGCAAACATAAACGGAAAGCACTGTGTGAAAAATATAACACAGATCAATATATATATCTTTTCCTCAGAGATAGTACACATGCATTCCTTCAGCTTGGGTTAAGTGATTTCATCTATATTTTTCAATAGCTTTTCCACGTATGTATACGGTTGGATATGTGTAATTTTTTCATAATGCTCTTCCATTAGTGTATTATATACGTAGCATATGCGTATTAAAGTATATTATTTTTTCTGAACACCGAAACTTATGGACTCACGCACACACACATTCAAACTGATGCACACTTTCTAATTCTTTTGTCCTCAAAATCACTTTGACTTTTATTTACAATGCACACTCGATTTCAAACGGATATCGGTCGGTTTTCTCCTTTTCGATGATAAAGATTCTTCAACTGTTCCACCAGAGGATGATTCGAAATCCGAAAGCTACTTCGTATGGATGCCACTGAAGAAAACCCTTCACGATTCCTATGAAGCGCCATGGCTAATTGAACAAGAAATTCATCATGCACGATTAGAAGATGAGTAGAGCTATGAAGCATGGAAAGTAGGCATCCGCGCAGAATATGGTACATGATAGAGTAATGACGGTCGACTTGCAGAAAATGATAAAAAGAATTCGACTGAACTGTGTGAGCGTTCCGCCGTCAGGTGGCAGGGCGAGCGTCCCTTCACGAGGGAAGATGGGGAAAAAGCAACATAACGGAAAGGCAAACAGATTTGAATATGCAAATGGAGCACTTCTTCCTGCAAAAAGGGAGTGACAAAAGCGGGAGTCTTTTTTTTCAAGGTCGTTATTTCTTTAAACGAAGCATCAAGGCAAGACATTTTAATTGGTGTTTCAGTTTTAGTGGTGAGTCGCATCAAACTCTCTCTATTCTCCATATCTCTGTTGCAAGTCGAAACCATGCAACGCAACCATTCCACAAAATTCGCTTGAATGTTTTCCGCGAAAGTCGCAAAAAAGAAAAGTCTCTCGACTAACAATGAGTTATCCAATTAGTCTTCATCAGATGG